>CM029560.1:0-1364210 GCA_017141385.1 Sogatella furcifera | reverse complement strand
GTGTGATGAAATACATCAAACTGAAAACTATTTGAAAAGTTGATTCAACCTAAAAATGTCCTCTGATTTTTAATTTTCACTAACAGTGATAAGTCGTTACAAAAGTGGAGTAGAGCTGTAGTAAATTGGTGAGAATGAGGTGGTGTGGGAGGGGGGGGGGTTAGGTGTTGGTGGAGGGTGGCTTGACTGTATTGATCGTCGTCATATGAAGCTGGTTGCTGGTCGCAGTCCCATGCAAAAAGGAAGAGAGGAGTTCTTTGCTGCTTGAGTCTTATCCAACGAAACATGACAAGTTTTTATCATCATTGCAGAATTAACCTAGCATATCCAGGATTCTCTCAGAAATCCAAAAGGTGAACCCTCATACTCGACAAACTCTGTACAACTCACCCCCCATTCACTAGAAAACTAGTTCACTAGATTTTATTCTTTCAACTTGAGGCGGCTATAAATAGGCTATTGGAATATGTACTTCAGTATCTTTTAACAAATGTCCAGACACGTTACACATGAGAATTGGATGTACTTGCAAAATGTATTGTAGTCCTGATTTTTAGTATGTTAATATTGTTTGGATACAGAAGAGTAGTATGTAAATAATCTATCACCAAAAAATATTTACCATCAATCCTCCATTATCAGCAGCTAAATTGCCTTGACATTGTTGTGTTGGTGGAGTCGAACTTCATAACTTCCTGCTTACCGCTGAATCTCACGGGATAGAAGACTGACTCACAAATCTCTGAATATCGCTGTTCCGCACGTACCACGATTAGACCTGTGTCCATAGGCCAGTAAGTTGGATTACCGGTTGGAAGAGCTTCTTCACATCCTGACTCGCTTATTGCTTCATGGAGCGCTATAATCTTGATTCCCAATGAAGTTTCTTTGAATTGAGATCACCTTCAAGGATAAATTTCACTTCCAACATATTGATAAATATTCTTATTTTCTGAAGGAGTATCTGGGGTATGTGCAAGACACAAGTGATATGTTAAACCGTTTTGGAGCTATCAACTGATTTGCAGTTAATATCTTTGATTAAAAATTGCAATAACTTCCAAACGGTTTGAAATATCGATGCACGGTTTGTGAATTCAATTTCTCTTGAAAATCATGTATAATATGACCACTTCCACTTTTAGAAAAATCGAGTTGAATTTGATATGGATCCAGAAGATAACGGACCAATTTGAGTAGAACGTTCAATTTGAATAAGATTCCCTATGTCATACACCATCAAATTACCTCCATACGAGAAATATTGAGCCGCTTCCAAACTTTCCACTGACTCTGTATAAAACTCTTAATCGTATTTTCTCAGTTTCTATTTTTAACCATGGCACTATTCATTTTTAACTACACTTTAGACACAGTTTCTATATTTAACTTCTTCATTATATTGTCTTAAGATGTCTCTAATAATAGTTGCACTTCCTCCTCTTGCAACGTTGCTAGGATGTAGGGCGTGATAGGTTCTATATCCTTAGAATTTTATGTAACACTACTTGGTAAAATGAGTCTCAGTGATAAGACATAGGTACAATAACTACGTTATCTATGTTTAGAACTACTTCGAACTCCTCTGCTGTCGTTGTAAGAGTCCGTTTGCATTCTAATTCATTATTTTCAGTAAATGAATAATTTTAATTACTGTTGTCCACTAAATTCTCTGATTTCTCGAAGTGAGACTGAAGGGATGAATTATTCGTTGATTATCAAGTTTTTTCAGACGAGTATGCTGTAGGATTTCACTACTTCTCTACATTGAAGATAAAGACTTTATCCAAGACTTTAGCTATACTTTCTTTTATCTATACTTGGACTTTATCCAAAGACTTTACACTTAGTGTAAGAGAGGGCTCAACTAAGAGAGGAAAAAATTATTCTAATAGTAGAAATTTTTAAAATTCCCGTTTTGCATCAGCCGCCGCGGCGCCTCCTTGGCCGGGTAGCCCTGTGCGGTCGAGTGTGCGACACACACCCCACGCGAGGGCCCTGTGTCAAAACTATTTTCGAATTTAGTCATTGACTATATCTCTTTAGCTATTGAAATACTAAGATAAATTAAACTAAACGTTTCACTAGGCATAGAATGATTTGATAAAATAATGCAACAAAATTGAATAGCCAACTTTTTATTGAGTGTTGTGTAATAAGAAGTGTTCATTTACTGTTTTGGTTGTTTCTTAATAAATCCAATTTCATCCAGACTTCAGATGGGGTCTCATGGATTTTTTGTTTTAGGATTTATTTCAAGTTTTTTTCGTTGGGATCGGCAGGACATCGCGGTCCGCACAAAACTAGCTGGCGGTCCAAGCCCGGACCGCGGTTCACCATTTGGTGACAACTGCTCTAGAGGAATAGTAATTGTTGTATTACACTCTAAATGATCAACTGCATGTTATTCAGAGGTGTTGTGCGCCGCTACTTGGTTGTCGGGACTGGCTTATGGTTGAGTGGATCAACGTGCAACGTGATCAACGTGAGGACCACACGTTACCTCTATCCTGGTTGATGATTCGCTTGTTGTATGATCTGTCTTGACGAAGGGGAAGAAGGCTTTGGCTTGGTCCCCGGACTGTGGGTTCTGTTTGAGATTTCCCGTCTTGCTGGGGTGTCTTCTTTGCTTGGACGGACTGTATAGTGGAGTGAATATGAAACTGGCAATTAGCTGGTAGGCTTAGGCCCTTCGTGGGCTGGTGTAATTATGTAATTTTGGATTTTGTATGCAATGTATTCATGCAAATACATTCAATAATTATATAATATGTCGAATATTTGGATTTTGGAATAACACTCATGAAAACTGAAATCGTAGAGAGAGATAAATATCAATTGGATATTTTATTCATTTTCATTGTGAATCGCTAAACAATTCTTTTCATTAATTCTATCAAAAGCGAAAAGCTTATGCCACATACTGGAATAAATTTTAGCGAAGCTATAGGCACGCATTGAACGAGCACTAGCGGTAATCTCAGTGTTGAACAATATAAAAGTATTATTCCTGATAGGTTTCAACTTCATTTCGAACATGATAAAACTTTTTTGAAAAGATAAAAAATCACTTTGTAGACTGCGGTATTTTTCCAATAACCTCCTCCTCCTCCTCCTCCTCCTCTACCACCCTTTTTTAACTCTCAATAATTCAGCTCGAGTGAGAAATTCACAGAAAAAACATCTGTTAAATTTGCTTTGTTGAGGTTCATTCCATTTTCCTGTTATTACAGAGAGAAAATGCGTACACTTTTGCACTCTATGTCAATCAACTTGGGAAACGTTATTTTTCACAATGACCTCGTCTCTCTTGTTTTCTCTTTTCCTCTTTTTATCATGGTTCGTTTCGCCATTAAATCGTAATTGATTGCATAAAGGAAAATTTGGTCGACGTCACTCAAAACTGTTAATGCTTGTTTGCAAAATGAGGGTGTCAATTACGTCCTGTTACTTCCTTCTATTGAGTCTTATTAATTTGTCATTATAGTTCAAATTGACCTTTGATCACTTTCCCCTGTAGTTCCGAGCTCCGATCTATATCCAACTCCAACACAAGTGCCAATTTGTTCATCAAATATGATCACTTTATAGATTGACATGATTGATAGATATTTTTAATTTATTGAAGAGCGTTATCAGATAATTCACCAGTGTCATAAATTTGATGGATGCAATGAGAAACTTCAATCTATTCAGGGTGTTACAGATATTTCTACAAATATTCTAGAGCATTGCTCCTGGATAACAAGTATATCAGAATATCATTTTTAAACTGTCCAAAAGACCTCAATTACTCACAAAGTCGCCATTTCTGTTTTCACATTTTTCTCTAAATTGAGAGCATTTTCGCCTTGAGAGGGTAGGCCTAGTATAGTGATCAATACTATAATATCTTATGTAAAAATAGCTGATAAATTGAATGAAACCAGTTAGAAGTTTGTTACCTGTATTGTTATTGAGATAATGAGCAAAATAAGCTAATAAATAATGATTGGAATTGTTCACATGTGCTAGTATTAACGAAATGTACTTATGGAGATTTAAGCAATCACTTTTTCCAGAATTGAATTCTCAACTATTTCTATTCACTATTTAAGGCCGACTTGTCCACTCCTAAGTGATTGAAGAGTATCAAAGCCTTTGTTTCAGCATTTTCTGGGAACAAACCCATAAACTTTCGTGAAATCATAGCTGTAGACAACTACTAAAACTTTTGAACCTCATGCAAAGTAATGCGTACGCGTAGAATGATATTTTAATCTCCCTGACATCAAGCCCTACACATTTTTGTAAATTAGAGGTGCTCATGTGATAGGCTACTAATCTCGATGCACAATTTCAAAACAAATTTAATTCCGAAATCACATGTATAATTTTCTGTGACCCCCCCCCCCTACGTCACCCAAAAATGTCGAAAATGCAGTCCAGGCAGGACTGCAAACGATATTATGACACCTTGAAGATTGAATTCTGAACTCCATCTGTGAACGAGGTATAATAATGCACTCTGCAGTAAATTTGGCCTGTCTGTCTTTTTCCTCCTCTATAGCATCAAAATAGAAGTGGATTAGGTGTAAGGCCCACTTTTGGCGAACACCAAAAAACCGCGCATTGTCTCTTTAGAATATTTTTTTGTTTGTATAGAGAGGAATAATACTGTGCTACGTAAATTCAAACCAAGAATCAAACGAACAATGATAATTTGTGACCCTTAGAAGAACTGTATGAGTCAGGTACTTAGCCAGGATTTGATTTCGGAGGGGGCTTATTACATGGAAGCTGGGTGGTGACCTGTTAAGCCGTTAACTACCTATTAATATTTTTTGAGTAATTTTGAAGGTGATATTGTGGTAGTTATTCATATGAAAAGACAAGATGTTGTCAAACCACTAATTTATCAAACATTCGAGATACCGGTTACGGGGTCAATCTCTGGTAAACTTAAACTAAAAGTACAGAGCAGCAGTATTTATATTAAAGCGTGCCGTACACAGGGACAGTAGTGTCGGCCAGTTGAATATCTGTAGCCAATCACAGCTGTTGTTGTTTGACTCAATGACAAGGCAAAGACTGTGATTAGCTACAGATATTCAACTGGCCGACACTACTGTCCGTGTGTACACTGTACAGCACACTTTACAGTAAAGCGCCGCTATTGGTAGACGCTTGAGCCAATGACGCAGTGAACGTCTGCCATTGGCCTAGACATGCTCCTCCCCGATTAGCGGCTCATTCAAACGTTACAAAATGGCGATATAAAAAGTAAATACAATTAAAGATCAAGTCACAACACAACAACCTACGAAATAGATGTAAAAATATTAAGGCAGAATGTACCTACGTGGGAAACATACCTAAATATCATTCTCAAATTGTCTGAAAGTTCTAAATTAGCCTACTCACTCAGCTGCCATTTTTGTTTCCACATTTTTCCTTTACTCTAGATTTTCAATCGTTGTTAATTTTGTTGCACCCTTAAGAGGGTACTTCAGAGGTCAATTCTTTTGTAAAATTAGCTGAGAAATTCAATGAAATCGTTTTTAAATTTGTAACTTTGATGGTGAACAAAATAAGCTAAAAATGAAATTATTATTTGAAATGTAAAATTAAATTATCTTTAAATTCAAGCCTTGAGGAGAGAAAAATTTCATTTCTAATAAAAAGTACGTTCAGTCAACTAACAATGTAAAACTCACCAGTATATAGTACTAAAAAATCATGTTTACTTGAAAAGTTAGACACAATGATTCTCTTCAAATGATATATGTAAATGTAAGTCAGCTTTGTTTCATTCAAACCTGAGGTTTTTGGCATTTTAGACTGGAAACGTTTAATTTAAAATTGGACAAGTTTCATCCAAATAAATGTATGTTGAAGCATCAAATAAGCATGGGAAACTAGGTACTGGATACTTGAATAGTAATGATTATTTCCATATTTTGAAGAATATCTCAGTAAACAATGCAGATATAAACTTCTACCAGATTTATTGAATTCCATGGCCAAATTTCCTTTGAAACCATAATTTTTCATGTCCCAATTCACTCTACAAAAAGTTATAAAATCGTAAATTATTATTCACTTTGAACAAAATTATTCGTTTAAAACTAATGAAAGTTGGTGGCAGCGAATATTTTAGGTCTATATTACTAAAAATATTGATTTTTCAATATTCTGAGTTCTGACACATAGAAGAATTTCCTTATCTGTGGCTCTAACAATAATTTTCTCCAAGAATATCGGGAGGGGGGGGGGCTTGGCTGCGTGCCTGGTATGGGTTAGTCAAAGCGACGTGCATTTAATCATCTGGCAGAACTTTTCCAAATATGTCTTTTAAATATTAATTCTATTTAATTAGAAAATTTCTCGGTAGTTGTCTCAATATTTAAATCTTTCATTAGATTGTATTCAAAAGCAACTTGGATTATTCCAGGTTTAGTGAATTTTCGGTTGGAAATCGTAGTTTATAAAAGACAGAATCATATTTATTCCATTCATTGAATCAGATAGTCAGTTGTCCTGGTCAGAGCATAGACTGTTGGAAGGTCATGATATCATCAACAGGCGTTAATTTTCACTAGTGTGTTTGAAGTAGTTTGCGTAATCATAAAAATCGATAGTTGGCGATAAGATGTCGATTGTCCTTATATGGTCAGGAATTTCCCATGGAGCTAACCAGACTAGAAAATTCTGGAATCATGGGAATATGAAGACTGTGTAGATCAGCTTCGTGCTGATTGGTTGAGAGTTCTCCTCTCTTTGTCCAGTAACGTCTCTGCAACATCTCATTTCAACAACATGTGTCGAAAAGTTCAATTTAAGGTGATATGTTAATCGTCATAAATTCCGCTATAAAGCGATCCTTGGGGAAGACCATTTCAATCCTTGTTGGAGGAATTGCCTGATGGAGGCGATTTTCTATGCTTGTTGGAGGCAAGTTTCAATCCTTGAATGACGCTGAGGATTCCTGACGAGTCCTGTTTCCAAGCTGGGTCAGGCGTTAACGGCGACGCATGGTGTGGGTCCATGTCTCGCGCGCTGACGCGCCTATCCAAGGAGGCAGATTCCACCAAAATTCGTGAGCCATCGGTGACAAAATTTCGAGGTAACATCTGCAATTTTTATTATCGGTAAACTTCCGCGCCGGGCTTGCGCGAGAAAGAGACATTTCTAGAATACCGTATGTGTTGCGTCGACATTCAAAGTTAAAAATACAAATCGTCGGAAAAGGAATGAACAGTATTGCTTCAATAATTTGAAGAGCCTGGCCAGAGTCTCAATTAGCCCAAGTTAAGAATATGAAACTTTAACCCGATGGCTAGAGAATCAGAAACTTAGAATTTTTAAAGGTTCATCCTCTCAAAATTCAGCTTTAAAATTTTGATAACTTCTATCTTTTGCTAGAAAAGAGGATGTTTCAGAACTATTTGAAACCAGTATTCCCATTATCACATTCACATTTAGATGTTATGATTTTTAATACGGTACTTCTTATTTCCAAAAAAAAAAATCAAAATCTCGCTTATTCCACAATCAATATACAGTACATGAAATAATATTTTATTAACTAATACTACAATCTTATAGATAATTAAAGTAATTAAATTTGAACAGATTATGAACATTACTTCTCGATAAGGATTGTATGAAATCCTTCTTGTGCATTTGGGGACGAAGCCAATAATTAAGATTATGAAATTGATGGAAGATAGACATATTTTCCTGGGAAATTTCACAGATGCAGTGTAAGTTGTACAAACTTGACGGTGACAGAGACACATACAAACTTCAGTAGGCCTACAATCGGTATTCATTTGCTCTGCTATAATCGAGCTATCTTGCCGCTGGTATGCTACTGATCAAAGACTATTTTGTCATAGGTTTCACGTAAAAGTCTCATGTTTAGTCTTCCTCAATCTGCTATATTCAAATACTAATCTATTAGTTCAATCATTCAATTACCAGCAGTTGGCATTCATCCCTTCATTCATTTAATCACTCACCAGCAGAACTGGAAATCTACTGAAACAAATGCAATAAAATTTGGCAGGCATGTTCCTCAATACGCGCACTAAGAACGGATTTGTAAAACTATTCAATTACTTAATTGTACTATTGCTGACAATAAATTTGAATTTGAAATATTCAAAGATACACCCAATACTTGCGTTTTTCTATAGATTTTTTGCGTCTTTTCAGATTTTTCTATATTAAACGAAACAATTTTCTGAGATGATATTACACAAATGTGTTTAATTTGGTTGACCAACTCCAATTAACTTTTAATTTTTTGATTATAATTTTGGTTGAAATCACATATTTAAGCGTTTTGAATATTATATTGAGTTTACGTGCCAATGTGGAATGAGGAGAATAATCGAAGAAATATACTACTGGTCAATTGGAATAGATCATGGTACAGGTTTTCAAAAGTTCTCCATAAAAAAAGCATCTCATACTGATATATGACATAATATATCAGTAATATGGATATAACCAGAGAGAATAGAATATTATTCTCATATTCTATTATCGCTGGATATAACATATCATCCCTCATCATTGTTTTTATCCCATTTCCCATATACCGGTACCACTGGCGGCTCGTACGCACGAAACAGGTGAAGTGTCCGTACCTTTTACTGTACAGCACTATGTTTCGTGTTTACTGTTTCGTGGGCACGAGCCGCCAGTGACCGGTACTTGCAGTGTTCAATAGTAAGATTTGTAGAGCGTTAACAATACCGATGAGCCTTGATGATTATGACACAGTGATAAGTTCAATCAAACAATTAGCTGTAACGAATGAGTATGAAGAAATAATTGTAGATGTAAAAGTACCTAACTGATAACTTTCTGTTACTTCTAGCTTTATAGGGACAAACGTTTAGGAAAATAATTCGATAACGGTTCCATATTGAGGCTTTCTTTCTGATAAGATAAGTAGGGACTTGAAAAAGAATGGTTTTCTTGTTGCTTTCAGGACTAAACCAATATTGAATAGCCTATCAAGATGTAGAAGAGACAAAGTTGGTGTATGGGACAGGAGTGGGTTGTATAAACTTAAATGTAGGGATTTTAACGGAACCCATGTTCGTCAGACATGTAAAAATTTCAAAACTAGGTTGAATTAACTCATCAAGAATTATTGGAATAAATGTAATGCAGCAGGGCCGGATTTAGGATCTGTGAGCCCCTAGGCTCAGCTTGTGGTGCGGGCCCCGATGGGGGGTGTGCCCTCTCAGCTAAACGGGGGGTCCGGGGGGACCTCCCACGGGAAATTTTGTGAGAGTTTACATTTAAATTGCGTTTTAGAAGGCCTTTCTATGGTCTATAAAATGAGAAAATTTCTTTTTTAAGCATAAAATATTGATAATGATAGCCTATATAAGATCAGTTCATTATCGGTACTGAGTTTAAGATTCAAAAACAATATCTGGGGCAACTTTTATTCAATAAAATACCAATCGAATTGAGGTTAAAATGTCCTTCTCATACAATGTTTTGTAGAAGAGCCAAAAGATGGTTATTTACTGTGAGCGACACTTGGCCTCTTAGAAGTGTAATAAGGTAGAGTAGTGTAAGAATTCTATGTTTCTTAGCATATATTTGATATTCTTCTAAATAAATCGTTGTAATATTTCCTTGATTCAAAATCTTATAGTTTATGGCTAATTGTTTTTTCTTCCAATGAATCCTTGTAATATGTTGTTGGTATCATTCACTCATAATTTAACGTGCAGGAGCTAGTCACAACTATTATCATGAGTGATTGAAAAATTTGTCTTTTATTTTTGTATAATTTTATTACGATGCGCTGCAGGCAGTTTTCTAACTTTGTAAATTGTATAGACTATAGTCCATTCACGATGGCTTGAGACGAGATAAACAAAAGCTCTGCATGTGCGTGTGTGTGTGTGTGTGTGTGTGTGTGTGCGACTGGAGTGGCTTCGTTATAGCCAAGACATAAACAAATCACAGCAATGCCGAAATCCCGAATTTTGTTGTCGGGATTGTAACCAAAGCATTGACACAAAAACGTTTACTGTAAATATTGTTTGTTCATTTTAGGTTAATTCAGTCGAGAGACAACCGAAACAAGCAATTTCCTAATGTGTATCTATGAAAAAGATTACTTTAAAATACCTATTCTGGATTGCCTACAAAAAAAATCGGGATTTCAGCATTGCTGTGAGTTGTTCATGTCATGGCTGAAACGAAGCCACTACAGTCCCATACATACACATGCAGAGCCTTTGTTTATCTCGTCTCAAGCCATTGTGAATGGACTATAGAATCACAATTTGTATCCGTTAACATTTACTGGATATAGTGGCCAGTTAATTTCCTAGTTTTTGAAATCGAAAATATGTAATTTTTTACGATGGGAATAAAAATTCATTATTCATTAAAAAAAACTATTACAAATTCAAGAAAGATTCACGAGTTATTGAAAACTCATTCATTATGAGATTGGGATAGAATTTAAAATTATACAACTCATTCTTTCGATGCTACAGTCTTTACTAACAAATCTTCACTTGCTTACTTTGTAAAATAATTGATCCCGATAGAACTTGTTTCGATTTTCAAGCTGAAGTTTTTATTAAGTTCTCATTTTATTTATTCAAAGTTGAATTCAACTTTTATTAAATAAATAAGTACAAAAACTGCCAATTTTGGTACGGTAGTGTGGTAGTGCGAACTGCCACAGCATATAACTTATTACAATAATTTATTATTCACTATTAGAACAGCTAAGCAATATATCTACAATTTCATACTCCCTGCCATAGTCATAAACAAGAATAGCTGTCAATGCAGGTGAACTAAAGAAGTATTTCTCCCGCTAGGGGGAAAATTTTTCCAGAAAAATACCCTGAAACTATATTTTTTAAAGAGTTTCAAGCCTTATTATTAGTTTCATTATTTGTAAACTTACTGTATTAATTTCTAATTTATTAAGTACGGTTTACTGTATAATAAATACACGGTTTAGTGATTGTAAATAACTGTAAGCTTAAACAAATAAAATTCATCTGAATTCAATTCTTTAACCAGGCAGGTGAACAGCAAATCGCAGTTCTATCACCAAAGACAGTGATTTTGTTCAAGAGGGGTTTAAATAGGTTCAACTTGTATTATTATTAAACTGATTAAACAGATACATCACATTCAACAAATACAGATTATATAACACAGTTTGGCTATTTAATTTATTGATATTAGTTTGCTTGAATGCAAGTTGCCAAGTTCTAAAAAATATATTTTATTAATATTTTTTCTTTTCAATATTTTTGTGGTGCGGGCCCCCATGTGGTGCTGGCCCCTAGGCGCCAGCCTAGTTGGCTTATCCTTAAATCCGGTACTGTAATTCGGATTGATTATAACTATGCTGAAAATTTGAAAAATGATCACAAGTTCAAGGCCGAAGAGAATGTTTTCTGCATTTTGATAACAAAGGCAGACTTCTGAACGTTCTTGAACAGTGGCGTAACAGTTTTTTCGGCCCCCCGCAAACATATTTTTACGGGCCCCCCAAAGTGACTTTGATTTATGGATTTTTTTACTACTTTGTCCAATAATGTACCTTATTTAATGCATATTGGATTGTTTCATGCCAAAAAAGTCTTCGTATATTTTGATCATTAAAGATTAAAGCTTATGTCAGATCTAACAATCAATAAATTATAGCTTGCTAGTTTGAAATCCCTTCAATTTTGCTAGAAACGAGCAAGCTTTTCAATCATTAGATGTTACATAGGCCTTCATAAATTTTTAAATCATATTATTATTCACCTGATTAGTTGGTTTTATACATTGTTATACAGCAGGGCCCTCGCGTGGTGTTTGGCGCCCTGTGCGAGATTTCTGCAGGCGCCACCCCCACCAAATTAACAGACGGATACAATCCAACATATTCTAAGCCAAACATGATTCAAGCTGCCTTCCATTTTCACAGATTACTCATTTGTAATCGTATTGTTGCTTGTTGTGTGGCAAAAAAGGGTTATCGGGACTTTCTTATTCTAATGTATTGCTCTATATTTTCATATATTCAGACATGTAATACGTGATAAGCAAAAGCATAACAGAAATGAATAAAAAATAAGTCTAGGCTACCTACATTAAGCAAAACTGTAACATTGTACCGTACTTTATCATTGAGAGCACTTAAAAATAATGCTTGGATCTTTCTGGTTGGGATAAGTTGGAAATGGAAATACTGTACTAAGTACTGTATTAATAAACTGAAAAAATCAATTGATTTATTTCTTTTTATTTGCTTGAAAGAACATCAGGGAGAAAATTATAAATTCTTCACAGGAAAAATATTGCGAATCATCATAAATCTTGAGTTTCACTGAAAATATACTTGTCCTAACAAAGATTGGAAACTTGATAACAAGCGAATTGAAGATTGTAGCTATTTTCACCGCCCTCCTCAACTTTCTTCAGAGAACATTCTGAATAAGTAAGTTCCGAATTCAGCCAGCAGATGGCAGTATTAATAGGGTGATTCGCTTCGACTCCTATTAGACACGCCTTCAAGCTCCGCCTTGACTAGGCCTTGATGACATAATGGCATCAGCCAATGAGAGGGCGTTGTGGGCGTGGACTTGTGATTGTTCGACAGAGTGGAGGGAGTTGTCAGCCACCAATAGAATTGAATTAAAGAGGGGCGTTTCTCAGCTTACATTGAGTATTGTGAGGTGGTCAGCCATCAATAGAATTAAATTTAAATGTACGATTCCCAAGCGGCAGCTAGAGCCGCGCGGCTTGAGCTGCCCGGTTCTAAATCCGCTGCTATATACAGTACCGTGGTTGATTTCAAAATTAAATTTGTTCACCAAAAGTAGATTTCATTTGAAGGTTTTTGTACAGTTACCATGCACTAAAATATTGAATTTTTGTATGTTTTATCTTTGCTTAAGTTGAATTTCAATTGTTGACCTAAATTAAAAATAAATGACATTGGCTTACTACGAATCTTTAGGCAGATAAACTATATGAAAGGTCACTTTTGTCATTTAGCCATGCCTCAAACAATATACTATGATACTAATCCAAATGTTTTAGGTTACAGTTATATTTTTTGTAGCTCTGTATGTTTTGATGTATTACCGAGAAATTCGCATTGATGCTTTTCTCAACGAATTAAAGGTTGGAAAATTTAAAGAAATGTCACAATCAATGCAATTGATAATCAATTGACACCATTCAATCGCTCATTGCTTATAATTTAAAATAATACATGTATTTGAAAACTAGCCGAGCCCCGAAAATATTTTGTATTAGAGTTGGCAGAAACTTTCCCAGCTCTCTTGGTGAAAGAAAACAGCTAAAGAGGTTTCTCCTAAAAGCCTCGCAATCCACTGTCTTATTTCCGTTTGGCTTGGCTTATTCATTTCTTCATAATATTCAGATTATTATTAAGACTGAGAACACGTTTCCTTTCACTCTACTTTCCCTTCAGTCACTTCTTCCGCGTTAATATTCGCATTCTTTTCAATGTCTATGTCATCATTTTATGATTGTCTTCAATCATCAATAACCAGGAAAGAGGTTATAGGCACCCCTGGGGTGTAGGCACCCCTGACGTGTGGTCAGGGGTGCCTACAAGGGGGGGGGGACATGACGCCAGTCGCGTCATACAAATTTTTGGGCGGGATTTTATTAACCTGGAGGACCGATTCTCTTTAATAATTGTAAAGAATAACTGTTCCAGTTGGGACATTAAGGTACGTGCTTGAAGCTACAATATTTCGTATTCAGCACTCCTAAAGTTGACAGGGGCGAACCCAGGGGGGGGATTGAGGGAATATATCCCTTCCCACCGTAATTGGGGCTCATCTTACACTAGATAGAATGCACTTTGTTGGAGTTTTTTTACCAATTTGGAGCCAAATTTTTTACCAATGAGGCTGAAAACTTCTAAAAATGCAATTTTAGGGTACGTTTCTAAAAAAATTCTCCCTTACGGTGTAAATCTGGAGAAGGAAATTGATTAAATCTGAAACCAAGCATCACAAGCCCAAATATTTCAGTTCTGGCTTGAATGAAAGCAACAAGCATATTTTTTCTTACAAAATGGTTCATGAAATTTTGAATATTTTGGTGCAACGATTTCTGTTACAACAGCAACTTCCTCTTAATTTAAGCGCTTCTTTCGTACCCTTCATAGAGTAAAATCTTACATGAGAAATGCTACTGGTTGGAATCATTTTAATGATTTAGCCCTACTATTCATTCACAAAGATTTTACCGTTGATTCTGGTCATACAATAAACTGTATCAAAATGAATCTCTGCAATTTGTATATTCCATTTTGCAATAGGATCAGGGCCCTCGCGTGTATTCTTCAAATACTTACTTGATAGAATCTTACCAGCCTGAATATATGAATGAATATTATATTAGCACAAGATCATCAACAGCAAATCAATGTAATTTTTTGTGTATGATACACCATCCATCTTTTTTTTTTTGCTAGCAGCCATTTTCTAAGACAGAACTCACGAAACACTGTCAACCAATAAGAAAAAAGAAGGCGGGGCATGAAGGCGTGTCCAAGTCAAATCTGAAACATTACCCGTCACCTGCTGCCATCTACTGTTTGAATTTCAAAACTTTTGTAATCGATGTTTTCGGCCATTTTGATCGTGGGTGGAGCTTGGAAGCGTGTCTAATGGAAGTCAAAGCAAGTCACCCTATTGCTACTGCCATCTGCTGGCTGAATTCGGAACTATTTCGAATCTTATTCAGGAAAGATGGGTAAAGCATTGAATATGGCTGAAAATCCTCAATTTGCTTGTTATTGAGTTTCCGATTTTTTGTTGAAACATCATTATTTCCAGTGGAATGAACTATTTATGATGATACCCAATATCTATCTGTGAAAAATTTATTATTCCCTTCCTTATGTGCTATCAAGCTAACTATAAAAATAAATAAATAAATAATATTGAAAATTCAATATTTTAATGATAAAGTACGGTAAAATATTACAGTTTTGCTCAATGTAGCTATTTTCTACTAATTTCTGTAAGCTTTTGCTTATCACGTATCCAATACATAAAAATACGAGACAATATGTTATTGGGATGGATTAGAATAAACAAGTCCCTATAATCCTTTTTGCCACACCACATGCAACACTGCGATTGCTAATGAAAAAAATGTGAACATGCAAGGCAGCTTGAATCATGTTTGGCTTTGAATATATTATAATATGTTGAATTGCATTCGTCAGGTAATGGGGTGGGGGGGGCGCCTGTCAAAATCTCGCACAGGGCGCCAAAAAACTACGTGAGGGCCCTGGATAGGATCTTCTATGTCATTCAATATAACTTCAACAATTTCATTCCATTTATTTAAGAAATTCAATATACTTATGTAATGAAGATTCAGACAATCAGGTACAAAACATCTTGTTTCCAACACAATTATCTATAAACCTTATTGGAATTAAGGTACAGTGGAACCTCTATAATTCGTAATTCTCTACAATTCGTAGTGAAAGCTCAGTCCCTATACATAATATTACCCGATACAATATACAACAACTACAAGAGACCAATATGGTCCAATAGTTCTTGTTCATTTCATTAATCTACAATAATTCATTGGTGAATGAATTTTCTTCTACATGGCAAAAAAATTAATATGTTTGTTGAGATAAGGCAAATACATTAGTTTGTTGAGTTAAGGCAAATTCATTATATATATTCCATGCAAGCAACAACGCCCCCCCCCCTCCCGTTGTAAGGGTTTTCCTGGTTCGACCCTGATTTTATATCCCCCTCGAAATTTATTTCTGGGTTTGCTCCTGGACCTGGTGAGGCGTACAGCCCCAACATTCTGCTTACTTGTTATTTAATAGTCTCACATTTCACTCTCACTTAACAGGAAGACCCAAAAATAAGGGGGGATCTTTAGTTCATTCAGGGGGGATTAGCGTCATAGACGTTGGGGGGATAGGCACCCCTACGTGTGGTTAACTCGTTGATCCTCTCAAACATAAGCTAGCTTCCGTAACCAAACATTCCTTTCAACGGTTTCCAATGAAGTGAAAAGACTACACTTTCAATGTCAATGACACACAGAGTGACACAACTGTGAATGATCACAGTTTTATTTTAATGAAAATACAAACATTTCCCAGCACGTATAAGGTGCGTTCTTTAGTGTACCAATGTAACTTTTAAAGGTTGAAAAACGTGGTCAAAATTCCGGCGTTATTATTGCACCAAATTTCCCATCTTCTACACTGAATATAACAATATAGGTATATGTGCTGGAACGTATTTGTGATAGATGACAATATTTTGGTGTTTTCATTATCTCTATATATAAAAGCGAAATGGCACTGATTCATTCATTCATTCATCACCAGAACTAAAAATCCACTGAACCGAATGCGTTCAAATTTGGCAGACATGTTCAGTTGGACGTTTAGACGCACGCTAAGAACGGATTTTGAAAACTTTGCAGGGATACGCTAAATATTTGAGTTTTTCTATAGTTTTTCGGCGTTTTCTTAATTTCTTCAAGAACCAATCTGTAGAAAATGTTGATATTCGGTGAGCAGGTTCAGATAAGGTCTAGAAATGTTGTGTTAGAATATTTTTGAAATCCGTTCAAGATTACGCCAGTAATCAGGTTTTCAAAATTGTAGATGTATTGCGGGTTGCATATCTTCTGCCTTGATACGACCAATCCTCAGTGTAAATTCAATGGTTCAGCGAGATTATAGATGGAGTAATTTAGAAGATATTGAATCAAGTTTCAAACTATGTCCAATATACTTCCCAAGGTTACGCTCGATATTAGTGTTTTACAATTTTTCGGAATTTTCGGAGTTTTTCTTAGATTTTCCAAGAACAAATTGGCAGAAAATGTTGAAATTTGGTTAACAGGTCCAGATTAGGTCAAGAAATGCTGTGTTCAATAAATTTCGAATCCCCTCTGAACGGAATTTGCAGGCGAGCGAAGCGAGCCTGTTTGTCTCAGCTGACACTGGAAGTGGTTTTGCAGGCGAGCGAAGCGAGCCTGTTTGACTCACTTACACTGCCGATACTGGCTGAGGTCCAGGGGGCGGAGCCCCCTGGCTAGGCGGAGAAGGCGAGCGAAGCGAGCCTGCCGGCTAGTGACTACATATATCACTAATATGTCAGTAGTTGAAGATCAAATTGGTAACGTTAATAAGTTCAATTCTACAAGCAAATTACATAATTATGACAGGTAGGAAATGGAATGGACAAATTAATGTTGGAGAGAACCAGAAACGTTGTCTAGAAACTTGGAAGTGTGATCCTCCATCTGGAGTTTTGCACGTAATGACTATGAAGACAGGTGAGCGTGAATTGAGCAAAACAAGTCATGAACTGACAAGTTAGTAGTATTCGAGCTATTAGTGTGAGTGAAAAGGACAGAATGGCATGGCATGGCATGGCCGCAGTGGTGCAGACTGCAAGAAGAGGTGAAGCAATGCGGAGCGGACTGAGCCACAGCTCGGATCAATATTGCAACATTCTGCTACTGGGGATACTCCTCACCCCTCACCATTACCACCATGTCTATAGTCTCTGGTGATCGACACAAAGCCAGCCACGTGGATCCAACTCCAATGTGTCTCTACGTCACCTGTCTGCCGTGAAGGTTCGATTTGAACTTACCTGTTATTATGAGTATCTTGGTGACCAAATCGGTGATCTTGGATTTCTTGGTGATTTATCGGTACATAAAAGGAGGTTGCGATTTGCGAAGTGCATGGAGGTGACATTATGGAATAATTCGTGGGATAGTTACGAAAAGAACGAAGTTTTATTTGACGGAAAGGATAGTAGCCTACTTGAAAATCTGAAGTTTCATCGCCAACCCAATCGGGTGAACAACCCAATTTCAAAATATCTATAATATATATTAAAGCGAAATTTCACTTCTTCATTCACTCATCAGTAGAACTAAAAATCTACCGAACCGAATACGTTCAGGCATTTGGCAGGCATGTTCAGTTGGACCTCTAGTATTCTATACTTCCAAATATAGAGTTATTCAACCACACGAATTGATATTATGAGTATGTATGTGAGTATAAATGAGTATGTATGTCAATGGCTGAACAGCCCATGAAGGGCCTAGGCCTGCCAGCTGGTTGCCAGTTTCATATTCGCTCCACTATACAGTAAAGGTGAATCATCATCATAGAGGTAACGTGTGGTTAGCACGTTCACCCTCTCAACCATAAGCTAGTTTCCGTCACCAAGTGACGGTGTAGAACACCTCTGAATAACATTCAGTTTATTAGTTAGAGTGTAATGCAACAATATTACTATTCCTCCAGAGAAGTGAAACTACTGACTAAGAATGAGTATAGTTTGAAAAATCCAATTTGAAAGCATTATTCATTCATTTGCTTTTAACGATTCGCGAATGGATAAATTAGAAGAAATAATATCTCAAGAAGATGGCGACGAAACGTCAGCTCACTCAAGTGGAAATAGCACGTGCAACCGGCCCTCAATTTATCAAATATCCCCTCAATATAGCATTCTTCAAAATTAATACCACAGTGAAGCACAGGTGACATATTTTATAGTTTGACCTATCAAAGCATTGGAATTATATTAGACAATTTTTTTTTCAATACGGGATAAATGGTAAATAATTCAAAATGCCACCTCTTGTCAGTTGTTCTAATAAATAGATTCCTATTATTTTGAAATAACTTGGATGCAAAAGTTTACGATGAATGATATAAATGTTATTGTTCTAAAAAAACTCTCATGCGTAAACATAATTTTTAATTTAGGAGTTGTTTGCATACCTACTAAATCTATTTTGAAATATTGATATCCATCTTCCATGTTTAATTTTTTGTAATTGAATGATTTTCAAACGCGAAAATCGAGAAATTGGTCTCTTTAATTGACATATCAATACACTTGTCCCAGTGGTAGAGAGCGTCTAATCGGTGAGATAAGATAAGCGACGTGCCTCTCCCACCACTGTTTTACTGGTGACCGGTTCCTCTGAATTCAATCCATGAGCCTAAAAAATCGCTTCCCGGTGGTTCGGAACCCACCTAAAGCAGTAGGTCCATTCATCTCTCATCATCATCATCCTTCCCATTACCCATGAAAAGGCCCAAAAGCCCATGTGGGCATCACACTCAAAAAAAAGTTCAAGTATAAGGGCTTGAAAGTTGTGATCTCAAAAATTTCCAATATCTGAAATTTCCAAAATGGCGGCCGAATGAAATTTTTAATTTACTGTTGAAAATAATGGTTTTATGAAAATGTGTACCATCACAAAAATGAAGAGTTTCAAATTCTGAATACATTGGTGACTGATTTGTGAGGATTCGATAATAAATAACCGAAATACAGCAATTTTCATTTCGAGCCAAGCCTCTATGAATACCATTAGTCAGGCTTATCGGGCGGAGCCTAAATTCACAAAGATAAAAATTAAATCGTCATATCTCTGTTATTTATCATCGAATCTTGACAAATTAGGCACCATTATATTCAGAATTTGAAGCTCTACATTCATGTACCGGTATTTATTGTCATAAATTTCTTATTTTGAACAGAAATTCAAAATTAAATTTTCAGTTGGCCGCCATTTTCGATATTTCAGATAATGAGAATTTTTTAGATCACTATTTTCAAGCACCCATACTTATATTTAAGCATATCAAATTTCTAAGGAATATGTGCATACATTATCGAGTTATGATAAAAAATAATAAAAAAAGAAAATCGTGGATAACAGGAAAACTAAGCAGAATTCGGCATTTCGCGCACGATATTTTATGTTTGTTACAGTTTGAGGAGCACCGTGGTGGTACTCGAATAAGTTCTTTTCGGAACACTCTGTATATCGATATTACTGGCAGCTCATCATTTTTTTTTGCTCGAAAAAGGATGAAGAAGTCGGTCGATTCTATTGTTCAACGGACTTGACCTGTATTAATGTTCGAGGAATGCGTCTTCAGAATTTGAATTTGATTAATAAAAGCGTTCGTAAGTTATTGTTGAATACACAAACAACTTCGGCGTTGAATCGAATGTAGGAACTCGCTAACGCTCGTTCAATAATTATTAATTTGAGCCTGCTGGTCTAATTATTGTTTGCGGAATCTAGTGGGTAAGGCGAGGCGAGCAAAGCTGTGGGTGTGTTTTTGCGAGCATCTTGATCGCTCTCGTCCAAGTGTTTACCTAACAAACTGACTGGATAGTGGATGCACAGCTGCTTGTCAGTAGAAGCAGGACTTTGTTAAGCATGAGATGATGTCAACAATCGCCATCTCAGCTCTATCTCACCAATGCCGAATGCGTCACGTCTCACTCTTTTCCCAATTGTTTATTCAGGCATCGTTTTTGTTTGAGCCCGGGCAACAAGTCGCTTTTATCCCACTTCATCAAACAAGTTCGTGTGGATTGCGGACAAAATTACATCCAAATTGACGATGTTTTTTGTAAAAAACTATTAAATTCTTCTTTAATTGCTCTAAATCCATAATAGCGACAACTCGCTATTTGTTGGTGCTCTTGCTTGGGTTAGAGCATGCTTAGGTAGAGATGGTCTGCGACCAACTGATGTTGAGGTAGGATAATATGAGTGTTAACTAATTAGCATCTTGTTCGCTTCTGCCGACCGGCGATTGAAATCAATTTTCGGGTTCGGTTGAGTTCAGTGATGATAGGAATCAATCAGTTATAGTGTGATCTCTTATTTGCGAATACCTTAGCCTACATTATTCGTTTGACTTTGCATTGAGTGAATCGTATTATTAATTCATTCAACTATTGCCAAATACAATGCGTGTTTCGTAAAAGACATGATACAGTGTTTAGCTTCTGTTAGTTTTTTCCATGCAACCTGTTCGAGAACAGGTGATTTAGAAAACTCCAGGAAAATTAGTGCTGTAAACAATAACTCTTGGGAATGTGATACTTGCGCACAATGTAAAAGCAAAACTTTACTTCACCCGTTTTCGGCAATTAACTACCTACTATTAATCAACTACTTCAATGTTTTGGCTTTTGTTAAAACATTTTCTCACTACATTTTCCAAAGTTGATCAGGCTTTCATTGGAGTAAGGATGATCTATGTCTTATTCCATAATTTTCAATATATTTCTATTATTATTTTTATTATTTCTTCAAAATGGCTTCTTGTTAGTTTGGTTCTATTTTGCTCTAAAATTTTTCCAGTTCATTCAAAAATCCCAAAGTTTTTGAACATTTCTATTTAGTGTTTCTGATCAGATCTTTATTGTTAACAGTGAACTCAATTGAAATTCAGGATTTTGTAAAGTGAAAAGTGTTTTTTAAAGTTAAAATTGTAATGTAAACATTCATCATCCATCATCATTCATTCACTATGTAGCCTCAACATCATCATCCACTTATCACCTTTGCTTAAAATACTTTATATAAGTCGCAATTGTAACAACAAATAATAATAATAATTAACTGGCTATAACTGCAATCTCAATGGCCGCAAAAATATAAATCATTCAATACCGGTACCTAAGTGTACTTTTTAAGGTTCTTTTAATGAAATATAATAATAAGAAAAATGTTTTATTTTGTATTTGGCTTTATAGATAATTTTCCAATATTATATTCATGTTTATCACTTTAGCTGATCTATTGCAAAATATGGTTTATATTCCCATGTTCTTATCCAATATATTTTATAATAACAAGCGAGTAAAGAAAGCCTCAAAGAGTCCTGTTTAGGGATATAGAGAACGAATACCGCCAGGGTGCGGAGAGGAGCACCGACCGGCTAGTTTCACTTTTTCAATAATTTTGTAGCCTCTAGAATTCTCAATGATTACTGCTTCTGGAATGAATGCTGAAAATTCTTCTTTCAACGAGTAATACTTGTCGGTTGATGGGAACTCGATATTTTTGACAGTAGTCTGGTGAGCATTGTGTCATAAATCGTTGTTTGTTGTTGTTGAATGGGAGGAGAGTGCTAGGGTCTGCAGCTGTAATGGTGAGGTGGAACTGAATCGTATTTCTGCGAGCATCTGGCTCCAATCCAGCTTCGTTCAGAATTAGAACACAGCGATGTGGTCACACAGAAATACTCTCTTTCATATTACGCTCAGTATGATGCGTACAGTAAACATGATAACGCTCCAATTAAAATCTTGTTGAAGCTTCAGTGTGAAGTGAACAGTACTCATGGATCCAATCGATATCTCAGATCGAAACAAGCAAAAACTGTAAAATTGTTCTTGGTACCATACGTGTGAGTTGTAGCGTGATTGATTATCCAGTAGGAGTGCTTTACAAATAGTTTATTCTACTGGCTTGACAAATTTGTACTATTTTATATTGTGTACAAACTATACATTATTATACAATTTAATATAAGACCAATTTAACAATTTACCTATCAAATGGGAATATTCCTAGACAATGATGTTATCTAATGATGATTGATAAATAAATAAAATAACAGTGGATAAACGGTAGAATTCACTCAAGTTTCAAGTTCCATGAAAACTGACAACGTTACAATATACATACATGTAGATTTGATTTCTATACAAAAAATTGTATTTTACTAACACTTGCTAATGATGTTTTGTCAATACTTGAAATAAAATCAATAGAATATAACCATTTCTTAATATACTCTATGTGCGTGTTACTTCCATGTTACTTCTATGTGCTGTATCTTCCATGAAAAACTTCCTGATCATGATGACATTTTCAATTTTATAGAAGAAGCCACTTGAGAAATTTGACGGCTAGTGCAAGCAGAAATACTTTCAAACCATGAAAGTGAGAAGAGGAAATAATCTCCTTTTTTAGTTTCCTTTTTACATTTTCTCTATTAACATATTTTTACATTTTTCCTCAGTAATATTAATTTATTTCCTTGCCACTGGACTAAGCATTAGTATTTTCGTTAAGCCTTGCCATAGTAATAGCACAAGTAACATAGAGTGAAATTTTAACTTTGATATTTGTGTAGCTGACGTGAAAAAATAGGCAGTTGCGTCTGTCTATTGTACGTGATACAACCTACTAACAGCTGATGTTAAACGCCTATTGTTTTTTTATTTTGAAAACATCATCTGGACATAGCTAAATGACAAAAGTAATCGAGAACATCTACTGTTGGTGCCCACACGTAGCAGACAAAAACATGAATAGAAATGTACAATGAATAGAAAATTACAGTACCTTTAAACTAGTTTTACTAGAACACAGCATGTTTCACTATCCTTACAGACATTTTTCAATGTAATTGAACAAACTAAACAATATTTAATTAATACTACCAATGAATTTTTATTACTATGATCATGTGTTTGTGTATAACTGATTATTCATATGATTCAGTTTTTAAACAGCAAAATTTGCTCGAAAAATAATTAATTTGAAATTGATTTTTTATTGGTAATAATTGCTCAGTATGGAGTTGTTAAAACTACTAGAGTACTACACCATTATCAATTTCTGATAAACTAAAACTTAACGTACTTAACGTACAGAGCAGCAGTATTCATACTAACGGTAAAGCACCGCTATTGGTAGACGGTTGAACCAATCACAGTGAACGTCTGCCATTGGCCTAAACAAGCTCCTCCTCGATTAGCAGTTCATACAAACATCAAATGGAGAAAATGACGATTCGAACAGAACCTGCGAAATACATAGAAAATGTTACGGAAGAATTAGAAAGCAACAGAATAAGCTGGTACCGAACTATATGACTAACAAAATTAATTATGATGAAATTAGAATTGTGATGTTGTACTGGGTGAAATGAATCTGGTCATTTGAACTCAACTGTGAATAATCTCCTGTTATCCTAATCATTTCTAAAGCTTCTAGAATGTTTTTGAACATAAAGAGAGATTGGCAATGGGGTCACCACTCTCACCCCTTCTAGCTGAACTTTTCATGGATAAGTTAGAAAGTAACATTGTTGAAAATAGTCCTTTCAAAGATGATAGTATATTACATAATGAGTGTGGAAAAGGCGTTTTTACATACGAATAATTCGTCTTTACAAATGAGCCGTTAGGCGAGTTTGGAAAATAATTATGAGTATGTAAACCTTCCCACACGAATTATGTATATTTGTTTTCGTCATACTAGTCTAAAAAGAATTTATTGAAACCTCAAACAACCGAATACATTAACTGAAGCCAACATAACCTCAACACAACAGCTACACAAAAGCACACAGCGAACTGTCATGGCGGCTCTTTTGACTCGTTAATTCATACGTCGGAATTCGGAAAAAAGGTTGGACTAGATTTTCAGTGCTGTAATTATCATTGTGATGATGATTAATGCTGTAATAATCATCAAAATGATTATTCCCACATTCAGAACAGCTGATCTTTGATTCTCTGTAAACAGCAACTTCCCAAACGCAAATCTAACTTGGAAAGTTGTGTATTACATACGAGTAAAGAAGGCGAAAAATTGTTTACTAGTTTAGGTATGTAGATGATGTAATTTGCTTAGGCCGGTATTACAAGATAATATTTCTCATATTTATCATCATAGTTGAAAATCTCAAAAGAGATGTATCAAAAGAGATGAAAATATGATTTCGTATTTACATCTCTTTCCATATGATCATAGAACTATTATCGTGTAGTACCGGCCTTATGGAAGGGAAGTAATAGACAATAGGACAATTTTCTTTCCTACCTAAATGAATTGCATCGGAAGATCAAATTCAGCACTGTAGAAGTAGAACAGGAATGTGTATTGAATTTTCTTGATTTAAATATAGATCACCAATAGCGGTGCTTTACCGTCAGTATAAATACTGCTGCTCTGTTTGTTAAGTTTTAGTTTACCAGAGATTGATGATCGTATAACAACCGAAACCAGTATCTCGAATTTTTTAATAAATCTGTTGTTTGACAATATCTTGTCTTTTCATTTAAGATAAGGGAGTATATATATATATATACAGATATAGTGTATATAAAGTATATATAGTGTATATAATTACATATTATTGCTAAGAGCTTATCCTTTTTTTCACCTGAAAAAGGATGAAGGAGCCGGTCGAACTTGACATTTCATTGTCCAACGAACTTGACCTGTATAAACGTTCAAAGAATATATGTTCTGAATTGGAAGATGATTAATTGATGCATTCGAAAGTTATTGTCGAACATACACACAAAGAACGAACAGACACAGACGGACAACGAATCAAGCGTTGAGTCAAAAGTAGGAACTCGCTTTGCTCGTTCAATTAAGTGAAAACTATCAAACAGTAAATATCCAAGTTTGGTGTTGAAACATCGTTGTTTAAAAAAAAATCGGTTTACTTATTCCACTCACTTATTCACGGTTCACTAAGCCTCTGAATTTGAAAATTCATTAACAAAACAGCATTCCACTGGCGGCTCGTGCCCACAAAACAGGTGAAGTGCTGTACAGTGAAATATACGGACACTCCACCTGTTTCGTGGGTACGAGCCGCCAGTGTTCTGTCGAGAGCAGTATTTCTGGTACATCTTGGAAAGGGTGATTTGTCGAATTTAATGCATGTTGGAATTATAAAATAAATGATGTGTTGTAAAATAGTTCAAGGATGTAAGAAAGTATGAATGGAGTTGTTGACGTGAAACATATTTTGTTGGCAGGTACGGAGATATGGTTCCGGAAACAATAGCTGGTAAAATAGTGGGTGGAGTGTGCTCATTATCAGGTGTGCTTGTCATAGCACTGCCTGTTCCAGTCATTGTATCGAACTTCAGCAGAATATATCACCAGAATCAAAGAGCCGACAAACGCAAAGCTCAAAGGGTGAGTTACTTTCTATATTCTTTCCATGATATCCAAAAATATCTCTTAGATTCAGAAAAAATTTAACTGCCAATTTTATTATTCAAGAGAAAATTAAAGTATCATGAGAAACTGTTTATAATAATAATTGTTTGAACTAATCATTTCTGATACAGTTCATGTACGCTGAAAATATAATTTCTAGCATAGATTATCAACCCTGTATCATTATTATAACCATATAATAATTTTTGCAGTAATTCAAAAGTCAGTTAGTTATATGTGTCACATCTATGACATAGTGAGTGTTGTTAATAGTTTGTAATAGTAGTTTATGCAACAGTTGTATTTATAGAATGAGGTGAGATGTAAGTTAGAGCCACAAGCAAAGCGAGTGCTCTAAATATCTCACAAATGCTATAAAGGCCTAATACAACCGTTGCATACACTATTTTATCTACGACCACCAGTGTAGTTATCAGTATCAGACAAGTATCAAGCTATAGACCACCAGTATCAAGCTGTAAGTGTATGCTATTATACATACCATCATTTATTTAACTTCTTTTGTCTTCATCCTACTTGAACTGTTATGATAATCAACTCATTACTTGTTAAATATGTAAAAATAGCATATCAGTCAAAACCACAAAATGCATTTGACAAGCAACAAAATCGTGAGTGTTGTTGTAAAAGTGAAAGTTATTAACATATTCACTAACAAAGTTATAAGTATATCAAACTATTTAAACTTTGGACTATGTATTCAAATTAGTTAAATATTCAAATAAGTAAATTGAAATATTGACGAAAAAATACTGGTAGGCTACTCAATCCCAATTGCAGTTTTGATTTTGAGGTTAGTTGAACACTGTTTACTTTTTATCACCTGATTTCGAAATGAAACAAGGAATGTATCATAAAGTGGAATTTGGACTGTATCAAAAAGTTCCTCCTGTATCAAGAAACGTTCATTACAACACGGTTCTGAGATTCCATTTTGAAATGGTAGTCATGTCAATTTTAATTGTAAAACTGAAATAGGAATTTTTCAATACACCCGTTGATAAAATACTTTTTGCCATACTTGTATGTAATACACAACTTTTCAAGCTAGATTTGCATTTTGAAAATTGCCGTTTACAGGAGAATCAAAGATCAGCTGTTCTGAATGCGGGAATAATTATTTTGATGATTATTACAGCACTAGTCATCATCACAATGATAGTTACAGCACTGAAAATCTAGCCCAGCTGTTTTTTCCAAACTCTGCCGTATGAATAAATGAGTCGAATGAGCCGCTATGACAGTTCACTGTGTGCGTTTGTGCTAGTGTTGTGTTGAGGTTATTTTGGCCTCAGTTAATGTTTTCAGTTGTTTGTGGTTTTAATGAATCCTTCTCAGTCTATTATGACGAAAAAAATGTACATAATTTGTGTGGAAAAGTTTACAAACTAATAATTATTTTCCAAACTCGCCTACGGCTTGTTTGGAGTACATAATTATTTGTATGTAAAAACGCCTTTTCCACACTCATTATGTAATATACTATATTAGTTGCATGTATTTCATTAATGTATCTATTCAAGGGAAACAGAAAATAGGAAAATAATGAGAATAACGCATTATTGACATTTGATATTCGTCAGCCTTTCTTTTTTATAGAATAGAGGTGATATAATGAGGTTGGCAATTTACATTCGTCAGTTTAAAATTATCATTTTCTACGGGTGTACCGAAATATTATTTTTCGGTAATCACAATTTGAATTGGAAAGGCTATCATTACGAAATGGAGTTTTGGACCGTGTTATAATTACTTCATTATGCAACGACTTTGTTCCAGTTTCATCAAAATTTTCATTATGCCACGACTTTGTTTCGGGTTCATCACTCTTTCTATTAAACTACAGCTTTGTTCCTGTTTCATGCCTCATATCATTTCTTATGGTTATTAAAATCAGTTGATTCAATCAAAACGGAAATTATCAATATATACGACACGACACGATGCTCGGCCGCAAGAGCCAATCACAGCTCTTGCTTGATGATAACACAAAAGATCTCACAGCTGGCCGTTGTGTCGTGTATTGGAAAACGTGTAGCCTATTGATTGCCCATAACCTATAATTTATCTGAAATAATGTCTACAAGTTTGATATTTTTCATTAATATAGACTAAATAGTTCAAAGTTTAGATGTATTCTTCAAATAGTTTCAAGTTATAGTTTATTTGATCTATTTTCAACATAAAGACGAATCTGCACTAACTCCAGAAAAAATTTAAAACATTGAATCTCAAAAATTGTTTTGATCGTATGAAAGTATTTCCAGCTTACAATATTATCAAAATTGAATATACATGTTATTAAACAAAGAAAGGCCATGGTATTCTCTTTTTAAAAGAATTAGAAAAAACATCTAGATTCTAATGAAGCACCACATAGAATACATATTTCGAGAAAAGTGAGTAGACTACAAACAAAAGTCGCAATTCATAATACTGCATTATATAAGTTAGTTATTCACAAATATAGTTTAGAGAGGATAATAATGAATCGAATAGATTATTTCAAGTCAAGATATAAAACTTCCTATAGCTACCATATTGCAAGTTTGAAGAAAATCCCGAGAAATGAGAATGATCCAGAGTTCAAACCATTACAAAATTGCTTCCAAAAAATAGATTATCGGTCTCAAGTTTATTCATAGATTCTTAGAAGTTTGATGCTTTAATTTCATTTAGTTAATTAATAGATTGTATCTTGGACTGAAAGAAAAAGATCATCTAAATATTGTAATTTTTATAAACATCAATTTTGAAAATTCTGTCTTTTTCAATGGTAGTAGCGTTAAAGCTTCCAAACGCCCTCTAATTTGAGTCAAATTTGGATTAACTGCAAGAACCAGTCTGGCTTGGTGCAAGAACCGCGGTCCATCAACGCAGCATTAGAGGATCGATGCCCATTCCGTACAATATTTTTTTGATAACGAAACTCCCACTTCGAACAGTTATCTCTGCTTTTGAAGCATTGAAATAGATTATATTACTCATCAAATAACAATAATTCATTCACTTGAATTATTTCGAAACAATTACTTTTAAATAATTTTTTTCTTTTAAATAACTTTCAATCATAATATTTCAGTCAAATGAATAACTCGCATTTTGCTCGACAGGGCAAAAATTGGGGGGTAGGTTAGTTGTTTTTTGGGTTGTGTCAGTGGGATGGGTTAGTTTTCTTTTATTAGTTTCGTTAGTGGATTCACTGTTGAAGAGGGTACTTGGCGCTCACCAGAGGGGTTCGAATCCATTGATGGAAGAATAATATTATTCTGGCATAACTATTCTTATTTGTGGAGTGAGAGCAATCTATCAAAGATCTTGTTTTAATTTGATTTTAATTTTGATTTATTTTGATTTTTCAATAATTGTTTTGAAACAATTCTTAATTTTATAATTGCAAGCTTGCAATGCAGTATGAGTCAGATAAAGTTCAATTCTAATCGAATAATAAAGCTTGCTATGCTTGCTTACTACGAACTCAAGTTATTGTATACTTTGAAGTATATATTTTTGTATTTATGTACTTCATGATAATATTCTGCATTTCTTCTAGTCATGAAGTCTGTACATTGTAAAGCAAGCTCAAACCTTGAGTGAGTGAAAGCAATTGGCTTGTTTTGCACACATATTTTACAAGTTTTTAATGTGTTACAGGCTCTCAATGACATGACTGTGATCGAATTTGACATCTTTTTCAGGCTCCCGATATCAAAAACCCCAATTGGTCAATTATTAGACTGTTGTAGGGGTAGGACGAATAGTGTAAAGGGTTAAGTAATATATTAATACATTAAAGTTCAAATTTTAGTTCAGTTTTAAGGGGTTCAATGGAGTTTGATGAAGTTCAATGGATTTTTATAGAGTTCAATGGACTTTTTTGTAGTTACGAGTAATTTTACTTTAATGTTGTTCAATATAGATTGAAGGAGATAAAAGTTGGAATAGCTTGTATAGAAGTGGTCTAGCCTCTATATAAATAAAGAAATCTAATCTAATCTAATATCTCTCTCTCTCTCTCTCTCTCTCTCTCTCTCTCTCTCTCTCTCTCTTACAACACTTCTCTCCGTACATTCGTTGACCTTAAACTTGTTGAATGATGATTGTTTTTCCTCTTCACCGGAGCCGTACTGGAATTTCCCTCTGGCCGATGCAGCGTTTCCACTTGGAGGAAAATTTCCCTTTTCAGGGAAATTTTACACCTGTTTGGCTTGGAATTCACTTGATCTAACTTATAAATTCCCTTCGCCAACTCTCAAAGTCTGCATTCGCGTGCAAAACATAAACATCAGTTTTGTAAACAAATTTCACTTCAATGCCTTTGGAACTTCGATAATGCTCACAAATCTATTTCTCTATAGGATACAGTCTTTTCACGACAATTTGAAATTTTCTACGAGACGCGATTTCAAGTTTCATGACTTTCATCACACAAGCAGATCACAGCTGCCAACCTAAATTATTATCAATCCTATATCATATCTACCCCTATAATATCACCATAGATTGACCTATTCTAACCTATTGTTAACAAGTGAGCCCCATTGGCTGGAGAACTCGCGTGTAAACTCTTGAAGTTGACTTATTGATTTAATAACTTGATTTACGAGTATTTTGGAGTCAAGTTCATGAGATCAAGTTCTGTGATGCTTCGGATGCCGTGAATTGTCAAAATAGGAACCACAAATCTTGCCAATACCTATATTAATACAATTTCTGAATGCATCTTTTTTGTGAGGATATAGTTATGTACGATATATTTTGATATACCGTTTTCATTTCTTCCTATTTCAACTATCCGCGAATCCTCTACAGCCAATGCACTAACAAAAACGTACTCGCTCAAGACGACTTGACCGTAAAAAACCACTGAGAATGACTGAACAATTCTATTAAATTTGAATAAATGGATGTAATAAAATTTTCATTTTTTTGCTGGAAGTTATTTATACTAAATTTAAACTTCGTTAGAGTATAGAGATGTATTGATCTCATTTTGTATTGAATTCGATAGACTTGGTAAATATTATGAAATGTATAAACCAGTTGAACCACTGACAAACATTTTAGAACTTTGTTCAAGAATAGGACTTTCTGATAGTTCAGTATTTTCCATTTGGATAAATCAAATAAATTATAATATTAAAGATCCCCTCAATATAGCATTCCTCAAATCCAATAGTGAAGCACGGGTGACATATTATTAGTTTGGCTTATCGAATCATGGAAATTGAATTGGTTTTTTGAGTTTAATCATGTTCGATGCTTAATAAAGCCATGTCACTCAACCGAACTTGATTCTTGGTATTCTCAATTATGACTTGATCAATTTAAGTTTAGAAAAAATTCTCTCGGTTGTAGCTGTTGTGAATTACTAAAACTGCAATGCTGTAGTTGAGTCAGGAAAGCAACTCATCAGGCAGCTATTATCTCCAACCAGTAAATTCATCATTTCTAATATACTTTTCTTTCTTTCAATTTCTTCAGCCACCAGAGATTTAAAAGATATTACTTGGTCAGGTGATTTAATAGATAGATCACTAGGATAGCCTACACCCCTTCACATTCACACGAGCCTTACTTCTTACTTTTCTCCATTATAGTTTCATTTGTCAATTCAACTATATTCTGAGGCATTAGAAATGAAAATCTTTCATCAATGCAACGCAACCCTTCGAATCTATTCTGTAACTGACCTATAACAGTATCTACTGCTGCATTGAAACAATGCAGTAAGTAATGGCCTTCGAGCCCCCATCGGCCCCGGGCCCCTCCGCGCCGCCACTGTCATTGTCACAATACATCGAGTAGCACTCGAAGTAACATGCCAATTCAGTTAGATTTTCCTCATCATTATCAGTAGACCTAACAATAAACTACTGAGGCTATGTTCACAATAATATCAAGTAAAAAGTACCAAATTGTACATTCACTGAATCCAAAACATTGAAAGATTAATCTTTAACAAGAAGTTTATAGGTGAGTCACGTTATCACTCTTCTCATTCCTTATGATTTTCCTGTAATCTCTGATTTTTTGGCTCTACCTGCCACCTAATGGAATGTGCTCTGACACTATCTATTGAGGAAGGGAGTCTAACATGGATAAATTCAATATAACTTAGGATATTAGAATACAATAATCGTGAACATTTAAATGTTTACATTGCTATATTAGCTTCCAAGTTGCTCGAAGTCTTAGGAGAGGCGTGAAGCTGTGGAGTATCATAATTATTTATTATTATTATTATTTTTATCTATATCTATAAAAGCGAAATGGCACTGACTGACTGACTCACTGATTCATTCATTCTTCACCGGAACTAACAATCCACTGAACCGAATGCGTTCAAATTTGGCAGGTATGTTCAGTTGGACGTTTAGACGCGCGCTAAGAACGGATTTTGGAACTTTTCAAGGATACGCCAAATATTTGAGTTTTTCTATGGTTTTTCGGCGTTTCTTCATTTTTTCGAGAACCAATCGGTAGAAAATTTTGAAATTTAGTGTACAGGTTGAGATAAGGTCTAGAAATGTTGTGTTGAAATATTTTTGAAATCCTTTCAAGATTACGCCAGTCATCAGGTTTTCAAAATTGTAGATGTATTGCGGGTTGCATATCTTCCGCCTTGATACGAACAATTCTTACTGTAAATTCAATGGTTCAGCGAGATTATAGATGAACTAATTTAGAAGATATTGAATCAAGTTTCAAACTATGTCCGATATACTTCCCAAGATTTTTATATTGAATCAAGTTTCAAACTATGTCCGATATACTTCCCAACATTACGCTTAATATTAGCGTTTTACTATTTTTCGGAGATTTTCTTGGATTTTTCGAGAACCAATTGGCAGAAAATGTAGAAATTCGGTAAACAGGTCCAGATTAGGTCTAGGAATGCTGTGTTCAATAAATTTCGAGTCCCTTTTGAATTGAATTTGCAGGCGAGTGAAGCGAGTATAATCCTATAGCATGTAGGTTAGCACCTTCAAAAACGAAATGAAATACAATATTAATATACCAAAAACAGATTCCAAACAAAATACAATATAGATAAGTAGATGAATTATTCAACAAATATAGTATTGATAATAATTACTCTCAACCGAAAAAGAAAAAAACTAAAAAGAAAAATCGCTCAAAATTACAAGAATAAAATTCCTAAAAACCAATTTATCGAAAAGAAAACTTGTTGAGAGTTAAACTCTTTGAAGAGACTTTTCAAAATAAAATCCTATACAGGCCATAAAGCATAAATTCTAACATCTCTTCATAATGCTGCATAATGTTCATATGCATGTATATCTTTTTAGCAAAGTTCATAGTACGTTGGAAGTCACAACTCGAATGTATCATAAGTAACCTCATAGGCTAGTATTATGGTTAACGGAAAATTAATATAACTGCCCCCTCCTAAACATGCTCCTCGTCTAGTTAACTGGCAGGTGGATCGTTTTCAGAGAGTGCAATCTATTCTGCCATTCAAGCGATTTAATGGAGAGCGTACAGCTCCCCTACCCCCCTTTAGGTAAGGGGGGTTTTACCCCCCTTACCAATTCACATTCAACGTTGCAAATAAACCTCGCAACCACTTATCTTGATTGACAAACCTACAAACATTCCTCATAGCAGTGAACTTGATAAAACGATCTTTTCACTACGCATAGGCCTATCTTCAAAATGTGTTAAGAGGTATTTTTCAACTGAACACGAGTCCAATCGATCGGTCGCTCTTATTATTAAGGGTACCGTATTAGAAAAACAATATTCTCTCTTTCTAGAACTGATCTTAAAGAATGAATTTACGTACTGAAAAATAATTTTGAAACTCATTTTCCACTAATAAAGTAGTAATAACTCATCAATCAAGTGACATTTGAAAAACAATATTCTCTCTTTCTAGAACTGATCTTAAAGAATGAATTTACGTACTGAAAAATAATTTTGAAACTCATTTTCCACTCATAAAGTAGTAATAACTCATCAATCAAGTGACATTTTCCCTCTCATACTTTCACGAATTTCTTGAATAATATAATTATTTGGAAAGGACTAAAAACTAATTTTTGTTAAATTGACAATACTTGTGCTCTTACTCATTCACCTTATTATGGTGAAGTTCTATAACTTATCTGTAGAAAGTGCAAATATATTTCTAGCTTCAATTCAACTTCAAAAAAGTATCAGGAAATAAGGATAAATTATTATTAATAAATGGCCTACTTTTGCAATCATTATTAACATAATAGGTCTAGTTGAAACGAATTGAGGATTGTTGTCAGGATGGTACCTCCCTTGCCACAGAGAAGAAGGACATTATTTTGAGAAAGGTAGTCTCAAACCATCACTCTTTCTCAGTGAGTAGTACTCTTTCTCACCATCACCGAGAGTGGTGAGGATGGTAGCGTTTGACTCATGATATCTTATCATTTACTTATTTATTGTATTCTAGTTGCTGTTTTCGTCATGTAGCGTTAGACGATGGAACACTTCGTTTTTGCCTTTCTTCCAAATAATGAGACAGTTACCAAATAAACGTAAATGAACGATTGAATTTACTGTTTAAACCACCATTTTGTAACGTTTGAATGAACCGCTAATCGAGGAGGAGCCTGTCTAGGCCAATGGCAGACGTTCACTGCCATTGGCTCAAGCGTCTACCAATAGCGGCGCTTTACCGTTAGTATAAATACTGCTGCTCTGTACTTTCAGTTAAAGTTTACCAGAAATTGAAAATGATGTAACAACCGAAACCGGTATCTCGATTTTTTAATAAATTAGTGGTTTGACATCTTGTCTTTTCAATTGATATGGTTAACTACCACAATATTACCTTCACAACTACTTAAAAAGATATTGTAAAAATTTTAAAAAATATTCTTGTTAATGAAAATTATATTTCAGCCCGAAATATGTTATCACAGAACGTGTAAAGAATTAAATTCCCAAACAAGTCCTGTTTACTTGGAATTCTCATCACTGGTTCCCGTTTTATGAACGTTTCTTTGGAATCCACCATTTTCAATCTGCCTCTGCCATTATACGCGACGTCTAGACTCTAGAGTGGTTTGGATATCCTTGGATACCGATAAACGAGATAACGAAATAATTGGGTCTATTGCTCTCCTCACGAACCTTCACACAAGATACTCTACTATTGGAAAGAATCTATGAAAAGGTCAAGGTCAAGAAAACAAGAACGCACTGTAACAACAACCACCCACCACATGCCTGATGTGATTTCCTACGCTTAATTATCTCAAGTGATATTCTATATGTTGGCGTGATATATCTCAAGTGATATAACATGTTGGCGCTAACAAATTTGATTTGGAATGAAAACCAACAATTTTTTTAAACCATCCGTCTCCTCTGCCGCACCCAATATAACAGTTTAAGGAATGGAAGTGTATATTTGTAAAATTTTTGTGAAACTTGGATAACTAGAATAACGGCAGCTGAAAATAACACCACTTTGAATGTTTAATGATATATCAAAATTTGATGATGCCCGTGAGAGGATAATAATATGAATATTATGGCAGGTGATAGTAGTCGGCTAACAGTATTGTAACTGTAGTATATTCAATACTGAAGTTGAATTTGGTTTGGAAAATGCAAAACACCACTTTCCCTGCGAAATCATTCATGGTACAAATGTTTGCACAGGCCTACATACTACACTGCACTCATCAACTAATATTTGATCGTGACAATCGTTCCTGTGTTTCAAAGCTTGTTGATTTTCAATTGCTATCTGATTGCACAGCCAAATTAGGAATTGTATGCCTACTAGCTAGTCGAAATTTGTTTTAGATCATTTTCATTTCTCGTCGCACGTAACAACCCCTAATAGATGACATTCTGGCAAGATGGGAAAATGACTCCAGCTCGGACAATATTGGTTCAAAAATTATAAATTTGATTTCAAATTGAAGATAAGAGTGTTCCTATTGAAGATAAGAATGTTCATACAATTTGAGACCAAATTAATACTTTTTGAACCAATATTTACTCAAATATTGATAATATTTCCAATATTGATGATAATTTTCCCATCTTGCCAGAATGTCTTATTTGCTTGCAATGATTAATGATTATATTAATAGTTTCATGTAAGTTTTCGAAGGATATAAACAATTGTGATGCAATTCATTACCACTTAATTCACAAAAATATTGTGAAATCTCAATAATGTAGATTTTTGGAAGATCGCAAAAGGTTCACGAGCTAATTCTTTCCAATTCACCTTGTCCATTTGCTCACTCATGTTCTCATCTTTATTCTAAATGACTGAGATTTTTCTGATTCTACTATTTTCAGGGTACCATTCTCGAGCATACAATATAGTTTATCAAGGATATATTGGAATTTATTCAACAGAATTAAATTATTCATATTATCGATAGTGTGATAATGTCCAAATTCTATATATAAATATTAGGCCTATGCTATCATGATTTCTTCGAAAATAAATAGAAATATTCTCGAAAATTAACAAGGAACTGAGTACAAAGAATAACGCTAAATTGGTTATACCTATCTGGATTGAGAGCAGTTGGAGTATAGCAGTGGACATATAGAGAATATGTAATTGAAAAATAAAATAAAAATCAAATAGGTACCCTTTTAAAAACTTTAAAATTATTAAAACACAGACATGTTTCGGGACATTCAGCCCATTATCAATGTGGATAAAATAAATTTTTATTTTATATAATTTTTTTTTTCATTTTATCCACATTGATAATGGGCTGAATGTCCCAAAACATGTCTATGTTTTAATAATTTTAAAGTTTTTAAAAGGGTATTTGATTTTTTAATTATTTTTAAGTTTCAAAGTTCAATTTCCAGAGAATTTATAATTTATCTCCTATTTACTGATTAAAAAAAAACAAATCTTGTCTTGAACATACTTCACAGAAATAATGGAGTCATGGACTGCATGGATTCCTGTAAAACCTATAAAATTTCATCTGTGTTCTATTCTTAGAATGCAAAATACAATGGTACTAGGAGTAGGCAGCAGCTAAGCCTCCGTGCATACCACTGAACTATACGTTCGTGCAAGCCGAGAAGACACGCCGTCACAATGTAAAATGTATTGTGATTGTGTTCCTTCTCAGCTTGCGCAAACTGTGCTACCCGCTCATTTGTTCGTTGAAGAGGAGCACATTCAAAAGCTCTGCCACTTGTGAGAACAACAAACTTCACTAATTACTCTAATGACCGACCCAAGTGCATGCACCTACATCCGTTGAGTAATGCCAAACGCAAACGCTTCTTACTTGGCTTTTCTCACAGAAGGTGCAATTCTAACTAACTTGAGACTTCTTTCTACCATAAAATAATAGATTTACTCCAACCCTCTAACAATTTTACTACATATCCCATAAATATTCCTCTTTCGTTCTATTGATGAATGATTGTGATGAATTTGAAGCTGTAGAGGTGAAATTCTCTATGTTTTTAATTTTTCTGGTATGTTTCTGATGTTTACTAGCCAGCAGGCTCGCTTCGCTCGCCTTCTCAGCCGCCAAGCGGCTCCACCCCCCGGACCCCCGACAGTATCTGCAATGTCAGTGGGACAAACAGGCTCGATTCGCTCGTTTGCAAATCCTCATCCAACATTTCTAGACCTAATCTGGACCTGTTAACCAAATTTCAACATTTTCTGCCTATTCTGCCTATTCTCGAAAAATCTTAAAAAATCCCGATAAATTGTAAAATGCTAATATTGAGCCTTAATATTTAATCTTGCTGAACCATTGAATTCACATGGTTCATTGAATTCACAATGGAAGGGTCGTATCAAAGCGAAAAATATGCATCTAAAGTTTTGAAAAAACTAATTACTGGCGTAATCCCGAAAGGATTTTTATGTAATGAGGATTCATGAAATTGTATTTTTTATTAATGGAAGTTGAAGAGAGTCGGATTCTAAAGAAAAAGTTGAATGGCGGCGATTGTGTAAATCTTACCCAAATCTCGGAAATGGCGATTGTGATAGCACAAGTGATGAATTTGTGTTTAGTAGCGATTTTGCGATTTTTGATCGCCATTACTGAGATTTGTGTAAGATTTACACAATCGTCGCCATTCAACTTTTTCTTTAGAATGCAACTCTCTTCAACTTCCATTAATAAAAAAAATTATGATTCCTTATCCAGTTATAACCCTTATTGTTGAAAAAATGGCGTTTTCTAGCATATTTTTCTAAGTATCTCAATAACCGTTGAAGTTACAAACTTGGAACTGGTTTCATTGAATTTCTCAGCTAATTTTACATGGGAATTGATCATTTAAGAACCTCACTAAAGCCTCTAAAAAATTAGAAAAATTAATATATTTTGAAAAATCTCAATTTTCCGCCATTGTCTCGGTAACAAAGCGTTTTTGGGTGTTGGTTCCATGGAACTTTTTTGTCTACCTGATGTAAGGAATCAGCCTGAGAAGTATTGCACATTCCTCCTGAAACACCCTGTATAGATTAGCATTTCTTCTTTCCCTTTAAATATTTTTTAGTCAATGTCCTGTTGAGCTACAGGCTTGCGCATCAGTGTTTAGAAAAGTGATGATAGGACTGTTGATGTAATTCAACACAACCATAGTCATTCACATTCATGCTGTTATTCACTCTCCCCCTCCCTCACATATACAGCCTTCTTCAAGTATTGCCCCCCTCAATGAGCTGCGATCGGTACTTCCAGGCTATTCTGACATAACTTTTCAATTAGCTTCGGTCAACTCTCTCTGTTAAACTTTTCAAATTATCCTACATTCCGTACTCCAACAAAATAGAACTGCAGCCTCCTAAGAATTGTAGAATAATTTATTTTGTCTGCTGCAATTGTTAATTTTCCCTTCCTACTTTGGAATTGAGAGGTAACAACGCAGCTTTAGTCTTGGAGATTGGGGCTATTTAAAATCTATTCAACTTTACATTGATGAACTCTTAATCTACCAAATTATGCTCCAATCTCGCATGTATGTTGTGGAAGGCCGCCTTGTCCGCCCTATTGAATATTGCAATCATTGAGCTCAGGGCCGGATTAAGGTTTTTGAGTGTTCTAGGCACTAATTTTGTGGTAGATAAAAAAGGCTAGATTCGCCACCCTAGGCCTACTCCCTATCATGCAAAAAAGTGTGTATCCCCCCCCCCCCCTAAGTAAATTAATGGGTTCACCCCTGGCTACTACAATAACTATTAGCATTAATGAAACACAATATTAGGAAAAAAATATTTTCCTTGATGTCATAGGGGTTGTATAGAACGGTTTGGCGTTGGAGGGAAATTTTTACTTTGGACGTCCTGGTTTGATAATTTTTTGTCTTGTTTGTCTTGTCACTGTTCTATAAATTGCTGCCATAGATTGCACCTTCTGCTAGAAAGGATAAAATCGAATTTTCTATTCTATTCTTTCATGTCATACACAACGCTCATCCAATAATGTTAGCATTATTACTGCCTCACTAATAGTTATTGTAAACCATAAAACTTTTAAAAGGCACCAAAAAATGTTCTGCGCCAGGCCCACGCCCCTTAAAATTTGGCGCTATAGGCCAATGTCTTGTTGGCTCATACGTAAATCCGGCCCTGCCATTGAGCTGCCTGATTAAGAATGATGTCGGGACATGCAACCACTCCATATTGGTATTTTTCCACTATCTAAACCAGTGGTCACCAATTAAATTCCATGCAGGTCCGTTTCAAAGTCTTGGCGAGCTTCCGCGGTCCATTCAGGAGAAACCACTGGTGGGGGGGTACTCCCCGGAAATTTTTTTGAAAAATTAATAGCTAAACCACATTTATTTTAATCATTATTAAAATATTTGGGATAGTTATTACTTTGAATGTATTTCGATATTATTGTTCTTTAAATAGACCTATATTGAAGTTTGATATTGTGCCATTGATCTATTAAAATTTAAATAAAGGGCATTATTTCAATGGCATTTGGCAATAGAAATTAATTTATTGTTTTTTCTATTTATATGAAGAATTTTTACTTTTAAAATTGTCCAAACAGGGCCCTCGCGTGGTTTTTTTGGCGCTCAGTGCGAGATTTTGGCCGGTGCCCCCCCCCTCTCCATTACCAGACGAATGCAATCCAACATACGAGTATTATATTATATATTCAAAGCCAAACATGATTCAAGCTGCCTTCAAGCTGCTTCACAGTTTACTCATTAGCAATCATAATGTTGCATGTGGTGTGGCAAAAGGGATTATAGGGACTTGTTTATTTTAATATATCCCAACTTATTGTATCGTATTTTTATGTATTGGATGTGTGATAAGCAAAAGCCTACAGGAATTAATAAAAATAGCTACATTGAGCAAAACTGTCACATTGTACCGTACTTTATCATTAAAATATTAAATTTTCAATTGTTGATTAATTCATTATATTAGTTTGCTTGGAAGCACATAAGGAAGGGAATAATAACATTTTCACTGAAAAATATTGGGAATCATCATGAATATTTTATTTCACTGGAAATGAAGATGTTTAAACAAAAAATCGGGAACTAAATAACAAGCAAATTGAAGATCTCAGTCATTTTAACTGCTCTACTCAAATTTTTTTAATAGAAATAGTTCCGAATTCAGCCAGCAGATGGCAGTAGCAATAGGGTGACTTGCTCCGACTTCCATTGGACACGCCTTCATGTCCCGCCTGCTCTTTTCTTATTGGTTGACAGAGTTTCGTGAGCTTTGTCTTAGAAAATGGCTGCTAGAAAAAAAGATCGATGGTGTATCATACAAAAACAATTACGCTGATTTACTATTGACGATTTTGTGCTAATATAATGTTCATTCATGTAGTCAGGCTGGTAAGATTCTATCAAGTTAGTGTTTGAAGAAATTATTTATAGAATTTAGACTTTGTGTAACTTAGGCCAGTACTAGACTTCAATAGTTTTATGCTGTATAAAATGAGATGAAAATATGATTTCGCACTCCCATCTCATACGGTACTAATTAATTCTATTTTTTATACGATGAACATGATGAAATAGAATTCAAACTATTCATGATCTAATACCGACATCATGCCAGAAAATTTTTTGAAAAATTGATTGTGCTTTTTCAATTAATTTATCATTATGAATGAGTTTATGCTGAGGAAATAATTCCTTGTGGATTCAAGTTGTTGGCAGAATAAGTGTCTTATCAAATAGTGGAAAAATATTCTAATAGTAGAAATTTTTAAAATTCCCGTTTTGCATCAGCCGCCGCGGCGCCCCCTTGGCCGGGTAGCCCTGTGCGGTCGTACACTCCGCACACCCCACGCGAGGGCCCTGTAGGGACCTGATCGGTAGGACATCGCGGTCCGCACAAAACTAGCTGGCGTCCGGATCCGGACCGCGGTCCGCCATTTGGTGACCACTGCTCTAAATTATACAATGCCTTCTTCATCCAATATTTCAGCCAGAAATCGAGTCAATCGGGATGCTGGCAGCTATAACATTATTATCAACATATACTGATAATGCAGCCTGAAAGTATGGAAAAATAGTAGGTCTCTTTTTGATTTCAAATATGAAATGTAGTTTGAATTACAGTGAGTCAGGAGAGTCAGGACGAATAATCATTTTGAAAAATACCTCTGGAACATTTCTAATGGCTCGAATGTTCTTCAACCCTATACTTGTCCACTACTGTATAGCTGACAATTGCTGGTATTGCGGTGTTAAATACATCAAACTTAAGTGGATTATCTTATTTGTTATTACACTACTTCACTCCGAATTCAGTCGTCCTTTATTCGTTGTCACTCTTTCCGAGATATGTATCGAATTCCAGTGAAGAAGAAAATGTAATTTTCAGGTAGGCTTTCACACCTCAATTCTCTCCAATTCATCTCTCCATAGCTCGCCAATTTTTCTACTCTTCTGTAAACCATAACCTTGGATTTACTCATATTAATATCTATTCCCATTTTTTTACAGTATGACTTTAATTCTTTCCCCAGTTTCTAAAGAGTTTTGGGCATGTCTGTCAGCATCATCAGATCGTCAGCGCACAACGAATCCATCCACATAATCTTACAGGTCGTTAATTAATAGAGAAAAGAGAATCGAAGATAGTTAGCAACCCTGCCTCAAGTCGCAACACAACTCAAACTCATCCACTGAAAACACGGCTTACTTCATGCATCATTTCAATGATAATTTCATGAAATCCACATACATGCAATTCTATACCACTGAACAAGAGGGTTACAACTCCAAAACATCAGTTGATTGGGAGAAGCAGGAAGATTTTTTTAAGCAATCGTCAAATTACACTCCATTTTTTTATGTATTCTCAATATAAATCATTGCTGTGGCTAATACATTAATAACTAGTATATACCATTATACTGTTCTCCTATTTTACTATTGCTATTTCCATTGCCCCACGTATAGGTTGTAACCCTCTTGTTTTAGTTGGAGTGCAATTAGTTTCGTAACCTGTTAGGTTTTTCTTATCACCCTTTTGAGCTTGAGTTTTGAATAGATTCACAGTACATCTCACTACCAAAACACCAATTTTGCATAATTCATTAAAATAATTATCGGTGTTCAATGTATAATTTATTCACGAAACATGAACCAATTTAATCAAAATTTTTCATTTCAAATATAACCAGAAATGTTATCATTTCACCAGAGATTTTGATATGATAAATTGTATGATGAATATTACATTTCAATATAAAGGAGTAAAAAAGTGTTCAAGTACAAATCATCATTCTATTAAGCTGATGCCAAAAATCAAGGCGGTTGGCAAATGACTGTTATTGGCGTTCAACTCTGTCAAAAAATTCTAAATCTTCTTCAAGAGCGAATTAGTATACCTGGGATTGCTCAGCAGCTTATCAAATAAATCAATCGCAAGTACGGAAGGCAACATTACAAGACAATCATCGAGCAACAATTATGATGAGGCTGCAGCGCACCCCCCCCCCCCTTGTAACAACTTGTTTCCGGGACAGAACATTTAAGAATGAGGCCCCCTATTCTTGGCCCCCTCGGTCCCCTGACTTGAATTCCTGTGATTTTTGTGGGTTTTCTGAAATCTCGTGTTCACGAACATTGGAGGAGCTAAAAATCGCAATTAGCTATCACATCAACCAAATTGATATAGAGAGTTGAATGAGAAACTGCAGCTATGTCCAGCCCAAAATGAATAGACATTATCATATTTTTTACAATTTGAGAAACATTGCTGTACCAATAGATTCAAAATGTTTTTTAACAAAATAATAATAATTTTTAAAACGTTACGCTCCAGTGAATGGCTCTGTACCAAGATATTTTATTGATTGAACTTTTTCTAGTATTTTAAATTGGACGTTTACATGAGCGTATTTCTTACGTATTTTGATAAACTACTGTAATATTATAGCTAAGCCTCATAAATTGATGAAACAATATTTTTTCCAGAAAGCAAGATTGGCTCGCATCAGAATCGCGAAAGCGTCTTCAGGGGCAGCGTTCGTCAGCAAGAAGAAAGCAGCTGAAGCGAGACTCGCCGCTCAAGAGTCTGGCATGGAAATGGACGAGAACTACCGCGAAGAGGATATCTTCGAATTGCAGCATCATCATTTATTACGCTGCCTTGAAAAAACAACGGTCAGCCAATTATTAATATTATTATTCCTAATGATATATCATATTATGCTATTGTATGTTCTTTATTTGTATAATCGCATGCATAGACTTGTGGTTGGAGACAAGTTGCAGTCTATATTTAAATCATTGAAAAAAAACATTTTTTGAGATATTCATGTGAAGAGAATATGAGTTGCATTCCATAACTCGACATCCTGTGATTGTGATTTGGTTATTGTGAGTCGGTTCAAGAAGCTGCAAGATCAGTTTCATGATCATAAATCACCTAGTATTTCACTTTGGAGCCTGCAATTGAGAATTTGAGTTAGAAATTATAATTTCTCATTCAAATAAAATTTTATAAATATGTTCAGATACCTCATCCTATATGAATGGAATGTCCCAGAACTCGCTTTGAAAATATTTTTATTCTAAATAGTGAAGATGTTCTCATAAAAATTCTTTGAAAAGCTTTTTTGGGAGAGGTTTCAAAGAATTTTTTATGAGAACATCTTCACTATTTAGAATAAAAATATTTTCAGATCGAGTTCTGAGACATTCCATTCATAGAGGATGAAGTATCTGAACATATTTGGATGATTATTATCCTCTCTTAATCTGAATGCAAGAATAATATCCTATATTTTGTTGAATTCATACGTTAAGTCCAATGAAGTTGACAAGAAGCATGAAGCTAAGGTTATTGAGAAATATATGGTTATGGAAAATATTCTCGAGGTGATTTTTAAAATTATTAGTTAAAAAAAGTTCGATTTCAGTATTTGGACTCAATGAAGTTCATAATAATATTGTTATGAATAAGGTTTAATTATTTACGTAAAAATGAATATATGTGTTGTAACATCAGTTACAAAGAAAACATTTTGTACAGTACAAGTATTTTTTTGACACGAAAAAATATTTGTCTCTTGATTTTTTTCTGTAACTGATATTTAAAACTTTGTGAACTTTATGGAACATTAATAATTACAAGATAAATTGCCTGATCAATCCGAAAATAATAAATGAATAGCCTACTATTGAGTGATCGAACCTTCCATTTCCAGTTCAATTTTGTCAAGAGCTTTTTTACACGTTTTGTTTTGATCATTTACATAATTTACCGTGATTAATCATATTTTCTAGATTTTTGGATCTACTTTGTAAAATAATCCAATAGCTTTCGCAACTGCAAACTTAATAACTTCATTGGAATTTTGTGAAAATTTTTCATTCATTTGATAATAAGCGAAATTTCAAGGCAATATGAATGTTGGAGAACGCAAATTGATCAGTCGAACCGTTTCAGAGACAGGCCTATCAATTGTCTTGAAATCATGAAATCATGAATGACATGACCACATTAAATAATTGAACTTGGATTCAATAATCAGATTCAATATGGCAAAGTAATAAACACTCTGCTCATGTCTATCATTTTGTTTAAATATAGCAATTTTCTCAACGGTATACACAAGGTTTTTTGTCAGACCTAAAACGTTTGAAGTCTTTTGAAGAAAACTGAGAATGTTCTTCTAAAGAAAGAAGTCTTCTTCTAAAGAAATCTTCAACTGATAACGCATTCAACTGTTAACGACTATGAGCCGTGATCAGAGTGTTTGATGATTTTTTATAAAAAAAAATTCAACTTTTAAGAATGAGAATGATTTTCTCTGTTTCTATTGATTAGATTCGTTGAGGTTATCCATACGTCTTGAAACTGCAGTACTAAATAATATTAATGAATAATGTACAACTGCAACTTTGTATATTGGCTTATTCGTATGGTAATATAATGAGGAGGAAGAAGAACCAGTTGAGTGATAAAATTGAAAGTAATTAAATAAAGAGTTATTAGTGAACAAGAAATTGTATGTCTTGTTTGTGGTTAGTTCAATGTGTATGTGTTTAATGTAAATATGCATTACCTCAAAATGTTTGTGTTTAATTCAATGTGTATGTGTTTCATTTCAATATGTGCTATCTCAAAATTGGCGCCCAACGTTGAAGAACAAGAGTAAAACACGTAATGCCACGAAAAAACAAAAGAGTGAAGACAATGAGACAACAGAAATAGAAGGAATCAAAAGGATTCAGATATAATTGAAGAAAGTTCTTCCGAATTCACAAGTCCGTTAGTGGTGGTTCCTAAAAAGAATGGCAAGGTGAAAATTTGTTTGGATGCAAGACAAATCAATAAAATTATTGTAACAGACAAGACTAGCACAGAAGAAATTAATGAAATATTGAAGAAGTTCTATGGGACTAAATACATCACTAAATTCGATTTGACAGCCGGCTATTGGCAAGTTCCTCTACTTCAGTATTCCAGGAAGTATATATCATTTTTGTATGGATCTAGTAGGATTTTTGTACATTTTATAGGAATTATCAGTTTAAACGACTTGGATATAGTTTTATATAGCGTTGCTGTATTTATAAAATGTATAAATCAATTCTGAGGAGATGGTGGGTTGGAATGGACTACTACATATGTTGACAATTTATTACTAGCTTCAGCTAAAATGGCAGGTCAAGCAAAAGCGAAAGCAAAAGCAAAAGCAAAAGCAAAAGCAAACGCAAATGCAGCATGAAGAGCGCAAGCCAGCCTAATGGGAATATTAAGGCCAGGCGTATGCTGGGACGCATTCAAGCACACGCACGCATGCCAGCCAACCACAGCTCTTGTTGAGGACAAGATGAGAACTGTGATTGGCTGGCTTGCGTGCGTGTGCCAGAATGCGTCCCAGCATACGCCTGGCCTAAGCCTCCGTCTTCTTGCTGAAATTTTGTTAATGTTCAACTACCACTTCCGACTTGTCCCTACCACAATTTAACTGTCAATTTCCAACTATCAACAATGACACTTTCTCTCGCTAGCTGCTTTAAATATTCTTGAAAATCAATGAAAATGTTTCTGTAAATGTTAGTTCATTGTTTTGTTATAATATGATTTGAATAGCGTTTATTAGAGAAGGGGGATTCATAAATCAAATGGATAGATTAATAAATTTATAAATATGTTGGATTGAATTATATAAATTTAAGTTATTATACAATGCAACCTCATATTAGAATTCATTTAAATTTAGAATTAGGTAGGGAAATTTTTAACGTTGCATAATGGCTTAATCATACAGTGATATAATAAGGAAGAAGAAGAACCAGTTGAATGATATAACTGGATAAGGAATCATAAATTTGTATTTCTTATTCATGGAAGTTGAAGAGAGAAAAAGTTGAATGGCGGCAATTGTGTAAATCTTACCCAAATTTCAGAAATAGCGATCAAAAATCGCAAAATCGTTACTAAACAAAAATTTTTCACTTGTGCTATGCTTTGTCAATTTTGCGTCTTTTGGTCGCTATTTCTGAAATTTGAGTAAGATTTACACAATTTATTGCCGATCAAGCTCCACAACTCTGCAGTAGGAATGAAAAGGCGACATCTGTCTCTAATAGAATGAGGTACCTGTTCACGAACCATCATTGAATTGAATACAAATTTAGCAGTGTTATGTGTTTGCTGAGTTCCTATATGGGGTAGAAACTTGGACACAAAGCAGCCACAATGAATAAAATAGAAGCATTTGAGTAGTGTTTTTATTATACCGGATGATGATGAAGAAGAAGAAGAAGAAGAAGAAGAAGAAGAAGAAGAAGAAGAAGAAGAAGAAGAAGAAGAAGAAACATTTCGTTAAAGGCTTATCACATGTTTGAGATTCTCATGTGTATATTTGTACAATTTTGAAGCTTAAATATTGAAAGCTTGCCAGTTGAGAGAAGCTATTGCAAAAGTGTACTTTGTCAGAGTTTTATCAATCCAAGACCTCGGAGAGGAATTTATCATGTAAACATTTCATCTAGTGCCCTTGAGAAATTAAATGAAGAAGTATCGGCAGCGGATAAGCTGCTGTACGGTATCTTTTTAACGTAGGCTACTACTGACTGTGTAATCATTCAATGTTCTTCATTTAATTTTCGAATTTTAGCAACTAGATACTTCTAGATATTTACAGACACTTATTCCTCTCCTTGAAATTTAGGAGAATTTACATTAAATTTAGAAATAATAGGAAACACTCAAAAGAGTAATGGAGATGTTCAACTCATATTCTCTAAAATTGGCATGATTTTCTTGAGCTACAATATGATATAAGATAAGCAATAATTCACATGAATAACTCGAAAAACTGCTGATGCGACTTTATTTTAGCAAAAAATTACAGAACCATGTTTTTATGATTCCAGCCTACATTACTACATTGATTCAGTTTGTGTCATACAGAATTCAGGATATTCCACGAAGGCCCTGATTCTAGAAGCACGTAGTTGATCATTTTCACTGCGTATTCTATTGTGATAAGCACTTGTACATTATTCTCATATGGAGAACTATGTAAAATATATTCAATGCTGATTAGAAAACTTAAGGCATGGAATGTTAAAATAAATTATCTCACTTTGTTAATATTAATCAGACTAAACAGTTACATGGAAGTTGAATGGAAACACTACCTATAGTCTGTCCAAGCAAAGAAGACCCTCTGGCAAGATGGGAAAATGACTCTAGCTCGGTCAATATTGGTTCAAAAATTACTGATTTGGTCTCAAATTGTAGATCAGAATGTTTCCTACAATTATGAGACCAGATTAATAATTTTTGAATGAATATTGACCGAGCTGGAGTCATTTTCTCATCTTGCCAGAGGGCCTTCTTTGCTTGGACAGACTATACCTTAATAATTTCTCAGTCAATCCATAACAATAAATTATTATTGTATAACAGATGAGTGAAATTCTTCTGTTAGATCATCCTCGCAGTATGAATCTTCATAAACAGCTACTTATTGTATAAGTATCATCCTTGCAGTCGGTCATTGATCAAAAGAATGCAAAAATTCAAATGTAAAAATCTAATTCCAGTAAAAACTCCAACTTACTTGCCATCACTGGCGGCTCGTGCCCACGAAACAGGTGAAGTGCTCGTATCTTTTACTGTACAGCACTTCACCTATTTCGTGGGCACGAGCCGCCAGTGCGTTGCCATAACTATTTCTGACTTTTGTATGAGCTGTTTTTGATCATGAAGACTAACGGATTACAGGTATCCAAGACACACCTTTATGACAATTTAGTTTCAATTTCTAAGCAACTCTTGGTAATGATGATGATTGAATTATCATTAACTACTGATTGGATAATTTCACAAATAGATCAGAATCATAATCCAATATCATATTAACATTAATCATTTTGGAAGATTCCAGAAACTCAACGCTGTTTTTCTTTATCAGCATGATAAAGAGATAGTTATTGGGAGATCTGGTTTGCTCAATCTTTTTTCAACATTATAATTAAATTTTCTGTGACAATAATTATCACTTCAGAGTGTTATATTTTCTTTTCACATCTAATAAGTATATGCTGAGTTTAAAACCGAAAATCAATCAGATCTTACTAATACGGCCAAAGTCACATCAAGTCCACAAAAAACTTGGCTGATGAGAAACCATTACAATGGAAAAAGTACACAGTGATATTTTTCTATGTAATAATTTTCAAATACATAAATCTTAGTCAACCTCTCTCAGTTTTCTTTCATTTATCTAAAAAAACTGATTGATATGAATTGGGCTCTTCTAGCGTGAGCTGATTCATAATTATTAAAATAATGTGACAATTATTTAATATTAACAAAGAAATTTAAGCTATGACCCCAACATTTCGATAACAGACCAGTGACATAGACAAATACGGTATAGAATAATATGATCCTCAATCCGTGTGCATTTGTTAAAAGCCAAAAGAAATGCAGATGGTTCAAAATTATGTTTGATACATTAAAAAGAATGATTGTGTTCCATGTGTAGTATAAATTTAATGTACAAATGAAGAAATTACAAATGCACAAATTTACAGGGTGGTACTTGCTCATATTATTATCATGACCCGAAGAGTATATACTTTGCCAAGTATAAGACTACTTGGTCTGCTAAAATGCAGATTGGTATAATTTTCTTCAGCTACTTCAATTATTATATTCAAGTAACTAAGAATAAATTATGAAACATGAGTATGGCAAACCATATGGGGTAAAATCATTTAGAAAAAAAATCGCTTGGAAATTTTATTTATTTATTAATTCGTTGAATTAATTAACCGCAGGGAGAAGACCGTAGCAAAGAGAGCCGTTTTTTTTAAAAGGGTTATTATTACGGAATGGGTAAGGTGGGTGAGGTGAGCACCATTGGCGGCTCGTGCCCTTGAAATAGGTGAATGTGGGCATTTGTTACTATACAGCACTTCATCTGTTTCTCTCTTGGAATGAAACATTCAATAGAAAAGCCGTCATCTTGGGAAAAGGACTTCTCACTGCTTTTACACTTCATTTTTCGCGTATGCGTAGTGGTTTTACTCCTTTACCCGACTTAATTATGATCATGATAATTCATTTCATAAAATTTACAATGGAGAGTACAATAATATTTCTCCCAAAACTGTACCTCATCCAATTTTCAGAAACAGTCCAGAAGTAGATAAATGTCATTAATGGCTATTTTCTTCAATAGCAACATAACTTTCTTCTTTCATAACCTTAATAAAAGGCATGAGTCAAACACATTTTATTTTATCAAAAATTTAAAATGTGAGTGTATAGCCTACAGTTCACTGTATTGAGTAAGTTTTATTTTACAAAATTCTCAAGAGTAAATAATGCAGGTGACGTTCCCAGGAGGAATAGAGCGGCATTGCAGTAGCGTGCAAGGAGCGTGCCGGACTAAACCCCTAACCTCGCCAAGCTGGTCTGTGCTGAATCAAATAGCATTGATTCATCTTGCACGAGCTACGTAGATCATCCGTAAATATTAGAACGGAAATTGATTCTGAATAGCTCCCTTGATTCATCCTCCTACAAATATTCCCATATTAATCTTCTCCAAACATTATAATTTGAAACATATTTTAACATTCAGGGCCCGACTGGGACCAAGCTATGTATATTCATGATTAATACATAGGTTGGTTGCCATGACAAAATTTTAATGTGTTTAATTTTCGTGCTCCAAATTTATAGTAAAAATTCAACAATTTCGGCTATGGTGTAGTAATTTTTTGAAGTGCTTCAGTTTTAGTTGTCAACAATCTTTCAACATTTCAACAATGTTTTGAAATTGAAAATTATGTTTTCAAATGAGCGTTTCAAAAGAACTATAACTCATATCTCCGTTTGTGGAAAATGAGGTTATCTGGCGAAGTGGAACAACCTTTGGGTTTTCCCACTATAAAAAGCCATACGCTAAATGAATAAATAATTAATACATTCCAAAATACAGCCAGAAGATGGCAGTAGCAACAGGGTGTATTTACAGTCCTACACTGAAGGTGGATTGCTTCAACTTCCATTGGACACGCCTCCAACCTCCGCCTATGCTCTGATTGGACGAAGACATTGCTTTGAAAAGTTTCCAAATTCGACCAGTAGATAACAGCAGTTGTTGGATGATTTTTCACATTTGACTTTGACACGCCTTCATGCCCTGCCTGCTCTTTTCTGATTGGTTGACAGTGTAAGGTATTTCTGTTTCAGAAAATGACTGCTGGTGAGAAAAATAATGGTGGATTTTGTATCACTCACGCAACATGACGCTGATTTACTATTCATTATTTTACGTTAGATTCAGTGGTACTTTTATTGTGTCACTAAGGCCACCAGTACTGGACTGGACCTTTGTATTCATATGATGTATGAATTGTGATGAACATATGATTTCACATCTCATCTTTTCCATTTTTTCTCATCTCCTATCATACGATAATAGAGAAATCAAACTGTTTTATGATCTGATACCGTCCTAATTCCAGAAAATTGTTTGAAAAACTAAAAACAATAATTCATTAGAAATAGTGCCTACTAGTCGACAATAAGTGCCTAATTTTGATCAATCCACAATCAATATACATAAAAAAATGTTTCATGTACTAATGATTAGATCCTATAAATACAGTACCAGACTAAACTTTTATCCAAAATGATGTAATAGGAATGAGCCTACATTGGTACTGTGGCCTGTGCGTAGTCTCAAGAAACTTCACTCAAGTAACTTTACACTCTCGATTAAACAGTTTTAAAATTATAGATAACTGTTGTTAAGAAAGGGGTGACAATATCACTATACTATTAGTTGAGTGAACATATTGCTCCGTGAGTTAAAATAAGTAAATATGTAGAGTTAGTAAATTGTTCAGTTATAAAACTGACACCATCCATCATTCTCTCGCCAGCAGTCATTTTCTGAAGCATAACTCACTAACACTGTCAACCAATCAGAAAAGAGCTGGAGAAGCATGAAGGCGTGTCCAAGTCAAATGTTATTTGACATGCTGTGAAAAATTTTTCGTTTCTTTATAGTACAGTATTTTCATTCTCGATTCCCATGTAGGTCTAACACCGTGAATATTCAAGCATTATTTTCAAGTAATCTCAATGATAAATTGTACAGTACAATATTTATTGCTTATCAACTTCCTTTAAATGCGATACTGGTAATTCAAGTTAATAATCACCCATCCAATCTAGTCAACAGCATGGTGGGTATTTGGTTTTCGTTATGTACTGTGGTGGCTCGTGCCCTCACGTAATGTGGTGAAGTGCCCTCACGTAATGTGGTGAAGTGCCCTCACGTAATGTGGTGAAGTGCCCTCACGTAATGTGGTGAAGTGCATTGATAATACAGAATTTGGCGGTCTAGGACAGTGCTTACAGTCGGAAGTGTAATAAATCCGGCCTTGGTGATAATATTGTGGTACTTTTCCAGAGTATTCAAGTCATAATATCCTATGTAGTTAGAGTTGGAAGCATAAAGCATAATCCTTTTCCTCTGAGACGTCATTTTTCCGAGGTTGTCATTTATTATTGAGTCCCACATCATCAGTTATTATAGTAGTCACAGTTAATTTAGCAAAGACAATCTCTACCTATAGTCTAAGCCTTAGCTATTAGTCATAGTCTCAGATATAAGGAGGCGAATGCCAGTGACCTTGACACTAACTTGACAGTAGCCAACGGCAGTGAGTGAAGTTCGTCATAGGCGTAATTTAGGGGGTGGCACGGGGAGGCAGTTGCCCCCCCAAACATTCCCGTTGCAATCTCCCCCCCCCCCCAATATTCCAGTCAAATTAAGCATCAAAATTAAAAGTCGGAGGACTCAGCTGAAAATTTGCAGATATGATCAGAAAAGGGCGCTGAATAACATACTAAAAGTCCTCAAGAATCCCAGAATAAATTCATATTTTATGTATATATAATGTAAATTCATACATATTATATGTAAAATTAGATTAAAGAATCCAATTTTCAGATTGTAATGGTACTGTGTGTAATAATACCTCCTCGTTGTAAACAGAACATTTATACATTAGAGTGACTCCCAAACGGGAACTTGTGGGCGCAAAAATCTGAAAATTATAATGGAATGTAGAGGTGATTCTCCTCTTTCAGATGGAATTGAATTCCGGGATCTGAAAATTGGATTTTTCTAAAATCTAATTTGACATACAATATATGATTTTATATCGCCGCCATGAGCTGAGAACGATGAGCTAAAATAACACGATAAAATCCGAATACCGTTCAAAAGTTATGAATATATATAACTTGAAATATAGGTGATGCTGTTGACCCACTCCCAAGAATCCTATGATACTTTCAGTCTCATAACAGCCTAGGGCCTCAGGGACATAATTCCAGAAATATAAGCAAATAACTTATCCCAATATTTTTAGTAAGTTTTTGTGTTATAATATGCAATTTTTGAGGTTTTCGGGGGTGTAAGGTTTCTTTTAAATCGCTGTAGTTGAACATGGAAGTGTGGAATTGGTTTCAAATGAAAGAAAGATGAATTTTGCCGAGGGAGATTTGGAATACGATAATGTACGGGTGCTAAATTTATAGTTACAAACTTTATAAGAAGGAAAAATTTCCAAATCTTGGTCCTATGAAAAAATTACCAATTTTTAAAATAATTGTATCTCGGAAACATTTAATGATACAAAGTTGCAATTAGTCTTATTCTTATCAAAATTTTATTGTATACAAAAAAGGACATATAAGATTTTCTCGTCCAGCGCCATTTTCTGATCTTATTCTTCTTGATGTGCATTATCCGTGACGAATGTTGGCGATCATCATGGCAATTCTTACTCTATCCACCGCAATTCGAAAGAGTTGCAGGGATGTTTTATTGAACCAGGTTCTTAGATTCTTCAGCCAGGACGTTCTTCTTCTCCCTGGTCCTCGTTTACCAATTATTTTTCCCTGCAGAATTGCTTGGAGGAGGGCATATCTGGACTCATTTCGCATATTGTGACCAAAGTACTGCAGTTTTTGAGCTTTGATGATGATCAGTACTTCCCGGCTCTTCTTCATCCTTCTTAGGACCTCTTCGATAGCGACCCGGTGATTTCCTGATCATATCCGCAAATTTTCTGCTGGGTCCTCCGATATTTACTTTTTTTGCTTAATTTGACTGGACTACAATATAATTCGAAGATTCTCATGCTTAAGAAGAATAAAGAACTATACTCGAAATATAATATGTCAGGATAGAATATCCACTATAAACAAAATCTACTATTTAACATTATGAAACTATTTTAAAAGGCCTCTCAAAACCCAGTTTTAAAGTATACTTTCACAAAATTTCCTGGGAGGAGGCCCCCACCCCCGCTTGACTGAGGAGGTACACCCCCAGGCCTATTAGAGCCCCAAGTATTTGATTCAGTTTGGTATTGAAGTAGGTAGATTATGTCTTACATACATAACAGAATTATCAGTGATCAGTAAACCACTAGCCAGAAGCAAATCTTGCCCCCCGCTAGCCCCCCAATGAAAATTTTGAATTAACGCCCCTGGTTATAATTGAAGTGTAGCTACAGCTGATCGATTGTTGACATTTCAATCGATGTTCTATCCATCAACAAGTAACGCAGCATCCAAGCCAAGATTGTAACAGGTCGACTCTCAGGAGAGGGCGGGGTAATTGAGTGTTATACATTTTCAGTAGAACCAGCGAAGAAAAAGAAACCTTTATATTCACTAGTCCATCATTTCCATTGGATCGGTAGCTCATTCCCAGGTAGGGCTGAGGTGAAGATGGCGATAAGCGTAAATTATATTGCCGAATTTCTTATCTCTGATTTTCTTCTTTTTTATACTTTCTACTTATCAAATTAGAATTATAATAATTGAATAAGGTAGGAAGTTAAACAAGAGTGAAAATAACAGATAAAGATGGAAATACAGGATGAAAATAATAAGAATGATAAGTGATCCATTTCGAGATGCCATATTATCAATGTCATAAAGATGCCACAAAGAAGAAACAATACCCCCTTCAATTCATCCCCGCACAGCCAAAGTTTCATTGATTACAAGTATTTGAAGTATATTTACTTGTTAGGGTGGATTCATATCGGAGCTGTGATAAGCGATCCCAGCTGTGATACTAGATAATATTGACGTGCTTACTAGACTGCTTACTTACTGATTGACTAGCTTAATGAGACTGTTCATGTTGGAGCGTGACTAGGATCACGGCTGGGATCACGGCTGGGATCACTTATCACAGCTCCGACATGAATCCACCCATGGACGTTACTATGAAAGTCTATTGAAGAAAATAGAAATAATGTATACAATCATCGAATCTTACAACTATGGTAGCTAAGATATACATTTATATAACAGTACATGCAGAGAATGATTTAAGTAATCAATCGGAATTAACTACGTTCAAATATTCTTGATGTTCCTTGTAATATGGATTATCTACGAAGCCCGTGCAATATGAATCAGAATGTTATTATTTTTGTTTAATGATCAAAACACAATATATTTTTCGAATGTGATTTTTCGTTTGTTCTGCTTCCTTTGAATAATGATTTATGAAGTTGAGGTGCTTTTTGATAAAAAAATTCTAAATTTTCTATTCAGAATTCAATTCTTCACAGCTAGTAGGATACCTATTTATTTGCCAGTATTTGACATAAGTAAATAAGTGAATTCCAAAACAATTATTTGCATTTGACAATGGCTGATACGCTGAAACATGTTATGCAAAATAAAAATATTCGAAAAGGGTACTTTGATCTTCATTAATTGAAAGTTTGATATTATGAAAAGATTTGAAAATATTATCTCGTAGTTATCATCCACTTTCTCAGTTATGTGAGGTATTAAGTTAGTGATCTTATTCCAATACTATATTGAATACCAGGTGATACATGAGTCGCTTGATCGAGGGATGATATGTCGATAGATAAATGTCGATATTGGTATCAAATAATGTATTGATTGACAATAATATATAGTGTTTCATGACTCAGCTAAAGCTGTCACAAAAAAGTTTTTCTAGCTTTTGTAACCTACTAAGAGCTAATGAGAAGTATCATTTATCTCTGTTGATTTCAGAAACATAATCTAGGCAAGGCTAAATATCTGCTGTAATCTCTATGTATAAAAGCGAAATGGCACTGACTGATTCATTCATTCATCACCAGAACTAAAAATCCACTGAACCGAATGCGTTCAAATTTGGCAGGCATGTTCAGTTGGACGTTTAGACGCGCGCTAAGAACGGATTTTAAAAACTTTTCATGGATACGCCAAATATTTTATTTTTTCTATAGTTTTTCAACGTTTTCTTCATTTTTTCGAGAACCAATCGGTAGAAAATGTTGATATTTGGTGGGCAGGTTCAGATAAGGTCTAGAAATGTTGTGTTAAAATATTTTTGCAATCCGTTCAAGATTACGCCAGTAATCAGGTTTTCAAAATTGTAGATGTGTTGCGGGTTGCATATCTTCCGCCTTGATACGACCAATCCTAACTGTAAATTCAATGGTTCAGCGAGATTTTAGATGAACTAATTTGGAAGATCAAGTTTGAATCATTGAATCAAGTTTCAAACTATATATACTTCCGATATACTTCCCAAGGTTACGCTTAATATTAGCGTTTTACTATTTTTTGGAATTTTCGGAGTTTTTCTTAGATTTTTCTAGAACAAATTGGCAGAAAATGTTGAAATTAGGTGAACAGGTCCAGATCAGGTGTAGAAATGCTGGAATAAATTTCGAATCCCTTCTGAACGGAATTTGCAGGCGAGCGAAGCGAGCCTGTTTGTCTCAGCTGTCACTGACAGAGGTTTTGCCGGCTAGTAATTATATAATTTGAAAAAAACTGGAAGTGTACATTGATTGTGGCAAATTAACTGAAATTGATTAAATTAATAAAGGTAAATTAAACTTCACACTTAAAAAATAATAGATGGAATAAAAATCAAATACCTTTTAAACTTAAAAAATTATTTTAACACCATTCTCAATGTCAATGACATTGAGTCAATGACAATGTCAATGTCAATGTCAATGTCAGTGCCCGTATCTTTTACTGTACAGCGCTTCACCTGTTTCGTGGGCACGAGCCGCCAGTGGATGACTCCAACTGACTTCTCCTATCCTTTTTGGATTTAGTCATCAAGTGATACAGTTGAGTGTATTGTATTGTTGTTTGGGAGAGTATTCAGGCCTTGAACTAACAAAGCCTAGGTAAGTAAGGAAGAGAGTGTCTCGTCAACTAAGACGTCCAAGAGGATGGAATTTAGGATATTTATAAGGAATTTGGAAGGATGGAAGCAAACGCAGACTCCAACAACTACAATTAGTACTTATAACTTGCCTAGGGTAGGTGACACCCTCGAAAAAGAGTAGTTGACTCGATTAGATGAGAAAGCAGAGTCTAAAAAGTACTTAAAACCTTGCTAGAGCAGGTGTCAGTGTCAAGCTAGAGTACTTGACTCGGTCAGGAGAAGACACAGAGTGAGGGATAGAGGCATATGCGCAGTACGAGGACTCCATCGGGACTGGACGTTGGGCAAAGGGAGACAGGACGCCACTGACTCAGGAGCCACTAGTTGAGCGTTTTTTTGAAGAGTACATTTACGAAATAAAAATATTCCGTAACTCAATATCGATAAAGCCATATTCAGAATTTTGATTGCTCGACTGTTACTCGGTCAAGCAACTTATGAAACACCTGGTATTATTTCGATTTGTACATCATTTTAGTTCATCATTTCTCTGTAATTGAATATTAAACGCTTCAATACAAATGCAAAACTGGCGGCTCGTACCCACGAAACAGGTGAAGTGCTGTTCACTAAAAGATACGAGCACTTCACCTGTTTCGTGGGTACGAGCCGCCAGTGAGATGCAATGAACAAATGTTAGTAGAGAAGCATTTGCGAAAACCTCAATTGTTATTGTCACATTCCACAAAAGAGTTTCCCTAGTTTCAGAGAAGTTCGATGATTGATTCACATTGTAGTGTTTGAGTAGTATTTGTAATGTTTGAGCTTGTTGCAGGGAATAGAGAGCGAGAATATTAGCAGAGCCTGCTTCTGACGGAAAATAAAAGGGGCAAGTTACCTGAATTACAAAACCGTTTCCAAATCCAGAAGACCTCTCACACCATGCACTCGCTTTCAAACAAATGCTTGCTAGAAGTTTGCTCGAACCGTTTGTATAATCTCATAAACATTAGCATAAAAAGACAAAATAAAATCAACATAAAAAAACATTTCAACGGTGAGCACTTACAACGAGCAACGTAATGAAAAGAGAACCGATAAAGAACTTCAATCTACAATTTATACTGTTCGCGAACTAGTTTTAACTGCAAACCTTTTTAATCAATCTGTATAATATTTTGTTGATTCAGGCCAACAAAAAAGAAAGATAATAATGTACCTGAATCTTGGATGTTATTATCAAGTGCAATCATATCTGACCCAATTTGTGTAAAATTATTCAACTTGAGTTAAACCTACTAGTGATGCTCCTAACAGTTTTTCGATATCAACTGGATTCGATTACTATCACAGTGTTCTTCAAGTTGGAACAATCAGAGTAGTCGTTGACAAAATGCCGAACTCTCCTTAGTTTTCCTTAATAAACCTCTAGTATATTATTATTCATATCCTATCATATCTTAATTATCTTAATAATAGATAGAAATTCTCCTACAAAAAATGGTAGGTTTAAGTATAAAGATGAAGTATCCAAGATAGCAATTTCGATTATTTCCAATATCTGAAATTTCCAAAACGACGGCTGACTGAAATTTAAAACTCAAGTTTACCTATTCAAGCCATTGTTTTATTTTCTAAAAATGAGTACCTATGATTACACAAATGTGAGGCTTTAAATTTTGTAGAAGATAGTGCCAGATTCTATGAAGTTTGATTGTAAATAACCGAGATACAGTGCTTTTTTTATTTGAGTCATCCATTATAATAATTATCAATATCGCTAGTCAGGCTATTATTATAATTTTTAACAATAAGTTATGGATTTCGATGCTTTTTCATTTTAATAGTTTTCAATTAATATCTGTCTTATGATTGGTTTGGCTTCTACACTCTAATAAACAACTAACACCATCCATTCCGTACACACTCAGTTCATATGTGATCAATCAAACTTCAATGTAAAATGGAATTTATTTGAACTGAATACATTTGGAAATAACTTTCACAGTATTTATTGATATAAGAATAGCACAGCCACAAGGCTGAGGAAATTGGCATTATCATTTCTCCTCATGTTCTGTGAGCATCTTGATTCTCATTCTGGTATAGCAACAGAGAATCAAGTTTTTCGGAAAATAAATGCAAGTTGCTGTAGATTGAATATTGAAAAAATAAATTATTTTCCAACGTTTCCATTTCTAACATCATTCACAAACATAGTAGGTTCCATTGTTGATTGATTATTGATTGATTGTTTGATGCTAGTGTTGTAAAGCAATGAAAATTAGTATATGTGTTTTTAGTAACTTATGCTTAATTTTACAAAAGTTTTTTCAAGTGCAGAAATGATACTCTGCGCCCTTATTAATTAGGGTTAGGCTGTGCATCAAATATCTCCTACAATTATTATTACTATTACAGTTGCCTAAAACGACAATTCATCATACATTTTTATGCAAATCACGATTTTAGCCCACACTCAATCGCTGTGATTGACAGATTATGTATGGATAGATTAAAATGCATCCACTGCAATTATAATCGAGGATTGGGGGATCAAGGAATCTTGAACTTTATCGTTAATTTCCAAATTCATCCATACCCTATTCACGATAATTATTTGAGACAAAATAAACCAACTTTTGCATGTGTATGTGCAAGTATGCTGACTTAAACACGACAAACCATAACCAATAAAAGACGTAGCTTAGACAATGTCATACAAAAATCATAACTGATACGTGTGTCTGCGTACGAATTTTTCTTGTCAGGACTGTGTCGTATCGATGACTTTGTCATCCACCTGTACCCTGTTTACTTCGTCACAAGTTGGTGTGAATGAGGTATAGAATTAAACCAAAAATTGTGCATAAGTTGGAATAATATTTATATAGTTTAAAAAGGTATTTGATTTTTATTTTTATTCTATCTATAGAATAGGCTAATTAAATTCTGTGGGCACATACACATTTTTGGTTTACAACGTCTATGGGTGTGGGGATGTGGTTGGGACTCTGCTGTTCCGGTTTCTATTGGACTATTTTCATGTGTTTAACTAGTCAGCCCTTCATTTAGAACTTATTATCCTCAAATTCAATCAAAATTTTGTATTTTCATGGTTCAAAGTCCATGGTTCAAAGATTCATTCGAGAAAATAATTTTTTCTGACTCCAATTAGATTAATATTCAGTTTTGAGACTATTATTCGTCTTCTTAAATCTCATTAAATTTGAAACTTCACTTGACCGTAACTGCCTATTGTATTATAAAATTCATCAACTCACAAACATATGTTTTTTGAACTCAAGCTCTACAGGAAAACTTGCTGTGAATAAAATATTATAGAATATCCTTGCTGCGAGAGATCTTATTTACGGGAGTCAAGTTTCAATTATTGTTTCTCCTCAGTTCAACACTTTAGCTGCGAAATCTCAACTCAACTAATTTGCTTTGAAACAGAAAAAACTAATTACTTGACTTGGATGAAAGAAGTTCTCAGATGATTAATTTTTGCTTTCAAGCTATTTATCGCAAGAAAAATTATTCTCTCTGTGGCTTTGATCCATTTCTTTGACAGCGACTCTGACCTACTGATTACTTTATCCAATTTTACGGATAAGAAACTCATCCAATTATTTTTTCAATCGCAGCTACTTTTTCCCAATAATCATCGAGTTCTTAGAGAACGCTACATGATACTCAGAATGACCAAAGTTTTTCTCATCTAAGTTTCTCGATTTGTCGATTGAATGTTCAAAAAGAGGTTTAACAAACGGTTCATGAGTAAATTTCAGCAGGGCTCAGGGTTCTAGACCTGATTTTGCTACTTTCTGATTGAACAATATTGAATATTGGAGTACCAAATGAGCTGGAAAATTACAAAAATTCACATCTCGGATTGACTGTGTGCTTTTCAATTATGCAAGCTTATTCAACCATACAATATAATTATTGTAACCTATATAATAGGAATTTCGTACAGCAAAATGTTAAAATGACGCATTTTGTGCTCCATTGAACGCTATGCTTTCTTAACTTTCACGCGGGTTATCCATTGTAATGGTTACTTATTACTAGAAAGTTATTGGTGTTGTCGATGATGATATTAGGAGGAGAATTGGATGCAGTTCATGAATTTCATAAATCGACTAGCGTATCCGATTACATGTATTTTATTTTCTCAAAACAATTTTGAAATTGTATCCCGATTCTAGTAAAATTTACTCGAATTCTATAAATTTAAAATTTACACTGATTCTAGGCCAAATTTATTGGCCCCTCATCCACCAAAATCTAATTTAACGTAGATTTTATTATTATTATTATTTTATTATTATAACGTACACATTATTATTGTTTTTTAGTGTCCCATAACCATTTTGCCCTCTTTAAAATTGTACGGATATTTTCCCGGTACAGACTGGGAGTATCACATTTTTTATACTCTATGGACAATTGAACACTCTGGATGAATGTCTTTCTCCAACCATGTTTCCAAGAAGTTCAGTTTCCATATGAAATAAATTCAATTTATAATGTAATTTGTATTTCATGATAAATATTGACTCATTCCTTAGCACAAGCTTGAAGAGGTGATGAACCTAATAATTTTTATTTGTTATAAGATTTTGGATTTTGTATAATTATTAGCATTTTAATACGATCTTGAATTTTGTATTTTAATTTGATTGGTTAATAAATCTATTTATTTATCTATTCATACAATAAAAATGACCAAATAAAATTGAACTATCTGAACTATGAGAACAATTTTTCCGGTGTCAGGAAGATCTTGTAAGGAAAGTGTTAGTTACTGGTTTCTCTCTCAACTTGATGCTTTTTCTTTCATTTTGAAGTGGTAGATCAAGACTTGATCTACCACTTCAAAATAAGAGTAAAAGTAGGTTTCGCTTCTAAAACATTTATCTTGATAGTTGAGTTAACGATTCAAATCGTTGATCGAATTGATTTCATTAGAAAGAGATTTATTCATTAATGTGGTGTTGAAAAATTAGAATATTTTTCATCCTTGGAAAGAACACCATTTTTCCATTACAGTTATCCCGCATTCTGATTTGTCTGCTTTCTCAATATTCTGATTATTATGTGCAGAAGCATATGCTAGCCTAATTCTAGACTGGAGATACACCAGTTTAGAATGTGGCAGGAATTCTTCAGTCATACTCTGGATTATGTTTTCATACACCTTTTTCAGTTGACGTTCCTCCTCTTCAATTGTTTACTCATAATTTTAAACTTTATTACTTGTGTAATTATAAAATGTACATTATAGGAGTTTGTTTTTTCACAATAAAAAGCTCATCATTCATAGAATACGGAAGTATGGACCCGTATATTTTTTAAATGGCAGCAATGAGCAAGAGTTTACTACGAAATCGCTCAGAAAAAAGCTTTAATCGAGAATGCCAACATGAATATTGTTTCTCGAATGCTTCTCAATGTAGATTAGGATACTAGCAATATCGTAATATTTGAAATATTCATACGTTTATTTTATATACGGTCCAGTATCGCATGTTTGACTGGCTCACTTATTAATAAATAACATTTCTCAAATCCCGTTATAAAGCACGGGTGGATTATATAAGTTTCAGAAATAGAAGCACGAGAATATCACTATTCTAACAAATTAATTATTTTTGTCAGCTATTTCAAATTTATACACTCTCATTACGTGTCTGAAATCAATATGACCTGCACATGAAAAGTTTTCTCGTCTTGAGAATATTATCGTCCAATGTTAATAATGTTCAAATTATTTGCAGCTGATCAGCTGATCTATTGAAATTTCCGCTTGAAATCAATTTACAATGTTCCATATGACTTTATTCGCATGATTTTTTTCTTGTTTATTGAGACAGTATCAAGCATACATTTATTATCATACTGATCATACATAGTTATTTTGCAAGCCTATCCTGTTTTGCCTGAAAAAGACGGAGTAGTCATTAAATTTCATTGTGCAACGAACTTGACCTGTATAAAGGTTTTAAGAATATGATTTCTGAATTTGAAGTTGATTGATAGAGGCGTTCAAAATACTTTTTGTAATTGTTTAATAAATTTAAACAAATTTACAAATTACAAAACATGTATATTATAATTTTGGTAAATTTGGTTAAACATGCAAACAAACAGACGAATAAAGCCTCGAGGCTTGAGTTGAAAGTGGGAACTCGCTAATGTTCTTTCGATTATTTTATTTGTGTTTGGCGCACCGCACAGAGAGAGGAGCAATTCAGCAATATTTGAAGGTTATCGTGGAGTCAAGACGAAATTTGAGAATCGTAGAATTGTCAGACTTTGCAAAGTCTGAGACTGAACATCTAATTCAATTTTTTTCAAGTGTTTCCACTGAGTTAAAGTGTTACACCAAGCCAGTGGCGTAACAGCCGGGCCTGCATGGCCCGCGATGCAGGGGGGGGGCCGAGAGCCAGGGGGGTTCGAGAGCCAGGGGGCCCGAGAGCCGGTGAGCTGGAAATGACACTGAATATGAAGAAGACCTCATCATAGATTTTCTCTATCGAATGCTAAATTTTAGAAGGACTCTACAATTATTATTAGAAATATATATAAAAAAAGGAAACAGTGAAATAAGTCAGTGAACTTTTATCAATTGAGTATTACTCCACTGAGGCTCGTGCCAACCAATTAGTGAAGTGTCCGTATCTTTTACTGTACAGCACTTCACCTCTTTCGTGATCACGAGCCGCCAGTGGAATTACTCTATTGCTTGCAATGTCCCAGATGTATGAATTGCATACATTTTGCTTTCAACTATACCAGTAACGGGAGCTCTGCTGAAAAGTCATTCTCAAAATTAAAATTGAACAAGGTCCAAGTGTCCAATGTTCAATTGAACAACCTTTCAAGTGTCATGTCACAAACAATACTGTCTAGAGAAATTGATTTGAAACATACCATTCAAGCATAAGGTTCTTCCAACTCAAAAACATCTTTAAAATTCAAGTAAAGATATTCGTGTCATTTTTCTTTTCTACATCCTTTTTCTTGTTCTACAGTAGTTTTGTCGTACGGTCATATTATTTTTTGAAAATGAAATATTTTCATGCTCTACTGAGTGTAAGTTATTCAGCCTAAAGATTCGTAGTAAACCAATGTCATTTATTTGTAATGTACGTAAACAATTGAAATTCAACTTATGCGAAGATAAAACATACAAAAATTCAATATTTCAGTGCATGGCAACTGTACCTTCAAATGAAATCTACTTTTGGTGAACATATTTAATTTTGAAATCAACTACGGTACTAGTATTTATATAGCAGCGGTCTTAGAATCGGGCAGCTCAAGCCGCGCGGCTCTAGCTGCCGCTTGGGAATCATACGTTTTGATTTGGTGGCTGACCACCTCACACTACTCAATGTAAGCTGAGAACCGCCCCTCTTAAATTCAATTCTATTGCTGGCTGACAACTCCCTCCACTCTGTCGACCAATCACAAGCCAGTACAAGTCCACGCCCTCAACGCCCTCTCATTGGCTGATGCCATTACGTCATCATGGCCTAGCATGGGCGGAGCTTGAAGGCGTGTCTCTCCTATTAGACACTGAAGTCAGAACTAACTTATTTCGAATGTTTTCTCAAGAAAGTCGAGGAGGGCGGTGAAAATGGCTACAATATTCAATTTGCTTGTTATAAAGTTTCCAATATTTGTTAGGACATGTATATTTTCAGTGAAACTCAAGATTTATAATGATTCCCAATATTTTTCCTGTGAAGAATTTATAATTTTCTCCCTTATTTGCTTTCAAGCAAATAAATAAAAATGAATCAATTAATAATTGGAAACTGAATAATCAATAAGTTGCTAAAAGTTTTCCTGTTTATTAATACAGTACTTAGTACAGTAATTCCATTTCCAACTTATCCCAACCAGAAAAATCCAAGCATCATTTCTAATTGCTCTAAATGATAATATTCAGTACAATGTTACAGTTTTGCTCAATGTATGTAGCCTATACTCATTTTTCATTCATTTCTGTTACACTTTTGCTTATCGCGTATTACATGTCTGAATACATGAGAATACATAAAAATATAAAACAATACATTGAAATATAATAAGAAAGTCCCGATAATCCTTTTTTGCCACACAACAAGCAACATTGCGATTACAAATGAGTAAATGTTTGGCTTAGAATATGTCGGATTGCATCCGTCTTCTAATGGGTGGGGGGGGGGCGCCTGCAGAAATCTCGCACAGGGCGCCAAAACACCACGTGAGGGCCCTGCTGTATAACAATGTATAAAACCAACTAATCAGGTAAATAATTATATGATTTAAAAAATTATTCGAAGGCCTATGTTACATCTAATGATTGAAAAGCTTGCTCGTTTCTAGCAGAATTGAAGGGACTTCAAACTAGCAAGCTATAATTTATTGATTGTTAGATGTGATAAGCTCTAATTTCTAATGATCAGAATATGCGAATACTTTTTTGACATGAAACAATCCAATATACTTTAAATGAGGTACATTATTGATCGAAGTAGTGAAAAAATCCATAAATCCAAGTCTCTTTGGGGGGCCCGTAAAAATACGGTTGCGGGGGGCCCAAAAAAAACTGTTACGCCACTGCACCAAGCAGTCCGCTATCTTTACCTTCAATCTCTAGCTATATGATGAGAAAATTATCTATTCAGTAGAGATAATCTACGCAATTTTCAATTTTTTATGAGTTCACGACAAATGATTTAAAATTGTTTGTAAAGCTCTGGTTAACGTTGTAGCGATCAATTATGATTGGAAACACAATAGAATATCCTCAATTGACAATATTTCATAGTTGATTCATTCATTATGTACTTCAAAACATTAACATCAACTGTTCTCAAAACAACAATAGTACTTTTCAAACTATGTTATTCAATTATCACAGTAATCTGCAATATTCATTTGAGATTCTATCAGTCTTATGAGTTGAAAGTCTATTCAAGTTTTTCAGCAACTGTATATACAGAATACAGGACGTTTTCCTTGAAGGTACAGTAATTGGCTCTTGCATTCTTGACTAACGTTTCAACTGTGAATGTTTCTTATTTAAACCTTGATAGAGTTTGATTTAATTTTCGAAATTAATATCCTTTGAATATTTTTTTTATAAGTAGCAATTTATACTTAATATGATTTGTTTAATTTTTATCTAGAGCTACTATCAATTTTATGCTAATAGATAGATATCAAAATCGCAATACCCTTGTACCCTTGTAATATTCTAAGGAGTGTTAAATATGTTTATCTGAATAAAAAATACTGAAAGGGTACTGCTGCGATTTCGATTTTCATCCATGAACATGATTTGCTTTGTTCACTTTTTTATTAGGGCTACTAATGTATAATAATTCAATAATAAAATACATCACTTGAAAATAACTATCAACAGTTGGAAACCAGTTGTGAAAAAATGAACTTATGGGGTACCTACTGTGATTTATTATGATTTGCTTTGTTTTACGGAGATGAATAAATGTATGAAGTATTTGTGTATTGTATATGAATAAATGGTTTTTAGTATCGGTTTGAAGGTTGTATTGTGTGTTGTGAACAGGACAGGGAGTTTGTGGAGCTAGAAGTGCCGTACAACGGGCAGCCGAAGCGGCCCGGCTCGCCGTCGCCATTGATCAGCCCGACGCACTCAGCCGGCAGTCGACAAGGCCTTCTGCACTCCTGCTGCGGTCGCTGCTGTCGTCAGCGCTATCAGGTGAGCCATACCACGCCACGCCACGCCACACCACACCACTTTAGACGCCACCACAAGCCACAAGCACAATCTCAGTCAACTAACCAATTATTATTGCTCTATACATAGGCCTATACATTCTCACACACCATCACTTCGAATTTAGCTAGTCTAACTCGATGTCTGTATAGACATAACCTATACTGGAAACCCTCTTCTTAAATGGACTTCAGCTTCTAACACAAGTGGAAAAAATCTGAATACATTTTAAAATATAGATAAATTGCTCGTCTGGCTCGGTTAATCTAGGATGGTGAATTTTATTATCAGTAATTTACACTTGAACGGGTGACACAGGGAAACGGGAAATTTTGAAGTAACGTACTAACCAATTATGTACGTAAATAAAAGAAATGTAATCATCAGTTTAATTGATGAAAATATAAAGTAAAATAGTTGACATTAATTTTATAGTTCTAGCAAAAAATATTAATTTTTTATGAATATGTCCTTCAGATGACGACCATTCAAACGTGTGTATACATTCCTGGGCCTGGGAGCGAACTGTGAGATTTTGCATATGGTAGGCTACGATGAAGCTCTGCAATGGTAATTGCAGCGATTTCTTCTTGAATCCTGGTTTACAAATCAATAACTATTTCTGAGCGTGAAACGTACACTCTACTTCTTGAAAAAGTCACACACAGTGCTTCGACGTTCCATGCTCACATGGAAATTTCACTGCTCAAATCTCACTGTTGTATGTATCTCGCTGTATGTGTACATTTAAATGTTTGTCATCACAAGGACATTATCTATAAAAATTGGCTTTGTTAGAACTATAAATGGCAACTATTCTACCACTTAATTTCAACAATATAAAACCAATTACTTACATTTCCTTTATTTACGTACGTGTTACTTCAAAATTTCCCGTTTTCCTGTGTCACCCTGTATGAACTAGGGCCAGGGGAGAAGTAATTGCATGGTTTGGCAGTAAAATGTAACACTGAAATTGGTTGAAAAATGAAATAGGAGGTGTCCAGATGATGTGAAAGTGGCCACGCCCACGGCCATATCCCATTACATTTCTTCAAATATGATTCAGTGCGACAATTCACTACAAAACTTGGAAAGTTTACTAATGCTTTGGTCCTAGCCTAGCACAAATAACCATCCACGATGATCCTCATTCGATAATAGGAATAGGACCTCAACATGAACGTGATTTGAACCCAGGATGTTACATTTATCGCAATTGATCGCGGCACTTGCAATTTGGAAAAATTGATCTTATGTTTGCAATCATCAAGCTCTAAAATTTCAGAAAACCAATACTTCAAAGATAACGGACCACTTTTAACAAAAAATCATTTGGAATTTCCAGTTGGAAAGAGATTGATCAAGTCATATGAGTCAAATAAACTAGATATTCAATTGAGCTCCGGGAAGCGACTTTTTCCAACCTATCCTATTAGCCTACATTAATTATTATTGTACCGTACTTCTCATCAACAGGCCCAAATTGTAATAGCTTTTAGCTCACTTCATTAACAATTGAATCCTTCCTCACTAATAAGTTGCAATAGTATGAAATCAATATTATTATTTCAAACACTTTTGACATCTCCCAAGCATCGAAAAAAATAGTTTTCTTCAGGAACAAAGGATCATGTTCACTTTGCTAATTCATCTGGACTGTGAATTAATTATTGTCTTCACAATTCTACTCACTATGTTCAACTATATGGTAAACTATATGTCAACTATATGTTAAACGTATATGAGAGCTTATATTTTGAAGTAGAGTGCGCCGGTCACATCCGGAGCTTTGATCGAGTGGCAAAGGCTTAGGACTAGGTCAGGCAAATCAACAGCAGACTCAATTATTTACTACAACCCTACATTTTGTATGTCTGTGAAGGTATAACAATTATGATTTTTCATGAGAAATTAGCTCAAACATCTAATGCAACCAGGTAGAAGTTTGAAACTTGAATGGTTATTAAGTAATGAGCGAAATATTCTAAGAATTTCATTAAGACGCGCGTCTTGCATTTTGTACAACAGTCAATAGTTTTTCAATTTTAAACAAGTAACTTTAGTTAAACTTCAACAAGTATCTCTCAGTCTCTTTTCTCCTCATACACAAGAATTTGTATTGCTTGTTTCACTCAGTAACTTTTCGTGAAATATTAAAGTAAGGCTTATTGGGAGAAGGTTCATTATTCAAATTTGGTGAGAAGGATGTACAGTTCTATAATTGATTTTTTAATATTCAATTAAATATCGTGATTCTGATCATTATTGTCAGATATGTATCATGATAATCCAGTTGAGTTATTGTTCAGATAGTTGCTAAGACAAGTAGGTCTAGGCAAAGTATGTCCAAATTAGCAAAAGACAACGAAAATTCATAAGAGTATTCAAATATAGTGCATACAATATACTGAAAATCACTCATTATCCTAGAATCTCTCTTGAATAAATCATCAAATTGAAAATATATTTGTCCTAAATATACGTGATGGTAGTTTTGATAGACATGAATCATGAATGTATAGAATAGTTTTTTCAATGAAGAGCTTGACTGTTGTACAAAGTAGCCTACAACACGCGCGTCCTCGAGTCACAATTCCAGGTGTGCCGTTCGGAAGTTCAAGATTTGAAGTAATGTAACCGGGTAATTGCTGATTACAACCCAGAATTGTGAATGGAATAGTGATTGTGAAGAGGGGGTGAAATGAAAAAAACTGTTGAGAGAGGAGTCGCGTGTTTTTTCTATGGCTAAGGCTACAATGTTCAAGTTCATTTCATATTTTCAAAGATATTAAGTGACTTTTTTGATGCATTTATTGTGATTGTTTGCACTACATTAACGTCACTCTCATACGGTAATAAAATCAGTTTTATTGATTCCATTATCCGGCAGGCTCGCTTGGCTTGCCTTATCCTTCTAGCAAGTAGTAAGGTGTTTTTTTATGTTTTTGCAGATTTCTTAGAAACGGCTGAACTACGTTCAAATCACATACTCAGGTTAAACTGAATTATAAATTTACCCTGTCGAATGATATGATTTAATCTTTGACTCTGAGAAAGTATCTGCTCCGAGGTATTGATTGATTTCCAGCGTAAATTATTGAGAGGAATGTGAAATTCTTTAAAAGGCCTATTTAACATGTTTTATAAATCTAAGTTTTTCACACGGAATTTTCCCAAAAGTATGTGATGTCAGTGAATTTCTGCCAATTTACAAAACTGGGCCAAAGAACCAGTATGTAAGCTATAGATCAATTTATTTAATCAATTTAATCACTTAAACTATTGAAAACGTGGACAAATATTTAATAGTTAACAGCATACTCTTTGAAAATCAATTTGGTTACAGGAGAGATAAGTACTGTATAGGTATAGAGTGATTCAATAAGAGCACCTGTCTTAATACTGGATGTTTCAGGAGGAATGTGCAATACTTCTCAGGCTGAATCTTTACACCAAGTATACGACAAACTCCCAGAAACGCTTTGTTACCGAGATAACAAAGGCGGGAAATTGACATTTTTCAAAAAAGATTAATTTTTCTAATTTTTAGAGGCTTCACATATGTTCTAAAATTATCAATTCTGATGTGAAATTAGCTGAGAAACTCAATGAAACCAGTTCGAATGGTTAACTTTGAACCATTAACTTCAACGGTTATTCAGATAATGTGAAAAATAAGCTAAAAAAACAATTTTTCAATAATTAAGGGCTTAACTGGATAATGAATTAAAAATTTGTATTTTTATTAATATGAGTTGATGATTTTAGAACCTGAGTGAAGCCTCTAAAACATTAGAAAAATTCATCTTTTTTAAAACATGTCAATTTTCCGCCATTGTAATATCGTTAACAAAGCGTTTCGAGTCGTTTGTCCCAGGGAACTTTTTTGTCTACTTGATATAAGGAATCAGCCTGAGAATTATTGCACATTCCTCCTGAAACACCCTGTATACCAAACTGAGAGTTTTTTTTGAGGAAAAATTGAAAATAAATAAATCGAAATGGTCATCTGATTTTCCAATTTTATGTATGGAAAATGATTTCATGCATGTGACTCCTCTACTGCGCTGGCACGCATCAACTCTGTTCATGTAATTCAATATTACTACACAAGTTTCCACTCCATATCGCTGATAACTCGTCGAATTTCTTCCTTGATGTTTCGGGGTCTATTAGCATACACTAATGACTTCAGATGACCCCAAATATGTAAGTGACAAGGCGTCAAGCCATACGACCTTCGTGGCTAATTCGACTGCGAGATGGAAGTAGAAGCTTGACGTGCAATAATAGTGGATTTCATGGCCAGAGTTGAAGCGTGCCAGACTGCCAGCACAGTAGAGGAGGACACATGCGTGAGATCATTTCTCATACATGAAATGGGAAAGTCATATGAACATGTTGATGTATTTATTTTCCATTTTTTGTTCAATTAAACCTCTTCAATTTGATGTATTAATGGCACTTTTTTTGAATCCTCTTTATATCAAAGATAACCTTGACCATAAAAAATATGAGAGTTTTGAAAATAATAAGAAAGTGCTCATGGTATTGATTGACTTGGCTGTGACCTTTGTTTCTATTGATTTCTTTTAGAAGAAATTCTTCAGAAAAATTCTCGAGATCTACTTTAGTAATCGATTTCAAATTGTGTCAGTTTTCAAGCGGGCAAGTGAGTGCTGGAACAGCAAGTTCTCATGAACAACTAAGGTAAAATTAGGCTTGATGGTGGACACATTGTTCTCTACGCGAAAGTGACAATTGGGGTGAGGTATTTGTCAAAGCTGAGAGGGGTTGTAGAGTTGACTGTCACCAAGCGTTGGTTTCATCAGAATAAACTAACAATGAATCTGAATAAAACTAGATATTTACCAATTACCACGGTGATCCAATTAACCAATGCCTGAGAATGCATGAGTGTCACACCCTGAATGAATTTCCTCAGTGTGTATCTATTTAATGTGTGACGGAATATAAATAATATTCAGGTGTAAAATTTGACAGTAAATTAAAATTGAACATACATATTATTCAACTGAAGACACAGTGTCAGGTGAGATGTTGTGATACTTGAATATGATTGAAAAACACAAAATTGTCTATATTACTGAAAGTTTTTTATTTTGTACCAAATAAAAAACTTTCAGTGATATAGACAATTTTGTGTTTTCAATCATATTATTCAACGTTAAAAAATAGGATTAGAAAAGTCATCTACATATTTTAAAAATGAAGTCATTCCCTTACAACAGAATAAATCATACAAGACTTTTATGTTCACATCTAATTAACTTCACAATATGAAATAATAGCATGGGAGGAGGGGAACGATCAGGACAATTTTTGCACCTCTATCAATATTGTATTAGAACTGATAATGAAGATCGCATTGTATAAGCCCAGAAGGTACCCCTCCGACTAGTTCTTTGATAAATTTGAAGTTTCCAATATCAGCCAATTATATGGCATATTAGAACATTGATCATGTATATCTTAATAATCAAATCTGCTGTGTCAATAATCAAACAATAAACATCCGTCACACATACAGTAGCAAATTCGTTCTGCTTTGAAAGCAAATAGTTCCTCATTTGATGAAGAAATTCACCACCACCATCATCTCATTAAAAATTTATTTTTTTCTCAGACTACCTGTTCATATTTTAAAAAATCTGGCTTCAAACCCCCACTTGCCCAATTTTTTTCAACGTTCCTTGAACGAGAAATAAGAGCTCGGGTTCTTGCAAACTCCGTAGTGTCGATTCATCAGGAGATTGTCTTGTCCCCTATTATAGACTATAGAGGATTAATAATTTTTATACACATCTAATCATTGTGTAAAGCTGTATGGGAAATAAAGCTGAGGAAATAAATAATTATTACCAGTTCAAGTGTCTTAGCAGAGTGAACAGACAGCAGAACAGAATGCAGGAATAATATTCATTACAATGATAGTCCTTTCTGCCACAATCTAATCGGGCATGATACTTTCGATCCTTATAGAATGAAATTGATGTATCTACGAGAATTATTTATCAACATTTAAATCTACTGACACACATAGTACTGGGTAGCATGCATACAATAATTGATTGACGTTTCATTGTTTATTCATTTATCTATTCATTGTCACAATACATCATATTCTGGGAAACACTCATTCGATTGGTGACTTGTCAATTACTGTTCAATGATTTTCCAATTTTTAGTAAAAAAAAATGATATCTCAACAGAAACTAAACCATTACTTTATTATTTCTAGCACAGTTCAGCTCAGTTGAATTGAGAGAGAATACATACTAGGATTAGGATGATCTTATAGAATAGAATAATTCTATTCTGGAGAAGAAGTTGCAATACCACGGCAAAGTTTCGAATTGGAATATCTAAACTAATAAAAAAGTCGGATGCTATTCACCTGCAAACATTTGAGGTATAAAAAGTCCTAATAAAAACATGAAGTCTCGAAAATTTGTACGAATATTAAAGATTGGGTGCGACAAAAAAAGTTATAAAATCTTCGAACCAAATCGAAATACAAAGTTTGAAGATTAAAAAATAAGTTAGCTTCAGAATTCAAAACTGGTATTGATTCTTCTTTTGTCTAATTTTAATTCCTTCAATTAATTTTTTTTAATCAGAGATCTACTATAAATCAGTTAATAGCTCAAAAACGGGTCGACCTATCAATGTGCGATTTCCGCCATTCATTCTGTATCGAAATGATGTATCCTATAACAATCATAAATTTTTCAAAATTATGACAAATACAAGGTGGCGGACTAAATTTGTAAAGTACCTAACCGATGTGGTCATGTGATACATGATTTCGATACAGGATTTCAAGACAAAATGAATAGCAAAAACCGCACTTTGATAGGTCGAACCGTTTTGAAGCTATTAACTGATTTATAGTAAAGATCTCTGATTAAAAAAAATTAATAACTTCTTAACCGAACTCCTTCAATAACAGACAAAAGAAGAATCAATACCAGTTTTGAATTCTGATGCTAACTTTTATTTTAATTTTCGAACGTTGTATTTTGATTTGGTTTGAATAAATTATAATTTTTTCGTTGCACCCAATCTTTAAGATTTGAATAAATTTTTGAGACTTGATGTTTTTATTAGGTTCTTTCATACCTCAAATGTTTCTCTCAAACTAATTTATACTGTAGGCTATTAACTGATTTATAGTGAAGCTCTCTGATTAAAAGACATCAAATAATTTCTTAACGGTTATACATACCGATGTACGGTTTCTGGCATTCAATTTCTCTAGAAAAACTGCATCGAAATCATGTATAATATGTCCACTTCCCCATTTGAAAAAGTGGAGTTGGATTCAATATGGCGGATCCATGATGGCGGACAAAAATTTTCTACCTGAAAAAGAAAAGATTATATGAGGTATGGTCAAGGTCTCACTTTGATATTCCATGCCGTTTTCATTATATCTAGGTGTGCCGGTTCAGAGAATTTACCCTGTATATAATAAAGTTATGTGAATAGGGTTGTGATGGCTAGAGCAGCGGAGCTAGAGCCGGGCAGCTCGAGCTGCCGCTTGGGAATGCTACCTTAACATTTACCTTAACACATAAGGCTCGGTGTACACATGCGATAGCGGCCTAGCTTGGTCGCTGCTGGATTAAAAAAACCATTATCACCGCGTCAACGCGTGAACCAATTTTTGTCGATAATCATGTTCAAGGTCATTTGGGCAAAATTTCAACAATGCGGGTTGCATATCGTTCCCCTTCTATTGAATTCCATTACATGTACGATCTAGTTCTGCGGGTTGCATATCATCTTCCTTCTCCTCCTTCTCCATCACTCCCCTGTTGCCTCACAGCGTCGGGGTACACTTCTGTCATAACTATTAAACGAGTTGAAGCCTGTTACATTAAACCTACAAGTCATAGAAACATGAGAAGTAGGTAGTTGTAATAGTAAATTATAAAAGTGTATTTATTTATGAACAAATGCTAACCACACGTTACCTCTATCCTGGTTGATGATCATTCGCTAGCTGTATTTTCTGCCCGGGCTGGGTGGGCATTCTGGCGGGGTGGGGATGGCTTCGACTCGGTCGGTGTTGGTTCGGGTTCTTTCGAGAATTTATGGCTTTTGGGCCGGTATTGGCCGGGCTGGAGTCGTTTTCCCGCCTTGCCGGGGTGTCTCCTGTGCTTGGAGGAACTGTATAGTTTGGTGAATATGAAACTGGCAACCAGCTGGTAGGCCTAGGCCCTTCATAGGGCTGTTGCGCCATTGACAAAAAATTATGAACAAATACTGCTACACAAAAATGCAATACATATCAGATAAAACTGAATTATTCAGCATTCAATAATGAAAAAGACAATTTTTAATACAGAAGACACATCTAATTAATCACTTTTTTGAAAATAGGGAAAATCAGGTATGTCTGCGCTCTGGAGTACGAGATTCAATAGCGATGGGACTGAAATGTCCCATGTAATGTTCATATGGAGTTATCTTGGAAAATTCTATTGGTATTCTATCCTTACTCTTAGCATCGCTTCCTTCGACTCAACCAGTGGCGTAACAGGCGGGGGGGGGGGCGAGAGCCAGGGGGCCAGCGAGTCGGTGAGCTGGAAATGACACTGTATATGAAGAAGACCTCATCATAGATTTTCTCCATCGAATGCTAAGTTTTAGAAGGACTCTACAATAATTATTAGAAATATAGAAAAAGGAACAGTGAAATAAGTTAGTGAACTTTTATCAATAAATTGAGTAAATTGAGTATTACTCCACTGGCTGCTCGTGCCAATCAAACAGGTGAAGTGTTCGTATCTTTTACTTCACCTCTTGCGTGATCACGAGCCGCCAGTGGAATTACTCTATTGCTTGCAATGTCCCAGATATATGCATAGCATACATTTTGTATTTAAATATACCAGAAACGGAAGCTCTGCTGGAAAGTCATCCTCAAAATTAAAATTGAACAAGGTCTAAGTGTCCAATGTCCAATTGAACAACCTTCCAAGTGTCGTCACAAAAAATACTTTGTGGGCTCAGCTTATTAAGTATATTGAAAGTAAAGAAATTGATTTGAAACAGACCATCTATATCTATAGAAGCGAAATGGCAATGACTGACTGATTCATTCATCACCAGAACTAAAAATCTACTCCATCGAATGCGTTCAAATTTGGCAGGCATGTTAAGTTGGACGTTTAGACGCGCGCTAAGAACGGGTTTCAGAAACTTTTCAAGGATACGCCAAATATTTAAGTTTTCCAATAGTTTTTCGGCGTTTTTTCAATTTTTTCGAGAATCAATCGGTAGAAAATGTTAATATTTGGTGGTAAGGTTCAGATAAGCTCTAAAAATGTTGTTTTAAAATATTTTTCAAATCCGTTCAAAAGTACGCCAGTAATCACTTTGTAAAATTGTCAATGTATTGCGGGTTGCATATCTTCTACCTTGATACGACCAATCTTTTCTGTAAAATCAATGGTTCAGCAAGATTATAGATGAACTAGTTTAGAAGATATCCAATCAATTTTCAAACTATGTTCGATATGCTTCCCAAGGTTAGCCTATGCTTAATATAAACGTTCAACTATTTTTCGGAGTTTTTCTCATATTTTTTGAGAACCAATTGGCAGAAAATTTTGAAATTTGACAAACAGGTCCAGATTAGGTCTAAAAATGCTGTGTTCAATGAATTATGAACCCCTTCTGAAGGGAATTTGCAGACGAGCGAAGCGAGCATGTTGACTCACTTACAATGCCCATACTGTCTGGGGTCCAGGGGGCGTAGCCCCTGGCTAGGCGGAGAAGGCGAGCGAAGCGAGCCTGCCGGCTAGTTCAAGTATAAGCTTCTTCCAACTCAAAAGGATCTTTAAAATTAAAGTAAAGACATCCGTGTCATTTTTCTTTTCTACGTTTCTTTTTCTTGTTCTACAGTAGTTTTGTCCTACGGTGATATTATTTTTTTAAATAAAATATTTTTATGCTCTACTGAATGTTTGTTATTCTGCCTAAAGATTCGTAGTAAACCGATGTCATTTATTTGTAATGTAGGTCAACAATTAAAATTCAACTTAAGCAAAGATAAAAGCTCGTTGGAGGAGTGATAAAGCGCCGGTCTGATAATCAGGTGGACCCTGGTTCAAGTCCCAAACGGGGACACAATTTTTGACCACAGCACAATCACATGAATACGGCCACCCCGTCTTTCGGAGGAGACGATAAGCCGTCGGTCCCGACTACATAAAAAAAGTAGTCGTCAGTCATTCATCATCCATTTCATTACCCACGCACAAGCCTATGAGCTCATGTGGGCTCCACCCTCATAAACAAACAAACAAACAAATATTTCAGTGCATGATAACTGTACGAAAACCTTCAAATAGTGATGTCTATTCATCACAAAATGAAATCTACTCTTGGTGAACAAATTTAATTTTGAAATCAACTACGCTACTGTAGCTTGGGAATCGTACATTTAAATTTAATTCTATTGGTGGCTGACAACTCCCTCACACTCTGTCGACCAATCACAAGCCAGTACAAGTCCACGCCCACAACGCCCTCTCATTGGCTGATGCCATTACGTCATCATGGCCTAGCATAGGCGGAGCTTGAAGGCGTGTCTAATAGGAGTCGAAGCGAAATCACCCTATTGCTACTGCCATCTGCTGGCTGAATATGGAACTAACTTATTTCGAATATTCTCTCAAGAAAGTTGAGGAGGGCGGTGAAAATACCTACAATCTTCAATTTGCTCGTTATCAAGTTTCCAATATTTTTCCAGGACAAGTATATTTTCAGTGAAACTCAAGATTTATGATGATTCCCAATAATTTTCCTGTGAAGAATTTATAATTTTCTCCCTCATATGCTTTCAAGCGAATGAATAGAAATAAATCAATTAATAATTGAAAACTGAATAATCAATAAGTCGCTAAAACTTTTTCTGTTTATTAATACAGTACTTAGTACAGTATTTCCATTTCCAACTTATCCCAACCAGAAATATCCAAGGATAATTTCTAAGTGCTCTCAATGATAAAGTACGGTACAATGTTACGGTTTTGCTCAGTGTAGGTAGCCTATACTTATTTTTCATTTATTTCTGTTGCACTTCTGCTTATCACGTATTACATGTCTGAATACATGAGAATAAATAAAAATATAAAACAATACATTGGAATATAATAAGAAAGTCCCGATAATCCTTTTTTGCCACACAACAAGCAACAATGCGAATTGCGATTACAAATGAGTAAACTGTGAAAATGTATGGCAGCTTGAATTATTGTTTGGCTTAGAATATGTTGGATTGCATCCGTCTGATAATGGTGGGGGGGGGGGGGCGCCTGCAGAAATCTCGCACACGGCGCCAAAACACCACGCGAGGGCCCTGCTGTATAACAATGTATAAAACCATCTAATCCGGTAAATAATATTATATGATTTAAAAAAATTTTTGAAGGCCTATGTAACATCTAATGATTGAAAAGCTTGCTCGTTTCTAGCAAAATTGAAGGGACTTCAAACTAGCAAGCTATAATTTATTGATTGTTAGATGTGTCATAAGCTTTAATCTCCAATGATCGAAATATACGAAGACTTTTCTGGCATAAACAATCCAATATGCATTAAATAAAGTACATTATTGGTCGAAGTAGTAGAAAAATCCATAAATCAAAGACACTTTGGGGGCCCGTAAAAATATGCTTGCGGTAGGGCCCGGAAAAACTGTTACGTCACTGGACTCAACCCTCAACCCTTCCTATAGTCGGCTACAAAATCTCACTGCTATCGATACTACCTACAAGTGCATCATTACCTCCCAGAGCTTCTGCTGTATACTGACACTCAAAAAATATGTATCTCTGTTTCGGTGTTATTCCATTGCTTGTTATTCTCGATGATTTGAATATCCTCGCCGTCTCCCAAAAGTTTTTGGTACATAATATTATATGATTAAGCCTATATTCCAATTCTAAATGATTAAGTTCCATGATCTCAGAGTTTCTTTTTTCGAATAAATTTAAAGTTCATATCCTCTATTACTCTCAAGCTGTCCATCCGTACTCTGCGTAATTATTCCTAGTATTCGGTTTGTAGCGCGTTCAACATCACTAATCTCATCCGCATCTGATTCATTCGATCTATTCCTAACTAGACGGTAGGCTTGCTTTGCTCGCCTTACCGGTCTAGCCAGGGGGACTCCACCCCCTGGATCCCCGGCAGTATGTAAGCAGTTCCAATAAATCAAACAGTATACAGCAATGTATTACAAGACAATCTTACTTCTTTTAAATGATGAAAAATCCAAGATGACGGACCAAATTTTGAAAGTCACTGATGTGGTCATTCTAAAGGCCTACATGACTTCGATAGAAAATTTCAAGACGAAATAAGTGGCGAAACCCGCAAATCGATATGTTGAACCGTTTTTGAGCTATTAACGTATTTATAGTGAATATATCTAATTAAAAATTGCAATGACTACTAAACGGTTTGAAATGCATTCTATTCCTCTTGTAAATAAATATACATGGAAAACATGCATAATATGACCAACATCCCATTAAAAAAGTTAAGTTGGATTCAATATGGGTATATGGCGGAACAAATTTTCACAACCTAGAAATAAAAAAAAATTACTGTCTCACATTAATATCTCACGCCGTTTGAAGGAAACCCGATACCACGATGTGTTGGAAAGTAAAATTCACACTATATAAAATGAATTAGGTCAATGGAATGGATGATGGAAAAAAACGTCCGAAAAAATGTTTTTCACTGGTCGATAAGGTGGAAAATTCTATGTTCAAGAAATCTTTTTATCAATACCCATCCCTGACAGCGACTGTAAGTTATAAAAGTGTGGTAATTGTAAACAAAGAATGAAAATAGTTAATTAATGAGATGGTGTTCTATGGATTTTATCAATTTCAATGGGTTACGTCGCATTATAGTATCAACAATGTAAGCAAGGGTGATGAAGCATGGTACCATGGGCTTACGCAGGCAGGGGCAGGGGGGGCAGCCTTCTAGAAGTTGACATAATTTTTGTTTTCAATTAATTGGAAAATAAAATGAATTAAATGAAAAAATAATGAATATTATAAAATAAAAATGAATTAATATTATCATAGAATGAAATAAATTCACAATTCAATTGTAGGCTAAAGATTGCGAAGTCACAGGGGTAAAACTTCCATCTAAGTCTCCAATTTAATACTGGAGAAGATCATTAATAATTTCTCATCTCCACTCTCAATCATTGGAAGTGAGATTCTCAAATGAGTAACTATATGCTTGTTTTCTCTCTGTCACTTCTGCATCCTTTTGTACTTTGTAGGGTTAGTCAATGAACCGGAAAATTTTGAAGAAGTCACTAATATGGAAAAATGCGGTCATTTACTGTGAGAAATAAAGTATTTATTCTAGAAATCAATTGTTCAATTCCAAACATCAATTTCTCATGTTTTAGAGGTTTGAATAACTTTTGCATTCGCACCATCACCTCATTTTTAGATGTGTAAGTGAAAAATCTCTAAAAAACGAGATGAGAGTGCAAAAACCTTCGAACCCTTCAAAATACAGTAGGCCTTTTGCTTTTGTTCAACAGACAATAGCCTACTCTAAAGTTCACGCCTTGCAATGAAGGACGATTCACCAATTTTATATTCTGAAATTAATATTTTAAATTATTGTCCAATTATAGAATAGCCTAAATTTAGCACTTGAAGTACATTTTTTCTTCATATTCATAACTAATAAATTATTGAATTGATTTTCTTGAAGAGTTGGTGACTTAATCAAATCTTTCCGTTTTACTTGCTAACTCTCTATATGCTCAAGTGTTACTCCAGAGAATTAAAAAAAAAAACTTTTTAATCTTCAATGGAGTTTCATGAGCTGGAACTCATTACTGCGGAGTCATAGCTGTAATATGTAATGCATTTGAATGGAAGAAAAAATTGAGGAGTTGAAGGTAATTGGAGCAGCTAATTTTTATTGGAGCTGAATACAATAGTGTCCAAAACTCCCTACCAATATTCTTGGTCATTGTTCCTGGGTGAGAAACTTACTATACAGTATCTAAATATTTTCAAACTGTCCGTAGTTTAGTTAGTATACCTTATTATTGACTGGTATTTTGAATCAAGCAATACTGTAAATAAAATTTTGATGAATCAGCTTAACGGTTTCTTCTAGGACGCACCCAAATCTCACAAATCAAGATTTCAAGGAGACAAAACGAACAATGAAGGCAGTTTTGAATAGATTGCTTGTCTTATGAAGGGTTGCTTAATTGTTTGTCTCCTTCAAATCCTTAATTTTTAGGTTTGGGTAAGTTTTAGACAAGAAGTTAATTGTATATTTCTCCTGGAATAAATCGAATTTAAGCCATATTTGAGACAATCAACAGGACCTTGAAGAATAAAGCCAGAAGAGAGAGGAATTTGAAATTTTACAAATTGTTGGCCATTTCAGCTCTTCAATATGACTCTGAAGACTGGGTACTCAGAAATAAAGAATATGGAGCAAGTAACAAAGTGGCTAAAATGCAATTTTTTAGAGCAGTAAAGAACATAGAATTCGGAATGTTTAAATAAGACAGGAACTCAACACATTATCGGTGAGGCAGAATATAGGTGACAACAAACAGACCTAGAAAAATCATATTGAATGGATGGCACCAGTCAACAAAGAGGTATCCTATTCCTATCCTTTAGGAGTTGGAAAATTGAGTTTCCTTAGCTTTTGATCATTATCTCAATAACCATCAAACTGGATTCATTGAATTTCTCAGCTAATTTTACATAAGGATTGACCACTTTAGTACTCTCTTAAGACCCTAACAAAATTATTAAATTCAAAGAGAAATGTGAAAACATAAATTCGGCTGTGTGAGTAATTGAGAACTTTGGTACAGTTTCAAAATAATATTTAGTTATGATTCCTACCCAGGAACAATGCCCTAGAATATTGATAGGGAGTTTTGAAGCATCCTTTATAGTTTAGTTATAAAATGCTGATAGATGTATTTATCAAAAAACTAGTTTTTAAGTTAGTTAGGGTACTCCTATACTTCACCGTATCCACCCATCCACTAAGTGTTTGGAGCAGATTCGATCTTTTAGGTAGGCTACCTATATTATAAATTTGCTTGTGAATATTATAAATCATGCTAGATTATAGATTTTGGTAATTGAACATTTTTGAGAAAAAACTCTTAAGCAATGCTGCCTAAAAAGGGAAATACTGACCATAATATGGATCTAACCAGGGTTCAAGGAATTACAAACACCTGAAAGATTGAGCTTGTTTAAACACTCAGTGAATATAGAATCAGTTACAATTGAATCACAATCAAACTTTGTGATAAAATTATTTAAAACAAAATGTGGGGCTTGTTAGTACAAAAGATCTAATCTCATATACCGTAACCTAACTTCATGGGAAATTAGGCTTATCACTTAAATCACAAATCATCCATATTATTAGCAATCTTTTTGTTTAATTTATTTTTATTTTAAATTTTCATGATACAATGCATTGAACTGAACAATATTATGACTGACCCCCCCCCCCTCTTCCTATGAGGGGTGACCTAGGAAGAGAGGGGTGGGGGTGATCAACGTGAATGGGAACATGGCTTGCCCCCCCCCCCCCTGGAAAAAATCCTGCGTACGCCCTTGCATGGTACTGATTGTTGATTTGCAACATAGGCCTACTCTTTGAACAAGGCTCAATAATGCTCTATATGTGTATGTACAGAATTATGTAGCCCTATCACGGCAATGGCAAATGAACAGAACAAGGGTAATGAGCCGTTACACTTGATTCAGCCAACAGTCACACTGAACTATTTTGTCAAAGTCATAGAACTTGATTGCTATGCCGATTGTTGCCAATCCTTGATTAGTTGTACAACACGCATCATTGTTCAGATGACTGAACAATGACTGAAACCCATAAACTTGGTTGCCCTCGCACCATCTGAATAAGTTAATAATCTCAATAATCTGAGTAGCTGGGAATAGATTGGCAAAGCCAATATTTCACCCCTTACCGTACATCAAATAGCAGAGCGTTTCTTTCCTGTTTATCATTCGGAAAGATGAGTTGATTCATCATCTCTTAAGAACAGAATGTTTCATCATTAGTCTTGGATTCGAGATTCATAAGCGGTCTCAGGTCTGCTTTTGTTATTCACAGCTCATACTCTTCATCACGTTAAAAATAATAAATATTGGAATATGAAGCTGCCTCTCTCGGACAAGACACGCCGATACAATGCATTTTTTATATTGCGGACGATGCCCACTTGAGCATTTCAGCAATGGATAATGAGTACGAAGGTGATTGATGAGGTGAAAACAGCCATGCCTATTGGGTCTCGAACCCAGTGCTAGGTTGTAACGCCCACTGCGCCAAACTTTACATTGTAATAGCGTGCCTCCCCAGCTTGCACCAACTATAAGCACTGAATGCTATCATATCAGGCATGTATGTAATATTATAATCATGAATGTGATGATAATAATAGAGGCTCATCATTTTGATATAAAACTCTGTCGTGAAATAAAGTCAGAAGACAGTTTCAAATGAAAAATTCTCCGTTTTCGACACATACAGGCTGTCCTATGAAGTTTGTAAAATACTTTTCAAAATCGATTTTACAAATGTGAAATTTTCCGCCAATATTACCTTGGTAACAAGACAATGAAGACTCATGTATACGGGAACTTTTTTCTTTTTTCATCATCTTGATGACCACTAGTCACTAACCACTCAACCAACCACTCTCTAACCACTTACGAAGTTTGTCGGTCTAATTTAGAAACATTCTGTACTACAAGAGCTCCAGAGAAATGGTAATGACATTAATTGAAGAGAATTCTATTCTCCACAAGATGGAAAAGATAAATTCATTGAGAACTGGGATAAATACAGTAGGCCTATAAGGAACATTACAAATGGGAACTTGTGAGGGTGCTGGGGGGAAGCAAGTGGTTTAAGGATGGGGACGTTTTGTATGACACTTCTCTATAATTTTGATAGTAATCTAATCGATAAGGAAAAAATCAGCCTTATGTGTTTTTTTACCACTGAATACACTTGTTTACTGAAAAATTGAGAGAATCTGCCAGGTCAGACAGTGGAAAGTTGGTTTATTGGAAAACAGACAATATGGTTTCTTTTGATAAATTTTCAATTCCCATGACAAAGATCTTATTTAGCCTAATCAGATTATTAAAGCTATACGTATCTTCATGATTCACCAGGTATAATCTGCTGTATCCGCTTCCACGAAACCTATTAGGAGTTTTGTCTCTTGGAAGAATTCATTCACTGCCAAATTCTGATGGATTTATTCACTTGCTTTATCAATTCAGAAGTGACTTAACTCAACCATTCATCCATACACACGCATGATGGACCGTTGATGGAAACATAAATGAGCTTCATCGAGTGAAATAAAAATTCAAATACGAACTGAGGTTCATACCAGATTCTCTTTCTTAATTGAAGAGCCAGCGGAAAAAACAAGGAATGTCACAAAAACAAAATTTTTCAGGAGAAGCATTTTAAGGTACAAATTTAATCCATTGTCAGCCCATCACTATTGATAAATCCACATTTATTATACTAGTAAGCCCCATGGGCTGAAGAACTAGCATGCGAACTATTTAAGTTAACTTATGGCTTAGATAACTTGATGATGAAATTTTGCAGTCCACTTGATCAAGTTTGTTGATGCGTCAGATGCCGCGAATAGTCAAAATAGGAATAAAAAATCTCACCAATCCCTATATTTAAACAATACTGAATGTTCCTTCTATCATGTTTCAATCAGTATAGGTTCACAAAAATTCAATATTGATAAATTAATTAATAAATTGAAGAATATTATTCTATTTTAGTGATTTTTATTATCAATCTGTTATTTCATTAAACTTCATAAACTCCACAAAAAATTATATTCCCCTTGAAATAAATCAGTTTTAATACAGCTAAGGAAATAATAATTTTTTTTAAGCTTAGAAGCTAAAAAATTTCTATAATCAGCTGATCATAACTATCATTCGCTTGTTAATCATAATTATGTCTCAAGCTGTATTTAGTTCCAGCAAGAGAGTTACTGGTAATAATATGCTATCAGAGGATATTTTTTTTAAGTGACTGCGGCTAGCTGCTGTCGATCGCGGTTGTCAACAATAGCTGAATGCTCCATTGTTGAAGCATTCGTCTTCCTCGAACGAATCCAGTCGCGGCCGCATCAAGCAAAACGAATAAAATGTATGCTCTCAACCATTGTTGTACAATCGCGACTGCCCGCCGCGGTACGTTCTATCAACCGAAACTTACCTCAAGAGTCAGTGATACAGTAATAGTATATATATATATATATATATATTTTTTTTTTTGAGGGTGATGCCCACATGGGCTCTTGGGCCTGTGCGTGGGTAATGGAAAGGATAATGATGAGATATGAATGGACCTACTGCTTTAGGTGGGTTCCGAACCACCGGGAAGCGATTTTTGAGGCTCATGAATTGAACTCAGAGGAACCGGTCACCGTTACAGCAGTGGTGGTAGAGGCACGTCGCTTATCTAATCTCACCGATTAGACGCTCTCTACCACTGGGACAAACCGCTTCCCAGCAGTGTTAATAATATATTACATAATGAGTGTGGAAAAGTCTTTTTTACATACGAATAATTATGTTCTCCAAACGAGCCATAGGCGAGTTTGGAAAATAATTATGAGTTTGTAAACTTTTCCACACGAATTATGTACTTTTTTTCGTCATACTAGACTGAGAAGGATTTATTAGAACCACAAACAACTGAAAACATTAACTGAAGCCAACATAACCTTAAATAACACTAGCACAAACGTACACAGTGAACTGTCATAGCGGCTCGTTCAACTCGTTTATTCATACGTCGGAGTTCGGAAAAAACAGCTGGGCTAGATTTTCAGTGCTGTAATTATCATCGTGATGATGACTAGTGCTGTAATAATCATCAAAATGATTATTCCCGTATTCAGAACAGCTGATCTTTGACTCTCCTGTAAACCGCAATTTTCCAAACGCAAATCTAGCTTAGAAAGTTGTGTATTACAAACGAGTATGGCGAAAATAATAGTGTTACAAGAGATTATAGCAGACGCCATCGAAAAAAGCTATTAAAGAACTGTTAGTGATAAGGAACTTTACCAGCAAAGACTGTCGGCAATTGATCTGCAAGAACATATTGAATTGAGAGCAAGCGGAACTAAACCGTTTTGCTCTTTTAGACAACTTACAGACTGTCCTAAGAGAGAGCTAAGTATTCACTATTTCTGTTACATTGAAAACATGGTGTGATAATAACAATCAGATTTGTTTTGAAAATCTTGTTAGCTCTGAACAGATTATTGTTTCTTGAATAGTTCTTGTAATTTAATTTTCAATTTTTGTCTTCTATCAGTTGCTTACTAAATTTGAACCGGATAATTATAATTTAAAAAATCCACAATCATGATCTTCTCATCACATTTTTTTTACTGTGATGGTTGTCCGAAAGCAAATAATGAACCCCTTTTTTCCCCAAAATACTGGAAAAATATCTAATGATAAAATAATTCAAATTTACCAACTCTTGTCAGCTGTTAAAATAAATAGACTCCTATCACATGTTTGAACTTTGAGATCAATATTCAACTGATTCAACATTATGACTTCAACATGAAAAGGTTTTTTATTTGAGAATATTATTTTTATGATAGCTCTTTCAAATTTGCCGCTAATAAATCAGCTATTGAAATCAGATGGATTATCCAAAAAAATAATAATTTATTCAAATTCCATATGACATTTTTTCTAGCCGTGATTATTGTGTTCAAATACATATAGATACAGGAGTTATATATATTGTTGCTAAGAACTTATCCTTTTTTCGCCTGAAAAAGGATAAAGGAGTCGATCGATTTCATTGTCCAACGAACTTGATCTGTATAAGAGTTCGAAGAGTATGTGTTCTGAATTTGAAGTTGATTAATTGAGGCGTTCAGCAGTTATTGTCAAACATACAGACATTCAGACAGACAGACAAACGAACAGACGGAGAACGACTTCGACCTTGAGCCAAAAGTAGGAATTCGCTAACGCTCGTTCAATGACACTTTAATATTTCAAACATGCTATATCACTTGAAAAGGGAATAAATGTGGAATGATAAAATTGATGAAAATGAAAATAACACCAAAGTACAAAAAGAAGGAATGTCCAGTTTATATGTCCTCCTACCACGGTGTTCTATTTATCACCTGCAGTTCTCTATTTCTCAGTACCTAGTTGGTGCGTCTAGAAAGGCAGACATGGACATGGATTGATTTTAACTCTTATGAATAGCTCAAAACATAGCTTTCATCAGTAGCTACAAGATGGCGATGAAATCTCACTTTGTGAAATTCCTTGTTTTTTCCGCTGGCTCTTCAATTTCAATAAATTACTCAAAGTGGATTCTGGCCTCGAAGTCTTTTATCCATGAACAGTTCAATTTTAGATGCGTAAAATTAATAATTTTATTAATTTTTCATGCTGATAACGGTAATTTACACAGTGTTTTCCTTTTTTATCATTCTGAATGGTGGAAAAGCAATAGATTCTTTACACTCTATCCTGTTCTGAAAATACAAAATCCAAGTCTATGGGTTTGAAAGTAATAATTTTCGACAACAGCGAAACTAGTATACAGGAGAATACTTTGTAATTCCATGACAGCAGCTTATTCCGTATTCTCACCTAGTTTTTTTTCAGCTAAATATAACTACACAATCATGCATGTTGAAGGGATTTTTCTATGAGAAAGCCGATTTACTCACTTCAAATGTGTTCTTGTATTTTTGTTTGGCTTCAGGAAAGAGATATTGAGACTTCTTCCCCAGCCATTATTCTTCATTCATTTCCGGTACTACGTCCAGAAAGAAATTTACCTTTTTTTTCTAATCTGATATAAATTATCATTAATCCACCTATTTCTGTTTTTGAGAATGAGATATTTTTACAATTCATCCATTAGCATTCTAGGGACAAATTCAGAATGTTCAGACGTGCACTAAGAAAGGATATTTGAAACTTTTCAAGGATACTCCAAATATTTGAGTTTTTCTATAGTTTTTTCGGCGTTTTCTTGATTTTTTTGAGAACCAATCGGTAGAAAATGTTGATCATTGGTGGGCAGGTTCAGATGAGGCCTAGAAATGTTGTATTAGAATATTTTTGAAATCCGTTTTTGAAATTCAACAAAGAATTTTGGGTCTCATGTTTACTGAAACTTAATCTTTCTTCATTCGGATGTGAGAAAACACTATGTTTGCAATGTATGAAAATGTTCAATGGCAATTATTCTAGTCTAAAGGCTATAAATAAAAATGTCTTCAAATCTGATTGGACTCAAGTATTATTCCAACCATGAATAGATTCTGATGTATACGTCTCATTTATGGATTTTTGTAATCAATCGGATAACAGGGGTGCAAAAAGTAAATCTTGCCCAGGGGCAAGTTAAATGGCGGCAATTGTGTAATTATTACCCAAATCTAACAAATACCGATCAAAAATCGCCAAATCGCTGCTAAACACAGATTTTTCACTTTTGCTAGGTTTTAACGGCTAGATTTTTATCGTCATTTCTGAGATTTGGGTGATAATTATTACACAAACGCCGCCATTCAACGTTTTCTCTAGAATCTGTATCTCTTCAACTTCCACCAATAAAAGTATTCCTTATCCAGTTATAGCCCTTAATTGTTGAAGAAATGTGTTTTTAGCATATTTTCTCCATTATCTCAAGAGCCGTTGAAGTTACAAACTTCAAACTGGTTTCATTGAATTTCTCAGCTAATCTTACATAGAAATTAATCATTTTAAAACCGGAGTAAAGCCTTGGAGAAATTAATATTTTTTTTTTAATGTCAATTTTCCGCTACTGTTATCTCAATAATAGAGCGTTTTGGGGGTTTGTCCCATGGAACTATTTCGTCTACTTGGTGTAAAGAATCAGCCTGAGAAGTATTGCACATTCCTCCTGAAACTTGTAGATATTTTTCTTTTGAAAGCAATTCGTATTGATAGAGTACCCTATGATAAGGTAGGGCAAAAAATAGAAATAGAAATACATTTTAATGGAGACCAGCCTGCAGGCTCGATTCGCTCGCCTGCAAATTCGCTGGCAGTGCCAGCAGTGTGGATGCGACAAACAGGTTCGCCGAAAATTCCATTCAAACGGATTTACTTTGTCAATCATTATCACTCATTCGGGTCTTTTGGTCTAATTTTTCAATGATTCGAGTATTCTTTGAATTAGTTATTCCATCACCTCAGGTCAATTTGGGTATGTGATTTGAACGTATTTAGTTTATTCAATTTAGTGAAATCTGCAAAAGTGGAGAGTTAACCTTGAAAAGCCTGATAACTGGCTTAATTTCAGAGGAGTTTCAAAATCATTCGAAAAAACATTTCCATACCTAATCTGAACCTGTGCGCGTCCAAAAACCGTACCTAACATGCCATGAATGAGTGCCATTTCGATTTCATTATATAGATAAGTTGAACGGCTCAGGCACAAGATATGCAACCCAAATTTCATTCACAACATTGAAAAACTGATTACTAGCGTAATCTCGGAAGGATTAAAAAATTAAATGAACACATTTCGAGTCTGTCTACCAAATTCGATAATTTTCTGCCAATTGCTTCTCGAAAAAGCTAAGAAAATGCTGAGCTATAGAGAAAAAAAACAGATATTGAGCGTATCCTTGAGATGTTTCATGAATCCGTTGTCAGTGCCAATCTAAAGGACTAACTGGACATGCCTGCCAAATTTTTATGCCTGTAGATTTTTAGGTTGGGGAATACAACGATACTTCAATAATTAATTATAGTTTTGCGTGTTGAATCCTTATTATTTAAGCCAACAGTTGCCCAAAAATTTCACTTTTGTTGCCTCGGTCGCTTTTGAAATCCCTCCTCGCAAAAAATTGTTTTTCAAGTCTAATTACAATTATTCGCTTCTCTGTTGTTGCTGTTGACCCTAAATTGTGTTTCGGTTCCAAAGTGAGACAAGACCCTATCCAGTTCGCTCTCTCCTCTCACTCGTTTTCCGTCTCTTCTCAATGTTTCTCTCTTTTTCATCGCTTGTCTCTCTCTCTCCACTCTACGCTTCAACTCTTTCTTGTCTCTAACGTTCTCCAAATAGTAGAAATAATTTATTGCCAAACGTTGCTGTTCCACGAGATGGATTATAATAATACTATAGTATTACAGTGTATTAAATTTCTACCATTTAATACTCATACGAGTATTATTTTTATTTATTGTTATTATTATTATTATTGCGGATGATGCCCACATAAGCATTTTAGCTTGTGCGTGATAATCATTTTGAAGGTGATTGATGAGGTGAAAAACAGCCTACTGGAGATAAGATTGTTGAGTAATTAATAAACTTTTTAAAAAGAAAAATCTTTATTATGACGTTAAGCAATGAAAGATTCTAACCGACTTAGGCCGCAATTGTTTTTATTATTAAGTAAAACTGCAAACTAAGCAACTAGTGCTACATAACTCCTCCACCCCAAAATTTTTAATCGTCCTCGATTATTCAAATTTAAAATTTAGTTACCGCATAAACTAAGGTTGGGGCTGGTTGTGGAGAAACTTGTAATGGTACATTATTATTTCTTAGAGTAGGTCTACGAATATAATAAAAATACAATACAATTAAAATTATTACTACAATTACGAATAATAAAAAATACATATTTTGATTGGTATTTTCATTGAATAAAGACAAATCACTGAAGTTATAATTCTGATTTTTTAAAAGTGACATCTCGTTAAATTTACTAAAATTGTTTGGTATCATTTCGATTTTTTCAGGAATATTTGTGAGTTTAAAAGATTTAGATATTTTGAAAGTTGATGGAAGACGTTGGTCTTCCATTTCATCTCCTTGATCTAAATGAATCAGAAAAGATTTAGATGGATTTATTTTATCATTATTTATTTTATATGGGATTGACATTGACCATATCCAAAAACACAATTACTTATTTCATCATACTTTAATGAATGGAGTTGGGTTCGCAATATAAGTTCTTTGACAATTGGTCAATTCATTATTTGCTAGAATATCAACAATACAAGAGTCATTAACATTTCGTTTAGTTTTACAATAAGAGGCATTGAGGTCATGTAGACATTGGTCTAGTACCACTAATCCTGAGTCAGAAACAGAGATCGTATTTTCACTTACGTTAATGCTATAACAAGAATTATTCAATAATACAGGATAATTAATGAGGCGAAACGTTTCAAATAGTGAGTTTCTCATGGGAACGGAGATAAAATATGTTATAAAATTGCTAGAGGTTGACTGTAGTCGAACGTCTGAATCGGTATCGCTTCCGTCTTCTTCTTCGCCTTCTTCTATCAGTTGTCTGAGAGAAGGTCGGTGGTCCAATCTCAGAGAGTCCAAACAGGAGCGAAGTGCGCGTCTGTCGGCCAGGTTGGAATCAGTTCACTAATCACTCGCGTATAACTTTTCCGAGACATTGGTCGCGGGTTCAGGTCAAAACGAGCGTAACGAATTGAAATTCTACGAAAATTTCCGAAATTTTGATCGCGGATGATAATTTTCGTCGCCCGTCCCTGTTCGGGCGCCAGATAAGATTGTTGAGTAATTTATAAACTTTTTAAAAATAAAAATCTTTATTATGACGTTGAACAATGAAAGATTCTAACCGACTAAGCGCGGCGCGCAGGCCGCAATTGTTTTTATTAAGTAAAACTGCAACATAAGCAACTAGTGCTACATAACTTGGGTCTCGAACCATAACCAGCGGCAGTGCTAGCGGACTGAAGGTTGTGATGCCCCAGCCCACTGCGATAACCGGGCCGGCAATTAATTATTATCATTACATCGATAATATCAAGAAAGAAAACATTCCCCTCAAAGTAATAATTTCATCACTACTCTCTTATCCTCTGATATTCTCTCTCACTCTCTCTCTCTCTCTCTCTCTCTCTCTCTCTGTCTTCAAAAAAGTTCTTCTTAGAAAATTTTTGCTCAGTGATGGTGTGAGATTTATGGGTAGAGAACCAAAATTTGAAATGATGGAGGATAAAATGCACAGTGCTTTTCAAAATCGAGTTAATAGAACAGTGAACATGTTCCACCGCCAAATCAGTTTTCTCACTTGGAGCAAACTTTTGTCCTACTTCTTTGTCAACTGACGAAGTGGTATCCAAGAAGTTCAGATTATTTAGCAGTTTAGAGTTAAACTGCATAAAGCTCGCATCTGATTTTTTTTTTTTTATCTTAAAAATGGAGCTCTACAATTTAGCACTGAAAATGCCTCCCTGAACATCAGTTGATGATGAAAAAGCTCATTGCTGGGGGTTGAATGATTGAAGTGCATAAAATGAATAATCTGAATAATACTCTGGAAAATCAATTATCACTAGTAATCTCCAAAGACAGAGTTCCAGAACGCTACTTCAAGGCAGAGTTTTAAAACGCTACTTTGGACACAAATAATCGCCCACTCAACAGAACTTTTGGTGCTCAGGAACAACAGATGCTCAAAATATTCCGATTGTTGAGGTTTGTACTGTATAAAGCGTGAATCTGTATTATTTATTTCTCTTTGACAATTTTTGTTTTACAATGCTATTTTAGATACAGAAATTATGGCCTGATAATGATAAGTAGGTCTAGTTGATGTTTATTGAAATTATAGTCGTAATTCTATTTTTAATTCGCAGTTTCAGAAACCAGCCTACATTAAATGCATTTCTCATCTACACCATTTTAAATATACACCATTGTATATCAATGTATATCAACCATGATATGGTTATATACTGTATATGTGGCCCAACAACCAATAGTCCCTGCATATACTTAACAGAGAATCATCCAGTCTGTACATAAAATAGTGATATTATCTACTTGTATCAAAATAAAAATATATATATTCATCACTGGGGGAAAAATCATATGAATACAAATGGTTAATAGATTAATAAATATAAAGAGATTCAGATTCATTCACTTTATTCATGTAAATTACAAAATACATCGACTCAAATCCTATATTACTCAAATTGAAAATGATACTAATTACATATCTTGCTTTAATAACCAAGTTTAGACTATGGAAACTTACGAAAATGGTACAAATGTAGGATTTAATAATCACGTTAATGGTAATATGACTGATGCTGTTATCACATAAAAAGGCCGAGTTTGGCCATATGAATGTCCATTCTTGTAGAGGAATGCTCAAGAACATACCTCCCATTAACACTCAGACTTGGAGAGATAGAGAGAGATTGGGGTGGCGTAGCTGAGTGGGTCAAGTGCTGGCGTTGCAACCCAAAGGTCCCGCGGTCAAACTCAGGTCAGACCAGAAATTTTTCTCAGGCCACTTCCCATGTTTCGTAATAACACGTTATGCCGTCGGTCCCGGTTGCCTAAAAACAGTCGTTATGTCATGTCAGAGGCCCTGAAATTGATCAGGAGCGACCTGAAACTCTGATACTAGACCTGAGCCAGCCAGGTTACACAAATATTATTATTATATTTTATCAATATCATTATTATTATTATTATTATTATTATTATTATTATTATTATTATTATTATTATTATTATTATTATTATTATTATTATTATTATTATTATTCATAGAGAGAGAGAGAGAGAGTAACAGAGAGGAAAATTACATTTCAAACACGTGAAAAACGAATGTAGGCCAATAATATTTCGTCATGAAAAGCTAAGAAGAAATGAAAAGTATTGTTGTTCACGTTTATGATTGCTGCTGTTATTGAAAAATAAGATTTTATAATTATAGCGTAATAAATAGTCCTATAAATCATTTTATACTTCTGGTAGTGAATTTAATATGTGGAAAATAATTGTAAAGTGCCATTAAATCAGATCAATTAGATATTATGAGGAAACCAGTCACAATTTTTCTGGTATTGCTATTACCTAACTAGCACATAAACTTACTAGGATAAACCAGCTAGTATATTCCGTTCTAACTAGAATATTGAATATCATATAATCAACACTCGTGATCACATTTTTTATTCATTTTGTGTCACACATTAATCTACATTCAGTTTCAAACTCACCTATTGATAATTTCATAACTAGTCTCAATATTTCTATAGCACTGGCGCACATCTTTGAATAATTTTGTAGGCTTTTGAAGACAGTAGTATTGTTGGTGTCACTTGACTTGGTGAATAGCAAATTGTGTTATTGCGAGCTAAGGCAGTGAATATAAAGGTACGGTAGACCCTCGCTAATATTCCCTCGCTAAGCTCAGCTCTGTGCCGAGTCTGCAAATTTGCACTCTATTCTAACATTGATCAGAGCCACTCAATGAAATTTTATTAATTCAATGGAGAATTACATAGAAATGAAAGTAGATGAAGTAAACTGAGAAATTATATACAGTAACTGAAATTGAGACACAATGTATAAGTTTCACTTTATTTCACCATATTATCTAATTTTAGACTTATCTGAGTGCGTACGGAACAAACATTGTTTATGATTGGCCACTTTCAAACAGCTGATTCATCCAATAGGTTGAGTGACACTAGCTTTAACTATTCTCAAATCTTAAATGTATTTTCATTGACTTGCAACTTTTCATCTCGTTTGTGACTACCCAGTACTTTAGTATTTGATAATAAATAATTCAATCATTTACTAACAACGATTTCCAATTAAAAAATTGGCAATTGAAATTTGGAGGTTCATTAAATTAATTTCTTTACGTGAGTTACTTTATTTTCTGGCAGGATGATGATATCCATATTTTTCTGTTCACAGTTATGCCAAACTTGATTCATTCTGAACGTTTTGAATATTTTTACAAATTAAGAAAAATCATTTCAGCATTGTTGCTGGTGTAAACACTCTTTCTGTTCGCTTTGGTTTCGAGTGATTAGGGACTATTTTATTTAAAATAAACTTGGAATATAGTGCTTGATTTACATCCATATGAAGTATCCTTACAGCATAATTATATACAGTGTTTTCAGGAGGGAGGTGCCAAACTCCTTGAGCTGATTCCTTACACCAAGTAACGAAGAATTTCCATAACACGAAGTTACTCCAGAAATACTTTGTTGTCTCCTTTTTATGGCGAAAGATTGACATTTTCATAAAATATCTAATTTTTTTATCATCTAGAGGCTTCATGCTGGTACCAAAATCATCAATCCCTATGTAGAATTAACTAAGAAATTTAATAGAACTAGTTAGCAGTTTGTAACTTCAAAGGTTATTGAGATAGTGGGCAAAATATTCTGAGAAAAGTGATTTTCAATTGATAAAGGAACTTAATCTTAAATCATAGACTAGAATCTCTAATTGATTTTCAATTAGTTTGATTGAATTGGCAAAGATAAAAAATTCGAAGAAAACCCTAAAACCCCAAAATTTAAAAATCGCGATCAAAAATGAACAAACAAAGCTCACCTGAGTATCAGTGTTTTATCTCCTTTTGATCGCGATTTCTGAGATTTGGTTGAGTTGTACACAATTACGATTATTCAACTTCTTTTCAGAATTCAATTCTTTACAAACTTATAGTTTTTTTAATCACTAGTCTATTATCAAATATCCAGTTACTTCCCTTTATCAAATGAAAATAACATTTCTTAGCATATTGTGCCCATTACATCGATGACCATTGAAAATACAAACTTCCAATTGGTTTACTTAGCTAATGATCCATTGGAGATGATTATTTCGGTAACTGCATGGAACCTCTAGATAATTAGAAAATCATGGATATTAAAAAAAATTCCATCTTCCACCATTGTAATCGTGATAACAAAGTATTCCAGGGGTATGTCCTATGGAACTTTTTCCATACAGGAATCAGTCAAAAAAGTTTGGCACCTTCCTCCTAAAACACTAAAACACTCTGTATTCACATGCTTTGACAAGGGGTCTTGAGAAAGTGAGTTGGAAAAGCGTTACGGCCATAAATGAAAAAACTTCTCAACATTGTATTATAATGTATTGAAGATAATATTTTTCCTCCAATTCAAAGAAATATTTTCTAATTTCCCCGCGGTAAAAGTTATAAATAGAATCTATTAATACGTGAAAGAATTTCGGTCGCTCGAGACCGCATTTTTACTAAGGAAAGGTTCCTTATGTTAACATGGGCTATTATACAACATACGGGCTCTTTTACTCAGAACTCATACCTCTTATTATGAAGTGAGTGCTCACGTGGGGTACTTGAGTATACCACTCATATTCATTCATTTACCTATTATAGTACAAAATAATACAATGTTTATGAAAATAAGAAACAGGAAACTTTTTCTGGCCAGTTAGGGTTCTGGGATGGCCAAACACCTTTTCCAAAAGAATCTATCTTTATTCCATAATAATACGATACAAAGTAAAATTGAGAGAAACGCTCTCGATCAAAGCTGGCAGTAGACTCAAATTCAGGCAAATAAGAATAAAGTGCAAAATTTCATATTCCTGTCATAATTGCTATACAAGTCGAATTAGTTATTCTGTTATTGGTAGAATATCTTTCAATTGAGTATTGCAATAACTGAGTACTGATTCCAGAATTATTACCAGTTGGCGGCCTCGCCACGCTCTCCTTTACTTTCCAGCCAGACCAACTATTTTTTTTAACCTGTTCACTGTGGTGGGCGATAACGCTGATGGAAATTGCAAAAAAATAGAAAATAATTCAAGTCAATAATTATTGTTGAATAATTATACAGGATGAAAACCTCGAAGTGGCACACCTGGATATAATGCGAATGGCATGAGATATTAAAGCGAGACCTTGACCATACCTCATATAACACTTTTCTTTACTTTTTCAGGTGGTAAAAATTTTTTTCCGTCATACTGAATCCAACCTCACTTTTTTAAATGGGAAGGTGGACATATTATACATAATTTCGATGCAGTTTTTCAAGAGAAATCGAATGCTGGGAACCGCACATCGGTATGTCTAACCGTTTAGAAGTAATTCAATTTTTTTAATCAGAGATCTTCACTATAAAACTGTTAATAGCTCCAAAATGGTTCGACCTATCAAACTGCGGTTTTCGCCATTCGTTTTGACTTGAAATTCTGCATCGAAATCATGTATCATATGACGGTCTTACATTTTAATAAATTATAAAAATTCAAGATGACGGACTAAATTTGTAAAATAATCGATGTGGTCATGTGATAATGATTCCGATACAGAACAAAATGAATAGCAAAAACCGCACTTTGATAGGTCGAACCGTTTTGGAGCTATTAACAGTTTTATCGTGAAGATCTCTAATTAAAAAAATCAAATTACTTCTAAACTGTTAGACATACCGATGTGCGGTTCCCAGCATTCGATTTCTCTTGAAAAACTGCATCGAAATTATGTATAATATGTCCACCTTCCCATTTAAAAAAGTGAAGTTGGATTCAGTACGGCGGATCCAAAATGACACGAAAAATTTTTTACCACCTAAAAAAATAAAGAAAAGTGTTATATGAGGTATGGTCAGTGTCTCGCTTCGACATCTCATGCCGTTTGCATTATATCCAGGTGTGCCATTGTGAGGTTTTCACCCTGTATTTGGTTATAAGTATTAAGTAATAGTGAATAATATATATTATAAATCAAGAGGAGGCACAGATTATTTAAAATATTTTATTGGAAATATAACAATTATAGTAGATGATAATTCGAAATAGGCTATTCATATTCATGCAAATCAATATCTTCAAAAAACACCGAATTCATATCCAGGATCAGATTCAGGATATTCAGATTCCCAATTTTCCTAATTATCACTGCTGTCCAATTCTATAACCAAGATTGTAATAACATTGTTCTTGATTCCTTTCCGAGCATATTTGAAATCTTGCCCGTATACTTCTCAACATAACTAACGTCAAAATAATAAACCAAAGTAACAGCTCGATTAAAAAATGTGTGGAGTGAGTGTTCTCGTTTGGGGGGAGGGGGATCTCTCTGTACACCGCACGTCTATAACTCGATTGGCTGGAGAGACAGGATACCCAGAAAAAGTGGAGTGGAAGGTAATCACAAAAAAATATATATATAAAAAAATAGGTAATCACAGTTTCAAGGTTATGATGTAACGCTAACGATAAATACACAAGACAATTCGTCCAGGGTGAGGAGTACCCCACGTGAGTACTGGAGTGTTAGAATCGCACTTTCTATATGTATAGATGATAGATCCAAATAGACTAGCTAATTTCGAATGCTTCCTCAACATAATTCTAAACAGTCTGAACAATATGAGTGGGTCAAACGGGAAATTACATTTTTTCAATTGAATCGCAACGTGATAACCTAAGTCCATGTAAAGAACATTTAATGTTTGTCACTGGCGGCTCGTGCCCACGAAACAGGTGAAATGCTGTACAGTGAAAGATACGGGCACTTCACCTGTTTCGTGGGCACGAGCCGCCAGTGATGTTTGTTAGATTGTGTGCTTATAGCTAATGTGCATTTATTCTGAGAACATGTTGTAAAGTGAACTGCGCCTCTCGTATGTGAGACGAAATTGGGTAAATAGGATGACCATAAACTGAGTGCGATTTACAATTTAATTTTGTGATTATCAAGAAATTGTTGCGTTCAAGAATTCTAGGATATGTAGAGTGACTGATTATATTGAAATGATTGACTGGTTCTTCTGTATTGAATTATTTAAAGAGAAACTGTAACCATTGTGAACCCGAGATGATATTTGTCGAAATGATCTATTTATCGAACCGTATTGTCACTGACCATTCTTGCGGCAATCTAGAGATTATTCACCCCACAAAAACTTGAAAACTTGAAGCTACATAAGAAATATACCAAATCACAATCCGAATCAATACAGAGTGTTTACAAAAGAGCTTAGGGGGTTTGAGCTTACATATTCATTGAAGTAAAAATAAGTTGAAGCTACATATTTTTCATGAATCATCACAATCGAATATGGCTAGGAGCCCCCCTAGTAGCAAGGTACACGTCGTGACCATCACCTGGGGCTACAGGTTCCACGCCTTCAATCATTACTCTTCCCCTGAGATAGCCAATATCAAGGATTTTCACCACAAAAGTCTTTACATGAGCCTGTAAGAGAAAATCCAACGTTGGATTTCCAAAAGTTGAGAAATCCAAAGTTGAGATCCTTCTCTTCCTATCCACCCTGAGTCAAACATCAAGGGGCCTTACGCACTGCATAACGTAGGTCTCGTAACTCGTTGACAAAATTTATAGTACTAATAAGTTTCCATAAGCCAAATTAATAAAAAATAACGCATTAAGCATTGAACATTCAGTTGCCAAAGCTCGGCAATTCAGACGGCTTTGAGTCACTGACGCAACGTTTCCAAGTACAACGCTTTTCAGCGCTGCCAAATGTTGATGAAAACGTTTTTAATTGGTATGAGTTGAACTTGAGGTGTTACTCGTTTTGATGGAATCAACCAAAGCTCTTCATCTTCTATGATTATTACCATTTCAATTCTTAAAACCCTTGAGCTTTTTTATCAACACTCTGTTTATCGATGTCCACATCCATTTCAGATCTTCCCAACGTTCTCATAGATTTCTAGCAATTTCAAAGCACCTGCCCATCAGTCCCCAAATTCTGATCCCACCTTATATCCCAACAATCAGCTGACTTTGGTTAAGTGGAAGGCCACAATTTTGTAACGTTAAAAGTAGGAAAAATCGTTCATCTATCCATCTATTAGACTATAGCAGGCGTCAACGGAACAGGCAGATGGCGAATGACGTTTTTTCAATGACTACCTCTGCTGATTAGGAACTACTGATTAGACTGCTTTTAGTTCAGGTTAGACTCAAATGGACAAAGAGATAGATCATGATAACAATTATTAATCATACAGGGCTCTTATACATGATTAAACAAATTCTAAAATGCTGTATTTGAAAAAGTAGAACACATGCAGTGATACATGAAAATATAATCAGAAAATGTAGAATTCTACTCTAAGGCTCTTACTTTCACAAATGTTCATTTTAAGCGCCTTTTGCCACACAACGTACAGTAGATTCAAACGGTAATCTTGTTCAGTCACACACGTTTCAAAATTTCCCTATCATAATTTCAGCTGTAATGCGCTTTTGGATGGGTGTGGTGTCACGTAAACGCAATATTTTGGCCGGGCGTTTGCTGAGACGCAAGCGTAATAGCCCACGCAAAGTAGCCAATCAAAGCTCTTGTCTTGTCCGTTAGCGTTAATAACAAGCACTGTGATTGGCAACTTTGGGTAGGCTGTTTCGTGTGCGTCCTAGCAAACGCCCGGCCTTGAAGTATCAAAGGAAGAAATCACAGACCATGAGATCGGTGATCGGAGATCGATGGCGATTGCAAAGATTGTCGTAATAAAGAACACAATAGTTCATTGAGATTAGTTTATTCACTATTTGAATATAAACTTATTATAAATTATAATACAATCATCATGGTAATGCAACTCAGCTCTGGCCTTGCACACTAGTTGTTGAGGTAATTTTGTACTCCAGCATGTTAGTAAGGTGGATATCGTTCTTGTTGCAATACAAAGTTAGTGAAGCCTTCTTTCAGTTTTGGAAACAACCTTAAGGTTTGTTTTCTGAAACAGCGTACAAAGAATTGAGCTGCTGCTAAGAGAAACTAGCTTCTTTTGGAGCCGTTCCTCTAGATAGCAGCACTACCAGGCTGTCAGCTTGTACCTGTATTACAGCTCAGTATTTCTACGCTGTACGCCTGTGTGAGGCGATTTTAGAATATATCGAGGTATGAAGCAACCGTTAGTATCTCATCCATTAAGAAAAACGGCCCTTTATGAAATTTGAACTGCAACATATCGCCAACTTTCAAATCCAACGACTAGCCTAAAACTCGCACATTTTCTAATTATTCCAATGCATAATTTATTACTGTATGTATACTTTTTCGAATACAGCCTTTTAAATCCTATGAACCTTTTCTAATAATCCTGCATTTATAATTTATATCACATAAAAATGGGAGAAGTATAATGAGGACTAATGTGGCCTTAATTATGGGAATGTTATATGACCGTATTTATTCAGGACGTGTTATAGGCTACAGGACTCTTCCAGACGCGCCAATTAGCGTTTGTTTGGTTAATTGCTTATACGCTAAGGCTGTTCGCATATCGTTTGCATCGACGTTAGAAATAATTAACTTCCTTGTTAACTTAACTTAAAAAGTTCCTTGGCGATTCTATGTTTCTCAAATTTCATTAGAATGTTGTGAATGTTGTATGAACAATGAACGCCGTATTTATTTTAGTCTGTGGGTACAAAACTAACTCTCTCGTAATTTACTTTTAAACAGCTGATTCATCCGCCAGTACCATTGACATAAATTGAAGTTTGCCTTTGTCAGCTGGTTGGTTGTGTTCTTGTGTTCCATGCGTGCTACTTGAGCATACTAATTACTAAATCGACCCAATAGGTACATAGAAATCAAACTTGGTTCTCAGTTCACTATATAACATGTTCTTAAGAAAAGCAGCACTAGTTTGTGATGAATACGGTCAACATACCCACTTCTAGGCCTAATCTGATAATTCAAATGCAAAGGAGTCCAAGCTCTCAACATTCAAAAACAGCTAACTTCTAAAACTCAGCTAATACTTATTGATTATTGAATGATAATTAAAAAGCTTATTGATTATCTACTTGTACCACGAACTAACAGGATATAGAAGAAAATGATGGATGGAACTCATAGAAAGTGCTATATCACTTTAAGTCGAAGGATGAATCGACTTGCCTCTGAAATATAGTTCTTTCGAATCTCAAGAATGCACCATTGCGCTTATGGATCACAATGCTACCAGATGTGTGTGAGAGATTCAGATTCAATCACTTTCTTCATGTAGATTACATAATACAATATTTCTAATCCTATGCTATAAGAATAAAGTAAATGAAAATTACACTAATTACATTATGGTTCGCTTGAGCTAGCTAATTATAAACTATGAAAACTTGCAAAATGAGACAGATGTAGGACTCAATAAGCTAACAGTAATATAAATATGTGCTGTATTACATTATGGTTCGCTTGAGCTAGCTAATTATAAACTATGAAAACTTGCAAAATGAGACAGATGTAGGACTCAATAAGCTAACAGTAATATAAATGTGTGCTGTATCTACATAAAATGGCGGAGTTTAGACATATAAATGTCCATTCTTGGAGAGGGATGTTCAAAGAAATCTCTCCCATTAACTCTCAACCATGCGAGAGAGAGAGAGCGGAGGCAGATTGATGTAATTACTGAACAATTATCGAAGATAGACGGCAACAGTGCGATCCTATAGGAAAATGCATTGCAGAAAGATTGTGCGCTCCTCCTCATATAAGAAAGAAAATGCATTTCAATTAGACGGTGACCTGCATTCTAAGGATGGAAAATTGAGGTTAATATGGAGATGTCACTAGAGATGAAATTCATGAATCAGCTGTAGTAATCATCTAATCAAACACAATGAAATAAATGGAAGTGAGTGATTTGATGAACTACATCTTAATCTTAATCTTAATTTTCCAATCTACCATACGAATGCATCTCAAGGTGAGAAACAACTATAAATGATAAATTAGCCTACAAATAATATAATCTCTATAAAAAATATGGCAGTATTCAAGACACATCAATTCCAAATCAATCTCTCGCCTTCAAATAATTCCATAATACCTTGCGACTAAATAGACCTATTCAAAGTTCTTAAACGACAGCGAGCTTCTTCATTTTGAACAGTGAACGCATTTTGCTATTATTAACATAGAGGGAATGTGATGCAATAGTTGAAAGGGGGGGGGGGAAGTGTAACAATGGAAATCAATAATTATAAATCCAACATCACTCTAGAACAGAATAGTTTCTGTTTCAACCTTCTGCTATCATCGAAACAAATTAACAACTTTTATACTATCAAATCTATAAAAATAGGAAAAAATACATTTTAGGATTGTTTACTTCAAACACCAACTCCTAGCAAAAATCATATTACTCAAATTTTTTGGATTCAAAACATCAACTGAATACACTAAGCATGAATCCAAATAATCGTTCAATATTCTTATATTTTATACCATAATATCGAATACTATAGTAGGACAAAGTTTGCAATGTTTGAGGTCAGTGATGCATGACGACTGGATCCTATCTTCTGTAACATGTTGGACGATTTAATATGCATTCTCTGACTAACCAAATCGAGTAGGTTTCATGAAATTATTCAATCATGAGATGATAACATGTCTTTCTCGATATCCATTTAATATCATCTTTGATAATGTGTTTCTCACAATATATTTGAAAAGTATTTGACATTTGTAGGCTATTCTGCAACTCAGAAGAGAACACAAACCATACTAATGATTTATTGCAACCTTGAAGGTTGATCAGTCTATGAAGAAATTAGCAGGAATCGCATAATTGCAGGTCGAGTGGACTGCTGCTGCATTGTTATTTCGCACTGATTTCAACGTTATCCTTTTTCAGACGGTTCCAGTATTCCAGCGTGAGACAAATCGGCAAGAAGAACTAGACGAGGCTACCTTTTAACCCCACCCCCACCCCCACCCATCCTCATCTCACGAGTTTCGGCAATAATCAAATATCAATCGGCAAGAAACTGTTACTATCATGTCATTTCAAAATCATTTGCTTAAGGAATCTGAATAATATAAGCTCGTTTTCAGTTTTCACAAACATCCTTCAACGTAGCTGAATATGAAATTGGAAAAATAACAATGCAATGACACCCAATCGAATACATAACAATAATATTCGATACTATTACACGAACACTAGAACAGTAGACTTACAAACTACATTATCTGTCCGTTTATTTAATATCATTATATTAGAATAATATGCTATTAATTGAATGATAATTATATCACAAGTCTTCATCGAATCGCGAATAGATTGAATTCTGCCTATTCAGGCTAATAGTTTTATAACCTAATGACATGTGACTCCATTCATACATTTCAAAATTTTTAATCATATTGCAAGTTATTCACAACTTATAAAAGTTCTTCCACTTTAATTAGAGTAGTCTACGTCCAAAATATATGTAGTAATCTGTAATTCATTGCTTTTAATTAAAGCCGTTGCATAATTATTTTTACTCTTACTCTATAGATAAAATATTTTCTGTTGACGGACCTGTTTTGAAATCTACAAGTCCAGTAGATTGTATTATGAGAAAAAAGGACATTCACAGAGGGGCGTAATGATATGCAATCAAATCAGAGGGTCACTCTTTCTCTCACACACATTACTTAATGTTTAGATAATTGTTAATGCTCTGGCAGTTGTCTCTGTTTCACTTGTACTTACTCTCTAATGAGAAATAGAGTTGGTAATTTTGAAGTTTTCGCAAATAGTCTGATAATCCTCTAGTAGGAAAAATAAATTAATAATTAATCACTAATGGATACAACTAAAACCACAATCTTCTATGATACAGTAGTTGAAACCCTGTTCTCTGATCGTTTTTCGTACTAGTCATTTTGGTAGTACATCTAAGAAAATATTTTTCTAAATAAAAATAATTTATGAACAAGACACGGACGGCTTCTTCAAGAGCTATCAGAAAGAGAAGAGACTCTTTTCTAACAATCTTCTACTTCTAAAGGATTCACTTTGAACACAGAATTATCAGATTAAAAAAATACTGGCGAAATAGGCAACACTACTCCAAATAACGCAGAAAGTAATTGTTTGGATCGATCGTATCGAAAACTGATCAACATCACTTTCATACTATGAATTTCTCTGCATATTAATGTATTTTTTGTTAATATTGTCTTCAATATCGGTTTTTAATTTCAATTTCGAGATATAACGAGCAAGCTCTTGTACTAACTGAATAAAATAATTTTGCAGTTCTTTTCATGAATGAGAGAATAGTCAAGTGATTTTTCTTCAATCAGAGCTCTAGAATTGAAAAGAAACACATAAATCCATGAGATTGCATTGAATATGATTTTTTCTAGGCAACACGACTTTTTGCCACTTAGATGTAGTTTAAGAGTTCGAGTGGAATGCCGTATTTGGAACAGCAATTCGAATTCGATACACTCGGAATTTCAAGCGAATTATGCCCAGACAATCGATTCGAATATAACGGAGAATCTAGGCCTATAAAATTCACGATTAGCAAGTAGATACCTCCATTGCTTTTGAATCTATCCGAAATCAATCAATCAATAATTCATTTCAATTTCAATTTTATAAAAATCTGGTCAATTATGTACGTTGTAATTAGATTCACAGAAAATAGATTGCTTATCAAATACAGAGGTAATAAATACAGTGTCCCAAAAAAGTGCCTCCCGTACTACAAACAGTAATACATATTGAGTATTCTAAAAACTAAAATAATGGAAACTATCATTGAAAATTTCTCTTCAACAGTCCGCCATTTCATGTTCTTTTCCAACATTTTTGAAAAATTAAGGAAAATATTCCCCCATAATCTCAACAAAAGTTCTATTATGTATTACAAAATACAATTTTCAAAAATGTCTAAAATATTTTTTCTCAAATCGTTTTGATGGAATATTTTTGGATTAACAAATAATAATTATATTTTGGTGTTCTAACATGATAACCTGATTGCAAAAGAACTCGATTGTTAATAACTGGCACATGCCTGTTTCTCGCTAATTTCGTGAATTCTAGCGACATTTACAAATTATTCAACATCCGATTTTACAAAATCTTACCCTTTTTTCGCAGAATAAAAAATTCTGTTGAGGAATAAATAATAATATAAGTTAACAGGACTAATATATCTCCAGTTGAATCCAAGTGAAAATTTCAGTCGGCTGCCAGTTGTATGTATTCAGATTTTGATACTTTTTTGTGAACATCTGTTCATTATTTCAGACCGATTCGATTTCATGAGAAAATTCGATCCATCAACGAGAAATCAAAATAATTCAGGCAAACTAATTACTGAAAAGCTAATGAGAAATCAATATTTTTGGAATTATAATGTCTGATTTTTTAACTTAGTTCAATGTAGGCTGCATCGTGCTTAAGTGGTAGAGTGGACATTACTGTCCAAACTTCGCCACGTCATTTAAATAAAGAAGTCATTCTATTCTGCACAGTGAACAGGTTCGTGTTGAATACCATAGTGTTACTAGAGCTAGGTACTATATTTGGGGTACTTTATTGTATGTTCATTGCTTTCACTGAATGACGTTATTACAACATGGCCTAAATAGTTTGAAATGAATGCAGTTTTTTCTCATAAGAGGATTTCTTTTTAAATTGAAATCTATTCATCATCAGAAAGTTCATCAACCACAAATGAGGATTTTAGAAATAATAATGTTATAGTATTTATTCTCTAATAGTCTATAGTTAGTTATAAGTTTCTCTGTCAGGGAAAGTGTTCAATTAGTGCAAGTTGTAAGAAATTCATCAGAATAATTAGTTTTTTCTGAAGTCTAGTTAGTGGAGTTTGAATAATTAAAAAAAATAGAAAATAAGTACATAGTTTGACTGAAGAAAATTTTACGACTGTGAACACCAACACTATTTCAGGGTCAAATTAAATTTATTACAATATCTCAACTTCCTTTCCACTTGACCTCAGATCTGCTATTCTCCTGTAGATGAATTTTCATAGCAATATACATTTATATAATAATTATTTATCCATTCATTTCAATAAGTCTCTGCAAGTGAATGGAAAAATTAGTTAAATGTTAACAAACACTAATTTATTGCAATTGCTGTAATTCATTGCAATTACAGAGAAAAGTTGAACAGTTATTATAATTACAGTATGTTATCTTGAATTGTTGAAACGGCTTTCTTCTACAAACACAAGTATCTGTGAGACGGTGAAAACTGTAATCTCCGATCTGATGAACTCACTGAGTTCAGTTGCTCCTCGATTGCATCAACATAAGTTTGAGTATAACTTTCGTCCCACTACCACATTATAGGCGTAGTAGCCTCTATTGGCCATCTTAGCCAACTGTAGTAGTTTTCTAGTAGCCTAGTTTTAGACATTGGTTCTAGTCATTTCCTCAACTTGATTTTGTTTCAAGTCTTCAGAACGAATCTCATCTGGATATTTTAATTTTGGGGGTTGCTCATCCAGATCCTTATTCACATTGTAGTAAACTTATTCACTTACAATCATAAAATTTGCATTCCTTTGCATTCTAAAGAGGTAGTTGACTAATTGCATTCATCATAATGCTTTCCTCAAAGCTTTTGTTATATTCTTAATTTTTTAATTTTTCTCAGAATGAGCTCTTAATTTAGTTGAGGAATACATAATTGTATGTATAATATATTGGTCTTTAACACATTGAATCACTCAGAATCGGGCTTATTTTTTTTCACTGGCGGCTCGTACCCACGAAACAGGTGAAGTACTGTACAGTAAAAGATACGGGCACTTCACCTATTTCGTGGGTACGAGCCGCCAGTGTTCTTATACAATGTTTTTATGCTTTGTCAAGAATTATACAAGCCGGGAAAATATCAACAATCCGATAAACATCGATCACCATAATTTAATGTCCGAGAACCACTTGGATTAAGACCTCAAATTGCTCTTTTAACAATCGAAGGGAATAGTTTTTTCTGAATTTGATTTTACTTCTGTTTCTCCTCTGTAATTTTTGCTTATTTTTTCCAACCATGCAGTGTTCATTGTCATAATTGATAATGTATTTTCAACTTTTAATGACGATTTATCCCATTTTCTTCTCTCTTCTGTGATCAACTTCTTATTTTGTATACTCATATTTTTAGTTATTTCGTTGGATTATTTTAATTTTTTCTTTCATAAAGCTAACGATCAGGCGTAAGTCTTGTGAGCTTAATGTTTTTTGTACTTTTTCTTGACGATATGAAACTTATCTGTTGAGAAAAATGCAAATACTGTATTTCTGTATTTCTAAACGTTGTGAACTGTACAAAGAATAAATAAATTTCAATTTCAAAAAACAAAGCAGTCATTAGAAAAGCAAAATATTCCAGTTTATAACTGGTTCGTTGGTAACTTCCAAGTTACTCTTTCTATTTTTGGCTCAGTAGCTCATCTACCAGCAGAATATTAGTTGCAGTTTTTGAATAGTTGGGAAAGAATGATGCAATGTATCAATTCTCCTTTTTCATTGGAATGTCACTTCAATATTAATAGAGATCAGTCAGACACAAAATCACATCACCATCACCAAATCAAGCAGCATGTTCATGACAACTGACAAGTGTGTAGTTTGTGCATTTTGCTTTTTGTGTCTAGATTTTAACTCCATCTTCATTATTGCATCTTTGTTCTGCAGTGAGGAAAAGATACGTAATCATTCAAAGCTATAAATGGAAAAATTTAGTACTCGTCTTGAATAATGTAGCTTCAAAAAAAGTATTCACAGGCATCGCAGATAATGTATTGTACAGCTCCAGATACTCTATTACTTTTTATAAATGTCATTCTATATTATTCATTGTGAATCACTGGCGGGCAACGGGCACTTAACCTCTTTCGTGGGCACGAGCCGCCAGTGTTGTAAATTGGAACCAAATTTATAGAACAATTAAGGGTCTAGAATCTCTTTTATATTCATGTCATAGATTAAAAGCTTACACCTCGATTCATCTACTTATATTGCACTGTAAGAGTCCACATTCACTGTCAGCTCGAACTATGAAAGTAAAAAAGCGGCATTAAAAAATAGCAACGATCAGTTGTCAACGATCTGACAATGGATGTGGACCATGTATAATTCATTTATTCGATATATTAAAATGACACTTATACGTGGAAATACAGATATCACATAGTCTTCTTCCCTAATTTTATTGAGACTATTAAAAGAAGGATATGTTAAAATTTACTATTTCAAAATAGTTATTTGCTTTAAGTTTGAGAGAAAAAAGATTCTAGGTACTTGGAGAGCTTTTAAATACAGTATCCAGGAAGAAACAAGAGAATGAATGATTTGAGAACAAAATGGTGTAACAACGCTTCCAGCTCTGTGATTGGTCCCTCCACTAACTTAGTAGTCGGCCAATGAGAATCCAGCATTCTCCACAGCAAAATGGTGGAGCACCAGTTTCAACTATGTGATTGGAGGAGAGTTTCTTTCTCTCTTGAAGCAGTTGACCAATGAGAATTGAAGCCTTTTTTTATTTGCCATAAGTAACATACAGATAGCCTACATACTTTGCATTCTAATTACAAATTTGAATAATTTCAATAATGGTTCAGCATAGTAATTTTAGATAGTGGGAATAAGATAGTTGAGGTTCCAAAGCAATAGTTTAGATTTTTATTAGTGTTTTACATTAACTACCATGAGTAAGACTTCCGTTGCTTTATTCATAATTTTAGAGTAGGCCTATCATTTGGTGTCATGTTCCAAACACATTAATAAGGAAATGTAATCATTATAGCACAATACTCATGAGTAGGCTATTTCCAGAGAGTTACAATGATTCACTTAATTGCATTAAATTTACCAGATACGATTTGATACAGTGTGTGTCCGATAATCGCCCAAACCAGATCACAACAAATCATACAGCTGATATAAGTCATAATCCTTGTCATTAATATAGTCATTAGGCTACACTTGTCAATAATACAGTCATGATACTATTTTGACATAGTATAAATCTAACAATATTGTATTCAACGGCCTAGTATATTCTAGAAACATTATCACTTGTCTGTTTTGACTCGCAGCTTGCGTTCATGAATTGTACGAGCATGTTACGATTGCATACTTACAGAGTTGGTAAACATTTTGCAAACGGCTTCATATTTCTTATACGAAGGTAATTAATTAACGTTCGTTGACAAAGGGGATCGTACTTATAAAATTGAACGTTCTCAATTTTGACATTAAAAGTTTGTTCCTCCATCTTGGATTCGCCATATTGAATCAACTTTATTATTTAAATAGGAAGGTTGTCATATTATACATAATTTCGGTGCAGATTTTCAAGAGAAATCAAATACCGGATACCGCACATCGATATGTCAAACCGTTTTAAAGTTATTTCAATTGGTAATCAGAGATATTTATTACAAATTATGAGTTAATAACTCCAAAACTGTTCAAAATATCGAATTCATATACAACATGTATAACATGATCACATCAGTGACTTTTTCAAATTTAGTCCGCTATCTTGGATTTGATACCTATCAATATCGACAGAGAAATTATTACGGTATTCTCTGATAAGTATGTTTTTCTTTTTTTGACATTTTCATCATTGTTTCATAATTCAAATGTCTTTTTAATCTTGATATTAATATCAATATCAATTGGACAATGTTTTTGATGTTACATGATAATTTTTTTCGTATTGATTGATTTATATCTCTTCAATCATCAAGCCTCATCATCTACCTCTCTTTGCGGGCTTGAAGGGCCTTCAGGCGATCAAATTGAAATTTTTCCATTATAAATCATGTAATAATTCACATTGTTCTTGAAAAATAAGAAAAATAATTTCAAAACCTCGACTTGAGGCGCACATATGAGGACTTCTTCAACGGTTCTGTCTTCCTACCAAGTTTTCTCAAACAAACAATCCGTGAACATTTTCAAAACCTTCCCAAACACTTTTTCACGACCTTACTAAAAGTGTAAGTCCTGAATAGAAATGTAGGCTTGTTCCAGGGATGACTTCAATATCATCGAAAAGTTCTAAGTATTGTCTTTACGTTGTGTTATTGGAAAAATCACGGATGATTCAGTTCAATTTCATAATTCCCAATAGGCCTAAGAAGAAATTGTCATAATATAATATTGTTGAATAAATGCTTGTTCAAAATAATCTAGAGATGAATAATTCAATCTGAAAATCACTAATCAATACTAGATTGTAATTGTACTTGAATACCATTGAAATTTTTCAAGTATTGTCCTTTCATTACGTTATTGTAAAAGCATTCATGATTCAGTTCCATTTCATTACTGTATTTCCAATAGCCTTGAATATTAAGCTCAGGGGCGAGGCGTGACTTTTTGGCTCGGTCATCTCTAGGAAACATTTTGTTCCGCACCCCCATCTATCTCACCCCCCTCCCATACCCAAAAGATATAATGTTCCATTTTAGACTATTATTTATCAAGCTTCATTATAACTACTCCAATTACTAATAAAGATAATATACGATACGTGTATAAAGATAATACACGATGAAGGACACAAAAACCTGTTAGAAATTAATAAATAATTGGATAAATTAAATACGGTGTTATCAGTATGCCAATTAAAATAGAAATTCAGAATTGAAATAGAACTCCAAGAAACCAAATATAATTGGTTTTAATTTATCCTTAATTTGATGATTACCTAGCTGAATGATATTGATGTTTTCCAAATTATTCCTTATCTTAGTTAACCATAGTTATATAACCATATCATTCATTGTACAAGAGGCCAAATAACAGTACAATACAATAAACATTATATGATTTAAGTTTGCAACACTGTACGGAGCGCAGAGTGCAGAGAATTTGTTGTCAGAGACGGTGGAATCGCAGTAAATAGCGATGTTTTCGTCCGTATACTCCGTCCATCATTTGCGGGAGGAAGTGGGAGAGTGGATGCAGAAGAGTGGTGGTAACGAACGCTAAAGAGCATTACTGGAATCGCTTACTGTTGAGCATATTGAACGAATGGAACTGATAATGGAGTAGTTCACTCTATTCGAACTTGACGCGCTTGCAAAAAGCTTTGATTTCTACACTTCTTTGTTACTTTGTATTTATTTTTAATAATTTCAACTTGATAATTCCTACACATTAGATATCAATTTCTGTCTAGTTATCGGCGAATCCAAAGATGACCGGACGCCTCGCCTCTGATTAAGCTGTTCATGTATTAATTAGGATTGTCATGCGCACTCAAGCATAACAGTTACCAGGATTACGCGACGCGGTAGTGGAGCGTGATAATTTTGTAAATATATTATAATCATAATAATTTACAATGAAGAGTACAACAGGATTCCTCCCAACACTGTTCCTCTTACAATTAATACAAACAGTCGAGTTGCGTACTCCGTTTTACTCAATCAGAATCAGTGATTTTCAATCATAAAATAATTATACTTCTCAAAAATATGCAGTTTGACGATAAGTTTTCAGTTTTTGAAGACTTGCTTTACACGCAGTTGTAGAAAATATCTATATACTGTAATGGAATAAAATCTGGTTCAATATAATCTAGAGATGAATAATATAATTTGATCAGCGAATCACATATTACAATCAAGATTACTCAGGTAATAAGTTTTCTAATTCCGTGTTTAAAATTTTTCATTTTTTTTCTAAAATATCAACGTACAATATGCAATCCAATCTAGCAACATTGCATTTACAAGTGAACCCAACAATTTCGTCCAATTATGATAAAATTAATGCATTTATGAATCGTGGTCACATTAAGACAAAATGAGAAAGCTTACATTGTGCATTTATTTTTGTCATTTTTAGCTACATATCTAGATTTATCAACGATGAGAAATGGAAGGAACAACCATTTGCAGTACTTAAAGAGCAAGTGAAATCAGTGAATATCCTCCGATTCTGTTAACATACAAGTTTAAGCGAAGGTTGCGTGAGCAAATGTGAACATTGAAGTGAATCCACAACATAGATGAGGAATATACGATAAAAGATCGTTACAGGGAAAATGCCCATCTATTTATTATCAATACATTTTTCCATTTATAAATAAATGCACATTGATATATGTATGGATGTTCTCCCACGCTTTTCGTTAAAAAGTCTCACCCTTTTTATTGTGGGTTTCCATAATATCTCTATCGCTATCGACACTAATAATCTCATTTCGAGCTATTCAAACTTCGAGCTACTTACACATGATTTATTCAATCAAGAAAAGGTTTATCAACTAATTGCCTTGTAATTTAAATATATAGCGATATTTAGAATGGACTATAAACTATTTCTGGTTACTTAATAGGTCTAAGCCATTTCTCCTATCTGTTTTTTTTTTTTATTCACTGGGGTATATCACCGACAATCCAGTCACGAGTTTTCATTAGTGAACATTTACATACACCAACTCCTCATGGATCAAGAAACCATCTCCTGCATTTTTAATTGACAAATGTCTAAAAATTCTCATTATTTTACCTATCTTGGAAAATTAAATTAAATTTTATCTGAAACCTGAGGCGGGTATTACGCAATAATAGTTCTATGATGATACCTGATCATATGGAAAGAGATGGAAATATAATTTCGTATTTTCATCTTTTTCCATATGATCAGATATCATCATAGAATACTATTATCCGCTATAACACTATAATACCGGCCGAATGCGTTTTCTCTACTATCAAATTTAATAGAGCTTCTTATAGATAATTGATAATTATAATGAGTTCACAAAAATCCTTTTGGATTCCAGCGAACTAAGAATTATGGGTACCAAACATGAAATCATTAATAATTATACATCTAGACAGGATTCAGAAGGAATGTGCAATACTTCTTGACTGACTCCTTACACCAAGTGAAAAAAAAAGATCCATCCAAAAAGAACATACTCTATCCAAAATGACCCAATAGATCTAAAAATTCTATGTTACCGAGATAACAATGGCGGTGAATTACCGTTTAAAAGATTTTTTTTTTTTTCAGGGGCTTAAAAATATATAATTATAATTTTTAGAGGCTTTACACAGGTTCTCGAAAAAGATAAAAACCTATGCAAAAACGAAAATGGTGGACACATTCTAGAAAAGTTACAAGAATCCGTTCTTAGCGCGCATCAAATGTTCAACTGAACATTACTCAAAAATTCAAACGAATTTGGTTGAGTAGATTTTTAGTTCTGCTGATGAATGTATCAGTCAATGACATTTCGCTTTTATAAAGAGTGTTTTAGGAGGAATGTGCAATACTTGTCATTCCTTACACCAAGTAGAGAAAAGTATATTTGACATAACTTACCCCAAAAATGCTTTATTACCGAGATAAAAATGGTAAAAAATTGGCATTTTTTAAAAATTTATTATTTTCTCATTTTTAGAGGCTTCATGTATGTACTAGAATAATAATCTTCTTCTAAAATTAGCTGTAAGATCCAATAAGGCTAAGTGGATTAGCCTATAAGCCTATAGCCATTAGCCTGTATTGTGTCCAATTAGCCTATAAGCTGTGGATATAAGTGTGGTAAGAAGTTGTAGAGAATCAAATTCTGGAGAAATTTTTTGAAAATTATTATGTAAAACTCAAACAGAATGTCAGAAGTCACAATAATAAAAAAACGAAATATAGAACACGTGAAAAATCAGAGTTCAATCGCGATTTGAGAGTTTAAGTTTTACACAATCAAAATTATTCCACTTTTTCAGAATTTGATTCTCTACAATTTATATAGATTATAAATACAAGTTTATGATTTTATAACCCTCAATTGTGTTTTCAACATATTTTCTACGTTATCTCAATAACAGTTCAAGTTACAAACTTATTATTTGTTCCATTGAATTCATCAGCTATTTTTACATATTATGAAATTATTATATTTGTACCTCAATAAAGCCTCTAAAAATGATCAAATATTATAGATTTTTTCCAATGTCAATTTTCTGCCATTATAATCCAGGTAACATAGCATTTCTGTGCGTAATCATGTTTACAAAACTTGGATTTGACTATGTTACACAAGTGCACAACTCGGATTCTCTTCAGTTATGGCAAATAATTAGATAATATTATTAATTAATATTAAGTCTCAATTATTAGGAAAAATTTCCCTCTCGTAATATTCTTGGATGTAGGATCTATACTCGTAGACCTATCCAAGGTTATTGGTGACATAAATTAACAATCATTTTTCATTTCACTGTATCAATTACCAGACAACTTTAGATTTATTGATCATTGATGGGTGAAATTCTTATTCATGGTTTATTGGCCAATGGTTCTACATAACAATGATGTTTATGCCAGCTATTTTTTGGAAAACGAAATCTCAATAAATATGGCTTATTACTTCAGTTTCATTCTTCAGAAAATACAATTATTATCACTCCGGCTCCAAGTGAAATATACAAGGTGTTTCAGGAGGAATGTGCAATACTTCTCAGGCTGATTCCTTACACCAAGTAGACAAAAAAGTTCCATGGGACCTACCCCCAAAAACGCTTTGTTACCGAGATAACAATGGCGGAAAATTGAGATTTTTAAAAACATATTAATTTTTCTAATTTTTAGAGGCTCTATAGAGCCTCTAAATAATCAATTCCTATGTAAAATTAGCTGAGGAATTCAATGAAACCAGTTCCAAGTTTGTTACTTAATCGGTTATTGAGATAATTGGAAAAATATGCTAGAAAACGCCATTTTTCAACAATAAGGGTTATAACTGGATAAAGAATCATAGAATTGTATTTTTTATCAATGGAAGTTGAAGAGAGTCGGATTCTAAAGAAAAATTTGAATGGCAGCGATTGTGTAAATCTTACCCAAATCTCAGAAATAGAGATCGAAAATAAAGAAATCGCCACAAATTTGTCACTTGTGCTATGTTTTGTCAATTTTTCGATTTTCGATCGTTATTTCTGAGATTTGGGTAAGATTTACACAATCGCCGCCTATTCTTCAGAATCCGACTCTCTTCAACTTCCATTAATAAAAAATACAAATTTATGATTCCTTATTTATTTATAACCCTTATTGTTGAAAAATTGCGTTGCATATTTTTCCAATTATCTCAATAACCGTTGATGTTACAAACTTGGAACTTTCTTAAGAAAATTTGAATGGCGGAGATTGTGTAGAAATAGCGATCAAAAATCGCAAAATCGCTACAAAACACAAATTCATCACTTGTGCTATGTTTTGTCAATTTTGCGATTTTCGATCGCTATTTCTGAGATTTGGGTAAGATTTACACAATCTCCGCCATTCAACTTTTTCTTAAGAATCCGACTCTCTTGTGGAACTGGTTTCATTGAATTCCTCAGCTAATTTCACATAGGAATTGATTATTTTAGAAACTCACTAAAGCCTCTAAAAATTAGAAAAATATATATTTTTTGAAAAATCTCAATTTTCCGCCATTGTTGTCTCGGTAACAGAGCGTTTTTGGGGGTCCCATGAAACTTTTTTGTCTACTTGGTGTAAGGAATCAGCCTGAGAAGTATTGCACATTCCTCCTGAAACACTCTGTATAAAGTACAGTACTATATCAGCGATTCGGGCCCTCACCCAGCCCTCGGTTACGCCTTTTCGACATGAGCATTCGAGGTCGTTTCTAGTCAAATCGACTTGATCAAGAAGATACGTCAGACCAAATAGATTGTAGAGGCAAAATCAAAGCAAAATCATCAGCATTAAAAACAAGACCACAAGGCCGAATTAGGACGTCAACGTTAGTGGAAAACGTGGAGAGGGTGCGGGCTTCAATTCAACAATCCCCTCGGCGTTCTGTTTGGAAACTTGCCGCTTCAGTAGTGTCCGCACTCTATCCACGTTTTTCACTGACGTTGACGTCCTAATTCGGCCATGTAGTCTTGTTTTTAATGCTGATGATGTTGCTTTAAAATTTGATACCCAATTTCTGATTGTTGGTCCAGTGGGAATGGAATCACGTCGACCAATAGAAAAATGTAAACGGAACGCACGCTGTGTTGAGATCACGGAGATTTTTAATAAACTCTTCACCTACGAAGACTCGATGTTGTCCCGACCAAGCCATTGCTCACACTAAAACTGCATGTCATGGTGCGTCTAATGACACCATCCCCACCCTTCTGCTCCTTCTCTTCATCGTGCTACACCCTTCTAAAACCGGAAAGTTCAATATGAATCACCATGTATATCGGACATAGTTTGAAACTTGATTCAATATCTTCAAAATTAGTTCATCTATAATCTCGCTGAACCAGCAACAGTAAGGATTGGTCGTATCAAGCCGGAAGATATGCAACCCGCAATACATCAACAATTTTGAAAAACTGATTACTGGCGTAATCTAGAACGGATGTAAAAAATATTCTAACAAAACATTTCTTAACCTCATCAGAACCTGCCCACCAAATATCAATATTTTCTACCGATTGGTTCTCGAAAAAAATTGAGAAAACGCCAGAAATCTATAGAAAAGCTCAAATATTTGACGTAACCTTATGAAGTTTTAAAAATCCTTTCTTAGCGCGCGTTTGAACGTCCAACTGAAAATGCCTGCCAAATTTGAACGTATTCGGTTCAGTGGATTTTTAGTTCTGGTCATGAATCAGTCGGTCAGCCAGTCAGTGCCATTTCGCTTTTATAGATATAGATTTCTCAACAATATTTTCCGTTTTTGTATTAGGCAGAGTATATATTCAGAGTTAAGATAGCTACTGTATGTCAATTCTAGCTTGAACATGCTTCAAAAAACCCCTTTTATGTTAAAAATATTTTCAAATTTTCCTTGAAACTATTTATTTAATAAAGTTCAAAATTGTAGACCTTTGTTCTTTATCTCTTTCCATCTTTGTGCAATTCGGAGAATTTTCATGATTTTTTCGATCAAATAGCTCTGTATCCTCAATCTCGAAGAGAGAGTAAGGAGATACGCTATCATACGTTCTTTCAACTTGTTATCTCTACAAGCAACCATACAACGCTTATGACAGATCTCTCTAGTCAATATCACTACTTTATAAGCTTTTGTTAATTGTATAGAGGGTGTTTCAGGAGGAATGTGCAATGCTTCTCAGACTGATTCCTTCCACCAAGTAGACAAAAAAGTTCCATGGGACATACCCCCAAAAACGTTTTGTTGCCGAGATAACAATGACGGAAAATTATCATAAGATAATTTTTTTTCTATAAGATAAGGTATTGTTTTACATGGGATGCAGTGGAAGAATCTAATTGATTTATGATTCAATTGGTAGGGGGAACATCTTCGAACATCCACCTCGTTTAATAGCCATAAAATACAGTCCGAAAGTTTTGAATTTTTAATCTATTTTTTTCAATCAATATTCAATTAGATCAAACCATTAAAAGTTTTATTTTTATTGAAAATTAATTTTAATGTACAGTTTCAACTCTGGAAAGAATACACAACTGATAAAAACTATTGATAAATTATACCAAAATTATCTCTAACATCCGATTTGTAAAGCCTAAGCACATCTTTATTATGACGTTTGCTGAGTTGTCCACCAACCAAAACATGTTACATAAAGAAGTATTTACTATGTGAAAACAATAGAAATTCCCACAAGATGCAATTATTCAAGTGAAAAACCTCCTAAGAATTAGTTTCTTAAACGAGAGGTAGGCCTAATCGAATCATGCCAACCGATCTGTCAGATGACTTTATCATTTATCAATTTGAACAGGAGTGAATGAGCCTAATTGATTCGTAATTGAACCTGCTGTATTTTGTATTTGACTGAGCTTGAACTATGTGATGTGTGAGATCTTTATATATAGCCACTACTATAGATTCTATCAAATGAAATCGATTAATTATTCCAAAGTGATTTAGTTGCTATAGCATAGTCTACCTCTATTAAAGTTTAAAAGATTGAATATTGAAGGACAATCTTATATTGATCGATTTTTTCATTTCAATCTCTTGGTCTCTGTAGATACTGTAGAATTATAGATTATTTGATATTAGATAATTGAGCTAAAACAACTGTGATGAATTTAGTGTTGAATTACGTATTGAATCTACTTATTATGTATAATAAGCGAGTCCATATGTCTTTCTATCATAAGTATCAACATATAAATCTAGAATATCGATTTAAATTAGAATAGAGTTATTGTTCTGGATTATATAGGCTAATTACGGTACTTGATTTCTACAATAAGTGAGTTTAGACCATAAAAACATTTGAACTCTACCAATGACGCAACAATTGGAACTGGTTTGCGTTTGCCCAAAGTGATTCGTCTGCATGTGCACAATTCACTAATACTCCTTATCCATCCTATTCCCATCCCATCCCACCAGACAGCCACAATTAACTATCTCAGAAATCATCTTCACCGAGCTCTCTTCATTCTCATCCAATCGGCTATATATTTGAACGAGGTAATACACAGTATTTCATTTCATTACCGTAACCGTAAGGAATGATGCGAGAAGTTGTTTGTGATGTGTGTATGCATGAGAAAAGTTCTTTTTGAATCTTTGTGCGAAAAATCAAATGAAGGCTCACTAATGAACAGGTAACATTGGAATGATAATTTGAGTAAGAAATTTATTGACAACTTTAGCATTGTACTGTTAAGGTAAAAGGTGAGCTCCTGCTGATAATTCATTAATACAGAACTGAACATGCGATGAAATAAGTGAGTTTGCAATAATTTGTAAAGAATACACTGATTAACGTGTGATCAATATATTTTGCATTTTTGAGCCTCGACGTTCAAATCTTACTCTCCAATGTAACTTTGCAGGCCTAATTCCATTACCTAGTAGAAAAGTACAGATGAACCTGTATTCTGTATATAAATGTCATCGGATCATATATTAATGAGGTCAATGAGGAATTCGATTCAAAATAATTTTCTACAATCAAATTCATGAACAACAATAATACATAACAGAAGCATACTAATTCAAATACATAAACAGCTAAAATCAAAGTAGAATCTGTGTTTTATGATTTCTTGTGAAATCTGAATGAATGTGTATTTAGAACGATGAATCCTATCAAGGTGACGAAGATCAATTTGATACATTAGGGCCTACCCAAGTATATAAACATTTTCAAATATATCACGGCAGGCCATGGTTACTGATCTTATCATTCTTCATTTAAACACTGGCGGCTCGTGCCCACGAAACAGGCGAAGTGCTCTACAGTAAAATATATGGGTACTTCACCTGTTTCGTGGGTACGGCTCGTCAGTGCATTCAAATCCACTTTCGAATCTGATATTGACTATTCCATAGTAGAATAAACAAACGGTGAAACTCATAGACATTTCAAATTGAAACACAATAATAAATCAATTATTGTAGTGGGAAAATTATGAAAGCTACTCCCCTCACCCAGATAATAAATTAGATAACAAGAATAGACTGATATGGTAGCTACACAAGAACATTACTAAAAATACGACTACTACTTATAGTATCTTACTGAATCGTTTGTGAAGCTAACAAAAAATCTAAAATCCTTAATCCTGATAGAGCTGGTGCCGATTTCGTATTCTCCTTCTGCGTTCAATAGCTGATGTAGTCTACATAACTGAACCGAATTAAGTTATGAAAAGTTAGTCAGCTGATCCAATCACTGGCTAGCTACTAATTACGGTAATTGTTATTGAATAAGTAAGATGCCGAGCCAGTAGTTGTAACGTTCAAGGAACAGACGAAAGCGCCTTACTTTTTAGCATCAGCTCTAACAGATTAGCCTATCAAGTTAATCAGAATCTTCTCAAATCCTTTGCTATTCTCATAAACAACTCAGGTACTGATTGACAATAAATTTTGATATATTTTCAGAGCTTCAATTCAATTTTATACAGATATAGAAAATTTTTCTATTAGTAGATAATGAGATTGTTGTTTGTATAATATTATTATATAACACTAGGTGGTAATGAATTCATTTTTATAAATCCAAATCATTTTACTTTATCAATGAGATTTTTTACTCCAAATAATGATTGTGTACATACTCTATCATTTTATTAATTTTCGCTTATTCATTCAATGATTTCTGTATTCCAATCACAAGCAATGATTGTATTGATGAATTTTATCTTCACATATTCATGAAATAATTTATCAGCTGTCAAATGTTTTTCAAAACTGATATGATAATCATTTATATTCAACAATAGAGAAATAAATTGTGCTTGTAATGTCTCATTGAAGTCATGAATCGCTTATAGTGATCGCTAATAGCAAAGCTCAATGAACGATGCTGTGAACAGGTACTATTACTTTTAAAAGTCATTATGTTATGATACATACTTGAATCTCTCTGTATAATGCACAAATTTCAAATCAACAATTTTCAGCTTAGTGGAAGGATAAATTATTTTAAAAGTGAACTATGTAATGAAAAAATTATTACTCTGGTTCTCTGTTCCTCCAAAGAAATCCTGAAATAGTAAGAAGTTGGCGTGATTGAATTAAAATTTAGTCCAAAATCGAATACTTTCACAAAAATGATGACAGATTTTTTCCATCTTGAAATTAGAACTGAGCCTATGAGAGAAAAAGTTTATCCATGACAAATATTGGCTCAGCATATCAACAATAGAATGAATAAAATGTAATCTGAACGTGGAGGATCACACAATACTTTTGAAACAAGCTCGTTGGAGTAATAGACAACGCGCAGGTCTTATAACCAACAGTTTCCTAGTTCGAGTCTTGATCGGGGAACAAATTTTGACCACAACACAATCACATAGATACTGTACGGCCCCGTAATTTACCCCGCCTCTCGGCGGAGACGATAAGCCGTCAGTTCCGACTCGAGAAGTACTCATCCCTCTCATTACTCACACACAGGCCTAGTAGTCAATGTGGGCATCGCTCTCAGAAAAATCTGACTGACTAATTTTAACTAAGCTATGATAAACAAAATTACTTTTCTATTATACTATATTATTAATCTCGATACCTCCGTTGTCCACACACGTTATCAATATTCACGATATAAAATCAATGTGATCCACTCACAACACAAACATTTTTTGTTGGCATAATTGAAATCACTCTTTTTATACCTCCTACAAACCAATTTATCTCCAAAAATATAATATTTTTTTTTTCAATTTTTACATTTGAATGAAAAGATAGGAAAATTTTCATTACATTCAATTCTGATAAAGTTTTTATCCTTAAGCTTCTTGGAGGAAATTAACATTATTCAATATTCTCATTTGGTTCATGGCTCGAAATCAATTGGTTTTAATTGTTACAGTTAGTATTCATAGTTAGTAGTAGTAGTTGTATTATAATCTTTCAGAAATTGCATGTATGTGTTAAACATGTATAATAACTATTTTACAAGAAGACTACATCCCATACAAATATAGGCTAACAAAGAACTCTATTTTTACTTATAAATTCTGAAATTAACTTTGATTCGACTCATCGCCTACAAAGTAGTTGTGTCTTTATTTGTCGAAAAAGTCCATTATAACTGACAGTAGTTTTATTCAAACGTTTCATAAGTATTTAGAGTCTTGTTGATGATTTTTTGACATTTCCAGAGTGCTAAATAAACCTGGAGATGTAGGCTAGATAATTTGAACAACTTCAGCATCAAGATAAATTTTACAGTAAGAGGTAAGTGAATTTCAGCACAGTATCAATAAATAGATGACGGATAGTTGCACACTTGAAAAATCGTTATTTAAAATCGTTTTCTATTTTGAAGGCGTGAAGGACTGGAATAGCCTAGTGACGATTTTGTTGAGTGTGTAAACAGAAAGTCATGCTGAAATAGCTTCCAAATTGATAAATGAATAAGTAAGCAAATACTATAATAAAATGTAGAAAAGCACTGCTTAATTTGTTTCACGTATGTTTAGGAGACAGGTGGACACAATGACCATGAGTACAACGTCAAATCGTTCCGTCGACTGTTCACTTTTATAAATAAAAGAAAGGTAATAGCAATGTGAATTAGCCTATAGCCTTTAGCTTCTTATTCTGACATGAACATTCAAATAATCTGTCTGTATCACTTTCCTCACGTCTCTTACACAATTCACTAAATAAAATTATGACAATGGCCAAAGCACTATCGCTTTATTACCGTATACGGAATCAGCCTATTACCATAATTTTGTGTGCTAACTTATATGAAACACCATGCATACATATCTTCAATAAACGCTATAAAATAATATACTGCCGTAAAAAAATACTTTTACTTACTACATCTCACTCTCTTACACTTTTGTCTACTAGTCTACTTTTGTCTATAGGGTGTGTTAATTAAGTTTCAAAACTGGTCTCGGGAAGAGAAATTTATTGAAGATTCATGTACAGCGGGCTAAAAATCTTCAAAATATGCTACTTCTGAGTCGACACACCGCTGCCAGCGAGTTTTCAACTGTTCAAAGGCTTTCTGGAACTCCTCAACTAGAATCTTGTTTAAAACCCTCGTCGAAGCCGCTTCGACCGCTTGGGCAGTGCCACACTGCTTCCCTTTCAGGTCCTTCTTCATCCGGGGAAACAAAAAGAAGTCGCTGGGGGCGACGTCTGGGCTGTAGGGTGGCTGCGGCAGCGTTTCCACGTTGTTTCGGTCCAAAAAGCTCGGTTACGGTCAGCCAGGTGTGTACGGGAGCGTTGTCGTAGTGCAGCACCCAATCCATTTTCTCCTCCGGGCGGACGCGGTGGACTCGATCCTTCAAACGACGGTGCTCAGACGTCGGTCACTATTGAGAACTTCCAGCACTTTGGCCAGATTGTCGTTGTTCCGCGAAGTTGAAGGCCTTCCAGAACGGTCATTGTCTTCGATGTCTTCGCAGCCCTCTTTGAAGCGCTTGTGCCACAAAAAACCATGGCCCAGGACAATGCGTCTTCTTTTAAGCCTGCTGAAGCATCTGGAACGTTTCCTGGCCGTTCTTGCCAAGTTTGACACCGAATAACGCTGCTCAATCAAACGCTGCATTTTCACTGTCGCGACTTTTCGACGTGAAAAAAACACACACTGACTTGACACGTGATGCGTTCACTTCAGCGTCTCTCCGGCAACCGACGAATGCTCGGTCGCTTGCCTGAGACTCCCCCCCTCCCATCATGCCCGGCCCAAGAGACCGATCTGGCTCCGCTTTGCAGGAGAAAATCAGTCTTGAAACTTAATTAACACACCCTGTACTTTTGATATTATAATCAAATTGGAAATGTCATTGTAAGATAAATATAATACAGAGTGGTCATAAATTATTGAGCGTATTTCATAAGTACTTACTTGTATGATGATTTATTGAAAAGGCAATTTCAAATCGTTTTATTTACAACACTTGACAAGTTCAAGAAATTTCCACGTGAGCACCATTTGGGGCACGTAAAATGTCTAGACGATATTCAATTTCACGCCATACATTATTGATCATAAGCAATCTCTGTAGTTGCTAGATGCGAGTACCATGTAGTCCTGACCGAGTAAGTTACACATAAACTTTTATAGCGTTTTGTAATATTAATTTACAATAATTTTATAATAGACCTACAGTAAATGAGAATAGATAGTCTCGTACCTCTCCATGACTCCCATTTGCATCACTTCGCAGTTGAGAATGACCTTGCTTCTGTGAGCTATAAGGGCATTTATAATAATTTATCGTGCTCATCTCATGGTTATTAATCATAATGTTATTGATCAATATTATAAACTATGATATTGTAGAGTCCGCAACAAAAGTTAAGGCGGTTTTGTATACCGTACATTCCTTTTTCAATGAACAGCTGATGTTCCGCTGAGGTCTTTCTGAATAGTTGTGACGAGTTTTAAGAGAGGGCCTGCTGGGCCCTAAATTCGCCCTCCTTGTTTGAAATAAAGACTTCTAAGTAGAATGGTCAGCAAACAATTTGAGAAACTGTAAAGGACCAGCTGACTAAAGAAGTTATTTAAAAATATCATTTGTTGAGTAGTTGTGGAGATGATTTCTAGTAGTTATCCGTATTAAACGAAAAGACAAAAATATTCTCAAACCACAGTTTAATAAAGAATCGAGATATCGTGTTCGTTTGCTTCATGATTATCAATCTCTGGTAAACTGAAAACAAAAGTAAAGAGCATCAATATTTATACTAACGGCCAAGCATCGCTATTGGTAGTTGCTTAAACCAATCACAGTGAACGTAATATCATGCTATTGACCTAAATAAGCCCCTCCCCGATCAACGGTTCATAATTATGACGAATGTTAACAAATGACGATTTAAACAGCAAACACATTAATGCAAGATTGATAAACTATACGGTACAATAACATATACGGTACAATAACATATACGGTACAATAACATATACGGTACAATAACATATACGAAATAGTTGTGAAAGAATGGCAAAAAATGAAATAAGATGATACCGGATTTGTTTAGTCATTCCTAATAATTGGTCAATTATTGTAGTGATTTATATGGCTACATAAAGACCCCACTCACCTGGAAAAGCATATACCTCACCTGTTTATAATATAATACACATTCAGATAATCAGATCCAAATCCCTTATTGCCATTTCATTCTTATTTTTCATAGCTTCATCTACCTACTATTTCTGGAAAAAAAATCAACTGAAAGAGTTGAGGTTTTTGAAATGTCACATTTTTGAAATGTCACAAGATTAAAATATCAGATCATTAACAGTACCGTAAGTGTGCAGCACAGTACTTGAAACAATATTTGAGTAGAAAACTCTTCAACTTTCAAATACAGTGTTCAAATAATTATCCTGAAACCTCACTCTGTTGATAACAGATTTTCAGGTTTCGTTTCTACATCTTAGAAACTTGTGACCAAATATTCGCAATCAGCTCTGAATATCAGGGGTGTCTAACTGTCTGTCTTTACGAAAAAGTTTACCCTATGTTTAGTTTAGATAGGGCAGTAAAAATAGTGATCAGGCTTCACCTTCATCACGCTGTAACAATATTTCCACTCAATCTCTGAAAACGTCTACAATGGAATAAAGTTCACCATTCTGCGAACTTTTTCATGCTCATCCATGCAAAACTATCACAATATGAGAAAATATTGTCTATTTATCCACTTCCCAGCATGTAATTCTCACTCCCTGTCTCACTTCTGTCTTAATGTAATTTTCGCCCTCTTTCTTTTTTTCAATTACCGTATGTTATGTTATATAACTATTATTCACTAATCTTATATCGATTAAAAACTTCCAGCAATTATCTCCAAAAGATGGGATGAATTAGGCTGAAAAAATGGGCTTACAAAGAAAATCCGAATCACTTTATAGGAACTTGCATGTGTCCAGAAAGTTCGATAATGATTATTTTCTGAATTAACTTTTAATATAATGAATGTAAATGATCACTTACACTGAATGTCTATTGCGTCCATTCTATCAATCAACGCCCAACACTTCCTCCCAAATGAATAAAAGAGAGTTAATAGAAATAGTTTGTTCTGGATCGGAAGTATATTTCACAAGTAGGCCTATGATGCTCATGGAGAGAGGATCGTGTAATGTGTAATGTGAATGGGGATGGAAATTCAGATGAATGAAGAAATGCTGCAAGTGTAAACTTGCAATTTCTCCGCTATTCAATTTTATATGATTATTATTATGTTATTAATTAATCATTCAATAAACTGCTTTGCTGCATAAGTTAAGTTACAAATTTCCGGGTCACAATAACACTGCCCCGATCAATCCCTTTCAATTATTGCTAGAGCAGGGACTAAATCGTCAGCAGGACAGCTCTGTAAATGAATAGATAAACTGCGAAATATTTTTCTCTAAAATCAAGAAACTAATCTTATCAATAACTGGCATTATTCCATAGAATGTGAGACAGCTGTTGCAGGATACTTGAGGTAGGCAACCAATATTTTAAAATAAACAATAATTTCCAAAGAGAAATAAACATGAAATAAATGTAATGATTTTTATAATTGATGTGGCATGCTTATGTGTTGTGAACTTTAAAACTCTATTCTTAACCTTTGACTTGATTATTGAAAATGGAAAGATGTACAGTATTGGGAATTTCTGGATGCGATTGTTAGACACTCTGTTGTTGGATGTGACTATTAGTATTAATATTTTCTTACTGCTACAACCTACATTTTTCATCAACATTAATAATCACGAAAACCGACCAGAGAGTTGAAAAATCGCGGATGATGATTTCTACAATTATACATAAAAAAGGAAAACGCCTGGTTGTTTATAAGTTTGTTCAATTTGACCATGCCGTTAGCACCGTGTAAAAGTGGAAAAACGATGAAATGATAGGTCTATATTTGAAAATAAAGTGTTGGAGTGTGATAGTGGTAGCGGAATATTAAATTTTAGTAATTTAAAATATATAGTAACATATATAAAAATCTTATTATTGTATGAATTCCTTATTTGTTGGGTAAAATTAATAATTTGGAACTTTCATGTTGATAAAACTATTAGGGTGATTCAAAAAGAACGCTTGTTTTAATACATCAAATTAACTCTGTCCATGAAATTCACTATTACTGCACTAAAAGTTTCCCGTTCCATTTCGCCAACGACCCATAGAATTTCCTCCATCAAGGCATTGATGTTTCGGGGTTTATAAACATGCACCAATGGCTTCAGGTGTATTATTCAAATGCAATTTTATTAAAATGAAAGTAACAATAAAAGGAGTCAAGTTACACGACCTTGGTGGTAAATTCGATGGAAGTTGAAACATGTCGTGTACAGAGTTGATGCGTGCCTCTGTACTAGCACTGTAGAGGAGGCCACATGCTTGACATCATTTTTTAATTTGATATATTAAAATCGGCGCTCTCTTTTAATCACTTTATACATAGTGGTGTGATTGGTAATAGCACATTCAAAAAATCAAAAGTTTTCCAGCTGCTATTATTTTCAAATTTTAATCATTTGTCAGCTGATAGATTTGTTAAAATTCAATCGCTCAATCCTGTCCGGCTAGATCAATACTGTGGAATTTATTCAACCAGCTGCTGATGGCCTGATGAATTTTAAAACCACAATTATATTAGAATTTCCCAAAACCTCGTTAATAATAAATCTAAAAATTATTCATGAGTTTTGACTTTATAATACTTGCATTCAATAAATATTGTGTGCCATTGAGTTTTATAAACGAAACTATATTGCAACTCAAGGCTTTGTAATAACTTGAAAGTTTCAATTCTTTATTTCAATGAAGTTGAGTCAGTCGTTTTTGCAAGGTGTCACTATCCACCTTTATAACCATTTTAAAATTCAACAGACTTACGAACAACCAGGTCTAGTTGACTTACGTTTACCTTTAGGTCTAGTAGCGTATCTGAATGATTGATGGGAAGATAAGAATTCTTTTTTAAAATATTTTTATTTTTACTCAACATCGTCAGACACTATGAAAAATATCAATCATGACAAGTGCACTTAGTAAGATACAGAATTATAAGTAAGTTATGCCTTTACTATAATGTTTTTTTTTTATTCAATATTATACCCCTTTATGTCAAATTTTGCTACAAGTTCCACTATTTCTGTTAATAGTTTACTGTTTTACAACTACAGTAATTTCTCTAAGCTACTAATTTCTGTTCCATTTCTTTTATTTCCTCATGGAATATATTGTTGCCAAGTAATTGAGCAGACATTACCGTTTAAACTATTACGACAAAAGGCAGAAAAATAAAATGATTAAATTGAAGAAAGAAGTCATAAAGTTTTGCAAGCTCAATAAATCGTATCAAATTGATTAATTGAGAACTCAATCAAATTGAGGTGTATTTCGATCAAGAAGTTCTTAAATTAGCCTGCATTGACTGAAATGATATTCTAAAACAAAAAAATGTATAAGTCTTACACTCAATTACAATACGAATTATATAAACCAAAATAAGATCCTGCTTGCTAAATCTTTTAGTTTTGTAATGATCAGGCCGAGTTATAGCTCCTTCATCAAAAAAATAACTGACATTTACTGTTTTAATGTGGACAAGATCCACAAATTTGATACCATTCTAATGCCTGGCCGAGATTAGCTATTTTCTAATATTAACTAAATTTTTCTGTAACTGAATCCTGGTTGGTTGGGAGCTTGGTGAACTCGTTCATCCATATGCCTAGATTAATATATATCATTTTGAATACCTATTTTATCCAGTAGTAACCAGTACGAGCCAGGAACTTCAATAAAAATCATAGTTTGTGATGATTAATACTCAGCAGATTTATTGACGAACTATCTTAATTTGAAATGGAATTATATCTATCATCAAGTCATGTAACACATCAGAATTTTGAAAAAGATAACAAATTAACTTTCTACGTTATTTCTTTTAAAAAAATATTAATCTCCAATTTACTCTTTCATATAAAAACTTTGCTAACTTGCTACTTAGAGTTAAGGTCTTGGTCAAAATATTGCGAATATTTAATTGAGATATAAAAACTACATCAAGAATTTGGCACTTACCATAATTAATTTTTTAAACACACAAGATACACAAACACTTTCATACTCTACTGAAACTGGAACTTTACTGAATACCGGTACTCTTAAATTGAAACTAATCGCCTTATTTTACTTCTAATGTATCAACTTTAACTCTTAAATTTGAATAATACTCAACGACAAATCAAACTGATAATGAATTCGCAAATTTCACTACTTTGCCCCTCTGAATGGAAAGCTCTCCATTCAGAGAGCTGAGGCCTGTTCTCAACTACATTTTCGATGTTTTCTTGGCAATGTTTCAAATCAAACTGTCGCTTTTCCACCAAAATTTGCGCCTCCCAACGGCCGGCTGCACGAGCGCTGAGTAGCCAATTTAAAGTGGAACAGCTAAAAGTTCAATGTTCGTACAATTCCCAAATACAGTAGCTTTTTCACATGGAATGGAAACTGATACTTGGAAAATGCCCGAAAATTGTACTAATTTCGACAACTAAGCAGTAAGTTAGCAATTTTTATAAGACGTTATCAATTCTAAAATTATTAGGCAACAATTAAATTTCTCAAAATGAAAGTTCATTTCAATTCAGCTTATATCTAAAAGTTCATCAACCTGGAATAAAAATCATTGAACTTACAAAAAACTACAATATACTACCTCTCAACATTCACACTATAACAGTTTTTTAACACTTCATATGAAATGACAATAACATAACAGGATTTCTTCAGCTTCAAAATATAAAAAGTATATATAGAAGAGATTATAATAACATTCTTGTTATAAAATTGGTGAAAGTATCCCCTTCTGTTGTAATTGAATTTTATTGAACTCTAAATCTTTGTCAATACATAATGCATTTCTTCCATTACCTATGTCAAAACAAAAAACATTCATAAAACCATCTTCAAATTTATTTTTGTTAGTTTGGATTTATGTTTAACTCTATTCATTTTCTTTTTTTGCTTCAATGCAAAACTAAATCGACTTGAAATTTGCAAGAATATCATGTATACTCTTCAGAATTAAAAATATATTCCCAATTGAGACTGAATAGGCTACAATGAAATTTTAACTAGAAATTGAGCGTCAGTACGGTATATGAGTGTCGACATGAGGGATTACTGGTAAATTTTCACGGAAATGAAAAAAAACTTTATATTATCGTTAGAGTTCTACTGTAAGAAGAAGCCACATTAATTTTTAATTCCTAAGGATCTACAATAATAGCAACAAAATGACTATAGAAAGCCTGATTTGAGATAGATCGAACTTAATATTCATAATCCAATGCATTATTTTATTCTCTCTCCAGCATGCCTCTCATTTTTCACAAATTTGAAGCTTTCTGGGCACATCTAGAGAATTTCTATTGTTCATGATACAGAATGTTCATATTTCAGAATCGTAACCAACCTATTCTATAATAGTGATGTATTCTGTAATGTATATACTTCATGTGAATTTCTCATTCTACCTCATAATAATTCATTGATATATGGAACCCCGATATTACGTATTGATTTTGTATCCCTTTGAAATGCACATATGAAATGCAAATTGAAATGCTCAATGTAATGTATACTGTTACACTGATTTCAAAAATATGATAATATAACGAGCTTTTTTGGTTTCTTTATCTTTGTTAAATCGGGGTTCAATTTTGTAGCATATACCCCAGCTGATATAAGTTTATGCTCGTGAAGTTTAACACATTTGATAACAAAACAGATACTACGCGACAATTGAAAAATCAAATTATAATAAACATAAACATGAAGATAAAATTCTACAAATACAGTATATGTTTAGAAATAAGTTCATATTGTAATTCTTTAACTCCATGGTGTAATAGTTTTGAAGGCTCTCTTATTTGCCAATACAATAATATAATTGTCATTATAATATTGCAAAATATAGATAAAATATTATAGAGATTTTGGAAGCCAAATATCAAGAGATAGTACCGTATTTCAAGTCTATATTTTTTATTTAATAGAAAATATCTCATGACTTAAAATTACATGACACATTTTTATTACGAAAATATTAAAATCTTTTGTAGAATACATAAATTTATTAATTTATGAAAACAAAAATTTTGGGAAGAAAAATTTGATAAGATTTGAAGTTCCATATTTATTTGAATCTCATAGGTATCATTTAATTTGTCAAAATTAAAAGTCACTTTCCGATTCAAAATGCTCTTCTGGATATCTAATTGCTTATCAGCTGGGGTATTCTATCATCGTATCAGTGTGATAAAAAATCAATGGCAAGTGGTATTGAGTATTTTCTTCAATATTAATCACTGATAACCATCAATGCACTACATTAGAATTTCATTGAAAAATATTTGCATTCAAATTCTGATGAATATAATTATATACAATAGACGAATCCCCATTCAATGATGATCAGTAATTATTTATAATATTGAAGTCAAAATTCTCAAAGTGAAGTGGAGCTCCGTACATGAGAAATTTTGAGCAGCTGAACTGAAAGCTATCCGTGCATACACGCTAGTATTTTCTATAATAATTTTAAATTTCACCAATATATTCAACTATATGCTAATGGTGAATAACTTGACACGTTTTAAGAGCCATGCAGCAAGCTTCCCAGTACGCCCAATAAATATTGAGGGCGAGAAATAACAATAGGATTTAAATGATTATTCATTCAATTGCCGGACTGGCCAGGTCGCTTGACGGCGATCGCCGACAGCCCTGGGCCCTGGGGGCCCAACATACCCTCAGCATAAAAATTACGAATTTAATCGGCTGCAAAGAAATGAACAAATTTGTATTGAAATTTCAATTTCAATACAAAGTAAATCATTTTCTAATAAATGCTATGACAATTTGACAAATTTTTCCAGACTTTTGAGGCCCCTGATTAGACATGAGGACCCCTTATCACAAGTGAGCTTGAAGGGGGCTCTTGAATGCTGAGATCCTTCTTCATACAATCTTCTGTGAGGTGCTCGAGTCTAGTGCCCAGAAACTAAGGCAAAAATTCTTTAGATCTCATTCTCTGGGACCCTGGGGGCCCTGCATTCTAATCTACGACATACTCACTGGGCCCACAAGAATCTGCCTATAGGACTGTGATTATAATATTGACAAGTTACTAATGAAGCGAACACTGTGAACACTTTTATATACCTTGAAACAGAATTAAATATCAACAACGATATGAGCCAGGATATCAAAAGAAGGATAAATCAAGGTTTTAGGGCCTTCTATTATCATCTACCATCATTCCTAGAGCCTTCATTATTATTAAAATTTCCCTGGGGAATGCCCCCGGACCCCCTTTTCTATATCAGGATGCTACATATGAATATAGATTCCTAAAACTGATCAAGGCAACCGATCAAGACAAGTTCACTTGTTTTTACAATTAAATGCATTTTACAGATTGCAATATTGATAGATAGATAGATAATATTGTACCCTATTTTTGGAAGGGCCTTGAGCGAGTATAGCCGACGGCCCAAATCCTAGCCAGTCCGGCACTGGCAATGGCACATATTTTCCAGAATCATTGATCAACAATCATAAATCCCAGCAGTGAGCAGAAACATTTTAACACTATGAAATAATAGGCGATTCAGGAGCCTTATTAAGAGGACTTGAGAGTCAAAACAACATTACCGAACTCACATCTAACAGACAGACCAACGCCGTAAAAACTCAATGTTTCATTCAATATTTGTAATTTTTTTATTTCTTAATGTTTCCGGCTTGTCTGTCAACCTTCTCAAATTCCAAATCAATAATCAACTTTTGTTTATAACTTTCGAAAGTCACAAAATACTATAGCTTTAATAACTTGGCATCAGCCTGATAACCACTACCACTTGCCACTTGTGTGTTGTGTAGCATGTTTGTTGATGAAGACCTATGTCTGAGCATGCACTGTGTTTGTGGACAGAAGCAGCAGCAGTCGCAGCAGCAGTCGTCGCAGCAGCTGCAGCTGCAAAGGCAGCAGTCGAGTGAGGCGGATGAGATCCGGTTGCAGGTGGCGGCGCCCGTGGCACCCGAGTCGACCTCTTCCAACATGACAGCATCGGTGGTGGTCAACCTGCCCACTTCCTACCCGAACTCGGACATTAGCCCCACGGCAACCACCCCCACGGCAGCCAGCCCACAAGTCCGCATCTCCTTCCTATAGCCTATAGCTAAACAAATGCCCTGATCTCAAATACTCACATCACGTGTTATAACATCATCTTGCTCAATAGTGCTGTGCTCTATATACAATACAAGACTATTTATCTTTGTTAACTAGTCACAGTGTATTCCTTTCTGCGTGGTGCAAGTGCAGAACACTATTGCTATAGTCTTCCAAGCAAACAAGACATTCTGGAAAGGTGGCAGAATAGCTTGAGCTCAGTCAATATTGGTTCGAAATTTACAAAATTTGAACTCAAATTGTAGGAAACATTCTACTCTAATATTTGAGACCTAATTTATAATGTTTGAACCAACATCGATCGAGCTGGAGTCATTTCCCCATCTTGCCAGAATGCCTTCTTTGCTTGAACAGACTATACACAGTTGCGTCCTTTTCCTCGGCCTGCCTATTCCTCGACTTATCAGCTGATAATCATATCATTCATTTTATTAATAGAACATATTTCTGCTACTAATCTGAAATGGGAATAATTTCCAATATTATAATATAACTTTAATATAGCCTATTTTATTATATGATCTATTTTTTTCAAATTCAAACAAATCAGCGTAAAGTACTTTGTTTACTAGGTTCTAGGTAAGGCAGGTCGCAAGGTAAGAATGAAGTCTCATCGACACCGCACTGTCTTTTTAGTAGGTACTAGAGTGGGCGGCAAAATGAGTAGAAGAGTGAAGATTTGGTCAAATAGTCAAGAGTCTAGTTGCTTTTTCTTCTCAATGATGCATTATCTAAAAAAATGGCACTAATAGAATAAGTCAATATTTTTCTTTAGGCAACCTATTAAATGTGAATGGGTACTAGTAGAATAAGTTGTGCTACCTGCTACGGTTGGCACGAACAAGACAGCCTATATACTCGTATAACGGATGATTTATATAATGCGCAACTCTAATTGTGGCGGTGGCAAATTAAGTTTCCTGGCGGCGGAAATTTTTGTTTTGGAGACTGATAACATTTTGCTTGAGAATTAGTTATTTCTCCTTTGTCTGGTTAGTCCCGTGAGAATGGTTCTTGAATAAATTATTTGAAATATTTCACCTCAAAAAAGTTTTGGTGATCATAGGATCTGGGAATTCCTACATCGGGTTCTTAAAGCTCATGGACATAGATTAAAGTTAATATGGAGAAGATTATGGTTCAATTACATGCCAAGTTTGTCAAAAATATCATTTGTTGCCAAAACAAACATTTTGGCAGTCAGGATACTAAATTTTCCGCCAAAATAAATTTTTGGAGTTGGAGTTGCATTTTGTGTGGATCACCTGACATCAGAGCCATTTTTACAACAATATTTGGATACCGCGGTTTTGGTATTAAAGTGACTTATTCTATTTGAACCAGCGATCAGCGTTTCACGTTTCCCCACAAAACAATATTTTGGACTTTGGCTATACTCTACTTCCCGCCCATCCTAGTTATGTTCTCAAATCAATGTCATTTGTATGCCGAGCCAGTTACACAATCTGCGGATAATTGAACTCTCTCATGCAAATTACATCCAGGAATACAATGCCTGAATATGTGAATGGGAACAAAACTGGAAATTTTTGTAGCTGGAGCAGAATAGATACTGTAGCTTCACTACGCTTTAACACGGGGTTAATCAAGGTTTTTTTTCAATTTTCTTCTTCATAAAATTTCCATCTTCAAAAAATCCATCTTTCGAAAGTGATTTTGTCTCGAATAATGCCTACTGTGAGGAAATTGCAAATAGATCATAAGCTTCAAGCAACTGCCATCTGAGAAAAACGACAATTTCCGTTTCTGGAAATATTTTTATATCATTACGGAGGAGTCAGACGTTTTTAAAATAATCATAAAAAATGTAATATTTGTCTTAAAAATGTTTCAATGGTACAGGAATACACGAAACATAGCATTTTAAGACGTCAACATATTATTTATAAATGCGCGCTGCTCAATAAGAATAAGAAAATTCCAACTACTGAGGATGTGAATCGTCTGTGATATACGTCCTAATTTACGTGATGATTTATATCCTCTGTGCTCCAACGCAGAAAGCCACACGAATTAGTTTAGTGCGGGAGTGTTCAAGAGTTCAAAAATGATAGTGCAAAATTACAGAAGGAAATAGAAGAAGAAGAATAAGTTATACCTCCTTCAATAACTCTCATCAGTTGAGGTTAAAATAAAATAGATTATTATTCTGACCTCGTTCCAGTTTCAACTTTTTATTTAATCAATGAATTGATAATGAAATTATCACAACTCGCGTCCGCCATTTGAGTTATTCTAATTTATTTATTTATTTCTGTGGGGTCATCTGAAATCAAGTGAATACAAGAATAAGCCTACATTGGGAACCTGAAGATCGCAATCCGTTATTACGTCAACCAGATTAGGAATTAGCGTTACCATTCCTCAGCTCTTTGCGATCTTCAAAGTAAGTGACTTCTTTTTGTATCCACGTGATTTCAAAGGGCACCGCAGAAATAGATAAAATAATCAGAATCACTAAATTCTGGAAACTATCCGTTCCGGTAGAAATCAACAGAGGTCAGTCAGTCATAATTTCCTGTAGACTACTGATCCCATTTAAATACTGGACTTTCAGTATGTTGACATCTCAAAATTCTATGATTTTTGTACCAATAAAACGTATTAAAAACAAGTATTACATTTTGTATCGTTCAGTCGTTTGTACAGTCATTTCCCGTCTCTGGAGGAATGATAATTGTTGCATTACACTCTTACTGATTAACTGCATGTTATTCAGAGGTGTTCTGAGCCGCCAATTGGTTGCAGAGACTGGCTTATGGTTGAGAGGATCAACGTGCTAACCACACGTTACCTCTATCCTGGTTGATGATTATTTGCTTGCAGTATGGTCTGTTCGGCCGAAGGGGGGGATTCTGGCGGGGTGGAGGGGCGGCTTCGGTTCGGCCAGTGTTGGTTCGGGGACTGTGAGTTCTGATTGAGAATTTATGGCTTTTGGGCCGGTATTGGCCGGGCTGAGGCCGTTTTCCCGTCGTGCCGGGGTGTCTTCTTGGCTTGGACGGGCTGTATAGTGAAGTGAATTTGAAACTGGCAACCAGCTGGTAGGCCTAGGCCCTTCATGGGCTGTTGAGCCAGACATACATACATTACATTTTGTATTATTATTATTTTAAGAACGCTCGACTCCCGTGATTGACCCGATATATGCAATAATGAGTAGAATTCCGTATGAGGAAAATATCTCTTTATTACTTCCACTTGACACATTACTTGCGAAGTTCAAAGACATCCATCAATAGTTTTATAAGAAAAAGTGATACCTATGTAGACCTGTGCTGTATGGATTGTTTGCACATCTCGATTCACCCCTGCACAATCGTTACTTAGGCTATTATTACTATTGCTATGGTCGAAAGTCAATCTGCTTTCAGGTGCACAGAAAGCACTGTATTCAAGCAATAGAAGAATAATCTGTAAACAATATTTAATATTTTGAATGAGAAATTGTGGAATGTGTTGTATCTTGCATGGAAATAGGACAGCGACTTATCCAAGCAATCGAACATTTCTAGTAGAAGGTATCTTATTGAACTAACTCTTTTTGACAATGTGCTGTTGAACACCAAATTTATTGATTCATTCAGGGGTTTTGTTTCGAGTCTTACCCAGTAGCTAACGCGCTCTCTACATTCCGTAGTAATAAGGGTAGTCTTTTATACACGGAAATGAGCTGTTAATTAGATCGATCGATCAGTCAATCTTTAATCTTTTTCCTTAAAAAACAAAATATCCAAATAAGGTATTCCATTAATTAAACTCTCGTTACTAAGGATATTGTAAGAATTTTACCTATCGCACTGTGGAAGCTCGAAAACGTGTATGACAAATTTTCTATTTACATTGTAATTGTTGTACTTGATGAATATTTAAATATAGTTTTTAAAGAAACTGGGCGTATCAATTACCTTTCTCTACTGTCAATTTTTTTCTAGGTGTGGTACCGGTAAGTTTCATCCACCGCTAGCTTTTCTACAATTTTTAATGTAGAAATTATAAGACAAGTAATAATTTCAGCTGAGTAACAGATAATAAATTAATATGCTACTATAAACTAAACTTGTAAATTGGCCTATTGTTCGAATAGTGAGCAAGTATTGGAAAAAACTAACGAGCTGACATTCAAACGCCTGGTTGCTCGTAGGTCTGTTAATTTTTATCAGCACCCTAAAGACGAAATGGGAAAAAGGTCAAATAATATAGCATTGGAAAAAATTGTTGAAGTATGATAGTAGTAAAAAAAGTATTATTGTCTCTTTAAAATTGAATAATTATTGTCTTTATTTTAAACTTGCCTGTTGAGAATAGTTTAGAAGGTGATATTGTGGTAGTTATCCATATTAAACAAGATATTGTCAAACAACAGATTTATTAAAAATCGAGATACCGGTCTCGTTTATTATCCATTATAATTATTGTTGGTAAAGTAGTAAAAAATCCCATAGGTTCACCAGAGATTGATAAAAGTATAATAACCGAAACCGGTATCTCGATTTTCAATAAGTCTGTGGTTTGACAATATCTTGCCATTTAATTCAATTGAATTATTATTGATTTATACTTGATTTATCAAGAAAACATTATTCGGAACTTGCATGATTGTTATTCATGAAACTTTATAATGATGTTATGAGGTTTTTGATCCCACAATCAAAAAATCAAAAGTCTTCCAGCTGCTATTATTTTCAAATTTTGAGAGAATCATAATCATTTGTCAGCTGATGAAGTTTCCTATCGCCTTAGATAATACTGCCTCATTGATAATTAATCAAAACCTTATTCATAATTTTGACTCGATAATTTTTCCATGCAATAAAATTCAATGTAAATTATGTGCCATTGAGTTCTGTAAATAAAACTATTGTAACTCAAGGCTTTCTTATTAGTTTCGATTCTCTATTTCAATGAAGTACGTTTGTCGTTGTTGCATGGTGTCGCTATCCAGATTGATAACCCGATTAAAACTTAACAGACCCCCAAACAACCAGGAAATATTTTTATCATTTGTTATACATTGAACAATACAAGTGAATTTTTCACGACAGATATGATTGATTGATTATTGATGTCATCTACGTGAACTGCTTTTGTATTCAAATGTTATTTCCTGGTGAAAATTACTGCCATCTCTGTAATTTTATCTCTGTAAATCTGGTCTCAAATGTCGTGAAATCATATGAGATTGATTTATCGTCATGAAGTATATAAGAATGAGGTCATCTCCTACATTAGAAACTTATGATCATGTTGATTGTTTCTAAAATAAATTTACATATGGGACTATAGGCCTACTTCTCGACATTGGATAGTCATAATATAACATACTGCATAATGATATTAGGCCTATAATGAGAATTATAGGAGAAAGCAGTCAGTCCATATAGTAAGTTACTTGATGAAAAAAAATTATGAAAAACTGGATCCTATACTCTGTAAAAATCTAGCTCATCAAGATTGTAGGCATACATCACTGAAAGCATTGAGAAAATTATCTTCAATATCATAGCAATACATAGGTCATGCATTTCTTCAATTATTTTTCATCTTGTATTCGTTTCTTCAATATTATTATTGATATCAATGATACATCTGAGACAAAGGCTTAGTCTCAAAACTTAGTTTGGGCTAGCTCTCCTTGAAATGAAACCAACTACCCCTCCCCTACTCAAAAAATTGAACCATTAATGACGATAATACCGTACAGCAAAAATACTATATACAGTATTCAAAACTTATATTTAACATTGCATGACTAAAAAGGGGATTATTTTTAGAAAAAAAGTCCATTTCACAAGTCAATGATATAGAATAGTTATAATAAATGTAAAATTCCTCCTTCTCTCCCACCTCCCACTGTCACATAACCCAAAATAGCATATAGCAGTAACAATACTTTAAAATCCAGGTACGCTGAAGATATGGCTCAGTGCCTCAAATGCGTCCGAAGATCAACAAAATGCCGAAGCGAAAATTAATAACGTAGATTTATTGAATGCACTTTAAGAATGCAAATCAAATACGGTAACGTTGGAAAAATAACAAGGGAACATACAGAACTCCCACCCCACCTCACTCCTCCTATATACTTCATTCGCGCATTAACATTATATACTTATATGGGCCGTTGGACTACCGCGCTATCCTTAGCTTGTTTGATCGGGGAATTTAATAATAATAATCTTTATTGTATGAAATTTGTACATTACAAATTATGGCAATCATCAAAGAATACATGTAACTTATACAGTTGGTCCCATGGAACTTTTTTGTCTTCTTGGTGTAAGGAATCAGCCTGAGAAGTATTGCACATTCCTCCTGAAACACTCTGTATAGGTCTACATTTAACAAACATGATTAAATCACAGTCAGTCACATAAATGCAATTAAAATTCACTATTTGTCCATATATTCCTTAATTGAATGAAAACCACCATTTATCAATTATTTTTTAACCTAGTAATAATTTTTAGCCTAGCTAGCCCGGAGAATACGCCCCTGATCTGAGATATTAGCTTCTATATTTTTTCCCAGAGATAGAGGAGAAAGAAACACTTAAAACAAAATTACCTGAAAAAAAGCACTACTTGGAGTCAATCAGTTTCTGATTAATGTTTGATTTACATTCTTCATAGCAGAGCAGGCCTCATATTTCTGGAATGATCGGCAATTGAAGCCATTGCACAAATCCATTGATGCATAGTTAATCCATTTTTATAGCATAGCTATTCAAATTCCTTTAGTGGGTTCAAAACTAATCTTGAGCCTAAAACTAGCTTGAGGAGCAATCTGTCCCTCGATCAAGTCGGTTTAGATTCTGTAATTAGTGTCAGTTATATATATCATAGTGTCACTATGGCAGTTATATATCAGTAACTACATAATTTACTGATGTGAGGAATCAAACTAAAAAAGACCATGGTCAATCATAGCTCTATACGCTACAGCATATATTTTAAAATTTATCTAGTCTAAGCCTACAAAACAAGAGAATTCACATATAAAATTAGAAAACAGCCGTAAGTACAGTACATTCTCAAATTTAGGCCTATCTTTTGCTGATTAAAAACTTGACATGCCCAACATATGAATATATAATACACAAATATAGCAACTTAATATTTGTGCACTGATGAATTCATTATAAGTGCTATAGCAATGTCAAGGTATCACAATTTACAACTGAAAGTCTCTAAGTTGTGCTGTGCATTATAATTGAGAACTACTCTCAGAAGAGCTCTGGAATCTTGAAATTGAATCCTGAAGCGTTTCCTTATTGATATGTTTTTATCTTATGCCAATAAGGAATGCATAGCTGAGAATTTAAGAGCTCTTGAGAAAATTTCTCAGTATCGAAATGTAAGATGAATATTCTTGCTAGATTATTGAACTTGAACACATCTTTATTACTGAGCGCCGATTGGCGATTGGCGACTGAGATTTGGCTGAATAGCGGTATGTTGAGCACTGAACTATTGAATTGAAACATGACATATCAGGAGAGTGAAGTGATCTATATTATACCGAAATTTTTAACCGTCACAATCTAGTGGTTTAAAACTTTTTTCTCCTTGTTCTGAGATGCGAGCTTTTTCAAATAAATTATTGGAAATTCTGAAATCTTGATATGGAAAAACTTACATTTTTATAAGATAATAATATGTAAATAACCTAATTTGTAAACTCTTAACAGTATTTTTCTTAATTTGATTTATCCTCAGTGTAGTTTAAGCTTTTATCCAATAATGAAAACATATGAATTTGCTGGCTTATTCAACTAAATAGCAGACTACCATCACATGTTTAAAAACAATATTTCACACGAATTCCACATGAAAATTTATCTTGTCTAGAAAACATAATTTTCAGATGATACCCTAATAGCTTTTTTCAAATTTGCCGCTAATATTTCGTCAGCTGTTATATTGAAATCAGTTGAATTCTACAGTTGTAATAATTTATTTAAATTTCATATGACATTTTTCAGCTATGATTAGCCTATTGTGTTTAAATATACAGTAGTGAATACGGTAGTATATCTTATAGATATCCTGTTAATGAGATTCTATCCTTTTTCCGCTGAGAAGGGATGAATAAAGAGTCCGTCGATTTTATTGTCCAACGAACTAGACCTGTATAAAGGTTCGAAAAATATGCCTTCTGAGTTTGAGGTTGATTCATAAAAGCGTTTTAAAGTCATTTCTGAACATACAAACTAACTGATAAAGCTTCGGGGCTTCAGTGAAAATTAGGACTCGCTTTGCTCGTTCAATAATCTTGGATGAGCTCCATCAGCTATGAACTAGTGATTTTAAGTGATTTGGGGATGGGTGGGTGCACTTGGTTTGCGGCAAGGTTCAGAAGTATTGATATGTTTGATTTATTAGTATACTAGTATTACTAGTAAAGTATCTTGTTGGATTTTATCTTATTTTTTCATTAGTAATAGTTTCACCATTTTCATTGCATAATATTATGCCTTTTCTTTGTAAATTCATTGTACTGTACCTTTCTCTTAATTTTTTTCCTTTTTCTTTTCTTACCCCACCCTTTCAAACTATTTCTACTATTACGTTCAGAAATCCCTGGGTTGAATTAATAGGAATCTGGATAAGGAAGGATAAAAGAGTCTTAATGCAATCAAATAGGATATATTTTTCAAAGTTAGTTTAAATTTACGAACTTATTCAAAGATTAAAAGAGATATCATGGTAATTCCTCAAGTTAGTTGAATTCATCACTCTGAGTAGACTAGTTAGTGGAACTAATATATATTGTCAATAACTATAAAATATGTATACATTAATGCATAATTAATCAAGTCATTATCATTACTGCGATGCCAGTAATACGATGTCATGTTTGAAGTTTTTGACTTGGAGGATGTGGGAAGTAGATTATCCCATTCTCAGTCAGTTGGAGAATGAATAAACATCAATTTGAACTTAAAATTCAACAAACATAATGCTGTTGTAGCTGGTGAAAACATGAAAAAATATTTTTCGAAAACTGACGGAACTCTCTTCTGTAGCTTTGATGAATAATCATTACAATCATTACATAATGGTTTTATTCGGGTCAGAACAAATTTAAAAAATGAAATAAATAAACAATTTAATCTAGTCTGCTTCAAATTTTAAAATCATAATTGAAATAGATGACTATCATAATTGACTTATTCAAACTACTGTACAATCACTAGTATTAAAATTAATTATTATCACCCTTAATCATTTCCATTGACATGATTCAAAACTTGGTGTGCAATGAATTTTCTTATTACCCTTATTAAGTGCGCGCGGAGGCGGAGGGGGGGTGCTAGAAACAACCCCTTGAAAGTTTTGTTCTCTCTGTAAGTTACTGAAAAGTAGCTGAGCTACTGGAAGTAGCCTGCATTACTAGGTAGCTCATCGAAAAAATGTATTGAATCAGTATTAACGTTTAGTCGTTTTCATGTTATGCATAAAAAAATTATTGTGAACATTATATATACTCCTCATTATATCCGCAGAATAACTTTAAAGTTTCAATAAATGATCATTATTGTGGATGTTAATTTATATTCTAGATTGCATCTTCAACAGACAAGAAAAAAGTGATAGCAGCAAGGTCAAATGCAAGCGCGCACTTTCGAGGGTTGATTAATCTCAATAAATTCATTCACATCATCTAACATCACTGACTTGAAAAGTCGAAATCTTAAAAGGTAACATTCATCAAAAATATCTTTCAAATGAGAACAAAGTCTCGGTAGTCTGGTACCTAGTCATTTTCAACAGAAAACCAAAGAAAAGTATAGGTTTTTATTGGAGTTTTGACGCTCAAATTGGTATCAGAATCGTAAGAGATATTTTGAAAAAAATAATTATATCAAATAAAACCCTCGAATAGAAACGTAAATCATTAGCCACTGAATGCGGTTCTACATGATTGATAAAAAGATTTCATGGTTCTAACTACTATAAGAATATATAAAAATAAACAGTTTCTAAAGCTTATTTGTCAGAGAAATTACACTTAATTTAATGAGATTTTTATGATACTCATGTAGGCTACCATTCAAGAACACAAAACAAACTTAAACTCGAAACAATGCAGATTCATCCATCCTCTAGATGCAAAGTTCAATTATTGTCATATTTACTTCAACAATATTTGCTTATCCAATTTTTTCACGATATGATCAGCAATTGAAGGTTGCATCACAGAGGAAGTACACATCTCATTTCATTTCCAATTGAGAGTGATGAAGTTGAGTGAAACATTTACATGAATTCAATAAGAGAGCCAAGTTGAAGTAATGAGAAATTTAAAAGTTTATAAATGCATCCATCCGAAAAATAACCAAAGTCTTATCTATCAATTTATTGATCTTCACTCAAGAGTGAGCTCCAAAATCAAAAGTTAACCGTAAGAACAATTCGAGTTGCAAAATTAAATGGGTTAATTTCAATTCGAATTGATTCTGCGAGCAGTTATTATAAAATAGCGTACCACACCAAGGATTTTCTCAATTTGATGTCAGCATTCAGATTCCCTGATCTACTGATAATTCAAATACTCCTAGAATAATGAAGTGTAACTTCAATAAATCGAAGCTTTTATATTAAAGATATTAGTGATACAAGAAAAATGTTAATAAAACCGTATGAAATTCGAATTAGCAGAATGAGACTGAAATTGAAAAATATTTTTCAATCTGCAAGGATTCAAATATACTATGTCAAGGCTAAACGTTTAGTTAGGATTAAGCAGATCGGTTAGAGTCTAGTTGGAAAACAGTTTCCTTAATAAGAAGACCAAGATGGTCGAGTTGAATACTAGAGCTGGGATACTGGCTGGAGATGAAGTAGCATTTTTCTCTTCGATAAGAGTTGTATACATCAGGTCCTCTCTTATTTGCTCTGTATCCAGCTTCTTGAGATGTTGCTGAGTTACGTCATTGTGCAGTGTTCCAGCTGCAGGCATGCTCTTCGATGTTTCCAATCCTGAGTCGAATTTCACTGAAATTATAAAGTGTATTAATTATGTAAGCATTGATCGAATCTATAAAACTATTGGTTCACAAAATCAATTTTTTTAATAATTTAATATTTTACGAATGTCTACTTAATACACTACCAGGGCCTGATCATCAAGTGCTTGTAGGCTAATTTTGACATTGCGCAAACCTCCCCCCCCCTTCCTAGCACAGTAGCAACATTAAAAATAGCAACTATAGTTGGCGCGCACTGGGTGATCCGCATAGAGTTACTGGCAGCTCGGGGGCTGATTCTACAAGCAAAAATTTTTTTCATCCCTTACTCTTAGCTTCTACTCGATGAGATCTTTCAAATGAGACCTGATGGAACTTGATTGGTTGAGAAATCACGGAGGAGTAGCCTACACGTCAAAAAAACAAGATGCGTATTATTTATTATATAGAGATAAAGATTATGCTACTGTCATGAAGTCGTGATGCCGGTTTCAGTTCAATGGCTTGGATCAAAAGTACTCCTAGAATAAATGAAATGGAAATGTTTATTCTCAAAAAATATGTTACAGCACTTGAAATATATACATACAATAATTTCAAAGAATGATACTCCTCACCTAGATACAAAGTCTGTGTGTGAGGAGGGTCGTCAATGTAAATTATCTTGAAAAACACTTGAGAAAATGTATAATATGTAAACTGTCAATACTTATCTAGCTAATCAAACATAACACATTAACGCTATGCAGGTAAGCAAGTTTGTCTATTAATAAATGATATGAAAAGAAGATCTGTAATTTTCTAACCCTTCAAAATAATGTCATCCAGCAGCATAGGAGTAGAATTAAAAGAGATATTTTGTAAATAATACGAGAAGATAAAGTAGAAGCAGTAATTATTAACCCTATATATAAGGCGACCTTATTAAATCTTTACTGGCTTCATGTCCAATGCTGAGCAGCCACAACCCCACCCGTCGCTTAAAGACAGCAATACTGATCCCCTCGGTGTGTAATATATTCCAGGGAAGGTTACGGTAAAGGGAATGAGCCAGGTAAAATGAATTAGAGGAATATAGATGATGATTGAGTCTGGGAATCTGAATACCGACCTGTAACCTGTTTCTAGTTGGATAGTGGTGTTCAAGGTTTGTAAATATATTCCTGTTTTTGAATATATAAATTGCTAAACTTTTTATATAGAGTTGCCTTATATTAAGAACAGGGAAATCTTGAAACAGAAGGTTTGTGGGATATCTTGCATTTTTCTTAAGGATTTTTTTCATGATAGCCTTCTGTGAGACGGCAAGAGGCTTCAAGACCGCTGAAGATGAACCACCCCATGCTAGGATGCCATGCAGAGATTGAACATACGCATAGTAAACAGTACATCATAGTAAGCAATACATCTCCCAACAATACATAGTAAATACAACATCTTTCTGATTTTCAATAGATTTTTTTTTTCAATAGACATTTTTGCGCCTTGAAGGGCACAGCTTGAATTTTGCGCCCGAGGCTGCAGCCTATTAGATAATCAGGCCCTGTACAAAACAATATATTATAATTAAAATTGATCACCTTTTTCAAGGAGACTATCGTCTTTATAGTTGACTTTGATGAAAGAGGTAATTGTCATTTCAAAAATCTTGTTTGGATCATGAGGCATTTGTTGCACAGCCCTCCTTCTTCTCCCATAGCCAATTTGTCCATTGCTACATTCAACCTGTAACAACATAGACCTAAAGTTGACCATTGAAAACATTCAACAACGTACTGAGAGGAATTCCGTCTTTTTTGACAAATTATGCATGCTGGTTTTTCAACAGTGACAGTGAATAGAACTCTAAAAATTCAATGAATTAATAAAAATAACAAAGTGTATAAAAGTTTAATAAATGATAGGAAGAAAGAAGATGTCTGTGAGTAACTTTTACATTTGAAATTTTAATAACCAAATAAAATCACAAATCACGATATGATATTGCTATTCACTGACATGCTATACCTATTTACTGAATCAAAAACTATGGCATGGAAACAACTACCGATATTGATTATTCTTTACGCTATTCAGAGGTGAGCTATAACGTATAACGAACGGTTCATTGTCTTGGAGCGAGCAGTATAACAAAAATCCGAACGGCGAGCAATGGTATTTATGTACGGGTTTTCAGGAGGAATACTTCTCATGCTGATTCCTTACACCAGTAGTGGAAAAAGTTTTATTGTACATAGCCCCAAAAATGCGTTGTTATCAAAATAAAAAAGCGAAAAATTAACATTTTTCAGAAATCTATAATTTTTTAGAAGTTCTATGCATTTTATATGAAAATTCCGTATGTACATTAAGCTGATGACTTTAATGAGACCAGTAGGACTGTGTGTAATGTTCTGAGCATGAAGTTGTCTTAATTAACAATAATCCGTCTTTCGAAAGAGCCGTAAAGCCGTCGGTCCCGATTGCCTCAAAAGCAGTCGTCATCTCTCATCAACACCCCTCTCATCACCCACGCACATGCTTAAAGTACATGTGGGCATCGCCCTCAGGAAAAATTAATGGGACATGGGGAGCTGAAAACCTCTATGTGGATAAGAGGCAAAAATTTATTGTTTTTTTTTAAATACAATATGGGATGAAAAACAGGTAATTGAATCCCAAATGTCTTCTATCCAAATTTTGATGCTCGAATAACTAGTGAAGTGTTGATGGGTGTGATATTTATTTCAAAATGTTCAACAATTTAATTCTCATAACATTCAAGTGTAGGCTATTCAAATTTATTCCACACAAAGACTGGATGAATATTTTATGAAAACATGCCAAATCTTGATATTTGATATGATGATATTTGTTGATACTAAATTTTTTTCGGATAAATTCATTCAGAAGAATATACTTTTATATAATAATCATCATAGTTTCATAATGATAATTCAATCATCTATAATAATAATAATATAAATAGTTTTTCTTACCCCTCTACATTTGTCCAAGCAAACATTGACAGTGCCTTTGAATTGCACATAAGTCGACTCTGGGAATTTGAACGCTCTAAATTTAGCTGCGAGGAAATCTCCATCAACCGTGTTGAAATTCTCAAATAAATAAGGATCAACTGAGCACCTGCAAACAAAATATTATAAAATAATAAATGTACTTAGAACTGATTGCTTTTATTGATAATATGAAAATAATTTCAAAAAAATGTAGATCTCAGTACCGTACCCTTTATTAAATAATTTTTATCAAAAATTATATGTTAAAACGAAAATTATTAAAAAAAGACTACTATAAGATCTACATTTATTGAAAGCTTTGATAAGTAGTCCTAAGAAGAAGAAAATATGAAAAAAATGTTTGACGCGATTATGATAATCATTGAACATGAAAACTTGAACGAGGAATTGACTTATTTCCGTCCATCAACGTTCAGCAATCCAACATTCACAAAATATCATGCTCAAACATTTTTAAAGTGGGGGGTGAATAATATGTTAGCCTTTTCTACTTAATGAATAAGCTTTTTTGAGTAAATTATAAAATTATTACGGGATTAAGATAAAAGTACCAGTAGTGGCCATGTTTAAGGAATTCCTTCTAGTTTATGAAGACTTGTGGGTCCATTTCATCAGTTATCTCATCTTAAACTCAATAAACATATAGCCCAGATCCTTCTTATTATATCCTTCTATTCATTTAAATCGAGAATATTGTTGAGAGTTTACCCGTTGAAAATGATCGTTTCCTCCTGTTTCTTAGTATCAGTTACTTGCATGTAACTGACAAGTAATCCATAAATAGGTGCTGAGCTTTTGTCCAAGAAAATCTCCATCTGCAAGGGGGTGCCGGAGTTGACATTGAGCTCACCAGTGAGCAGCTGACCACCCTGCCTCACCCCCACTCCCAACTGCGGCTCGGGGGCTCGCGATGTCAGCGATGTCGTTATCTCCACGTCACTGCAACAATGTAAAAAACAAGCATTTACTCCAATCTACATGCCAGTTCATCATGAATCCTATATGTTTCAATGAATGAAAGAAATTAGTATTAAATGAAAAGACGAGGTGTTGTCAAACCACTAATTTATTAAAAATTCGAGATACCGGTTTCGGAACTCGGTTTACCAGAGATTGATAATGGTGTAACAACCGAAACCGGTATCGGAACCGGTTTCGGAACTCGGTTTACCAGAGATTGATAATGGTGTAACAACCGAAACCGGTATCTCAATTTTTTAATAAATTAGTGGTATGAAAACATCTTGTCTTTTAATTTAATATGGATAACTACCACAATATCACCTTCACAACTACTAAAAAAAGTGTTACACGTATAAGCAAACAATTACAACTTGCCATTTTATTTAATTCTTAGCTTCACATAACAGAAGTAGTAGGAGGATAAAGAAACTATACGGCTGAGGCCTAAACGTTTTGTCTGTCTGTCGTATGTGGTGTAACCTACTAACAGCTACTACAGCATAAGATAGGCTACAGCTACATACACAATTTTAATGTTGTTCTATGAAATTAGCATAGGATAGGATATGATAGTTGAAAAAATAATATTTCTTTAATTTTAATCAACTGTTTCAAGATATTGATTTTAGCATTTCATGATGGGTTGATATTCTTTTTTTCATAGGAGGAATTAGGCCTCCTATACAGGGTGTTTCTGGAGTAATGTGCAATACTTCTCAGGCTGATTCCTTACACCTGGCAAACAAAAAAGATCCATGGGACCAACCCCCAAAAACGCTTTGTTACCGAGATAACAATGGCGGAGAATTGAGATTTTTCAAAACATATTTTTTCTATGTTTTTAGAGGCTTCACTCAGGTTTTAAAATAATCAATTCCTATGTAAAATTAGCTGAGGAATTCAATGAAACCAGTTCCAAGTTTGTAACTTCAACGGTTATTGAGATAATTGGAAAAATATGCTAAAAAAAGGAATTTTTCAACAATAAGGGTTATAAATAAATAAGGAATCATAAATTTGTTTTTATTAATGGAAGTTGAAGAGAGTCGGATTCTGAAAAATAGTTAAATGGCGGCGATTGTGTAAATCTTACCCAAATCTCAGAAATAACGATCGAAAATCGAAAAATTGACAAAACATAGCACAAGTGACAAATTTGTGGATAGTAGCGATTTCTTTATTTTCGATCTCTATTTCTGAGATTTGGGTAAGATTTACACAATCGCCGCCATTCAAATTTTTCTTAAGAACCCGACTCTCTTCAACTTCCATTGATAAAAAATACAAATTTATGATTCCTTATTTAGTTATAACCCTTATTGTTGAAAAATGGCGTTTTTTAGCATATTTTTGCAATTATCTCAATAAAAGTTAAAGTTACAAACTTGAAACTGGTTCCATTGAATTCCTCAGCTAATTTTACATAGGAATTGTTATTTTAGAACCTGTGTGAAGCCTCTAAAAAATTAGAAAATTAATATGTTTTGAAAAGTCTCAATTTTCCGCCATTGTTATCTCGGTAACAAAGCGTTTTTGGGGGTTGGTCCCATGGAATTTTTTTGTCTACTTGGTGTAAGGAATCAGCCTAAGTGTTGCACATTCCTCCTGAAACACTCTGTATGATTGAGATTATAGCTGAAGCTAAAAAGTTGGGCGGTTTGGTCAGTCTCATGTACGTAATCTAACCTACTAAAAGATGATGTAAAACATCTATTGACTCTTTTGATTTCAAAAACATCATCCAGGGGTAGCTAAGTGTAACTTTCATCGACAACATCAGCTGTTGGAGCGCACAAGGAGCAGAAGAAACCGATAAAAGTTTTGGTGTCAGCTAGATTTTTGTGCAGGAGCAGCTTTCAGGTGTTATGAGCAGAAACTGCAAACTTGAGCTCAAAATTCCACTGCTGTATAATTAAATTCTTTCATTTTTCTACGAAGATACTTTATTATATACATATTACATATGCTTGCAACTTTTGTTGGATGAAATCTTCAACGTTTAAAATCAATAGGTTTAATATAGTATGATATATTCATGGAAAGAGTGAATAACCTATTGATTTTAAACGTTGGAGATTTTATCCAACGAAAGTTGCCGGCCTCGTTGGCGCAGTGGGCTAGGGCGTCACAACCTTCAGTCCGCTACCACTGCCACAGGTCTGGGTTCGAATCCCAGTGGCTTGGCTGTTTCTCACCTCATTAATCACCTTTGCACTCAACGTCCATTACCCACGCACAAGCTGAAATGCTTATGTGGGCATCATCAGCAATAAAAAAAAGTATGTAAGAATATTCCGGTTCCACTGAATACATCGAACTCTATAATCATTATGGAAGTTTCTACACAATCCCCAGTGGTGAATTAACGAGTGGATTTTCGCATTACATTTTTTATAGAGATAAAGATTTAAACGATGATCTACTCTATCGATTAGACCTATTATAACATTAAAAAAATGTATTGGTCCCAAAACAATTCGCTATTGATTCCATTCAAGTCTAATTATCTCTATAACTCCAACTTCATTGCTGCCAGTTATGGAAAACATAATGGATTTCCAAAGCCTTTTTTGAAGTCAAAGGATTTTCACATCCACCGAAATAACTCATGGTCTGTAACTAATCATAAAATTGAATTTTGAATTCATTCAGAATAAATGTATTCAATGTAGTATTTGTCATACTGTACAGTATTTCAGAGTTTTATCAATTATATTCATTAAGGGCCCGATACACTAGGGAACTTGGATCGGCGAACTTGGTTCTTGCGAACCAAGTTCCCCAGTGTATGTGGAAAATTGGCGAACCGCGAACCAAATTCGTGACGAATCTGGTCTTCAATCTGGTTTAAAAACTTTTTTCGGTTCGTCCGCCAGGGCGCATCAAATTCGCCTGTGTGAGGGCATAAGCGATCCTTGTTTGTCATTTTGTCAGTTCAGCGCGAGTTGTTTTGGAGTATGTACTACTAAACTCCATACCCCTTGTATGTATGTTTCATTGCGTTTTATCTTACCTTGACAAATTCTTTTTCAAGAAATTCGTAGATTGCCCTGCAGGTCTCTGGAATGATTTTCCCTAGGGCTTGGGGTGATATTGCACATGTAAATTTCAGATCCTCCAAGCTCCTTCCAGTAGCTAGGTAGCGAAGTGTAGCTACGAGGCGGTGGTGTTCAGGTGATTTAGCTGTTCTAAGTAGTGTATCTTTCTTACATATTAGAGATAAAGAAATAAACTGAAGTAACGAACGGTTCGCTCTCCCCACTACAGTGTGTGGGACAAACCCTGCATGAACTTGGTTCGGGGAACCAAGTTCGCCGATCCAAGTTCCCTAGTGTATGGGGCCCTTTAGAGATTTCAGACTGACTGTTCTTTCATTCTGCTCATTTTGCCAATCGGAAACAATCGCTCGGTTGATTAACAATAACCAAGGCTTACCAGAAGCAGAAGTGATCGTGAAAATCACATGATTGTATTGGCATTGATCTATTATATTATATATTAATATTTCAGAATTTCCAATTTTATTTAGAACTCGTTCTGAAGGGATTGAGTCTGTCTCTCTGTCTGATCGGGGATGTAGTCTATCTGAAAAGTTGTCTGCTTGATATTTATTTACAGGCGGTCACAGACCGGGCAGGTTAAACTTTGTGCAAGAAGCAATTTGAAAAGTATCCCCTTTGATTAATCAGTACCGTAGTCAACTTTTGAATTTGAAGCTATTAGCTTATTTTTGACAACAGAAACATGATTGTTGAACGGAACTTTGAATTGCTTGAACTTACTCGGGCTCTTGGAATCCAGCTGGTAAGACATTTCTCCTAACTATAGTGTGATTCATTTGGTGATCAGGAAACTCTATGCATTTTACTTGAATGATTTCTTTCTGATTCTCCGATTCAACAAAAATCTTATGATAATAGCTGGTCACGCCCTGAAAATGAACAAGCAGATTTAACTTAAGTTACCGTATATATTAAGTGTAGGGACAATTTATCATGACAATATGAGATAGTGGAAAATTTATTCGATAAATGATCAATCATATTTCTACAAACTCGAAAATCATATTTTGTTTACTACCTCGATAGAAGAACCACGTTAACCACTTCAATCACAAATAAATGTCCACTGCTTTTTAAAGGTAACTATGAAAATTTATGTAGCCTATTTATTAAAGCAGATAATCAACAACTCCAGTGATTTGTCAATTGGAACAATCGGAGAAATCAAAGTGCATTAGGACATCATTATTGAATCGTCTTGAATATTGAGTCTAATTTTTCGTAAAATGTAAGTATCATTGCAGATGGACTTTCATATTTTCTTTGGATCAAATTCGAATTTGGATTCACATAATCACCTATTTATTAGGGAAGAATTTCAAACTTACAGTTGCTTGATTGCGTAATCTCGTCACAGCACATTGGAAAACATCACTCAAACTCAGTTTAAATGTTGCAAGAGATCCATTAATCACAGGATGACAGGCTGGCTCTGGAATTAAATGTTGCTATAGAAACTTACACTCAGGCTGAAGTTTACAATAAACATGATTTTCTATTAGAAATATTGATTGCAGCAAATTTTCAATAGCGTATTATAATTACAACATTGGTGAGTCTGATAAAACTGGAGCACCAAGGGAGGGGTGTTGGCTGTTGGTAGTTGAACCTCGGACTCCCTCCCCACAATTTATTAGCCTGAATATTCAATGACGAAATATGTTCTAGTATGAGGAAGTAAAACAGAATTTCAGTATCGAAAATTAGATCATCAGTAAATAATAATCTCGTCATCACAAGCAAATAATCTTTGATTGTGATCATCGTAGAATGAAATCGAGAAAAATTAATTATCTCATGTATGCGTAGGTGAGTGATATAAGTTTTAACAAGCTTAAACTATGAGTAGTTCTCATTATTAATGAATTAGAATCACTGATTCTAGAACATGAAATTAAAACTGTTAAATTGTTTACAATCGGCCATTTAGGTCAGTTTGTTTGGACTTGACGCAGTGTTTCGTGATAGTAGGCTACCATACTTTAATCGTGTACTGTAATACAATTTGAGAATCTATCGAACTTACCTGGATAGTATTTCAAATTTTCCAGATAAATATCTTTTAAATCATCAGTCTTTCGTAGTTCAACCACCATCGACGTCTCGGAGCACTTCACTTTGAATTGAACTGAAAAAAATCACAATTCTCATTTGAATATAATCACTCTCAACATTCGTTGAATGAATGAATAAGTTACATGGAAATCCATCCTAATATTGAATTACACTTTCAAAGAACTATCTTATCTCTTTCATTCAATTATGAAGTCAAATTACTAGAAACGATCAAACGAACGTTAAAAAAGAATACCTACCGGTATTCTAAGATTTCCAAACTCCGGAGACAGATTGTTTCATTATTCTTTCACGTCTATCATGAATAATTTCCATTCTAGCTGCACACAAGATTTTTGCCATTACTCAAATTATTATTCATAATGTAAAGTAATAGACAATACCTGATGAAAATATATATATATATATAGATTCAATAGGTGCGTTCAATATTAGAGCCATTTAGTTAGAGTAAGTATTGTTTTCGTGTATATCGTCTTCCATGTAATGATGTAATCATCTAATAAGTTACTACAATTTAACTAGTAATTTATGTCCTGATTGATTAAAATATATACTTATAATATTTGACTAACTGGAAGCTAATTTTGAAAGTTTCGAACAATCCAAGCAGAACTCTCTCTGAACAATCAAGAGCATCTCTATGTTACTGTTATAGAAAGTTAGGTGACATTTTTGAATCGTTGACCAGCTATCCAACTGTTGATATGATTAAAAACATTGAAATTTCGATCAACAAGGAAAATTTTATCATTATTTTATTTTAATTATTATTTTAAAGTCATCGCACGCATGGCTCGTGTTTGGGAATCATTTGGCAACAGTTCCTAGCTCAATAATAACCTGGTTTGTGATCAAAGCTATTTACAGTTTCTCACACTCGAACAACACTATGCAGAAATTACAGAGTAGTTATAATCAGCAGGGGAAATAATGTACTTTGTCGCATAAGACGACAAACTTGAATGGTAGTCTAACTGTTTTGTCGTCACACGCTCTAAAATTACACAATCCATGAGACAATATTCACGTCATGGACCGTTATAAAAAGCTCAGCCTTTGTGAACCTATTCATTATTAGATCCTCTTGGAATAGAACTCTCAATTTATAATATTCTAAAATTGCTATAATTCATCTATTTTGATACAAAATCTTTCCATAAATTGAACCTGAATACAGACTTCAACAATGATTTCAGAACATTTTGATAATCAGGGCCTGATTTAGGATCTGTGGGCACCTAGGCTCAGCTTGTGGTGCGGGCCCCGATGGGGGATCTTGGGGGTGTGCCCTCTCAGCTAAGCGGGGGGTCCGGGAGCCTTCCCCCGGGAAATTGTGTGAAAATTTACTTTAAAATTGCGTTTTAGAAGGCCTTTCTATGGTCTATTAAATAAGAAAATTTTTATTTTTTAAGCATAAAATATTGATAATGATAGCTTATTTAAGATCAATTTAATACCGGTACTGAGTTTTAAAAAACTTTTTAAATACTACCGATTCAAAAACAATATCTGGGCCATTTTTATTCAATAAAATACCAATCGAATTAAGGATATGTCCTTCTCATACAATGTTTTGTAAAAGAGCCAAAAGATGGTTATTTACTGTGAGCGACACTTGGCCTCATAGAAGTGTAATAAGGTAGAGTAGTGTAAGAATTCGATGTTTCTTAGCATATATTTGATATTTTTCTAAATAAATCGTTGTATTTTCCTTGATTCAAAATCTTATAGTTTATGGCTAATTGTTTATTTTTTTCTAATAGATCCTTGTAATATGTTGTTGGTATCATCCACTTATAATTTAACGTGCAGGAGCTAGAGTCACGACTATTATCATGAGTGATTGAAAATTTGTCTTTTATTTTCGTATAATTGCAGGCAGTTTTCTAAATTTTTAAATTGTATAGACTAGAATCACAATTTGTATCCTGTAACTTTTGTTGAACACTGGCCACACTTACTGGATATAGTGGCCAGTTAATTTCCTAGTTTTTGAAATCGAAAATATGTAATTTTTTACGATGGGAATAAAAATTCATCATTCATTAAAAAAAACAATTACAAATTCAAGAAAGATTCATAAGTTATTGAAAACTCATTCATTGTGAGATTGAGATAAAATTTAAAATTATACAACTCATTCTTTCAATGCTACAGTCTTTACTAGACTTGCTTACTTTGCAAAATAATTGATCCTGATAAATCTGTTTCGATTTTCAAGCTGAAGTTTTTTATCCTATTTATTCAAAGTTGAATTCAACTTTCATTAAAATAAATAAGTGCCAAACTGACAATTTTGGTACGGTAGTGTGGTAGTGCGAACTGCCAAAGCGCATATTTTGGTCGAAAATTTACATTTCATTTACATATAACTTATTCTAATAATTTATTATTCAATATCAGAAAAGCTTAGCAATATATCTACAATTTCATACTCCCTGCCACGGACATAAACAAGAATAACTATCAATGATGGTGAACTAAAGAAGTATTTCTCCCGCTAGGGAGAAAATTTTTCCAGAAGAATACTCTGAAACGATATTTTTTTAATAATATTTTTTAAGCCTTATTATAAGTTTCATTATTTGTAAACTTACTGTATTCATTTCTCATTTATTAAGTACGGTTTTCTGTATGATAAGTGATTGTAAATAAGTGTAAGCTTAAACAAATAAAATTCATCTGAATTTAATTCTTTAACCAGGCAGGTGAACAGCAAATCGCAATTCTATCACCAAAAAGACAGTGATTTTGTTCCAGAGGGGTTTAAATGGGTTCAAATTGTACTATTATTAAACAGATACATTATATAACACAGTTTGGCCATTCAATTTATTGATATTAGTTCGCTCGAATGCAAGTTGTCAAGTTCTAAAAAATATAGTTTTTTATATATTTTCCTAAAAATATTTTTGCGGTGCGGGCCCCTAGGCGCCAGCTTAGTTGGCCTACCCTCAAATCCGGTACTGTTGATAATGTTGGAATTATATTTTGGATAGAAAATCTGAACAAACTATTGCTGAGACCAACTCCTGTATTTTCATATTATTGGACATGCAAAATAAACTTTTGTATCTTTTTGTGTTACAGACTGAACAAGACACGAGTATGGAGATGGCAGAGCTATAAACTACAAAGACAGAAATCGCAATAAAATATACCCAAAAGTACTTTCTATCGAACTTCATGTGGGAATTCATACCAAAACAATATTTTTGGGAAGCTGTAGTTTAATGAATGAAAAAGTTTCGAACATCCAGTTTTAAAAGACAATCCAGACTTATGAAATTGATTTTATACTCTCGACTAAATTCCCTTTTCCAGTTTGAATGGAAATAAAGATGTTTGTCAATTCTTATCAACAGTATAAAATAATATACTCTATAATTCCCAATCCTACATTGAAACTTCCTCTGTGGGTAGAGAGTCAAACAAGACATACTCCAAAATAGGTTGATGACAAGAATACTCCCACAGGGTATCAACTGCTTGATCGTAAAAGGTGACGACTGTAAAAAAAGGGAAGCCCGTTTATTTCTATTTTTTCCATCTTATTAATTCTTATTTTATATTATTTATTTGAAAAAATTCCCCTCCTGCAATAACTTCTGTAGCGGAATTGCAATAACAAATAATGTCAATGTTGATTCGGAGGTTGAGGGCATGTGATTATTTCAGAAGGCGGAGTTGCAGGAAAGGAGGAAGATGCAGTTTTTGGGCATGCAATTGCCGGATTTACACTGGAAAACGTAAATATTGGGCGTATCATTGAATTTTCAAAAACCCGTTCTTAGTGTATATTCATAGGGGCAACTGTGCGCATTTAAACGTGCAACTGAACATGAATGCCTGCATAAATATTTTGATAAAGATGTAATGAAGATCCTTCTTATTCAGAAAATGGTATCAATACAAAGTAGCTTTTCAATTGAAAATTGAGGATTTTTTATTTAGAGGTGAAATTAGTTTATTGGTTTCTAACAGATTGGAACACACTTGTATTTTTATTAGCCTAAATTGGAATAGTTTATGTGTAATGTGAATTCATACTAATTATGTATGTGTTTGATCAATGCTCTACTGGCTAGGCGAACAAGAAAAAATATTTATCAATTGGGTGAGCCCGTTCCAAAACTAATTTATTAAATTTATTAGTCCACACAATATTACGGCTCTTGGAAAAAGATAACGCAAAAATGACGATTTGTTGATAATTTTTAAAGTGAAGCAAATTTCAAAACCAATTTAATCAGTAATTCGAATATGATCAATTTCCCGGCATTAGGACGGTATTAGATCATGGATAGTTTGAGTTCTTTAATATGCGGCAAGCTCATGAAATGAGTGAGATAAGAGAGAGAAAGATAAGAATCCAAAATCATTTTTCCATCCCATTTCATAAACAAAGCATTGAAATATTATCAAAACACAATTTTCCAACTTCAGAGAGTTTGATCTGTGATACTTTACCGATGACCGGCATTTTGAATCATGCTGCAAGGAATTAAATTCTAAAGAAAAAAATGTTGGTATCGTTTTCATCTAAAACTCACCTGAAGCTTAGTATAGAAATACAAAAAATATATATAAACCGGAATATTCTTCTTGAATGCTTGAAATCTATTTATTGGTCAAGTATGAGAATGAAAGTGAAAATAGGAGAAATTATTATGCAATTTGAATTTGAGAGGCTATCTTACTTTTCGGATGTAGCCTAAGTGTAATTTGGACTTGTAAGAGCGGAGAACGGTGATCTCAGTCCCAGGTAACAATAACTTTACTTCCTGTTGAGTCGGCGGAAGCAGCTCCCCCTCCTTGTACCCCCACTCCTCTACCCATGATGATCCGGTCGTTTTTCATGTTATTCGATGAAAGGAATAGAATATTACTTGCAATGTAGCAATGAGAATCACCTTAAAAACCTTCACAGTTTTCCACAAAATTAACCGTATACCATGCTATAACCAAATCTTTTTTTTTCATATTTCTTGTATAAAACGTCATAGTTTTTATTCGTTTAATTAGTTTCTATGTGAGTTTGATCAATTTGAGCTCAGTAGAAATAAACTGAATTGCTTCCTATTCCAGCGTTATTCCGAACAGTTCTCAAGGTAATTTGAAATTATCATCCAACAAAACAACTTCAAACATTTGCTGTCTAATCTCATGAACCAAACATTTCGATATGAGTTAAATTGTTAAATCCTCGATATGAGTTTTCCTTGAAATTGAATATATTAGGACTAGTCATGAATCAAATAATATCAAAATTGAATTTACTCCATTTTTCAACATAGAAAACATACGGAGTGTGTGAAAAGTTTTGAAACGACTTTTTTAAAGGGCGTTGACATATTTAAGGATTCGAAGTATAATACTGTATCACATTTGCAATTTTTTTTTATTCAAGGTCAAAGGTCACGAAAATCAGTTTTCTGCGAATAACTTGTTTCCTGTTCAAGTTATGTTCTCAGGTGTTATTATGGAAATTGTTGAGCTCAGAAATCCCTACAAAATTGGTTACATGCATTTTTCTCACAAAACTCAAGATTTTCGAGATACAGTGCGGAGAGGGGGGAGCGCGCACTTCATCAAAGGATAATGCCATAACATGCGAATTGAACATTTTACTTTGTAGATGCATGAGAAATTTATTTTTCTGATCTCCTTGCAAGACTTATAAAATTAATATACTATTCTTTTCAAATGTTCTGTTCATCATACCCTGCTATTTTAATAAATTAGAAAAAATAGATTTCATTAACATGTAATTTATACTGTAAAGCATAATTATACAGTATTTTTCTTCTATTTTCTTCCTTTTATTCTATTTTCTTCTGTCTTATTCTATATTCTTCCCCCTTTCAATATTATTATAAATTTTTCATCAAACTTTACTAAATATTTCAATTATTTCCCTTGAGTTTAGTTGCAGCTTCTCTACTTTTCCTATCCTTATAAATATACGACTCATATCTGCGCACAGGTTTTTTATACCTATGCAGATATTATATACCTTCAAATCAATTATAATAAATGCATGTATTATGTACGGTAGATGGTATTAATCGTACGTATAAGCTATTTTGTTATTATTTTTATAATCATCAAATCATGTTATATTTTTCTTGTCATTATGATTTCTGTTCTTTGCTATATCGTATTGTATGTTTTTGGGGAAATAACTTCTATTTCATTTCACTGGAAAAAACATGTTTCAACAAAAAATCTGAAACTCAATAGAAAGCAAATTGAACATAGCAGCCATTTTCACTGTGCTGCTCAACTTTCTTGAATAACATTCAAAATAGTTCCTAATTCAGCCAGCAGATGGCAGTAGCAATGGGGTGACTTGCTTCGACTTCCATTGGACACGCCTCCAAGCTCCACCTACGATCAAAATGGCCGAATACATTGGGTAGAAAAGTTTCCAAATTCAACCAGTAGATGGCAACAGTTGCCGGGTGATGTTTCAGATTTGACTTGGACACGCCTTCATGCCCCACCTGCTCTTTTCTTATTGGTTGACAGTCTTTCATGAGCTCTGTCTTAGAAAATGGCTGCTAGCAAGAATATGATGGATGGTATATCATACACAAAAAATACGCTGATTTACTATTGACGATTTTGCGCTAATGTAATATTTATTTATCTATTCAGGCCAGTAAGATTCTATCAAGTTAATATTTGAAGAATTGATTTAAAGAATTTCGACTCAGTTTCATTTTTATCGTGTAACTTGGGCCAGTACTAGACTTCAATAGTTTTATGCTATATGAAATGATATGAAAATAATATGATTTCGCACTTCCATCTCATACTCATTAATTCTATTTTTCAATATGAATATAATAAAATGAAGCTCAAACTATTCATAATCTAATACCGACCTTTTGCCAGAAAAGAAATCTACAACAATTCGGTAAAAATATTGGTATCATTGGATTATTATATGCAGGAGCTTTTATTGGAAACTGGCTTATGATAGGTCGACAGAATGAGTAAGGTGGTTATCAGCCAACCATAGAATTAAATTTATGAGGGGCGTTTCTTGGCTTGCTTCATACATTAATCGTGGGTTTTCAATTGATCAATTCATTATGATGAATGAATTTATGCAGAGGAAATCATTTCTTGTGGATTCAAGTTGTTGGTAGAATACATTTTTTATCAAAAAGTGGAAAAATTATTCTAATAGCCAAATTGAAATTTTTAAAATTCCCGTTTTGCATCAGCCGCCGTGGCGCCCCCTTGGCCGTGGCGCCCTCTGCGGTCGCACACTCCGCACACCCCAGGCAAGAGCCCTGCCAGAAGTTTTCGAAGTGAAACTCTTCAAACCGAAAGAAGTCATCAAAGAACCATTGAAGCCTGAAAAACTACTGGACCATTCAGTGTTTTCACAGACAACGAAACACGTGCTCAAGCCAAATCGGGAAACTCTCACTGAAGTCAATGAGGCCAGCAATCAATCAATCTGAATCAAACGCTGTTTTGAATTTTTTCACTTATTTCAATATGAATCGATTAACAGAGATAGACTTCAATGATTATTGATTATTATACAATTGAAAAAGCCGGAAAGAACCCATAAATTTATCGAATATGGCGTTGTATCATTTTCAAGTACGTGTGAAACTATTAAAATGTACAATAGAACGTTTAAGGGATCGCTGCATTTGAAAATGTAAGATTAGCCTAGTTCAACTAGGCTAGATAAACATTATTATTTATTAGTGTGTTCTTTTGAAATTTTTATGTACCAAAAAATAAAACATACAGTACAATATTTATGCATCAATCCATGGGATTGAGCCTCAACCATTGTATAAAATTAATAACGACAATAAAATAATGTGGATGATTGGCCTGCATAGCAGCATACAAAGCCGCCTCAACAGACACAGATTCATTTCGTAACAACGTTGTTGCACAAGCAGACAGCTTGAGCAGCTTTAGGCTTCCTTCTAAAATATACTTTCACTCCAGCATGATTTTCGATTTGCCTTACAAGGTAAGTGCTCTATAGCTCAAGTAAAGACGTAATTATTATTAAAGACAACACTATTCAGCAAATAGATAATATTCCATTGTTTATGTATTGATTGAACCGGTGAACGTATTGATACTGATAATAATATCAAACATTACCGGGTGATTTTTCAGGGCTAAATCACACAATTTTGGCACGCATTTATTTCGACTATTTTACAAGATATCGGCTTGATTTTTTTTAAGAATATCCCGGAATAACAAATGACTAACAAATTGTACATTACCAGAATACTTACTAACAGAGTCATCACGAACCAAAACATCAATTTCACAGATCTCTCCTTTCTCATTATAGATAACACTTTGCAAATGCTACACTTTGGACATAAAAGCAAAAAAATGTATGTTCTGGAGCAATTCGGAATCTACAGATACATAAAACTTCATCCCGCAAAAAAATTCTAAATGACAAAATAAACTCTTCATCCCGCACACACTGTTGAAAAAAAATAAAAATAAACACTGTTCGATAACCTTATTTGAACCCTTCACCATTTTACCATCATATACTTCTCCTATCCCTTACACTGTACCATCAAAGAACCTTAAAGCTCAGTACGCCAGTAGTGCTCGCTTGAAAATGAGCAATAGACAAATAATAGCACAAAAAAATAGTCTCGACTAGAAACCGTGAGTATTTTTACTTCAAATGTTTTTATTTTTTAATTCGATACTACAGTATTAGTGAGAAGAGATGGAAGAACAACCTCTATTATTGCTAATTGTGGCTAAAAAATACATAATTATTGAGCTGTGATGTCCATTATTGAACGAGCGGTAACGAGTTCCTACTTTTGACTCAAGGCCTGAGTCGTTGTATCGTTGAGTCGTAAAAATATATCTATATACTCCCATATCTAGGCTATTATATTGTAGCACAATAATCACGGCTAGAAAAAAACCATATGGTATTAGAATAAATTATTTTTTGGAGAATCCATCTGATTTCAATGAAACTTCTGGTTAAATATTAGCGGCAAATTTAAAAATTAAATTTTCAAGCGGCAAATTTGGAAGTACTTTCATGAGAAATAATGTTTTCAAATAAAAAAAAAAAATTATGTGGAAGTCGTTATGTTATTATTGATTTCAAAGTTTAAACATGTGATAGGAGTTTATTTATTCGAACAGCTGAGAAGAATAAGCGGCAAATTTGAATTATTTTATCATTAGACATTTTTCCAATATTTTTATTTAAAAAAATGGTTCCATTCAATTTCCATGCTTTTTTGAATGTTGATTTCAAAGTTTAAACATGTGATAGGAGTCTATTTATTTGAAAAGCTGACAAGAGGCGGCAAATTTGAATTATTCTACCATAGGATATTTTTCCAGTATTTTTTTTGTTCCATTTAATTTCCAAGCTCTAATAAGTCAGACTAATAATAATATGTCAGCTGTGCTTTACTACGAGATCTGAATAATGCTATTGAGGAAATCTATATAATTAATTTATTTGATTTATCCAAATAAACTGAACTATTGAAAAATTCCATTCTTTAACAATGATTTTCAATGTTTGTTTGTGGTTCAACTGTTTTTAATTTGATACATTTGGGGATTAACAAAATGTTATATAATTTAAAACAAAAATCGAACAATATGACTCCACAGGGTGTTTTTTGCAAAATAAATAATACAGATGCCATTAATGGTGAAAGTTGCAGATATCCTTGATGCTTAACCAGTTCTGACACAAAATGTCAGTAACAAGTTACAACCTTCACTTTTCCAGTCTATCTGAACTAAGACACAAGAAAAAATCAAATGCAAAGACGAAAGCAGAATTGAGTTTCGAATCTATTTCCTTCTACTCTATAGATCTTTGAAAATAACCCGTTTCAATCACAATATTCGACCCGTTGGGTAGCCTACTCATTCTTTGGCGGTGAAGCTGGGAACCCCCTCCCCCAATGTAAATTGTGATTACAAAAGCCAATAAAAAATCAGAGAACCGTAGGTTTTTCAAAAAGCTGTTAACAGAGTTTATTTTTTATTAAAGATGGAAGAATTATTAGATATTGCAGTACACCAACTGCTGAATCTCGCCTGCTATTTAGTTTTAGTACATTGGTCAATATTTGCAGTTGGAGAAGTCCTCTGTCTATTTATAGATCCTATTGCAATAAATGGAGATTCGACTATTATTTTCGATTATTATTACTATTTTTTTAAAATTATTATTATTATGATATTTTTCATTAATTATTTCCACTGTAGTAGGCAACCCGTGCTTTGCAACAAAAGTAAAATAAACAAAATAGAAGAATCAATTTGTTTTTTGTGTCTTGAAGATGCACGAATTCCTTTCAAGGAAAAGTCCATCAATAACCTATTCTCAACTAGAGACTAAAACTGAATAGAATTCTTGTTTCTATTGTAATAGGTTGAGCAGGAAATCTCAATTAGAAATACAATTTCAGGTGCGATGATTGATACTGTATTTATAATAAAAAACACTCACTTTGTCAAAATATCTCTAATTATTTGAACAGACCACAGACACATTTATTTCAAATTTTAACTATTTCAGAAATCAGCAAACCATTCTATCGGCAATTTCCATGCCTTCAAAACAATTCGATTCCACCCGGGCTTATTATAGAATTACCTTCCAAAAGTGTACCAAGGAATATTAAGAAATGGATAACTGTGATTCATTATTTTGATTTGTATATTGTGTAGATAAATTAATTTACATCCATTGTAATTGTACTACTATTCTGCTAAATTCAAGAGTCTCGATACATAGCTTGATTAATTCTCTTCGAATATAAGTTGTAATTTATTTATATTATTTTGTATACATCTTTTTTTGTTTTAATTAGATGTGGATGACCGAAGTTTGACAATATGCTACTCCTACTGGCGAACAAGTGATTTTCACTTATGCCAGTGGTTTCATTTCCACCTCTTGTACCTTTATTTTGTTGATAGAATGTAAGTAAACTAGATTAAGGTACATTATCGTAAATTTTGTAATTATTGAATTTTGTGGAGGAAATAAATTTGATTTGATTTGAAAAATTCTGGTATATGTATGACTGCTACTATTCAACTTTTCACATCTCTGGTTATAGTTCTTTCAGTCATTTAAAATAACAGATTTTTTTAATTCAAAACATTATATTAACTAATAAAACCGAAACACTTCACAAAATAACTTTTCATGGCCGAAAATATTAAATTTTCACTTGGGAAGTCCGATGGTAGCAAGCATTCAAAAGGCATACCAGTGTCCTAATGTTAAGTTGGGCTTCGGACAAAGACTCAAGTTCTGTAACGTAAATTTGTCAAACTCTTTAAATTTAGAACACGAAAAAATAAACCGTTAAAATTTTGTCATGGCAATGGTTCTTGTACTAGACAGTATTAACATTGAAAAACAAACTCATAAAAGTTTGTGGATAAAGAGGATTTAAATGTCATGTGCAGAATTGGGAAACGTTTACGAGGAAGGACCCCTAGAACCCCTTTCCTTTTTTCAATTATTTTCTGTGTTTTTATAACCGCCTGATTCACAACCTCCTTCACTTCCTCCACGGAAAAAATGATCGGAACATGTGGATTGACTATATTTGAGAATGAAAATTTATGCATCTCATAAAACATTCAGCAATTAATTCAATGGTACGGTAGCCTATCAGATATGAAAACATGAATTTGTAACTTGGGTAAAACAAGTGGACAGTTGCATTTTTTGAAAGTCTAAATTTGGAGTTTAGTTGGAGAAGGTAACGTTACAGTAGTGATACAGGCGGTCACGGTAAAATTGTAATACTGCCAGCGGCAGCCGGATACATACAGTAGTTTACTTTCCGGTAGGCGACATAAAAGGCAGGTAGGCATACGAAGGCAGGTACTACGGTAGGCCTACACAGTTTGCCTTTATCGTATTCTAAGCTAATAATAATAATAATGATACTGAAGTAATCAAACGCTGCCAAATAACTGTTCAACTTGTTGTTTTTCTCTTTCCCACAGCAGCCAACACAACACATAACACCTGTCTGTCACTAAACAAAAAGGCTCCCATGATATTATGCAAAAACATAATGTTTCTTCTCACTGTTCATTGAAAAGCCTTGTTGCGTACAAGATGCAATTGTATTATGTGGACGGTGGTTGCAACAGTGTCCAAAAAACATTCTGCACGTTTGTAAATAATGAAGCAAAATATTTTATATTGAAAACTCCAGAGATAATAGAACTCCATTTTGGCATTGTCTTAGTTATTTATTAAGCTGTGGTAGACGATGGTAGTTGCAATAAGCGCAATCCTGTTCACCTTGTATGAGTTTAATGCATATCCCTTGGCGTAGAGCAACTGATCTTTCCTGCAATGTTTCAAGATAGCCTTGATCCTTTATATTGATAGAAAAATAGTGAAAATCCATGGATACTAGTTACTAGAAATAGGAATTATAGGAGCTTGTGAGCCGAATTTTGGACTGAGAATCAGCAGCCTTGATGTACTGGCTGTTTACGAATGAATTTCGTGGTTTCAACACGTAACATTATCATCCGGTTGAACTTACACAAATTAAAGAGTAATTCAGTTTCAAATTGAAGGTCTCGCATGTCTATCAATACTGTCAAGTCTACTGCCGTGATTTTTCTGAAAACTGATAGGTTCATCTTCAACTTGAGCTTCACTATTCATGTCATGCGATTTTCACCTTTAGATGTGAAAAGTGTGCGCTGCGCACTTGTTCGCGATTGATTGCAAACGTTTGCTAGTTCGTGCTTCATCCAACTTGCGCAGGGTATTTTAGTACATTTGTCACATACTGTACATCCGTACTTCTGCTTAAATGATCTTATAGGAGAATATTTTTTACAAATTTTTATTGTTTTTATGTAACAAATATACTTCCAAACTCAGTTTAGAAGTAGTAAATTTGGTCTGATGAAAAATAGAGTAGGCTTAATTCTATTTCGAAATTCGTAGAGTAATTTAATAAAATTATCAATATATTGATTTTATTGTATTTTGTTTATATTGACAGATATATCTTTGAATTATTGCTGTGGATGAAGTTATGCATAATAAACTGATGAATGCATCATCGCACAAGCTTAGCTTTGCTAATGTAACTTATGATTAATTTTTACGAGTTATTTATCAATTCTATGTGTTTATATTTCACTGAAACGTTTATAAATACTGAATACTGATCACATGCTGTACTAATAAAAACAAAATGACAGAAAGCGTATGGTGTAGTGAGAAAGAGTGAGAGCATGGAAGGTAGAAGAGTTGTCCACACGGGCGCGCAGCATCTTCTATACCAGGATCCCTGTTACCGAGCGCGCTCTTGGCGAATTGGCTTATTTGGCTCGGTCAGTGTTGGTTCGGAGACTGTGAGTTCTGATTGAGAATTTATGGCTTTTCGGTATCGGCCGGGCTGGAGTCGTTTTCCCGTCTTGCCAGGGTGTATTCTTTGCTTGGACGGACTGTATAGTGGAGTGAATTATGAAACTGGCAACCAGCTAGGCCTAGACCCTTCATGGGCTGTTCCGCTGTTGTGCCATTGAGACAGACAGAATATACGAAGAGCTGGAGAGTCAATATTAATATACTAATAATTAATCAAAGTTGATAGAAGATTTTACAAGGACGTGGGACCGCGACGTATCTTATAGGATCGATTATAAGTGGGAAGAACCGTGAACAATCCGGCTAGACCAAAGTGGAATATGCTTTGCTTTTGAGTAGCCTAATTTTCATTTCCTGGAACTTTTTGTAGTCTGAAATGGACTCATTGGGTATTCCCTACAAAATATGAGAAAATATAGATTGGTATCGAAAAGTAGGCCAAGCAATCAATCCACAACGAATATCAGACTCCAATAACTGAAAATAGTCATGATATAAACGAATGCAGTAATCCAAAAATAAAGTTCCACTCCTAAACTTCTCAATGAACACTCGAAAAATAATTTAGGAAAGTAGTGTAATCAATTTTTGGTTGACTGAAATAGAGCCTTCTCATTTGGAATAGGAATCTATTCTCTGAAATTGTATAGAATCATTCAAGTTACCTTAGTTAACAATGACACACTAGTACAGTAGTAGTACTGTAGTGATGGTATTAAGGAATTTATAACATAAATAACTCATACAACATGACGATTTGCATGTTAAAGACACTAAAATTACATTTTATATTTTTGAATCGAGCTACCTACTTAAAGCATAATAATATATTATTGTGATGACTGGTAAAAACTCCAAGATTGGCGAGATGTATCAACCCATCTTCATTTTTCTTGCATTCATCCAGTATTGTTTTTCTTCCTTCTATCTGAGTCCCATTTGCAAACAGGGTCTTAAATAGACTAGAATTTTCGAAGCTTTATAATATAAATAATATTACTTGTAGCTTATTTATGCCTTCCCTCTGAGCCAACGATGTTTTCTACCTGAGCCTTGAGGGAAACTATAAACTGAAGATCCGGTAGACTCACAATACAGTGCAACATTTACGGTCTGATACTTGTTTTCATCAACAAATTATACGCCAGTACCGAGACCGATTCGAAATTATTAAATAATATTACTTCTGATGGAGAATGTTATATCCAACAACAGTCATTTATCACGCTCCGTCATTATAAATAACCAGAATTATTGCTATTTCTACGAGTAACAATTGTCAATGTTTCTAGCTTAAATTTACTTCATCCCCGCAAAAAAACAAGAGTAGCCTACCTACATTGATAGAAATTCAGTGAATTAAATATTAATGAAAAAATAAATTCTTTCAATCATGATACATACAGCTATGAGTGTGATGACTAGTTCATGAGCCACTGAATTAGCAGATAAACTTATTAAAGACTAGCTGATGCAAAACGGGAATTTTAAAAATTTCAATTGGGCTATTAGAATAATTTTTCCACCATTTGATAAGAAAAAACTCATTTTACCAACAACTTGAAGACACAAGAAATTATTTCCTCTGCATAAATTCATTCATCATTATGAATTGATCAATTGAAAAACCACGATCAATGTATGAAGCAAGCCAAGAAACGCCCCTCTTAAATTCAATTCTATTGTTGACTGACAACGCCCTCACATTCTGTCGACGTATTACATGCCAGTTTCCGATAGAAACTCCTTCATATAATAAGTTAATCCTATAATTCTAATATTTTTACCGAATTGTTGTAGTTTAAAAAAAATTCTCGCAAGAGGTCGGTATTAGATCATGAATAGTTTAAATTCTATTTCATTATACTTATTGTATAGAAAATAGAATTAATGAGTGTAATGCAGAATCATATTTTCATCTCAAGTCATACAGCATTCAACTATTGAAGTCAAGTACTGGCCTAAGTTACACCAAAAAAGTAAAACTGAGTCCAAATTCTAACTTGATAGAATCTCACCAGCCTGAATTCATGGATGAATTAATATCACAAGATCGTCAATAGTAAATCAGCGCAATTTTTTTGTGTATGATACACCATCCATCATTTTCTTGCTAGCAGCCATTTTCTCTGTCAGCAGCCATGTGTAATGCAGCCAGAATCACTGTCAACCAATAAGAAAAGAGTAGGCGGGGCATGAAGGCGTGTCCAAGTCAAATCTGAACCATCACCCGCCAACTGCTGCCATCTACTGGTTGAATTTGGAAACTTTCCAACCTATGTTTTCGGCCAATTTGATCGTAGGCGGAGCTTGGAGGTGTTTCCAATGGAAGTCAAAGCAAGTCACCCTATTTGCTACTGCCAACTGTTGGGTGAATCAGGAACTATTTCAAATGTCATTCAAGAAAGTTGGGTAGAGCAGTGAAAATTGCTGAAATCTTCAATTTGCTTGTTATTGAGTTGTTTTTTATTAAAATATCTTTGTTTCCCGTGAAATGAAATATTTATGATGATTCCCAGTTTTCTGTGAAAAATTTATTTTTCCCTTCCTTATGTGATTTCAAGCAAACTAATAGAATAAATTAATCAATAATTAAAATTTTAATTGAACGAGCGTTAGCGAGTTCCTACTTTTGACTCGACGCCGAAGTCGTTGTCCATCTGTTTTTCGTTAGACGTTATTCGTAAAACGTAAAGCCGCGTATTGACAGTGCGAGGCATGTGCCACGATTGCCTCGCGGTGCTTTGAAACTTGTGCGACTGGTACGCAGTCGATCAGCTGTGGGCTGTGGCCAATCAAATCTCTCATTTTAAATATTTAATAGCAAGAGATATGAATGGCCACAGCTGATCGACTGCGTTCCAGTAGCACAAGTATCAACGCACCGCGAGGCAATCGCGGCACATGCCTCGCACTGTCGATACGCGGCTTTAAGTAAACTAGGTAAGCGCATGCGGAGGCAGCCGCAAATTGAGCGGAGCGAGCTTTCTTTTTGTCCAAAAGTTTTTGAAGCGTGTGGACTCGAAAATTTGATCCCGGTATTTTAAGCGTAGCTAAAACTAGCTGATGATGAAAGTAACTCATTCCATTACCATGTGATGTTATGAAATGAGAATATAAAATATGAGCAACGACCTTTAAGTGAATGTTTTCTCAAGTGAGTGTTTATTTTGATAAAATAAGGCAAGATGAGAAAATGACTCCAGCTTGGTCAATATTGGTTAAAAAAATATTGATTGGGCTCAAATTGTAGGTCAGAATGTTTCCTACGATTGAGACAAAATCAATAATTTTCAAACAATATTGACCAAGCTGGAGTCATTTCCTCTATGAGTGGTTCAACTTTGTAAATACAGTATTCGACGTAACTTTTTTTGGTCTCAAATGTGCTCTGATTGTTTAAAATAATTATTCAGTAGCAAATTATAAAGGAAAATCAATATAAACATGAAAAATTGCGAAAAAATAAGCCTATTGGATGAAATTTTGGCAAAATTTTGGTGTATTTCCACAACAAGCTTCCATTGTTTGTTAGCATGTTGAGAAATATTGAATGAATGCAAATAAATAAATAATTTTATTAATAAAGACATCAGGTAAAAAACCCATTTTGCCTCCTTTACACAGTACAATACAGTTATTTTTGTATCAGTACGCAAAGAGTGATTTTGCTGCATCAAGAGAAACACTTACGCAAATTAAAATTAAAATAGTCATATCTCATTTATTTATCATTGAATCCTGACAAATCAGGCACCATTCTATTCAAAACTAGCCGGCAGGCTCGCTTCGCTCGCCTTCTCCGCCTAGCCAGGCCGCCCCCTGGACCCCCGACAGTATAGGCAGTGTAAGTGAGACAAACAGGCTTGCTTCGCTCGCCTGCAAAACCTCTGTCAGTGTCAGCTAAGACAAACAGGCTCGCTTCGCTTGCCTGCAAATTCCGTTCAGAAGGGATTAGAAATTTATTGAACACAGCATTTCTAGACCTAATTTGGACCTGTTTACTTAATTTCAACATTTTCTGCCAATTTGTTCTCAAAAAATCTAAAAAATACTCCGAAAATTCCGAAAAATAGTAAAACGCTAATGTGAAGTGTAACCTTTGGAAAGTATATTGGACATAGATTAAAACTCAATTCAATATCTTCCAAATTAGTTCATCTATAATCTTGCTGAACCAATTTTTAATTTTCAATTTTCAATTTTTAATTTTCAATTTTCAATTTTCAATTTTCAATTTTTAATTTTCAATTTTCAATTTTTAATTTTTAATTTTTAATTTTTAATTTTCAATTTTCAATTTTCAATTTTCAATTTTCAATTTTCAATTTTCAATTTTCAATTTTTAATTCAATTTCAATTTAATTTAATTTTAATTTTCAATTTTCAATTTTCAATTTTTAATTTTCAATTTTCAATTTTTAATTTTCAATTTTCAATTTTCAATTTTCAATTTTCAATTTTTAATTTTCAATTTTCAATTTTTAATTTTCAATTTTCAATTTTCAATTTTCAATTTTCAATTTTCAATTTTCAATTTTCAATTTTCAATTTTCAATTTTTAATTTTCAATTTTCAATTTTCAATTTTTAATTTTCAATTTTCAATTTTCAATTTTCAATTTTCAATTTTCAATTTTTAATTTTCAATTTTCAATTTTCAATTTTCGATTTTCGATTTTCGATTTTCGATTCTTAATTTTCAATTTTCAATTTTCAATTTTCAATTTTCAATTTTCAATTTTCGATTTTCGATTTTCGATTTTTAATTTGATTTTCTCTTAACCAAACAAATCTTAAAAGGTCGTTTATTTCAATGTGAAATAATATTAAAAGTTGTTCTAAGTTGGAAATAATCGGCAAAAAAAAAATGCTCTACTCAGGTTTCGAACCCCCCTGATTGGTAAGCAGTGAAATAATAGTCCACGTCGCTAACCACTGGGCTATGAGGCTTCGATGAGGAGCCGATTTTGCCAGTGATACCAACATGATTTCAAGAGCATAATAGACATTTCTGACCAGGAACGTTTCTCAAAACTGATGTTAGGTTGCAATCCTGCAGTGCAGAGAGCATGAATATAGCATGAATAATGTGTATAGTAATAGTGTGTAAGCAATCCTTTTTTTCCTTTTTTCGTCCTTAATATGCAAATTTTCAAAATGCTCTATAGCCTATAACCTGGTCCATGTCTACTATCACCATGGCAAGTTTGAATCAAATCGGTCGAGCGGTTCCGGAGGAGTAGTTATACAAAGAGTGACTTTCCTAATCCATTAGAGCTTTGCTTCGCTCCGCTCAATAAGACACTCGGGCCTAAGTAATCACTCTTGTACATTGCTATACAATATGAGAACATGCAATAGAAGATGAATGGTTGTTCAAAGCGCTCAGATGACAAAGAAATTAGCCTATATGTGGTAGAAGAGGATGCACAAATAAAGCAGAAGCTACCCTCTTAGCTTACTTATTAGTCGTCGATAAGAACGAACAATTGAACTCTAGAAAGAACTCTTCTCCTATAATGTCTAGACTCTATTATAAATAAATAGTATAACTCTGAACACAAGATTACATCTCCAGTTGAAAATAAATATCAATAACCTTTCACAAAATGAACTTTGTAGCATGATTCAGACGTCTCAAGAAAGAAATGTCAGAAACGCAACTGCTGCTTCTCGACCTGATCAGCTACGCACGGCTTAAACGATAATAACTCCTTGAAGATTGAATTTTCACTAATCACTCAATGAGCAGAAAATAGTCAGTATCATTCGAGCAAAATAACCGAACAACCGAAACAGGTATCTCGATTTTCTAATAAATCAGTCATCAGTGGTTTGACAACATCTTGTCATCTCATTTATTATGGATAACTACCACAATATCAATTTCACAACTACTCAAAGAGTGAAAGAAGCTAGTAAGGCTGAACGAGTGAAACTATATTTTTAATTGAAACTCAAGTTTGGAGTAGCAGAAAGGAACATTTTATTCAATAGACAGTGCTTAAAATTCAAAGTCATTCCAAAGTATGTGTCAATTGTAACAAACAATACCTCTACAATTGCACAAAAGAGCATCAAAGCAGCCCAGAAGATCTGGACAAAGAAAGAGATTAGTCGCTGGTACAAGATTAGGGATAGCTTATCTTTTTACATTTTTACTCATATTTTGTAGGTTACTGTAGCTATTTATTGATCTTAAATTGTATTTTCTGTTTGAAACGCCATTTTGTAATGTTTGAATGAACCGCTAATCGGGGAGGAGCTTGTCTAGGCCAATGGCAGACGTTCACAGTCATTGGCTCAAGCGTCGACCAATAGCGGTGCATCACCGTTAGTATAAATACTGCTGCTCTCTCCGCTAAGTTTTAGTTTACCAGAGATTGATAATGGTGTAACAACCGAAACCGGTATCTCGTTTTTCTAATAAATCAGTGGTTTGACAACATCTTGTCTTTTCATTTATAATTGAAAATACTCATTAACAATTAAATATCATATTTACATTACTTTGAAGTTAAAAATTCAGTTTTAAGCTTATTTTGCTCATTGTCTCAATAACCATCAAAGTTACAAACTTCGAACTGGTTTCATTAGATGTCTCAGCAGATTTCACTCAATAATCGACCACTATAGTACCCTCTCAAGGTCGCTACAAAATTATAAAATTGAAAATAGAGATGAAAATTAGAAAACAAAAATTGCAGCTGTGTGAATAATTGAGGACTTTCGGACATTTTGAAAATGATATTTAGGTATGTTTTTCACCCAGGAACAATGCCCTAAAGTATTGGTAGGGAGTTCGCAAACACTCTATAATTATAATAATATAATAGAAATTGTAATCGAGTCGAGGTGAAATATGTATTTGAGGCATACATAAGATACATACAATACAATACATAATAAGGCATGTATTACCTTATTATCTAGAAATGAAACTTGGCAATATTGAAGGTTTCATCAAGCACAGGAAACTATGAATTGCATGAATGAGCAGAAGTGTGGTTGTTGCATGTCTGCGACGTATTCAGTTGTTTGTCCCTGACTAGATAATGAACATATAGAATTAATCCAAGATAGGCAAATTATTATCAGCTCGAGCTGAATGCGTGACGAGTTCTCTTCCTTGAGAATATTTCTGGTCAAAATAGGCGTCCTCATGAATAACTCAATCTACAGCATCTGTAAGAGCTTTCCATTTCTAACATTCTAAGCTCGATTCAGTAAGAAGGGACATGGGACGCGGACGGAGCTTTCATGGAAGTGCCACCAAATGTTCTTATTTGATTATACAGATGAATTTCATCCCGTTACCACGCAACAAGTGGCAAATTGAAAATGATTTGTTACTATTCCGTCTGATGACTCATCAGACACGCGTTACTTCATATTTGTCACTAGTGACATCAATAGTACGTGAACGTTCGATTCCTTGTGAATTATTTTGTTTTATACATTTCAAGATCAACACGTCTACGTCCCGTTCCTTCTGAGTGAATTGGAGAAGTGTCGGACATGTGAGTATTGAGCTATTCGTTCTATACATTTCATATGATCAGCTGATCGTCCTCGTTCTGTCTGAATCAGACCTAAAGCCTGAAGGCCTAGGTCTGAATCTGACCTAGACCTAAAGCCTTAAACGCGCCGATCCATGCTGCTACTTGATTCATAGAATTTATCTATCAGTGCAGATGGTTGCTGAGCCGCGAAGCACGAGAAATATTATTGTATGATGAAAAAGAAAATTCAGTCTCGATCTTGGTTCAAATAAAGCTTCAACCTCGTAGCATTAAGTAAGATCTCTATAGAAATTTCGCAATTACATTATTTTAGCGTGGAGATAGAATTGGGTTGGCAGTGAGTGGGTGTGGGTGTGGGATGGTGGCATAGGTGGGCCGATAGCAGCTCCTTATAAAGCACCACTCCACATTACCTGGTCACTCACCCAAGTCCTTTCAGATAATAGATACAGCTAAAATATGATTTCCAAATTGAACTTTTTGAGATGACGTCGTTCTGATGAGCCGGTTAGGCACAAGTTTGCTTCTAAACATCGTCAAAAATGGACACATTTCTCTCAAAATTCTCACAAGATAGGATCAACTTATTAAGCCTAAAAAACCAAGAGGTTCTGGCTCAGGATGAGTTCAATGTGATAAAAAATTTTCAATTCAATTTGAATGTTTTTAAAAATAGAAGATATGACCACTTTAATTTCAAATTTTACTAGTAATCCAATAAACTTTTCTTACTATTAGTGTTATTTCACTAGCTGTTACACAGGTATATAGTCTGTCCAAGCAAAGAAGGCCCTCTGGCAAGATGGGAAAATTACTCCAGCTTGTTCAATATTTGATCAAGAATTATAAATGTGGTCTAATGGTCTTAATAGTACATCAAATTATTTCTTACAATTTGAGATCAAATTGATAATTTTTGAACCAAAATTGACCTAGCTTGAGTCATTTTCCCATCTTGCCTGGTCTTCTTTGCCTGGACAGACTATACCGGTACATCAATCAATCAATGACACTGTATAGTTGGTGAACTACTTTTATCGATTCTTATCTCCAGCTAGGCGACCTCAGCTGATCAGTCACTCGCCAACCGCCTTCATTTTTGTCACCAGCTGTACTTATACTCTATTTTCAGACTTTATTTATGTTATATTGTTTTTATTATAGCTTTTATATTTGTAGCCTATAGACGTTGTATAAGAAATTATATTTATTTGGCACTTATTATAATTTCAATTTAATTTGATACTTTTTATTGTTTCATGAATGATTTGCAGTTTAAGAGGATTGCGATAGAGTGGCTAGTAAGGGAGAATAAATCTTTGAGAAAAGATTCATCGTGTACTGAGGTATACTACCCAATTTCAAAATAAGATTTATAAGTTTGTCTGGATGGTGCTGAAGTGCTTGAGAGCAATCTGTTTAAAATCCTGAGCCATGTTGATCCATAAGCTCTCAATAATAATCTATTTATGTTGGAAAGTGTTGTTGTGGGTTTAGACCATATTGGGAAAGTAACAACAGCTGCAAACAACATTTTCAACAAAAGCGGATGACAAGAGAAGATTATCGAGATATGTAACACAGTTTACTGATTTTTTTCAACATCCATGAAAGCCTGGTAGGAAATGATTGCCTTGCTTCGTCTGCTCTCAGTTTTTAAAAGCATGTAATTTTGTGAAGCACACCTCATTGCTTATCGTTAACTAATTTTCTTGGTAATTGTAGGGAAGAAGCTGACGTTTTTACTATCTTGTGAAACCTCACCATTGGGGGTTTACGACACTTTATTACCTTTAATATTACTTTACTCTGGTGTAGTTCGCTCATCCTGAGAAGACAATGTAAAGTTTCATAAATCAATGTAGTTACAGTTTAAAATTAACCATTAACCATTTGTGGGTTATGACACTTTATTACCTTTAATATTACTTTACTCTGGTATAGCCTAGTTCGCGCATTCTGAGAAGACACTTAGTTACAATGTGAAGTGTAATATAACGGAGTATCTTTTCAGTTTGTGCGAACTATGTGTATTTATACAGTCGTTTCGCTTGCCTTATCTACCTAGCCAGGGGGATCTGTCCCCTGGACCCTCAGCAGTGTCAATGAGGGAAGACAAACAGGCTCGCTCCGCTTAACTGCAAGTTCTATTTGCTTTGTTCATCACATATCACTCAACATTTATTCAACTGTTATTTTTGAATTTTCGTACCCAAACGATAAAAATCATGAATGAAATAAAAATGTTTTATTCTCAAAAAAGATGTTACAAACACTTGAAATATGTATATTCAATAATTTCAAAGAATGATACTCCTCACCTAGATACAGAGCCTGTGTGTGAGGAGAGTCGTCAATATAAATCATCTTGAAAAACACTTGAGAAAATGTATTTGTAAACTACTACCAACACTTATGAATTTTGGACGATTTGAAAATCTTCCAGATCAGTTCTCTAAATACCTCAGTAGTTGAACTTGTGTAAGAAATTTGAATGTTTTTAATTTAGAAGTCACAGAAAAACCTGTGAAAGCGCTAAAAAATCTTTTTGAAAATCTGTGAGATTAAGCTTTTTGTATAGAGGAGTTTTCTCTTGAGAGAACTCGTAGAGACTCGTAAGGAGAGTTGCTAGACTTTGTAATGTAACAAAATAGTGGTGAAAATTTGGTTGTTTTATTCCAGCAACGACCAAAGTATTCGACAGTCGCAAACTTGTATATTGAATGTGTAATGTTGATAAGCTTTCTCTATGATAATCTCAAAACTTGGTTCGACTATAAATTATTAATATAGCAAAATGAACCTGTGAAATAATGAGAGACTCACAAATAATCATCTGTCAGGTAAGCAGTATTGGAAAGCATGATTTGTATAATGGTTATTGCAATCATGGCTCAAAATAAAGCAGAATTCAATAAAACGTTTGAACTTCAGGAAAGATCTTTTTTCAATGGCCGTGAACAACAAGTATTACATCATCCTCAATAAATTTTAATAATGAATTAAATAATAAAAATGATCATTCCTGAATCATTAGATTCGAATAATAGCTCATATTTTTATTACATCAGAAGTACACACTGTACATGTGAGAAGGAATTTGATACAGGCTATAGAAGGAATGATAACACCAGCAACCAGCCGGTTGACATTAGGAAGTTACTATTCTTTCCGGAGTGTATTCACCGCGACCGCGTGTTTGCTAGTTCTCGCTCACATAAATTAATAACAGTGCAGTTGTTACCTGTAATAGAAAAAATGGAAAGATAGGACTAATTTTGACAATAGCGGAGCTACTTTTTTAGTTGGGTTTGCTAACCAATTTGACATTCTATTCATTGAGATTGAATCTAATTAGCAGTTTTGCGCTGGCAAGGTCAACGTTGGTCACTCAACCATGTCAGACGAAATCTAATCTCAATTTCACGACTCACCATAACATTCGGCAAAGTTCTCATTTTTTGTGCAGCATTCCAGTTACAGGTCTCTATTCTCTTGTTGATTGTCATGTTGTAATTGACGTACGCTATTGAAGCTCAGTTTACAGAAGAACGTAGATTTAGCCTCTTCACTTTGTTAAAGCGTGGATAGACACCGTTAATATTTAACCAACCACGCTGGCTTACTTCATTGCAATCCCAGTCAGGCATCACTTGATGCCTGATGGAGGAGCACGCTAACTTCATGCATAAATAGTTTTAAATTGCCAGTTCAATTTTGAAAGGGGCGGTAGAATTGATAGGTTCTGATCATTGTCAAATACTGTGATCAATAGAAATACTGTGGGTTACATGCAATTTCATAAATTAATTCAATATCATAAAATGTAATTGATATCAATTAACTTTGAAATTCATAAAATTCGAAATAATTTAAAATAACTATCATTGTTATTATTAGAATGAAATTTGATATCATTTTCATGAAATATTTTTACAAAATTATTCAAGTGTTGGAATCTGTGTTGAAATTAGTCATTGGTTAATTAATAATAGATATTCAACTAAATTATGTGATACCGGTAACTGGGGGTTACTTTGGGACAGGTTTACTAGTTTTCAAAGATAATATGAGAAACGATCATATATAATCTCATATAATGAGATCTCAATCTCATATATAATGGTCACAAGAGATAGCTACACATTTTGGCTATCTGATACGATGCCCCTATGGACCATGTATGGAGATGTTGTCAAATTATGAAACATAATATATTTCAAAGTCACAAAAAGCAATGCGGGGTAACTTTGGGACAAACTTATTTTTCTTTTTAAAACGTATGTCGATTGATGACAACAACAATGTAGCCTATAAAATGGATAATTCAAACCTCAATTTATTGTTATCTACCCGAAAAATCAGTGTAAGTTGAAAAATATAAGGATTGATTACATCATAAAACAATTACAAAATTTGAGAATCGACTGAATTAGTTTCAAGCATGTTACAAAAGGAAAATTGGCTTTTTACACCTGAGGGTTCTTTCATTCGTCCCTATAGGAACTAAAAATGATAAAAAATGAAAAGTTTTTCAATTCAAATAAAAATCGCAGTACCCTTTTCAAATTTTTTATCCATGCATAGCATGTTTCGACTACTCATTTTCAAATCACTGAGGGGTCTTGAAAAACAGTGATAAAGTAGCCCTAAGATAAATGGAATATGCATAGTTCTAAGCATTGAAGGTCTACTGATGAAAAAAACATGACAGCACACAAAATTACCCATTTTCTCAATGAATTTATTAGAAAAAGTGAATATTTTACCGTACATGCACAAAAACCTGGAAATTTGTTCTAGAACAATTGATGAACTATTTTTTACTCAGGATGACGTTTATATTTATGAGGGAAACCCAATTATGGATGTGGGTGACCCTTAAAAATCTTTTAGGGCATAGGGGTGATTTTCTGACGGTCCGCAGTTGTCCCAAAGTTACCCCGCAACCTGCTGAAATCTTAGTTATATCGTTATAAAATGAGAATAAAACAATTTTTTCAAGTTTTTCTAACGCTAGATTGAAGTCAACAAATATATGAAAAGATCATAATAACCTTAGAAGTATATACCATAAAATGATCGATGGGTAATAGAAAGTTTCCAGATTTTCCACGATATTGAAAATATGAGTATTTTAAAGAATACATGGTACCGCCATTTTCTTCCACTCATAACTTCTGCGAAGTGGTCAATAGATAGCAGTACACCTAGAGCAACTGTTCTGACCGTTTTCAGACTCGTAGAAAGCATAAAAATGGGGTAGTAATTGAAAAGATCACTGTCCCAAAGTTACCCCGCGTGTCACAAAGTAACCCCCACGTACGGTATATCATTTGTTTTAGTTGAACAGAGATTATGTCCCTATTATCTTCTACAAACTAATAATCATCGATAAAGAACCTGTTGAAAATGAGGATTAAATATGTTGTTAATTTTCATATTGAGAATTAAAATAGAAGCTCCATTATATTGACGGTTATCTCAGTAACGACTATCGCCTGGCATTGGATTAACTTTCACTGACTGAACAACTTTCAGCTGATTGCTTGCTGACAATAAAATACTGAAAAGATTTGCTTCAATCACTCGGTGTTGGGAGATACAACCTCAGTAGCACTGGCGGCTCGTGTCCACGAAAGAGGTGAAGTGCTGTTGTACAGTAAAAGATACGGGTACTTCACCTGTTTGAGGTCGTTTCCACGCCAGTGCTCAGTAGTGCGTTATAATAATATTGAAACTACATTTTTTCAATGAATATTGCAAGTTTGCAAATAATATGGAAAATCAACTCATACACATTCAGCCCATCATACTTTAAAGACTTTTTAGATCTTTGAATCTCCATGGGAAGCGGTTTGTCCCAGTGGTAGGGAGCGTATAATCGGTGAGATTAGATAAGCGACGTTCCTCTGCCATCACTGTTGTACCCGTGACCAGTTCCTCTGAATTCAATTTATGAGCCGCAAAAATCGCTTCTTGGTGGTTTGGAACCAACTAAAGCAGTAGGACCAATCATCTCTCATCACCATCCTTCCCATTACCCACGCACTGGCCCAAAAGCCCATATGGGCATCACCCTAAATATCACCCTAAAAAAAGTCTTTGCCTATCATGATGTATAACGTATAATTGACCTCTATCTGAGTATAATTTAGTCCTCATCCAATTTTAATCCCCCCCCCTCCAATTTTAAGCGAAATTGAAAGCAAAAAATCAAAATTGGAAAATTTATCAGAGCAATCTATATGGAAAAGGACGTGAAAATGGTCACTTGCACAGGCACAGCTAGGAATTTACATCCGTGCCACCTCAGGTGCAAGTTACAATATTTTTCATATTATTTATGCCCATGTAAATCTACTAATATAAATTATTAAAAATGTCTAATTCAACTTAATTTTTATTTCAAATTTGTATTGAGCCCCCATAAATGTAATATCAAATACCAAATCACCATTATCCGGTACAGGAATCTGATTGAAAGAGGAAAGTGGGTCAGTTGGAAATTGAAATGCACGATTTGAGTGGTTTTCGGGAGAGAAACGTTGCGCGGCCCAATAATCAGACCGAGAAACAGTAAGCAGCAGCCGACAAAAGTAAAAGTGGCAGCTAAATGAACTGGCTGAGACGAGTGAGACGCACTGTAGAAATGCGATTTCCACTCTTTCACTGATAATAACCATAATTATTAACAGTATCGAATCGTCATCTAGTATGAAGTTCTCTAGTAAGTAATATTTATATTCAAGACTTCATGTTCAAGCATGAGTCTTATTGTAAGTCGTGAAGAAATGTACATAAGTACCCTAAATTTCATAATTGGAAGGCATCTAGTTAAAACCACAGATTTCAACGGCAAACGTCTTTCAAAGCCATTGGTCCCGACTGATTAATCATCACTCTCATTATGACCATCGCACAAGTCTAGATTGCATGAAGGTATCACTCTCGAAAAAAATACAATTATTTCATATAGAATGGTACAGTCAACTTCTAAAAATAATCGTAGTTACTAAAAAATAATAATTATTACATTAAAGCCTCACAATGTTTTTCATTAAACTTTTCAAAAGTACTATTTATCTGCTTTGTCTTCTTTAAATCTTGGTTTGTGAATTTAAGGTGACTTTTAGACAACACTTTTTTCTCTTTAAATTAAATTCTCTACAATATCACATGACAATATCTCTACAATGTCACATATCCCGGTTGGATAATGACCGGTTGGATAATGAATAATGACCGGTTGGGTACCGGTCAACAATAGGCATAAGATATCCCTTTTAAGTTGAAAAGTTAAAAAAGGCAAATTTTGACCCATCATCTCAGAAACTATGAGATTACAAACTGGTTTCTATGATTTTTCAGCTTGTTTTACATTGGAATTGATCATTTGAGCGCTTGATTGATCGTTCGATTGTAAAAGTCAAAAGCCACAGCCCACAGTTTTCCATAATTATTAAAACATTATTTGAGTAATTTGATGAAGCTCCCGACAAATTATAAATTTATGATTCATGAAATATGTACTCTACTATCTTCTGAAATTTTATCTCGTCAAAAAGTTTTTTCTTCTCCGAACTTTCTTCACTATTCGAGTAAAGACATTTGTGTCATTTTTTCTACATTTTTCTAGTTATAGCCTACAATAATTCTGTCGTGATATTAATTTTTTATAAAATATGTCTCTATGCTCTACTAAATGTAATGTTTGTTATTCTAACCAATGTCAATTTCTGTAATGTAGGTCAACAATTGAAATTTAACTTATGCAAAGATGAAATAACTTACAAACATTCAATATTTCAGTGAATGGTAACTGTACGAAAACCTTCAAATCAAACGTACTTTTGTGTAAAAATTTTGAAATTAACTACAACATAACAATTTGAAAAACTAACTAATCCGGTGAATAATTATTCAAATGATTTGTAAGCCTATATAACAACTCATGGTTGAAAAGCTTACTCGTTTCTAGCTGAAGGGATTTCAACCTAGCAAGCTATAATAATTGATCGTTGGATATGACATAAGTTTTAATCTTTAATTGTCAAAATTCGAAGACTTTTTCGACATAAAACAAATCGATACACATTATTGGTCAAAGTAGTAGAAAAATCTTGTAATCAAATTGGGGGGTCCCGAATATGTTTGCGGGGGGGCCGAAACAAACTGTTACGCCACTGCATTTGATTTTATTAATAAGCTCCAGATTCATCAAAATAGATGGGAGGCTAGTGGATACTTTTTAATATAATTTATCCATGTAGGCTAATGGGTGGATATGTTAGAAGTGAAGAAAGCCAAAGATTATTTCCAATATGTTTTATCTTATAATACGTGGGAAGGCGAAGACTCATGTAGGAGTATGAGCAAACGAAGAATATCAAGAACAAAGGATATTGTGTCATTGACGTGTAGCGTACCCCCCCCCCCTCCTCAACCATCCCCCCTCCCTACCCACCAGTTCAATGCCAACGTCTGTCGCACATAATAATAATAATAATAATGTCAGCCTTTGAATTCAGTGTTCAGTCTATACTAGCCTATACAACAAACAAATTCAATACATAAAAGCAATTATATTAGCCGTCAATAAGATCAGTGATAAGGACAAAAGGGCTTTGTGGGTCTAGAATGGACGTTAAAGCCAAAATATCCTAATATACTAAAGTAATTATATCCATGTTAATCTATAATCCGGTATAATCCTACCTAAAATCCTAAATACATTTTTCAGATTAATAATTTCTCAAAAATTGTGGGTGTGCAGGCAGTTCTCCCTCTACCATTCTCTGTGGTCAGTCGGAATAGGGTTGAGAAAATTGTTACTTTCTCAGAAATGCATAATCACGAATTTTAAAACAGATTAGTGACGAAAATTCATTATTTCAAGGAGCAATACGAATTGTCATCAAGGATGGATATGGTGACTGGTTGAGAATTCTGTTGAAGTGGACACTGAAAAGCGGACGAAAGAAATACTGCAGCCTGCAGGTGTTGATATGAGATTAGATGAGATGAGAGTGAATCGTACATGTTGCAATCAACCTCACACTCTGCTTATACATCTCTGTTAAACTTCTGATATGAGATGTAACTTCGTTTGATGTAACATTGAAGAGTTATAATTATAAATATACTTGTAATACACCTATTTTGTATTAATATTTGTAAAAGAAATGTATTCAATTTTTTTAAATAGAGAGGAGGATAAGCGAACACTTTGGAAGGACAGTTGATGTGGACTGTGGAGCAGCCAATGGAAAGCGCAATGCCACATTACCAACAAGCCTCATTACCAGTTGGTTGGTTATTCAAGTGACCCAGATTTGCAGCTAGAACCGCAGCGCACAGTTTTTATGTGACCCCTGGTTGATGGTGGTTCCAGCAACTCAACTCTAGCAAACAGAATTATTGCATTTTTTACCATAAGTATCGTGTTTGTAACCCTATCCTGTAATTGGTGGCCCGCTCTAAAGCAGTCTACATAAAAGCGAAATGGCACTCATTCTCTCACTCACTCACTCATCAGCAGAACTAAAAATCTACCGAACCGAATGCGTTCAAATTTGGCAGACATGTTCAGTTGGACCTCTAGAAGCGTAATAAGAAGGCATTTTTGAAAATTCATAATTATACGCCAAATATTTGAGTTTTTCGGCGTTTTCTCAATTTTTTCGAGAACCAATCGGTAGAATGTTAAAATTTGGTGGACAGGTTCAGATAAGATCTAGAAATGTTGTGTTAGAATATTTTTGAAATCCGTTCAAAATTACACCAGTAATTATGTTTTTACAAAGTTGGAGATGTATTGCGGGTTGCATATCTCCGCCTTGAAATATACGGTAGTATATACCGCCTTGAAACCAATATTATTACTGTAAATTCAATGGTTCAGCGAGATTACTAGATGAACTAATTTGGAAGATATTGAATCAAGTTTTTAACTATTATGTGTCTACTATATGTCCGATGTATACTTCCCAAGGTTACGTAACTATTTTCCCAGTATTAGCGTTTTACTATTTTCGGAGATTTTCTTGAATTTTTCGAGAACAAATTCAACACACTGACACTGCTGATACAGTTGTGGGTCCTGGCTAGGCGGAGAAGGCAAGCGAAGCGAGCCTGCTGGCTAGTCAAAGTATAAATGCTATACCCTTTTCACTGGTATACCCTGGCTAATGCTATAACTTGGCGTAATCTTAACGGATTTCAAAAATATTTTTAAACAACATTTCTAGACCTTATCTGAACCTGCCCACCAAATATCATTATTTTCTACCAATTGGTTCTCGAAAAAATTAAGAAAACGCCGAAAAAAGATGGAAAAACTAAAATATTTGGCGTATCCTTGGGAACTTTCAAAAATTCGTTCTTAGTATGCGTCTAACGGTCCAACTGAACATGACTGCCAAATTTGAACGCATTCGGTTTGGTAGATTTTTAGTTTCGCTGTTTAGTAAGTTTAATGAATGAGTGCCATTTCGCTTTTATATATAGAGATAATAGAACGGAACTTATAAAAATAGCTCATAACTCATATAAAGTACTACAAGGTAACTACATGCATGCTAATAATCTAGATAATTGGATACTTAATCTATAATAATTGTATAAGCTTTTGATGGAGTTAAAAATGATGATAGAGACATCTTGTATCAACTATTCTGATCTGTCCACTAATTTCTGTTGAAAATTCTAGCATTTATAGATGGCCCTGGCTATTCCTAACGGTTTTAATCCTTGTGTATGGGATGTTGATATAGTACCTGCCCTTGTACATGAATTTTTACGTTTCATTATTTTTGTGAGAAAAAATATGTCTAACCTAGTTTTAAGAGTTCGATATTCACACGACAAAACAACGTTATGTCGCAAAAGATATATAGAGTGGAGCGCGGTAAGTTGTTGGTTTGAGTTGCAGGTTGTGGCAGCTCTGTTGGTCAAAGAGAGGCGAGAGTGGGCGTTTATTATAGTGACTGACGGGAAGTTTTACTTCAGCTGCTTTTCAGTTGCCATCAAGGAGTGGACAGGTAATATAATATAATACCTATTATGTTCCCATAATGTAGGAATATGATCTACTATAGAAACAATAATTATCATGAAGTTGATGTTTTCTTTTGAGAAGCGTGAACAAAATAGCAACATATGATATTAAAATTTTAAAATTATTTTGCTGAAAAGATTGAAAGACCGCGCTTGCACCGCACTACCGCGCCAGTTTAGTTGTGAGCTTCTAGTGTAGTCGGGATCTCTGATCTGAACTACGTCAAATTTTTGTCTCCCCACCCCACCCATTTTTCATTTTGCCCAATATCAGGCAGTTATGGAACAACCTTTTTGCAATAACCTTGAATCTACAGTTTATTTCCTCTACTGTAGCTCATAATAACTTACTTATGAATGACCTTCGGTACATCGGTAACTGAAGGACTAATTTTCAGACATGTCATGAGAAAATCATTCGAATAGAATGGGATTGCAAAATATATCTTGTATGAGAATCTAATGTTTTCACAATGCTATCCATTTCAGCATACAAATAGTTTAAATAAATGATTAAATAAATTTATTTCCTTCAAAAAATACAATAAATACATTTTACATTTAAATTCAGTTATGTCCAAATGATAAAATTTCTTTTTTTTTAACCTACTCAACTATGAGAAACCCATGTGCTAGAGTAGGTTTAATAATTTATATTGATGTAGAAGCCTCCTGAACACCTAGGAAAGGCATTAGAATGCAAATATTGTAAATTCATCACACAATGGTTTTTCAAATGGTATAAGAATCAAACACCAATAACTTCTGAAAATTGAAGATGCAAGCAAGCAGTTGCTTGAATTTTGCTTGTGTCATAATTTAGGTTTTTTTGGTAAGAAATTCTTAATGATCAACAATATTATTCTGAATTTGAAGTCATCAGTTTCATCATCTAACTATAAGTAGGTACTACGGAGTAGAGTGTTAAAAAATAGTTAATGATGAAGAAACATTTATTTATTAGAAATGGATGCCCTCAACTTATTTCTGTCTATAAGGCCAAGGCCACATGTGCAGCTAACTGCACATGTGACCACAAAGCGTTGTGTGTGACCCTGCCCCCGACTTGTCCAAATTTTAATAAAAAACATGTCATAATTCTGGGCAAATTCTGTGCCACCGAAAAAACTTTTTGTACTCCTCGTTTCGGGGTAAGAATGAACCAATCCCTCGACTTGACCGAGTTTGGATAAAAATTATACAATAATTCAATACTATTTTGTACCACCAAAAGAAATGTTGTACCCCTTACATGTTTTAGTGCAGAAGTGATTAAAAAGTGGTGGCTGTACACCGGCCTGAGCAAAATGCAATAAAACCTATAACAAAAGCTGGAATTTTGAATTATTTGAATGATAGCGAACCAGCTGATATCGCCTAACGTACCCCCTAACCATTAGGCTGTCTGAAATGAACCTGAAATCTCAATTAGCTGCTGCAGAGAAAAAAATGAATCATGATCTATTCGTTTGCCGCAAGAGTCTACAGCAGTTTGCTGTACGTCAGGCAATATCAGCAGATTCGCCATCATTCAAAATTCAAAGGCCGGGGTACAGCCACCGCTGTGACTAGTACAATCACTTCTGCACTAAAACATGAAAGGGGTACAAAACTATTTTTTGGTGGTACAATATGGTAAATAAATTAAGACTTAATTAAAAAATAATTTATATCCAAATTTTGTCAAGTCGAGGGATTGGTTCATTCTTATCCCGAAACGAGAAGGAGTACAAAAAGTTTTTTCGGAATTGGCCCAAAATTATGATATGATTTTAATTAAAATTTGGTCAAGTCGGGGGCAGGGTCACAATGCTACTAAAGTCTAGAGCAGCTAGCTGCACAAGTGGCCTTGGCCTTAGCCTACTACAATAGTATCCAGTTACAGTTTCAAAGCGAATAAAATTAAATTCTTCCTTCTTAACTTAAGTCTTCCGTCTAGAAGCTTAACATAATTTTATTTAATATTTTTTTATTGCGGGTGATGCCTACATAAGCACTTTTGATTGACCGTGGGTAATGGATAATGGGTACGAGAGTGATTGGAAACTCCCCATGCCTACCTGGAATTGAACCCACTGCCAGGCGTTGCTAGTAATACTGAAGGTTTTAACGCCCCCAGACCATTGCGCCAACCTGGCCGGTGAGTCCAAACCATCAACAAGGATTCTCATCAATTTAGCAGATCCTGGACTCAGGCGAATTTCGCAGGATCTAGATATTTATCCTCGAGATTAAATATTTTCCCGTAATTTGTTAAGATTTGGGTAGAACAGATCACCAGTAACAGATAATCAGACTTCAATTGCATGCATTCAACTTGGAACAATGAATCGAATCAGATCCTCACAAAGTAGGTACGTAAAATAAGGAGCTGGAGACTGAAGACGAAACTAGGAATAATTGCTGAGACTTGAGTAAAATACATCATGTTGATGTTGATACTCAATAATAAATTTTAAATAACAATCGTCTATTTTCGAAACATGCTCTGAAGGCAGAAAACTAATAATATTCATAAGAAAAGAGAAAGTATTCTCCCCAAAGCATTTCATGACAATAAGGGTGGGTTTCTCAAAAAAAGCTGAACTGAATTCAAACCATCAGCAGCTGGCTCAATTGAAGCAATAAATTATAATAAATGTAACTATACAATGATAGCTGATATTTGAACCTAAAATTTTAGAAAATTAATTTTTTGGAGAAACCGACTTCAAGTTTTTATCATTGATCATTCTTCACTTAATACTTTATGAAAAACGGAATGGTGGCCTATTTGGAGATTCTATCTGTTCGATTAGTTCAATTCCTTCAACATTCTCGTAAGGGTGGCTGCTTGGTGATCGTGAAGTTGAGTCACGAGCACTGTGGACTGCTCTTGGATGAGTGACAAGTTTTTGGCCAAGTACACATTGCCGAGGTGGAAGCTACCTGTGTGGGTTTTCCCACACAGCCAGACGAATTCTTTATAAAATAAATAAAGCTACATCCTACTTGCGAGCAAATTTTATAATTTAGCAAGTAGTATTTTTTATTTTGGCATTTTTTTAGCTTTTGGCATTTTTGTATATGAAACATTATCGATAAATCTTTTTTATGATGTATACTTTCATTTTCTTAAAAACGTGTTTCGTTTGATAAATTGTATTGCTCAAGTGTCAAAACAAATAAATATTTGATTTGATTGATTACATCTAAATTTGACACTCAGCTAAATATCATAATCATTTATATCTCAATTTATAATTTCAAATGAAGAGCTTTCTCCTAAGCAATATAAAAAATTAAAATAATACTTTCAATCGTTTTCTATTTTTCTGTACTTAGGTTTTTCTTTACAATAGAACTTGTATTAACTTTATTATTCGTAACTGCTGGGCCACTCCCGTCTCTCGGAGACGTAGGTACTAAGCATTACTATCAATTTTGAAACTTTCCTTGAAAGTTTGTAATGTTTTTATTATATCATCAATCTAACACTTCAGTCTTCAAGAGCCATTAAAAAATTATTGTTTGGCAGAAATTTGTCACAAGATAACTCAACTCATTTCACAGAAATCGATAAAAGTAGTTGAAAAGTTTAGATACAGTAAAAAGTAGTTAAAGTTTAGATACAGCAATACAGTAGTTGAATAATAATCACTCACCTTTTGCCTCAACATTTGGTAGAACAGCCGCACAGGTCCATATAATCAACACACCGAGTAATAAATCACGTATAAATTGCATTTTAAGTTGTATTTCAAAATTCACACAAGCAAAATCCAACTCACTTGAGTGATTCAAATTTCAATGTGGATAAAAATGTTGAATGTACCACATTTAGAAATGCCTCACGTTCGTCAGTCACAAGCAACCTTCCATAACATCGCTGACGGCGGATCTTGGCCAACTAAACCAGAACCAGAATCAGAATGCTGGCTGCTAGGCCTAGCTACTTCAGCCTTCCATTCAGCGAAGCCAGTCCTCCAGGTACATTGTCTACGTCTGGTCATAGTCCAGAACAAAATTTCCCTCGTCCACCTCAAATTGCCCATACTGCCAGAAAAAGGAACAAGAGTATGCTGTCGCTCTTGCTCTTGCGACAATATTATTCTATCACAAATCTAATACTAAGTTAATTAATACTAAGTTAAGTTAACCTTAGCTATCCTCCAACTCACAGTTTTGAATACAGTCTCCAATCTTAGCCCCAAGTCCAGTCCAGAGGCCACTGTTGCAAGTCCATGCAATTACCACTGTTGCAAGAGCATTGTAATTAATACATTAAGTTAATACTGCTAATAGGCGGTCTCAAATTTCCTATGCTTAGTTAGTTAGTTTTTATCATGTCTTGAACATACAGTTGACAGAGGATGTGTCAACATATAAGTGTAAAACATATAATAAAATGTTCAAATAGATTGTCCTATTACACATAGTAACAGTTTTAACAATTACACAAATTATTCTGATAGTACCCTCTGCAGTAGGTATGTACCGTAAGTTACTGAAAAACGCATATCTAGAAAACATATTATAACACTCATTCAAACTTATTCATTAATCATTAGCTTTGATTTTTCATGTATTAAGTAAATCATTCAACAATAACATACTTAAGGATTTTTTGTAATCTTGAACAATAATATAAATTAAATATAGGAAAAGGAAAGCTACTGTTGGTATGAGTTGAAATGAAAGTGGACCTGCTACCGTATTGAATTAGGCTACTTTACGTAAGTTACCGTATGTAATTCGCGTGCAAGTACTGTATATAGGAGTACAGCTCGCAAAGTTTTTGATGCAATCAATTTGGTTTTTTTTCAGCTTGGCTTAGTCATTTACTACTGTCTATGACTTTTGTGGAAAGTCATTTACACTGCAACTACATGGAATAAAAGAGAATTTATTGTGAGGAGAACAGATAAAATAACACTAATGATTACCGTTCATTAACTGCAAATTTTAATATAAGAACGCCTAGCTGGGTAAATTTATTTTGAGAAGGATGTGTCTACTCAAATCAGTGCCGAACTTTCAAGGCGTCTTCAAGAATGCAATTGAAGCGTCAATTTAGAAAAAGTAGCCTAATCTAGAATCACGTTTTTTCCACTCTTCTAAAATTGGGTGTCATCAAAATAATTTGTTGCGGCGTCACAACCACAAGCCGATGATTGAGTGTCACAAACAGCAGATAGCACTACACAGACACGACACGACACAGCAGTGGCGTATATATGAATGTGGAGAGAAAAAGTACCTTAATCTGAGTTATTTCTATGAATAAAAATTCCATATAATTGAAAAATAAATTATATTTTATGAATAACTATACCTATTCGATTTTTTTATTTATTGAGAACTCTATCCGCTATTTTAAAAAACTAAAATACAAAGCATCGTCCTTCTCTACTGCCCAAGTGATGAGCAAGAAGTGTTTACACAGCAATGGCGGCAGGGCCGTCGCGTGGGCGAGGCGACCGAGGCGTTCGCCTTGGGCGCCGCGGCCTGGGGGGCGCCTCGGCATTGTAAATTTTTCTTCCCCATTTTTAGATTTGAACAACTTGTAATAGTTAATGTAAAATAAATGAATAATTGATGAGTAAGCAATCGTCGCATCAACATCCTGTGTCTCCGATAGGTGTTAAATAGTTTTGTACAATTTCTGAAGTCTCGTTCTGTGATTGATTATATAAAAAAGATTTTCATTTGAAGAAACCACCTCCAGTCCTCCATCTATTAAAATTACAAATTTATTATTTCATATCCAGCTATACCCTTGTTAAAATATTGTGTTTTTTTAGCATATAAATCAATAACCGTTGAACTTACATACTTCTAACTACAGGTTTCATTAAATACCGCAGCTAATTTTACATAGGATTTGATAATCGTAGATCTCAATAAAATGAATGAAGCCTTTAAAGAAATAGAAAAATTAATATTTTTTGAAAACTGTCAATTTTACGTCATTGTTATCTCGATAACAAAGCGGTTTTAGGGGTGAGTCTCATGGAACTTTTTTCTCTAATAAATTGGTGTAGGGAATCACTCTGCCTGAGAAGTATTGCTCATTTCTCCTGAAACATCCTGTATATTTAATGAATAATTCCAATTAAAAACTATAGATTTAAATTAGAAAAGTTGATAAGGTTTCAAATTCTAGATTGTCTAAAAGGTTCTCTACATAATCCTCTTTGACCCCCCCCCCCCCTGGATCCACCACTGCTAACTTTTGAACATGAACATAGTATAGTCTGTCCAAGCAAAGAAAACCCTCTGGCAAGTTGGAAAAATGACTCCAGCTTGGTCAATATTTGTTCAAGAATTATAAATGTGGTCTCAAAAGTAGAATTAATTCATAAATTCGACTTCTCTCTGTTTGTCTCACTTACACTGCCTATACTGGCGGGGGTCCAGGGGGCGAAGTAGAATTAATTGTTTCCTACAATTTAAGATCAAATTGATAATTTTTGAACCAATATTGACCGAGCTTCTTCGCTTGGGCAGACTAAACCGGTATGTGAACTGTGGAGGTGGACATTCAAACGTACCGGTAGGGATAGTTTGGGGGACGCCGCAAATGTTCTTGCCTCGGGGCGCTAAAATCCACGTGACGGCCCTGAATGACGGTACAGTGACCTATTTACATATAACACACGTCATGAAGATGAATTAATAAATGATGAGATAAATAATTGGCATCTTGCTCGATTTCTGCATAGCAAATGATAAAGGATATTAGGTTCTACAATTTGAGCCCAATATTGGACTTATTTTGGTAATCACTAGTGAGAAAAAAATTTTTTCCTTGCAGAAAAGAAACATGTTAGAAGCTTGATTCCCAAGCGATAGCTCAAGTCGCGCGGTTTTAGCTGCGCTACTGGAGCTGCCCGGATCTAGCTGCGCTGCTCTAGCCATCACAACTTTATTTACATAAAATAAATTTAACCTGTGAATTTGACTATTTATGGATCTATTAAACATGAGTAGCCCTAATAAATTAGTGAAAATTAAAAATATAGTTATGTGAATAGGGTTGAAATGGCTAGAGCCGGGTGACTCCAGCGGCGCACCTCAAGCTGTCGCTTGGGAATCGTACCTTCAAGTTGAAATTTCAACATCCTAATCACATTTAATTGAGAAAATTTGTTTGTAAAAATAAAAAAAAATTAATCGAAGCATGTGTCTCGACCGGCCGGTTTCGCTGAACACGTTCAATTCTGCCTTGGGTCAAAGACTTCAAGAATGCGTTCAAAAAGAAGGACGCCATCTCACAGATGCGGTCTTCAAAAGTAAACATTTACATATTATAACATTAATTTCCAAGAATGTAGATTATTTTTGTTACAAAAAAGTTCTTAAATAATATCTCTAATGTTGAAAGATTTGTTTATTCTTCCCGTTTCACTGCCAGACTCTGTATGTAAAACATGTAATTTGCCAATATTCAATGAAGAAGTATATTTAATGGATAAAGATGATTAATTGGCTGATATATATTATGCACATTTTTATTTGGTAAAATTCCCTACTAAAACTATTTTCAGGCAAAATCGGAAGTGATACTACAAAAATGTGGCTTGTGGGTTATCATTCACAATAAAATTATTTCAATGAAATTCAGCAATGGAATCCGAAATTTTTTTGTTTGTCCACGGCTCACCAGCCCACGAAGGGCCTGGGCCTACCAGCTGGTTGCCAGTTTCATATTCACTTCCACTAGCGCCCAGCACACGGGGACCGCAGCGCCGGCCAGCCGAACCCGCAGCCACCTACAGCCCCTGTCATTGAGTCAAACAACAACAACAGTTGCGGCCTGCCACAGATACCCAACCGGCCGACACCACAATCCCCGCGTACAGGGCGCTATACAGTCCGTCCAAGTAAAGAAGACACGTACCCCGGCAAACCAGGAAAATTACTCCAGTCCAACCAATGCCGGCAGAAGTCATGAATTCTCAAACAAAACTCACAGCCCCCGAACCGACATCGACCGAGCCGAATTTTACCTATCAAACGGGAATATTCTCGGACATTGATGCTATGTAATGATGAGTAATAAATAAATACAATTGAAAAAAGCAATCCAAGCTGTTCAGGGTAGTAGATACAATGAATAATTTCAACACCCTATGAGATTGATTTTACACCTACACATTGATGAGACTGCACTCGGTTGCAGCTAAGTGATGGAGTTAACAAGCTTTATTTCCAACTAAGAACATCACCATTCGTTCAAATCTTCCAATAAATAGAATTTCACATTTTTCAATTTGAAGGTTATTTATTTATACTTCATAAAATACATGCAACAGTTGGTATTGTATTAATTAAAATTGTTTGTTTGTCGATGGCTCAACAGCCCATGAAGGGCCTAGGCCAGTTGCAAGTTTCATATCCTCTCCACTATACAGCAGAGGTGAATAATCATCAACCAGGATAGAGGTAACATGTGATTAGCACGTTGATCCTCCCAACCATGAGCTAGTTACGTAGCCAAGTAACGGCGCAGAACACCTCTGAAGAACATCCAGTTTATCAGTTAGAGTGATTAGAGCTAAGAACATCCCCATTGGTTCAAATCTAGGAATAAATAGACCATGTTTTAATTTGAAGTTTATTTATACTTCATAAAATACATACAATAACTTAGTTTGTATTGTATAAATAAAAATTACAACATGGAAGTCTTTTTGATTGTGGAAAGTCGATTCTTCAATGGAACAATATGATATCAACATTCAACTCATTTCCAATATGCTTGAAAATTGTATCCAAGTCTCTTAATGAAGAAATAAAAAACTACAGTATTCATAGCATACAAACAAACCTACGAGCTAACAATATTAATGAGGTGATTAAACAATGTACATGGGTTCATCTACTTGGAAAGTAATGTAATAATGGGAAATATATGTTAAAACATTCAAAATAGACAGCAATGACCAAATTTTATGTCTCAAAAAATAATTATGAAAAAAAATTATAAGGTATTCCTTCAATATGTTCACTTTCATGGATAGAAAGTGACTTCTTAATAATTATAATGAATAGTAAATAATTTAAATAAGGAATCTATAACTAAAATAGAATAGAAATTGGTATCTTAAATGTTGAAAATAACATTTTTTGTAATTTTAGATCAAAAGCACAAGTTTAGCTTCAACATGAACTTTTAATAACAAATTTGAAAGGTGAAGAGTAGGCTACTTACAAATTCCTAAAAGTTTTAGAGTCATTAATCTTCAATAAAAACTGACTTGGAAAGATTGTAATTCTCTTCTAATCAAAGTTCCAAATTCGAGAACGTGATGATGCACTGTAATAATAAATACAATCTGTATGGTATGTAAGATAAGGGCACATTAATAAACATAAAAAATACTTAGAAAATAAAGATGAAATTACCCAAAATCATTATAATAAGAACACCATTGACATCAATTTCTTGCCAAATGGATTTTCAATATTCGAGAATTGTAATACAACACAGAACATACAATATTTTTGAAAATGAGTTTGATGAATATATTTTAGCGAAGAATTCATTATTCAACATCTCATTTAATTGATTATTGGGGTTTGGAGAAAATGTATTGGTATCTTCTGACTCGATAAAGGAAAAAGTTTTCTATTTTCCATCATTTAGAAATATTTTCCTTACTCATTGAACTCTATAAACGAGGATATCTGCAATGAATAAAATCTCGAGAAGCGCAAGATTCATTTACTGATCTACGGGCATATTATAAGCATACGATCACGTCAATTAGTTATCATTTCATAAAAAATGGAGTCAAAGTTTGAAAAACAGATGCGGCTCTGATCAAGGTTTCAGCAGTTGCACAGATTGCAGTTTATACAAGTGATTCATGCTGAGCCACATCATTTCAATTGAATTTCAAACTCACTGAAACCCAGGTCCTCATACAATATATAAAGCAAACGGCTGAATCGCAGCCTTTCCATCGGACTTCAATATCACGCCTATGCCAAGTGTTGACTCCGTGAAAGTCTGATTTACACTATCTATCTATCAGTAGTATTAATTTTATTCCTATGAATAATTATTCTAGAGTTACTGTAAATCACTTATCGTCTTATTAAAAGGTTGCTCCGAAAATAAGGAACTGATGAACCTTCACATCGTGATTTATAAAAATATACAATTTTATTCAACGATTTCATAAAAATAGAAACGTTTTTTAATGTAAAAATGTGATGTAGAGATATTAAAACTCTTTCTGGAGAAATAAAAGAAAATTGAATAGCCTAATAAATAAATATGAACTATTTTTAATACATAATTGATATAGATAGGTGATCAATCCATTAAATTAAGAAATTGTATATACTTTTGGATTCAAAAGCCATCATCTGATAATTCAATTTTTTATGAATAAAGCATTAAATATTCAAGAATTTCTTAGAAATACGAATTCCTTTCAAGTTATCTAGGACTTTCTTTCCCTAGAAGTAAAATAGGTAATATTTTGGAATAAATGCATTATGATCTTTCAAAGTTTTTACAACCTTTTTCAATAATTATGTATCATTACAAAATAAGCATACTAATAGGAAATGTACTCATGGGAAGTTCTACGTAAACTTTTGTGGAAATGCCTTGTTAATAAAGTACGAATGATGTGCTTTATTTCGATAAATCATACGGTTCGAAAGCAGGGATATTATTTACAAATAATTGGATGCGTCTTATGAGACCAGTGCATGAATATGTTGTGTGAGAAATATTTTTCAGCAGCACGGATTTTCATATTTCAATGACAAAAGTGGTTTCAAGCTTAGAAGCTTAATTCGTATTACAATTTTCATATAAAAAATTTTTAATTTAAATTTCAATTTTTATGGAAGCTTCAAACTGCTCTTCAATTTGTCAAAAATCGATATTGCCAATGGGGAAGCAGTAAGGCGTAGCAAAGTCAACAAAATTATTTGTTAACAATTATAAATAATTTAAACAAAACTTTTTTTAACTTCTAGTCATAACTTGGTAAAATAAATTATAAAAAATCCGAATCTTCCATTAACACTTATTATCAGAGTATTTTTGCATCACTTGAAGTTCAATCAACCATCACAAAAGAGCTCTCTTATTCTTGAAACGAATTATTGAGAAAAATGTAGGCCCACAATGTTCATAAGAGTGACTACCTTTCAATTATTATTGTGTTGCTTTGTCAAACGTTATCACTGTAGTTCATTTATGCAGTAATAATTGAATAACAGTAGCATCGCTTTAAGCTAGTTCTAAATTAACAATACAATACAATAAGTGATAAGTGATAAGAGGATGGACCCATATGAAGAGAAACGAATATTTTGGCTTGATTCTACAAAGTGATACCTATTTGATAATGTGATTTACAGTTGAAGTTGAAAGAAAAAAAAATTGTCGCACAATCATTGAGTTACGACGACATTTGTATGAGTAACAGTATGCTTGCGGAGATACTCCATGTTGAGAAAGGTTTTGCCGCACACAGCACAAGGTACTCGGTTGCCGCGTACATGTGTTGCCTGATGACGTCTCAATGATGCCTGTTTCAGAAACGACTTGCTGCAAGTTTCACACGTAAACGGTTTAACACCGGAGTGTATGGCGACGTGATTTTTTAGGTGAGATGAGCTCTTGAAGCATTTATAGCATTCTGGACATTCAAAAGGTCGCGCTTCAGTGTGTGTCAAAAGATGTTGCTGTAGAAATGTCTCTTGTGCAAAACTTTTGTCGCATATTTCACATTGGAATGAGTGTTCACGATCATGAGTCAAAGAGTGTTCCTGCAGGTGAATTGCATGCACAAACCTAACTCCACAGACGGCACATTCGTACTGCAATGGTTTCATCAGGGTTTTGACAACTACCTGAGACGGCTGATAAGCGCTGCCATCTGTATTGTCTTTTCCGGATCCAGCATTACTATGCGCTGCTATTAGATGATTGTTCAATTCATTGAGATTTTGCAGCACTACACTACATATATTACACTGCACGCCTACGGCTGGCACGTTATTGGATGATGCCACACCTTGGTTGTAGCCTTTATTGTTTTTTGTATGTGTTAATGTGTGCTTCTTAAGATTGGACGAGTCAGCAAAAGCTAATCCACAAATTTGGCATGCAAAAGGACGAGCTCCAGTGTGAATGAGAACATGACGCTTGACATCGCTCGGCCGCGTGAATGCCTTGTCACACATAGAGCATGGGTATGGCCTACGACCAGTGTGTGTGATCATGTGATTTCTCAAATTACTCGAATTTGAAAACGCCATTCCACACTGAGGACAAGAGAATGGCCTTTCTCCAGTGTGTATCACTAGATGCCGTTGCAGTTCTGAAGGCTTGCTGAACGACTTCTCACATTGAGTACAAGGGTATGGTAAGGATCCAGTATGCTTCATTGAGTGTATCTTTAGGTTGTAGTTGGTTGTGAATGCCATTCCGCAAATTGTACAACCAAATGGCCGTGCTCCTGTATGCAAACAAGTATGACGCTCCAAGTCAGAAAGTCGGCGGAAAGATTTTTCACAAACAGTGCATGGATGAGGCTTTGTGTCAGAATGGGTGAGCAGATGCATTCTCAGATTGCTAGAGTTTCGAAAGCTTGAATTACAAACATCGCAAGTGAAAGGACGATCTTCGGTGTGCACAATACTATGACGGACCAAGTCAGAGGGTTTGTTGAAAGCTTTATTGCAAACAGTACATACGTGGGTGCAAGCTATTACACTAGCAGCAGCAGCAGCAGCAGAAACAGTATTCTGGCTTTTATCGCACATTCTAACTCCAAATTTGTTTGTTGAACTTGCAGGCTGATTAGTAGTGGTTATGGCTGTTCCGGTGGCTTGAGCCAGAGATGATACAATTGAAGCTACTGTGGTAGCAATTTCAACAGCTTGTGATGTCTGCGACTGGTTTTGATGAACAGTGTTACGTACTGCAGTCTGCGGTGCTTGAAGAGAGCTTTGCTGTTGTTGTTGTTGTTGCTGCTGATGTAAAGTGTTTTGATTCTGATGGTGATTGATCTGATGCAGTACTCCATGGTTGATCATTTGCGGACTTGTCAAGGCCTTAACTGCACTTTCATCAACGGTTGATGGCACATCCCTAGTATTTGCTGAAGTGATTGCACCTGTTTTTGCCTCATTAAATTCGCGACAAATACTTGAAGCTCTCACACTTATCATATTCTGGTAGGTATCATCACATTTTAGTACTCTATGTGATATACGTGTATGATTCAACAAAGCAAAAGTATTACTGAATGTAACATTGCAAAGATTGCAAGGCACCTCATGCATGCTTGGTTCTTCATTTTCATAAACAATAATATTTTGATGCATGGTTTGTTTGTCAGTTGGATTTGCCGTTGCTGCTTGTGGGGCACTGGCACCATTGTTGAATGCTCCGATTTCACAAACCGGTTCTGGATACTCTCCTTGGTGATGGTAGCCGGGAGGAGGTTGGATACCAAGCTGCGAACATCCCTGCTGCACCATCATGTGGCTCAATGTTTCAAACGAGACACTTCCAAGCGCCCGATCTGATGTCAACTGCAAACAAACAAACAAAATCAATCCTACTCTGAATCTCCAATATTATTATGTTATACACAAATGCACGTCTTCATATGGGGTAACTAAAAAACTAATCACCTGTAAAACTAATTATCAACTTGCATACATTTAAGTTACCTGTAAATACTTACTGCATCTACCAACTCAACTTATTTTTGCTTTATACTCATAAACAATTTCTCAATTTATACATTCATTTAGATGTAACCTATATGCAGATATAACCTGCAACAAGGTGTAATTCAGATATAATCATTCAGGTATAACCTGGAAAGTAGTCTCTCTCTATAACGATTCTCCCTATAAATTCATTTTTTATATAATGATGGATTGGTAACACTTTGTTTGGTCTGTCATAAGTTATAAGGCTCTCCTTGTAATGAATATTCTCTATAATGATGAAATTGTCAGGTCCTTTCAATAACGTTATGAAGAGAGTCTACTGTATATGGTATCTCGTTAATATGATAGTTATATAAGCTACTGGAATGATTTCTCTTGTCTTTTACAATATGCAATAAAATACGAAATTAAATTTGAAGATAACTGCTCATATGGACAAATGAATGAAAGTGAAAAGTTGGTTCCAAATACCAGTAAATAAATCCTTATAATGCCCAGTTTGTGAGTCTTTGAATTGGCTAATTAACTTATTGAAGTTAGTAAACATATCAATTTTCTACATATTATTAGATGAAAGAGATCCATGTGTCAATCATATGACTGTATTTTAGAATAATTTTCTATGATTCTTAAGTGGCAGCTGAAGCAACACGGGCAGCGTTTTATTCTTTCATATTCTTTTTTGCTAATTTGTTCAATCACAAATAAACATTAGATTATTGTTGCAATTATTACAATTCTCGTTACCTCTTTCATGTAAACCTGAAATAAAGGTCCAGGATTAGTTCATATTGGACACATTAAAGAGCGCAGTGGTCAAAACTCAAGACACTGCTGCCTGCACTGTTTACCTGCTGCCCTTTACTAAGCTATCTACGTATGCTACATGGTTAGGTAAATGAAAAAAAATGTTGTCATACCACTGATTTATTAGAAAATTGAGATACCAGCTTCGGTTGTTACACCAGTATTACACCAGTTTTAGTTTATGCCAGAGATCGATAATGGTGTAATAACCGAAACCGGTATCTCGATTTTCTAATAAATCAGTGGTTTGACAACATCAGTTATTATTTCATTATTACACCAGTTTCAGTTTACCAGAGATTGATAATCAGTGGTTTGAAAACATCTTGTCTTTTCATATATTATGGATAACAACCACAATACTTCTTTTCTTCTAGGGCTACTGTATTTGAAACTTTAAAAAACTAATAAAATAAGAGCACCCTTTAAAAAAAAAATATATATATATTTTTTTAAATATTTTTTAAAGGGTACTCTGATTTTATTCGTTTTTAAATAACAACCACAATATCAACTTCACAACTACTCAAAGAGTGACATGGTTAGATCGGTTTGTTTTCAATTAGTAATAATAATAATCGAATAATCGTAATTATGAATTAAAACTGAAGACAACTGACTTAACCATGCTACAAATATAGGTAACCTACTCTAAGAAATATAGAAAATATTCTAAAACACAGTCATATAATCGATACATGATTCTCTCCTGTATTGCTCTATGAACAATTATCAAGTTATTTAGCTAATTTATTGACTCAATAACCAGCCATAAGTATTGTAAGACAAATAATAAAAAATACCGCTTTTGAATTGTACAGGGTGGGTGAATAGTTCATAAACAGCTCAATATTTTCTATATAAAGGTAATTTAGAGGTAAGGGACAACATGTATTGTACTGAAATCGAGAGTTAAACTAAATTGAAATTACAAATTTGATCAGCCAAATTGAATCCAAGTTAATTTTTTTAATAGGAAGATGTTGATGTGACACATTATTTCGATTTGAAAGCCAAAAAACATCCCTAACGGCGCTATCTGCTCCAAAAGATTGATACAAATTACATTGTTCTTATGGGACATAATTTTGCCCTTCGGCAGTTGGCAGTCTTAAACCCACTCTTAAATGTATCGCATCTCCATCTTACCATTTGAAAAATAGTGGCAAATCCAAGTCCACATTGAAATGTGAGAAATCATAAGGACGCCCTAACAGGATCTCACCTTGCTTGGAATAGTTACCTATGAGGACGTTCTTAGCTTGTGGACGAGTCTTGAAGAATAATATCTTATTTTTCTCAGACCTTGGAGGCAGTTTAAACTCATTAGTCTTGTTTCTATAAGTCCTAAAATTGTAAAAATCGCTCCCCTTTCAAATTTTTAGGTATTTTTGAGCTGCAAATTGATTTTTGAATCGTCATATCAACAAAAATCAGACCTTTAATTTGTTTGTTTCTCATAGCTTTTTATAATTATCTTTCAACAACATTAATTTTCGTAGTTCGGAATTCCAACACCATTCAACAAGCCAGAATCCAAGAGTTAATATAAAAGTTGAAATGTACTTGAACTTAGCAGTTATAAAGGCATTTAATCGGTAACTAAATTTTTTGACACCTATAAGCGTAATCTGTATATTATGAATTTTTTCTTTTCTACAAACAAATTTTCTCGATAACAATAATTAACAATAACAAGTGATTAGGGTGTTATAATTTCGACTTAAATGTAGCATTTTAGCTGCGCTGCTCGAGCCATATGCACATTATATATTATAAATGTTCACTCTGTTATTAGGGCTACTAATGTATAATGAATCAATAAATAATTAAAGTACCCTTTCAAGTAATTTTCAAGTTAAGTTAAATTGGAAATGACTTGAAAGGGTTAATTTCACTATTCATTGATTTATTATACATTAAAATTGATATTATATAATTATATGAATAGAGTTGTGATGGCTAGAGCAGCGCAGCTACAGCAGGGCAGCTCGAGCTGTCGCTTGGGTAGTGATTGGAGAAGCCTATCATTATACTGTAGAGATGCTTGGAAATAACGATGGATTTTTGAAAATAACTGCATTCATTAAGGGCGCATAAGAGAATTCCAGTGCACATCAAGGGCAAAGTTTACAAATCTGCAGTGAGAACAGCAATGCTGTATGGGAGTGACATGAGAATGTTGAGATGGGCAGGTTGAGTAAGTAGACTGGACCATATTCAAAACATTCACGTCGGAGGCAGTTTCAAGGTGGTACCGGTCTCTGAGAAGGAAATGGAGGGAAGACTGCGCTGGTATGGACATGTAAATAGACTCCCACCCAACCAAATGACCCGAAAAGTTCTTAATATGGAGACACAGCCAAGAGGTAGAGGCAGACCCCGCCTAACATGGATATCTTAAGTTCAAATTCAAGAACATTCCTACCTATGCAGGCTCACATCTTTTCAACTATCTACCAGACAGCCTTAAAAATTTGAAGAATTCACGGACAACATTCCACAGAGAGCTGGAAAAATACCTCACCGTATTATGCAGTGACCGAATTTATTGAGGAGCATACGTACCATCACCTTAGAGTATAGAGCTATGTACTCTTAACAACCTGACGACCCTGATAGAGGAGATCAGAAACCATTGACGATTCCCCGATCCCAGGACTGCGAGGAAGGCATCACAAGTAAGTTCATAGAAATATGAAGCCGTTGGACCTATCAAATCAGACAACCCAGGATCGTTCGAACTGGCGACTTAGATCAAGGAGAGCTGAGCCCAAATTATGGGAAAAAGGCAAGGAAGAATAGGCCTCCTTTGGGAGATTGGCTATAGTTAGTAAAGACATTCAGTCGTTTCAAGTCTCTGGAGGAATAGTAATTGTTGCATTACACTCTAACTGATTAACTGCATGTTATTCAGAGGTGTTCTGCGCCGCCAATTGGTTGCGGAGACTGGCTTATGGTTGAGAGGATCAACGTGCTAACCACACGTTACCTCTATCCTGGTTGATGATTATTTGCTTGCTGTATGGTCTGCCCGGTTCGGGGGGGGGGAATTCCAGCGGGGTGAAGGGGGCGGCTTCGGCTCGGCCAGTGTTGGTTCGGGGACTGTGAGTTCTGATTGAGAATTTATGGCTTTTGGGCCGGTAATGGCCGGACTGGGGCCGTTTTCCCGTCGTGCCGGGGTGTCTTTGTGGCTTGGACGGGTTGTATAGTAGAGTTAATTTGAAACTAGCAACCAGCTGGTAGGCCTAGGCCCTTCATGGGCTGTTGAGCCAGACATACATACATACATACATACATACAGGAAGAATGAGAACTTCAATCATTAAGTTACAATTTATTACTAGAAGATGTAAGTAAGCAAAAAGCTATGAGGTATAAATTATTATTTTATATTCTGATAGTTCAGAGTACAATTTTCTGTCATGTTTATCGAATATTTGTTGTATGCCAATTCAATTTATTTGTTGATATTTTCTATTCATGAAGTTTCATTGTTGAAATAGTCAAAGTTACTGAATTTTAAGTTCCTACTATTGTTTGTTTAAACGAATAAAATATTACAACATTGAGAAACATTACAGTATTACTGTATAAAGCTCATTCTTCGGCTGACGCCTTGAAAGCCAAGCTTGTGATTTTGTTTGATAATTTATGCTTGTATTGTTTCAATTTTTGTCAATAAATCATTATTCTATACATTTTGTGCATCCAAAATCCGCTAGATTAACAATTAAGAGGCTAGTGATGAGTAAAATGAGTCAATCAACAGGAATTGAAACTTAACAGATCTTTGAACAACCAAGTAGGCTATTTCTGTGTAGCCCAAATTTTTACTGTTGGCAAAAATAACCCTTTTGGCGATAAATCTAATTTCAATGACAATGTTCTGAAGTTTTAAAAAATTATAGGCCTATGTCTACGAAACGGAAAATTGCTAATAATTAATAATTGTGAATTGTTTTGTTTTTTCGGAGTTCTACTATCTTTTGATTGCAGGTTTGACGTCTAGTGGGATCGGACTCCCCTTACAAATGTTTTCAAGAAGAAAAATGGTTCCTCAGAAAGCGGTTATGAGATGAAAATAAGCAAGGATATCGACTTTCTCGATTCCCAATAATAGAAGAAAGCATTCGGAAACATTTCAATTAGTGTGACACAATTGATATTCATAATAATTGAATCAATAACAAGTCATAATAACTGTTTTAGTAGCAAGAAAAATCCAAACTTTAGTTCAAAAAGAAAATTTTGATATATTTGACAGACAAAGCATATTATTCGGTTAGAGAGTTTTGAGATAGTTGACATTTTTTGACTTTCCCCTTCCTCGGATACAAGCTATTTGACACAGGGTATAATTTTTCACAGTACTAGATCAAGGTGAATCAAATTCAAAAACCTCTAGCTTGAAATTGCAAATAAAGAATTTGGATTTGAATTTAAAGGTGGTTGCAGATTAGAAAATGATTGTTGATCAAGAATGAAGTTTGATCAACTGTTTTAGTCTATATTATATAAGATTGACTATTTCTGAAAATGATAGAAGAGATACAACGGGATATGAAAAAAACAATTGTTTTATTTTACAATCATCCAGATTTTTCACTATCCAGAGAGCGTCTGGTCAAATTATATCCAGATAACTGAAAATATACTATTTCTATACTGAAAGAATAATAACTTATTATTAATGGAATAGTGTTGGTAATCTGAGTAATAATAATTGGAGAAAAAAATTGAAACCTTGTCATGACTGTTCCTCTCATGAGAATTATACTTACTTGGAGTTGAGCTTCGTGATTTCCTTCATTTCCATTCCTGTAACAACAAATAATTATTTCCAGTTAATTGACATAGTATGTGAGAGTGGCCGATGAAGATGCGACTAGCGATGCCCACTCTAATTCATTTTGTGTTGTAATTGATAGCGCGCCGGTCTGATTATCGCAGATACCGCTATACGTCTTTCGAAGGAGACGTCAAGTCCTGACTTCATAAGAGCCAGTCATTATCTCTCATCATCACCCCTCTTATTACCCAAGCACATGTGGGCATCACCCTCTGTAAAAAACTACGGCTGATTGATGAGCATCGACTAAATTACCAACATCGCTGGTCGCATCTTCATCCATATCTACTGGATCACATTTTCATAAAAATCGACATTCGCTCTCCCAATATGTTTGCACCCTTTGTTTCCCGTCTTTCGGAGGAGACGATAAGCCGTCGGTCCCGACTACCTCAAAGCAGTCGTCATCTAGCATCCATATCATTACCCACGCACAAGCCTATGCGCTCATGTGGGCTTCACCCTCATAACAAACAAACAAACCCTTAATGTGTTGAGCCGCATTGAATGCATCAAAGTCTGATTTTGATTAAGAAAATATTATACTAAGATAGGCCTAAATATTATAATGAGAGTGGGCCATGAGTATATGCTAAATATAGATGCTTCCAATTCTAAATATCATACAAAATAATAGATAATACCCAAAATAAATTTTTGAAGTGTTCATTATTTTCTACTCCCATATAACATATTTGAAGCATAGTCGCGCATAATATGGTGTCAAAGATGCCGATGACTTTGGAAGACAGTTCTTCAAATACAGAGTCGATACCGGTAGGCTAAGTTATATTTCTTAATTGTTACAGACACGGTTTCTATGAATAACTTTGCTTTTTTCATTACAATTCCTCAAATTAAAAATTAAACTCAAAAGCCCATTTGGGTGATATCTGGCGAACACAAGGCTTATACAGTTGTAACTTTAATTCCTATTTATACTGTGAAATTTACACTCACTGGAGGTACGCCATCTTACCGTCTTATAAATTTGAGGTAATTATTATTTGATGCAGGACTGCTTTCCATTTCCACTTGATATTACAGCATTGACTGTAGTGTCAAGTGACATATGGCTCAATGTATCTCTAGGTTTCACCATGGGGAATTTCAATCACACATGAAACACAATCTCAACAGAACATAGAGAAATATACTTTGCTATGGCTACAGGATTAGAAATCAACCATAGTCATTCTGGCTTTTTACTTTCTTCAAAGTGGGTTGGATTTATCATCCACTAAGTTATGCGATATTAATATGGCTGCATCATATTCTGTCTTATTGAGAAATATATTCAATAAAATACTGTAATCACAGTTTCCAGTGGGAGTTTGAAACACCTCCATTATTGTAAAGATCTGTGATAAGGTAATGAATGAATTATCCATACATGCAAAGTATCCGTGCCTTGACAATGTGAAAGCGTTGTTGAATTTCATGAACCAGAATGGATATAACTTATTCAAACTGAACAAAGTACAGTTTTATAAATGATCAAGGTGACTTGAATTGGTTCAAAGATAGTCTACATTTAATCAGTAACCTGCTATAGCCTCCTATTTTCAAGTCAAGTTAAAAATAATAAGTAACTTACAACACAGAGAAGAAAATGTGCTTTTCTTCTCTGTGCTTACAAACAACTGATTCGCCACTCAGTTTGGCATAGAGTTGATGACAAAGCACCGACAGACCTAGGCCTAAACCAACATCTAGCATGCATCACTTTGCTACTGCCTCATATTTTCAGAGCGCGCGAACTATACCAAACCTTTCTTGGTCACAAATAGAATAGGATTGGAGCCAGGATCAGTACCTTCCATTTATGTCCATCATGGTATGCCACATGGTATCTTCTTTCGTTCAGCCTTTTGAGAACTTCACCAAACCTCTTCATCACACCCTCTACCCCTGCACATAACTTCTCAACAGTGTGAAACTCATCCTATTATTTTGGTCCTCGATTTCAAATTCATTTTCATAACTTAAACCTAAGAGCGAACAAGGTGGAATAGGTAGGCTAGCTAACATTTACATTTCTCAAATGATAAAGCATAATGCATTATAGCCCAAGTTAAGTCAACATAAGTTAGTCTTTTATAATGTTATGAAGTAGGTACTTTCTCAACTCCATTCACTCTTCAAAAAAATAATATTGGTAATATGAGAATCATGACACAGATAAGATCAAAAATATAGCACAGGTTGAAAATGAATGTCTCATATCAAATTTCCACCAAGAACAACATACTTACACAAAGTATATTAAATTACCCAAGTTATGATAACTTGAAGGTGGGCCTAGACTAGTACACAAGTCATAGCTATTCCACGTCGTTATAAATTATATAGTTCAGAATATAAACTTAATTTAGTGATTGGAATAGAATTTTAATAATGAATCACAACTACTAATAGAATGAACAAGATGAATTCGATATAATAGTTTCAACAACTAAACAACAAATGTTATAATAATAATAATAGGTACCTTTTCGCAAGCTGTCAAATTGCTTGTTTAGGTTATGAAAGTACTCATGTAAGTTAATATCTTGAATTATTTAGGCTAAATGTTTTTAATAAAATAAATTTCGTCTTACCTTCTGTGAAATTCGTGAGATTTTTCGTGGTGTTTGGCTTGTTCAGCATTAGAAGATTCACTTTTTGCTCCTGCAGACTCACGCTTTTTCTCATCCATTATTTCATAGGGAACATGAATTTTAAATTCAGTTCGCTTACATCGAAAACTTTAAACAAGTTTATTGTGTCGAAATTATAATGTCGAAGTTTTATTCTAAAGAAAATAAAAATGTTTAGACGAAAAATTACATTCCAGTCTAACCTTAGCCATTCCAATTTCCAATCCGAACTTGTTTTCATTGGGCAAGTCTAGGGAACATGAAATAGTCTACTGCTTCACGGTAGAATGTACCATGTCACCGACTGGTGCAATGTATAGTCTGTCCAAGCAAAGAAGACATTCTGGTAAGATGTGAAAATGACTGTAGTTCGGTTTATATTGGTTCAAAAATTATAAATTTGTTCTCAATTTGTACAAAACATTCTGATCAAAAGTTTAAAAAATTTTTGAAACAATATTGACCGAGCTGGAGTCATTTTCCCATCTTGCCAGAATGTCTTCTTTGCTTGAACAGACTATAAAATGTTCCCATTGGACGCGTACAAATCTTTACCTTTGATACCTTTAATACCTTCTGCTTCATCCATTACCCACACTCGTGGGATCGATGGCGTCATGTCAAATACACAAACTCATGTCAAAACACGTACTTTCAAGATGGCAGTGTTACCAACAATAACCATAATCAATTGATATTTATATCACATTGTAATATGCCTTGCCACACAGTATTTCCCTCATGGTTCTCTTAAATGCGGTCTCATGCAACTGCTTCACTGCAGCAGGCAGCTTATTGAAGAATTTCATAGCCGATATCCAGTAAGCAGCCTGCAATCAATGGAGGCGTCTCCTGGGGACATCAAACAGCTCACAATGCCTGGTGTTATAGGCGTGTATGTTGCCACGGGCAGCCAGAGTGTGCTGGTTCCTCTTTACATGCACCAAGCATAGGAGAATGTAATGGCTAGTGACCGTCAGCACACCAAGGCGGGCAAAGATGGGCTTACAGTGGGCAAGATGTTTGCTGCCTGTTATGATTCTAACAGCCCTCTTTTGAAGCCTCAGGACATCAGCAGCCCCTGCCGAATGACCCCACAGAAGCAATCCATAAGTAATGTGGCAATGAAAAAGAGCATGGTACATCATCACCAGATACCTCTCGGTCACCAGGCCCTTCATCTTGAGCAGCAGAAAACAAATATGGGAAAGACAGCTGGTTACCTGCTGTATGTGACTGTTCCAGCTGAGTTTACAGACCAAGACAAAACCCAGCAGCTTCACAGGATTCTGAGGGTCACAAATTTCCCGTGACAAGCTACAGATGATCCTTTGGGTCTTGTCCTCATTCAGCTGAAATCGATTAGCCAGGAACCATGTTGTGGCAGACCAAAGATGCTCCGCAGATGCCTCCAATACCCGCTCAAGTTTGGCACCTGATGAAAGAAGAGAAGCATCATCCGCAAACATCTTTCATCTCCACAGATGATATTGGCGCGCACTTTCAAATTGTTTTCCATTATGATGTTATGAAAGTGTTTTGATTCTCAACATAAAGACATGGAGTCAACAACATGAAACATTGCAACATGAGTCTGATGCACCCCTTTAAATAATATTATTATACACAGTCAAAACATACCATCTTACATATTCTGTGGCCACCAGCATAGTTTTGTTCATTAACTAATTTGGCCCACTACAAAAAAATTTTTCTCATCACTGCTCTAGACATCTAGACCCACTGGGATCCAGATGGGATTTCATTTGTGCGGAACATAATGACTATCAGCCGTTGCATAAAAAGATAGTGGACTGCTTCTGTGTTAAATCATAGGACCGATTTTGTTCTTGCTTATCACCGTCAACCACAACCAACAGCCACATCCAATGATGATCGTACTTCTTCTGGAGAAGCAGTCTTCCACATCAGCCAAGTCCTACCTTAAGGGATTTGAGTTGCCGGATTTGGTCCACCTGGATATGTCCCACCATATAAAAAAATGGGGTGCCAAACTATTTTCTCAGCCACAAAATTGTCCGCTCAACCACTACCTTCTAAAAACTTTTGGAGCAAACTCCACTCAAATGAAACTTGAGGTTTATCACACATTCCAGAACTATATTATAATTGTACAATAAAAAATAATTTTATTTTATTATATATTTAATATTCAGTATATACATGCATAATTTTTCATGCTATGAAACACAACTTTTTCAACTCTAATCTGAAAAGGGTCACTTCTGCTACAAATTTAAAGTTTGGTCTGCAGTTGCTATTAACTAACCTTACCTGAGCTGTATTGACTGCCAGTTCTAACCTTTCTGGGATATCCAACCTAAGCTTGATAGGCTAGTAGAATGATGGTATTGATGCTGGGGACCAGGGTTAGCTAACCTATGCAAGATAGGTTAGAAGAGTGGATTAATCAACTAATAAATTCACTCATTTAAGGGCAGGCCACACCAAGCTCGCTACCGCGGCGGTAGCAGAGTAAAAAAACTTGCTTTCCATGTTATTAAATTGAGCAGGCCACACCGAGCTTGCTACCGCGGTAGGAGTACCTCAGTGGTAGTTTCACTTTGTTGTGCCAGGCGAACTTTTGAAACGTCTCCTGGTGGTACTACGCTGAGGTATCGAGCTCGGTCTGGCCTGCACAATTGAATAACATGGAAAGAAAGTTTTAGAACTCTGCTAATGGTAGCGCATGTGCTTACGCATTCCCTCACTACTAGAAGACTACCATTATCAGACGTATTTTGGTGTGGCCTGAACTACCACTGCGGTAGCAAGCTTGCTACCTCTAGCAGACATTGGTGTGGCCACTGCTTTAGTAAAAACCCAAACATTCACTCATAAAAAAAATCATCAAGTCTATGCAATATTGAACTATCAACATTGTGAATGGTGAAACATTAATTGTTATTCAGTAAAATAATTCAATTGATTGTAAATATTATTGTTCCCAAGTTGTAACGTTTCTCCATTTTGTTTATCTCAATCTCCTTTCGTAAACTTGGTAAGAAGCGGACAGATAATGAGTCGGGAAAATAAGAGCCCCTTTTTGGAGGGATATATCCAGATGGACCAGAAACGCGAACCCATCTGGATATCAAGATGGCAGGTCGATGCGACTGATTCGTGCAAACGAAATGGGTTCAGCTACGTTACGTTCTGCACAAACCAGATCGTACCTTAATGTCAAAATGATCCCACCGGATGCAGGACAATCTATCGCTCGAGTTTTCAGACAACCCACCGATGGATTCTCCCTAGACTTGCTCATTACGAAGTGGAATAATGTAGACTAGACCAGGCTGACAACAACTGCCATTGTACTGGGTGATAATGTTTCTAGAAAATTCAAATAGACTACTATTTAAATATATTTCCTTCGTAGAAATAAATTACCCAGTCCTCTATTCTACTGGAAGATATTAAAAACGAGATAATAAAGAAAGAAACATTTAAAATAAGAGTAAATTCAATATTTAACATTTTGTTCTAGTACTGTATACAACTTGTTTTGGAAATGATAGAGAAATTTGAGACAGTTGTTCGAGGCGCTGCGACTGGTAATCTACGCAAGCTTTGGCTTCTGCTTTTTTCTTTACAATGCTTCTGCTTTTTTTCATTACTCAATCATAGACTCTAGGTCTAATTTTTCTAAGCTATAATAGTTTTAATATTATTGTAATGTATATTATGAATCAATAATATATAAAATTACATATTTCTGTGATATTATTCAATTACGGTAGCCTACATTCTTGAAATATCAATATCTTTGAGCTATCTATATAACTTACTACTTACGTTTATAATAATTCTATTAAAGTTAGATTCATCGTCCATGAAACTTTTGTTTTGAATATGTGTGCTGAGCAATTTTTGATAAATTGGATGACTGCAATACCCAAATTGCCGATTTGTAATGGAATGCATAAGATGGATGTCTTCTTTTTTATGTTGTTCCTTCAACTTCAATGTCACGAAGTAATCAGTCACATTGATATTATTACTAGAATTTTTGTTGTTGAAAAATAGATTTTGTGGAACTATTTCATAGTGTTATTAACGTTCTGAATAAATTTTCTTCAATAGCTGACAAAATTGAATTCTTAAGAGAAAGTTAAGTAGGAAAGTATCATATTGTGTGTTTTTCATTAATTTAATTGTGTGATACATGGTACTGTATTTCTATGTAAAAATGAAGTTGTGTGTTGAAATTTCATTGTTACGTAAACTTGCTTATTTATATTTTTTTCATTTATTTCATAATGTACGTTTTCCAACAAACGGTAAAACTTTCATAATAATCAACTGATTTTATTCCTTTATTCTAGTACCGGTACTAATAATCATTTTTTTGAAAAAGATTCCTTTGAGAGGTTACCATATTGATTTCTGTCCAAGTACTCTTGAGATCAACTTATGAGAGAAAATATTTTTTTTTCGGTGCGTAGGTTACCAAATATTGATTAAGGATATATCATATATTCAAAACATTTTCAAAGCCACAAAAGTAGTGATTTACAACAATACGGTATAACTTACCTGTAAATAAGGTGTGATCAGCAGTTTCCACAGTTTGAATGAGAAGCAACTATATACATTATTATATGGTACCTAGTTGATAATAATATGTAGAAGCAACTTTATCCTTCCTTATCTTCAATCTTTCCTTCATCGAGAATTTATTGATGGATTTTCATCTTCGAATTAAAAAAAGATATAGGTAGGTAGTCCAGTATATCGAATACACAATACTATTTCCTCATACAGAATGAAAACCTCAAAGTGGCACACCTGGATATAATGCAAACGGCATGTGATATCAAAGCGAGACCTTAGCCATACCTCATTTAACTTTACTTTTTCAGGTGGTAAAAACTTTTTTCCGCCATCTTGGATCCGCCATACTGAACCCAACTTCACTTTTTTAAATGGGAGGGTGGACATATTATACATGACTTCGATGCAGTTTTCAAGAGAAATCGAATGCCGGAGACCACACATTGGTATGTCTAACCGTTTAGAAGTAGGAAATTTATTTTTTTAAATCAGAGATCTTCACTATAAAACAGTTAATAGCTATTAACAATTTTATAGTGAAGATCTCTGATTTGAAAAATTACTTCTAAACGGTTAGAGTAGTACATACCGATGTGCGGTTTCAAGAATTCGATTTCTCTTGAAAAACTGCATTGAAATCATGTATAATATGTCCACCCTCCCATTTAAAAAAGTGAAGTTGGATTCTGTATGGCAGATCCAAGATGGCGGAAAAAAGTTTTTACCACCTGAAAAAGTAAAGAAAAGTGTTATATGAGGCATGGTCAAGGTCTTGCTTTGAAATGCAAGCGGCATGCATTATATCCAGGTGTGCCACTTTGATGTTTTCACTCTGTATAAGTTAACTATAGCCTAGGCCTAGTGCTTTACAATACCATCGTGTTTTTGTACATTGCTTTTTGACAACACATTTATGAGTATTTTATACTCTCTGGAGATTCACTCAATAGAATTTATGTCAAGACAAATTAAAAACGACCTCAACATGCAAATTTTTTATTAGAAATCTTATTAATTTTATAACTCCAATTACAGTAACAATATAGTTAAACCACACTAATCATGAGACATTAAAAAAAATTCATTCAGCCTATACATTTATACAAGTTACTAAAATCAGGAGGAAAAACTAGGCGTAGCATGTACTATTCCTCTCCCAAATTAGCCTGGACTAACTTCATTCCAGAAGGTTCTTGTGAAATCGATGATAGTCCGCTTGAAATTATTTTGATGCGAATTTGCGCCGAACTTAGTGGTCTCAGACATGTGCGCCAATTAGTTGTTTGAAGACATAGCTGAGTCACATTAGGATTAGTCACATTCCAACTAGAGCGACGGGGTTTTAAAGTTTTAATTTTTATTCTTGCAAACATTACAATAAATCAAACTGTGGGAGAGTAAGTTTTTACTCGATCAAGGCGATTTGACTTGAAAATGACATCATCATGTGGTCGAGCCATAATATTCAATCGATCCTCAAATATATTATTATTATTATTATATTATGTATTATTATAAACATATAATGAGAGAAAACAGTTCAACTGATGCTTGAATTATAACAAATTATTAATAGAAGTAATAATCAAAATATGGTAACTTTTGATCTAATCGAGAAAATAACAGTTCAAATTGTTTTCCCAGTTAAGTGTAAGTTATGTTGGATTCATATATTCAATTACACTCTAAACAATAAAATACAAAATACTTTTTTCTAATTTAAGTGTCGTAATACAGATAAAAAATTGAAAAAGATATATTCCACAAGGGTTGGTAGGTACAATACAGTGCAATATACTATCATGTTAGGATAAGTATAAGTCATACTATAATATTCTATAAAAGATCTTTTGAAAGAAGAAAATCCTCTTTAGAAATCGGTTTTATTTTTGCTTCTCGGTCTTTTTTCTCTTTTTCCAGAAGCTTCTTCCTAGCAATGGCCGCTGAAAAGGATTAATTACTCTTTTTAATCATGCCATAATATGCCACATTATGTATCAATTTCATATAAAATTTATCTATTTAGTTGTTGAAATTCTCTGTGATATACCTATCATCACAATTGAATAAAGTGGTCCAAAAAACGCGTAACCCAATAATTCCGTTTAAAAGTGAAAGGTATGATTTGTGCATAGATTTTCCAATCGTTTATAAGTGTAGATGTGACTCCAATGCTAGATCACATTTTTAGCATTCAGTGATTGAGTGACAATGAACCTGGTAATAATTGAATTGTTCAAGCAGATCCGAAATGTACTTTTAGCAAAATCTACGTGTGTCGTATTTATTAAATAAAAAATTCTTCTGGGTATTACTACAAAAAATATGTAATGGGTATTGGTCTCTCGGTGAGGGTGATCTATCGGTAAACGTGATGTTAAGTCACAAACACTGTGGACTGCTCTTGGATGGGTGACCAGTATTTGGCCAAGTACACATTGGCGAGGTGGAACTACCCGAAAGGGTCTCCCCACCATAAGAATATTTTATAATAAGAAAATGGTATGGCTTTTCATAGTGGAGAAACCCTCAACGGTAAGCAACGACTTATCTTATTTTTGACTTTTGTGTTATCCAAAACAAGAGTTATCGTGAGTTTTCATGATTTAACTTCAAGATCACACAGCAACCATTCCTACTGAGTAATTAAAAAGAGAGTACTTATAATGGTTGCTTCATCATGGAGCCAATAATTAAGGCCTATAATTTTATAGTGTTGATTTATTTTGTGTGTGTTTTGTATTACTTCGTGTTAAAGTTCTGCTTTGATGGTGTCCCAAAAAACTTGTTCAGACAATTCATCACACCAACATGACACAAGACGTCCACCATCTCGCATTTTTTTAGTTTTCACTAATGTAATGACTGTTAATGGACATTCGTATTGGTCATCTGAAGACTATATAATTGCTCTAGTAGGCTATTGATTCATAAAAATCCACGAAGAGGAAATCGGACTTAATCACTGTATAGAAGAAGACAAGTCGAATTAAAGATGGAAGAATTATTAGACATTGCAGTACACCAACTGCTGGATAATTATATTAATAATTAATTCGAATAAATCTCCATTTATTGCTATATAAATAGGCAAAGGTCTTCTGAGACTGCAAATATTGACCAATGTACTAAATAGCAGTCGAGATCCATTGAATGAAACTGTTCAAAAAATTCCGCCCGGACCGGGAATCGAACCCGGTACTCGGCAACCACTCCACTCAACCACTCAACCAACCACTCCAACCAATCCACTCGGCCGGCAACCGAGGGGTACCGGGTTCGATTCCCGGTCCGGGCGGAATTTTTTGAACAGTTTCATTCAATGGATCTCGCCTGCTATTTAGTACATTGGTCAATATTTGCAGTCGCAGAAGTCCTTTGTCTATTTATATAGCAATAAATGGAGATTCGAATTAATTATCAATACAAGTCGAATTGTCTGAAACTGTAATATCAACTATTTTAGTTAGTAATACTTCCATTTTTACCAGGTTTACTGTCACCTAATGGTGTTCTATAACACTCAATCCACATTCTATTCTAACAAACTAATAAATAATATATTTGTTTATTTTCATGAGTGTGAAGCTCACATGAGCGCATAGGCTTGTGCGTGGGTAATGAGATGGATGAGAGATGACGACTACTTTTTAGGACCGACGGCTTATCGTCACCTCCTAAAGATGGAGTGGCCGTATTTATGTGATTGTGCTGTGGTCAAAGAATTTTGCCTCATTTGAGACTCGAACCAGAGTCCACCTGGTTATCAGACCGGCGCTCTATCACTCCTCCAACGAGCCACCCTTATATGCATTTGGGGGTGTCGCATAATATGATATGCGGAAAAATAATTTTCTGCCGCTGGTGAGAATAATTGCAATTCAGCATCTTGAATGTTCAGAAAGTTGCATGTTTATTATTATTTTCTCTCGAAATATTTCTTTTCAAATTGAAGATAACCTATTTGCTGATTGATTTCCACTGGAATATTTCAAACTAAGAAAACTAAAATTTTATATCACGAAAGATTCTGCTATCATAGAATTATGCTTAGTTTAATCTGAGTTGAGATGACATTTGGTACACCGTTTCCATCAAGTTACCTACCGTTAAAATTTAAATTCATCAATTTTTACCTCATGAAGATCAATAAATAGGTTATACACAAATGAAGAACTAAGCTCGTCACTAATTTATTAAGCTGAATTTTTTACCACAGCACAATCACATAAATTAATATGGCCACTCCGTCTTTCGTACGATAAGCCGTCGGTCCCGACTACCTAAAAAGTAGTCGTCATCTATCATCCATCTCATTACCCACGCACAAGCCTATGAGCTCATGTGGGCTTCACCCTCGTGAAAACAAACCGACTCTAAGGGTTGATTGCAGAGACGCCAGACAAATTATAATTATTATTGAGTGGTAAATGTGGACAGCACCACCTTGTGACAACGACAAACTAAACTCACTTGAAACAGGGAATTGAATCATATGCTGGAGGCTAATTAATTTTATAAGAAAGCCTTCAGCTGCAATGATTTCATCTAATAAACTCAATGGCACTTGATCATACACATTGAATGTATTACATGGAAGTATAATAAGGTGAAAATTTATTTAGTTTAGATTCATTATCTTAAGGGTGGATGGTAGTGGACGGCCGAACTGCCGAACGGCAAAATTATGTCCCATAAAGACAATGTAATTTTTATCAATCTCTTGGAGCAAATAGCACAGTTATTTGTAGACAGAATTAAATTTCACGTTCTTCGCGTCATTGGGAAGAGAATTCAATTCTCCAGGGGCTGAACTTTTTTCTTTTTTTATTTTAAGTTTATTTTAATAATTATTGTATAATTAATTAACTGGGCTATATAAAAGTATTGAACTCTAATATTATTGAAATGAACTCAAAATTTAAAAAGTAATAGGTCCCCTGGAGAATTAAATTCTCATTCCAATTTTAATTTTTATTTATTAATATGAAAATATAATTAAATGATAATTATTATTAATTAATCAAGAATTCGTAGAATAATGAGATTATTTCGACATTAATATTCATTTAAAATTGAATGTTTTGCCCTTGCTATCACACTTCAACTCTTTGTTTCAAAAATATAATTTGAATATTTTTCCAACTTTGACACGGTGCTAACCGTATGAAAAATTTGCCATGACGACTCTGCAACTGACCAGTATAATATTATAAAGCCTACTGAAAGTAAAACAGGTTGTTTGAATCCTTACCAGTGATTAGATTAGCTTTCTCTTTCGGTTTGTCGCCTTTTATAGCCACTACAGCGCCCACCTTATAAACCGGTAGAGGAATTACTGTCGATGAGACTGCTATCAAAACTGAAAATAATTTTCAAATACAGTAAGTGGTTGTTAATGCAAAAATATCCAAGTTGATATACTGTAGTAGTAAAAAGATAAAAATAATAATTTGCTAAAAGAACAAAAATGGGTGTTTATATTTGATTTGATAACTTTCGTGATGACAAATATTAGTAACATATCTCATTTAGTAGAAAAACTCTAGTCCTTAATTAAACTGATATAATTATTAAGCAACATTTATTATGGAGTTGAAAGCTTTCTTGATTACTGCAGTGTGTTGAACCAATCGAATTCAACTTTTCATTTGATTCCTTTTTCTGGCAATGAGTCCTTCATTTAAAACAAAAAGTAAATAAATAAGCTACCCAACTCACATAATGTGGCTTTCAGACACCTACTTGACACAGCAGGAAAGAACTAGGTGGCCTTGTAGTATTAAGCTACTATATAGGTTGAAGTAGGTATTCAAGTAATTTGTTGGCATTTACAAATCGCGATCGCGATCAGCCTACTCACACAGAGTCGCCCACTCTTGCTGGGACCTACTTAGAGAGATGGCCTTGCAGCCACTTTTTCTCCAAGTTCATATTACAAGACATATGATAGACATATTTCAAGTTCATTCAGAGATTTTAAATATCAATAACTCAGATTGATATAACACTCTGGATTTATTATTTTCAAATATACCGGTAATCGAATTTCCAAATTGAATAGGTTTGTAATAATTTTTTTAAAAGTAAATATCATTTTATTTATAAAATAAACACTAATTAGAGCGCTTATTTTTATAAGCCTACTATATAGCCTAGGTCCACTGTAGCCTACAGTATTTTTAAATATCTTTAATTAAAGACTGAGTAGACTAAAAATTAGTTTAGTGTTAAATTTGAATTATCTCCCAGCACGTGTTTAATATTTTTGATAAAGGATATGACAACTGTAATTTTCTATTGTTATCATAACAGATATTTTTTTTAAATAATTATTCTCAAATTAAGGAGACCCACTATAATTTTCATGATCCGATTTGATAGAGCATTTCTGGTGTATGAGAAAGTGACCTATATAATTTCAATATTTTCAAATTGCTTAGTTGGCTGATTTGAATTTTTCAATTTTCCGACTGCAATTATTATTACAATTATTGGAATAATTGTCGATGAGGGTTGACTTGATAACATAGTTTAGGGTATATAAAGAATAAAATTTGCCTTTACCTGGCTCCAACATGTGGTTGGAGTTCTTCTGATACATGGTCGGCACAGCCAAGGCTAATTGCAAGTATAGGCCTACTAGCAATACTATTGCAATGTAAATCAGTGGTGAGCTCTTCATTTCGCTTTCAAGTTACTCTGGCTCAACAGCTAAAACATCCTGAAAACACAACAATATGTTGCTTCAATTGCCAGATCAAGCACAACTCTGTAACTATCCTGAATTATAAGTAGGTACTGTACCATAAGTTATAAGATGTAAAATACTATGTTTTGTTAGGAATAAGTTTATTTACCACTTTTTACGATATTCAATAGCAAAATTTGAAACTTTACTGTGTTAAATAAATATATATTATTATAGATGTCAGACCGTCGTCCAACGTTTTAGCTAGAGGTAACGTACCTTTTTTACTGAACATATAAATGGGATTAATTTCATAAACATGATTTGATAAAATACAGAATTTAAGATCTTATTGATATAAAAAAATACTAATATACAAAATCCAAATCATGTAACAAAAGAAAATTATGAAAGAATTAGAAATTATCTTGGAATTGGAAGTTCATATATATATAATTTATTTTTAGGTTATTAGGCTACTGTACTTTTATATATGCCAAATTCAACCATACCAGTGTTCGAAATTAATAGGATTCATACTGAAACTATGAAGAAATACCGAATTGAAGTTGGCTACATTTTGAATTTCAAAACTGTATACGATATTCCGTTAGTAATATATCCAAGCGCATGTACATTGAAGCGACCCTGGTATTCAAAAAATCATTTTGTAGTTGATTAGTTTTAAAAATATTCTGTGGAAGACACTTTCACTTGAGTATATTGTTATCACATTTTATCTTGATTTTGACTGGACAGATCAATTTTTATTGAACTTATTATTTCTGTTTGTCCACAAGAGCAGAGCTTCATCTCTCAGCTAGGCATATATAAATGGAACGGCGTTCTGATAGAAATTATAAATACAGTAATTACACTACAGCAAGATAATTTAACAGTTTCCTTCTGTGAAAAATCTTGACTGCATTGTCGGTAATATACCTCAGTGAATATTATAAATATTTTATGTATTTCTAAATTTAACAGATGCCAAATCGGTTCCAAAGCGCCTCATTTCCTGGAAAAAATCCCTGCTCAAAAGTAATAATTGTAGCCTACATTCTAATTAGAAAAACTAAATGAAATTTATTTAGGCCAATAACAAACTTGGCCGATTCAACCAGGGCACTCTTCCTACAATTTGAGACTTAATTCATAATTTTAACCAGTATTAACCGAGCTGGAGTCATTTTCCCATCTTGCCAGAGTGGCTTCTTTGCTTGGACAGAAACATATATTATGATTTGCGTGATATACAACATGTAAAACACAAAGTCAGAACACATGAACAAAAAATGGCATGTGAATTTAAAATATTGGAATGTATCTTAAACATATTTATAGTATTTAAAAAATATATATATTTTAATTTTATTGTTATATCACCAGCAATAGAGCATACTAAAAACGTCAAGCTCGATTTGTGAGAAATGCTAATTTTAGGATTTTATCAGTATAGCTTTTCAATGTAATTATTATGTTATAGGAAGAGAATTCAAAATAATATTTACTTTTTATTAGCATTTTAATTCCATAATATTAAAGTAGGTACATAACTTTAATTATTGAAATAATCTTAAAGGAATATTAAAAAAGTGAAAAAATACATTCCATAGAGAATTGAATATTCCCTTTCAAATGAAATTCAAAAGTTAATTTATATAAAGTTAATAAATTATTAATAATAGCGTTATGTTTTCCAAGAGATTGTTAAAAATTACATTGATCCAATGGGACATAATTCTGCTGTTAAGCCCATGGCTGACTGCTACCACGGAACCACGCACTCTTAGTGTTAAAAAATAAATTGGCGGGAGATTAGGGAAACACTTTCTTGTTATCTATGTTTCGCTTTATCCAACACTATCAATCTAGGTAGGTACTGTTTCAGCGTAGGATCAGCTGTTTTGTTGATTAAAAAACATCATTCGCTAGTCGCCAATTTTGTTGTTGGGAGCTCTACTAAACAAATGTAATCAAGTATCAATTACTTATATGAAAAACAATTTTATTATTTTAAATTGTTTTGAAACTTGAACGATTGTAAGAAAAACAATCTCACCTGTATCGAAAAGAAGCCACAAACGATGTGAAAGTGAAAGTGTCCAGCATGAGTGAGTGTCCTACATCCCACTCTTGGCCTCACAATATTAACAGCAAGGAAAACTCTTCAGCAACAACTTGACTCGCTTGATACAGTTGCTTACTTACATTATAGAAGTACACTACTCCGTCTGGCCAACAAAATGAATTTCAGTAGCAGGTTTACATACATTGATATATTGCTGTCGCTAAAACGTTAGGCGGTTTCCAAGCTGATGTAACCTACGAACAGTTGATGAAAATCATCTATGGTCTCTTTTGATCTCAAAAACATCATCTAGGCATAGCTGAAACAATATTCAATTGTCAACATCAGCAGTTGAAGCGCACGAGCAGATGAAACCGTTCAACTTTTTGACGTCAACTATACAGATATCGAAAAAGCCCACAAATACAATGAAAAAATTGCACGAATCAATTAATAATTTTGCAGCTTCGTCATAATTATCGGGATTGAATCCCCTGTACACGGGGTTAGTAGTGGCAGCCAGCCTTTGTCTTGTCATTGAGTTGACAACAAGAGCTGTGATTGGCTACAGCTATTCGACTGGCCACCACCACTAACCCCGTGTACAGAAGGCTTAAGGGAGAGATCGGTGCATATTAAAACGTTCTTCTTAGGACTTAACTTGTCTTTTCAGTTTCTCCCAAAATCACTGTAAAAACCTTGTAAATTGATTGGAGCGTGAAACAGAAACACGTGATTCACAGATAACTATGATAGTGACAATGATAGGCTACTTATGGACACGCTTTTCATGGAACAAGTTTCTTTTTTGCGGATGATGCACACATAAGCATTTTAGCTTGTGCGTGGGTAATGGATGATGGATGCGAGGGTGATTGATGAGATGAACAAATGAGTATCATGAAATGTTGAATCCTAGTTTTAGTGATCTACATGAGATGACATGTTATGATAAATAACACAGAATGTGCACAACTGTTTCCTGAAATGCACGGAGTGTAGGTCTAGTAAAAGTCATCAGTTAGAGTAAAAAGTTTTCTTTAGTTTATTCCAGTGAAACAAAACCATTCCTTATTCAGAGAATGGGGGTTCCTCCCTTCAGGATACTTATACTTTTATAAGGTCCTGATCATATTCTTTGTAATGAGTGGTGATCAAACTCCTGGGGCCGGTTGTTTGTAGCTTCGTTAACTTTTAACGCCGTGATTAGCCTGGATACCGACATCTTGTAGCAATGGCAAACTAACAGAACTCAAATAGAGAATAGAAACACATAAATTATAAAAAAAGCCTTGAGTTTCAATAGTTTCGTTTACAAAACTTGATGACACATCATTTCCATTTAATTTTATTGCCTTAAAACATTACTAACCTTTAAATTCATGAATCAAGTTAAGATTTATTATCATTGAGGCAATTAACTTATACAAATGAGGTTGGAAAATTTAAATGGCGGTTTTTTTTTAATTTAACAGGTCAGCAGCTGGTTAACTAGAATTGAATACTAATTTCACAGTACTAAACTAATCGGCCAGAGTTTGAGGCGTTAAAATTTTTTACCTAACCATCAGCTGGTGATTAAATTTTAAATATCTGAAAACAATAGCAGCTGAAAGTTTTAGATTTTTGTGGTACTACCTACCTGACAACAATTAAGTTGTATCAGCATGCAATTTCCAGATCATGTTTTGTTTTAATAAATAAATAATTTATACAATAATGAGATAATTATTGATTCTAATATCTATTTGGAATAAGTACATTTGAATATTCTGTTACTACTATCACATTTCAATACTTTATTCATTTGAACGTTTTTCCACTTTGACACGGTGAAATAACGCTGATTAAACCAACAGAACGTACGTGCAACCGGCCCCTGCACTTATAACCTGCATTCAACTGGGAATTGGGTACCATCACAATGAAGAAATTCATCAACGATTCTATCTGTATTCTTGGTTGCCCCAAGAAAAAATTCAATATACCAGCCACTGAACATAATAAAACAACTCATGAAATACAAATTCAGAAAGGAGCTTAAGTGAATTCTTGAGAAAAATTATATAGAGGAATTATGTAAAAAGATAACTTGAAACTCTATAAACCTTAAATTGACTTGATCTTCTTTAATAGTTTATTTAGTTCCCATTTTCTATTCATATGATTTTTATACTTTTTTATTGTTTCCAATCTGTATTGTAAATAGGTACTGTACTTCGATTATTAAAAATTCAGGGTTAAATTCAAAACATTATGCAAAAATTATAAATAAAAAGTGTAAAAACACTAGGTTATGTACGCAGTTTTCATATGACGGAAGCACTGTAAACCTCAAGATTTAAAATCAATACAGTATTGGTAAGTGTTGTTTTGCGTCAGCTAGCTTTACACTGTACTGGGCCACAATTTAGCATATGTGCCTAATTCCTCCAACTAAAACCATTGATATTATTCGCCTGCCCAAATATTGATATTAATTTTAAAAATTCATGAGGTCTTTACTACTAAAAAATAATAAAAAATTTGACTTGGAAAGTAGAAAAATTTTTATTAGGGAAAATACAAAACCTTAACAAGATGCTCCTATGGAATAAAAATTACTTTCAATTGTTATTAAATCAGAAATAATTCTGATGAGTTTGGAAAACATGCAAAATAATAAAGAAAATTATTGAACTTAAAATGCCTCACTGACTGAGTATAAACTGACTAAGACTAACTTAGTCACTGACTAACTCTCTTAGTATAAAAGCTCATTAGATTACCAACAACAAGAAAAAACTTGAAATAACCATAATGTTCAACTGAGAATGTGTGAATAATATTATTACAAAAGAAGTATACAAGGAGAATAAAAGTATAAAAATAAGAGCATAAAATCAATAAGTCTTTAGCAAAACTTGTGAAAATAAGAACTAATAACTTTCAAGATTTGAAACCATATTACTGATTTGCAAGTGCGCATTATATTTTTAAAATAGTTTCAACAAAAAATCAAATCCTCAACTTTAATGAGTTTAGAACGCATGATGTTTCAAAAAAATATATTCAATGCTCAATGATCTAAACTACTACACTACACTACTTCCTAAATTCATAGGTAAAAAGGTAAGTTTTGGTAGCGTCACCAGAAATTAAAAATTTCCCAATCAAATTTGAAAATCGTTTTTCTGAGCTGTAGATACCATGTATTATTATTGCATAGGTATGTCGGAATTTATAGTATAAAAAATTTTTAACGAACAAAATAATGAACATTCATAAATCTTAGAATTATTGAATAAAAATAATGAATCCGTCAATAAATGAATCTAATGATTCTGATAAATGCTTCTATTTAATCAAATAAGAACTATATACTACCATAATACTTGTCAATCTATAATGACCTTTAAATGTAATAACTATGATAAATTCTTATAGTGACCAGTGATTTTACTAGACTAGACAATCACAATTACTGGCTACTGCTGAGATCAGAGCTATCAGATGAGAGCTCAGATGCTACTGGCTATCAGATGAGATCAAAGATGCGCGATAAGCTAACACAAGAGTGTGAGATAAGCCGCGGTAATCACATTTCATTCCACAAATCCATTTGGGGAACCACATATATACATATATTTGGGTTTTAGAGCATAATACTAGTAATGCTATGTGGTATTGTAATCATTCCTATATTAATCTCATCTCTATTTGCTCTCTTTACACTACTCACTTGCCTTTTACTATGCTAATCAAACATACTTTAGTTTGATTCAACTACTAGGTGATACTGTAGTTTAGCTAGTAAAACCTAGGTGATATTTTAATTAACCATTATTAGTATGTGAAGATGGTTTCCTCCTACATGCAGGATGATTTCAGTCTAATTGCAGTCTTTCTTAAAGACGAAATAGCTTTATTAGTAGAATTATTGGTAAATTTGACTTTACGCCGAAAAATGAAAATAAAAACAATTGTTTCGACAGAAATAACCAATTATTTGCTTATTAAAAAAGCTGAGAATAAATCTTCTCAATAAATTGAACTTGAATAGAAACCAACAAAGCTTGAATTTGCCCTCCAAAAGTAACCTGAACATACTTTCTGATACAGTATTCGGATAGAGTTAATTAATTCCTAATTTAGCTTTATTGTATTGCTCATGGAAATAATTCGTCCAATCTTCTCTAATTGTAATCAGTTGGCCATTATCCAAAAGAGTTCTGACCCGTGGCAGCAAAGAAAAGAATATCTCTTGCAATCTATTGATGGCTGCATCATGTGAAACATCAACGTTAAGAGCCATTATTGCATCTTCATTGGCACTTTCCTGCAAACAATGGATGAGAATGAGTCTAATTTAATATAAGCCAGAATATAATTGAGGGCCAGCACCAGCAGTTGTTATGTAGTAGCACAGACTATCCTGATAAGAGTAGTCTATGCTGATATCACAATTTAGAAATTATTTTGACGGCTTGATTTCTCAGCTTGCGTAAACTATACTTATTTCATTTTTTCTCTCTGCGCGCGAACATTACACAAAGTAAACCAATATTATTTCAACACATGTTTCAATATTACAAACGAATTTATACTAGCAAGCCCCATTAGCAAAATCTCAAAGTCAACTTATGTCTTGAATAACTTCACAGAGGATAATAACAGAACAATTCTAATATTCTACAAATATGCATATTGTAATCTACAATATTATGAATACAATAACTTTTCATATTTATTTCTGACACTCATTCATGGTATATTGAAACTTCGTGTAGAGTATTGTATAGACTATAGAGTCATATTGATCTCATTTTGTATTAAATTCAATAAACTTTCCTAAAATCCCAAATGTATAAATAAAATTGAATAGTCGTTCAAGAATGGAATTTTAAAAATATTTCAGTTTCACTCTGAACTATTTGAAATGACACTGCAGTCGGAAATTTAAATATTAGTTTAAATATAAACATACTACTCACGTGTGGAGCGCTTCCGACTGCAGTGTCGTGTAAAATAGTTCAGTGAAATATTTACTAGCAGTTCGTAATGGAAAACAAAATAGATGAGTAATATTTCAGTATTTCGAATCGTATAAATCAAATAAATTATTATAGATCTCCTTAATAGCATTCATGAAATCCCATAGTGGAGGATGGGATACATATTATTAGTTTGACGTAGGCCGGTATTACACGGTAATATTTCTAATTACTAAGTCATATGAAAATACGAAACATAATTTTTCATCTGTTTTAATTTGATTTACTACGACTGTAATAGAAAATATTATAGGGGAGCTGAAGATTGGACCACTGCGCTCTCTAATGTGTCTACGATGAACTAATTCCAACCTTCATTTCCTGTTTACATGACAGACGTACCAAAAATTGTAATAATTGAAACAATAATTCTAACGTTTACAAGTGGTTGAACAAATGAATAAACCAGAATCAAATCATGAAACGCATAACTTTAGACATCTAGTATACTTTTTATACACTGGGCGTGCTGCTCGCATTGTTTCAACTGCCCTATAGTCTAATACCCGCCTTATCAAAGAATGCAAATTAGATGGAACAAGATACTTTCCTTCAACAAAAATACTGGAAAAATGTCTAATGATAAAATAATTCAAATTTTCGAATCATTCTAGTATGATTGGGTGGCTCGTTGGAGGAGTGATAAAGCGCCGGTCTGATAGCCAGGTGGACTCTGTCGGTCCCGACTTCCTTAAAATAGTCGTCATCTATCATTCATCTCATTACCCACGCACAAGCCTATGAGCTCACGAGGGCTTCACCCTCATAAAACAAAACAAACTATTTGTAAAATTATAGTTTTTGAAATGCAATCAAGTTCCAAAATAATCTTAATCAACAATCAACATTACTCTGCCACTAGAATGTAGAAACTTGTCAACACAAAAATATAAGTATGTTCTACAACAAAGTAAAAGTGAATTGTTTCAAGTTAAGCATTCTTATAAATTGAATTTTGCCAACCTCGAGTACGACTCGAATTTGTTTGGGAAGAGCTAGTCCAAGAAATGCCTTTCTGCTTCGAAGTGCCACAAGGCGTTGAACGAAATCCTCGAAAAGCAGTTGAATTTCAATTGTCAACCAGTTCGTTTGCACCGTTATAGTACCGCCATCTAATATCTACAAGCAAAAATGCACACATTCCGTCAAACTCGCAAATTACGATATATAAAAATATTCCAATTGATTGGAGTACATTGTACAAGGCCTCCAAAAAATTTGATATTGGTTTCAAGCTCTCAGCTCCGTTAAATTTTGAAATACTGAATTTTTAAAAGAACTAGAATCAGTAGTGTACAAACTGTAAGTTTCTAACCTAAGAAAAACTTCAAAGCGAAATTAGGTTATGCTATAAGTTAGAATGATAAATAAACAATGTATAGTTATAAGTCGAAGTATAATTTTATAGATTAAATACATTTAATTTCATAAAAAGTTATGAATTTTGTTTGTTCGCTAGAAAAGTGGCCTTGCTTGGTTTAGGCTGGGAATAAATGTTGAGTGAGAAAAAAATGGTTGTATTAAAAGCAATCGACAAGATTTTTAGACTTACACTTTCAAAATTCAAGACTTACAACTCACTTCATGCTAACTTACATCTCGTGCTTTCAAGGCTGAACCGTAACAAAAACTACTAGTATTGATTATCAAGACACACATAATATACATGATTTTATAGTTTACATAAAGAGGAAGGAGAAACACGTTTTGCAAAAAAAACTCTTCTAATATGATACTACGGAATGTCAAAAAGGAAGCACATCGAAGTTTGAGAATGTGTAATACCGTATAAAATTATAACCTTTATAATATTCAAATCACCTTTGAAACTTCACAATAAATGTTCAAAATGACTTCCTCCACTAGTAGGCCTGATGCAGGTTCGTTTCATAAAATTTTTTTCACTTACGTGACGGTCAATCTGTGCTTTTCCGATCCTGTACACTTCCAGTCTCACGAGATTCATTAATCAGACGCGTTATTACGGTGTTATTAGGTACTGTAGAACTAGAAATTTCAAAATTAAATTCGTTTTTCTCTAGTTTGTTGGATTTATATGCGGAATAACCTTCAATAATAAACACACGTTCATCCTTTGGAAAAAACCCTAGTTGAACATACACAGACACCACAGATTAAAAAAATGAATAATAATTCACGCAATAGTAGTGTAAAATGTTGCATGCCGGCTCAACAATGAGAACGGTAGTACCCACTGTTATTTGGGACAAATATATTCCCTATACAGAAAATAGATCCCCTCAAACTTTGATGTGCGTCCTTTTTAAACACCCGTTAATAGGAATAATTCTCTTACCTGCCAATTGGGGTATACATATAATTTGAGAAACTCTTGGAGCAGGATAGGACAAAAATCTGGGTCACAGGAGTGAGATATGACAATCATTGCTCGGCAAATTGGAGCACCATGAATCACCAGATAAGATTTACTGGAGTCACTAGCTGTCATAAAGTATTTCTTGAAGATGTCATACGTCAACTTATTCAATGCTGATATGCTGAGCAGCTTTCTGAGTACCTTGATCACTCGATCTAAAAAAAAACAAGATGAAGATTTTTTACATTCAAATAGGATTAACATTACGATACATAAGTCCAAGGCTTGAAGCTCTCAGCCAGAGAAGTATCACAAATTCCTCCTGAAAGTTTTACTGTATATTTTTTGTTGGAAAATCCATGGTCAACGACTGTTACAAACTTCATGGGATATAATGTATTTGCAAAGTTTTGGCTACTGTATAATCATGGTGCGATCATTGGCTGTCGATTCCGGCAAGTCCCTAACATTTATGATATATTTTAAATATACGTAAAACATCTTTCTAAGTAATACAATTCCAAGCTCAATTTCGCCTATGCCGCTTTTCCAGTGTTAGTTCCTATAGTTTTAAATCATTCAAAGAAACGAAGAGATCTAAACGGAAAAAATAATAGAGAACAACCACACCTATACAAACATCAGCAATAATTTGAAAATTCTACACATTAAAGCAAAACGACCAGAACTTAACACTTTAGAACAGTACGAAGTATACAAACATATAAAAACCGATCCACAAAATATGTAATATGTAAAATATCTAAACTTTTAATCCCACAAAATTTTCGACACACTAATAAACTCAAACAAAACCACCAACTATTCGTCACAATAAATTTAAATAGAACAGCCAACACCACCGCTCCCTCTACCAAACAGTGTCAACAAAATTAATTAAAAGGCAGTGTTGAAAATAGAGTAAAATCCGAAAACGCTCCACATGTGAGTAGTAGTTTAGATTTAAACTAATATTAAAATTTATGACTGTGAATTAGTTCTGAGTGAAACTATTTAGTACATGATTCACATAAACGATGATGCATTATTCTTAAAATTTATGTAAACGTGGAAAATCACGACTATGAAGCATTGGCGCCCGGCTCTAGCTGCGCTGCTCTATATTATAAATGTTTACTTTATTAGCATTTTAAGTTAATCCCACTATTTATTGATTATTACACACTAGTAGACCTATTAACAAACTGAAAATTTATAATATAGTTATAAGAATAGAGTTGTGATGGCTAGAGCAGCTTAGGTAGAGCCGGGCGTTTTGAACTGCCGCTTGGGAATGTTACTATTACAAGAAATTCACAAATAGTTTTTTCCTAGTAATAAAAATTCACGCATAATTTCCAATTTTCTCAGTCTGTGGACACCCTGAACTACTCACCTCGGGAATTGAGACATTCTATTACACATGAACTGAACCAAAATTATCGGGAGCATTTACAACAATTTTCAAATATATATAACAATAAAAATTATCACCTTCATCGAAAGCGAAGGGGCAATTTTGTTGCTGCATCTCAGAGAATAATTGACAAGCGAGCATGGTTACGGCGGGCCGACTGTCTTCAATAAACACGTTGAAAACACTTTCAATGCACTTATTTCGAAGCTTTATGTCTAACTGAGTAGTGCCCTTCCATTTGCAAGAGTCCCCAACTAGACAATTATCTGAAACATTATATCGTCAAAAATTTATTGAAAGCTCACGGAAAAAATAAAACACTTCACATTTTTTTAATAATAATTTAGAAGAATGAAATTAATGAAAGTTTCTAAATTAAATTAAATTATCAATAGTATAAATACTTTGAAGACTCACATTTTTACACAGAAAATTTTGATTTAGAAAACAAACTCACTAGTAGCTTACTACAGCTGTAATATTAAGATGATTATAATTGAATAATCATGGTTCAAATTATACTCATCAATTAATTTGGAAAAATTTTCACAACAGAAGTGAAAATTACTCAGAAAACTTTGAATAAAGTTACTGGTTCACGTTCCATCTTGAAATTGAATTTTTTTTCAAGTTACACAACATGCATGATACATATATCAAAAATAAACACAGTGGACAAATTTCACTAACCAAATAATAATTTTGCAGCTTTGTCATAATTATCGGAATTGAGAAATAGATCGGCAGCTATTAAAACGTTCTTCATAGGACTTGGATTCTCAGTTCCTCCCAAAATCTCTGTAAAAACCTGGAAATTGAAAATAGATTGGAGCGTGAAACCGAAACACGTGATTAACATATTACTCTGATAGTGAAAATGATAGGCTACTTATGGACACGCTTTACGTGAAACAAGTACCATAAAATGGGGAGTCCTAGTTTCAGTCACCCTAATCAAAACTCAATAGAAGTTCGATAAGGAACTGAAGAAGTAGATAGAGGAATTATTTAAAACAATAACTTAATCTCTAAAAACCTTAAATTAACTTCCTTCACCTTCTAGTCTTTTATTTAGTTACTTTAATTTATGATAATTTATCATTATTTATATAATATTTTTTATTGTTTTTAATCTGTATTGTAACTAATCCGAATATATACTTCCATTATCGATATATTCAAAAGAAGCAATAGAATCCAAACAAAAGTCTTTTGAATTTGATTTAGAGTATAAATTATAAAAAAGATAACAAGAACGTACATAGAAAAAAAATTTCAATATGATCACAACTTTGCAGCCCTGAGGCTGAGACCGCACTGCCGGTGAGTAGAGCCTGGAGGTTGGAGGGTAGTTGGTGAATCTATAGAACATACACACCATCCACAATAATACATCGTATGAATGGTATGTGTTCAGCCGCCATCTTGAAATTCTTAAATATGGACAACATAACCTCAAAAAACAGAATGACGTCATACCATTCATACGATGTATTACTGTGGATGGTGTGTATGTTCTATAGATTTACCAACTACCCTCCACCCTCCAGGCTCTACACCCCGGCAGTGCGGCCTCAGCCAGAGAGCTACGTTGCGCCCACCGGAAGGTTAAAGATGCTGCTTTCGCAATGCTCTTCACTTGTATTCTATCTTAAAATTATTTTATACATTCAACCTGATGGAAAACAATGTAAGCATTGTAAGGTATCAGATAATCATTTATTTTATAATCATTATTGGAATAAATATTTGAGTGTCTTAATTTTTAATTTTCATTTCATATACAATTATCAGCAGCCCTAAGAAACATATTGAACATTCAAGATATTATACAGAGATATGAGACTATTGATGATGTTTATAAGTGGGTGATTTTGTAGACGTCATTTCATATGCCATACCTGGACATTCAAGTATTCGAGCCCCGCATTTATTATCTGATCAAAGAGATTGCACGCCTCTTCCTTCTTCTCATCGTTCAACAGTTTCACCACCAAGTTGAAACCAACAATTGACAGGAATGTATCAAAGTTTTTCATAAGTAAATGCATGCAACGTCTTTCTGCAAAATTGAAAAATAAAAATAATAGGAAAGTAAATGGAGAAGGAATAGGAGAGAGTAGAAATAAATAAAAAACGTGAAAGAAAATAAGAAAAGTAAGAGAAAGGAGAAAATCACTGGCGGCTCGTATACAAGGAACAGGTGAAGGTGAAGTGCCCGTATCTCTGACTATATAGCATTTCACCTGTTTCGTGGGCACGAGCCGCCAGTGAGAAAAAAAGAAGAACCGAACCTACTAAATGAACGCCAGTCTTGATCAAGAAAGACTTTATATTTTCATGATAATATCGTGACGAAGAACTTGAACTCTTCAGGCTTCTCATGCAGCTTCGTCAGTCACTCAATACAACTGGATCGAACGCGAAAAAGTGAACTTCTATAAGTTACAGAGTGAGTTTTATGTTCCAGTTTAATTCAAACGGCCTTAGATGATACATGTGAGACATCAATGTTAACTTATATAATACTTTTTCAGGTTGTGAAAAATTTGGTCCGCCATATTCAATTGAACTTTACTTTTTTAAATGGGAAGGCGGTAATATTATACATGATTTCGATTCAGATTTCAATAGAAATCGAATGCCGCAAATCACACAACGATATCTCAAACCTTTGAGAAGTTATTTCAATTTTTAATAACATACAAACCAGTTAATATCTCCAAAACGGTTCAACATATCGAAGTGTGGTTTCGCCATACATTTTGTCTCTGAATTCTGTATAGAAGTCATATATCACATGACGATCTTACTTTTTTCAATTGTGACAAATACAAGATGGCAAACTAAATTTGAAGTCAAAATAAAATGATAACATATTGTGATTCTTAGAGCTTACTCACCTTTGAAATAATCCATTAATACGTTCACAACTCTGCCATATTCAGCAGCATGTCCAATAATAATATTATGAGCTACTTCGTAGAGTTGTTCGGCTTTACAGTTGTTCAGGATAGTGAGAGCTTTTTCGACGTTCTTGGAGACTAAGTTCTCGGTGATTTGTTGCGCTATTTGTTTACAGCCGTTTGGTTGTTGCGCTACTTGTGATCCCCTTGCTATAGGCACTAGTTGTTGATGAATGCTTTGTCTCGAGTGTGGCTGTTCTGTAGTAATTGTACTGGATTTTCCGTCTGTGCGATACATTGTAGATGCGAATTCAGATGATTTTGAATTCTGATCAATTGTTTGCTTTGATAAAAGCATATGATCTTCAACACTTTTCGTCGGAAGAGGAATAATACAGGATTTTCCATCCGAGCACTTAATTGTAGATGCGAATTCAGATGATTTTGAATTGATTGGCACATGCATACCTCCAACTTCCAACTTTTCAAAATGGATCAGCAGTTTATTATATAATACAGCGTTAAGATATCGGGACAGAACCTTGTAGTCGAAATTAGTTTCATGTTTCTTCATATTGGTAAAAACGCGTATCTGAAACCATAGTGGCCAGCGAAAATCGCCAACAGAGAGCAGCACATCAACCACTTCCATTACATTGTCACAATCCTTGTGCCTAATGTTTACAAGAATCTCATTAATCATCTGAAAAATAGAATATTTTACATAGAGAGTTGTTTGTATTGAAAGACAATCATATTTGAAAAGCACAATTTCTATTTCTGATTTTAATTTATTTATTACAATGTTATTTCAAGTTCTACTTACTGTAGTGGCCACTCCTACCCCAGTCAGCACTTGGCCTCATCGTTCAAGTTTCATAGTTTTATACAGTTCAATTTCCTACAGTTTATTCATTAATTTTGTATATTATTTTAAAATGTTACTGTATTTCCATCATATTGTCAAATATAATTATCTCTATGAATAGATAATTTTAAAGGTATCGTGTGGTTAATCTATTTTTGTTGCTCTACCTGAGCAGAGGTCACATTGCAGCCAAACAGACAAACCAATCGTTTGGATTTATTCTTGTCGTTCGCTTGTACTCAGGTGGAAATGGAGAACACGATAACGAGCACTGTCAATCATGGTTGGTAGGCCTATAGGTCACAACAACCAAACTGGCGAATTATGATTTATCTGATGCAACGTTTAGAGAGTATTCAGGAAATAGAAGGATAAAGGACAAAATGGTGCTCGTATCATCAGCTGATTTATTCCGTGTTTTGAATACTTGTTCGCTCAGGTGTTATCGTGACTTTAGAAAGTTGGGCTGTAAATCAAACAATATATTATGAGTATTTCTAACAAAGTATTTAGTATTACTAGTATTTATCTAGTAAACGTAGATGATCAAAACGGGACACTACCAGAAAATGAGACTTGCTACTATCAACACCTTCAGCCTAATGTAGAGCCCCCATCCAGAGAGGAAGTTGAAAGAGCTATCAAATCTCTGAAAACCAACAAGGCACCTGGAAGAGATGAGATAACGGCAGAAATATGGTAGAAAGGGGGTCATGTCGATAAAATATGGGAGAAAGAGGAAATACTGTCTGAATGACAAGAAGCTGTTATAGTGCCCTTACTTAAAAAAGATGCAAAAGAAGACAGTGGTAATTACAGAGGTATCTCACTTCTCAGTGTGCCCCATAAAGTTGTATCCAAAGTCATTCTCAACCGTCTAGAATACTATTATGGCGGGATAATTGAAGAGCACCAAGCTGGTTATGTGAAAGCCAGGTCAACAACGAATCAAGTTTTCATATTGAAATAAATAATAGCTGAGTATTGGGAGTACAAAAAAAATTCTTTGCAGTTTTCATAGATTTCCAAAAAGCATATGACAGTATTAGAAGGGATAGACTATGAACACAACTAGACAAATTTAGTATTCCAGAGAAACTCATTATCAAGTCGAGAATGTGTGCATCAAGATGCTCTGTTAAAATAGACAGCCACTACAGTGGACCCTTCTCGGTGATTTCAGGAGTCAGACAGGGAAATGGGCTCTCCCCAATTCCATTTAATATGGCCATAAAAGAAGCGCTTCAAAAATTAGTCCAGCAAGATGCAGGTGTGGAGGTTAGCTTAAAAATTAATGTATTATCTTTTCCTTATGATGTGATAATCATTTCAGTGTAGAAGAGTAAAATTGCTTACCAAACTTCTAATAAAAGAAGCAGAGAAAATGGGCCTAAAAACGAATGACTCAAAAACTAAATTCATGCATTTTACGAGAAATCAAGAAGACAGGATGGGCAGTTTGAAAATATACGAATTCTAACAAGTACAAGAATTCAAATATCTTGGAGTAACCATATCAAGTAAAAAATTATATTGCATAGAGATACAAAATAGGGTCAACTCAACAAACAGGTGTATGCATGCCTGCAACAAATTATCTTCTCCCAAGTCCTTATCACATAAAGCAAAGCTCAGATGATACAAAACAATTATAATTCCAGTGCTACTATATTGATCGGAAACTTGGAAAATGACCAGGAAAGGAGAAAAAAGCTAAGGCTATAGTGTTTAAGAATTATAAAGTGCTCCGGAAGATACGAGGGCTATTCAGAAAGTAACAAACGTTTTGAAATAAAATAGGAAATAATTGTAATGTATACATTTGAAAGAGCAAAAAATTTACTATTTTTCTACTTAGTCAATATACAGATCAAGGCACTCATCATAGCGGTAGACGAGCTTTGAAACTCCTTTAGAATTCCGCCGCCTGTTACTTCAGCTACCCTGTAACAGACAATTGGAACTACTCATCGTCACCAAAGTGCTGTGCTGCTAACTAAGCCTTTACTTCATTCTCGGGAGCAAGTGAAAGTCACTGCAAGGTTTGGACTGTAGGGTGGATGAGGGAAAATCTCCCAAGATCAATAAGAAGCACGCCATGCCTATCCCAAAACACAGTCACCACTCGCCATATCTTTCTGTTTGACAAATTCTGGGTTCCCTGGTTTTTGGGGAACCCGTGTGCCCTTATTACATAGACAGTAATTTTGCCTTGCAATTGACGTAATGCCTCCATGTCTTGTCACCAGTTACGATCCGATAACGAATCACCATCTTGATGGTAGGCTAACAAGAACCGTATTACTGATCTGACCTCACAACTCGTGGGATTTTCAGTTGCAGCAAACATGTTTAACTTGAATGAAACATCAATACACAGCGCAACATAACTTTTGCTGGTAAAGATGGAAAACCACTGAATAGGAGAACACGTACGTGTGTGTTTGAAAGTACGCGATTCGCGCACGCCTAGTGGCGTCAGACAGAAACGTTTGTTACTTTGTGAATAGCCCTCGTATATGGGCCTACTTAAGAACAAGGAGAATGGAGGAGGAAACTAAAGAAATTAGAAATCTCTACAATAGCCCAGACATTGAAAGTAAAATGTAGTAAAATACAATGGATGGACTGGACACATACTCCGATGAGGGGAAGAGTCTAACCTAAAAAAGGTTCTAGTATTCGACTCCAAAGGACGGTGACCCCGGGAAAGACCCAGACAGAGATGGTGGTAACAGGTCAAAACGGACATGGAGCGACAGAAGAGAATGTCCAAGATAGAACTGCGAGGAGGCTATTTGCTGGTGCGGCCAAATATCAACTAAGATATACATGCTCTGCCTGCTAAGTAACCGGACTGAGCCTACCCCGCGCCGTCAAAGCGTCTGCTGTAGTGGTTGTTGGGGGTCTAGGGAAAGGGAACCGGGCTGCAGAAGTTGCCTTCAAGCGCTTGGAGAGATGGCATCGAGCAAGAGCAGAGTGCATGTACAGTTACCTCGTCGGAGTGAAAATGAAAATGTACAATCGAGCAACGCTTTAGCATCAAATTTTGGGACAAACTCAAGAAAACGGGCACGGAAACTCTTCAGATGATTCAAAAGACAATTTAATCAAGTAATGTATCTTTATAAGTTTGCAAGAATTAATAAACATGAATTTAGTCTAGCACTTTCATTATAAGATTGAATTATTAGTAGATAGAATATATATCTTTTCATGTACTGTATATTGTTTGTGGAATAAATGAGATTTTCATTTGATTCTTCATCATTTCAAACAATTACAGAGTATCAAATATATCTGAATATCATTATATCAAATTAATCATCATTTTGGTAGATCTTATTCATTTTGAATCATTTCCAATACCCATAACCTTTCTGGGTTCTAGTACAAGATGTACAATACAAAGAAAAATTCTAAGATTAAAGGCCATATTCATTGACGCCACTTTCCAAATATTAAATGAAAAGACAAAAACTACCACAATATCACCTTCACAACTACTCAAAAAGTTCCAAATATTTGTTAAGAATATTAACAGTGTGTCCCGCACGAGCAAGTAAATCTGAATTCTGTTTATGTAGGCTATTATATTATTTTAAATTTGAGAGCTTTTAAGCAGCAGTCGCACGGCAGATGGTTCATGTATAGAACATACAATATCTATAGTGATTATTATAGAGCACATTTTGAGGTTATGTTCTCTTTATTTGATAACTTTAAGAACGCGACTCGAGGGCGGAATACAGATTTACTTGCGCATGCGTGACTAACTGGTAAGAATATTAGCAAATCTAGGAAAGTAATTTCCTAAGTAATGTCTTGAATCTCGGTGAACAGAACTGGTTTGTAATGTTATGTCTGATAAAAGGTGAAAAATTTATTGGAGGCCATACCTTATAATGTTTATGGAAGCATGTCGTAGCTTTATGCAATAGAAAAGCTACGGCACCGCCGATATCGACGTTTAATACAACTCTAATAGCTTGCAGTAGCTGCCCGATCAACACATGGCGGTTGTGAGTAGAGATTTGCTTCGATCTGCCCCACATCAGCTCCACCAGCAGTGGAATATGCTTAATGAACGCGCTGCACAATTCCTGACCTCTTTGGCTATCCAAGTTCATTGATTCAGTGGGCACCTTTAGCAAAAATTACTACAATGTTTATATTCATCTTTCTTTTTTCTGCCGGATGTTGTTGGTATTATCAAATAGGCCTATAACATGATGTCAAAATAACAGTAGATTCAACAATAGCTATAGTGGTTTGGGCCACTCATCCAAGAATTCAATATAAGGCTATATGATACTATTACAAGTTATAAGATTTATTTATTTATTTACATTGCTGTCTTACATTCATTTATACAATACATCAATAAAATCAACAAGAGTAAAGGGTACATTATTAACACATACAAAGTTACAGAAAGTTACAGAATAAAAATCATTACATGAGTTACTGGTAACAAAATAAGGTATAATACAGAAAAATAGGTGGGAGTGTCAATAGAAGGAGAAATGAATGTAAGCCCCACGAAAGCAAAGCTTGTGTGTGGGAATTTTCTGTTAAAAAATCAATTAAGAAGATAGCTAAGTTGGTTGAATAAATTTGTCTAAAAAGTACTTAGTTGAGTTTATAGTTAATTTTGATATAAATGTCTATTGATGAAATAAGGTCAGGTAGTTTATGAAGAAGATAGTATGAAATCATCTATGTGAAAAATTGAAAAATAAAATAAAAATAACATGAAATTTCCAAAAATGAAGAGTACGTTTCTGCTGGTGTCTATTCAAATTAGAATACAGATAGTAAGCTTGACTTATTTTCCATGAGAAAAACTTTTAGTTTATGTTTAGAAATAGGTGTATGAGGTGTGGTATCTTATTAAAGAAATATTCCGCCTGTCTTTGTCCAATAGTTTTATTTTTGAGGATGGAAAGGTTTTTCCTTCTGAGATCATATTGAGTGTGAGTATTCATGTTAAAGTCTTTTTTTATTCGAAAGAGTTTATATAAAAATAATAGCCTTACATTGAGAATATTGAGGTTTGTAAAAGCATCTTGTGATATTCCTCGATATAAATAAGAATCTTGAAAAGTATGAAAAAACATTTTTGGGTTTCTCTATAGATGGCCAGTTTCCTATCAAAGTACGATTTTTTAATGAATTTATATACGCTTACATGTATGTAAGCTCAAGCATTATGTATCTTTGAACATTTAATTCAAGAGAGACTGGTATACAATATTCTCTAATATAGAGTGTATAATATCTAGGTTAATTGGTCAAAAGCATATAAGTCAAAAACCCTAATTTTTCAGGAGGTGAAAAAACTAAAGTTAAGTTAAGTCACTCGGCCGGCAACCGAGGGGTACCGGGTTCTTTTCCCGGTCCGGGCACAGCTTTTTGAACAGTTTCATTCAATGGATCTCGCCTGCTATTTAGTACATTGGTCAATATTTGCAGTTGCAGAAGTCCTTTGTCTATTTATATAGCAATAAATGGAGATTCGATTTAATTATTATTATAACATGTTAGAAAATAATATCAACATATGTTTGTTTGTCAATGGCGCAACAGCCCTATGAAGGGCCTAGGCCTACCAGCTGGTTGCCAGTTTCATATTTAATAAACTATACAGTCCATCCAAGCAAAGAAGACACTCCGGAAAGACGGGAAAACGACCCCAGCCCGGCCAATACCGGCACAAAAGACATCAATTCTCAATAGAGCCCACAGCCCCCGAACCAACACCGACCGCGCCGAAGCCACCCCCATCCCACCAGAATGCCCTCCCAGCCCGGATAGAAAATACAGCGGGCGAATAATCATCAACCAGGATAGAGGTAAACATATCAACATATGGCTTCACATAAAAAGTTATCTTCTCTTGAAAACAGCTGATTTTTGAAAAGTTTTCTTAATTTGATTCTATCAGCTGTTAAAAAATTATTTATTCACAATATCATATGACTTTTTTCCAGACGTGATTATTGTATCAAAATATAGTAGATACGGTAGTATATATAGATATATTGTTGCTGAGAGCTTATCCTTTTTTCGCCTGAAAAAGGATGAAGGAGTTGGTGGATTTTATTGTCCAACGAACTTGACCGGTATAAAAGTTCGAAGAATACGTGTTCTGAATTTGAAGTTGATTAATTCAAAAGTTATTGTCGAACATACAAACAAACGAACGAACAGATGGACAACGACTTCGGCCTTGAGTCAAAAGTAGGAACTCGCTGCCGCTCGTTCAATTATTTATCAGTGCAATTTCGCTTCTACAGATGGTGTTGAAAATCAAGATGTTGGCGAATGAGTGTTATTGATGATCAACTCTGTCAGAACAGTCTGAAGGTGAATTTGGCAATAACTTGATGAATTCAAGCAGCTCACCAACTGCCCCGACAGAGCTGATAATTAGTAACAATCATTCGCCAACCGCCTCAATTTTTGGAACCAACTATTTATATAGATGTAAACGAATTCATTAATACAGCGCATCTTCCCTTTCCTCACACACACTCTATCTCTCTCTCTCTCTCTCAGTCAGTCACAATCGCCTCCCCGATAATTATTGAAAGAAACACGGTTCCCTTGATGCTTACGAATTAGAATATTATCTTTATTCTAATACAATACCATTTTTACCTGATGTATATCTCGTTTCCTACATTCCAGATTCTCACAAGTATTCAACAGGCTCTGAAGATCGACTGTAAGATTGCCCCAATTTGGTTCTATTACAGGTTCAGGTTTTGCTGAAAAAAGAACAGCTTTGAAATTTGTATGAATGGAGAATTTATTCCTCTACCACCATCCATAGAAATAAAACAAATGTGTAAGTTACCCAAATTTCAAGCTTTAAAATTCATTTTTGCATAATATTCTCCCCATTTCAATGAAATACAGAACATAAGGTTTTATTTCGATAAGAAGAAATTCTACAAGTTTCTGCGAAAATTTTTTCGTGCTAAACATGATTCTCAGGTATATACAGAGAGAAGAACTTTTGACAAGATGAGGGCTGCACTATTGCACTGTACTACTACGGCAGAATTCATTCTCACCGACTCTTTAATGACCACTTTCTGTACGTAATCTTGGCAGAAGCTCTTCTTCATGCGATTCATCTACGGTATATGTATGTCTATATACAAATACGGTAATACTGGCCTCTCATCTGAATCTAAACCATCTTTGCTATTTTAATGCAAATAAAGCCACGGTCACATCTGACCACCTTCTTGTTCTCTATTTTTCTCTCTAAGAATTATGATTCGCATATTGGTGTTGGTGTATGTGTTGTGGACAATGGTACTTACAGCCTATGGTTCCAATATGAGAAGACTCTGTCGATACAGCACTTGCAGTTGTGTTGTAAACTGTCTTTTTAAAATTGATCATGTGTAATTCAGTATTGTTATTTTTGTTAGGACTTGGTATTGCTCTCATTGGTCTGCTTACTCGTTGATGCGGACTTTCTTCTTCACACTGATAGCTGTTTTCGAATTCCGCAGACAACATGCTCACATACTTCGCATCTTCTACAAAATGAAAGAGATAAATCAATTAATTATTCTCTAAAATTAAAAAACTAGGAACTAGTTTACGAGAATCCAGTCCTAAATAAAAATTGGTAACGGTGGAAAAGCAAATAATAATGTGTTTCATAAAGAAATTTACCTTTTTCCCTACGGCAAGCCATTTATTCTAGGTCTCTCAAATAATATAATTATAGTAGGCCTATATTACGTTACAAGGCTAAATAGTGAGTATTTACTGTATTCGGATGTTAGTAGCACGGACGAGGACATGCTGAACATGTGTTTGTGATAGATCATCTGTTCAAATAAAATTTATAAAACAAATGGATGAATGCATACAAAGAGACGTTGTTACAGCTATCACTCAATCTATAATAAAAATAAATTTGATCTCAAATGATTCACTTCATTATTGTTTGAGTTTAAAAGAGGTTAAAAGAATTGTTTGTTTTGAAAAATAATATCAAATTTTGAAATATATGAGAACATTCAATATGATTCAAATGCTTTATCTACATTGAATACCAACTAATAAAAAATCACTGAATAAATTGTATATACATTCAAGAAATATATTATTCATTATTTGCTGGTATTCTATATTGATAAATCTTTTATGAAACTGCCACTGAATGTTCTTATTCAATTATACAGATTTTTCTTACATATTTATGATTATACAGATACATTTTGTGTTTTGATAAATTCAAAGTTTTTTAAAAGGGTGGTTGATTTTCATTTATTTTTCAATTCGATTATACAGATGTACAAACAATGACGGAAATTGTTTATGAACTATGAAGAGTCATATCTACAAATAACTATCAGACCTACAATAACCATTCATATCTCAAAATGTAGGTAATTCAATTCACTTTCTAAATTTGATCAAGTTGCCATTTTTTGTGTGCAACTGGGTGGAGAGGATTTTCGAAAAGAAAAAGAGGCGAAATCAGCAGAGTTAACATGGGCTGGAACGTACAAAAATTATCTCAACGATTTTGTTCAGTTAACTTACAAACAGTGGAAATCAAGTGTAAATTAGAAACTTACCGTATAACCCACTACCTAATCAAAAACAATGAACTCTATGAGTATTATTATGTTATCCAAATCCGTACTGAAAGTCGAAGTAACTCTTTTGTTTAATTCTTGTTTCGCAGGATATTTTCTATTCACTTATATCGCCCCAGAATTCACCATCAGAGCACCGTAGATGCTCACGGCGATAAATAGATATGGAATTAGAATTGGCTAAACGAAAAAAGAAACCGACTCCAATTTCCTGCAAGGTGGACCATGACATTTTTCTGCACTGAAAATAAACTGTCAAGAGAAAGACTAATTTGAACTCAGTACAGCAATGAGTGATACAAGCAATCCTGGTAAAATACGTTGAAATAACAATAAATGATTTTATTACCACAGAAAACCGGAGTTCGAAACGATTTATTTCTGAAATTCACTGGCTGAGATGATGAGACCGGTTTATAGGCTTTTCCTGCCGATTCCTTGTTTCTCTGAAACATAACAATATTTCATTTGTTTTATTATAGATGAGTTTTGTGAAATGATGATAGTTCAGAATAAGTCATTTGTAGCCAATTATTTCATTGCAGCGAAAATAACTTTAGCCAAAATGGCGGATGTCACTTGTACCCTCATCAATATTCTATGCACTCAATGGAAAAGCCACCATATACTGATTAATATAGTTGAATACAATAACAATCAACATTAGGAAATTGTCTAAAAAATTGAGGAATTGCAAGGTTGGGATACGACTCAATATTTCTTAAACAAAGGTAATTTGCCGATCGGCAAGAGAACCATAAACTATTAATTATATAGAGTTTGAAAACTGGCTAATCTTATCAATGAATAAAGGGCGAATTGAAAAAAGTGGGCCTTTATAATAACCATCCAAGGCATATTCGAAATGTTTCTGAAACGTTTAGTTCATTAGTTATAATTCAAATTCATGAGATACATAGAGAATTCTCTGATGAGCCAAATACCAGGTGTATCATGAGTCAGTTCAGTCCTCATTGAGCTCAAGCTCAAGTATACTCGAAGGAACATTGGTGCGACCAAGACAAATAAGATGCAATAGAAGCACGCTGTTGTAGAGAGCAACGCACACTGGTCAGCTGATTTTAAATTAGCGTTGCTCCATACAACACCGTGTTTCTATAACATCTTATTCGTAAATTGGTCGCACCAATGTGTGTTCTTTCAAAGCCGGCAAACGGTAATAGTATATTTACATAATGAGTTTGGAAAAGGTGGTTTTACAAACGGATAATTATGTTCTCCAAACGAGCGGTACGCGAGTTTGGAAAATAATTATGAGTTTGTAAACTTTTCCACACGAATTATGTACATTTTTTTCGTCATACTAGACTGAGAAGGATTTATTAAAACCTCAAACAACTGAAAACATTAACTGAAGCCAACATAACCTCAACACAACACTAACACAAAACAAACACACACAGTGAACTGTAATGGCGGCTCGTTCGACTCGTTTATTCATACATCGGAGTTTGGAAAAAACAGCTGTGCTAGATTTTCAGTGCTGTTATTATCATCGTCATGATGACTAGTGCTGTAATAATAATCAAAATGATTATTCCCGCATTCAGAACAGCTGATCTTTGATTCTCCTCTATACGGCAATTTTCCAAACGCAAATCTAGCTTGGAAAGTTTTGTATTACATACGAGTATGGCGAAAACTGACTTATAACACACTTGGCATATTAAGATGGGAATGTCGTTTAAACAAACTCTGAAACATTTATAATGAAGAAATACTAATGGATGTTTTCGCTACAAAATGTTCTTTATTAAAGGATTTAGATTAACGATGAATAAGTAAAAGTAGTGACGTATGAAAAGGAGTATCATGGAAAATTCAATGGATAAAGAAATGCATTATACATAAAATGTCTTACCACTAACTCAGTATCCAATGTTATTTCTTGACTTTTAACATTTTCTTCTTCAAAACCCGGAGTGGGATTCACATCTTCTGAGCTTGAATGTAAAACAAATTTGAAAAAGCCTGATTATCATCACAATAGCAAATCAATTGATGAATCAATGCTTGATGTACTTGATGAATGATTAATAATAATTCTGACGAACATTGAATGAAATGACCAAAATGAAGTAGAGAATTATCAAATTACTATCATGTTTCAAGTTGAAAACCGGAGTTTATAATTCAATAGAGAGTAAAATAACAATGATTGCCGGCTGGATTGGCCGAGTGGTTTAGGGCGTTAAAACACTTCAGTCTGCTAGCGCTACCCGGTCTTGGGTTCGAATCCCACCAGAGGCATGGACGTTTAAACACTTCATCAATCACACTCGCACTCTCCATTACCCACGCACTAGCGAAAAATGTTTGTGGGAATCATCCACAATAAAAAAATTCTATGAAGAGCAAAAATAAACTGATCGAGTAGGCTCAAGTTGTTGAAATTCTGCCAACAAAACCCAACTCTTCCTTCTCTTGAAATAAATCGATACGTTTGTATCTGATCATTTGAATCTATCTAGGCCTAGGCGACTTAGGTTGATGAGAAGGTTCAGATGGAATCTTGGAAATGGAAACTCAATTGAAAATTTGGACTTATGTGAATATTATGAGAATAGAATAATATATTTACATTATTATTTTAAATTATCGGATATGGCTAGCACTGTGTATAGCTACTTACCACGGTAAAGTGGGGTATTCGAGCACTTCTTTCTGCAACACTGAATTTGTTCCAAGTTCCTTCACAGGATTTTGTTGAGTTTTGCAAGCTTTTTTTGAGAAGCTCAATTTCTTTAAGCTTTGAGTATCAGAAAGTGTTTTCTTCCTCTTCTTAGGAATTTTCGAAATTCGATTTTTTCTTGTTGCTATTTTTTCTGTGTTTTTTTTTAGAAAAGAATAATAATTATTAAATTGTGAGAAAAACCGTGACATTTATATTTTACAAATTGTTTAGTCTACTACTTACAAAATAATATAAGTGAATTGGCAAAGTTTATAAGAGGAATATGGGGCTTTCGTCTTTGATGTTGAAATTGTTTCAGATTTCCATTATATTACTGTATATGAATGTTTTAGCAGTGAACGAGTTCACTCACTCGAAAGCACCTGTTCGCAAAAGAAATCTTCCACTCAAGTATAAGTAAATTTAAAATGGTAATGCCGGTATTACACGATCTCATCTCTTTCCATATGATCAACTATGAACATAGAACTATTATCGTGTAATACCGGCCTAAGGAAATAAGTTTGTCTATTCAAATAATCACTAGTATTATTCCCCTGTCTGTACCATGTTTTCAAAAATAAAATGGTTTTATTATATGGTGCACAAAGGTAATATAAATGTTACATTGAGCTCATTCTTGAATAACTAAATATTCAATTTATTTCACTTGATTAATAAGAAATTCAGGAGGTATGATGCAGGAACTTAGAACAGTTGAGTGAAAATGGATATTCGAATTGAAATCGGAAATAAAATTAAATGAGCACTTCATGAAACTATTTATAAAAGTGGAAATTATTACCATGAGGTTCCTGTGATTCAGTGTCTGACACATCGATTTTCAAATTTTGTTCCAGTCTGGTCTGAAAAAGCATTATTCAAACAGGATTATTAGCTTTATTATAAAAATTATAAAATCTCTATTTTGGTTTTATGAGGAAACAGAATAAGAGTAAAAGAGCAACGAAACACTTTGAATGTGTAAAAAAGACAGCCAATAATAAATTACAATGAATACACGTCTCAATGTTCTCTGTTCAAGGATATTAATATGAAAATTTCTGCACATAGCGTGTTTCAAACTATCTTATCAGACTCAAACTGATGCTAAATTTGTAGCTGCGGTTAACATTTGGTCAAATTCGATTTGATCAAATTGTAAAAGTGAATATGAGTTAGCCTATTACTTGTTTGATATGAGAGATGGGAGTAATTTCCTAGAATGATTAGTCACCTGAACCGTTGTTTTCGTCTTCGTTGCACTGTCTGTTATCTCGGTTCGTTTCACAAATGGTGTAACTGGTTTGAAGTTCAAATCATCAGAGCTGCAAAGTAAAACAAGTTCCAAAAGTTTGATCGACAACAAAATGGAACAGTATTATTCATCAGTTCACCAAATATCTTTCTAAAAAAAATTGTAAAGTTATCTGAAAGATTGAATAGAACAATATAAGAAGTATTAAATTTTATCATTGAGATAGTGGAAGAAATATGCTGAAATATATAATCATTGCCATTTGATTCATAAAGAACCTCTGCCATTGTCACAGTTAAATTAAACAGCTCCTTAAACATAAAGAAATAATAAGTTAAAAAACTTCAATCGAAACCATAGGCTAAAAGTTTTGCTAATAGTATTAGTCCAGTACGCAGGGAATTTTGTAAAGCTAATTTCTGCAAAAGGTGGAGTATGTGATTTTATTGCTTTAATGAAGCAATTAGGGTCAGGATCTGTTCACTCTTACGAAAGTTAGGGGTGTCCTTATTCTATTATCCTTGAATGTCCTTTGTATTGAAAATAATTTTGCAGAAAAAATTCCCAGCGTACTGGGGACTATATCTTATCTGAAAATGGATCAAAAACACAGAAATAATCTTGCATTCTAGCAAAATTGTTCTTCTAGCACCCAATTTTGAACACTCATGTACAGCAAATATTGTTTTAAAAATACCTCTTAACCAAAATTGACATAATAAAAGCTGGAACCTTATAGGCCTACCTGGTCGTTGACCAATATTTTGAATCAATGTGATTTGAAGAGAATTTCATTATTAAGATATGTTCAGTCACTTTTTTGTCAAAACCGCACCCAAACCTTATATCAAAATTCAAAGGAAGCCGAAAACAGACAAAAAATATCACATTTGAAAAATCTAGGTTTTAATCAATAAAACATGATAATTATGTGGTTTGGCAGCGTTTTGAATAATGTAGTGATGAATGAATTGAAATAATAATGACGGAAGATTTCAAATAATTTTCAAATCTTGAAAATTAACCCTATAACCCTATAATTGGCTGCCCTCAATTATTAGATAGAAGAGAAATCCAATGGAACCAGTGAGAATTTTGTAAGTTTGATAATAAATGAGATGATGGGCAAAATATGCTAAGAAACTCAATTTAAAAATATATTGTGACCAATAGCCACAATATCCCCCAAAACAGATAAATCCAGACTCATTTCAGTTGAAATATCCTAAAGAAAATATTTACAGAAGAGAAACATATGGTTACCCTCAGAAATCGATTCATCATTAATATTATCAGCTGTCTTATTGATTGGAGTTTGTTATTTATCGAAATAAAGACTCACTTGAGAAAGCATTCACTTAAAGGTTGTAGCTCATATTTTATATTCTCATTTCATATTCTACTGAACATTACAATAAATACCCTTTGAAAGTCAGATCACCAACTAACTGTAAAACACAGCAACATTTATCGAATGATACCATATCATTCTTAGAATGATGCAAGTTTCATTGTTTCAAAAATATTTGAATACCTTATGAACGAAAATTATGAAGATTTATTTAGGCTATTGAGTTTTAGGTCAGTATCTATTAGTGTCCCACCTCGCTTATGTCAAAATTCTGGTTGGAATCGATTCAGTATGTTATTCTGATGCCGGCCCTCTCCAGTAGTTTTAAAATAAATCAAGTTTAACGTTTGGTATAAAACGCGACTTCCAAGTCTAATAACTTTCTTATTTGAAAAGCTCCAGAATTCATGTAAACTGTACAAAATAGCTCAGATTGAGTAAGATTTTATAACAATTTATATAAATTTCTCGCCAAATAAACTATTTGAGCTGCTCGATGTATTGCCTTCAATGCACTGCCTTCTACGCATTTAAAATAGATGATATTTAGAATGAATTGTTGAATATATTATAGGCTAATTTATTTCATTATGTACATTTTGATGTTCAGTTACCTCGTCATACGATTTTGAATTCCGGAATGAGTATAGTCTGTCTAAGCAAAGAATACCCTCTGGCAAGATGAGATAATGACTCCAGCTCAGTCAACTTTTGTTCAAAAATGATTGATTTGGTCTCAATCGTAGGAAACATTCTGTTCTACAATTTGAGGCTAAATCAGTATTTTTTGAACCAATATTGACCGAGCTGGAGTCATTTTCTCATCTTGCCAGAGGTTATTCTTTGATTAGACAGACTATAGGCCTATACATTCTTTGGGGATGCTCCAAGAGTCTACCACCGACAAACTGTACCACTCAAAACGACATTTTGTGAGTTACTTTTTTTGCTGAGGGTTAATTTAGTATAGGTTAATTGGGGATCAGGTTAGGTTTGTTGAGGGTTTGGTTGGATCAATTGAAGGTTAGGTTATTAGTTTAGGTTAGTTAAGGGTAAGGTTAGTTACAGGTTAGGTTAGGTTAGTGAGAGCTTAGGTTAGGTTAGATAGAACTTAGGTTAGGTTAAGTTAGTTGAAGCTTGGAGTAGGTTAGCTGAAGCTTAGGTTAGGATAGTTGAACATTGAATTTGGTTAGTTGAACATTGGGTTAAGTTAGTTTAAGCCAAGATTTTCTAGGTTAGCTTACCATGTTTTTCTTGAGAATGGTAAAAGTTGGCAGTCCCTGGTGAGTGAGGAGCAGAGCACTCACTCAGTAAGGAAATCACAGCATTGACAAAAAGATAAACAACACTACACTAGAAAAATATTGCTACTCACATAGGCCTACGCCCAATTCAAAAATAAAATATGTGTCAATTAATGAATGCTTGAACACGATTGGATTCATGCAACGACATTCTGTCCAATTTCCCATATCTCTGCACGTCCCTGAAATGTTTACTAACAACAATGTGTACCACATGGTAAAATCACTGTCAGCTGCGCCTAACGACATTCTGTACCATTTTTGACTGAAACAGAATGTCAATAGTACACAATGTCGTTGGTACTAAATGTCGCCTTCCCATCCATTAATTTATAATTAACTATGTTTTGTTCGTGATCTTTTTTTGGTCCAATAATCTCTTGAATTGTCATAAAATCTATCACGGAGAATTAGTACTCAATTTGAGCTTTTTTATACAGTTTACATAAATTTTGGAACTTTTCAAACAAGAAAGTTATTAGACTTGTGCGTTTCAGACCTAACTTCAAACTTGATTCATTTCAAAACTACTGGAGAGTGCTGGATAATTTTTTCAATTTCTCATCAGAACAATGTACTGAATCAATTCCAACAAGAATTTTGACTCTAGCGAGGTGAGCCACTCAACGACATTTAACTTACACAGAGTTTTATAATTAAAATAATAATTTTTTTAATGAGTTACTCACTTAACAGGAGAGCCCATAACCGATAAGCAATCTGACTCTTCATCTCTTTCCCGTGATGACTCTTTCTTGGAATGTCGTTTCCACATTATTGAATTTGTTCCTGCGATAAAGAATAAAATATTCAATTTATTTGACAACAATACAAAAATTTTCATACCGCTAAATAACGTCAAACAAATTTATAGTCAGAACTCATTAAACACAAATTTCAGGTCAAGTTATTGCGTAAATCATACATTAAAATTCCATTGGCATAAGCTACATAAATAACATTGAAATACATTAAATTTCATTAAAAAAATTTTCAATGCTATAGTAACTCTTCAATGCTAAACTGGGAACCTGTATCAATCTGTTTTAAAGGTACGTGTCCTAGGATTCAAAATTTGAGATTGTCATGATAGATAATGTTAACTGGAAGATAATACCACTTCAGCCAACCATTCTGAGGTAGACAGTGTCATAGACTCATAGGGATTCAATATTATTCACTTCTCAGCACATTGGAGTACCATTTTTGCAACTTTTGAAATGGCTCTCGATGTATGTAGGAGTTAAAACTATGGTATAAAATGGTACAGTAAATTGGATAAAGATTTTTTCTGATTCCATACACAGTACTAGCCGGCAGGCTCGCTTCACTCGCCTTCTCTGCCTAGCCATGGGGCTCCGCCCCCTGGACCCCCGACAGTATCAGCAGTGTCCAGTGAGTCAAACAGGCTTGCTCCGCTCGCCTGCAAATTCCATTCAAATGGATTTGCTTTGATCATCATATCACTTAAAATATCACAATATTGTTTTTTTTTATAATCGTTCTGAATTAGTTGTTCTATTACCTCAGCTCAGCCTGGGTTTAACGTATTTAGTTCAGTAGTTTCCGTGGAATAAACAAAATTGCAGATTCTAAACATTGGAAAACCTTTCAACAGGCGTAACCTCGGAAGGGTTACGAAATTTATTGAATACAGCATTTCTAGACCTAAATAGGATTTACCAAATTTCAACATTTTCTGTCTATTGGTTCTCGAAAAATCTAAGAAAAACTCCGAAAATTCCGAAAAATAGTAAAACGTTAATAAAGAGCGTAACCTTGGAAAGTATATCGGACATGAATTGAAACTTTATCTTCCAAATTATTTCATCTATAATCTCGCTGAACCATTAAATTTACAGTAAGGATTGGTCGTATCACAGTGGAAGATATGCAACCCGCAATACATTTACAATTTTGAAAAACTTATTAACTAAACGTAATTCGTAAAAGGATTTCAAAAATTTTCGAGCACATTTCTAGACCTTCCTAAGACGACCCTCTCCACAAAATTTCATCATTTTCTACAGATTGGTTCTCGAAGAAATTGAGAAAATGCTGGAAAACTATGTAAAAACTCAAATATTTGACGTATCCTTATCAAGCTTTAAGAATCCATTCTTAGAACGCGTATAGAAGTCCAACTGAACATCTCTGCCCAGTTTGAACGCATTCGGTTCGTTAGATTTTTAGTTCTACTGATGAGTGAATGAATGAATGAATCAGTGCCATTTCGCGTTTATAGGCTATACAGGGTGTTTCGGGAGGAATGTGCAATACTTCTCAGGCTAAATCCTTACACCAAGTAGACAATAAAGTTCCATGTGACCAACCCCCAAAAACGCTTTATTACTGAGATAACAATGGCGAAAATTGATATTTTTCAAAATATATTAATTTTTATAATTTTTTAGAGGCTTTAGTAAGGTTCTAGAATAATAAATTCCTATGTAAAATTAGCTGAGAAATTCAATGAAACCAGTTCCAAGTTTGTAACTTTAACGGTTATTGAGATAATTGGGAATATATGCTAGAAAACGCAATTTTCCAACAATAAGGGTTATAACTGGATAAGGAATCATAAAATTTTATTTTTTATTAATGAAGTTGAAGAGAGTCGGATTCTGAAGAAAAAGTTAAATGGCGGCGATTGTGTAAATCTTACCCAAATCTCAGAAATAGCGATCAAAAATCGCTACTAAACACAAATTAATCACTTTTGCTGTTTCATAAATTTTGCAGTTTTTGGGGGTTTTCCCATGTCTACTTGGTGTAAGGAATCAGCCTGAGAAGTATTGCACATTCCTCCTGATACACTCTGTATAATTAGAAAATGGAGTAGACCAAACACCTATAAACAAAAAACTCAATCACAACAAAATATTATGCATTGATATTAAAATATTCTAATATTATATTAAAAAACTCAATCACAACTATTCTCTTTGAATCTCGTTCTCAAACTGTTCTTTTCAATGTTTATTTTCCGATCTAGACTTTGGATATTAGTTTCAAACCACGTTGTAACAAATTAGGTTAGAAAAATAAGCATGTAAAATAGAGTAACAATTGTACACTTTTATAACACCAAAACCTTGAACCTGCAAAGATACTTTATATCTATGATGAAATTATAGCTCATAATAATCTACAATAGGTTAGTGGTAATTCATAGTTTACCTTTATCCTGATCGTATTGTAGTGCTATGTTACTACTTATCCGGCATCCACTTCCACACGGCCACGGAAGTCGGAACGGAACACGCTGGTCGGCGGGCGAACGCTGCCCATAAGGTGGGATTTCGTTTGTGCATAACGTAACGACCGTCAGCCGCAATGTACATATCCGGCTGCGGCTGAACCGTTTTTGTTTGCATGTGCCAATTAGTTTTGCACCGGCGGCAATAATTCGTTTCAGAGCACACGACAAGACGGCGAAACTGTCGTCCGGCGATTAGTTGGATATAAATTAAATTACATTATCTCAATTATTATTGCTATTTCATTATCTCAGTCTTTATTGTTAGATCTTAACATCGATCTTGCCAAAATGTCTTCTTTGGTTCCACAGACCAAATAGTTGTGTCAAGCACGGGTGTATACGAGGGTTCCAAAAATGAAGTGGCTGCGTCAAGACGTACGGCGATATAGGTGTCGAACAAAAGGTCGACACGACACAGTGAGCGGGACAAGGAGTAGCAGTGGGCGGGTAGTTTAAAATAATTTTGACTAGGAGAATGGAGTAAACTTGATTTCAGTTAATAATAATAATATTGATATTTATGCACCCAGTGCATACAGTTGGATGGCTACTTGTCCGTCAACTTGTGACGTCAATAATTGACAGACACCTATATTGCCATATGTCTTGATGGACGTGCAGCCACTTCAAAAATGGTGGATTGCAAATTGATCATTTGATTTCAATGTTTTTTGGGTATGGAAGAGTTAGACTTACATAATTTTTAGAAGATGATCATAGATTTGAAGTTCGAACTCATGAATGTACAGAAGTTATTAATTGATGAATAACTTGATGTATTAATTAATCCAATTGAATTCTATCTTGAAATACTGTTTTGTGACTATAAAATTCTCAGAGGCAGAAAAAGCACAAAGATCACTAGAACTCAGTGTCATTCAGAACTTTTGTCACTCAGTGCTACTCAAATGCCTTCAGCAATAACCAACTTGCAAATTTTTTTGGAAAAATATGACTGACAACCACTCTTATTTCAGGCTATTTGAATCAAAGTGGCTGCACGTCCGTCAAGACGTACGCTGATATTGTATATAGCTGTCCGTCAACTATTGACATCACTAATTTTTATGACATCACAAGTTGACGGACGTGTATCCCACTGTATGCACTTTCTTGACAGATGCTTGGCTTGGCTTGGGTTCTGCTAGTCCTATCATCTTGTCTTGGTAAAATGGTGGATTGTAAATTGATCATTTGATTTCAAAGGGTTTTAGGCATGGAAGAACATAATATTTAGAAGATGATCATAGATTCAAACTGGTGAATGTATAGAAATAAATTGATAAATAACTTGATGTATTAATTAATCCAATTGAATTCCATCTTGAAATACTGTTTTGTTACTATAATGCCATGTTTACACCAGAATGTTAACAACATTTGTTAATAACTCTTTTGAATAACATATCATTATAAAGACTTTTTGGTGTAAACATGGCTTAACATTCTCAAAGTGAGGAAAAGCACAAAGATCACTAAAACTTTCAATTAAAACTTTTAATTTTGACACTCAGTGCTACTCAAATGCCTTCAGCAATAGCCAATTTGCAAATAATTTTGCAACAATATGCCTGACAACTAGCCTACTCCTATTTGTGGCTATTTGGATAGGAGACTTTGAGAGTCCATCTCTGACAATAGACAAGATTTTTTGAATTGAGTGGCACCAAAGAATATGTAGACACTTTATATTCACTGGTGGCACTATTATATTCACTGAATACTTTATATTCACTGGTGGCACTCTTCCATCTTTTATTACCATATAGTAGCTAGAAATTAATTAAGTCTTGTGATGGCTGAGAGGAAAATTTAATTATAATAAAATAACATACGAAATGATTTAATAAAAATAAAAGTATAAATATTAATTATTTATTCAAAGAATGCATCTACAAACAGCAATCATCTGTCAAACTTGCATACATGTGATCCATGACGTCACAGATTGACACATCATTAATTGACAGACGCCTGTATTGGTGTACGTCTTGACCACCATTAGTCTGTAGCCACTGCCCACCATTTTACTGAGACAAGGCGATAGGACTAGCAAAACCCAAGCCTAGCCAAGCGTCCGTCAAGAAAGTGCATACAGTGGGATGGTTACTCTAGGGCTCTATAAATACTTTAATAAAGTCTTTATAGTTCCTTAGGTTACTCGTCCGTCAACTCGTGATGTCATAAAAATTAGTGTCGTTAATAGTTGATGGACACCTATATCGGCATACGTCTTGACGGACGTGCAGCCATTTTGTTCTGAAAAACCACGATTCCTATGCTTAGCCATGGCTTTCCAAAAAGCCATGCGTTGTATTTCCTATGCTTATCCATATCAAATGTAAGGCCGGTATGATTACACGGTAATATTTTCAATATCATATAAAGAGTGATCAAAATTGAATCTAGTATTTTCATAATAATGATAATAGAAATATTTCCGAGTAGAACCAGTGTAATACTAATAGCTTTTTATGTCAAATGATGTCTTTAGAGGAAAAGCTAACTTCAAAATTTACTATATCTATGGAAGATATAGATATGGATAGGCATAGGAAATACGACGCCATGACACTACAGTCACCGCCATTTTGTGTGGGTTTTCGATACCAGTATTGCGGTCTGTTTCTACTTGGTCTTGGTTTTGGTTGTAGGTTCTAGTTCTAGCCTTCTCTCCTAGGTTCTAGGTTGTTTGTAGATTGTAGTTCTTCAGTTCTTTTCATTAATCTGATTTTAGTTAGACTACCTGTTGTCACTAAATGTGAATTCATTCGATTTGAAGCTGATTTTTATGGTTCTTCAATTATTGTTCAATATTAAAATAATCTTGAAATATTTGTAGAAGATATTCGAATATCAAGGTATGTTGTCAAGTTTACCTTATGAATTCTAACCTCTATAATTTTGAAGTGAAGAAACATTTTATTAAGGCCAGTGAGAATTTATCTGAATCAAATATTATACTATTATATCACTTGATAAATCCAATTGGGAAGTTTCTTAATTAATAAAGCTTCCCATTCCTATACTACTATTACATTAGTGGGAATTCACAAATAATAATGAAACTTACCCTACCTATTGGTATCTTAGGTCTAATGCAGGGCTCTCCAACCTACGGCCCGCGGGCTACATCTGGCCCGCGGATAGATTTTGTCCGGCCCGCCGAGAGTTATTGCAACAGATTTTTTAAAATATATATATTTAAACACATTTTTGACAACAACTGTGAGTTCAGTACTCTTCTCATACTGGCCACTCCATTTCTTAATAAGTGTGAAATTGACTGTAAACAAGCAGCGATCAACCATTGCGAGATATTAGCTTCAAAAATATCAGTTCAAAAATTTTCTTTCTGAAATTGACAGCGCTTATCCATATCTCCCACACCACTGTGAAGTTCGCTGGTTGAACTTGGGGGCAAAGTATTGCAGCGGTTTTTTGAGCTTCTTGGGATTATTAATATTTTCATTACTGAACCTGTCATTTTCATGACTGGGCCTATCATTATTGCACCTCCACCAATTCAATTATAATAAATTCAATTTGGGAATTATTCAATAGGAAGTAGATTGAGTATGAACTTTATAAAGATGAATATATAGAATCACTTTACAAGGTTATTTTAAAACCAAACAGAAAATCAGGACCAGATAATATCAAAGCACAAGATATAATTAACAATATATTCTACCTGAGATTGATAAGTTATTGACTCACTTTGTCAATAGAATTATTGGGACTGGAATTATTCCACCACTTATGAAGGTAACACATCTTAGACCAATTTTCAAAAAAAGGATAAACAAAAAAGACTTGGGGATTTACAGGCCAGTGGGATCAGTTTCAGTTTTCATGAAGATTCTTGAGCATTTTTTTATAGGTAGCCTACACAGTTGCAACATCTAACCAGATATAAAATAATAAATGATAATCAATATGGTTTCATCCCCGGAAGATTGACAGTTGATTCATTGGAGATTATGACAAGTGACATCAATAGATCTTTAAATGAAAATAAATTTGTCATAGCTGTAACAACAGACCTGACAAGAGCATTTGACTTTGTGAATTATAAAAGCATGCTTGATAAATTAACCAGAATAGGTATTGGTGGCAATCTAATAAGATTATTCAAGAATTATTTAAAAGATAGGACTATGCAAATTGGAATTATGTCAAGTAATTATGTTAGTAGCAGTTATGAATAAACATGCGGACTAATTCAGGGTAGTATATTGTCGCCAATTTTATTCAATATTTATGTAAATGATTTTGCCAGCCTAAAATTTAAAAGTAAAGTTATGCAATATGCTGATAATGATATTCTATACATAATTCATAAAGATTTAGGAGCAGGTTTAAGTTATATGCAAAGCGATATCGATTTAGCAATAATAATTTAACTTCTTCAATAATAGTTTCAAAATAAATTCACAGAAGACCAAGATAATAATATTTAAGAATCAGAGAATTAATATAAATGAAAATTAATTTTTTAAGCTAACTTGTCATAGTGCAGAATGCCTATCTAATCAACCCATGAATGGATGTGACTGTCAAAAACTTGATTTTTGTGAGTTTCAAACATTTAGGCATAGTGTTTGATACTGATATGAGATTCAAATCGCATAATAATCCACTTTTGAAAATAATGAGAGCTGCACTCTACAAATGCTCAAGAATTAGTTGTCACTACTAAAAAGATGATCTATTACTCAATGGTACAAAGCACTCTTTTCTATGGCATCACCATTCATTACTTGGCACCCAAGTACATTCCATGTATATAAAACAGCCACTGCATAGGACAATAGAAATAATTATTAAAACTCTTTTTAATTTTAATGGTGTTAAACGTGACTTGTTAGGAGTTATGACAGTAGAAGCTCTAGCTAAATGCACAGATTTGTCTCAAAACTATTTCAAGAACGAATATAGAGAAATGAACGAAATAGGTTACAGATTAAGACATAGGATTTATAGAACTCAGAGATATAACAATGCCTATGGTGAAAGAGCTCCAGAATGTAGAATTCCATATCACTGTTTTTATTTTAAATAATTATCAAGTACCCTTTTTGAATTATTTTTCAATCCATGACATGTTTCAACTAATTATAGTCATTTTCAAATGCAAATGAACTAATAAACAATTTGATTCTGACTATTAATTGAAAATTACTATAATTAGTTGAAGCATGTCATGCATTGAAAAATAATTAAAAAAACGGTACTTGATGATTATTTAAAATAAAAACAGTGATAAAAGTAGCCCTGAGATTAAGGAAACAATTCCATATCTTTTGAATTCGTTGCCATTAGAGTTGAGAATTTTAGAAAGTAAAAATGAAATTCGAAAAAAATTGAAAGTACATTTTATGAGAATAAATTATTAGGATTGATTCAGGAAAGCAAAACAAATATTATTATGTTAAAGTATACTTTAATTTAAAATTGAAATGTATTGCGTATTATCATGTTAAAGAATGGCTTTGCTTTGAAATTGAAATTTATTTTAAACGTAATTGAAAGTAAATAATATCTAATGTATTCCCAAGATGTATACCGAAGTGATATCGTGGTGGATTGAGTATAGAATGGACGCTTGTTGTTTTTTTGCAATCGACAAAACAGAACAATCAGTAACAAAAAAAACTTAAATAAATAGTACGGTATAATCAGATTGATTATCAAAACAAAATTGTCATGTTAGTGTTTGTTTTATTAATTGTAATCTAATATCTTGAATATATTCCTCAAATAGCTTTCAGCTCGAGAGATACTATAGCACTTTGTAATCAAATAAATAAATAAATCTATTTCATCTATTCTATGCGTGGAAAGAATATGTTCCAGTGTTTTTAAAAGTGTGTATTTTGTTGATTTCAGAGCTACCATGGAAGAGAAACACAAGCGTATCATCTACATGATCATCATAGCAATAGTGCTGTTCATTGTCATCAACTTTCTGTTGAGTTTCGTGCTGTCTTTTGGTGGCGTCATTATAATTGCAGTCATAGTGGTTGTTCTCTTCCTATTTGGTGCTTCTTGGTGGATGAAAGCAAAAGGAATGCTGCAAAGTGAAACAATTGGAGGAGTGTGAAGTTGAGTTCAAAGGTTATATTGCTGCATGCAATTGCTTGTAAGCTTGTCTTCCCAATGAGCTCAGTATAATATTTTGTGCGTTTAATGTCATTTCAGCCATCTTTCATTATTTATGTATGCACTTTTGACTTCGTAACTCCAGATAACAGCTCTTTATAGTATTATATCCAAATAGCTAATTGGAATCTAGTTCGCTCACACTGAAAAGAAACGCCATCGAAATTCAAAATGTATTGTGGCGGCGGCTCTTCACAGTTTTCGCGAACTAGGGACTATAAATAAATATGGGATTATCGTATTTTTTGTTAATATTGGGTAACTCTGGAAACCTTTGTCTTTCCCTGTCATAAAGGTTCCATTTTAATCTTGCAAACCTCTTATTATTATCCAATATTGAACAAATATTAATCAGAATATCAGGATCTCCTTCTTAATATTACTATGTCAATTTGAATGAATTATTATATTGTATCTTTTATCAGTGTAATTCTATTCATTATTTGGTTTAATAACAAAGCTATGCTTTTATAAGTTCTCGCCAATTCAACGATTCATTTGACAATATCATTTATTTAACAAATGTGAACTCACAATCCGAAAAAATAATTCTCACTTCAGGGTTCTATTAAACGAAGATCCGTCCATGAGATGTATTTATTTGAATTTAAACAATTCAAGTAGGCAGGAAATTCAGTGTAGAAGATGATAGCGAATTCGTGTAATCGAATTCTTTGTGAAACTCTATAATAGTATTAATATTTCTTACCAGATAATGAAAAATTCAAATAAGAGTTGTATACTAATACCAGGTCACAATTTTGTTAAATAGTAAGTTATCTATTATTGTTACGAATTATTCTAAATTTGGATTTTGTAAATCCCAACTCAATTTGACGGCAATTTTTTCATTTATTTCTTATTTTTGTCAAGCTCAAAGTGTACGTGCATCAAATTTTTAGATGACCGTTTTATAAAATTCAGAATACATTTATTATTGATGAGTGATTCAATAATTGAAGCTGCATATCATCGATTTGTTGAGTATTTTCGAAAATTACTCTTGTATGGTCACTTCACTTGTGTCCTATAGAAATTGCAAAAAATTTAGACAATCGATATTAATATAAATCAAGCTATGATGATTATTCCACAACAGGGTGTTTCTAGAATCGACCAATCGACCGACAAACTTATTGGGTTTTTTCCAATGTTAAAAGCCCCAAAAAGTTCTCGAAAATTAAATCTTATAAAATTTACGTTGATTCAAGATACTGCTTAACACCAATGAGTAATCTAGTATAGAAATGAGCATTTTTCCATTGTTAGGCTATCTTGGAAGAAAGCATTATGGACCTGTGTTTACTGGAACTTTTTATTCATTTTAATTTCACAAAATCACTTAGTCTATTGAGTTTATTGGTCTATTTTAGAAACCATCTATACATTAATATAGTGAAGTTCATTAATTGAAAATTACTTTTCATTTTTGAATAGTTGAGAGCATGCAAATCTTTCACTATTTGTTTTATTTTCGGCTATAAAATTTCCACTTTGTATTACTTTTCCATTTGTAAACGTTCATTTGATAAAAATTACTTTGATGTCTGGTACATCGAATAATTATTGAATAATTATACACATTCTATTTCAACGGTCAGTGGACTTGTTCATATGTTTAATCTCATTTATTTAGTGTAAACTTTGTAACTGAATATAAAATCTCAAGCGCTTTACTTACTGGAGCATCCATTGTAACATTAGTACTAGGTATTATTATAGCTGACATTGAATTGACTAATTATCCCTTTAAACAGTACGGACATTATTATTTTTTTAATACCGATCTTGATAAGCTATTTTTGACATCTATAATACCACCATATTGTGCCTTAAAAATTACCTAGTTTTGTAAATTTTTTCTGCTTTTAATAAAGACTGAAAAATTATATGTTTATATTAGTAACCGTTTTTTATTTCCTAAGCAAATCAATTCTGAGTGTAGAGTTCAAAATTGGAATTTATTCCATACGAAGACTCATAAAATGGTTCATAAAACCAAATTCCATAAGACACAAAATAATGGTATTGAGTAGGTACTTCAAGAATAAGTATCAAGTATACGCTTTAATAAAAGTCAATTGACTTTGAAATTTGGGATTAATGCCAAAAGCTATCATTAACAAATGATAATTTAATTTTGTCAATTAATAGTAGATTAAAAATTATGGTTCGCAACGGCACTTCACGAAATAGAGCCTCATGATCTACATTTCCTCTATTGTAGGCTGTAACGTAGCATATTGAATATTCACAGGCGAGATCAATCATACGAAAATATTTATGAAATAAAGAAGAAGAAAATATGAATAGTATAAATTGAAATGATTGTAAAATAAACATTCAGTTCTCAATAAATGCAAAATGAAGAGAGAAGTATTTGTTTTTAATGTGAATTTGTATTTTATGAATTTGTGTTATCAAAAGGCCTTCATAAAAAGCACAATAACAATTTTTCAGACTGAGCCAAACACAAATTTCAAGTTTCAATATAACTTGAATTATATTCTTCAAATAATATTGAAAATTCATTGACAATCCTTCCATTGAACATGTGCCCAAAATGATTTGTAAGAAATACAATGATGGAAGCTTGTACATTTTTTATCAAATAGCTAATAACTTGATATTTTTTAATTTTGTAGGATTTTCATGGTGTTAAACTGGCAGTCATGATGGCTTTGGACAGTAGGCATACAGTGTTGAAGCATTTTACGACAGCGAAACTGAATAGCTGAGGTCGCTTTCGACTTGATATGCTATTGCAGATCGCTTGCCGACTGTCTTGAGAGACCTGATTAAATTTATTTGCTAACCGTCAGTTTCTTTGAAAAAATTGATCATTTCAGTTGTAAATTCAGCTGGAAAATTTAATGGAACCAGTTGAAAGTTTGTATTTTCATTGATTACTGAGATAAATTGGCAAAATACAAATGAAAAAAAAGCAATTTTTTTCAAACTTCAACTGAGTATTACAGAATATTGCATCAAAAAATAGTATTCAAAATAAATCGAAATTATAGAAAATTAGGTTCTGAGAAAAAATAAAGATTGTCTAAAACTTACCCCAACCTTAAAAATCGCGATTAAAAGGAGACAAATCATAGAAAATTTGATAAATCTTATTTATTTTGTCTCGTTTCAATTGCGACTTATGAGGTTTGTGTGAGTTTTTAGATATTACAAGCAGAGATAGCCTAAAATAGTTAAAAATTAAACTTTAAACTTAGGGCTATTCAAAATAATTGATAAATAAAATGAAAAATCAAATACCCTTTTTAAAAAGCTTTGGAAGTGTTATTTTATAGACATGTTTCGGGACTCAGCCCATTATCAATTATTGATTTCTCATTTTATTTATCACCTATAATAGTTTTAGGAAAAATAATCTTGTAGCCTACTACTTCGAAGACGGGTCATACAAAATGATGGGCATGTAGCCTACCAGGAAACCTAACAAGTAATTTCGTAGGCCTATTGGTAATTTATTATAAAACGTACGCTACAGCAATGGTGCCACGCTGTCCTGCGAACGTGTTCGCGATTGATTGCAAACTTTTGATCATGCACAGCGCACTATGTTCGTGGTTAATCCAACCTGCGAATAGAAGGGTAGTTGAATGTTCAGGGTATTTGTCACTTAGGCTACAATACATCCTCTCAAACCATATTTCTTAGATATTATGATTCTGAAGTCCTTTGAGGTAGCCTATTATATGGCTCAAATCTATTATAAGTCTCTTTTATATGTTAGAATGGATGTTGTAGTTATTCAACTTATAATATAGCTTTACCTGGCCTATAGGCTAATTTCCAATATTGAAATGAGAATTATGGAGAACACGACTGAACACTTATTCTATAGAAATATAGAGTTATTATTCCTTCAATTTTTCTTGATTTCCGTGAAGTGAACACACATCGATACTCGGTGTAAAAAATTAAGTACGTCAATTTTACGCATGTCTATCAAAAAAGGAGTAGCCTAGGCTATTTTTCATAAGTACAGTAACTTACTCTTATCTTCATTTATTGAGTATAATACATCCTTCATTCTATAGTTAGACTTGAAAGGTCGAATCCCTATAGAATTGTATACAGAAGCACTTTCTTAAATCATAATATGATTTATCCTCATAAATTCTAGTATTTAATCCTAAAATACTGCCCTACACATCAACTTGACTTCGGTCTACCAATTCAGAGTAAAGTATATAGTATTTTGGCATTTTATGGAACTGTTGAATTCAAATATGTATAATCCATTGAACGTACCGAAAATATATAAATAATGCGATAATAATGATGTAGATTTGAATTTTGATAATTATTAATATTATATACAATTTTAATTCCATAGTTATTATGCCAAAATACTATGCACCAATATGACGTATGGTGGGTCCAACAATAACAGTACATTTTTATGGAGCACAATTCTTTGATTGGAGATGTTGGAATAAGATTTTTAGAGACTTCCTTTTGAGAAAAGGAAAATACCTTTCAAAAAGTAATAGTGTTATAATTTATATTGCCATATTATTGAAAGTGAAGGGGCAATTGAAAGAAAGATAATCTAAACTGATAAGATAGAACACTTTCTAAGTAGTATTATTTTACTTGAATTTGTAGTAACCCAAGTTTCGGCCTGTAGTGTGAAAAGTGAAAAGATGGCCATACAACAGGCCTAAATTAGAGTTACTACAAATGTAAGTTGAAAATTCTACTTGAAAAGTGTTTTTTCTTATCAATTTTAATTTAAAGTGGAAAAAGAATCGATATACAACTCCAGAAAGGTAATTTATCAGACCAGAGTCAACATATATTATTTCTGTTTTTTTTTTTTTAGAAAAAGGATAACTTACACACGTAACAATATTATTCATTATTGTTATTTCGTGAACACAATCAACATTCTATATTATTATTGTAACTTTTCAGAAGTCTATGATTCCTTATCCTGAAGTGGTACACTTTGAAAGAATCTAGTCATGAACTTTGTCTAGCCGTAAAAAACTTGTAACCAGCAACAACAGTGCACTTTATGTGAGACAACATAACTTTGACAAATAAAAAATAATTGATTTCCTTCAGTCAATGGTGTGCTGGTTAATTATTCGACACATCAGCAACAAATGACCCGTCTATGATTTCAAATTCAGTTCAATTTTCCATGATCGTCATACTCTTAAAATATGCATAACATTAGATTAGATAAGAGGACCCCAAAACAATTTGCTAGGCTTTTTCTGATCTTTAGAAAGAAAGAATTCCTTCCCATGTTTGACAAATTCTTGTGAGCTCAGATTGCCATCATTGTTCTCATCTATGGCGTGGAAAGATACAACTGCATCCTGAAATAGAATAATTCACCTCAATTATAGAAGAATATTGGTTCAAATATATTGGTGCATGAAATGATAAAGAGAAGACGCATCAGGCTTTCAATAATGATAATAGACATGAGGTCTATTATCATTATTGATAATAGTAATACTATTTACTGTATTAGAATTAGTTACTATGATTTAATAGTAGGCTATAGTATTCGGATTGAAATTGTTATTACATTAAATTATTTATTCTCATGCAGAAAGTTCATATAAGATGTGCAAATAAGTAACTTCTTATAAGGTCAACAATGGGTAGGCCTAATTAATAACCTGGAAATTTCTAGACTGCACTAAATCTAATTGTTGCATATTTGAACTATAATCTATTCATCATTCTCAACTCAATTATAGCTTCAATTTATTGAATTAACTTTTTAAAAAATTTTTCATCAAAAACTTACCTCTGAAGACAAGCCCAAACATTGGAAAAATAATTTGAATTCTTTAATAGTTATTGAGCCATCTTTGTCATTATCAACAGCCTGTAAATGAAACAAATGGCATTAATTATCTATCTATGATGTGGCATGTTTCTTTCAGTTCAAAAGAATTCCAACAGTATACTATTCGGAGAGTTTCAAGAGGAATGTGCTATCAAACTAATTCCTTATGATGAAAAAGTTCCATTGCAAATGCATCCAGAAATACTTTGTTACCGAGAAAATAGATTATTTTTCCTCAAATCTATATTTTATTATTTTTTCTAGCTGATTATGCATATACCCTAAAAATGGTAACGGAATCAAGAATTACTGGCAGAAGAAGGAAATGAAGGCCCAGGACAAGATGGATGGAGATGGACGTTACTCTAAGTTAGTAGTGAGTAGGCCTACCTAATTCAAAAGGCAAGTTTCAAAACTGCGTCTTATAAAATGTGCGATGTTCCGTCAATTTTGTCTACTTTCTATTGCAATTTCCCAGATTTGAGTGAATTTCACACAATATCACGGCTATTTAAATTGTTCTTTAGAATTCGATCATCTAGGCTACAACTACTGTTAATTAAAAGTACGCCGTTATGATTCATATCATGTTATAACCCTTGATTGTTGAAAAATTATGATTTTTAGAAAATTTTCTCGACTACCTCAATAACCGTTCAAATTACAAACTTCTAACTGATCTCATTGGATTTTGTAGCTGATTTTATAGATAAAATGATTATTTTTGTATAGTCTAACCAAGCAAAGAAGATATTCTGGCAAGATGGTAAAATGACTCCAGCTCGGTCAATATTGGTTCAAAAATTACAAGTTTGATCTAAAATTGTAGGAAACATTTATAAGTTTGAGACCAAATTTATAAGTTTATACCAATATTGATTGAGTCATTTTTCCATCTTACCAGAATGTCCTCTTTGCTTGGACAGACTATAAAGCCTCTGAATAATTAGAAAATTATCCTTTTTTTCAATTTCAATTTCTCACTATTGTTATCTCAGTACCGCAACAAAATGTTTTTGGGGATATGACCAATGAAGCTCTTTTCTCTACTTGGTGTGAGGAATCAGCCTGAAAAGTACTGCACATTCCTCCTGAAACACAATAACTAGATCATTGCACACTCTGTATAATAGATCTAGCTGAAAGAAACCTATGTATATTGATTTTTCATACATTCAATATTTTGTCTTCTGTTTGCTAAGATTAGGAGACGCTAATGGCCATTCTTATAACGCTAATAACGAAACGCTTTAATGACTATGATAACAACTCTTTGCAGCTTTTTATAAAAAATACCTATTTTTAATATTTCAACGTGACAACGTTCCTATGTATATTACATTTCTTCATACATTTGATATTTTTCCTTCTTTGTTTGCTAAGATTGCTGTGTAGCTGTTCCTCCTTCTCCATTTTTGGTTTCTTGTTCCTATTCTTCATCAATTTCACCTTGCTTCGTCTTTTTTAAGTTGACATTCTTCTTTTTTTAAATAAAGCCTTTCAATCCTGTGAGTGGTTTGCTTGCTGGTCAATGACCCCGTTTGCTCATTCAAAAGCTGCTCACCTCTATTCATTCTCTCTCTCTCCCCCTTCCGCTCATTGGAATGTCCTTCCCATACATGCATATTCAAACATGATTCATTTAGTTTGATGGTGGGCCCGATTTATTCGACACAGACTTATATGAATGGGCAAGAAAGTAACACTGTGTCTGTATTGAAATAGAGAAATAAAATATTTCGAAGCTTTCTGCGTGATATCCTTATAATAAGATTGAATATACTTGTTAATTTGTATAAATATTTCACTTACAATAAACATAGTATGGCCTAATCAAAAGTTATTTTTATTCAGTACCCAATACTTCTTTAATAGTATCATCCTAGTTACCAAAAATTATTTTTTCTACTTTACATAAATGATTTTCATGATTCATGATAGCTACACAATAACTGAATATACTGATTACTTGAATAACTGAATGATTGCCTACATTAGAAACTTATTAGAAGCTGACGTAGGTGAGACCATTTCATAATTCTATGACTTGGTGATATTTAAAATGATTATTGGAAACAGTCCATCATCAAATCATAAACATATGAGCAGATTAACTATTTCTTATGGGGGTTATGGGGGAAATTCAAGTACAACTTGAAAAATTAAGCATACATATTGATACCATAATGAATATTGTAGTTAGTTATTCATTACTGTGAGAAACCTTCACGTGATGGAGAGAAATAAATGTCATTTTTTGAATCAGCGCAGAATACAAAGGCTACTTGAAAATTATCTAGGCCTAAGAAAATTAAAACCATTTTTTTAAATATTATTTGGAGACTTGTGTAATTGACCATGCGTGGAAATCTAATGATTATTTGGGGGGCCCTTCGATCATTACTCTCTCCATGATTGTAATGTCGTATGAATGAATGGTGACACTGAAAAAACTTGTTGGCCTTCTAGTTGTTCAACAAAAGTTAATTTTATAATGTGACTTAATAATTTTAACTTCAAATTCAAATTGTTTTATTCCGATTCACAAAAAAAATGCAAACACATCAAATAAACAAAAATTATCAACAATTCAAATAAAGAACAAAGGATACTGAAAAATAATTAAAGATAGAGTATTCCATATTAAGTATTCTATGACATATCAACATCCTGCACATACAAAAGCTAAAATGTACCAGAATATTTTACTACTTGCTGTAAGTATATTATACTTATAGCTTGCAAGTAGGAGTGCTAATTAATGAATGGTTTAAAAAATTGTTTGAAGAACCAGAAGAAAATTTATATGAGAAGAGAAAAATTCTTACACACATTCACTCACCTTTCATGCCTTTCCAATTTGAGCATTATTATTTGTGAGATAATTTCCACCACTGGAATCATGTCAAGACTAAGAAGTAATAGTAAACATTCTCTCCAAACAATCAGGCATAATATTTTTGAGCCATCTGTTGATATGGGACTTTTAAATGTTCCTATTATTTTTGCTTCAAAAGGTATTTTATTAAAAATTAAGGACCAAGAAAAGGAAACGATTTTTGGAAACAAGTGGTGTATGACCTGGGAAGCCTTAGCATATCGGTTGTTACTCCCCTTGTTTGATAACTATATCTTTCCCTGAACAGTGCATCACCACTGTTTCCAGACATCACGAAAAACAGGTATGACACTTTGAAAACATATACATATCTAAGAGGCATAATTTTGAGCTCCTGCAACAAGGGAAAGGCATGCTCATATCTTCCTGATTTTTTTGCAGCTCTGATAATAGATTTTTGTAGGGTTATGAGTGGTCTCAAATGGATAACATAAGTGGAGCCCCAACAACTTATCCCATAATTTAATTTTGAATCGACAAGATCGAAATACAACTGCCAAAGAACATTAATTGGAAGAATGTCATTCATGAAATAGAATTTTCTCAGGATTAGAATTAGATAATTTTTTGTATTCCGTATGTGCTGGGACCATAAAAGCTTCTCATCAACTGTAATACCTAGTTATTTGATGGAGTCAAGCTGCTTGATAACCTCACAATTACAATTGTCCTGTAAACAGTCAATATGGAACCTCAATCCAGATGGAAATTCCAGGCTGATGACAGTGTGAACAGTATATATTTGGTCTTAGATGAATTGAGGGTTAGATTATTATACTTGAACCACAGCAAAATCCTTCTCACATCTGTCTGCATCATCTCCTCCAAGTTTAGATCATTCAAGGCACAATATGCAAAAGCAGTGTCATCCGCAAATGACACAGGTACACCATGGTATTTACATGAAAAAAGATCATTCATAAATACAAGAAACAGGATTGGTCCAAGGACAGTTCCTTGTGGTACACCACAATTCACTTCCTGGACTCTGCTCTTCACACTTCCAATGGCTACGTACTGCATCCTTTCTTCCAGATAGGATGAAAACCACTCATGAGCTATACCTCTGATACCAGCATTATATAGCTTGTCCAGCAGAATTGAATGGCTCACTGTGTCGAATGCCTTTTTTATATCCAGGAATAATCCTGCAACACAGTGCGCTGGTCTGGAGTTAATGCCAGAGTATATAGCTGCCATGAAAGTATGAAGAGCCATCTCTGTATTCATCAACTCACGAACACCAAACTGATTTTTATAGAAAAAATTGTAATATGAGTTGAGAAAATTTCATTTTCGGGGTTCCTTTTAACTTTTTTTAATAACCTATCACGGGAGTGAATTGCTGCGCATAGACCAACAGTCATCCAAGGTTTGAGCTTTTTAACGCTTACAGAATTAGTTGTACCATTAAGCTGATTTTTGAACATTCAATGTTATTTTCAAAAACCTCAAGAAATTTGCTAAACTTATAATTTACATTATTATTAAATTAAAAATATATCACTCCAGTCATGGACAGCAGCATGTTATTAAGATGATCAAATTTAAAAATATTAATTTATCATTGATTATTTTAATATGAGTTTATAGGTTTTATCAATAAATTACTTACTTTGAACAAGTATGGAAGAAAGAAATGCATTTTTTTCCTCAACGATTTGTCTTTGATTACGTGGTGCATGTCTTCCAGGTATTGTTCAGTGGTGATGAGATTATACTCGCTGATGCTGCCCCATCTTTCTTCCCACATTTTCTACAAAAAATCATAATCATACTTTTAATAACGAATAATTGATTGCAATAAAAAATTTAGACATGAACAGTGAACAGACGATTATGAATTACCTAATGAACAATGAGTGGGAACACATTTCAAAAATTCTAAATTCATTATCTCCACAACCAAACAAACATGTTCAATCATACACTCATAGCTAATTAATTTAATTTCATCCAATAATAATATATCCTAACATTACAATAAGTATTAATATGGAGAGAATTCCCCCAATACGACTGTATGGGGGAGAGTTCCCACGTGACAGTTAATAAGATAGTGAATACAGTAATATATTTATGCATGACTGTGTAATATATGTCTATGATACATTTAAAATAAATATGTAATCATATATATGTAGCCTACATTAAAACGCTGATTTCCTGAAAAACACTTGAATAGTAAATGGAAGAGGAAAAATTTCCTTTTCAAAAGAAGAAAAAAAATTCGGCCTACAACTTCTTCGGCCTAGAAATTTCTCATTTTTATAAAAACACAATTCTTTCAAATTTTCCAAAAAATTGTTTCAACTTTTTTTTAATGTGATGTAGCTCATGAAGTAACGATAAAATCCACTACCCTCCAGGTAAGGAACTTTTGTAAATTATAAGAAGGAAGTTAGCAATAAGCATGATGCTCTGTGCTGTATTTATCAAATTCCATTGATAAGAATTTGGTCACCTTTTATAGGACATAGTGATTTTTGAATTGAGCGTCACATAACAATGTAATAAATAAACTAGTTATTTTCTCTTTCCACCCACTATAATTATTAATTTGATTGAGTAATTTGTTAGACATTTAAATTAATGAAGTTGTAGGCATGAGTGTGGCTCGTTGGAGGAGTGATAAAGCGCCGGTCTGATAACCAGGTGGACCCAAGCGAGGAACAATTTTTGACAACAGCACAGTCACATAAATACGACCACCACGTCTTTCGGAGGAGACGATAAGCCGTCGGTCCCGAAAAAGTAGTCGTCATCTATCATCCATCTCATTACCCACGCACAAGCCTATGAGCTCATGTAGGCTTCACACTCACAAAACAAAACTGAACTGGGCATTAATGTAGACATGTGCTTTTGGTATCGTTGGTGTAGCGTGAAAAGAAGAAAGAACCACGTCAACCCTCTTCATCTTCCCCCGCTACATGGGTGATGTAGCGACTTCATAATAAACTTTATTTGTGAAAAACTCAATTAAATTGCGTTACGTCATTAGGGAATCGACTGAAGCTCACACGGAATTATTGGGGAATTTCTGTATGTCATGTCAGGGCCTATTTCTGATCAAATCTGTGAATTTACAACTGATTTTTACTTCTTTTACTTCATTTGACTGGACCGACAAAAAAATGAATCCAGTCCGAATGTCCCCAACGTGAGTACAACAATACAAAAATTACCATTCATATTTGAGCCGACCAGATACACCTCTATTATAAGGTTTAAGATTCTGATTTTGTCATAAGATGGATACGGTTTGGTGACGGAAATGTTACTTTTCTGTTATACTCTAGCTTGATTTGTTTCCAAGCAAACATAAGTTTGGCACTTGGAATATATTTTTTATGCTGTAAATTAATCTTAGAACATTTGAAGTTGAAAATTGATATTTTCTAGGAATTTTGTTCTCACCTGTATAAGTGCCCTGAACTCTTGCGCGTGTTGTGGAGATAAATGGCCCAGATTAATAAACCTGTTGACAAGTAATTGATAGTCGTCATAGGATATAACACCGTCTTTGTTAATGTCCAGAATTCCGTGGAATGTGCGCATCTTCCTTCTCCAGAACTCGACTCCATCCTCACAACAATCAACACGCAACTTATTATTCACTTGTTTACGAAACTATGCAAAGTAGAATTAACATTTTATTTCTCACAATAAAGCTACAGATCTAAGATCAAAGTCATTGACAAGTAAATAACCAGCAAGCGCTTATTTCAAGGCTTTTGGAAAAAATTTTTTGTGAAGTGTGAATTTTTGTTTGTTTGTAGGCTTGAGAGAAACCATTTCTAGTGGGCTGAAAACCCTGAATTATCTATTTCACGTGATTCGGATAGATCAGAAAAGTAGTATTTCTTATATTTTATCGACATTTCAAAGGCTAAACTCATCCGTCGCATACACCATTTTTTCTATCTACGAACAAAAAACCTATTGACATATATAATCAAACTATAGTAGGCCCCTATGTTCCAATGTGGTTTGTTCATTGGGTTAGAAGGCACTTGTAGCCTTCATGTATCGCTATGAGTTTCATTGGATCAGTTGATTTCAGTTTCATTTCAGCTTAAAAATTGTAGGTATTATATTATAATGCATTATCTCTAAAAGCGAAATGGCACTCATTCATTCACTCATCAGCAGAACTAAAAATCTACCGAGCGGAAAGGGTTCAAATTTGGCAGACATGTTCAGTTGGACCTCTAGACGCGTACCAAGACCGGATTTTTGAAACTTCATTAGGCTACGCCGAATATTCGAGAACCAATCGTTAGAAAATGATGATATTTGGTTGGCAGGTTTATATAAGATCTAGAAATGTTGTGTTGAAATATTTTTGAAATCCGTTCAAGATTACGCTGGTAATTATGTTTTTAAAAATTGTAGATGTATTGCGGGTACCGTGTCTCCCGTCGTGATACGACCAATCCTTACTGTACATTCAATGGTTCAGCGAGATTATTAGAAGAACTAATTTGGGAAATGTTGAATCAAGTTTCAAACTATGTCCGATATACTTCCCAAGTTTACGATCAATATTAGCTTTTTACTATTTTTCGTAGTTTTTCATGGAATTTTAGAGAACCAATTGGCAGAAAAATATGTTGAAATTTGGTAAACAGGTCAAGATTAGGTGTAGAAATGCTGTGTTCAATAAATTTCGAAACCCTTCTGAGGTTACGCCGGTAATAATTTTTGTTTGTTTTATTACATTTATGGTAAATTGTTTTTTGATTCATATTTAGAGTTCATTTTCCTTTTTTATCCATTATATTGATTTCTTCTTCTATTTAAACTGGTTACTTTTTGGATATCTCTTAATAAATTATTCACTTGTTTCTTTGTTCACTTATTTTTTACTTTATTTTTTTGCCTTAAGCCGCGTATCGACAGTGCGAGGCATGTGCCGCGAATGCCTCGCGGTATGTTGTTAAGCCGCGTATCGACAGTCCGAGGCATGTGCCGCGAATGCCTCAAGGTACAGTCTGTTCACGCAGAGAAGAGTCTTGCTACTACTACTAAGCCGCGTATCGATAGTCCGAGGCATGTGCCGCGAATGCCTCAAGGTACAGTCTGTTCATACTCAATTCATTCATACTTTTTTGCGTCAACAGACTTTACCGCGAGGCATTCGTGGCACATGCCTCGGACTGTCTATACGCGGCTTAAATGGTGCGACTGGAACGCAATCGATCAGCTGTGGCCAATCATAACTCTTGTTATCGAAGCTAAAGAATAAAGCAAGAGCTGTGATTGACCACAGCTGATCGGCTGCGTTCCAGTGGCAATAGTAACAACGTACCGCGAGGCATTCGCGGCACATGCCTCGCACTGTCGATACGCGGCTTTACTGTTCTCATATGTATTTTGTGACTATGTTTTGTTGTTGTGTTCTTGTTATTATATAAATGTAATAGTTATTATTCCATTGTTGTGCTTGCTGGTATTGAATTACAATGTTAATTATTTTCTTTCTATTGCTTTAAGTTGTAGAATTTACGCTGATAGTTTTCTATTGCATATTTATATACATATTACTTCTGTAACTATTTTCAGTTATTTTACTATTGATTGATTGCTACTGTTTCAAATTAATTATTTGCTTTCATGTTGATAATATTGCATATATTCTATTTTCATATTTATATTTGTCTTGTTAATTTGTGCCTATTTTCACATTATTCTACTTTATTGAAATTGGTGTACAACGTTGGAAACATAATAAACAAATGAGGTTTTGCAATGTTACTTGGAATCTGCTCTTATGTTTATTTTACAGAAACTACTGAACTAAATTCGTTCAAATCATATACCCAGGTTGAGCTGAGGTAATAGAACAATTAATTTAGGACGATTACCCAAAAGAACCATGTAAAGTGATATAAAGATCAAAGCAAATCCAATCGAATGGAATTTGCAGGCGAGCGAAGCGAGCCTGTTTGCCTCAGCTGATTCTGACAGAGGTTCTGCAGGCGAGCGAAGCGAGCCTGTTTTACACACTGACACTGCTAATCGGGGGTCCAGTTGGTTAGAGAAGGCGAGCGAAGCGAGCCTGCCGGCTAGTATTGTATAATATTCTGCATCTGCTGCTCATTACTCTAGCTTTGATTTGCCATATTCTGATTAACAACCGAAACATTTTAATAGATTGTGGATATGTCTATTTTTGTACATTTCATTATTTATCATGGGATATTACTTCACGAATACACGAAAAGCAAAAAAGGAAATTGATTGTTTATAGAATCAATCAATCAAAAATTTGTTCGCCATCAATATTTTCACGAAATACATTGACATTGTCAGGTAGGTATAAACAATAATAAAGTGCTTTTCTGTAGTACTCACTTTTTTCGCCTGAGAATCTAATTCGGTGTCTGAGTCTGAATCCAAATCTGAATCGGACAAGTGATGCTGGCGTTGAGCTTGTGGTTTATTGGCACTTGCACTGGCTGTATGTGTATATCCTTGAGCTGCCTTCATACTCGAAAAATCCTGCCAATCAAAATAATGTGCCAATGCAAGATTATCAACGACTATCAAATGTAAAATTGAATTGAATTGAAAATGTCCTGATAAGCTACTCTAGAATACGTTCTCTATTCAAAATAAGAATCTCAGTGCCCTTTTTAAATTATTTTAATCTTATTTTAGCATAAAATGTTTCGACTCAAAACAGTAATTTTGAAAAGTCATCTCTCAAATGACTCTTACAAGTCGAAACATGTTATGCTAAAATAAAAATAATTTCAAAAGGGTACTGAGATTCTTATTTTAAACAGAAAAAAATCGATAAAGTGGTCCTAAAAAATGAATACTGTAGGATATGTAGTGTAATATAAATCATAAATGATCAAAACTCTTCTTAATATAGGTACCGTTCGTCTACTTGGTAGGAAAGTCTACAACCAAATCTTCATAGTTTTTTTTAAAAGAAAGTATAGTAACTTTACCAGGAAAGTGGAAAAATGTTGTGTAATGTGTTGGCTAATCAATTAGCGACGGTTTCATAGTGACTTGTACTGAAGTTACTTGTTATGAAGAAATAAAGAGCCAGCAAGATTCAGGATAATTATTGTCATGGAGAATGGAAATACTATTAGAAATTGAATAATTATTGTGCATTGTTTTCACTGTGTTTTCTATATACATACAAAATATAGAAAAATATACTGTTACGGGTTTCCACTATAATAAAAGACTTTAGGCAATTTATACTGATTAACTTTATTAATTACACTGCTATAACACACTGGAAAAAGATGAACTATAACAGATCAGAAGATAGCACAAGAGTTTAAAACGTTTCACAATACAAATTTCACTTAAAATTAACACTGCACTGAATAAGAAATGAGAATAGTCTTTAAGTTACACTAAGAAGAAAACAGAATGAATATAACTATAGAGTGTCTATATACAACGTCTGGTCTGTCACACAGTATAACTGACACAACTAGATTCAATGCTTGAGTAAGACTGACTGACTATGCAAACATTCCATCTATATATAAAAGGCTTTGAACCTACTAGAAGGCACAAGAACTTACAAGAGAGTGCTAGAAATTGCTGGAATAATGAATCGAGAGGGTTCGAGATAAACGTTTGTTTACAAAACAATGTGCTCGTTTGTTGACACAAAGCCTCCCCATCCCCGCCTTGTCCATCACTTGTTGTATAACCGTCTCAAGGCCATCAGACACTGTCGAATTCCGTAACAATACGAAGTGGCTCGTTAGAGTGGGTGATAACGTGCTGGTCTGATAAACAGAGGTCCCGAGTTCGATTCTTGATCGGAGAACAGATTTTTACCACTGAACCGTCGGTCGGCCCGACTGCCTTAGGCGGGTATTACACGATAATAGTTCTATGATCATATGGAAAGAGATGCAAGTACGAAATCCTATTTTCATTTCCTTCCATATGATCGGATATGATCATAGAACTATTATATCGTGTAATACCGGCCTTAGCTGTGGGAGCGATAGTTGCCGTGAGTCATGAACAGTGAGCCATATACCGGTAAAGTAGGCCTATATCTCAACCATGAGTTACCACATCTCAACCATATATATCTATATATATAACTATAACTATATATATAACTATAACTATATATATAACTATATCTCAACCATGAGAGAAGCCACAATCTATCTATAATAGTTCTGACTGAGCACCTTACCATGTTACTCCTGTTTTCATGCCGCCATTATCATGCCTTTCTGATCAGCCATCTAGGTACTTAGTTACCGTACTCGTCGTTACTCTGTAGAGTAGGAAATCTGTCTAGAGTATAGGAAGTAGGCTTGGTACCATAGGTCTTACCATAGATACTATAACTTGTATATAGATACTATAGTTGTATTTTTCAACTATTATTTATTTTAAAAAATTGACTTAATGATTCTTATGGTTGTTATTTGTTGAAATCAATATGAGCCCCATAAGATATTCAATAATTTCATATTTGTATAAAATATTCTACGGCTATTACTTCAGGTTTTATTCTTCAGGAATACACCGTAGTGAACACAGAAAACCGTAGATACTCATAACCAATAAACTGCTATTGGTAATATCCAATGTGGGCTTACGGTACATTATTCATAAAAAAGTATAATATTAATACCATTATGAATATAGCATACTAGTACTAGTACACTACTAATAATAGTACTAGTAAATAGCATTTTAAAACAGCAATCATGGTGTTTCAAAGATTACTCATCCCACCAATTTTAATAGGTAACTGAATAATAGACTTTGGAATTGCTGGACGATAGAAAACCCTGTCAACTATCCTAACAGCAACTCTGTATAGGAAGCGTTGTAGCGCAGTGAAAGTTGACTTGGATTCTATTAACCTCTTACTGTCTCTTTTTATTTAGAATAGACTATAGGCCTAGTGATGTTTGTCCTTGAGATGGCCTCCTTAATAGAACAATGAAGAATAGTGTTTCGTCATATCCACTAATCCACTGTCTGTCTTCCTCCAGACTGGAAACATCTTTTTTTGGAACAGATATAAATTTGCCTATATTTATTTTCTACACCAAATCATGATAATAAATAGAACGTCTTTATCACTAGACCTATCCAAAAATCTCATCCCACCACACCAACTTAAAATGATACCTTTATTCTGCTCAATCTCATTAAAAAATTATCCTGTTGTGACAATGGGATATGGAGCATAACAGTTGTACAAGAGTAATAGAGTATATTTTCTATAGATAGGCTGGATATAGATTTTTATAATTATTGAGATTATCTATACTTCTTGTAACTGCAGTTCTAAATATCAATGAATAATATACACCTGCTTGCTATGCAGCTCACTTACGGGTTTTTGTAGCGGACACGGTTCGAACACCGGTGTCTTTTACGCGCCGAGGATGATCACCTGTGTTTGAAACGCGTCCGCGATTCAAAACCGTAAGTTAGCTGCATAAATAATATTAATAATAATTTTGTCATTGTCAAAGAACAATTACATAATTGCATGAGACATTGTCAACGTATTCAAATAATTTGAAAAACAACTCAATTCAATCTCTATACACTATACATATCAAACATAATATCGTAATTTACTTTGTACATCACATGTTATACGTCCAACCTAATTGTTAAACATTTCAAAATCGTTAACACTCACTATTCTTTATATCACAATGCATGAATTCGTTTAAGAGAATTACTTAGAAAGTCAGGTACAGGAAGGAGTTGACTTCATAGCAAGCAGAAGTATATTATGAATTAATAGATTTTTAGTAGAGATTTTGATGAATTTTCATTTGTAGAGATTTTTAATTTTGATTTTCATTTGTAGAGATTTTTAATTTTGATTTGAACGGTTCCTATCGTATTAGTTTTTGTCTGAGATTATCTTATTCATTATCCAAACTTCGATTCAATGTTCTACTTGCTCACACGTTTGATTCCAGAATGGATGAGATTGAAGCATAGAGGAGTTGAATTTCAATAAAATAAAAATGAGTCCATCAAGATTCTATGTAAATGTGTTATAGTAATTGACTTCTATGCAAATGTACTACAGTAATTGACTTACTCCCATTGTTATGTGAACATCTTGTTCTTTATTATTATTTATTTATTGTTATATTATTAATTTTTATTATTTTTATTGTTATAATTTATTGTATACTTAATTAATTTATTAATTTATTGTTATACTCATTATTAATTATTAATTTATTGTTATACTAATTTTTAATTAGTATATTAGTTTTAATTTATTGTTATTATTAATTTATTGTTAAACTCACAAATATAGAGTAGGTTTTATTTCCTCTCACATCTGGATTAAGTAGAAGTCAATTAGTCCGGCATCCAATAGTCCGGAATGTCCGATTATCCGGCATTGTTCCGGAAGTTTAAAAAATATATGTTTTTATAAAAAAGTCTATAAGACAAAAACCCTTTCAAAAGCTGTTGAGAAATTTTCGAGGTACAGTTTGGGATTATTCAGAAAAGCTCTGTATCATCATTTGAAAATCTTTTGGAAAGTTCTGGAACATTCGTGGCTTCTTCAAATGTTTTAGGCTATCTAAAAGTGTTTGAAAAAAATCATTTTTCAAAATCACAATGGAAATCGAAACGGATATCATATAGAGTTTGATTTCCAAAATATTTATAATGAGCTCACTATGCAAGGACTTTGAGTGATAAGGGAAAAATTTTTTGTCTGTGTGGAGATTTTAATGTTAACTACCTATCTGACAGCAATGATAAGAAAATGCTTGAAAACTTACTCTTGTCTTTTAATATAAAAATATCAAAAGGACCCACCAGAGTTACACAAAAATCTTATACAGAGATAAATTACATTATCAGTAATTAAACTGAGGAGCTCTGCTGGACTGAGAATATTTCATGTTCTTTTTCTGACCACAACGGGGGCCTGGTTTCCTTCAATAAAATAGTTAATTCAATAATAATCTAGAAAAGATTTAGTTGTCTTTTTGCATTCAAACGCCTTCAATGATAGTGAAATGATGACAAAATGCAAACAAAAATGTTTTATATAGTGACAAATAGCATTTAACTTCCAAGCATCATTGACATAAATACCCAGGCACTGGGTATTTATGATTTCATTTGTTTCTGTGTTGTTAAATTTTATTGAAAATGACAAGATTTTTTTTTTTATTAAGAACTATTATTTAGCGTTTAAAGAGAGGGGAGTTTTACCTAGTATGTATCACTTTTCACTTGCAATCCATTTTCTAGGGAAAAATCATAATAAAACGAAATAACAATAGAAGCATGTTCACCACTTTTCTAATGTGGTGCTGTCATGATTTCATTGATAACGATTGACTTCATTGACGATTTCGTTGAGAAAGCATCACATTATGCCATCGATACGAGCGAATAAGGGTGGATGGTAGTAGACGGCCAACTGCCTAACGGCAAAATCATGCCCCATAATCAGGGCCCTTAGAAGAACAATGTAATTTTTGTCAATCTTTTGGAGCAGATAGCGCCGTAATTTATGGACAAAATTACACGTTCTTTATGTGATTGGAAAAACATAAAACAGATTATTTACTCAGTTTTTTATTGAGATTTATTTTATGGTACCGTATAGTCTGTATAAGCAAAGAAGACATTCTGGCAAGATGAGAAAATGACTCCAGCTCCAGAAATATCAGTTTAAAGATGATAAATTTGGTCTCAAATTGTAGATCAGAATGTTTCCTATAATTTGACACCAAATTTATAATTTTCAAACTAATATTTCTGGAGCTGGAGTCATTTTCTCATCTTGCCAGATTTTTTTCTTTTTTTGGACAGACTTTACTAAGTATTATTTAGGCTAAATATTTCCAAGAGAACAGAAAAGACCTACTTCATCAGGAAAAAAATATTGAGCGAAATTTTAACGTGAGGATATTATTCAGGAATATTTTTCATGAAAAGCCTACATCCAGGACACCTGAAAAACATTTCTTACAATCTAAAACCATACGTGCTCTATGCCTATAGGCCTCTCATTTCTAGAATGTTAATAAAATAACTTTAATTTTATTCCAAGTTAAATGTTTGAGTTTGATCCATTCTTATGCCCTTTATCAGCCTTAGAAAATATTTCAATATTATTTGTTTCCATCTACAGAATTTTAATTCATGATTCAATTAAAATTACAGTCTTATTACAATTTCAAGTAGATACACAAAAATAAAAGAGTTAGTTTCTTATTTTTGTTTTTAAATATCCTTAATATGCTCCGCGAGATTTTCAAGTTTGTAACTGTTGGTTTTAATTTTCTTCTAATTTATCATTTTTATTTGTACGGTAGTACGGTAGCCTATAGTTTAGAGTAGAAATATATACATAAAACTCCTGCAGAGTTATTATGTACAGTTATTACACAGTCTTATGTCTTATTTACACAGTTTTTTTCATGAAGAATCCTATTCATTCGAAACTTCAAGTAATTCTTTAAAAAAAAAACTATAAAAAGTCATTGAAAATAGCAAATAAGTTTTTATGATATTATAACAATACTATCACTATGCCAATATATCATCAATGCCAATAATAATATATTCAGGGGTACAAACATGATGATTCAATAAATACCCAATATACCCGGGTAAATACCCTGGGTATTTACCCCGAGTTTTAAATACCCGGGTATTTTACATCACTAATTAACTTACTAATGAATCCTCTAAATATCTTTTCTTGTATTCCAAGTGAAGCATTAAGTTGAAATATCAAAGCATTGAAAATTTCAAAATTAAACGAAAATATTTTCTGATAAAGGTAGCATTCCCAAGCGGCAGCTGGAGATGCGCGGTTCGAGATGCCTGGCTCTAGCTCTGCTCTAGCCATCACAACTAAATTCAGAATTAACATAACTATATTATAAATGTTCACTTGGTTAATGAGGCTACTAATGTGCGATATGGAAATGAACGAGGATATGATTGACACAGATGGAACTCTCCGCTCGCCCTCCACCCCCCACACTCTATTCATTTTGTAGGCCTACTCTATTATAATAACGTACTCGTACAGTACCAACAAAAAATCAAGAAGGTGACCTACTTAAACTCTATGTAATGTAACTTCCCACTTAGCGAACACGTATTTATTAGGATTACAATAATGTATTCCAAACAGGAAATTACATCGAGAATAGTAGGCCTATAGTATAATAGCATCTGAACATCGTTAACTTATCAGCCATTCATATAAAATATAATATAGAGTTACGAACAAACGCATTCGCATAAATGCAGTTTGAAATGTATTCATTTTTCCAAAGATTGGAATATTAAAGATGAGGAAATAATATTGCACATCATGTTTTCAATATCAACAGTTCTCTGAAAAAACGTTTCTTCAGCTGCATGGTTTTTTTTAAATTTATGAGTTTCAAGGGATGCTGCATTTAAAATTGAAGTCAATTTTTTTTCACCGTATAGTTTTTTCGCAAAATTGATAAAAATCAACATTTTATTACAAAAGACAAAGAAAATAATATATAACATAATTAAGACTCAATGTTATAATGAATAATCCAATGTTGGTATCCAAGAAGCTCAAAAAATTAGTAAAATTTAAATAACAGAGAATATTAAATAGAATAAAACTCCTTAATTCAACTTTTTTGTTACTCATTGATTCCTCATGTGAAATTTAAAATGCTAATGAAAATATTCCTTTCGCCATCTAGTAGGTAAAAATTGTTCAATTCGACATAGATTAGGCGAAGAGATTCGATAAACGAAGAACCTATGAGACAAAACATTAATCATTGAATATCTTCTAGATTGAGTTCAAAAATTATATCTGGGTAAGTTATAGTTTACTGATCTAGAGAAAGTTTTCATGTCAAGTTAATTATATATAGATTGAATACAGATTTCCACAGAGCTGAAACTATTTTTCGTGGAAAATGTAGTGGTTACTGATAAGCTTAATAATTATTATTGCTATATGAAATGCAGATTGAACGAGGGTTGTTAGCCTACTCACCTGCATCTGCATGTAATATGCATTGACTGCACCTGCATTTGTCATTGAATTCATCAGCATTGAAGATCTAGAGTACAGTCTAAGTAAGCTATTGAACGCCATATTCACTTCAATTTTTATTTTAAATCACAAAACGTTGAAGGATAGCTTGCTGCAGCGAACGGTGACAGTTGTTATCAGCACAATTAATTTTCCAAACACTTTATCACTAGTGAGCTGCTTATTCATGCAATACGCTCTAAAATATCAGTGTTAAAACATTTTGGGAGTGCAGTTGAATAACAGTGTATTAGGCCTACAAGCTAAAAGACACGATAGGCCTAGTATAAACTAGAAAGAAACGTAGGAGCCAAGCCGAGCTGAGCCTGAGCGTAGCCTTCAAACGAGGGTGAGAAAGAGAACTGGTTGCATGATCAACTGGCTTGTGATTGGTTGTGTGCGTGACGCATGCGCAGTTCACTATTATTTTCTAGCAGCTGATCAGTGTGTCTATTTTCTAGTGTCACTATCACTGAACAGACAATTCCCTGAATGAAGTCGTTATCAGTCAGCTACTAACAGGTCTCAATTAAATTCTGAACTAATAAAAGCAAAACATCCGATAAGATTACAAAAATAAAGTGAGCTTGTGCCGAGTTAATATAATAACTGCCTACGTGACTTAAAGCATAAATGGTATAGCCTACATCCTTTCCAATATGAATATTATTTACCAAAATAGATAGAGAGTTATATATTTTAGCTGTAAACATCAAAACAAATGTATGTGCGTTGATTACGAATAGTAAGTAAATAAATGAGAATTAGAACGTTTAGATTATATCGTGCAACTCAAACCTCATTCCAACTACATTAATTTTCATCAAAATTCCGAAGATAGTATAAGCTGTATAAGCATAGAATAATATAACTCTTTAACTCTAAAGAATTCCTAGGATTCTCTTTGGTATAAGGAAAACCTGATTTATCTCAAATTATTTTAATTTGATTATATTTATGTTTCAATAAATATAATGAAATAGAAAATAAAAGATTCAGAAACGTGATGACTCCGACGAAAAGTGCACCATAAGACAATCGCAGGTAGGACTTGATACAAAATCATAATGAGAAAACTCCAACTTTATGTTGAAATATTCAATTCCACTATTTCAAATATATATTGAAACACAGAACACGGTTATATGGTTTCGGTCAAGAACCAAAAGCTGTAATGTTTAGAATCAGAGAAAGCTTTTTACAGGGGTGGATCCAAGAATTAATTTCGGGAAGGCATATGAAATCAGAGGTTCGAACCCAGGAAAAAAAGTTTCCGTGGTGGGGAGGGGAGGCGTTGTTGTTGCATGGAATATTATTATATTGTACTTGCCTTCACCCAAAAAAAATCATCGTATCATTGGTCAAAATTTGATATTTTCGGTCGTGTTCTAGTGAATTTGTGAAGTGTTTTAGTTTTAGTTGTTAATAATGTTTTGAAATCAAAAATTTTTGTTTTTGAATGACTATTCCAAAAGAACTATAACCGACATGGTTTTCCATGCTCTCATTTGTGAAAAATGAGGTTATATTGCGAAGTGGAACAACCCTTTGGATCTCCCCTTAGTGATGTAGCCAGGATTCGATTTCGGGGAGGGTCGAAAGCCGATCGGGGGGTTGAGGGATTTATCAATTACAGATGAATTATGAATAATTTATGAATTACAGATGCGGGCTTTATGCAGATTAACTCGAAGAACTATAACGGCTCTAACAATTTTTCTTAAATAACAATCTGCACTTTCTGGACACCACTTGGTCAGTTGACAAAGAAGTAAGACAAAAGTTTGCTCCAAGTGGGAAAACTGATTTGGGCGGTGGAAATTGGACCCCTGGACCCCCCCCCCCCCCTCTCCTCTAGCTACGCTACTGGAACCCATGTTCATAGCAATTTTTTCATTATTCTGTTGTAGGGAATCAGCCTGAGAACTTCAGTGATCATTACTCTTATGAACACTCTGTGTGGACTTCATCAATTTCTCTCATTAGCATACCGGTACGCTAAATAAATAATTAAAAAAAAAAAAATTGGCTAGTGGAAATTGGAAATCTATCACATCCATGGATACCCGTAGCGCTGACAGGCGGGAGGCAAAAATGGCTAAGCCAGCGGTCGTCAACTGGCCGGTTCCGGACCGCGGAACGCCGGGAGCTTTTGAATGCTACCGTATAATAAGCATTACCGTACCGTATTGTAAATCAAGGTAAGTGGATTAGAGAGGTGAGGCCCATTCTAGAAGAGCGTCGAAAACGCAGCGTTTTCGACGCGTAGGGAACGCGCGTTCGACAGAAACTATTGTAATAAATGGGCTTGTCTACACGAGCGAGATAAACGCGCGCCCATTGGAGGCCCATTCTAAACGAGCGTCGAAAACTGCGCGTTTTCGACGCGACCGGAACGTGCGCTCTACAGAAACCATTGTGTTAAAGGGCGCGCTTGTCTCGCTCGTGTAGACAAGCCCATTTAACATAATGGTTTCCCGACAGGTCGAAAACGCGGCGTTTTCAATGCTCGTCTAGAATGGGCCTAATAGTCACGAAACCTGTATCCTATATATAGAAAACCATGAGTTCAGGTTTCATATGAAAAACTAAGTTGAGTTTTTTTTAGTAAAGTTTTACTTTGTCAGAAAATATTAATAGGCTAAACAATATAGATACCGGTATAAGAAAAATTTGATGAAATTTTTCTTCGGTATCACGTTCATTTAATTGGGAATTTTTTTAATAGCGTGAATGGTGAGTGAATGTAGCATTCAAAAAGTTTTTTCAACTAGGCCTACTACTCCTACTTGCAAACAAATTATTATTAATTTAGCAAGTAGTATTTTATTTTGACTTATTATTATTGGAGATGATTTTGTTTGATTGTAAGCACAATTTGTTTTGTTTCTGGACTTTTATTATTAATAAGGCTTATATCATTCTATAAAGTGTAATAGTTTTAGTTGTAATATGTCAAAATAAAAAGTGATTTGATTTGAAATTCCCACTGAATCTTCTAGTTTTGGGCAGAGAAATATTGACGAGTTAATTATACATACAGAACAATATAACTTATAAAAAATGGAGAAAAATTCACTACGCAATTTAAAGTAAGTTACATGACTACAATAATAGGGACAGAAATAAATGTATTATTAATTAGTATAGTGAATAAAAATACAAAAAAACCCAACCTGTATGGGAATCAAATTCATTGGATGCCTATCTGCTAGCATTAGGAACGAATTAGATATTACATAGTTAAAGAATAAACTGAAAAATTACTTGATTGAATTAGAATTGTATAGTTGTGAAGAATTTTATAATGTTAACACATGATTATAACTCATCTATTTTGTTTTAATTTGAAATAAGTTTTTAATAATTTGAATAAGTAAATCATGATGTACTATGCACTTATCGAAGTTTATAAGTAATATTAAAGTTCAACAACAACTCTTTCGAGCGTATTCATAAAAAATGAAAAAAGTTCATTTATTAATTCAATTTTTCTGGATCGACAATAATAACTTGGTTGTTATTGTACTGTACAAGAGGAACACATTAAAATGAGCAGGATTTTGATTTGAATATTTTTATTTGACGAAGAAATGATGTAGCATATCTACAAAATAAGTTATCATAGGTTATGGAAGAGCACAAATAATACGGTACAGTAGTCTGCAGGCCTATCTCATGAGTAGGGCTAGAAGAGTGTGCTTGAGTTGGCAAAGTGAATGTTGGCAAGATAACAAAAACAAAAACTGAGGCAGGTGAATGTTTACAGCTCAAAATAATAATTCACTTCTGATTAATCTAATAAATCTCAACTAGCTTGGCTAGAGAAAAATATTATAAAACGTTCCGTTTTCAAAACAGCTAAGCCTTATTGAATAGACAAGAGTGACTCACACACATAAAACTACACACACACACACACACACACACATACACACCACCACATACAGCAAGCCCTGTTATCTTTATTAGGCCTATATCACAGCTCAACAAAACTCCAACACTTATTCGTCCAAGAGTTATTCGATACTTTTATTTTAATCACAGCGATTCAACCAGTGGCGACTGATGGCTTTGAAAAGTGGTGGTTTCAATAATAAAAATAATAATTATAATCATTATTCAATAACTAATCCTTAAGTTTGGGCTTGCTCTGAACCACAAGAATTCAATGTCATACAAAATTCTAGTGCTCTTTATAGGGGCGTATTTTCCGTTAATATGAATAATCTCATTCTTGAAATGAGAAAGTTATCAGGCAATGTTGTAGATAGATTGGAAAATACTGAAAATACAAACTGTCCAAAAATGTTATCTTAAAAATGGCACAGTTCGTCGTAGGTATACTTTGGTAGCACCCATGGCAAGCGCTGGGAAGAAGTAGGCCTAGTGCATGCGCCGTGTAGTAGGCTACGAATGTAGCCTATATATAGGCTTTCGTCGGTTTAGATAAAAAGATGGCTAATGTTGCAGATATACTCGTAGGTACTGCAAAGACGACTGTCTGTAGAGCAATTGACATATTTTCAACATGGGGAGTATAGGGCTGCTCTGTTTCCAGCTTATAGCGTTCTATTGCTTGCTACTCACATAACACAAGACATAGAAATGCTTTAACAGTACAAGCTCATAGGCTTGCCCTATTTGAAAAGAAGACTAGTTACATTGGTAAAAAGTTTCTGAATAAACTGCCCGGTTATTTAGATCATAGTAAAATGTCATTCAAAAAAGATTTATACAGTTACCTTTTTGAAAAATGTTTTTATAGTGTTAATGAGTAACTTATTTGTGTGACAATAATGTATGACTATTTAAGTATTATTATGACGATGTAAAATATTACTATAAAACCTTGACTAGGTAGCTCAACTCTGTAACTAGCCTGAATTATAAGTAGGTACAATAAGTTATAATATGTAAAATACTATGTTTTGTTAGGAATAAGTTTATTTACCACTTTTGACGATATTCAATTGTAAAATTTATTATTATTATTATTTTGAAGATCAGCAGCAGTGAGCCTGCAACATTAGCCATCCCATTTGCACTCCACAGTTCTTTCCATTTGACTCTGCCTTCGATAGTGCTGAGAGGGCGCATCTCTGCCTTCATACTATTTAATCAATCTAATATTTTATTTTTTAAAGGCTATTATTCTTCTATTTCTTAAACTTTAGATTGATGAATCACTGCGCATAACAGCCAAAATTTTGGTAGTTGTGCAAACGTGCAACCTTAACAGTAGCCGCCACTGAATTCAACTAAAACAAAATCAAATGCAACAAAATTATCTAAATTAAAAAGACCTACCTAAGATGCGGCTCACAATTAATAATGATAAAAATAAAGCTACCTATTCATCTAATGTCTATGCTGGTCAAATATAGAAATAAATAATCAGTAATCATTTGTTGACAGCTTGTGTAAAGTTCTAGATATTCGCGTAAGCATTATGTAGGCCTAGGCTGCAAGCTACAAATTCTGAGGATTATAGAATTCCAATTCAAACTCAGCTTCAAAATTTCTATCTTTAGAAGAACCCACAATGAAATAGAGCAGAGTAGATGGGCTACATGGACTAAATTGAACATAAATATAAGAAGATGGAAAAAGATCATAGAAGTAAATAATTATTATAGAGAGCTTATAAAGCATGACAGCATCGCAACTGATGAATGAAAATTTACAATGCTGACTTTCAAAATAATATTCTGTAGATATGTGATGCTGTTCTCATTTGAAACGAATTGAGCACGTTGACATTGTTTCAATTTATTAATTTAGTCTACATTTTTCCTACATCTCCTACACCTACACACACTGACTTTATCAGTATCAACATCTTGAGAGGCCGGGAATCCCCTTCCCCCCCCCCCTCCATGAGAATTCAAGGAATTCAAGACCGCAAGCCTTAAAAAATGACGTTTGATTTTGAACATTAATTTTAACGCTGAATATTAAATTCATACAAGCTGAGGTGAGCTATAGGTCTATTTGATAGAACTTTTGCCTATACACTTGATTTTTTTCCTGGACAGACAAGAACTAATATAACACTCGATTTATAAGTTTCAGATATTGAATGATTAGAGGCTACACTCAAATCAGATATTAAATTCAAGCAGTAGCCTAAGCTACCTAGCCAACAGGAAGTGAGGTCAGGTCATACCAGGTCATACAGGAATGGAAACTGGAGGAAAATAACTGCGCTATTTGATCTATATTTGTATAGTAGTATTTTAAAGCCATGAGTTTTTAATTCAACTTTTAGAATATCCAAGCCATGTTATAATGTTCTCATAATATCAAATACTAATAATTATTATTTAGAAGTAATCAGCATTATTATCATTGTTTCAGCCGTTGATAACTACTGTTTCTTTTTAAATTACCAGTAAGTAGATTTTTTCTATAATTTCTTGTTATTCAACAAACTTGTAACTAAAACGAAACATGGTCCTAGCTTTTCATTGCAACAATATGAATTGAAAACATGATATAAAAACATGCTTTTATTTTTATAGTTAGTGTCTAACTATTCGTTTTTTCAACCATTGGACTAGAAACAATGGAACGCCCACGTCACACCCTTTATTCCAAGTCTGAACATTCCAAATACAAAATACAAACATATTTGAATAATTGAAGGGGAAACAAAACTGACTTTTTTAAAATTGGGGGACTCCTATGGCGGCGACGCCTACCCTCACAAACACACACACACACTCTCTCACACACCCTCTTAATCTATCAATCTTTCAATTTTTCAAGCATATACTCTTTCACTCTCACTTATATTTCCCTACAATTAAAATCAAATCACTAATACTTTGTATTGAATAAAAACATGTAACAACACTTCCCGATAGTTTTTGACGAGTTTGAAAGTGTGAAATTTTCACTATGTGAGAGTCTTTATCAACAATGACACAAAGTAGAATACCCAGTTGTTCTAATCATTTTGCTTTCAGTAGATTCCACATAGGGCAGCCACAATTCAAAGCAAATAATCTGGAACAAATCGAACAAAAAAGCGAATGTTAGGATAGAATAATTCAAAGATTTGAGTGATACAAAAAATAAATCTTTCATTCCCAAAGACTTCTAATTTTTTCAAAGAAATTGGTACAACACCAGATTAACAGACAGAATATTGCAGAAAATGAAAAACATAAAACAAAACTTTTTAGATTGCAACCAGTAGGTTACATTTACCGCAACCATACACAATTACCGTTAATTGAAAAAAATTGTTAATATTTCCAAGAACGAGGCAGCATTGAAAATATAAATTTGTAAATTAAAATTAATAATAACTGCAATAACTGGGCATTAGTTGAGTCATTCTAGGGTTGGACTTGGAACAAATTGCAACAAACCATGTCTTATTCTTTTCGGCTCATCAAACCAGTCTAAATTAATATATCATAATCTCAAATTCGGTCAAAATTGTGGAAAATAACACCTGAGAGAATATTGACTTTTCCATCATATACCAAAAAAATGTAGTTTTTTGCTTACAAATGAGTATATCTTCAAAAGTCAATGGAAAAGTCAATATTCTCTAAGGAGTTATTTTCCACAATTTTGACCGAATTTGACATATGATATATTAATTTAGACCACCTTGATTAGCTGAAAAGAATGAGACATGGTTTGTTGAGATCCGATGACTTTTACAATAGTTAGAGGTATCCTTAGATTGAGATCCTTGAAGGGTCCTTAATATTGAACATAACCTGAATTCAGAAATTTAGGAATTGATTTAAAAGACATTATTGCCAGAGAAAATATCAATAAAAGCACGGTATAAATTTTTTGGAGACCATTTCCCCCCAAAATAGGGGGTTTTCAAATACAATTTGAAAAATCTTTTAATTGCTCTAGTTCAAAAACTATAGAAGGAAGAAAGGTCTACTTGGTCTCAAATTGTAGAGGACAAAATTATCCCCAAAGGGATTTTGAATTGAACAACTCAGAGGAATAATATGTCAAAAGATCTGAGCGAACAAAAACTGAAAATACTCAATTATAGTTTTTCTTGAAAATGAACCTATTTTTTAAAAAATCGTAACTCAGTTACTAGTAAAGATAAAGAGATGATTCTACCACCATTCTTTTGCAAATTTTATTTACTGAAAAAAGGTTCAGTAAGTTTTTTTTTGTCAGACGCTTCGTTTTAACGTTATTCCAGGAAAACCAAAAAATGAGCAAAATTCTCCAATATGGCGGCCAAAAAAACAACTTTCCGACACGAGTTGAGAGTGGGTTTTTTACACGTAAAATAGGAGGGTGTCAGCTACCATTTCCACCATAAAACAACTCTGTTGCAATTACTTCTAGGTTGACCCCTGTTTTGAGCTAGAATGACTCGACTACATCGAGCTCCGTTCAAAAGCTACAGCTAGAAAAATTAATTTTTCATTAGGATAAGATGAATGGGAAACAATTTGATTTTGATTGAGGTACTTACCTCAGCCTATCCATCCAGCGGCTGTTAGAGCTAGTATCACAGTGAGGAGTTGAGGAGTGGATGAGGGGTGTGAGGGGCGAGGAGCACCTGATGTACTGGCACCTGTTTGGGGCTCAGCTGCATCTTCTTGGGGCTTCAGCCTGTCTCCATACTTGTCTAGCAGTTCAATGATCACACCATTAGTCCAGCCGAATCCCAACTGAACTTCGTACTCGCCGCCTCCTCCATGACCTCCCACAACAGTTGCATCATACTGAAAATTATATCAAAATATTATGTTTCATTGTAGATGCATTCTATTTTATATTTGTATATAAAGTAAGCAAGTTGGTCCAGTGGTCTGGGGCGTCACAACCTTTAGTCCGCTTAAATTTAGCTATGCCTGGTTGTAAGTTCAAATCCCAGTAGGCATGGGTGTTTTTCACTTCATCAATCGCATTCAACGTCCATGACCAACGGACAAGCAAGAGTACTTATATCGTAATGCCCACAATAAATAGTGTGTTTTGTGATATAAAGGCCTACTTTAAAAAAATAATTATATATGAACACTGTCCCCTCGTATCCGGATTATAGCCGGCACCAAAAATTGAGGCGGTTGGCGAATGACTGCTCAGCTCTCTCAAAACAGTCGTCGGAGCGATCCCAGCTATAATCATTTGCTCTTGAGACAGCTTATGACTGTCCTGATAGAGCTGAGAATTTATAACAGTCATTCGCCAACCGCCTTACTTTTCGGCGGCAGTTATAAGCAATTGAATAAATCTCCTTTCCACATTCTTACCTGCTATTACAGTCAGAAACTTCATTTTGAAAAACATTATCATGTTGACGAAAATATCTAAGGGTGTGTTCATGTCGGAGCATCGCTTTGCTTATATCAGCTGTACATGCCTTATACAATACAATACAATACAATACAATACAATACAATACAGCTAATAGAAACAAAGCAATGCTCCGACATGAACGCAATCTATCCCACTTGACTAAATAACTTACGGGACTCAATCAAGTAATGGTAACAAAACTCCCTGATTTGGGTTACAAAAATTTCACCTTTCATTGCCAAGCCGGCTGTATTTCGAATGTCTTCTCTGCCAAACTAGAATCTCTTTTAATAATCGTATCAAAGTTTATATCTTGTCTCATTCAGCTTCTATTAAATGTAAATCTCAAATTACCTTTTCATACATGGCATTTGTGAGATTGTATGCCTTGTAGTTGGATCGCACCCATTTGTCAGTGAACTGATAAGCGAGTTGCTGGGCCCAGTCGTCACCAGTTGCATCGAGACTCATGATCATAATGTACTGTAGGGGAGGCCATGCGTTTGGATAGTCCCATTGCTCTCCGGAATGCTCCAAAGTGGTCGGCACCCCACCCTGGTTCACATCAATGTTTTTCTTGTCTAAATACTTCATGACCTTCGAAATGAAGTACTGTTTTTTATCCTGATCATAGCAGTTGGTCCAAAGTGGCGAGATGTTTGTCGGGTAGAAATAGTCCCTTTTTTTCTCGTTGATAATGTCATAGTCGAGCCAAGCGCCGACTTCCTCGTGCCAAAGAACTGTAGTTACAGCATCCAACCACTGCTCACCTATTTGTCTATACTTCAACTCTTTGTCACTCATACCAAGCTCTCTGTTGAATTCTTCTAGCAGTTTTGCGTTCCAATACATTATAGCGTTCAATTCCACTGGTATAATTGATGAGCCTTTCAAATTTGTCAAGTTCCCTGGAGAAAAAAAACTCGTTAGCATCCAGAGATATAGTTGATATTTAACAACATATAATTCAATACTTAAGAAGATAGGTGCAGATTCGTAGGCGTTCAATAATGTGATTCACAGAAATAAATAATGTTGCCAGTCAAAGATGCATGTATTGAATAATACATAAAAAAAATTATTCTTGGGTAGCTAACAATAATTATAACAATAAGACAATAATTATAACAATAAGACAATAATTATAACAATAAGACAATAATTATAACAATAAGACAATAATTATTATTACATTCTTTACACTTTTAACTATTCAACTGGGAAGGAGTTGTGTGTGCACTTTTAATCCACCGACTGGGGAGTGTGCACTGACAACTTACTAACCAGGGAGGAATAATGTGTACATTTTAAACTTTTGAACCGTGGAAAAATAATGTGTGCCCTTGCAACTTACAAACAGGAGAGAAAAACCTACAAACAGGGAAGAATTAAGTGTAAGTTACACTTCTAACGGGAAGAGGACCGTTTTTAATTTTGAAAGAGCCCCTATGGGATCATCACTCTCTCCAGCCATAGCCAATCTCTTTATGACTCATTTTACGGCCCCGTATCGACAGTGCGAGGCATGTGCCGCGAATGCCTCGCGGTGCGTTGATACTGGTGCGACTGGAACGCAGTCGATCAGCTGTGGCCAATCACATCTCTTGCTATTAAATTTGAAGGATAAAATAAGAGATGTGATTGGCCACAGCTCATCGACTGCGTTCCCGCCGCACAAGTATCAACGCACTGCGAGGCATTCGCGGCACATGCCTCGCACTGTCGATACGCGGCTAAAAGCTAATAGTCCAGTCAAATTAAGCAAAAAAAGTGAAAGTCGGAGGACCCAGCTGAAAATTTGCAGATATGATCAGAAAAGGGCGCTGAATAACATACTAAAAGTCTCTAACGGTCCCCTGTGAGCTTCGGCCGCCATCTTGAAAAAACCGTAAAATTTACCTACTAGGAATTGTTTTTTCGTGAATTGTGGCCGAACCAAGCGTCGGACGAGAGAATTTTATGAAACCTTTTTTGTAGACAATAAAATTTGGAAGAGAATAAGACCAATTGCAACTCTGTATCATCAACCGTTTTTGAGATACAATTTTTTTTAAATTTGGCTATTTTTTCATGGGATCGAGAATTTGAAATTTTTCTTACTTAAAAAGTTTGTAACAATAAATTGAGCATCCGACCATTCGTATTTCAAAATCCCTCTCGGCGAAATTCATTTCTCTTTCATTTGAGACCAATTCCACACTCCTATGTTTAATACTTTTTGTGCTACATCGATTTTAGAAAATCCTTACACCCCCAAAAACCCCAAAAATTGCATATTTTAAAACAAAAAAACTTACTAAAAAAATTGGAATTCGCTTATACCTCTTGAATACTGTTCCTGAGAACCTAGGCTGTCATTAGCAATGTTTATTCGACCGAAAGTATCGTAGGAGTTTTGAGGGTGGGTCAAAAGCATCCCCTATATTTTAAATTATACAGGGTGTTTCAGGAGGAATGTGCAATACTTCTCAGGCCGATTCCTCACACCAAGTAGACAAAAAAGTTCCATGGGACCATCCCCCAAAAACGCTTTGTTACCGAGATAACAATGGCGGAAAATTGAGATTTTTCAAAATATATTAATTTTTCTACTTTTTTAGAGGCTTTAGTGAGGTTCTTAAATAATCAATTCCTATGTAGAATCAGCTGAGGAATTCAATGAAACCAGTTCCAAGTTTGTAACTTTAACGGTTATTGAGATAATTGGGAAAAATATGCTAGAAAACGCCATTTTTCAACAATAAGGGTTATAACTGGATAAGGAATCATAAAATTGTATTTTTTATTAATGGAAGTTGAAGAGGGTCGGATTCTCAAGAAAAAGTTAAATGGCGGCGATTGTGTAAATCTTACCCAAATCTCAGAAATGGCGATCAAAAATCGCAAAATCGCTACCAAACACAAATTTATCATTTGTCCCAAGTTTTGTCAATTTAGAACCTCACTAAAGCCTCTAAAAAATTAGAAAAATTAATATATTTTGAAAAATCTCAATTTTCCGCCATTGTTATCTCGGTAACAAAGCGTTTTTGGGGGATGGTCCCATGGAACTTTTTTGTCTACTTGGTGTGAGGAATCAGCCTGAGAAGTATTGCACATTCCTCCTGAAACACTCTGTATATATTTATTCATAACTTTTGAACGGTACTTCGTATTTCATCGTGTAATAGCTCATAGTTTTCATCTTATTGTGGCGGTAAAAATTCATATATTCATATATTTCAAATTCATATAATTCATATATGTCAAATTTGATGAAAATTTTCAATTTTTTTGTTATAATGGTACTGTGTGTTATAATACCTCCTTGTTGAAAACACAACATTTTTACATTCAAGTGACTCCCAATCGGGAACCTGTGGGCGCAAAGATCTGAAACTTATAATGAAATGTAGCCATTGGATTTTTAGATCTACGTATGCGCAGTTACAATAATTGATGTCGTTTCAATATTCAATTGGACATTCTGACCAGTCCTGATTGGACTTCGCTCGACCAGACTATATCAATTTCTATCAATCAAATTTAGTGTTGTCTTGTGATCTTGTTTTATGTGGCCTACCTTTATTGGTTCCATTTAGGACGAACCAGCGACTGGAGAAGTCCCAGCCTGACTCAGCCGCCGTCTTCAGTTCTCCGTAGTAGTTTTCCTTCTCTGCTTCTGTTCTGAACACCTGCGCACTTGAGAAGTCTTCTCTATAAAATACAAAGCAGTCATTTTTTTGTTATTATAATTACTGTACTTTCACAACGACAGAGATACCCGATGATAGTGAGATGACGGTGAAAATTCATAGCGAGCGAAATTATTATAGAAAATGAGATTTTGTATTGAAGTAGACAGACTCTGTCCCTGAACCTTCATCAGCTGATTCCGGAACAGCTGACTAGAGAATAAAGCTACAAATATACTCTAGTCAGTTTGTAGGAATGTACAAAGGAAAGGCGAAACGGTTTCTATTTCCAACACAATCTATAGGCTATGAGGAAGCATGGCCGGTCCTATACCCTATTCACGATCACTTAAGACCAAATAAACAAACTTTTTGCGTGTATGTGTATGTGCTTCCGTATGGCCAAGACACGTCATAGCAGTGGCAATGCGTAGTCTATGTGTGATGTGTGTCTTATTGTTGTTTGTTTACGTTGTGGGTTTCTACACTTCGTTGTAACTAAGTCATCGTGAATGAGGCATAGACATTTTTCTAGTGTAAGAGCAAGCAGCATTTCGGCGCCCCTTCCCGGTCAACTCTACATTTCTAACTTATACGTGAATTGAATATAGAGTGTTTGAGAAGGAATTTCACATATTTATCAGGCTCATTTTTCACCAAGAACGTTCTATTAGACGTGCTCGCAGATATCGTTGTTTCTACTAGCAAGATTATTATATTTTTATTTTATTTTTTATTTTTTATTTTATAGTTTTTTATAGTATTTTTTTTTATAGTATAGTATTTTTTATAGTATTTTATAGTTTTATATTTTTTATTTTATATAGTTTTTCTATCTATAACAGTTAGATTATTTCTCACATTAGGTACGGTACCTAGATGGGCAATTTTCTTATTAGGCCTACATTGATATCAAATTCAATAACTGTTATGTTGCTACTATTGTGATATTATTGATCATACAATAAAGAATTTGAATTATTTTTTCCTAATGAATTCGTTAGTATTATAATGTTTTCTGGTGTATTCTCGTTGGAACGTATTCCAATGTGCTGTATTATTGAAACATTGTAATCCAATGTATTACAATTCCACCTTGGAAAATCCTGGATATGTTACCTCAATTTCAAAACGAGAATTTATTTTAATAATTGATAGCATTTTCTGAATGAGAAGTATATTCATTACATCTTTATTAAAATATTCATCCCGAAAATACTATGAAACATTTATTTTCTAACAATGTTTCTCCAAATATCTCTTGGAATTACATTACCGGTACGTATTGTTATATAATGTATCCTTATGTATTGGAATGTATTGCCTAATGGAGATGTATTATTAGGAATTCTAATGTATTCTGATGCATCGGAAAATATTTCAATGGAATTGATCTTCTCCAATCTATTATCTACCAAAGTAAATTGGAGATTGAACCCAAATTAAATAGCCTAATCACCGTGCTGTGGGCTTGATTAAATAGGTAATTGATAAATTAATAAAGTTAATAAGCAATAGCGAAACAGAATTGTTAAGAAATAAAATATTGATCATTCTACCATACGTACACTTTATCATCGACAGCATTTGAAAATAATGCTTCAATATTTATGGTGTCACATGGAAGTTGAGAATTAAAATACTGTAGTAGAGTATTAATAGATTAATCATTAGTCAGTGAGTTATCGATTATTCAATTTTGAGTGATTAATTGATTTATTTAACATTTGTTTGCTTAAAAAACCCATTGCATATGAGAAAGGAGATTATGAATTCTTTACGGAAAAAGATTGGAAATCATCATAAAAATTGCATTTTACTAAAAATTTACACATCTTTTGATGAAAATCGGGAACTGAATCGCAAGAAAATTTTAAATTGCAGTCATTTATACTGTCCTCCTCAACTCTCTTGTCAAAAACATTTGAATTAGTTCTGAATTAAGTCAGCAGATGGCAGTAGCAATAGGGTAACTTGCTTCAACTTCCATTGGACACGCCTCCAAGCTTCACCTATGCTCTGAATGGCCGACGAAATCGGATCGAAAAGTTCTCAAATCCGACCAGTAGATGGCAGCAGTTTTCGGGTGATGCTTCAGCTTTGACTTGGGACACGCCTTCATGCCCCGCCTGCTCTTTTCTGATTGGTCGGCAGTGTTTTGTGAGTTCTGCCTTGGAAAAAGGTTGTGAGCAAGAAAATTGTGGACGGTATATACTTGGTAAATGATTTACACAAAATAACGATTTACTATTTTACGTTATTATTTTATTATTTATTCAAGATAGTAGGTACTTGAAGGATTTATTTATTCATAGAATTCAGATCTAGATAGCGGAACATTGTTTGAAAAACTACAACGATTCAGTAGATATATTAGGGAATAGTTTCAGTTGTTGACTAGTTGTGAATGTGGAATATCTGAAGAAAAAAAAGAAATAAGGCTTTTGGGATTTACTCAAACGCTCTATTTATAAGTTCAAAATTTTAGAGAGAATCAGCCGTAGCGAAAAATTCTTAGCTGATTCTGATTTTGTAGAATTACTGTATTGTTTTACAAAAACGTTAATGAAACCGGAACTATTGTGAATTCCTATTTTTATTAGTTATTGTACTCTGTATTTATTTATGAAACAGACCCCAGTAAGTAATCATAAAACATATTTATTGCATTGGCTAACTTGCGATAGTTGAAAAATGTAAGTGCTATGGATAATTAGTTTTTAGTAAATGAGTATAAGGCAGGTAGGTACCTGTAGGATTCAGGACGAGGCCCCCTGGACTGGTCGTTGTACCTGGCAAGTGTGTAGATGTGGCCATCCTTCTCGATTTGAGTCGTTCGGTTCTTGATCCAGAAGTCGAACTCTTTTTCCAGCGTGAGAATGTTGTGTTTGAGAAATTGCAGGTCATGTGTGACATCCAAGTAGCTTTTAACCATGGCAGAGAGCAGAGGTGGCTGCGATCGCATTGCGTAGTAGATTCGGCCTCCATTTGGAATGAAGCCATACTCTTCAACAATGGTCACAAAGTTGTGAATCATTCCCCTGGCAGTTGAGTACATTTGTGAAAATAGCAAACCGCGAATTATCCAGTACGAGTCCCAGTAGTAGAATTCTCTGAACCGTCCTCCGGGCACGATGACTGGGTGCGGTACATAGATTATCGAGTAGCGATCCGAATTCGTCTTCACATCATCCTTCATTTTCCTGCCAAGGAACTTCCACAGTAGATTGAGTTGGCTGCCCCACTGGCGCAGTTCTGGATCGGCAACCTTCTCCAGAAATGCCGGCTTCTGAATCCAGTCTTGAGGCTCGTAGTCAACAAACTCGCTTCCGGCAGGATCGAATGTCTCTCCAACAAACAACTCCACGTCATGCCGCGAAGGCGCATTCTCAGTCCTCAGCATCATATCATTGAACCTTTTTAGTGTTTCGTTTCGGCTGTACTTCATTTTCATGTCGACGAAAGTTTTTGAATCCGGGAAGATTGATGCCATCTGCACTGTGTGGATCAGAGGGCCATGGCAGTAGATGTCGCTGCAACAAGTTTCAATTTCAAGTAACTGAAATATATTTCACTTTTTTACAGCATACATGCAGGATGCAGAGCACGAATTTACAACACTTTCAGAACAAAATCACTTGAAATAGGAAGCTATCTCATACTCTTGAGAACATTACAAAAATTTTAAATATTTACTCCAGAAAATAATGCCAGATGTTACAGAAACCTGTTTGCCAGTTTGGGCATAAAAACATCGTTACATTTCAACAACGCAAATGAATAAATAAATAACTAGAAGGACAAAAAAATAAAAGTATCAGTTAAACAACAATATAGAAAGAAAGGAAGTGTATTATCTTTTAAGAATATTACGCAATACACAATACGTGTACCAACAGTTGGGAAAACATTATTGACAAAATTATTTAGAAACTAGTTTGCAATTTTCAATTTCTTATCATTTCCACATTGATAAGAAAGTACGGTGACTTAACTACAAGTTTTTCTCAATAAAATATTATATTTTCACAAGAATACGTTGTTCTTACAAAATGCTTAGAAACAAAATCAGATGGTGAATCACTTTCAACCAACGACTTTAATTGATATATTATCATTATTGCTTCATCATGTTACAGCATTATTACTTGCTCATCAATGTGACTAAATACTGTACCTCATGATCATGATAATAAATTAATTGACGCTTAATTGGTCAAATCGATACAAGAATTCTTCAAATCTACGATACAACCACGTTGATTTGATATAGCGGGTATAATAAGCTAAAAATTGTGAATTATTAATCTTGGAATATTTCCATCTCAAATTCAATTTCAATAAAATAAATTATTTACAATTTAATGCGTGGTGGCAAGATTGGGTGTTGTGAGAACTGTAGCTTATTTAATCTTGAAATATTCTGGACCAAACCTATCATCTATCAATTCAAGTGGAGCAATAAATTTTCTCAAGTGCTATTGAGAGCAGAGACTTTCTTGAAACAATATTCGTGAATTTGAAGAAAATTATTATTGGAACCAGCACCTTTTTCAGAATAATTGATAGATTCGAACATCAACATGATACTAGAAATAAGTGAACTTCACTCTGCCTGAAATTTTCAACAAAAAAGTTTTCTAAAATACATTATCTGAGGAAGGATACATTCCCAAATTATTACAAGGTGATTGACAATTATTGAAGCACTGCAAATTGTTGGAATACTTGGAATGAATAATTATTTTTTTCGTGTGAATAAGGCTAGTTCCGTAGTGAGCAAAGTAGTGAGCACTATCACTACTGGCAAACACTCGCTAGAAATCGGCCTATAATAGGCAGAAAAAAAAAGAATAGCTGTTATTTGGGCTTGCAGTGATTTTGATTTGGGGTATCGAAAAGTGTTATAAATAGTATCAATGAAGACAGTTTTTCACGTTTTAATTTATTTCATGGTAGGCCTGGAGAAGATTTGTTTTGAAACTCATCAGTACGTTTGATGAACTCTTTCAGTTACGAAAACCATATTCAATTGATTTTTTGTTCAAGAAATAAACTTATTTTAGTTGCATATTGCCTCTATTATTTGAGCTACATTAGGCTAAAGTTTATACAATGCAGTTTATTCTTTATACTGCATTAAAAGTATAAAGTAAGTGACCTAATAAGTATATTATACTGTAGGCCTACTGCACATGGAGTTCACCTTTTCAGAACTGCGTTTTTCTGGCTGTTTTTAATAATCTAATAAGAACATGTTTAAGGAACGGAATCTCAATCAATGAATTTATGCTTGATTATTAATTAATCCTCATTTTCAACTCATGATTACAGTGGAATAGGTAGCTAGGTACTTCTAGAGTAACGCTATAGCCAATGCAAATGCAACAACAGTAATATCAGCTACGCATGGTCTAATTCAGTTCATTTGAAATACAAATGCAAACAATTTTATAGTAATTTATTGTGAAATTGGAAGGCCTACAGCATAAGTGCGTGGGAGGTGTTGATAGGTGGAGAGGAACAAAAAATACGAAAACAAAAGTGTCAAACAGAAGCAAGGTTAAAACGTGAAGATGTGACCTAATAAAAATGACGGTGGCTCTAGTTAGTGTGGGTGGTTTCAACTCTAAATTGGTGAACAGTGGTAGTGCTGGCTCAGGGCTCAGGGCAGGGCAGGCAATTAATCATCAATTAGGTCTCCTACACTCCATACAGGCCTAGGCAGCATCGCATCTTTCTTACGGTTAACAAACATACTACAAATCTACAATTAATTCCAAATATATTCTAGGTTTGATATACAGAGTGTTTCAGTAGGAATGTGCAATTCAGGCAACTCAGGCTGATTCCTTACACCAAGTAGACAAAAAAGTAACAATTAGATGCATCCGAGACAATTTTATGCATATTCTTTCGTTTGTGAAATTCAAAATATTTCAATTGAGTTTTATCGATCAAATCAGTTTTCTCCTCCAACTCACTCACATTAAATTCGAGTTATAATTTTCAATTGCTCTTCAATTATTTAATCTTGTTTCAAAAGTAATGAAGATTTCTTGTCAAGTTCATCCTCACAAACTTTTGGTGACTCACGAATTACTTGTTGACTAGCAAATAGTTTTTCCCTCATCTCTTTAAACGATTTTTGAAGCGAACGTGAAACTCAATCGATGAAGAGTCTTCTGATATAGGTGCAGGAGCACATTGTATGAGTGGATGGAATCCGATCCAGAGCCAGCAACTATTAGACAGAATTTCAATTTCTCCTTCATTTGGATAAACACATGGACCCTGGAAATGAGTATTGCACACTGGCTACCTATTATTATGATGGTTAAATTTTCCTAGGCTGATCGGGTTTTCACTGACTCATTAAACACTCCACATACGCTCATGCTGCTAGATTTTGAGATGAAAATTCCGCGACAAACACTTTAAAATGATAGGAAAGCACCACTAACCTTTTAACTAGGATCAACCATTAATTTGAGTAACTTTTATTGGTTAACCCAGCGGTTCCCAACTGGTAGTCTGCGGACCCCAGGGGGAACGCGGGGCATGTTGTGGGGGTCCGCGACACATGAACCGAAAATTCAGGAGAAAGTACCGTATAATTCATTTTTTTCTAAATTTCCATCTAAAATTCTTTCATTCAACTTTTTCCTAAAATTATTAATTATTAATAGAAAAAAGATTTTTCAAATTTATAGTTCTGAAACCACGAAAATTACGAAGCAATAAACCTTTCTAGCTATTTTTGTTGTATTTGAATATGTATTATTACAGTGAACTTGTGAATACTGCATTATTTTGGAAAATTACTTCCCCATTGCACGAAAGAACTATTAAGAACTTGGAGAAGGCCTAAAGGCATTGAGGTTAATCCTTCTCTTTGCAAAGACTTACTGTTGTGAACAAGCATTTTCATCAATGTGTTTTATGAAAAACAAGTTTAGAAATAGACTCAACATGCGGTCAGATTTTAGAGTGAATTTGTCAAGTATGGAGCCTGACATCTCAGGAATCATGAATTTGAAGAAAAAATTCAACTCATGTCATTGAACGAATCATTAGAACGACTAGTGATAATTATTAGGAACAGTGGACCTTGCCTTCATTTCCACAACTTATTTGAGCTGAGGTACCGTACCGTACAGGCGTTGACTATTTTCGACATTTTGAAAAATAATTTCAATTTTTTTTGAACAACTTTCTCGCTTTCATCACCCACTTATCTTCTCAAACAAAAAAGTTTCTAGATCATCGAAAATTTAATGTTTTCTGATGGAGTTGACTCGACATTGACAAATTAATTGAAACATAATTAGCGGTCGGATATAGAAAATTCAAAAATCATTAGAAAGCGCGAATTCTCCTTGACATTCTGATATAGAAAACTTCATTTTTACTACAACCCATGATTGTGAGAGAAGTAGTATACAAAAGAAAGTAATATTTTCGCGGTTTTTCAATTTTATAAAAAAATCATATTTCCTACGATTCCTTCTACCCAGGAGCTTTTTTAATACTACTGGCACATCAAGGATGAAATTCTATGTCTAGATATGGGGTCCAATCGCGAATTTGAAGAAGTTCCAATTTCACACAATCTGGCAACGCAGCTATTTCCCGGCTGAAGAGCAAATTAGTCATCTTCGATTGCGTGGACTATATAAATAGATAAGCGACGTGCCTCTGCCACCACTGTTGTACTGGTGACCAGTTCCTCTGAATTCAATTTATGAGCCTCAAAAATCGCTTCCCGGTGGTTCGGAACCCACCTAAAGCAGTAGCTCTCATCATCCTTCCCTTTACCCACGCACAGGCCCATATGGGCATCAAACTAAAAAAAAATATGAATTTCTCAATGCCGTGAGGAGCCTGTTGAAAAACCTAAATCCAGAATAGAATCATGCTTATTGACGTTGAATCATGCTTATACCATATTATCGCAATAAATAAGGTACCGTTTTTCGTGCCTCTTGCTTCGAAAGCTGGTAAGCTACTAAAAATTATGTTGAGTTTTGGTGTGTTATTTTTAGAGGTGACTGTGATAATTATATTTGTATTTTTAAGGTGAAGGCTATGTGACTACTGCATAATAATGAGTTCGGCGTAGGAAATAAAATCAGTGCAGGTAATTTAAATTTTTAAACGCGATTGTGTGTGAAAAAGCGAGACCCACCAAGATTTTGAATACATCGCAGCCGCACAATAACATTGGTAGATTATTCATATAGGAAATCAATATAACGCTGCTTTTCAAAAGAGAGCTTCAATTATTGTAAAATTGTGAGCCTGCTTTATTTTCTCATTTGATTAAAATTTTATGGTTTATTAATATACAGAATACTGGAGCCTCATTGACTTCCTAGTGAAGCTTCTATGGTCACTGCTCGAATGAATAAATGTAGATAGTGTCCCACTAAAATTTTCCAGCCAGTGCTGGGACTCACCTGAACTTTTCTCACCACCCTTGCTTCAACCAATAAAGTCTAAGATACTATTTTCTAAATCAACAATCTACTGCTGATAGATTGTCTTTGCCAACGCCAAGGCTTGTGTTAGACTTTATACCAATATTTCAACTAGAGCTACGCTTGAAGCCCTATGTATTGAGGCGTACGCACTTTTTAATTTGCTCGTGTGACTGGGCCTAGTTCTAGGCTCTGGCTCTAGTGTATCTGGCTCAAGCGGCAAGGACGCTACACGCAATCAGCTTCCGGTAATTAGTGGATCCATTGTATGTGTCCACGAGAGCAAGGTGACTATTCAATCTACTAATGCTATCTTCTAACTCTTATCATATTTGCTCACCGTCTTTCTCACCTCTGTGTGTCAATTTAATCTCGTTGCTCTAAAGTCTACTTGGCCCATCTGCTCCATCTTTTGTATCTCTCATAGTTCTAGCATTATTTATATTTTCCCGCTTCTTTTTGTGCAATTATTCTCTCTCGCTCTCAGTTCAATTTCGTTCCTTTTATGTCTGAATGTTGTCCATTCTCTTCATTCAAGTATTCCTATGAAGGCTACATGATTCACATAGCCCATAATTCAGAGACGAGGGGATAATTTTATTAGCTACTCATTTTATAGAACTTGAGTACCTTATATTCACGTTTCAACGTATAGACACGAGGATTGGGTCATTTGTTGTTTCTTTGGACTTATTTACAAAAATCCTCTTCTAAAAAAGTTGCCGTCAATAAAAGCTATGAGGTTCCTGAAGTTGGTTTCTAAGCACCGCCCTCCAAGTCACGCATTCAGTTTGGTGAAAATATCATAAAGTTATCATAATAACTCATTGATGTATCAGGATAGAGTAACCTATGGTTAAGAACTCAAGATATATCAAAATTTGAGTTGCTCGAGAAGTTGTTAAATTAAACCAGCGCTGTGAGATCGGGCGTTATCTTCCGCTCTTGTCCTTCTTAAATGTGCTTCAGTACGGCCATTTTTTAAATTCTGACTCCATTAATTTAAGACACCACCACTTATTAAGTGTGATCGGTAAACTCGATTCATTTATTTGTGAATTTCATATATGCTTTTGCCTTATACACACACTGGGCGGCAGACTTCATTGACTTGGCCGATCAGAGAGCGTTCAGGAGAAAGAAGAACGTTCATTAGCTGCCTGACGTCAGATCTGTGTGATCGGAAATTGACAGTAGCGGTTCCAGGTGGGTGTTGTATTATATAGACGAATAGAAGGTATCGAATCACCGCTCGCCGACTATCCTGACAGAGCTGACATTCGATAACCGGCATATATACCAACCATCATTTATGTTGGCCTTTGCTATAATATTTTTTCATTTTTCAAAGCCTGGTTTAACAGGCAATCGTCGAGTTGACGCCAGCTAGTGAACTTGAAGCCCTATTAAATTGATGAGGTTTAATAAAATTCTGATCCGTTAAGTTTGCCTCAGTAGGATAGGGGCACACGTAGCCTACGCATTGTATTATTTTCATCAAATAAAGGAAAAGTTCAAAAAAGTGAAATAGTTCAATAGTTGAGACAGTAAGATTCAATTTTAGGGCAATTTTACCAATGGTACTGGCAATTGGTCTCTCGGTGAGGTTGATCTATCGGTGAACGTGATGTTAAGTCACGAACACTGTGGACTGCACTTGGATGGGTGACCGGTTCTGGCCAAGTACACATTGGCGAGGTGGAATTACCCGTAAGGGTCTCCCCACCATTAAAAGCCATAGGATTTCTTTTTTTAATTTTAGGGAGACCACCACTGCAAGTTCAACAAAAAATACCCCTGTAGAAAGCTTGTCTCAATTCCATTACCGATTATCGGCTCATTCAAGAGTGAGATAAGAATGTTCGATGTTACTAAATACCACAATATCACCTTCACAACTACTCAAAAAGAGAATGTTCGATGCTTCTCGTTTTGATGCCTCAATCTTAGAAGGATTTTCTTGGTTTTTATATTATTCCAAGTGTGACCGTGTTCATTTCGAACTTTCGTTGAAATAGATCTCATATCATTAATGTAATCGAAGAAATTTCATACTTTAAAATGTCGAATTCACCACTGGAATCTTCGCATCAGCAGTTAAAAAGGCCAGACTACAAAGCCTGCAAGAGATAAGCGCCCCCAATCCAAAGGAATGGCTGGTAAGGCAGTGGGAAGAGGCATGCCTCTTCGATGTCAGGCTGGCGAATATATTCAAGGAGTTCGAACTAGGATTTACTTATTTTTATGTATTGGATACGTGATGAGCAAAAGCCTTCAGGAATAAATAAAAAATAACTAAAGGCTATTTATATTGAACAAAACTGTCACGTTGCATCGTACTTTATCAATAAAATATTTAAATTTTAATTACAGTATTGATCAATTTATTTTATTAGTTTGCTTGAAAGTTCATAAGGGAGGGAATAATAAATTTTTCACGAAGAAATATTGGATATCATCATAAATATTTCATTCCACTGGAAATAAAGATGTTTCAACAGAAAATTGGAAACTCAATAACAAGCAAATTGAAGATTTCAGCCATTTTCACTGCTCTACCCGACTTTCTTGAATAAGATTCGAAATAGTTCCAAATTCATCCAGTAGATGGCAGTAGCAATAGGGTGACTTGCTTTGACTTCCATTGGACACGCATCCAAGCTCCAACTACAGCCACAAAGTTTGAATAATTACAGACCAACAAGAGCCGCCATTTACAAGCTCAATCGATCAAAATTTACGATCACAAAAATTTACGATTTACAAAAACATTTACAATAAAAATTACCGAAAATATCGTTCAGAAAAGTTTCCAAATTCAACCAGTAGATTGGTCAAGGCGTGGCTTATGGCGACGACCAATAGCAGAGCGAGGAGAGTTTAAAGGCAGTTCTCCCACTACCTCTCTGATTGGTTGAAATTTAGCTCCTGAAATGAGCTTGTAAATGGCGGCTCTTGTTGGTCTGTAATGATTCAAACTTTGTGACTGTAGGTGGCAGCAGCTGACGGGTGGTGTTTCAGTTTTGACTTGGACACGCCTTCATGCTCCGCCTGCTCTTTTCTGATTGATTGAGAGTGTTTCGTTAGTAGAAAATGGCTGCTAGCAAGAAAATGACAGATGGTGTATGATGTAGCATACACAAAAAAATACGCTGATTTACTATTGACGATCTTGTGCTAATATAATATTTATTTATGTATTCAGGCTGGTTAGATTCTATCACGTTAGTATTTGAAGAATTTATTTATAGAATTTAGACTCAGTTTTACTTTTATCGTGAAACGTGGGCCAGTACTAGACTCTAATAGTTTCATGCTGAATGAAATGAGATAAAAATATGATTTTGCTCTCCCATCTTATACTCTTCAATTCTATTTTTATACTATGAATATAATGAAATAGAACTCAAACTATTCATGATGTGTGTGAAATAAAAATATATTTTCAAAGGGTACTCTGATTTTAATCATTTTTAAAGTTTCAAAAAAATACAGTAGCCCTAGAAGAAAAGAAGTATTCATAAGCTAATACCGACCAACTGCCAGAATTTTTTTTGAAAAACTACAAGAATTTGGTAAAAATTTTATGGAGAAGTTTTTTATCGGAAACTAGCTTGTGATTAATTGGTCGACAGAGTGTAAGATGGTTGTCAGCCAACAATAGAATTGAATTTAAGAGGGGCGTTTCTTGGCTTGCTTCATACATTGATCGTGGTTTTTCAATTGATCAATTCATTATGATGATGAGTTTATGCAGGGGAATAATTTCTTGTGGATTCAAGTTGTTGGTAAAATAAGTTTTCCATCAAATAGTGAAAAAATTATTCTAATAGCCCAATTGAATCTTTTTGAATTCCCGATTCGCATCAGCCGCCGCGGCGCCCCCTAGGCCGTGGCGCCCTGTGCGGTCGCACACTCCGCACACTTCATACGAGGGCCCTGAATAGGTTTAATTAAAACACAAGAAGGGACAAAGATGAATTTGGCAAGTTAAACAGAATAATAATAACTTTTTTAATAGTAATAAGACAACTTGACAATACACGAACTTTACCAAGCTAAAAGGGAATAGCCTACTTATTTTTAGTGAGGAGATTGCATTTGTTTTCCTCTTGAAAAGTCCACCCATTTAGGATCAAACTTTGTGGTTCCGATCATTATAATTGATTAAAAATGCTCTTATGACAATCTGACAAATATTTGGATTTAACAAACTTCATTTTTGAAAATGTCTGCTCCCACTTGCAGGTAGATTCAAAAAGAGAAAACATTGCTAATATCTCACAATGGTTGATCGCTGCTTGTTTACAGCTAATCTTACACTTATTAAGAAATGTAGTGGCTAGTAAGAGAAGAGTATGGAACTCACTTTTGTTGTCAAAAATGTGTGTAAATATATATTTCAAAACATCTGTTGCAATAACTCTTGGCGGGCCGGACAAAATCTATCCGCGGGCCGTAGGTTGGAGTTAAGAGCCCTGTATTCTAGATTATCCACAAAATGCTCCCGAGCAGCCAATGTTTAAGTAATAAAAAAATAGTATGTTTACTATCATTCGAACGTTTGTTGTTGACTGCAAAATATAATTTAAATTACAGTCAGCCTGAATTCTTTCAATAATTGATTTGTGATTAAATAAATATAGTTTTTTAAGATTGAGTGATGTGCATTCATCACACTTGTCATGTTTTTAATTAGCCAACTTTCCAAATAAAAGAAAATATAGTGATGATGACATTTTAATTTGTCAAAATACAAATAGTGATGCGCATTAAACTGTTAAAATACGTAATACATAAAACTTAAACTTTGCTCCTAAACTGTGAATAAGCCCTTAATTATCTACCTATCAACACGATTTTCACATTGGTGAGGAATCTATGGTTTTATATAGCTGTCTGTCAAATTTATTTATGTTTTTTCTCATGCTAGTTTAATTATCACGTTAATTAGGCTACAGGATAATAATAGTTATTTTATTGAAGCTGAATCCCGGAAAGCTCAGGCTTATCGATAACGTTTTTTTCTGTTTTTTTATGACGTGTAATATTTTCAGCTCTCAAAAAAGAAACATATTCCACGTTAATTCGTTATTTCGTTACGCTTCTACTTTTTTCGTTCTATAATATTTCTATTTTGATAAATCAAATTCTGAAGTTGCCATAGGTCTTCTCAAATCTCAGATCCTGGGTACAACATGAATTTGTTTAGAATGATTTTAGTTATCAGTTCTGTAATGAGACGAAGTAACAAGCTTCCTTTTTAAATTAATATTTAAAATTTCACCATAATGCGTGATTTCTTTCAAAAGAGCACAAGATAAGGTGATCTTCGAAACACGAAGGGTCAACTAAATAATTAGTATTTCAGTTCAATTCCATAGCATGGCTATTCGTTATAGTTCTTGTACTACAAAATACTTCATTAATATGGCAGTTGAAGTTGAAACAACCCTCCTAAACAATATTATGCCATACTGCAGAATTTACAAATACCGTATGGATTTGATATTGTACGGATGAGATCCTGGCCCTTACTGAAATTCTTCATAATATGTGTGTTTTATTTCATTCCAATAGTGAATGGTATTCACCTAGCTCACGATTTTACTTTTCAAATTGAATAAGTGATGAATAAGTATAGGAGCATCCAGGTAGAGCATCCATCAATAAGAGTTCTATTTTCAGACGCTCTGTTTACAGAAGCTACGGTTATTTTTAGATTTTCTTTTTGCTTAATCAGGTAACAGGTAGGTTCATTTATTTTTATATTTTTGCTCATAATTTAGGCCATGTGGCAGGGTACAAAGTCCATAGTTAGCCTGGGCCAGTAAAAGCTCTCAGGCCGGGCGTATCTGTCTTTTTTCAAATTCAACAGCAGAGCAGTTAGTAGGCCTACGGATCGAATTTCCATCGAGTCTGCTGCTACTCGATTTTAAGTAAGTGGTGAATTTACGATTACTTGAATGAGTATCATGTTAGAATGATTTAATTTCGTCATATATATATATATATATATAAAAGCGAAATGACACTCATTCATTCACTCACATCAGCAGAACTAAAAAACAACCGAACCAAATTTTCAGACGTGTTCAAATTTGTCAGACATGTTCAGTTGGACCGTTAGACGCGTACTAAGAAAGGATATTTAAAACTTCATAAGGGTAAGCCAAATATTTGAGTTTTTCTATAGTTTCTCGGCGTTTTCTCGATTTTTTTTAGAAAATGTGGGTATTTGGTGGGCAGGTTCAAATAAGGTCTAGAAATGTTGTGTTGGAATATTTATGAAATCCGTTCAAACCGTTCATTATGTCTGGAAATGCTGTTTTCAATAAATTTCGAAACCTTTCCAAGGTTACGCCTGTTACAAGGTTTTCCAATGTTTGGAATCTGTACTTTTGTTTATTTCACGGAAACTACTGAACTAAATAATATGTTCAAATCATATATTGAGCTGAGGTAATAGAACAACTAATTCAGAACGATTACCCTAAATAACCCTGTTATGATGATCAAAGCAAATCCATTCGAATGGAATTTGCAGTCGAGCGAAGCGAGCCTGTTTGTTTCAGCTGACACTGACATGTTTTGATGTGGGTTAGGTTCGACTCACTGATACTGCTGATACTGCCGGGGGTCCAGAGGCGGAGCCCCCTGGCTGGGCGGAGAAGGCGAGCGAAGCGAGCCTGCCGACTAGTCATACATGAAAGTAACTCTTCTCTCAGGACACAAACATTTTTTAAATTTTTATCAACACACATTCAATTCCCGAGTTTGATTTGAACAAATTTATTTCTTGCAAATTCAACCACTTCATGAATCTGTTTATTATTTTACTAATAATAATTTTGCGAATTTAGTAAATTACATATTCCTTTATTCATTATTCTGATACTTCACGTTCTAGACAATTTTAGTTTGTTCCAACATAAAAGTTAGATTTCACATGGTAAATAAGGATGTTTGAACCTGCATGAAGCCTCTAAAAATTATATCGTTTTTTTTCTAATGTCAATTTATCGCCATTTTTATATCGGTAAGAAAACATTTCTGGGGGTATGTCTAATGAATTATTATCCACTAATTGGTAAGGAATAAACCTTAGGAGTATAGCACATTCCTCCTGAAACACTCTATGTATACGACTATCAATAATATTCTTACTACCTTACAGAAATTAATAAAAGGCTATTCTTATTTAAAACAGTAATATGGTAATTGGGCATACTGATAACAGATAACAATCCAAGTGGTCAAATAGCTTCTATCCAACTTGAACTCTCCCTATTGATATTTCTGTTTAGTTTATAGGCTACAGTAAACCTAACCTAATAATGTAATTACCTCATATGTTATGCACGTGGTCAATATGGCTCAGAAGACCATGTTGAATGTACTTGTACAACGCAATTCTGCTAGAAAGCAAAGTTTTGACAAGCGAGTATAGAATAAGGAGTAGAAGATCCCGTGTTGCGCAAAATGGAAGTATGTGACTGTATTAAACCATGTAAAATAGTCTAGTTTCTTCTCCTTCCCTATCCTCAACCCCTCCCCCCATCAATGACTAAGAATATCTTTCTCCTCTAGTTCCTCCCTCACTGGTTCAGTGATATAATGATGTAAAGAAAGTTCCTATCAAAACAACATATTGATTTAATATTTTTATTGATAATAATAATTATTATTATTATTGAGCCCTCATTGAGCCCTTTTTTGTTCTGCATCTCATTATTGCCATTGTCTGCAGCCCTGAAAAAAACAAAGGGCTATTGCTGTGGCACACCAGGCGACAGAATCCATAGAGTGACTCATCTTTTCTATGTAGATGACTTGAAGATCTATGCAGCCAACAAAACTGATCTTAAGTTGGCTGTAGGTGTGGTTCAGTAATTTTTAATGGACATTTCAATGGCATTTCAATGGCATGTCTTTTGGGTTGGACAAGTGTGCGGTAAGTCACCTGTCAAAAGGAAGGACAAAGGAAGGACCTGAGTGAGGAGATGGAGCTCATTGATGGCAGCTTTTTCAGAGCTCTGGGTGCTGAAGAGACATATCAATATCTTGGATTTGATAAAAATCAGGTTCAGGATACAGCAAACATGAAGAAGGCTCTTTCCAGCAAGTATAAGAACATACTTAGGAGGATCTGGTCAACTGAGTTGTCAGGGAAAAATAAAATCAATGCCACCAATATGCTTGCTATGCCAGTTCTCAGTTATTCTTTTGGAGTGGTGAAGTGGAACAAAAATGAGCTCCAGGAACTTTACAGGGAGACTCGTAAACAAATGCATTTGGAGAGGAGTCTTCACCCTTGCTCATCTGTAGCCAGGATTTATTTGCCCAGAAATGAAGGAGGCAGAGGTTTACTTGGCTTGGAGGACCTCCATAGCAGGGTAGCACTACAGTTTGCGCATAATGTGAGAAGATGTTCTGTCCCATTGATGCAACTTGTTCATGATTATGAAGTTGCTGGAATAGGGGCTTTTCTGTATAAGGCAGCACAGCATGCAGCTGATATTCTCGGTCTGGATTTTGATAGAGAAGGGGAGGAGGTTGTACAGCCCTCCCAGCTAAGAGCTAGAATAAAGACCGCTGAGTGTGAGATCCTCCTTCAACTGCATAGAGACAAGTCAATGCATGGCATGTTCTACAAGCATGTTGAGAAGCAAGGATTGTCCAAAGAACTGACATTTCCTTTCCTGAAGTCAGCTGCCTTGAAATTTGAGACTGAAGGGTACATATTGGCTTGTCCAGATGGTGTAATCAACACATTGTCATACTGGAGCAAAGTAATGCATTTGCCAGTGCCTGATATCAGATGCAGGGTTTGTTACAAGTCACCTGAGACCCTGATGCACATATTGTTAGCTTGTTCTGTGCATGCAATTACAGGCTATATCCATAGGCACAATGCTGCATTACAAGTGCTTTACTACCATCTGCGGCACTCATATGGTATAGACAAGACACCAGTACTGCCTTATGCTCCAGGAGAAATTGATTCTGTTGTGGAGAATGAAAGGTACTGCATATACTGGAATTATTCATTCCCCACCACCAGGCTTTTGACAGCTACTAAGCCTGATATTGTACTCCAGGATATGACTGCTAAGACTATGTATGTCATTGAGTTCTCAGCTCCAGCTGAATGCAATGTCACAGCAAAAGAGGAGGAAAAAAGAATCAAGTATCAGGATCTTCTGATTGAACTGCGCGAGTTGAACCCAGGCTACTCTGTCAGGTTGATTGTGCTCATAATTGGTGTACTTGGGGGGGGGGGGGGCATGCTTGACACTGCTTTCAAATCTAAAGGCAATTCCAGCATGTGAGAAAAGTGCCAATCTATTGGCAGGCCAATTGCAGAAGGCAGTCATTTTGGGCTCACTCCATCTGCTAAGAGCAAATGATTTGTGGATCACGGACATGGCATGATTGCTTACCTCACGGACGTGAGGAGTAGTCATGTCACAAAACGCTTGTCAGACCTCCTGGGGAATCAGAGCCCTAAGGTTGGGATGGTCAAACACATCCTAATTGGACAAAATAATAATAATAATAATAACATTGTAACCTGGCTGGGTCAGGTCTGGTGTCAGAGTTTTCAGGTCGCTCCTGATCAATTTCAAGGCCTCTGACATGATTCAACGATTGCTTTTAGGCAGCCGGGACCGACGGCTTAACGTGTCCATCCGAAACACGGGAAAGTGGCCTGAGAAAAATTTCTGGTCTGACCTGGTTTTGAAACCGGGACCTTTGGGTTGCAACGCCAGCACTTAACCCACTCAGCTACGCCTCCTAATATTTTTAATAAATCAATTGTAACAGTATTCAATTATCTTTCTAGTCTCTCCTGCAAGTTGTTCCTAAGAATCATCATCATATTCTTCTTCTTCTTATTTTATTCAATAATTATATAATATACGTAGTGAATGCCACAAGCTAATGTCCGAAACTGTTCCTCTACCAAAAATCCGATAGCTTCCTAAACAAATTGGGTATTAAAATAATATACGCCTATTCTCTCTGGCTATGACGCAGCCGGCCCTTTCTTGCCAGTATTCCTGTGACAAATACTCAGGCAATAATGCACTAAAACTCCAGAAAGGCCTATATGATTATGATAAGCTCCATGGTTGTGATAAGCTACTTCCATAATTCCTCATCTAATCATAGCGTTATTATAATATTATTAAGAAGTCCAATCCGCAATCATAAGATAATATAGCAGAAACCAATAATTATTATGAATATTACTTGGAATATAGAAAGGGACCACTATCGCCAAGGCCAACCAGAAAAAGAAAAGTAGCCCAAGTTTACGATATCTTTCATTGGAAAATTTTAATGAAAAAAAAATTCAAATAAAGCCATTTTTGATTCTATAAAAAACGTTATAAGAATAATACAGTATCATCACTAGACTACAGAAAATTATGTTGAGAAATAGATAAGGAAAATGTTGATTATATTTTTATGTTGAATTTAAGTTTCTTTCATTTAACGCTTTCTTCAGAATTTTATCCCCTACTACTTCTATTAATTGAAAATACTAGTTGATGATACAATATCCAATATTAATTTTCCTTCAAGAATTGAAAATCACGGTTCTTGGCATATTTTGCTAATTATCTTAATAACCATTCACGTGACAAAGTTCTAACTTTCAAGGTTTCATTGGACTGCGCAGCAAATTTCACATGGGAGATGATTATCTTGGTACCTGAATGAAGCTTTTAAAATACAAAAAAATATATTTTTTTTGCCTTCGTTATCTTTGTGTTATCACAAGCATTCCTGAGGGTGAGTCCTGCGGAAATTTCTCAACTACTTATTATAAGAAATCAGGCTGGGAATTTCCTCCTGAAACACTCATCAATTAACATTCGAAGAGGGTGATTCAATTGAAGTGGCAGTCCAATCATTGAAACGCCACAATATTTTGTCTATAATGATTTTAATGATAAAGGAACTAAATGAATGGACTCACTTTGTGCCACTCACTGATGGAGGTCACCTCCAAGGTTGATGAGCGCTAATCCGAATAAATATACTGTTCACTTTTCATTCATTCCATTGACACTTCAGCCTCAATTAAATTTCTATTTATACGAGCAAATACGTATCATTCACTCACTTACCACGGCAGACTATAAATAAATAATGTATCAACTTTTCAGTTTACAGTCATTTACAATAGGTACAGTTTTCACCCTCACGAATTTCCGAGTTTGATTCCTTTACAGATTACAGTCAGGCGACTTTTATTGATGTAACAGCGCACATATATAAGCTTGCATTTGAAAACTATCTATAGATTTTATCTTGTAGTGCACTTGGACTACTGTAAATTCAGTGCATTCTGTTAGTAAGTTGGCTGCATAATTTTCATGGTCTTCATAGGAAGAATCGTCATACTTTACGAGCCACAGGCAGACAAACCGGATTTCTCAATTAGCCAAAACATATTATTTAGGCAAAAGCTGTACATAAAAAATAAAAATAATTATTCCGCTTTTTATTCATGGAGGAAATTAATCTCCCCGTTTTTTACGTAAAAATTTTTATTTGCGAGAGCATGAGGTATATTTTAGATGAAACACTTCATTCAAATACCACAATAATTTTCTATGAAAGCTTGAAAACTGTTTCTAGTAGCCAAAGAACGTTCCAGCTGACAGCTTGTTGGCTTCTGCATTATACAGGAAACATCATGTGCATCATGGCTTCAGCTGCGTTGCGTGTTGAGTGTTGTTGAGTATCCCCCTGCTGGGTATCCCCCCTATCGCCTCTGACAAGTATCGTCGATCCCCAACCGACGATCAGATCAGAGAACGTGCCGGGCCCTTTTTTTTAACGGTGTAATTGGAAAGCACATACACAATTAAGCCTGAACAAATATTTCTCATATTTTTCTTACTGTGCTTTTGTATTGTACTTGGGCCTACTTGAAATATACACTTATTAAAATATAAGAAGGTTCGAGCCATCAAGAAGAAAAAAGATTCGTGTGAAAGAAGAAAAAGGTTCGTGTGGATACGAAATGGAAAAATTCTGGTTCGACCAACAGAAGGAGCGAAGGTGATTGCTGTGACAACTAAGGAGGACCTCGACAAATTGAAAGCTTTACCCGCTGCTGCTCAGAAAAAGGCTACATATCCAGTGAACGAGTCAATGGTCTGTTATGTAGTTGCTTCGGAGATGGTAAAGTATTTCTTCGTGTATTGAATCACGTGTATGACTTATTTAATTTCTGAAAATTTATTGACCTAGTGTTTTCTGTTCATTTATAATGCTGCGGAACAGAACAGTGTTTGTCAAATTTATATTGATAATAATATTCTAACTGTTTTGTCTGTTTGTTTTGCTAATTGTATTTTTGTATTAATGATTTCTTCTTGTATGCAGTCTATTCATTAAAATCAATGCTGATTGATAGATGATTTTAGTAACATATTAGAGTTTAATATTGACATATCTAATATATCACAGAAAAGCATTATTGTAATACAGCAAAATAGCCTGAGAGCTAATTTTGATTCGTTTATAGTAGAACTGAATAGATTGGATAAAATGCCAGATGTGATAATTTTGTCAGAAATTTGGGTAGGTGATAACGAAATTGACCATTATTCTATTCCAAATTATACAATGTTCTATTAAAAATTATACAAAATGTAATAATGATGAAATATTCTAGTTCCGCCACTGGTTTAGAAACCTATTATGTTGTGAATACTGTATTTGAATTCAATAATATGATTTATATACGATAATTTTAGTTTGTATTTTAGGCCGCGGTTTGTCTCTTAAGTAAGTATTCATGAAATGTAAATTTATTTTCCCATCCAGGTGTTTACCTTGGGCTTTATTTACTCCAATGATTTTTTTTCGTTTTATATTATTCTGTATGGTTTTGTATTATATCATTTTGTATTTTGTACTGTATATTTTCATGTATGTTATATTTTCAGCAAATGAAGAAATTTCAAATTAAAAAAAATCATTCAAATTCAATATCTCCAAGAAGCCTGTACAAATGCATGTCAGCTATAGAAACAGGAGTTTCTGTTGGTAGGCTATAATTCATTTCAATAGAATTTTTGTCACATACGCTAAAACCAGAAAAGGAGCAGTGAGAATAGAACAGAACTAAGTCTTCAATATTGTATAAAAAAAGGTTGAAGAATGTGGTTTCTTGATTCATGACGAGCTGCGTTGTGTTACATTAACTAGGATTGATCACCGACATGCAGTTCATTATTTTTACAGTAAAGCTGTGATTCAAGTGACTTAAGTAAGTGACATACAGTAAGCATTACTGGAGTGGAGGGAGGCATTTCGAGTTGCTCGAGTGTTGACACCACAGGTCCACAGCTCATCATGCATCAAGAAACCTTCTTCTTCAAACATTTTAGTCTCTAGCTAGGTCTGTCTACATCTATTATCTCTCTTACACTGGCCGCTCGTACCCACGAAGTGCTAGTATCTTTTACTGTACAGCAGCACTTCACCAGATTCGTGGGCACGAGCCGCCCATATATAGACAAACCTGTTAGGCTATAATAAGTCTATAAGTCTATAGATATAGAATCAGCTTCATGCATATTTTCAATTGTTATGAGCTTCCTTCCTTTATGAATGCTTCTCACTTTTTTTTACTTTTTATCCCTACTGCAGATCAAAAATCATTCGGGTAGACAGCTTTTAGTTCAGTATTGTAGATCGAGGAACTGGGGACCATGGGGTAACTGGGCCATCCCTCATTCTGTAGTAGTCATAGCAACACTCGGACCCAGAAGCCACTAGGCTATAGGTTTTTAGGCTGAACCAGTTTACAGAGTGATTTATATCTGGATGTTTGTAGGAGTCATTTTCATCCAACAACACCCTATAAGGGTAATTTTAATTATTTATGATAAGTCTATTTTTGCATTAGTTTAATTACACAATTTCTAGTTCAGATGAAATAAAATTATCATTTGATCCAGTGTTTTAGTTCAATTCAATTTTGTTATGTTATTAAGGGGTATAGTCCAGTTGCCCCAACAGTTTTTGCAAAAATGGGTAACTGGGATAATTTATACCGTATGAGGAAATGGGCCCAGTTGTGGTTCCACTTAAAAAGAATGGTCTGGTCTAGTTAATCCATTTGCAGAGGAACTAGGCACACCTGCACTTAATAATTTGAATAAGAAGTAATGAGCATTATTATTACTTTAACTTGATCCTCAGAACCTACTCTATCACATAATTTTTATTTTTTGTATAGCTACCCTATTTGAACAACATTGACAAATGCTTGAAATTTTTTTTTCATAGGTGGTGCAATTCTTTACCTGTACTTGTACCTATACTTGTACCTGTACAAGTATCGGAAAAGCACCAGTAGTGGCCACTGTACCAGTAGTGACCGCTCGAATTTTTTTCTTAAAAATGCGGATTTGAAGCCGTCAAATGGGCTGCTTGAGGATTGGATTAGCTTATACTATTTAGCGGCTGATAGTCACTAAGAGTATAGAGCTAAGTGCTCGCATCTTATCATGAGGGATTTTTATGAGAAATTAAGTATCACTACTTCACTATTGACCATGTGTTGTCAGTAAGACGTTCAGTTTTCTCTTGGAATTTTCAGTAAGTACATCTTGTTGTATTATGACTAGAAAGTTTTAAATTCCGCTATTTCTAATTTCTGGTGTTATAATCATTTTCTATAATGTCTAGATGATATTCAGAAGGTTTCTAGCCAAATATAGTTGATATTTTGGCGTAAAAGCAGACTGGCCACTACTAGAGCAAAAGACCATGAATAATGCAGTAGTGGTCACCCAATAGACATTGTTGTAGAAGTTGTAGATATTAGGTTATTGTAGAAATTATGTTGGGAATGTAAAGTTATGTTATTTAAATAATGTTTACATAGGTTATAAAGGGAAAATAACATTGCTTAGCCTATAATTCATAACATAATTTGTAAATTCTGTTTTCTGCATAACTGCACTCTGCTTTTCTAGTGGCTTAAAAACCATCACAATAAACTCATTTACCAGCAATGAGTTGGTAAACTCTTACCAATGAGTTGGTAACTCTTTTACCAATAAAACTCATTCCAATACAGCCCTTTAATATTTCTGGGCCGTGTCTCATAAAGATTTACAATCATTTAATCATAATTGTATTTTATTGGCGTTTCATCATAGGTGTTCCCAATAAAACGAAAATTCTACAATATCAGCTGATTATAAAAAATCACATGAAAACTAATGTACCTAAAGATAGAATCCTGAAATCGTCCAATCTTGACAATAAAAACCAAAACTTTGCTTCCATGTAATGATTTTGATAAATAAATTGATATATTATTATGAATATAAATATCGATCATTATTTTTACCGTGAGATTTAATGTGAATCATTTGTGTCGCTAAAATAGTATCGTAACCTACAAAGCAAATCGTGATATGAAACCTCAAAGTCGGTCATTTTTCGTTTTTCGTCAACATTGATTAATTTCAGCGTCTGCAATGAGGTCCATTCGGGTTGATCGATCGAAAAGCAGTGTATTTCCAAAATTTGGAACATTGTAAATCAAACTTTTTATTGGTGAGTCTACAATCCCAATCACTTTTAAAAATTCAATCACAATTTTGAAAAACAAGCTATATATGTTTATGATATTGCGTCTGACATTGTCATTCTTCTTTTCATGTTATTCTCTATCTAGTATGTAATTATTGGATGAATTAGTTTTCTTGAATGTAGCCTACTTCATTTGATATACGGTTCACTTATAATTTGACTCGCAGACGCGTTTCGAACATTGGTGTTCATCTTTGGTGCGAAGATAAAGCGCGTGGGTCTCAGCTAGGAGCACCGAGTTGTAAGAGAACTATATAGCAAGTAGAAGTAATGTATATTCAATTAGTAGTTTATGCAACGGTTGTATTATGAAAGCTTTTAAAGCATGAGTGATCTAAATATCTCATAGAATACTTTAAAGAATAAAGAATGAATGCAACCGGTGCAAACATTATTTTACCTAAGACCGCATTCATACCGTGTGTCTAATAAGACGTTAGCATAACGCGTGTTCCGAAAAAAATAATGCACTAATATTCATTTTTACTGTCACTGGGTCTACTCTAGCCTACTGTCTATCACGCTGGAAGCTCGAAGATGGATATATTTTAATTATAAAAATATGCTTGGACTTCAAAACTATCATTCTAACTATTAAATTAACTATATCATTTAACTATTAAAATAATAAATATCATACATTAAGATTGATATCATGCCCTTTATCTTCTTCTTCTTCTTCTCTGCAGTGTCAAAGATTTACCCTAGTATCAAAGACGTTGCAAAATGGGAACGGGCCTACAGCTTTAAAAATCAATTTCGAAATGATAGCCGTTTCGATTACCATTGTTATTTCGAAAAATGAATTTTTCGGAACACTCGTAGATAAAATATTATTCTTCACTATATAGTTTCAAGAAACAAGCACAGTACAACCTGAACAATCAATTGGTTTTCATATATTGTCAGTCATTTAAAAAATAACTACGGAAAGCTAATTGAAACACATTTTTGCATCGATAGAATAATTTGAACAGAAGATTGACTTACCTTTGACAGGTTGGTGGAAGAGATTTGTGGCCTGAAGTGGCACAAGTTGTTAGGGTAGCCAAGAGCAAGACTTGGCCAACCGTCAATCTGTTAACACCAACAGCAACAGTAGCTATCATGCTTGATGGATCCAAACACTCTCAACACAACACTAATAAAATGCAGATGCAGTGCAGATGCTCATCTCGTGATACTAGCTGTCTGCTGCCTTTTCCTGTTCAACAGTGCTAGTGCTAGTGAACGCGCTCTGTTCAACATTGACTGATGGTGAGGGATGAAGGGGGGAGGGAGACACACCTCCACCCACCCACCACCACTACTCACACCAGCGTATTGCTATTTTCACTTGGAACACCGTGTGATGTCATCGCCGAATATCAGCTGACCGCCTGTCAACAACTAACCTTTGACAATGACATTTATTCATTGTCGATCAAACAATAGACAATTTGCCAGTTTTCCATTCTTATTCCCACATCGAACTGAATTGGACAATTGAGATGTTAATACGAATGTGTTGTCAGTAAATGCATTCAATTAATTGCTAATAATGTTCTAGAAATTTATTGATGAAATTAGAAGAGCTTATAGAAATTCCACTAATAAGGCATTATACAAAATTTAACCAGCATTCAACAATAAATGCGAAGGAAAGCCCTTTATTGGAAGCAACACACTTAGAAGGTTTCTTCATAGGCTTAATGTAGCATGTAGCGGCGCGACTTGAAATATTGATTGGAGTTATAATATGAACTACTACGGCCTTTCAACTTGGTGTTAATATTTTTTTAATAGTAATTCTCCCATCTTTATCCTGATTTCAAAAATCATCTACTGGCTATTTTATAATTTTAAACAGTGTATACTGATGAAATTATCAGCTCAGTATTCTAGGTAACTGGGCTATGTTTCAGCTCAGCTTTTCATAGAAGAATTTTATCATTCCAAAAAACCAAAACTCTCCAATAACCATTTTAATATGCTATCTATAGCCTACTGTCTACAATATTATTGAGCGGATCTCAAAACCTTAATAATTTCAAGTACGGTATTCCACGTTGATATAGTTGTGCCAAGCACAGAAGAGCCTTTGGCAACATGGCTGCAATTCACTGCTGCCAGAGTAGTCGAAATGAAAATAATTGTATAACCAAATTTAGGAAGAAATAGTACAGGCTCAGACTATTTTTTCTGTCCTAGTTCAAAATAATTATTTTATGATTTGTGCTTTCATGTCAATAATTGAATAAATGGATAAATATTTCAATTCGTGAAATCAATATGATTATGATTATTCTGGAACACAATATTTCATAATATTAAAGTATGATGCTCGAACATAACCAACAAACCTATTTGAGGTTACCGTACCGCTCAGTATAAAAAATGTCATGTGGGAATGTTTTCGTATTTTTTAAACAGCTGATATTGTAGAATTTTCGTACAAATTATGAGTAATTATTGTAGATTGTAAATCTTTATGAGACATGGCCCTGTACTGTATTTTATGTATGCGCGGTTGGTCATGGCGCTGGCGCAGACTGCAGAATCATATTGTCAGTTGCAATGCGTGTGCTTTGTTGATTCAGCCTCCCGAAGCAATAATATAGTGTAAAAACGGTAGGTTGGCTGTATAGTGATTTATAGTAGTGATTTTACCCAAAAAATTTCAGTTCTGCACATGCGTAGTTACACTCTCACTTCCCTCCGCCATTGCAAGGGGCTATACTGTGAGAGTTCAACTAAGTGTATTATAAAATCACTTGAATGAGAGAATCATTACTTATTATTTGTGTTTTCTAATTCTAGCACCAGTCTCCAGAGTTAATATCAGTTGAATATGATTGGTAATGGATGGTTGGTAAAAGATGAGAATGAGGATGAGGATAGCAGAATAATTAGCTATCAGCATTTCGTGAAGTCTCCAACACTAAAAAAATTACGTTTTCGAGGACTTTCTACTTCTTATTCGCGTGTTTTTGTTATTTTTTCTTTTTCCAAACAAGTGAACAAAACTTGCATGCAGTGTTGGGGAGTTTTCAGTTTAGAGTGCTAAAAACGTTCACAGCCGATAATGATGATAATAATAAATATTGTTTGGCACGCGTGAGATTTCCATGCTAGTATTTTATTTCATTATCTACTCGTATTTCTATAAACCTTGTTTTCTGCCAAAAGGAAGTAATGTTGCATAATGTTTTTCCCAGAAATACTTAGCTAGAATAAAATTATTGGGTTGAAATGTTTACGAATTTTCAATTAATCACTTCCTTGTGATGACGATATGATAGAGTTACTTGATTTTCATAAAGGGTGCGGCAGTGACGACTTAGCAGTTTTTGTCTTCTAAAAAATATATAAGACGAACACGCACACTGAAGGTACTCGAAAAAACAGAATGCGGGCATACTCGCATACTGATCATATTATGATTGTTATAGATCATTTGATCATATGATCTTTAAAACAAATAGATTAATGCATTCAAGGAGACGTCATCTCTGAATTGACTGACGAGTAGGCTAATAACATTACCCGCCAACAGAATAAACAATAGGCCCTATAATTATGTAATTTTCATTTATCTAATTCGATTGGAAAATAAGTCCGGAAAAATGTTTTTTTCTACAACTGCGCGTAAAACAAGATTTTACATACTGAATTCTCCTCGTAAAACAGCTCATTTCCGATGAGAATCTACTTTACACTCGCTAAGCAACTGCGCATGAGCAGGAGAGTTATTTACGCTCGCTAATCAGCTGTGTTGTGATAAGCTTCAGTCAGTGAAACAAAGAAAAAATGCAAATTCATGTAGCTAAATTTCCGCCCTCTTCCTTAAGAACTCAATGGCCGAGGTGGCTAAAGCGGCGTCCCATACCCATCGCTACGAAAAAATCAGTTTCGATTCTGATACTCGGCTGTTTTTTTTTTTTGCAGTTCATAAAATTATTGTTTCTTCAGTATAATTAAAACATAAGAATAATAATAATATTCGTGTAAACTGGGTGGCTCAGGTCTGGTGTCAGAGTTTTCAGGTCGCTCTGATCAATTTCAGGGCCTCTGACATGACTTAAAGACTGTTTTTAGGCAGCTGGGACCGACGGCTTAACGTATCCATCCGGAATAAGGGAAAGTGGCCTGAGAAAAATTTCTGGTTTGAATGGGGTTTGAGCCCGGGACCTTTGGGCTGCAACGCCAGCACTTGACCCATTCAGCTACGCCACCCCATTAAATCATGTTAAAAAATAAATTACAATTTTCGAGTTTAACTGGATCGATTCATTTTATTATTACAATCAGGGGTGCCTACAAGGGGAGGACATGACGCCAATGGCGTCATACAAATTTTTGGGAGGGGATTTATTTTAACCTGGAGGACCGATTCTCTTTAATAAATGTTAAGAATAAAAGTTCCAGTTGGGACATTAAGGTACGTGCTTGGAGCTACAATATTTTGTATTCAGCACTCCTAAAGTTGTAGTTGGCAGGGGCGAACCAAGGGGCAATGAGGGATATGTCCCCCCCCAACGAAATTGGGACTCATCTTACACTAGATAGAATGCACTTTGTTAGAGTTGCCAAATTTTTTACCAATAAAGCTGAAAAATTCGATAAGTATAATTTCAGGGTACGTTTTTGAAAAATGGGAATCTGGGAAAGGAAATAGATTGAATCTGAAACTAAGCATCACAAGCCCAAATATTTCAGTTCTCGCTTAAATGAATGCTACAAGGATATTTTTCCTTTACAAAATGGTTCATGAAATTTTGAATATTTGGAGCAACGATTTCTGTTACAACAGCAACTTAATTCTCTTAATTTAAGAGCTTCTTTCGTACCCTTCAGAGAGTAAAATCTTACATGAGAAATGCTACTGGTTGAAATCATTTAAATGATTCAGCCCTACCCTACTATTCATTCACAAAGATTCTTCCATTGACTCTGGTCATACAATAAACTGTATCAAGATAAATCTCTGCAATTTGTATATTTCATTTTGTGATAGGATCAGGGCCCTCGCGTGGGTTGTGTGGAGTGTGCAACAAGTTACTTAGTTACACAATAAAAGTAGAACTGAGTCTGAATTATATAAATAAATTCTTCAAATACTTACTTGATAGAATCTTACCTGCCTGAATACATAAATGAATATTATATTAGCACAAGATCGTCAACAGTAAATCAACGTAATTTTTTGTGTATGATACACCATCCATCTGCTTTTCGCTAGCAGCCATTTTCTAAGACAGACCTCACGAAACGCTGTCAACCAATGAGAAAAGAGCAGGCGGGGCATGAAGGCGTGTCCAAGTCAAATCTGAAACATCACCCGTCAACTCCTGCCATCTACTGTTTGAATTTGTAAACTTTTCTAACCAATGTTTTTGGCCATTCTGATCGTAGGCGGAGCTTGGAGACGTGTGCAATGGAAGTCGAAGCAAGTCACCCTATTACTACTGCCATCTGCAGTCTGAATTCGGAACTATTTCGAATCTTATTCAAGAAAGTTGGGTAGAGCAGTGAATATGGCTGAAATCCTCAATTTGCTTGTTATTGAGTTTCCGATTTTCCGTTGAAACATCTTTATTTCCAGTGAAATTAACTATTTATGATGATACACAATATCTTTCTGTGAAAATTATTATTATAGTCTGGCCAAGCAACGAAGAGCCTCTGGCAAGATGGAAAAATGACTCCAGCTTGGTCAATATTGGTATAAAAATTATTGATTTGGCTCAAATTGTAGATCAGAATGTTTCCTACAATTGAGACCGAATCAATAATTTTTGAACCAATATTGACCTAGCTGGAGTCATTTTCCCATCTTGCCAGAGGCTCTTCTTTGCTTGGCCAGACTATACCTTCCTTAGGTGCTATCAAGCTAACTATAAAAATAAATAATTAAAAATTCAATATTTTAATGATAAAGTACGGTAAAATTTTACAGTTTTGCTCAATGTAGCTATTTTCTATTAATTCCTGTAGGCTTTTGCTTATCACATATCCAATGCATGGAAATACGAGACAATACGTTATTGGGATGGATTAGAATAAACAAGTCCCTATAATCCTTTTTACCACACCACATGCAACACTGCGTTTGCTAATGAGAAAACTGTGAATATGCAAGGCAGCTTGAATCATGTTTGACTTTGAATATATTATAATATGTTGAATTGCATTCGTCAGGTAATGGGGTGGGGGGCGCCTGTCAAAATCTCGCACAGGGCGCCAAAAAACCACGTGAGGGCCCTGGATAGGATTTTCTATGTCATTCGATATAACTTCAACAATTTCATTCCATTTATTTAAGAAATTCAATATACTTATGTAATGAAGATTCAGACAATCGAGTACAAAACATCTTGTTTCCAACACAATTATCTATAAACCTTATCGGAATTAATGTATATAATAATCAAATATACAGTATAGCTCATATATATTATTCAATCACATCGCAATACTTAGTATACAGAGCACATAGGCCTATATTCTCCAGTTTAGATTCGAAATGACAGGAAAAATCTTTCAGCACAGCTTAGAGAACTAAAACGTTCAACTCAACAACAATACTGTCCAATACAATATACAACAACTACAAGAGACCGATATGGTCCAATAGCTCTTGTTCAAATCAATTAATCTACAATAATTTAATGGTGAATTTATTTGTTGAGATAAGGCGAATACATTATAGATATTCCATGCAAGCGATAACGAACAGCGCCCCCCCCTCTCGGAGTAAGGGTTTTCCAGGGTTCGACCCTGATTTTTATCCCCCTCGAAATTTATTTTTGGGTTTGCCCCTGGACCAGTTGGTGAGGCGTACAGCCCCAACATTCTGCTTACTTGTTATTTAATAGTCTCACATTTCACTCTCACTTAACAGGAATATCCAAAAATAAGGGGGGATCTTTAGTTCATTCGGGGGGGATTGGGGTCATAGACGTTGGGGGGGGATAGGCATCCCTGATTACAATAATCGTCAGAGAAATTTTATAATAGTTTACTGTAGGCCATTTGACAAATGAAATTAGTTCAACAGGTTATTATAATGTGCAGTTGTAGAAAAAATTTTTTATCTATGTAATTCGTGTGTAAAACTTCTTTATCACTCTTGCAAAATTATCACGCTCCGCTGTCGCGGAACTGTTTTGCTCGAGCGGTAAAGTCGCGCTTTACGCTCTTTATACATAAATAGATATTATACAGAGTACAAAACAAAAACAGAATAAATATTGCAACAATGTATTTGGTTGTTTGGGATTTATCCCATCGTAAACATAATAGTCAATACCCTTTGACCACATTGAAAAATGTCGTTTACTATTGCCGTCCGATCATTTATCGCACTTGATCCTCGTGATGAAGCAGATATGTCACTCTTCAAATATCAATCGTAATTTGAATTAACAGTGATCTTGATTTATTTTATAAAAATGTATTCCATTTGTGTTGATAGCTGATATCGTGTGTTTTTACTTCATCTTAGTGAAGACTAAATACTTTGGTGTGAATGTTTCTTCTGAGTGTAATATTATTCGTCTTGGATGAATCATGGAATTTTGAAATATTTTGGAGAAACTTTCATGATATAATGATCCAATTACATTTCAATTCAACACTAATAATAGTAATAATAAATAGAAATAATAATAATAATTTATTTTCCAATCAAAAAAACAAAACAAAATAAAGAAATGATACACAGTTATCAACAATTACAATAATTTTAGAAAAATAAATTGATGCCACCCCTGAGACGCAGCTGTGCGGGGTCAAGTTTAAAGTAGCTTAATGATATACCGTACTATACACTGTAGAATGTCAATATTTAAGGAAGGAACGTGTAGTGCTTATTCAACTTGAGAAAAAAAATTAATTTGTTCTACTTCTTAAAATAAGCATATGAAAATTCATAATAATACCATATCGTATAGAAAATTGCACCATCTATGATAACTACATCACATATCGTTGATTAACTTACAATTAATTTATATTCTCCAATACCTTAGAAGATCCTTTTTAAAAAAGAAGTCGTGAAAATCGTGGCCTTTTTTAGGTCTAGGTGGAATAATAGAAATACCTGTTCTTAGAGTCTAGAGTAATGCATTTGCTATTTGCCTGGAAGTCGCAGTTGGAAAACAAAGAAAGCATGTTCCATATCCAGCATAATCCAGGCGTGCGAAGCGAGCTAGGAGGAATGTGGGGAACTATTTTTATTATTCTACTTGGATTACGGTATATAAGTTACATGATATGAAATAATTTCAAATAAGTACAAATAAAAATCATAATAGAATAGCTATTGGTTTTTTCTTTATGAATTCTCGCCCCATCAGGCATCAGGAATAAAATCATACCCTTGACTCCAGGTTGACAACTACTGGCGCTTTATAACGATTTATGTGGACCATCTTCTGATTTTAATTCAAGTAGGTACGTGGAATTTGAAAAAAGACAAGGAGCAATAATTGCATAAATCGATTGATGAGTTTGTGGAACTTGCAAAAACAAGGAAAAGAAGGCGAAAGGATTTGTCCGACCTTGATCGACTTCAATGTCAATAGATTGTTTCATAATAATGATCATGGAGTCGCAGTCGCAGTGAGGAATGATGCTTATGCAGGAACTGGTTCCTCACCTGACTAGGCCCTACTCTTGCTTTTCTATCATTACTCATATTCATTTATTGCAACAGTCAACACTCTAAACTCTATCTATCTAGTAAAACTCTATCTAGTCACCACATCTAGTCAGGGGCACGCACCACAAAAATATCGAAAAAAAATTATTTATATCTATATATTTTTTATAATTTCACAACTAAGGGCCATACAAACTTCTTCAATCTATATCTGTTGAATTTAATGTAACTTATCTTTTTAATAATAATAATAATAATAATAATACAAGTTTAGAACCCTCATCTATTTTGTTTTCCATCACGAACTGCTAGAAAATATGTCACTCTGAAATATTTTACACGACACTGCAGTCAAAAACCCTCTTGTTTAAAGCCTTCAGTTTAAACCCTCTTGAACAAAATTACTGTCTTTGGTGAGAATTGCGATTAGCTGTTCACCTGCCTGGTTGAATAATTGTATTCAGATGAATTTCATCTGTTTAATTTAAGCTTACAATTATTCAAAATCAAACTTAATAAATTGGAAATTAATACTATAGGCTATATGTTTGAAAATAATGAAACTAATTGTAAGGCTTAAAACACTAAAAAATATAGTTTTAGAGTACTTTTCCCCTTAGCTGAGGGCCCCAACCCCCCTTGCTGAAGTGTAACCCCAGATCTTCTCATTGGGGCTCGCACCACAAGCTGAGCCTAGGGGCCCACAGATCCTAAATCCGGCCCTAGGTTGGAGAGTGAGTGAATGAGTAATAATTATGAAGTAGACCTACGATACCAGTGCCAGTGCCCAGTGGTATGTGACCTTGCTATCTTTTCCATTTTCCTACAATTGCCAGCAAATCATTAATCGGATTTTTAGTAAAAGTGACAATCTTCACTGCATAAACAGTTCCAAATAACATTTGACAACTACTTTCATCGAAGAGGAAGGATCAGAGAAACGTAAGAGATTATAGAAAGTTGTTTGTAGAAAAAAATATAGTTTGCGTCAGAATCTCTATTGTAGGAGAAAAATTGGAAATGATTAGGAAGAAATTGAACAGAATAATAATAACTAGTAATCCCCATGGGCTGAAGAACTCGCGTACGAACTCTCAAAGTCAACTTATGGCTTTAATTATTTAAAAATATGAACCACAAATCATACTAACACGATATCTTAATTTATCCAATACTGAATGAATTCTTTTTGTGAGGATATAGTTATGTACAGTATATTTTGATCATATTTTGATACATCATTATTTACAACTCTTCTGCCGCTTATGCTCCAATAAAAACGTAGGCCTACTTGTTCAAGACTCCTTGAATGCAAGAATTCAGAATAGACCTATTAACTGAACAATTCTAACAAATTTACAAATATGGATGTAATAACTTTCCCTTATTTTACCTGAAACCCATACATACTATTGAAACTTCGCGTAGAGTCTATCCATTATCTAGGTATGATGGAAAGTCTAAAAATAATAGAAGGGCGGAGAACTAAGGAGAATTCGGTGTTTTGCCAATGATATGTTCTGTTTGTTTCAGCTCAAAGAACACTGTGATAGTTCGTGAGCTAGTTCTTTTTTGAACACTCTGTATTCACCTCTTGTTCTAAATTCAACAGATTTTTGTAAATTATTTGGTGTATCAAATTGAAAACAAACATTGTAAAGATTCGTTCAAGAATGGAATTTTTTGATAGATCAGTATTTCCATTCGAATAAATCAAATATATAAATTACGCTTCGCTCGCCTTCTCCACATAAGAGTTCTTAGATCCGTTCTTAGCGCGTCTAAACGTCCAACTGAACATGCCTACCAAATTTGAACGCATTCGGTTCAGTGGACTTCAAGTTCTGGTGATGAATCAGTCAGTCAGTCAGTCAGTCAGTCAGCGCCATTTCGCTTTTATAGATATAGATTGGAGATCCCCTTAATAGCATTCTTCAAATCCCGTAGAAAAGCACGGCTGACTTATCAAAGCATGGGAATCAAATGGAACAACAAACTTCTTTCAACTAGAATACTTGAAAAATAACCAATGGTAAAATAATTCAAATTTGCCGCCTTTTGTCAGCTGTTCAAATAAATTTTGTGATAGACTCCTATCACATGTTTAACTTTGAAATCGATATTAACATATGACTTCACATGGAAAAATGTATCGATTTGAGAACATTATTATTTCTCATGATAATATCTTCAAATTTGCCGCTAATATTGAATCAGCTGTTCCACTGTAATCAGATGGATTCTAAAAAAAAATATTCTAGTTCCATATGACATTTTCCAGCCTTGATTATTGTGTTGAAATAGAATAGATGACGGTGTATAGATATATTGTTGCTGAGAGCTTATCCTTTTTTCGCCTGAAAAAAAGGATGAAGGAGTTGGTCGATTCCATTGTCCAACGAACTTGACCTGTATAAAAGTATGAAGAACATATGTTCTGAATTTGAAGTTGATTAATTGAGACGTTCGAAAGCTATTGTCGAACATACAACATTTGTTGTAGGGGGAAAACAGCATCAAGTAAGACCAGATAAAAGAAGACTTTTCTAAGAAGGTGCATGAAGTAAGAGAACAACTATTTCCACGAGGATTTAAAAAATACACAACAGGAAAACAATATATCCAGGAACATTTGAGGCAAGAAGATTTTTCATAAATGGAGAATATAATTAATTCCGGCATTTTATATCTACTTGTAGCGGGTTTTGGTTTAGCCCTTGCTTTGCCTTCATTCAAAATGTAACACTTTTTATGAGATGTTTCCAAAGAATGCACGACTTTGATGATTAGTTCAATCTATGGTGTACATGCAATTTGTTCTCACTTTTGAACGATTTTGTTTGAGACTAGAATATTGTTTGATTGGCCGCCTGGTAACACCTTGTAGTATCCTTGACGGAAATGGGTCGCTTGGTGCTTCGCATCATTAACTTAGTTTCTCTTAGGATATGGATGCGGTCATGCCTCAACGCAAAACCTGGATTGGAAATTGAAAAGCAAGACTGTAGAGTAATTGTGCATTTTTAATGGAAAGACAAGATATTGTCAACTCACAGATTAATTAAAAATCAAGATACCGGTTTCGGTTGCTACGCTATTATCAATCTCTGGTAAACTTGACTTGAAGTAAAGAGCAACAGTATTAAAATTTATACCAACGATCAAACACTGCTATTGGTGAACGCTTGAACCAATCACAGCGAACGTCTACCATTGGCCTAGACAAGCCCATCCCCGATTCATGCAATCGTTGCAAAATGGCTATTCAAATATCAAACACAATTATAAAAGATTAATCAACAGTTACAATAACATACAAGCGGACAAGCTCCTCGAGCTTTGCATATGAGTATTATTTTCAGTTGAAAATTGTTTTGTTTGTATGAAAAAGTTTCATGTATTTATGAGAATATTTTATTATTATTATTATTATTATTATTATTATTATTATTATTATTATTACATACAAAATAAAAATTTACCAAAGAATGGAAAGACAATGGAATAAGATAATACCGTAGCAAATGACAAATTTCATGTACGATACAATACCACAAATCTAGTTTTATCATAATTTGTTAGTCATTTGTTTCGGTATTATCATATTCCGTAGTTCTTTCATTTTTTTGTAACATTTTAATTTTATTTCGTATGTTATTGTAACTATATTTATACATCTTTCATAATTGAGTTTGCTGTTCCAATTGCAATATTGCAACATTTATATGAACCGCTAATTGGGGAAGGGCTTGTCTACGTAAATGGCAACTGATGTGATTGGTTGTTACCAACAACCAATACCAATAGCGGTGCTTGACTGTTGGTGTGAATACTGCTGCTTAGTTTACCAGAGTTTAACAATAATGTAGCAGCCGTAACGTAACCGGTATCTCGATATTCAATAAATCATTAAATTGATAATATCTTGGCTTTCCATTAAACAGATCCTCTTCAATGACAATATGTGATTGATTCAGATAACATGGAGTCAGAATTCAAAAAATGCGGAGGAAAAGGGTGAAAGAGCTACGCACATTCTTTCAAGACCTTCAACAACTCAAATTTTTAGGTAGTTACCTACTTTCGACCATCTACCATAATGGTGTGACCTTTAAATTAGCGGCAACATATTCAAGCAGAGGGTTTTCATGAGTTGGTTAATTCAAATGCACTTTCAACTGTCCAAAGGTACTCAATTATTCACATGACCGCCATTTTTTATGTCACCTTTTTCTCTAAATTTCAAACCTTATAAGTGTACTTTAGTAGTCAATTCTTATTTAAAATCAGCCGAGGAATTGAATGAAACCAAAAACCAGTTTGGAGTTTGTATCATCTGCGATGGAATCTCACACAGAGCACCCCGAAATATCACGCAAGGGCCCGTAATTACGTAATTCGATTTCCTTCTTATATTATTAAAATTATTCAATAATATCTTATATTAATCAAATATCTTATTACTCAAATTAGATTTAAGAAAGCACAACTTCTTTTTTTGATAAAGTCCCGATTTCGAGTTTGGACATCTATGGGTAGATCCTCAATCCTCAATCAAGGTTGCAATTTTGAGAGAGTTATTGAAAAAAGTATTTTTTTAGGGGACTATATAATACAAACAATTTCTTAATTTATTTGTTTTGATTTTTAAATGAAATAAATGAATGTTTTTGAAATGAAACTAGCGAATAATAAATTACTAATTAAAACTAGTGGAATTGACACCTTCTATCAGTCTCTCATTTCATCATAGAGTTCCACTGCATCGTCATTCGTCATTCCTAAGGATTCGTAGTAAACCAATGTCATTTATTCGTAATGTAGGTCAACAATTGAAATTCAACTTATGCAAAAGATAAAACTTACAAAAATTCAATATTTCAGTGCATGGTAACTGTACGAAAACCTTTAAATGAAATCTACTTTTGGTGAACAAAATCAATTTTGAAATCAACTACGGTACTGTATATAGCAGCGGATTCAGAACCGGGCAGCTCAAGCCGCGCGGCTCTAGCTGCCGCTTGGGAATCGTACATTTAAATTTAATTCTATTGATGACTGACCACCTCACACTACGCCATGTAAGCTGAGAAACGCCCCTCTTAAATTCAATTCTATGGGTGGCTGACAACTCCCTCCACTCTGTCGACCAATCACAAGCCAGTAAGTCCACGCCCACAACGCCCTCTCATTGGCTGATGCCATTACGTCATCATGGCCTAGCAAAGGGGGAGCTTGAAGGCGTGTCTAATAGGAGTTGAAGCGAATCACCCTATTGCTACTACTATCTGCTGGCTGAATTCGGAACTAACTTATTTCGAATGTTTCCTCAAGACAGTTGAGGAGGGCGGTGAAAATAGCTACAATCTTCAATTTGCTTGTTATTAAGTTTCCAGTTTTTGTTAGGACAAGAATATTTTCAGTTGAACTAAAGATTTATGATTCCCAATATTTTTCCCGTGAAGAATTTATAATTTTCTCCTATTGCTTTCAAGCAAATAAATAGAAATAAATCAATTAATTATTGAAAACTGAATAATCAATAAGTCGCTAAAACTTTTTCTGTTTATTAATACAGTACTTAGTACAGTATTTCCATTTCCAACTTATCCCAACCAGAAATATCCAAGCATCATTATCAAGTGCTCTCAATGATAAAGTACGGTACAATGTTACAGTTTTGCTCAATGTAGGTAGCCTATACTTATTTTTTATTCATTTCTGTCATGCTTTTGCTTATCACGTATTACATGTCTGAATACATAAAAATATAAAACAATACATTAGAATAAGAAAGTCCCGATAATCCTTTTTTGCCACACAAGCAACATTTCGATTACAAATAAGTAAACTGTGAAAATCAAAGGCAGCTTGAATCATGTTTGGATTGCATCCGTCTGATAATTGGGGGGGTGTACCTGCAGAAATCTCGCACACGGCGCCAAAACACCACGCGAAGGGCCCTGCTGTATAACAATGTATAAAACCAACTAATCCGGTAAATAATTATATGATTTAAAAAAATTTTTGAAGGCCTATGTAACATCTAATGATTGAAAAGCTTGCTCGTTTATAGCAAAATTGAAGGGATTTTAAACTAGCAAACTATAATTTATTGATTGTTAGATGTGACATAAGCTTTAATCTTTAATGATCAAAATATACGAAGACTTTTTTGGCATAAAACAATCCAATATACATTGAATAAGGTACATTATTGGTCGAAGTAGTAAAATAATTCATAAATCAAAGTCACTTTGGGGCCCTGTAAAAATATGTTTGCGGGCGGTCCGAAAAAAACTGTTATGCGCCACTGATATCAATAATGAAAACGTGACCTCAAGTCACAAGGTAGGCCTACTGGTATGTTTTCTCTCCTTATTATGGAAAGAATCTCTTTTAACCAACTACATAGAATGTTGGCTTTATTTCAATTTCAATACAATTAATCATCTACAAAATAATAAGAAATTATTGATACTTGATATGATAATTGAGGCAATCAAGCACTATATTATTTCTGCTTTGAAGTTATTTCAATGCACGATTAACTGTACTAATTGGATGAATATTATTGGCACGAGCCACAATAAAAGATTAATCACAAATTCGAGTTTAAAATTATTAACTATTGATAATTGACGGACTTGAAAGAGAGCGCCGGTGCCGGCAAGAGACGCTTGGTTGATGACCCTTTCATGCTTATCATCGGTAGGCCAACAACAAGGCCAGGCTCAACACTATTTCACATCATTTAACATCAAGTTCCCAACAATGACGCGAATTTATTATTTGACTAGACGAATACTTAGCTATGTCCTCTTGGTCCCCGTCATAAGAAAATTGAAATTTATTGAATATACCATAGATCTAAGATTGTACTCTTTTGGACCACCTATCAAACTGAGATAATAGCAATAAATTAATAGATTTTGATAGCCTGTTCTCGAGAAATTGCTGATGAACACTAGTGTTGTACCATTGATTGTTGTACGGTACATCTGTTGATCAATGATTCTATAATATTTAATTGTACGGTTCTACGGTTATAAATTTACCATGTTCCTTGGAACGACAATAATATGCGTTGTTGTCACTGATATTTTGAGAATTTTGTTATGAATGTAGTACAATTATTTTTACAATAACTTGTACTGTTCTGAAATATTCATCATCTTCCTTTATAAAACTACTAGCCGGCAGGCTCGCTTCGCTCGCCTTCTGCGCCTAGCCAAGGGGGCTCCACCCCCTGGACCCCCGACAGTATGGGCAGTGTGAGTCAAACAGGCTCGCTTCGCTCGTCTGCAAAACCTCTGTCAGTGTCAGCTAAGACAAACAGGCTCGCTTCACTCGCCTGCAAATTCCGTTCAGAAGGGATTCGAAATTTATTGGGCACAGCATTTCTACACCTAATCTGGACCTGTTTACCTAATTTCAACATTTTCTGCCAATTTGTTCTAGAAAAATCTGTGGAATACTCCGAAAATTACAAAAAATAGTAAAAGGCTAATATTAAGCGTAACCTTGAGAAGTATATCGGACAAACTTTGAAATTTGATTCAATATCTTCCAAATTAGTTCATCTATAATCTCGCTGAAGCAAAGAATTTACAGTTAGGATTGGTCGTATCAAGGCGGAAGATATGCAACCCGCAATAATTTTGAAAACCTGATCACAGCATTTCTAGACCTTATCTGAACCTGCCCACCAAATATCAACATTTTCTACCGATTGGTTCTCGAAAAAATGAGGAATACGCCGAAAAACTCTAGAAAAACTAAAATATTTGGCGTATCCTTGAAACGTTTTTGAAATCCGTTCTTAGCTCGCGTCTAAACGTCCAACTGAGCATGCCTGCCAAATTTGAACGCATTCGGTTCAGTGGATTTTTAGTTCTGGTGATGAATGAATGAATGAATCACAATCAGTGCCATTTCGCTTTTATATATAGAGATTTGAGTTACTTCCGATATGAGTCTAACGAGTGTTTATTCTGATTTTGTTACATTTTTGCTATATTTATTACATTTGACACTTTTTCCTTTATTTTGAGTTGAATGAATGTATCTTTTAGGCACCTTTTGAGTTTTAATTACAATGCGAGTTATTTTTCTTGTATACTTTGATTGTTAGTTATGGTTCTAGTTTGACAAGCCCTTCAATTAGATTTTTTTCTACAACTGCGCGTAAAACAAGATTTTACGAGCTGAATTCTCCTCGTAAAGAAGCCCATTTCTGAGGACAATCTTCATTACGCTCGCTAACAATCTGCGTATGCGCAGTAGAATTACTTCACGCTTGCTAAGCAACTGCGCATGAGCAGTAGAGTCACTTTACGCTCGCTAATCAGCTGATCATGGCTCGCCAAAACTAGGTCAGGTGGAGTCATAACATAATCTAACAAAAGTCGACAATATCTGATTGTACCTGTACCGGTAATTACACAAGAGTAATTTAATAGTTAGCAGTATTTGAGGACTGAAAAAACTGTAGATTAACAGGTTCGTGCAGTTGTAGAAAAAATATTGTATGTAATTCGCGCGTAATGCTTCTTTATCGCTCTTGCAAAATTATCACACTCCGCTATGCGTCGCGTGATAACTGTTTTGCGCGAGCGATAAAGTCGCACATTACGCTCTTAATACATAAATAGCTATTATCTGCTTGTTTTTACAGGAATAATTTATGTACTGTTTAGATTATGTATATTATGGTGTTTCTCTATAATAGTTACTTGATTTGGAATTTTGTACTTTGTACTTGGCAAGCTACCAATTATTGTATTATTTGTTTTTCTTGTAATGTTTTCTCTGTAATAAAGTTATTAATTTATCCTGGTATTCATATTTTGATGAATCTTTGGTTTAACAATATATTGTCTTTTCATTCAACAGATCCGCTTTAATGACAATATGTGATTGTTAATTTTATGTTGATAAAATGTGATGATTATAGAAAAAATGACAACCTATGCCCGTTTTTTGAAGGCCAGACAGAAAGATGTTCAATAGTTATAGATATTATCCAATCTTACAATTTATTTGGTCTCCTATGATTTTTCTCGATTATTGACACATGGCCATCACACTCTTTTAAACGATGTAGGCCTCTTGATAAATGATAGGCCTACCTGATGCATCGTACCGTATGTGTATTGTGTTGGCCTGTACTCCAACTGCTGTAGAATAAAAACATGAACCGATCGATATTTAGATGAAGTAGATATATGCCTAGGTATGGCAGGCACTATGAGGCAAGTATGTCAATGTAGTGAGACTTATCAATCAAGCAATCAAAAAAGAACAATGCGCCACCCAATTGGCCATAATCTGCTACTGATAGCACTGATGCAGGCAATAACCAAGGCAATGGGCCCGAGGCTGTCGTCCCCAATCCTGCCCATGTAGCACTCAATTAATAAGATTGTGTTATCAAAAAATAATATTTTTATTAGATCCCATTCATGAAACCTCTACGCCTACATTCTAAATAAGTCAAGATATAAGATTCACGATAAACTATTAATAGCAAATAATTCATTACAAAAATTTTATTTTATCTCAAATCATCGAACCCTTAACATAAGGGAACCCATAATGAACCCCAAAACCGAATGTTTCCTAGAACAGCCCAACAATATTCCCAAATCTTTTTTTTTGGAATCTTACTGCCGAAATAGGAACATAAAATGTCATTGGAGAATGCCGAATTCTCCTTAGTTTTCTATTAATTTGCTATTCTATTTTTTTAATGCTTTCTCATCATATCTTTAATGGATGAGCATTATCCTATGAAATTTGGCAGGCTGGCGTATCAAGATTGTAACCTCAAATATAAATAATATATATAAATAATAAATAAAAGGCCGTACTTCTTCTACAAATTTCTCGTACCCAGAGCCAGAGAATATTGAGTAAGAATAAGAATTTTCTCAGCTCTGTTCCGACACACTACATAAACAAATAGATTGCTAAAAACAGACTATCTATTGAAAATATCTGGAATAATAATAATCATAATCACACTCAGTCAGCAGTCAGAAGTCAACCAGTTCACATATCCCAATAGTTTGAACTATTAGTTTAGTTTTTGTTCTCCAGTGCTTTTCAGTTGCCAGTTTGCCACCATGTAGTGGACACGTGAGGAGCGTTCATTTGTGTTGTAGCGTATTTTTCAAATAATCAATCAATCATTGCAGTGCAACGTGCTTTTCGTTTTCGTTTCGCTGTTTCCTCACGCGGACGTGTTTCTGGGCGGCAGTCAGTTCTAAATTGGGTGAAAAAGCACTGAAAAGCACTGCAATGATCAAGTTATTAGTTGAAAAATACGCTATAACACAAAATGAACACTTCTCATGTGTCCACTCCATGATGGCAACTGAAAAGCAGCAAGCAGCCGAAGAAAAATTTTCTGTCAGCCACTATACTAAACGCCCACTCTCGCCTCTGAGCAACAGAGCTGCCACAACCTGCAATTCAAATTAGCAACTTACCACGCTCCACCCTATTACTGACGACTATATTACAGTTTATTGTATTATCACACATTGGGAGACTATTCTTCAGGTTTCGATTATATTGGCATTCTATAGGTATTTCGATTAATATATGATTATGTCATGTAGAATATATGAATTGCTAACTGCAGAAAGGGGACATCTTCAAATTTTGCATTTTTCTAAGGAGAAAGATAAAACTCATATAATACTAAAACTATAAAACTTATATAATACGTATCCAAAAAATTCTCATTTGGAGAATTCTATTATCTACTCACGATATAAATGGATCCAAAAAGTGATAATAAGGTTTCATAACCTCATAGTGATTTGGAAGCGAGTCCCTCGGTTTTTCAGTATTTATGAATACAGCTGTTTTTTGTTAGGTTGAAACAATGTTTAAATGTTATCTATATAGTTTTTACTTTTGAAAACTCTCTCTAAACTTCTTAAAATGATCTATCTTTAGTTTCCAATTCCAAGTTGAATTTTGAGCTATTTGGAAGCAATTGAAATTCAAGGTGCCTAAACGGGCAGTGGGATACTATCTTCCCACTTTTTCATTTTTTGTTGATTACTAGAGCTGACGTCACTACGGAAGTCAGAAACTTGTGCACAGATGGTGTTCTATATGTTAGTGTTAGTACTGATAGTTAGGGGATCATAGAACGGAGATTAATAGAGAGGAATGGATTTATTCACCAGCATGTATGGTGAGAAACTATTATCCCAGTGCCCTATAAAGGGTTAATTTGGGCATTTTTAAGTAATGCTTTGCGGGCTGGTCGGATCGGTGAGTGACGTCACAGTCTCAGCGGCTGGCTTCTCCACGCGTCTTATGGGATCGAGACAACCTCTATACTAATTACTAACCTTGGGCCTTATCAGCATGTAAACAGTGTAGTTCCATGCTGTGCTCTGGTCTCTGGCATACAAAACCGAACAGAAACCCCACTCTGTAGTAGCGTAAAATGTAACTAGACTCGACATTAGCGAAGCTTTAGTTCTATCGTTACCGGTAGGTAGAGCTAGTGCGCATTGGTTTTCAGATTTGCTTGCTGAAACGTCTTCATTCGATCACTTATAATAAGTGTATTTGGTACAATGAATTTTTGCAATGTGCACAGCAGCGTTGCCAATTTCCGGGTAATTCCCCGGAATCCAAGGAATTACAGTTAATTCCGTTATTTTTCCGTGTTTTTAAATTTTCCGGGTATTTTTATAATAAATTTTATTTTGATAGCCAATGATATTTCATAGTATTCCACTCTCCCAAGAAGAGATTTTCTGTAATATTATTAGTTTTGAGGGGATTCTGGTATGTACCAAAGTTGGAAATTTTCATTTGTGTGTGATTGGTTGGCTACATTTTTGGGGGTTGCGCGGGTGTATACAAGACGTGCAGCCACTTCGTTTTCGATTATTCAATTCAATGATGAGTTCAGTTTTTCGTGCTGCTGTGAAGATTTATCACCAGTGTCTCATAAACATTTACAGCTTGTTTTACAAATGAAAAACTTGGGATTGTAGAATCACCAATAAAACGTTTAATTAACAATATAACAATGTTCCAAATTTTAGAAAGAATCAGCTGTTGTGAACGAATCGACCTAATTGCAGACGCTGAAAATACATAGATGTTGACGAAAAATAAAGATGACCGACTTCGAGGTTTCATATTACGATTTGCTTTGAAGGCTATGATATCATTTTAGCGACAAAATTATTCCTATTCAAATTTCACAATCGAAATATTAATCGATATTTATGTTCATGATAACAAAACAATTTATTCACCAAATCATTATATTGGAAGCAAAGTTTTGGTTTTTAATGGCAACATTGGACTATTTTGGGATTATATCTAGAGGTAAATTGGTTTTCATCGTCATAGCGGCTAGCCAGCTGAGAATGTAAAATTTCTGAATTATGGGAAACGTTTATGAGATAGAAACGCCAATAAAATCCATGAATTATGAGTGATTGTAGATCGTTAATGTTTACGATACGCGGCCCTAGATCACATTTGCCTGACTTATCCACAACCAATATCAAGAATTGTAGTATCCAACCTTACATGGATTACCCTTACCCTTGAAAACTCCCTAGTCTATTGACTGTACTGTACTAGAGTGTAGTATAACTGTACTGTACTGTAGTATAACTGAACTGAAGCGGAACTCAAAGCTTGAAAAGATTACCACTTTTAGCGCCTCGAGCGCCTGTCTCTTAAACCCATGTTTTGTGAGTGAGAAGCTGTACTGGCCGCCCGTTCTTGTTTATGTTTTGTTTACTTGTTTACTATTACTCGGTTTTTGGTTATGGTTAGTGTTGTTGATCACGTCGTTTGTCATGTCCATGATGTCGTCCTTACTGTCATGGATATGCATAATTTTGAGGCTACGAACAATTTCTTGAATTAATTTTAGATTGCTGATGGGAGTGATCGAATATGGGTAAGTTGAATTGAGCGGTAGGTTAATCAAAGTCATGAGAATACCTACTTATTTAAACTAATATTTTGAAGCGGTAAGTTTCTACCTACTATGTAACTTAATTTGAAATTGATAGGAAAGCTATGCTGTCTGGTAATTCATTTGAACATACCTCAGCTACTGATACAATACCTAAGTAAAAAAAGGTAAAAATTGAACACTTACTTTTCAGTCTTGTCTGATAGTCAAATTTGGGGCTCACTCAATTTTGTGGATTGTGAGTCATTTTGCCAGTGAGCAGATTGCCAATTTATGTTGCAGTTTTGACAAATCACTTTCTGTTGATGAAAATTATGATGCTTTTCTTAGAGACTTTATGCTCCATTTCTATGAGGTGTTTAAAACTTCATCAATTAGAGTAGGTAAAGGAAAGGGCTGGATCACTGCAGGTATAGTTGTATCAAGCGGAAAAAAGAGAGAGCTGCATAAAATCTACTTGACCAGTCAAGACCCAGTTTTCAAGAACTATTACAGGAACTACAACAGGATTTTCAAACAAGTGATTGCTTTAGCCAAGAGAAAGTATAATGACCAGTTTGTTGTGAAGGCTGATAACAAGGTTAAAGCTATCTGGGACTTGGTGAAGACAGAACTTGGTAAACACCCAAAGGAATCCAATAACCTCCCTTTTATTGGAGCCTCTGACAAAGGACCTTCAACTAATATTGCTAACTTGCTTGAAAAGGTTGCAGAGGAGTTCAACAACTTTTTATCAACATTCCCTCTGCCTACAGCCAGGTTAGTGATTCTATACTGGCTTCCAATAATGTTGACTGTCACAACCATTTGATGTTCAATTTCTCAATGACAACTCCACATAAGGTAGAAAAGCTGATCAAGTCCTTGAAAAACAAAAAATCGGTTGGATCGGATGATGTTCCTGTTAAGGTGTTCAGATTTGTGGCTGGTCCCCTAACTAGAATTCTTAATCAATCTTTTTCTCAAGCAGTATTCCCTAAGAAACTGAAGCTAGCCCTTATCAAGCCAATTTTAAAAAAAGGTGATAGTGAAAGCTTCAGCAACTATAGGCCAATATCAATTCTCTCAGCATTTTCCAAACTTTTTAAAAAGGCAGCAAATGAGCAAATTTTAAACTTCCTGCTGGAGAACAAGTTGTTAAGCAAGACACAATTTGGCTTTGTACAATTTGGCTGAGTACAGAGTCTGCTGTTGCAAAACTTGTTGACAGTATATTTTTGGCACTTGTCTCCTCAAAAGCAGTGTGTGGCCTCATGTGCGATTCATCAAAGGCCTTTGACTGTGTAGCACATGATATCCTTATTAAAAATATGGAAAAGTATGGTTTCTGGGGCAAGCGTTTGGCGTGGTTCAAGTCCTATCTGAGTGACAGGCGGCAATCCACACAGGTTTCTTTGGGTCAGAGCATTTCCAGGTCAAATTGGGCTCCTATAAGTGCCGGTATACCTCAGGGATCAATATTGGGACCGACCCTGTTCATAATATACGTGAATTATTTATCATCTTGCTCAAATAGACCGGTTTTTCAATATGCAGATGATACTTTGTTTATGATCTCAGAAGCCAATAGTGATGTTGTTTCTCAGAATATCCCATATGAATTAACAAATATAGAGACTTGGTTCTCAGTCAATGGGTTGTCAATGAATCTGAATAAAACAGCACTCATGTCTTTCAGATCAACACAATCTACACAAAGTAACATTAACCTAAATCACAATCAGATCCAGCTAGAAGATGTGGGTTGTGTGGAGTTCCTGGGTGTGCTTCTTGATAGAAACTTGAAATGGGAGCAGCACATTAATAGATTATGTAAGAAGCTGAACTCTGCCTGTTTTTCACTGCGGGTGCTTAGAGGAGCAATAAGTTTCAAGTCACTGATAAATGTTTACTATGGATATTTTTTTCCATTCCTAAAATATGGTGTACTTGTCTGGGGGAGCTCATCTACAGCTGAAAAGGTTTTTAAGGTACAAAAGAGAGCGGTCAGGGTGATCTTTGGTAAGCCTCCTAGATATAGCTGTCGTGAGCTTTTTAGGAGAGGAAAGCTTCTCACCTTGACCTCTCTATATGTACTAGAGATAAGTGTCCATACCAAGAAAAATAAAAACACCTTAAGCCGTTATGGAGACACACATAGCTATAATACTCGCCACTCTAATATGTTTTCTTCAGTGAGTCATAGTACCGTTCTCTTTGAAAAGTCACCACAGTATAGCCGGCCAAAAATTTATAATTCTCTGCCTGTCGATCTGAAAAGTGTGGATAGCGTTAAGGATTTCAAGATTAAACTCAGAGACTGGTTAGTTGTGAGACCTTTCTATACATTGAATGAGTTTTATAATCGTGTTATCTAGATATGTGTTTTTGAGTACCTACTACAGGGTATTATCAGAATAATTTGTGTAGTCTAATTGTTATTGTTCTATTTGAACATTTTATTATGTGTTTTCACACCTATATGTTGACTCATCCTCTGTCCACAGTATGTGGATGTTTCAGGACATAATACAAACAAACAAACAAAAATTTATAGGCTCCGAGAATGTAATTGTCGGGACTATGTTGTATGGTACTTTTTTGTTTCAAGTTATTGTAAAATTAGGTAGCCTATAGTCATCAGCGAGTGCAAATAACATTAGGCCATAATTACTATAATCTTCTTCTGGTACTTAAGCCTCGTTTCCATTTCTAAAAATCTGGTGTGGTACACTCATACAACTTTCCTTGCCATTCATATTTGCGTAGGCCTAATAGGCCTACAAGTATCTTGTATGTATACCTAGTCACCAGCGAGTGCAAATTTCATACATGCAATAGACTATAAATTAGTCTATTATAGATATTGTTATAGTGAAATTTGCACTCGCCGTTGACGCCTCGCGCCTAGCGCCGCTTCGGCTCATCTTTTGTGTGATTTGAAATTTTCACAAGCCCATGATGCCTCGCGCCTGTCGGCGCTTCGGCTACCGAATTGACTTGGATTTGAATGAAAGTAGATTTTTTGGTCTGTAGTACTCCAATATATCGAATATATATATCCAATATATAACACTAATAATACTTCTTTCAAATGTGATTTTTGTCTTCTTAAACCGATGCGGATTGCCTTGATAGCGAGAATGACGGAATGACATTGATACACTTTTTGTACACGAGCGTCAAGCGCGCTGCCCGCGTTGCTCGAACTCCACTTACCGAGCCATGTAGTGCGGGTTGCCTATATACAGATTAATGTAGTGCGGGTTGCCTATCTACAAACTTTTCTAACTTTCCAAGTATGGGGTGGCGCCCCTGATAATCTTACTCAGAGGGGACATATGCCGGTCGATAGAGCTTCAATGACTATATAGGGTGCCAATTTTAAAAAAAATCGTTTGAGACATTTTTGAGAAAATCGAGATAGAAATCAATTTTCCTCAACAATGCTGTTGATCTTCTGCTATTTTACCAAGAATGACTCTTGGGAGTCGATAGGGCTTATATAGGACTATTTCGTGTATGAGTTTAAGAAAAATCGTTGGAGCCGTTTTCGCGAAAATCGTGGAAAACACAATTTTTGTCATATTATCTGTAATTTTTCCGCCATTTTTCGATGAATTTTCTTGAATCTCTTCCAGTCGTAATCGAGTCATTCTAGCTCAAAACAGGGGTCAACCTGGAAGTAATTGCAACAAAGTTTCTTATTGTGGAAATGGTAGCTGACACCCTCCTATTTAAAGTGTAAAAAATCCCACTCTTAACTCGTGTCGGAAACTCGCAGGGGAACACAGTTGCGCCTAAGCTGCAATAGGGACACGAAGTTTCATAGAGAAACGCACACATTCCTTCATTTTGAACCAGTAAATTACGTACAGTAATTGCTTTTTATTCTGAACAATATCCTACAGAACAGAATCAGAAACCGAGTTTAACTTATCTCATGTTATTCAACCTTTTTGATATACTACACTATTAATTTGAATGTCAGTTTTTATATTGATTTCTCATGTTTTCAGCAGAATTGAAGAGAGAAAGAGGAAGGAATTTTTCAGAGACTGAGAAAATTAAATTTTTAGATATAGTTCTCCAATACAAGGATATTATAGAAAACAAGAAGACCGATAAAATGTCTCTTCTAATTAAGAGTAATTGTTGGACAAAAATTGCAGACGAATATAATGTATTCCAGACCACCGGTCTCAGAGAAGTGAAAACTTTAAAGTTTCTTTATGAGAATTTGAGAATGAAAGCTAGAAGAGACAAAGCAAGGGTAAACGTAAGTACTCGTCTTTGCTCAATATTATGTAGGTTGTTGCTTCTGACCAGTCCAAGAAATTGATGTTTAAAAAGACAAGAAAGAAACGTATCATGTTTTACAGGTCTGACACAGCCTGTAATATGAATTCATAATACTGTATAATAGGTCTATGTCTTGCTACTCATATGTAGTGTTTTTTCATGTTAACCTTCTCATGTATTACAGAACTTGTAAATTTAGCCTATATGAAACATGTGCCAGGTATTAGTGTTCCGTCGCAGGGAGAAGAACTTTTACCAAGATGGCAGCTATTCTAGTGAATAGCTTACCACCTCACTCGCTCTTGATTATAATTATTATCAGCATTTGATAGAATAACCGCCATAGAAAAACACTTCCGCTTGCAATCCAACCCATATTGAAGTACTGTTTCATGATTGCAATTCCCTGGTGTTGAGGCGATTAATTTTGGAATGTAGTATAAATCTATGTGGAACAAGCCAAGCCTATCAAACATGCTACAGTCATTCATCACAACTAAAACTATTTGGAATAAAAAATAAATATACTAACATTTGATCGTATTGCTCAATGAACTCACGTATTTGCATTTTCTACTCTTGGCTACGCTTGCAATCTTTTTCTATTGGCCCCATTTTTCTATTTATGTAAACAACGTAACTATGTTATTCAGAACTCCTTTATAATATCAAGAAAATATGAATTTTTTCGAAATGTATCGTATTTTCAATGTTTCGACTTTTTCATTTGTATGAAATCAAATACAGTGCTGTATTTTGATTTGCAAAATGTATTACAAACCATCCCGAATAAAACCTATTCCTATATAATGAAGGCATTGTAATGTTGGAGCAAAAACAGTGACCGTAACACTATTTATGCGCTCTTATTGGTTTCATTAATTTATTTTCAGCAAATTTTAGATGACATCTAACCATTATTATCTAAATCTAGCCTCTTGAAACTTAAAATCCTTGGTGTATATAAATCTCTGTTAGGGACATCGAACCTTAGAATAACTATTGGAAACCTATTTTCGTGCTGTTCTATGAGATTATAAAATTCTCACACTTGTATATAACGTCCAATTCAAAGTGCCCTACACGTAATTATACTATTTCAATAATAAAAACTATAAATTATTGATAATGTTACAGGAAGTGTCAAAAATTGGAGCAGGCTCATACTCTTCTGAAATAAGTGCACTTTCATCGAAGGTATTTACTGAACTGAGTGGTCAGTTTGAGTCAATAGAAACTCTATATGACTCCAGTTCTGAGCCAGAAAAAGGTAATTATAAGTTGGTAACTTGTGTGATTTAGCCGCCTACTGCTCAACATTTAAAAATAGATTACATTAATAATATTTATGCTGCTATTCATTAATTGGAGGTTTCTAGTCGGAAAGGGCTTATGGACAATGTTATATAGACTGTCTTGTGACTTCAACTTGACTTGATAAAATTTCAAAAAATAAGTCAATAGGCAACATTTTGAAGTTCATTGCGATTTATAGTTGGAAAATGTTAGCACTGTTTAATATTACATCGTCATATTATCAGTTTTCTCGAAGTCTTTTAGACCTGCATCAACATTATACTTGGAGATGGAATTTTTCATAGGTTTATTTTTTATAGCCTTTTAGTGTAGGGGGTTCAAAATACCCGTTACTACATCCAGGCATTCGCCATCTTTAAATCAAACTTGATAAGACAGTGTTTGAACTTTTTCGACTGTCGACGAGGATATGTGGATCGTACTAAAATTAAACGTTCTACTCAATTTTGACACAAAAAGTTTAGATTCACTTTACATCACATAGATTATTAAGAGAACTTTAATAGAGGTTGGGAACTCACTCACCTTAGTGATTCAAAACAAATTAGAACCTTGGGAAGGCTCAAGCTATGAAACTGTACCAAATGATGTTCTAAATAGGTAGTCTATTTTAATAAGAATATCTCGGGTAAAAACCCCTAAATCTCTTTTTTAAACAGAATAAGAAAAATTTCCCTAAAAAATTTAGGTTTTAGGTGAGAATAATGTAATTTAAATCAATATTTTTGACTTGAAAACCCATAAAATACTGTCTCTGATGATGATATTCCAAAGAAAATATTGGAATTCAAACAGCCCACCAAATTAGAGCTGAATAGAATCAGTAAAATGATAATAATCTGATAATCAACCCATACAATACACAAAAGAAATCAATGACAATTCGAATTTACTGTCATTAATGCAGCTGAAATGGCCAAGAAAACGTTAACATAGACGAAGAAAGTTTGAGTGCTTGCTGCCAAAGATGGCGGTTGCCACAGTTTCCAGATGTCAGCTATCATTACCTCGTGAAGTAAGATGACGGAATGTTATGTTGAAAATGTCAACCTTAGTCGCGGGTTTCCTAACAGCTGACTGCTGACCCAGCTGTAGACTTCTGGTGACTATGGTAACCACATTCAAACTTTCTCTAGTTCATTGTTGATATTATTTTCTTCCATGTCAGCTGCGTTATGGCGGAAAATTTCAAATTTTGAGTTTTGTGTATTGCTCAACAGCTGACAGTTTTTCCCAGCAAGTCATACCTTGATATTTCTATTGAAATGGCTATCTATTGCGGTAAATTCGAATTCACCCTCTTTTACCAGATATTTACAGCGGGGAAATTAGTCAGCTCTTGGGAAGCCTGTGAATTCAGTGTACGTGTACATTTCTATGGTTGACTCGGGCTAACATTTTTAACTCAACGTTCTGTCATTTTTGTTCACAAAGTGGTGGTATGGTCCTGAACTCTCTCTTTCCCAAGAATGGACATCTTTATGTCCAAACTTCGCCTTTTCATCTAGACAATTATTCAGTCGTAATTTAAAAGATTGCCAATTAAATATATTTTAATAAAATTTCTATAATTTCGCGTTCATGTGTATCCGTGTTTGTTGAATAATGTTACCATGTTTTCAGCTCGTGACGTTTATATAGAAGTAATAGCTACTGTATATTCATTTCTGTATAATAGAAATACACTTACTCCTTTATATTATTACGTACTTTATTTAAGCAATCTAGAATTAATGCGTGAATGTATTGTTATTGTCTATATGAATAAAGAAATCTAAAATCTAAAATCTCCTGAACATACTGAACTCTCTCTTTTTTCGCTGGCTTCCCAATAGCTGATTACTTTTCTGTAATTGTATATTTAGAATACAGTATTTTCATTTCTAAAATCCTGTTCCTGAAATCATTGGTATTTCTTGCCTACCCAGAGGATGAATAGAGGATGACCTATTAATATTTTATCTTCAGTTAGCTTTTCATGGAAAGTTTAATATTAAATTTCTCTTTTTAAAACACACAATCATGCCAACGTCATGAAAAAATTGAAACTTTGATAGTTTGATCCTCAATATTATACAATCTAAATTCTTTAACTACTTTTTATCTTTCAAATGAGACAACCAACGAAAAATTTTGAGAAATCACGGAAAAGTTTTACTTACATGGAGCACATTCGCCTATTTTATATAACATAATAATCGAAAATATTTTAGTTTCAGAATCAAGTGATCCGCTCCGAATAGATTATACAGCCGAGGAACAATTTACTGAAATATCAATTGAGGAGCCCATGAATATACGACAACCACCTAGAATAATTGAGACCCCGCCTGTTACTGCTAGTAAAAGAAGAAAGTTTAGCGAGGCAAATCTTGCATTAGAAGAGTATTCCAAAGGTAAAATAGACGTGGCCAAAAATAAATACGAACTGATTCTTACTGAACACAATAAGAGAATGAAAATTTTGAGTTTAGAAGAGGAAACAGCTAAATTGAAGCTAGAAAGGGAAAGAATCGAATTGGAAATATCTAAATTGAAGTTGAACAGAGAAAAAATTAACGGTTTGTGAATATTACTAGCTCATTGTTTTCCAATTTATTAATGTATGTATTTCAAATATTTTTTATATTAAATGTTAACTAAATTGTGAGAGAAAAGAATTTAGTTCAAATGCCTCTATTTTTTTTCTATTTATATAAATCTAAGCTCAATTTCAATTTACTACTAAGAATTGTAAATTAGCTGATCGTTCGCTGAAAACTTTTTAGCTTACATCAGATTGATCACCTACAAATTTTGTGATACGACTGGCATACCAAATATTTGAAAGTCAAAATTTCCAACAGTGTTTTCACACACATGTGACAATTTGAATTTTGGTAATATTGCAAAAAAAAACACTCGACTCAATATTTATCAACTATAATTGTGGAAAAAATACATTTTTTAGTAGGTAATACATTTTACTGTATGTACATTTATTAGAACGAACATGAATTGACATCAATCTATAGGTACTTGAAATAATCTTCAGAGAAAAAAATACACATCATTACAGCACAATAATATTTGAATGCGATTTTTGAACCACGTTTGAAGTGTGAAAATTCTTTCATAAATCATTTATCGTAATCAATTAAGCTTATACTTAGTATAGGAAGCGATTACGCTTGTCAAAAGAATGCTAGTAACCCACAATTCATGGCTCAACCACAAGAGGTCGATTTCAAGTCAAGTGTATACGTCCGATTTAGTAGATAGTGGAGGGGTGGATTAAATAAACAGAATAACAACCGGTCTAAACTATAAATTGAAATAAGCAGTACATACATGAAACCATGTAATGAATTTTTAAAATTGATAATTGGTATATTTATGAATATTGTCATTAGATCAATATAGGTATAATTTGTGTTCTCATTTTGACTCAATAACCTAGTTTCAATTTGCAGTTTCCCGTCGGCCAATTTTGAGGGGGATAAACGGCCTCCATTCTAAGTAGGTTGTAAAGAGAGCTGGGTTGACTGGGCAAGAAGAAGACTTTTTGAACTTCATGTATGTATTTTTATTCTATAATTTTGTCAATAAATAAATAAGCGAACTCTCCCATACAGGCTGTAAAGCCTTATAAAGCTTTTACTTTATAAGCACCAAATTTTTGTGTTTGTATTTTTTTACTAATACAAATTATTCATTCACGCGGGAATAGGGAAGAGAGATATTTTCTTTCTTCCAATGTTTGCAGTGATAGAAATGACAACATTAAAAATATTTTACTAATCAAATTGATAGAATGTGTTCCTCGCCCGCTACAAGCTGGAGTCAATGGGGGTCAATAGGGGATCAGCGGACGGGTCGACAAGGCACTTTGCCCGACAAACTGTCTCCTTCGTTCTAGTAGGTAAGTAGGGGATCGGCTGTCTGTGAGACACAGACGGCATTGGTTATATTTTCAGCAGGGTATTAGTTGACGCTTGTGGTCAAAACCAAAAGGAGTGTCAATTCGACTCTCCTCGAGTCACTTTCACGGCGAATTTGTCCGCTCCTTGTACGCTTCCACAGCTGACATGAGTCGTTCGTTCAAAAACGTTTCAGTTTTCACCACTACCGAACCTAGTTTACGTGAGTTTGGATTGGGTAGGCGATTAGTGGTTAGAAGAATTTGTTCAAACATTGATTAGTTATAATGATAAAAAATTATTGTTAATTTAATTATTATTCATTAAAAAAATATTCTTATGGCTTTTAATGGTGGGGAGACCCTTACGGGTAGTTCCACCTCGCCAATGTGTACTTGGCCAGAACCGGCCACCCATCCAAGTGCAGTCCACAGTGTTCGTGACTCAATATCACGTTCACCGTTAGATCACCCTCACCGAGAGACCAATTGCCAGTACATTAGGCCTATTATTTTAGATTCAGCTAGCTGAAATGAAAACATTTTTTTTGTTTTTGTTTATGAGGGTGAAGCCCACATGAGCTCATAGGCTTGTGCGTGGGTAATGAAATGGATGATAGATGACGACTACTTTTTTTTAATGTAGTCGGGACCGACGGCTTATCGTCTCCTCCGAAAGACGGTAAAACACTGTCATAGTTCTGATCCAGATACCAACTACCAACCTAACGTTGGTTGGACTACGTTGTGCTTATCTGTTTCTATCAATATCTTTGGAATAGATTACTTTCTGGTTTTTGCAATTGATAATTACGGTATCTTTTTAAAATTGGAGAAATACAGTAGCCTATATCCTAAAAAAGATGGCTAACAACCCAAATAAACAATACGATACAGATAATTATTTGTTTAGGCTAGAAGCTAGACCTATATGATTTTTTTCAAATCAAGCAGGCAGACGAAACTCTTGGCGTCAGCTTTATCTACGTACGGTATCTTCTTGATCAAATCGACTTGACTCAAAAACGACTTCAATAGATTGAGTCATTATTCAACAAAATAAAGTTATTAACAACTTTAAAACTTTCTGATAAATTTATTGATGGCAACTGTATTCATTTCAGATCACTAACTTTCCTTCCAATCATCACATCAATTAATCATAATGATTGCTTTGAGCAGCATTTTTCTCTTCTGTAGCCTACAGCGAGTGCGGTAATGAAATCATCTTGGTAGGATGTCTAATCATTCGAGCATTAAGGGTAAAGCACCAGTAGTTGCCACTTGAATGGGGTTTTCTTTAAAATTCGGATTTGATGCCTTCAAATGAGTTCTAAACATGCTAGAGACTTAAACTATTTAGCAGCTAAATAGTTAAAGTAGGAGCTTGCAGAGTATCATCAGAAATTTTGAGAGAGAAATTCCTTGTCGCCGTTCTACTCGAATACGTGATTTCAGTAAGAAGGCATGTACCGGTATACAAATTGTTGTTTTATGACTAGAAGGTCTGTAAATTTCGCTATTTCTGGTGTTACAATTATTCCCTAGAATGTCTAGATGCTGTTCAGAAGGTTTCTAGCCGAATATAGCTAATATTTTGGCGTAAAAGCAGACTGGCCACTACTAGAGAAAGGGACAGTGAATAATTGGGTACCGTAATAGATATTTTTGTAGAAGTTGTAGATATTGTTGTAATAGTTTATGTAAATTGAATTTATGTTCTCCTAAGACTGTTTCAAATAGGTTACAGAGAAAAAATAATTTTAAGACGTCTATTTCATGGTTTAGCCTCACTTTTCTAGTGGCTTGTAACCAACAACAATGCATTACCAATTCAACTCATTTTAATATAGCCTATTATTATTTTTATATTATTATTTCTGGCGTTATAATCACTTTTTGGAATGTAAAATTAGCTAACTTAAATGATTACAACAAGCAGCTTGAGAAATGGAATTGTAAATAAGCATAGAACAACATGTGGCCACTATAGAATAGATTACAACTGAATCATAGTGGCCACTTTAGAATCAAAATCGAGTTCCACGAAAAGTTTAATAATCATTTTGTGAATTGAGATATCAGCCATTTCAAGGAACGAGTCAATCAAGAAAGATCTGGGCTACATATGTTCATTGAGTTTAAGATAGGATAAAATGATGGAATGGACTCAAAATTCTGCATAAACTATAAAAAATGGCCACTACTGGTGCTTTTACCTTATATACTGCTAACATTTCACGATCTGACAATTATTTCAAGTACTATCGATATTGTAAAATATGGTGTGGTAGGGCCATTTTTCATACAAAAACTGTACATCATTCTATCGCTTTACTCTACATCAAACTGTTTTATCGCTTTGGAGTGATTAATTGCACTGCAATCAATAAAAACTATAAATATGATTAAAAAAAACAGTTGAGTAGGATGATGTTGAAAAGTTTCTTGTAGTATTGTTTCAAATTAAAAATGTAACAAAATTGACAAAAAAGTTCTGCAATCATATCTTATTATATATTGGAAGAATTACTGTATATAATGAAATGATACTGTACTTAAATAATACCGGTACCATAGTTGAAGTTTTTTCAGAGCATCAACAGCAATGCTTAATAACAAGGTTGTCAATAGCAAATAAGGAAAGCAAAGAATTCCTGTTTTAGATTTGGTAAATCACTATCACGCTGTAAAAGCAAACAATACTATTATTATAATGGATAAAAATTGTGAATGAATTTAATTACAATTCTTTATCATATCTTAGCAAGAAATACAGAGGTATGCATAATGGATAATAAGAACTAATATAAATTCTGCTAAGACTTCAATTTTTCAGGTAAGTAATACATATGATTGGTATGTAATGATGATCAGGTATGTAGGCTAAAATGATTCAATAAATAATTTTCTTTCGCGAATGAGCAAATTCGCTCATAAACTATTAATGTATACTGAGTCGTATAAAAATATTGGCTTTAAAAAATAGCGTAGCTTTGCTTGCACTACTGTAAAATACAATTCAATTCTATTATGAATTAAAAAAAAATTATTAAATATTTCATTAAATTATATATATATATATATATATATACAGAAAGAGATAGATATATAACTATCCAATCTCACAATTTGGTTTAGTTTCATATTGAATTTCTTTTAATAAAAAGTACGGTCCAAATGAAAAACATTACACTCTGCATTAAAAAGAAAATTAAACATAATCTCAATAGATTTATTTGGGGTTGTTTCATAATTTGGTTGACAAGGTTTTTTCACATTTTCAAAGAAACTCTCCAGTTAAAGGGATATCATCCCTTTCATATCAATTGATACCTATTTATATCAAAATTGGAAGTTCTATTTCACTAGGTATCAAATTATCTGTATGAATGAATTCATGGATTATAATTAATTTACTATTGGTTAAATGAAGCAATTGAACAAAAAAATCTAGTTGACCAAGAATATAGTGCAACGAATAGAAAAAAACAAGGCATAGAAAAATTCTGATAAATATATATATATGCTCCTACCCATAAGGGTAGGTTCCACTCGCCTTGGTCACAATCTGGTCACCCATCCGAAATCAGTCCATAGTGTTTGTGACTCAACATCACAATCACCTAGCAACCGTTTCACTGAACAACCAGACACAACACACATTTATTTTCTGATAAATCACGATCGAGAATAATAATTGCGATCAGGAACGTAAGGAATTTATGACCTTGAATTCAACATGAGTCTCGTTTTGTCAGAAATTCGCCTGGTTGTTCGTAGGTCTGTTGAATTTTAAGGGGGTGATTAATGTGGATTGCGACATCTGTATCAACGACAACCTGAACTCCATATAAATAGAGAAATGAAACAAAGATGTTACAAAGCCTTGAGTTACAATAGTTTCATTTACAAAACTCAATGGCACATCATTTACATGAAATTTCATTGTATAAAAAATTATCAAGTCAAAATTTATGAATTAAGTTTAGGTTTATTATCGATGAAGCAGTATTATCAATAATGTATTGGAAAATTCCATTATTTCAAATCTATTTAATATTTTTAATCTATCAGGCCATCAGCTGGTTAAATAAAATTTCATAGTACTGAACTAACAAGTCAGGATTTAGCGGTTAAATTTCAACAAATTCAGCAGGCAAATGATTTCGGAAATGATAGCAGCTGGAAGACATTTGATTTCCTGAATGTGGGATAACTAGCCACACGACTATAAAGTTGTATCAACATGACTGTTCCATATTATAATTATCTTTAATAAATCAAGAATTAATACAATAAGATACCTAGTTATTGATTCTACTATTCATTTCCAACAACTACAATTGTATGTTTTGCTACTACTATCACACTCCAATAATTTATCTTCAATTCATTATTTGAATGTTTCCCCCACTATTCACGGTGATAACCGCTTGTTTGATTAAACTTAACGGACCTACGAACAGCCACATCTCAGAAATACATCTGATAAATTGCTTGAAACAATATTTGTCTGAAATCGAAATTCAACTAGTAAAACTTATTAGTTGTCTATGTTAGCTGTACAAATCTACTCTATAAATACAGACCAGTATGTTGGATTGAAGTAAGAAGAGACGCCGGCACAATGAATTTACATTGTGACTACATCTCTTCTCAGCTTGCGCGAACTTTAAAGTACGTGTTAAGTAAGTTTACCAACAAAAATGATACATATATGATTTTCTGTATAACTCCATCTTATAGATAATAGGATATTCAATAGTGCTACTGTGTGAAAACTAAGATGTTGATGGAATAATAAGAAATGAATATAATTTTATATAATTATATTTTATCAAATTATACAAAATATCTTAAAAAATTGTCACTCCTTTGCCACCACGGGATTCCACAAGCTAAAACAATAGAAAGTTTCGACTTGTTGGTTTCCCAGTAATATCCTATACAATTTTCTTTCTTCAAGATTTTGCATCATAACTCGTTGACGTATAATCATTACTGGAAACCGAAGAAATCACCTCAGTTAGTTATTAGGCATATCTATTTATAATCAGATTTTTCAAATCGGTTCATCATTTTGTCCGGAACACGAAAATTTTACATTTTGTAGAGGTAAAATATGTGTAAAAAACAGCATTTCTAATATAATCAAATTGTGAATTTCAATTTGCCGCCATTTTTGAAGATTAAGCTGTTAGAAAGATTTGTTTATTTTGTAAAGAAAAGAATATTGTACGCATTATAAATGAAAAATCACCTACCCATCTTTTTACTATTTTTATTAGAACACAACATGTTTCGCCGTCATTAGAGGCATTTCAAGAAGTTCATTATTGAATATTCAAGTTTATCATCTTACCTACCGAATTTAATGGAATAATATTGATCCATTAACCAAATATTATGCAAAATCTGAAATAATGACTGACAATGAACCATCTTAAGAGGAATCAAAATTTTAATCAATAGCCTAATATTTTCTGTTTGTTCAAACTTGTAGATACCGTAGTATACTTGAGTCACTTTTTTGGGCATCATATACATAAAATTTAATAGTTTATTGAACAGTACACCTTTATTCGTTTGCAGACTCTTTAATATGGCAGAACCAATCTCAATCTTACTACGAAAAATTATCATGAATATATATATATTTCTTGGGTGGGATTCAACTATGAAGACTTGAACATTTTTAATAGTGGGATTCAGTACAGTACTGTATTAGGATTTGTACTTGGAACTCAGTATCCAACATAACGATAAGACTACATTATAAATACTGTAAATTCAAATTTGATTTGTGAATATAATACTAATAACGAATCTTAAAGCAAGATATATCAATAGCAAATTATTACACGTTTACAAAAATTATACAGTCAGGTAGTTTTCTAATGATATTTAATCAGCGAGCTCCTTTCTTAACAATGTTTATATCAGTAGCACCAATTGAAAGTAAAAATAATGTGTAAGCTATTTTGATACTAAGAATAAAAAGGTACACAATATAGTGTTACCGATAGAGGAAACTTTGAAACATAGTATAGCAAATACATTGCTGTAGAAAATGTTATTAAAGTAGATCATGTTCGTCTTTTTCAGACATTCTTACAATTATTGTAGATATTACTGTGTTGAGAGGATCTATCTCCTAAAAGATAAACTATTCATTTATAAATATCTTCTCAACTCTAGTATCGTGATTGAAATACTAATAAGTGAACCATAGAAAATGGACACCAATTATTTCATCGGAATAGAGTATAGTCTTCTCGAGCATAGAAGACATCCTGGCAAGATGGGAAAATCTCAAAGCTCGGTCAAAATTGGTTGGAAAATGAAAATTAATTTTGTCTCAAATTGTAGAAGACATTCTGCTCTGCAATTTGACACCAAATTAACTATTTTTGAACCAATATTAACCGAGCTGAAGCCATTTCCCCATCTTGCCAGAATGTCATCTTCGCTCAAACATACTATACCTATTAGCTACTACCTGATAAGTCACTTATCACAAGCTCTACAGTACATAATCATCGTTCAAGATTCATTTACTGTACATCTATTACACCATCCAATAACTCATATGCCATTCATATTCCATATCACATTCATCCACTTTCTATAAAACTTTATATCAGTTTTATAGCTTGAAACACAATACATATAACTTATTTATACATTTAAATATATATATTTATAAAATTCAACAATAATATAATTTATTATATGGTATAATATTAGCGAAACAGTTGATACTAAAAACCAAGCTGGAACCTTTTGTTGATGAATAATTGGATACAGTGAATAATATTCTTGATTTGTATCAGAGAACAAATACAAATATAGTAACATTTCTCAAAAGACAATTTATCATCATGAGTAGATTGTCTTAGATTTCTCGGACTTTATCAATTTACTCTTTATATTTAAATACGGATGCAACAAAGTTATTTCCCCTCCTTGGCTGGCGAGAGCAGATATTCCAATAAAATATTCGCTCAAATATTGATTTTATTGTAAAAAAGTCCAAAGAAAGACCATTAAGCTTCAATTTACCGAGTTTACATGATTGTTTATTAATTACATATTACGTTTGCATGTGTGCTTTTCAACGTCCAAATGGAGTTTTCAATGTCTACTTATGTAAAAGCCTCCATTGAAAATGCTTCCTAAAACAAACAAGACAAAAATTAAAGCTGAAATAGATTTTTCTATTCTACAATATAAATCAACATTATCTTGATGCAACATTAATCCAGAGCCTAAGCTAGAAATAGCTTGAATTATTTATATCCGAAATTCCCCGCTTAGATAAACAGAAGTAACAAGATATTCCTTTCCATCTCGAACAGAAATTTTGTATCGATACAACCTATATCTCATTTACGATGACTTGAGACGAGATAAACAAACCCACTAAGGGAACATACAGGGCTGCAACTGACAAACCATAGCAGCCATACGACACACACGCATTGCTAATGCTATGACTTGTATACATGGCCACCCCATACTTATACGCAAAATGTTTGTTTATTTCGTCTCAAGTCATCGTGAATAGAGAATAGAACATCATATGTCCTACTGAAAAAAATATCAATTTCCAATTGAGATAATAATAGTAAAAAAAGAAAAATGTGATTAGGTGAATTGAACTCACCTAAGATGAAGGAGAAGTTGATGTCTTTGGAGTGTAGCGCAGCAAATCACCATCACAAATGTATTTGCCTGAGACAAAGCGACGTTTGACAAGGGACAGCCTGTAGCCAGCGCCACACAGCTGGAACTCAGCGCCAGACAGGGTGGTGCCCTCACAATGGAACTGCGCCGAAATGGTAGCCTGCGAGCTGGGCCCAGCTCCCACTTCACAGCGCGCCCTCAGGCTGCCCACGCCCCCATCGGCCGAGTGCTGTGACAGCTCCGTCAGCTTCCACACAGCTCGCTCACTCTCAGTCAACCTGCAATCAATAGAACATCTGGTGATCTAGTCGCATAAAATAAAAGAAAAGAGAAATTTAGTCAGTCAAAAGTACCTATGAACACTTGCCTGGGTTGAATCATTGACTTGGAACAATAATAGATTACTCCAGTAGAAATTCATCCACATAATAGTAAAGCCTTTCCAGCAACAGGTTATTTAACAAGCCTCTGAAATTTTCCCAAGTGCACTATGTTTCTTATATCCTGAGGGAGCCTATTATATATTTTTGGGCCCATATATTGAGGGGTTATCAGATCATTATTTATTCAAAGAGTTTTCGAGTTTTGTGAACACAAAAGCTTCTGCTGATTCTATCGTCTGCTAGCTGGTTAGCTCTGACGGACCCTCAGTGATCCCCCACCAAATATTTGTTACTTGCAAATAATGCTGAGGCATGTGAGCGTGAATACCCCCCTTTATCATTATTTTTTGACCGAACGTAAGTGAAGTCTATAATAATAATACCGTGTGACCTTGCTGGCTAAGGTTTGGTATCAATAAGAATTGCGAGAACTTTGACAAGAAGATCACAACCGGTTTTTATCATCGTTTTTGTGATAAATTCACTCATTTTTCGCAAATACTTCCAAATTTTATTCTCTTAAAAAAAAAACATTCATGAAATTATTTCGCCCGACGCTTGGTTCAGCACCAATTCACGAAAAACTGAAATTTTGCACCTTTCAACCCCCTTCCCTCAAATCCCGACGCTCAAAAGGGGTGTAACTATAAAGGGGTTGTATAGAACAATGTGGCGTAGGAATCGTCCTTTCTCTTTGGATGTTGAGGCTGGGCCTCTTTTTCTCAACTAATTCCACCGTACTAATTAATATGCTTTAGCACTAGCTAGGGAAATATTGAAGAAGCAAAGTGGAAACACTGAACCGTCTCCCCACTAAGCTCGCTCTAGTGCCTGGCCATCAATGTCATAAATATCGGATATCGGTTCAAAAATATCAATATTTGCAAAATATCGATTTTCTATAACCTACTTAATACTTGTTCAGGCCCAATATGAAAGTAACTCAACTAATAAAAAAAATTAACAACTTTATAATCTATGGATTTCCCGGCTCAACTTCAAATTCCAGGATAATTCCCGACCTTATTTCATTTCCAGACTAATTCCCGATTTTCCCGACTGCTAGACACCCTGTATCAGTTTTCAGATCGCACCTGATCAGGGCCTCTGACATGATTATACATAAATAAAAAAAGTCTATTATTTGACTATAATTTTCATTCGTCTGTCTATCTGTAACACTCATCCAAGACGTTTCTCATGCGTCCAAGCAGAAGCAGAATTTGATTAGCATATAGAATAGCATTGCTTGAAAAAAAGTTTAGCGCTGAGTCCAAATTCAAACGGAACTAAACCGTTCTGCTCTTTTAGACAACTTGCAGATGGTCCTGAGAGAGCAGAGCATTCGCCAACCGCCATTTCTGTTACATTGAAAACATCGTGTGATAATAACAATCAGATTCGTTTTGAAAATCTTGTTAGCTCTGAACAGATTATTGTTTCTTGAATAGTTCTTGTAATTTAATTTTCAATTTTTGTCTTCTATCAGTTGCTTACTAAATTTGAACCGGATAATTATAATTTAAAAAATCCACAATCATGATCTTCTCATCACATTTTATTTACTGTGATGGTTGCCCGAAAGCAAACAATGAAACCTCTTTTTTACAAAAAATACTGGAAAATGTCTAATGATAAAATAATTCAAATTTACGGCCTCTTGTCAGCTGTTCAAATAAATAGACTCCTATCACATGTTTGAACTTTGAGATCAATATTCAACTGATTCAACATATGACTTCAACATGAAACATTTTTTTATTTGAGAACATTATTTTTATGATAGTTCTTTCAAATTTTCCGCTAATAAATCAGCTGTTTTATTGAAATCATATGGATTATCCAAAAAAATGATTTATTCAAATTCCATATGACATTTTTTCTAGCCGTGATTATTGTGTTGAAATATATATGAATATATTTAAATATATATACAATATTTATGTAGATACGGGAGTTATATAGATATATTGTTGCTGAGAACTTATCCTTTTTTCGCCTGAAAAAGGATGAAGGAGTCGATCGATTTCATTGTCCAACGAACTTGACCTGTATAAAAGTTCGAAGAATATGTGTTCTAAATTTGAAGTTGATTAATTGAGGCGTTCAGCAGTTGTTGTCAAACATACAGACCTACAGACAAACGAACAGACGGACAACGACTTCGGCCTTGAGTCAAAGTAGGAACTCGCTAATGCTCGTTCAATTATATAATCAAAAATCACTATGAAATAAAACAAAATATATTTATTGATATCTGGATCTAGTAATCTACTAGAATGTACTGGTATTAAATTGTATTTGGTCCTTACGGCAGGGGATGGAGACCCGAGTATATAAGACCCATTCCACTTTCAAACTCCCCGATCTATTTTTTCAAATGAAAATGCAACCCCTAGTTATCGGAACCATGCTTCTGCGATATTTTGTAATAATCGATAGCCACTTTTCTACAATCATTGCTATTCCTCTATTTATATAGACTTAAACGAATGGAATTCTATTAAGGTAAATCAATAAAAACATTGGAAACACTTACCAATGAGCAGTTGGTTTGGACTGGACACTTTTCACATTTCCATTCACAGGAACAGTTACTGTGAGATTTAGTAGAGGAGATGGTGATGCCATGGCATGACTATTATATTTGTAATCTATTTTCAAATCAGTTTGATTAGTTTCACATTTCCAGTATGCCACCAACTGAAAAGGACAGGAGCCAGCACCACATTTCGCTTTTATCTGCAACAATAGACACATTCGATACCCAATATACATTTCACATTTAACCTTTAATAATTATTATGATAATTATACACAAATTACTCATTTGGCTGAAAAGCATATTCAAATGTTTTCTTGATCAATAAAATGAAACCAACATGGCCAAGAATTTAGATTGGTCTAGAAAGCAAAACAGTAGCATTAAAAACACAAAATAGAAAATTTTAAAAGAATTACTTGAAAATTGAATAATATTTATCAATTGTATTGGGAAAGTTGACTGTGTGTGGCAAGCTGTTCTGTATCATCACACGTTTTTCAGAAGAGTTTACAATCAGTCTTAGCAGAGACTTACACATGACGTTTTATAATAATATAAGACATGTTTCAGGAGAAATCTGCTCAAGAAAATAATGAGAAAAATTCAGTCATGCACCTTACTCCTTACACAAAATAATAATAATAAAATTTCCATGAAACGTGTACCCAAAAATATACTATTTTGATAAATTTGATATTTCCTTTTTTTAGGGCTACCGTACTTTTATCAAATTTTTTAATAAATGTAGATCTCAGTAACCTTTTTTAAATAATTTTATTTCAACTTCTTAGGCATTTCCAAATGTGAATAAACATTTATTCATTTATTTTCATTTGAAAATGACTAAAAATTCGAAACATGTTATGTTAAAATGAAATTATAAAAAGGGTACTGAGATCTAAATATATTGAAAACTTTGATACATACAAATTTACTATATGCTATCGAGACGATGGTAACGGACGATTACACCTTTTCATAAATTCTTCAATTTTATAATTTTCAGATGCTTCCAAAATGATCATTTCAAGTGTAAAATCAGCTAGGAAATAAAATTGAATCAGTAAAACCGAGTACATTAATTGGTTATTGAAATAATTGACCAAATTTGCCAAAAACTCAATTTTTCAACTTGAAAGGTTGACTTATAACCTAATCATATCCTAATATTTTAAATGCTGGTACTTGATTCTTAAGAAAAAGCATTAGGCCTATTTATGATTGGCTGAAAGTCACACAAATCACAGATTACGATTAAATGGAGACAAATAAGAAAACAATACAGGAAATTTGAAAGGAATGATGGTAGATTACTCAAAAAAAACACCTTGTCAACGCCTGGTTTGTGAATCATAAAATAAGCTCATGAAATTATTGCATGAGCAATTAGCAATGAACTAATAAATTTTTTAAAGAGCATTAGAGTATCATGTTTTTATGTTTTCATCTCTGAGATTATTTGCAAACAGAGTATATTATGAAACACCTGTTCCAATAACCTCCAAAGAAGAAATTAATAGAATAAAAGTTTACGAAGGGACTTCGTTAAATTATTTGAATCATTATAACTACAAAAACCTAAAAATGAAACAAACCGACCTAACCAAGCAACAAACTTAGGTAGCCTTCTATAAATGTAGAAGGCTATTGTTGCAAACAATTAATAATTTTTATAAAAAATATTGGAAATTAGTCTGAAACATAGTCATATGATCGATACAAGACCACGTTTTCAATAATAATCTATTACATATCAATTCAAAATTTACAAGTTCATCATCTTTTAGCAAGTTTATTATCTTTAATAAGTTTATTAGCTAAATTTTAAGTTTATTAGCTCACGAACCGGGCAAAAGTAGGCTATCCTTTATTATAAATCTTAATAACTGAGGTACAAAAATGATAAAGTTCAGTTGAGGAAGGAATAAATAAATGCAATGTTGGATCCTTGAAGTACCTGATATTTGAGAATATCAACGTTGAAATAGGAGGCGCTAGGATTCTGTTCAGATTGCCTTCTTAAGAGAGATGTCAAGGCACACATATTGAATTCATACACACTGCTCTCATCCGTAGACTGTGAACTATCTCTGAAAAGTTGACACAAAATGTCATAAGAATTACATCCCTTGCTAGGTTGTGACAAGCTCTCAAATTGCAACGATCAATATTCAAAAATCAATAAAAAAATTACATTGAACTAGAATGTTCCCGTGCTGATCTGCAGCATTATCTGAGAGGCCATGTTTATTAATAATTGTTGCATTGTCAACGGAGAAAATCAATATAAATTAGTTTATCTTTGCACAATAAACTAAAAAGAAACATTAGCACTTCAACACGAAATACCGACTAAAAATTTAATATTTTAATGTGAGGAAGCCAATATAAATGAAAATTTTTCTAAACAAAAATTATTTGTCGGAAGTCTATATGGTGTGATAAATACACATGACTTGAGTTTGAAAATAATAATATTTCATCCAAAAATCAATTATTGAAAGAATTTAGACTGACTGTTATTTAAATTATATTTTGCAGTCAACAACAAACGTTCGAATGATAGTAAACATGATATATTCTATTATGTAAACATTGGCTCACCGAGGGCATGAACGTGGAGTGACCATGAGGGCACACGTTCTAGCCTTAGACTCATCTATTTATAAACTCCAAATTTTTGGGAGGATTGTTCTTAGTTCTTAGTCTTGTTCTTGTCTTGTTAGTTAGTGTTTCCGTTCTTAGAGACATAGTAACGTCTCCCTCTGATTTAGGCTAATTTCTGGACAGTTGTATTTCTTGATATCACAGGCTACCACAGTCCGGGTAGGATAACTCTGTGTGTCAAGGGAACAACTGGAAAGAGTAGTACTTTCATCAGTCAGGCATTTGTATTTTAAATTAATTAATAAAAGTCGCGGAAAAGTGTTATAAACATGGAGAGTCAGATAAGTCAATGTTTTTTGATTAACTATAAAATGTTCCTGAGCAGCCAAGCGAGTACCCCCAAATAACATTATAATATATTAATACTAGCGAGCCCCTTAAATAATATAATATAATCAATGTAAATGTAAATGTCCATATTTCAATTTAGAATCTTATTTTATACATCTTTAATTAAAAACAATTATATCATAACCAACGTGGTTAATATTATTATATATATTCACAATCAAAGAAACCCCCCTTACAATGGATAATATCATTCTTATTTGTTAAATCAGTTAATCTTATATCCTTAATGTCGAATAAAATACTGTACATCCCAGAAGTAATTTTTGTAAAAAACATTTTGTCCCAACCATGTTCACTTTTGGATTGATATCACAAATCTCTATCCACTTTCCAGACATTATCCACTTTCCTAACAGGAATCCACTTTCTCAAGCCACTTCCCCGTGTTTCGGATGGACACGTTAAGCCGTCGGTCCCGGCTGCCTAAAAAACAGTCGTTAAGTCATGTCAGAGGCCCTGAAATTGATCAGGAGCGACCTGAAAACTCTGACACGAGACCTGAGCCAGCCAGGTTACACGAATATTATTATTATTATTATTATTATTAACAGGTATTGCCGATTGCGAATAGTTCTATTTAACAATAGATCACGATTAAGAAAAATTAATCCAACTACAGCTAGCGAGTTGGTGAGAGGGGATTTTGAAGATGACAGAGGCACCCGTGGTGCGGCTTCAAACTGATTGATGAAAGAAATAATAATAAATAGATTCTTGTCCAAGTTGAAAATTTTGAAAGGGTATAAATTTGGATGAATTGAAGCAACTCGTTTTTTACTAGTAGGGCCTATATACTTTAAAAGTATTAGAAATGATGAGAAAACTTAGATTTTGTCAAGGAGTTAGATTTTCTGCAGAACCAAAGATGGTTCTGTAAGCTTTTATAATAAATCAGAGAAATTTGACAGAATCGAAGTTTTCTTATTATGGAGAGATTTCACAGTATCACCATCGATTCTACCAATTTTATATTAAAAATGCTTTAAAAATATTTAATAAAAATTTTTTTTCAACATAGGAAATTTGAGATAATTTTCAGACTTTATGCACCTCCTTTTTCTATCGTCCTAGATCATAATTATTACATTATTCACAGTTGAAAGCGTAAGATGAGTTCAACGATAAACCAAGTCATGTATAATGAAATCCTTGAGGTTCAGGACGTTGATTTATGGCTGAAAACATCTTCGGGTGGGAATTATAAAATACGTTTCGTGCCAATCAAAAGTTTGGTATTGAAACCCCACAGAAAAACTAAAATCATCTATCTTTTAATAATGTATGTAGGAGAATGTATGGCAACCAATCACTGCTCTGAGGGTGCGGGCAAACTGCTGAATGGTTGGATGTTCAATGTTCATGAGTTTCTAATTTCTAATTTGAGCCATAATTTGAGTCCGGACACGGAAAGTAACATATTTTCTATCACAATGAATGTTGTATGTTCGAATACAGTATAGGCTAAGCATTAGATAGTTTCAATCTTATAGTTTCTTTGTGTGTTTTGTAAATCTTATTCAGAAAAGGATTCAACTTCTCTGTGATGAAGACTCACAGTGTAAGCATTCGTTGCTTTAGAGAGTGCAGTATAGCTCAATTCTAACCCCTGATTATATTTCTAGTGAAACAATATTAATCATAAATCACATTAAAAAAGATAAAAAGTCAAATGATTAGAATGAAAACAAAAAGATATTATACTCACAAACTAACGAGTTGAGTGTTAGGAAGAACATTCTCTAGTTTGCCAGAATTACGAACACGGAAGGTTAATTGAGCTGGATTAGGGTTATTTGCGAGGACAGCCACAATGCCTGCTGGGAATGACACCATCATATCTCCTGACAGCTTCACCTGACACCTATCACCAAATTACAAATTGCCAATCAAATTCAACATATAAAATTCACAATCATTCAATAGAAGTTACACTAACAAAATAATTTACTCAACATATACAATCAGATCAATCCTTCTCTTCGTGAACTTTATAAATACGCAATATAGAGAATATTCTTCACGTGGGCTGAAATGCATGTGTGCGAAGAAGAGTCTCAATCTATTTCTAATTTCATTTTCATTCAGAGGAGAAAACAATATGAAGAAGAAAAGACGAATATGAAAGAGAGTCGTCAGGCATCCTTATGTTGTTGATGCTAAAGGCACGAATGAGATGTTCATGATTTTTTTATAAAATAATGATTTGATTTTCTTTCTCTTTATGCACGTGCACAAGAAGTGCCTTGATAAAGAGTTGTCGAATATCTAAAACCTGAAATTTCGTTCAGAGCTAATTAATAGGGTATCGTCTTGGATGGCTTGTTGCGGCCTTGATAACTGCCTTTTGCACGATCAGCAACGGTTTTTAGATATCCATTAAACTCCCTATACAACATTCCCGCTGTGGAGTATACATAAATCACTTGATAGTAGAACAAAAATTTTAATAACGTGGATGGTAATGACTATTTATATTTTCTAAGCTCTATCAATACAGTAGGCGAGTGGTCTTCAAGAACATACTGGTTCAGAGGCCCCATGTGCAGTTTAGTTTTACACATGCAGTTACTTACATAAGTTTTGAGTCTATGGTACTTTTAATCAATTTATTTATACTATCTAACATTTACAAATCAAAATCCAAGGTACTTAGATAACAGCTGTTAACCATTGACAAAAATGTCAGTGTCGAAATTTTTCAATTCGATATTTTTAGGAAGGTGAAATTTGTTCAACTTACTTGGTTTCATCGGTCCCTCTAAAATAAGAATGGATAATTTCATGGAATGCTACTGCGAGTGGAATAGTGTCTGCCATGCCAATGGTGAGCGGAGACGGACCTCGAGACGATCCGATTGAGACACCAGCGGTGCGAAACTCCAAACTGCCCAAACTTCCAATGCTGTCAGCCCGAGCTATTGCACTGCCCTGCCCCGACCAAGATGGACTCACGCGCCCTCTCCCCTGACAATCGAAACAACAAAATACAATAATAATAATGATAATAATAATAATAATATTACAATATTAGATTGACCTTTTGTTGCTTATTTTTGTGCAGCAGGACAGCCTTGCTTTGTTGCACGCACATCAGGCTCTAGATCCTATCTGATACCATTTGATACCTATTTGGCTATTGATACGATGGAAGAATTTTTAGATGTTGCAGCTCATCAACTGCTGGATAATTATAATAATAATTAATAAGAATCTCAATTTATTGCTTTATAAATAGACAAAGGACTTCTGCAACTGCAAATATTGACCAATGTACTAAATAGCAGGCGAGATCCATTAAATGAAACTGATCAGAAAACTGTGCCCGGACCGGGAATTGTACCCGGTACCCCTCGGTTGCCGGCCGAGTGACTTAACCACTTGTCCACCAGGCAACTCTCCAAACAGCTTCATTCAATTATGATGTTAGCCTTTCTGGCCAGGTATCAAGGATGGAAGAATTATTAGATATTGCAACTCATCAACTGCTGAATAATTATAATAATAATTGATTAGAATCTCAATTTATCGCTATATAAATAGACAAAGGACTTGTGCAACTCTAATTGACAACATCAGCTGTTGGAGCACCTAAGGAGTAGATAAAGCCGCCTACGTACTTCTCCTCGCCTGGAAGGTGGTCTTGGAATAGCAATGGAGGTGGTTGGCGTGGGAGTCTGTCTTGGCCCATGTTTCATCGGCGGCAACGCTTCTATTTCTCCCACTTCCGAAAATATATCTCCCAAATCTGAAAAAGAGAATTTTTGAAAAATTGCGTTTAGGCCTACACGTTACCGCCAACATTATAAATATGACAACGCTAATTTGCTGTTATGAATGATAGTGTGAGCAGCATTCTTGTACACTAATAGGGGTGAATTATGAGAACGGTGAGCTCTACAAACCTGCATAAGATGGGGTGGGTTGCGGTGGGGCTGACTGGAGCGGTGCATAGGGGTGATTGTTGGCGTTTGGGTTGGCCGTGGGAGTAGACGCACTCGACGCACTCAACTCCACCAGATCACTCTTCACTTTCCTTCAAACAAAAACCATTCATATTATGTAGTTGGATAGTTTCTTCTGCACTCCAACAACAGAAGTTTTCAACTGGATTTGACATCCAAGTGTTTGAAATCTCAAGAGACTATAGATGCTTTACATAAGCTGTTAGGAGGTTACATCACATACGCGAGACAGACTAAACCGCTTAAGCAGTTACCTAATATCAATTTATACCGGGTAATTTTCTAGTCCTGCTGCCCAATTTGATAATTACCAATATTAATAATTTATTCCTGATAAAGGGAATTTTGTTTTGTCGCACAAACTTTGTAGCCCTACTTAATCATTATACACACGACAGTACGGGTTGATTATGCTTGAGCTGTGTAACATTCTGTGTGAGTTCCGGTCGTCTTCTGTATAGAATGTTTTATACCAAGAAAAAGATTTGAACGTGAAACAAACACTCCAAGGTCACCAGACCTCATATCCAAGGTCTTGAAGAATAATCCACACAATATTGATGGACTTGAAGCCCAAATTACAGACTTAATCACAAATGATTCCAGTACAAGCCTAAAAAATGGTTTCTGCTAATATTGCAAAAATAGTTAAAGCGTGAGTAACCTCAATGGGTTTAAATTATGAGCATTTTATTTAATAATCTTTGGTAAGTGAGCAATGTTCTTCTTCTTTTTCTCTTGCCGTCAAAGCGTTCGGGTAGTAAATAAGTTCAACTACCGTACATTACATCCAAATTCCCGTTCGGCACGTTTTGACTATATTTAGAATATTATCAGAAAACTTTTTGAGTTTCACTGGAAACATTTGTAAGTCTTTAATTTGCCTATAATTCAAGGTGTAGATACACTTTTCAATGAGTCCATCATTAAATTCTCCAGTAATTCTCGTGTTGTGAATCAGGTTGTTGACCATCCTTCCACAGCTCAGATGGTGGGACAGTCTGTATCTTGGAATAGCAGCTTTAGCTGCCAATCATCACCCATGAATCAAATAATGTTTCATAATCCTCCGAAGGTGTTTTTTTATCATATGTTGGAAGGGATGTGTGCTGTGCTGAGTAGGAATAACTAGGTGTTTTCTTCTTAGATGATGTGTTCTCTCCTACCAAATTCAATAATTTTGTCGCTATTCCATTCTGGCTTTTCACCAACTTACTTCCACACTCCAACTTCCTTAACCTTTCTTCCTCTGTTTTCATGTCATCTTTTATATTATTGATTTTATCAGAAGGTCCCATTTTTATACTATTAATTTACTTTCTGCCTTTTATAATTTCTTTAGTTGATCCTTAAGTTTGTTTCTCATTGAAGATGATATCATTGCATTGTTCTCCTGTATCAACTTTGAATAAGGAGAATCAAATTGATGCAACCTTCCTCCAGCAACTTGAACACACTTTATAAATCAGTTTTATAACCCTACATCATTAATTAAACAAAAAGACAAGGAGCAATCCGTTCAAACAATTAACAGTGTAACGCAGTGCTACGAACTTCCATTTTTCAGTATAATATAATAAAAATGGTCATTGCTGTTCACTCTTACTGCATAGATGAGGGTGTAACGTGTAAGAGGTTTGGCTCCGTCGAAATTCTGCAGCAGCCATCCCGGTGCAAATTTATATACTTGCCTCACATTTTTATTAGCTGTTTTCTTATTAATCTAATGTAGTGGTAGGCCAAATAGTCTGGGTGCCAAATTCAAAATAAGGGGGTAACCTTATTTTGTAATATGTCGTTGAGAAGATGATCAATCCCATCTTTTTCTTAGTAAATTAAATTTCCAAGAGAATAGTATCAGATTCATGTCCAAGTTATATCTTTATTAAGAACTAAGTTATGATTTTTCAAAAAAGAGGTTAATTTTAAAAAAACAAGAATTTGAGTATTTTAAGTTTTTGCTCGCTTAGATCTTCTGACGTACTCATTTAGATCGTGTGAATCAAAATACCTCTAAGGATAATTTTGTCCTCTACAATTTGAGACAAAGTAGACCTTTCTATCTTTAGTTTTTGAACTAGGGCAGTAAAAAGATATACTTGTAATCCAAAATCCATATTTATGAGGAAAATCTTGAGACCAAGTAGACCTTTCTATCTTTAGTTTTTGAACTAGGGCAGTAAAAAGATATACTTGTAATCCAAAATCCCTATTTATGAGGAAAATCATTTCCAAAAAAATTTATAAGTGCTTGCATTGAGATTTTCTTTAGTAATAATGTCTTCTAGATCAATTTCTAGCAGATAAGCCACTTACCGACCTGAATTTTGATCCCTTCAAGGATCTCAATCTAAGGATACCTCTAACTATTGTTAAAGTGATCTCAACAATCTATAGCTCATTCTTTTCAGCTCATCAAGGCGGTCTAAATTCATATATCATATGCTGAATATGTTCAAAACTGACAAAAATCATTCCTGAGAAAAAAATGATTTTTTCCAGCATAAAGGCTTCCAAAAAAGGTCATTTTTGCTTACAAATGAGTATATCTTCTAATTCCTTTGGGATAAAGAATTGGAATTATCATGGAAATGTAGATCAATTCTTCCTCTTTAATCAAGGCATATGATAAAAAATCAATTTTTTGCTCAGGAATGATTTTCGTCAGTTTTGACCGAATTCAGCATATGATATATGAACCACGTATGACGCACCACCTCAACAAGTGCAAATAAAATAAACATCATCTAACAAACATCTAGTGTTAAATACTTACCCACCAATTTGTTGCGAAACTGACTGTGATCGTTTCATGTGATGCTCAACGTCAGATGCTGAGGTTCGGTGACCCTGAAACACATTCAACTACACATTTATTTATTACTAGCGAGCACCTCGTGCTTTGCAACATAGCTTCACAAAATTGGCGTAGGATGATTTTTTGTTTGGAAAATGCATAATTTTCTACAATCACGCGTAAAGCAACTCTTAAGATTGGATGGTAGTAGACGGCAAACTGCCGAACGGCGAAATCAAGCCCCATAAAAACAATGTAATTTTTATTAATCTCTTGGAATAGATAGAGCCTCTAATTATGGACAGAACTCCACGTTCTTAATGTCATTGGAAAGACAATTCAATTTTCCAGGGGCGTGACTTTTTACTTTTTCTATTTTTAGTTTATTTTAATAATTATTGTGTAATTGATCAACTTGAACTCTAATTATTGAAATAGACTAAAAATCGAAAAGTAAAAAGTCACGCCCCAGGAAAATTGAATTGTTTTTCCAATGACATAAAGAACGTGAAATTCTGTCCATAAATAGAGGTTCTATCTGCTCCAAGAGATTGATGAAAATTAGATTGTTATTATAGGGCTTTGATTTTGCCGTTCGGCAGTTTGCCGTCCACTACCGCCCACCCTTAACCAACTCTGGTTCATAGTTACGACTGTTACTGGGAAGTGTTCTCTGATAATGAACTCAATTGCGATGATGTTCAATTTTAGGTTTTGTCAACAGAAAATCAGATAATTATAGTTTTTAATAATCTTTCAAAGGTGTCGCAGATGCAGATGTTTTATATCATGTAATTTTTCTACAAATATATTTTATTTATGATCCAAATGAATAGGACTACTTACAGGTAGTATAGCAATCGGAGAAAGAGACAGATTTTCGACGGTAGCACGCAATTCGTCAACACTAGCACTCATCGGGGCAGCTCCATTACTCAATGGCTTTATTTCTACATGGATTTTTCGTTCTCTTTCATCATCTGCAATGAACGCAATCGAATCAAACTTGCAATAATCGCACTATTATACTTATTAATACACATTTATTAATGGATTATAAGCTATAAAAATGGTGAATCATATACTTTTAAAATAGACCGACAAACTTCGTGAGTAGTTTACTGACATTAAAAAAAGTTCCAGTAAACATGGGTCCTAAAATAGAAATGCGTGTTAACGAGATGATGACGGCTGAAGATTCCACATTTTCTTCAAAATTTCAATTTTACAATTTTCTGGTGGCATCGTGTGGATACTTGAATGATAATATTCTAATGTAAAATGAGATGAGAAATTGAATAAATACGGGGTTTTCGGACTATTAGAATAAATTGGAAGAGAACATTTTTTAAAGAACCCCTGTTGTTCTCTAAATTGTATATTATTACGATTATCAAAGTACCCTCATGATGCCTTAAAACTATTCAATTGAAAATAAAAAAGTGACATCTTCCACCATCATTATGTTGGTGGCAAAACATTTTAGTACCTGGAAGTGTTTTATTAATTCTAATGTGAGTGAGCATTACTTTTGTCGAAAATAATATAATAGAAATTATACTTGCAAGACAATTTTGTAAATTTTTGGCATGAGGCAAATGACATGCTCTGAAAGATGCAATTTGGTTTCCGTAAAGGCCTCTCTACCACACATGCTCTGATCAAATTAGTGGAGGAAGTTCTGGACTGTTTTGTGGAGAAATGTTCTGCGGCTGTGTCTTTTTGCGACCTCAGTTTTCGAATGTGTATCACATGACATACTGCTTGCAAAGTTGAAGCACTTACATGTTAAAGAATTGGTTCTTCTCCTCCTATTTGCTTGGCAGAACTCAATATGTTAGTGTGGATGGTAAATAATAATAATAATAATAATTAAAAGAGCGTCAGCGAGTTCCTTCTTTTGACTCAACGCCAAAGTTGTTGTCTGTCTGTGTGTTCGACAATAACTTTCGAACGTCTCTATTTAGCCCAGGCAAATTAGACTTTTGCCTCCAAAAAAATAAGGTAAGGCTGGAAATCGTCTTAATCGACTTTGGGCATCCTAAATAAGTTTACTATGAGTTTGCGACGGATTCCGAGGTGTGCATAATACAGGGTGACTAGAAAACCACCAAATTTCGGCTCTGTTTTTAGTTTTTCGCAATTTACGCTAAAACGAAGCGTCTGCCAGAGAATATAATTCTCACACTTTTTTTAGATAATAAAATTTCCAAGAGATTGGTATCAAATCCAACCTTCTATCTCAAACAAGGACCGAGGAATAAGATTTCAAAAAAGTGTTATTTTTTGAGAAAAATGAAAATTTTATCTTATTCAGTATTTTATTGCTCATATCTTCCGTCTAATGAGTTAGAAAGGTGTATTCCAAAATCCTTCTGCGGATGATTTTATTCTCTACAATTTTAGACCAAGAACTTCCTATCTTGTTTATTTTTTGTGTTAGGGCTTTCAACATGTTTCCTTCCATAGAAAAATACCATATTTCCCCAATTAACCTCAAAAATTAGTCTATATATTCTTGTATTGGAGTTTTATCACTAGAATATTTTTTCTTATATCATGTTTTGATTTTATAATTACTATACCGCCCTGAATTCAGGTTATTAACAGTAGGAAGGACTCTCCAAGGATAATTTATATAGATAAATAAATAATAAACTAAGAACCTTCGTAACTTTCGTAAAAGTTGACGGATCGTGACAAACTATAGCTCATTGTTTTCAGCTCAAAAAGGCGGTTAAAATTCATATATCATTTATTAAAGTTGACCGAAATTGAAGAATTTTACAACCTTGAGTACTTTATTTCTCATATACCGAGAAAAAGGCTACTAATTGTGTTCAAATGCGTCTATCTTGAGAACCATTGTTGGGAAATGGAGTGTTCACCAAGACATTTCAGAGACATTTTCAAGTGATTGCGTATATTAACACTATTTCCATTATATACGTCTATTTTCCAATACAATGCTTACTTTTCTTTAAAGATAATCCCGATAAAATGGAGTTGAGGAGTGCTACTCATACACATAATACTAGATGGAGTTCATCTATTAATGTAACGAGGAACAGAGCCCACAAGACAGATCAAGGCCCCTCTAATGCCGCAATTGAAATGATGAATAGATTCCCATTCAGATACGACAACTTGAGTACAGAAAATTCAGAACTGTTCTGGGAATGATCCTAGTTAATAATCCATTTTATTCTGCAAAATATTATATAGAAAAAACTGGATATAATCTATCATAAGCTAGTAAGGAATGTAAAATTAAGTTAAATGTGAAGGTGTGTTATGTTGTATAAATCTTCATTTTATTTTATACTATATTATATTTTGTTGACTGGCCTATACGTCAATGTGTGATGTACTATTGAGGCTAATAAAGATATTCTATTCTATTCTTTACCCTGTAGAATAGTTTTATTAACATTTTCAACTGTAGATCAACCCGCACTTTTTCTTCTCGGTGAACTGCCTTAAAAAGGAAGAAGGTTAAATAGATAGATGTATATTGACAGAGACTGATCAAGCGTTAAAATCATGATTATGTGTTTATATTCTGATTATATAATTCTCTTGTGAGAGTAAACTAAGATTAATTTAAGAATAATATATAATATTTAAAACCAATTAGAATAATCACTTGCCTGAGTCAGTATCAGAGCTGGAATAGAAGCTGAGCTTGTCATTTTCCCAGTTTTCAATCTTAGGCCTGATGCAATATCCTTCCTCATCGACATCTGGTGTGGGTGTTTTGCATTTACTTCCAATTTCTTCTTTTTCTTCACTGGTAACAAAGAAGAAAAGTCTGATAACTATTGAAAATATTGCAGTTCTTAATTTGTGAAAAAGTTATACGAATTTATTCCGTAAAAAAATGCACCATTCAAAAAACGTAATTCCATTAATGAGATATCCCGTTGATATTGGAGAATTATTCATTAGGAATTATGTTCATAACCAATAGGAATACTGCAGATCGATCTACACATAATCAGAGAATACTACTTAGATCACCACAAAAATTTATGTTTAAAAATGAAGCAGAACTCACTTGTCAGATTTATCATCCTTATTACTAGCATTGTCAGGTGCACCATCTTTTTTCTTTTTAGCTGTTTTCTCTTTGCGCCTCCTTCTGCTTTTCAAAAACCCTAAAATAAATTCGATTGTGATTAATAATTTTCAAGTACTTTTTACAAAAACTAATAAAATTTTACTTCGAACTGTTTATCGAGTACTTAATTATTGATTATACTTCTGGCAATTTGAGCATTGGTGATTTTAATATGCAAGTTTGTCACTAATTTGATAAGATATTTGAACAATAGTTCTAAAGACATTGTAAAATCTATGTCGTTTCCAACATCAACTTCCAGAAGGTTATCTGATGAATAAAATTTGAACACTCTCAATAACTTCCTATTGCGCAACAGTGAATCGGGCGAGAATAAAACAAAATAAAAAAGTTACTTTTAATCATACCAAATAAAATAGGAAGCGGTTTGCCCCAGTGGTAGAAAGCGTCTAATCGGTGAGATTAGATAAGCGACGTGCCTCTGCCACCACTGTTGTACTGGTGACCGGTTCCTCTGAATTCAATTTATGAGCCTCAAAAATCGCTTCTCGGTGGTTCGGAACCCACCTACAGCAGTAGGTCCATTCATCTCTCTTCCAAGCAATTCATAACCGAAGTTATTCATTTTATGACTTGTCAAAATGAACAACTAATATTGGTTAGTGAAGCGATTATCAGCAATGGCTGCTCATACAACATAATATTGTTTATCTAAGCAGATATTAGTTGTTCATAAGATGAATGAACTTGTCTCAAGATTGCTGAAATCTATCGAGCGAAATGAGGGACATCTTTGGCATTACGGCCATAATAATTGTACTTCTTGCAAGCCAAGAAGTTTACTGGATATATTAATAATATGGATATCGTATTCTATCAAGCGAGCAATTTCTGTTTGTAAGTTCTGTAAAAATACGGTATGTGAATAAGAGTTGGGATGGCTAGTTACCTTTAAACTCTCCCACTTCAATTCATCTCTACTCAATGACTTTCAAACCCCATCTCCTCATTTTCTATCTCTGGCTATAAACCATGGTCAATTTCTTTCCAAATAAGATAAGGTATGAAAAACTGACGAATATTTCACAAATAAAATGTTGAACTTTGTTCATTCCTGTGATGGTATGACAGGTCATGTAGCCTACTTATAGACTATATTAAATTAGTTATTCTAAATCAGACATGGACAAACAAAATTGGCTGAAAAGCCATGGAGAAGCTCTTCATACAGAATATTATAAATGCTTTCTTATATAAGTTTTCCCATGAAAACATGAATAACTCTGGTAGAAATGAATTTCAACCCATCCTAAAATCAATGTTTTAAAAGAGCTGATTGGAAATTAATGTATGTGAATATCTTTTTTTAATACAGCCTTTCAAAATCCGATCAATCTTTTATAATAAGCCTGTAGACTAAGCATCAAGGAAATAAATACATTTTAAGAGTATTTAAGCAATGGTTTTTACCTGTAAATACAAACTATACTGCCACTACGGACTGAGCAGTGGAGGAGGGTTATACTCATATTACGGATAACAAATAAATAAATAAATAAATATTTCAACCAGTATTTCAGTAATAGGCTATATCTTACTAGTACACATTACTTTATTTGTTATGGGTTCAACTCTAGCAAGGCAATTTTGTAAACTACATTTCAACTGGAAGTGCAGCATTATAATGATCTTATAATAGTTCCAAATATAATACAAAGCAATTGTAACATGCTAAATAAGTTGAGTCCTAATAATTTAAATAACAGTGAATCGACAGTATTAAAACTGGATGTTTGTAATGATGAGTTTAAGTTCTTCAAATCTTTTCTTTCAAAGCGATGAAACAAGAAACAATGAAATATCATAACAATGAAAATGAGAATCATGTTACGGCAATTGTTTTCTTTTATGATTTTCCATTTCCTCAAGAAACAGATAATGCTTTTGATGTAAAGGACGTATCAATTGAATAAGTGAATATTTTTTACCTTTAAAACTAAAGAATGAGTGAATTTTGAAAGATAAAGTTGAAATATTGCACTAAAAAACTAAATGAAGGGAGAACTATCTACTGATAATATAATAGAAGTTTGATTTACTCACCATTTTTTGGAAATGATAAATGATTAGGGAGATATTGGATGACAGCAAACGGTAATTTGACTTACTTTATGATAAATTGATATTTATAAATAGTAATAAGTAAAAATATCTATGCTGCTGTAAAAATACCAATTAAATTCAAATTACTATTACAAGCGCTAGATGTATGTATATGAAATGCGGGAGTGATTATTTATTATAATAAGAGCAGCTTATATATTGGGAATAAAAAGGTAAGACCTGTCGTCCAAGCGGTGATACTAGAATATGAAATAGTGGGAGAGAGAGAGAGTGAGTCGCCTGGCCCTGTCTTGGCAGCTTCCCCTGAGCCAGCGCACGCAACAAAAACAACATCATCATTATCACATGGCACCTCAAATATCACCCATATAAACACCTAAATATATAGAAAATATATAACTAATAATAATGTTGAAACTATTTAGCTCAGTTTTTTCCCTTACCGAATAACAAAATTTATTCTTGACAGGAAAAATTATGACTTTGGTGAAACATGAAGATTATAAAGTGTGATTCAAGCCAAATACATATCGAATCAAGAGGTTTAATTAAACGAAAAATGAATACATCAACATGTTCATCTCGCTTTTCGATTTCATTTATGGAAATGATGTCTTGCATGTGTCCCCTCTAATGCGCTGGCACGCATCAACTCTGTTCATGAAATTCACTATACGACAAGTTTCCACTTCCATTATGCCGAATGTTCATGTGTTGAATGATTTATAAGTGTCGTGTTTCATGCAATTATTTATTCAGTTTAGAAGATCGACGCGGTACCTTAGTTGAGTCAAATCGAAACTGAGTGTTATGGGAAATAGTCCAATACATAGGAGTAAATGCACTGTACAGAGTAATGTGTATTCGTGCCCTTTGAACAATATTGATTCATCAGTTAGTCATTAGCTGGTGTGAGTTGAACACATTAAAGATGCTCGACTTTCAAGATGGACAAAATTGAGGAAATTGTATTTGTAATGAAAGAGAACAACTTTTTTAAAATTAACTTTCGAGTTTCAAATTCAAGTAATAGCTTCCCCAAATATTGGCCAATATGATTACATAAAAATAGATTATCTCATATCAAGCACCAACCTATAATTTCATGTTGATTTCTGGAAAAGCTTAGGCCAATATAACATATTTTTGCCCAACTGTACTTCTCATTAATTTTGGTTATGGGAATGCAGTGGCCAGATTATGACCAAACAATCCCCATCCCTGAAGTATCCCTCCCCGCCGAAAAGTTTATCTGTCTATGCCACTGTGGGAATGCAAGTATTTTAGAATTAGATTTTCTTTCAAAAACGTTCTTTAAAAACGATAATAATGTAAGTGTGAGTATATTCATTAAAATAATCATAATTGGAACATGCTTATTGAATGTAATGCAAGTATAATATTTGTATAGTAGGCTAAGCTAATAAATAAAATCAAATTCACAACATATTTCGCTCTTCTGAGAGGCATTCTCAAATGCTGTGTTCGAATGAAAAATACTAAAAAGGCTACTGTTATTTCGAATTTCATTTATAAACATAAATTGATAGTAACCATAGGCTATATCAGTAATCAAAAGTAATATTTTATTGTGGAACAAAGATAATATGTGTTTGAAATATCTCAAAAACTTACATGTAAGTGGTTAATATTTTCTTAATATTTATTGAAGAGGTACCATTCATTCAGTACAGAAACATCAATCAGATTAGCAAGCAAAGGGAAATACCATTTGCCTGCCTTATTTCACACCTTCAGAGGGTAATAGTTTGATTAGCCCAGTCAATGCAACCCATATGCACATTCAGGTTCAGTCACTTTATTCATGTAGATTACATAATACATTAAATCGGCTTAAATACTATGCTATAAGAATAAAAATTGTCACTAATCACACAGTTCGCTTGAGATAGCTATGATAGACTATGTAATCATATAAAAAGACTCAGATATGGGATTTAATGGGATATAAGCTAACAATGATAAAAGTTTATGCTGTATCTACATAAAATGCCGGAGTTTAGACATATAAATATCCATTCTTGGATTCAGATTCAATCACTTTATTCATGTAGAACAAAATGAAGAGAGAGATGTTTAATGGAGATGTTCAATGTTCCTGGAGAGGGATGTTCAAAGACATCTCTCCCATTAACATTCAACCAATAGCGAATACGTATTTTGCTGATCTATTCGACTACTAAGAATGGGGGGGAAGGAAGTTGTCGGTCACATTTAGGGGAATATAATTATCATCATAATATCCCCCTCGCTACGCCACTGTATTCCCATAGCCAATATGAATAAGCTTGGCACTTAGACTTGATCCATTTTCAATAATTCTATTTTTCTATCTATTTTTAATAATTCTGACCATTATCGTATAATAGAACTTCTGAATTCTTGAAATTATTACGATAAATAAATATTTTTAAGTTATACAGAGTGGTGCAGAGGAGACGCATTTTTTCGAACTATTAGTAAGCGGCGAAGGGAGGTGGTATTGACCTGGAACGAAAGTTGGCAGACGGCTCATACAATGCTGTTTCAGTTGCTATGGTCGATAACAACAACATCGTGTGTTCGATGTAGAGAGTTTTATTGAAACAATGACTCTGTAGTCAAATTGCAACGTCTTTTCTGTCAATATTTTAGAATTGGACGTAAAGGTGCAGTGCCTGATTGAAATACCGTACTCCGATGGGTTGCAGCGTTCAGAAGTACTGGTTATGTGATGAAAAAGAAACCACCTGGTCTTCCCCGTGCAGTTTGTACTCCGGAAAATGTTGACCAAGTCAGAACGGCAGTTTTTACTAGTCCTCGTCGATTGACTAGACGACATGCTGTAGCGCTGGGTATGTCACGCTACATCACAGAACCGGTAGTACTTTTTCATCATAAACCCGTACTTCTGAACGCTGCAACCCATCGGAGTACGGTATTTCATTCAGGCACTGCACCTCTACGTCCAATTCTAAAATATTGACAGAAAAGACGTTGCAATTTGACTACAGAGTCATTGTTTCAATAAAACTCTCTACATCGAACACACGATGTTGTTGTTATCGACCATAGCAACTGAAACAGCATTGTATGAGCCGTCTGCCAACTTTCGTTCCAGGTCAATACCACCTCCTCTCGCCGCTTACTAATAGTTCGAAAAATATGCGTTTCCTCTGCACCCTGTATGACGAAACCATCAACATAGTTGAACCAAATTTAGACGCACACACACAATCAACACATACAATATTTCAACAACATGGTAAAACCATACAATAAAATGTTTTCATAATAACTTACCACTAGTACAAATTTTAAGAGAATATATATAAAGCATTAAAATCTAGACTGATATTTTTTTGGTAGTGTTAAACACAATCATCATAAGAAAACTATTTCAATAAAAATAATTCCTATATATCTTCACATAATCGGAAGCTGAAAGATAGATCAAATCATCATCATCATTGAGTTTAAGAATAAAATACTTTAAATTGAAAAAAAAAATCAAACAATCCCGTCGAAACCATTTTTTCCAAGGCGTGAGTGAAAAAGGGAAACAAGGGAATATCGATTTTGAATTTACCCAATACACCTTCATGCTCATCAGAAATGAAGATAAACGTTTGAATGTGACAAGGAGGTAGGCTTACCATATTTTCAGGGATTCCTTCAAGTATCATACTCTTAACAAGATTTACCTCTACACCATTTACATATGATGAACGAAAACTATAAAGGAAATAGTTGAAACAGAAGTGTAAATATAGTTGATGATAAACCATTATGAGAATACTATGGATTTTTAGAGTTGAGGCATGACTGAGACACTTGTGTGACAATTTTTCACTAGCTGACCTAAACTATGGATTAAATAGAACAAATATTTCATATGATATTATACTCGTTCACATTCCACTGATGATTCTTATTTTGAGGCCGAAAACCACAAATGATCTTTAGATTAGTGTAAGGATAATGGAGGAAATTCTAATGATGAAAAATTAAGAGAGTCAAGACAATACAATTATTGTATTTTACAATACGTAAAAAAGAGCTGGATCAAATATATAAGTTTTAAGGTATAACAATGACGTAGGAAATAACTGATTAAGTGATAACTGTGTATGAAAAATTAACTTGTTTCATCTCAACATGCACATGCAATCACCAAAGCATACCTTGCAATCAGTTAGTATAACGTCAGCACACTGGGTTTCAAAAACGTTCACACTCTCGGACAACATATAGTTGAAGCGAAAAAAATCAGAGGCTAGAAATAAAACTTTTTTGAAAGTTCCTATTTAAATCAATAACTAAGAAGAAATTTTATACTTGGAAGGTGGAGCAAGACGAGGCACTTGAGATTGCTTTTCATTTTCAATTCACTAGCACCATCTATGAATCTTTTATTCCCAAATAGGGATTAAAAAAGGACAGTTATTCATTTTTAAATGATTATTCTTTGAATATATATAATTTTATTTCCATGAATGTGAAATTTTTGAAAAGTGCTACAACCCCATAATCTATCCCTACATGTGAAATTAAGAGTAATATTATCCAAACTTAGCTAAGTTGTAACCTCTAAAAAAACTAAATGTTATCTCAAAGAGGATCTTCGAATAAATTGCCAGGGTATTTTTTACAGAAAATAGTTGCCGGACTATTTAAACCCCTAGCTACAAAATAATTTAAATGAATTTCCTAACAGACTGTTCCCTCTTGCATCACTGTTAGCGCAGCTGTATTGTATTCATTCTATGTCGATTTAGACATTTTTCAACATGTGAAAATGCCATAATATAAATAGAGAGATTTGTGAGTTAGTATATTAATGTGAAAGTATAGTTAATGGTAGAGGGACTATCAAGCGAACTAAGTCTGCATGAAGCTACCAAAACGATCCGTTCACTTATTTCAATACAAAATAAATGCTTTGCTCATGCCTCAATGCATAACACTGAAAGCGGATGAATGTGAAGTCAGGGAAACAGTTGAAATGCGGTAACAGCAACAAGAAGAGACAAATACAACACATAATATTTGAAAAATGAGTTTACATTTGGATCCTCGAAGAGGGTTGCGGGCTAGCGAGCCAGTTGTTGTTGTTGTTGTTGATGTCACTGCGACTGTTGTTGTCGCAGTGGGACTGGTGGGTGCAGAGGTGGGGGGGAGGGGGGTCTCCTTGCCCGATCCTGCAATATACGCAACACCCATTCAGCAAAATACCACTTTCTCAAATATTAACATAGTTAATTACTCGATTTTGACTGATAATTTATTTTTATTATTGGTATGAAAAACAAGGATTTGAGCAATCTGAATGCGAAATCCATAGAAAAAGAAATAATAGAGCCAGTCAAGCTGTAAGTGTGCGTTGAGCACTTTGTCTAATATCATTGCCCATTCGTTATTATACGTACGTAATATTTTTATTAACTTCCGATTGGCTGTATATCACAGACAAATGTACATAAGGCAATCATGTTATTATTAAGTTAAGTACACTTATGTCCACTTTACAAAGTTACAGACTGGAGGATTGAGGCAGTTGTCCCTTTCAACCAGATTACAAAAAACCTCTGCATAAATATGTTTCCGCCAATTAATAGGCCTAAGCTATGACAATGCCATGATGCGCCGCCCTCCAAGTATGATTGTCACTCATTGTTAGGTCAGGACAGTATGGCGCAAGGTTGATAGTAACTCGTAATTATTTAGGATTCGATAACACCCTACTTTATTAGAAATGGCATCCATGGAAATTAGTAGTACTTTTCAACTATGATTGGGTATTTTCTTGAAGAAATAGAATTAAATCCAATATAATGGTTTAATGTACATGATAAATACGGTACATCATTAATATAATAATTAAATAGATTGTAAATATTTTTGCTTCATATTTGCTTGAGTTAAGATGTGAAGCTGAACCTAAATCTCAACTTTTTGAGAAGCTTGAATTTGCAAAAATTTACTCAAGAGATGCACATGAATTTGATTGAGAACGGAATTGTTCTAGTTGATGACAGATAAGGATGCAATCAATTTCAATGTTTTGCATTGCGTGTCTATTATTAACAACGTGTGGCGTTCCTCTTCTGAGCTATTTTTTTCAGATAGATGGTCGCACATTGGACGTAACCATCACCAACAAAATGCTTCAATTAAAAGCAAGACAGTGGAAAATAATTACTCTAAATGATCGAGAACAAACACAGAACCAATTAGAAGAAGCTATCAATCTGTTAATGACCGTTGGATTAGCATCAAATACTTCGATGAGTCGATAGCATCAAATACCACAAAACGATCTAGTTCACTACTTCATGAACACATAAAAAAACATAGTTGAATAGAGTTTCGGAATGAAAAGTTTGAGTTTGGAATCGTTTGCCAACCAAGCCAACACAAACAAAAGCTGGGCACCGACGGTCTACATGCTTACTGACGGTGTATGGAGGGAAAGATTAGATGAGGATGAGGGACGCAGACATACCCTGCGAATTAGATATGAAGAGGTTCAAGAGGGAAGTGGTCCGACGGGACTGTTTGCTGGTGGCAGTAGTCCACACACTGCCATTACCTTCACGCTTCATTTTCGTGTCAACGGTGACGCCGCCCCCGCCCCCGCAACTGCCACTGCTTACTGTCTCCATGCCCATTCCGTCACTCAACTCCATTGTACCTTCAAATCACAACAACATTATTACAAAACCGCATTTCGGCTATCAACAAGCTAACTCCTCGAAACAATTCACTTTCATGTAGTTTATATTGGTGGGCCCCTTCCAGTTCTACCCAGTAACTGCGCTGCTTGATTCATGTGCTATATTCATGTAGTATAAATATATAAAACACAACTCAGCTATGCTCATGACTGGGGATGCGACAGGTTTTACCATGAAACCTAGGATCCATAGATATGTACAATTTTCAAATGTAGAAATGCCACAAAATATCATCTCAAACAAATCAATTTATAAATTCTTATCGCACAATAAAGCATATTACACAGTCACCAAATTCAATAAAACTGAAAATGATAGATCACAAATTATTGTGTATGTTAAAAAATTACCAATAAAATAAGGATAAATACATAAAATAGATAACAATGATGGAATCATATTCTGAATTGATTTGAATTCATGAAAGTATCAAACTTTATGAGAAAATTGAAACGTTAATTTATAATTTTATCAAGTTTTTATAACTTGAAATCATAAGACATATATGAATGAAAAAGGGATATATAGTACAGAGAAAAACATTTTCAGATAAAGAATATGAAAATCACTTATGATTCTCACCCGGTTTATCAACTCCAGTATATTTGTTTCTGACAAATTGTTCTAGCAGATTTTCCACAGTCATTTCCAAGCATTGGCGTTTAAAATCTACATGTACCTGTAAAAATTCAAATAATTACTTAATGATTACAAGTTCGGAAGTGTTGCCGTGTTTCATTATATGCGAGAATGCGATCATATTCTCGTTTCATTGGGAATACACGAAAGAATTCCAAATTTAAATAATTTTATTGATAAATTAATTATTAAAACAGTGAATAATGTAATTGTACAAGTCACTGGCGGCTCGTGCCCACGAAACGGTGGTATAAGTGTATTATGTCTAAGCAATCAGTGCTGATCTAAAAAGTAATCATGTGGCAGTAGTATATAGAATAAAACATTTATTTAAACATCAAATGAGAGTTATTTTCATTTGCCTGAAGCTGTTTTTGAATCCCTAAAGATTTAAGGCGGCATTTTCATAAATCAATTTATAGGATTTGAACACATTAAGAGTGATCTACTTACTTGTCCAATTAGTTCATGATTAGCTTCAACCAAATCAGCATATATATTCAGAAAGTCTTTCATATTCTTAAGATGGTCCTCTTCCACTTCTTGGAAATGCTGAAATAATTCGATAATAAGAGAGACGCTCATATTTTAGAATGGAAAACATTACTAATTATCAGACAATTGTAATCATTAGTGGAGAGAAATTATTAAAATTGTCGTCGAAAATAAATTCGAGATCATAAAAAAGGAAACAGGTTCAACTTTCAGAGTGAGCGTTACCAGTCTCATGTCCCAAAAGAGCAATGTAATCTTCAACAATCTCTTGGAATACATAGCACTGTTATGGACAGAACTCTTCATGTTCTATATGTTATTGGAGAGAGAATTCAATCCTTTAGATGCTCCACTTTTCACTTTTTAATTATAATATCATTTCAATAATTATAATTTGACACTTAATAATTCTTCTACTTCTTTATCTCTGCCCCGTTATGCCTCGCAGCGTCGGAGTAAAATTTGATACTTGATTAATAATACTTATATTTTGAAATAATATTATACGTATTGAAGTGAAGAGTACAGTGCCTGGAGAATTGAGTTCTATTATTAATGAAAAATATAACAAACATACATACATATTATAATGACATATAACAAATCGATTTTTGTCCATGAATAGCGGAGCTATATAGCGGAGCTAAGAGATAAATAAAAATTGTTTTGTTCTTGTGGGACATAATTCTGCTGAACGGCAAGTGGCCGACTGCTACCGCTCACTCTTAAATAATAACGATATCAACAATAAAGAAATTGTAAATTACACTTAAAGAGTGAAGCATTGTTTACCTTGCAAGCTAGAGACATTTTCTTTTCAAACTCTTCTTTGACTACACTATATTTTTCCACTAGTGCCTTATAGTCTTCTTGGGCTTTCCTAAGCTTAGCTTCTGCTTTTTCTAAATCCCTGGGTGGAGCATTCTCTCTTTTCAGTTTTTCATATTCAATTCTTTTTTGATTACAAGTATCTTTGGCCTTGTGAAGTGTTGCCGATGTTGACTGAATTGCTTGGACAACTTCCAAGGTGCCGCACTCATCTTCCTTCACCTGTCAAATTTCAACACCAACAACTTATTAATCATACATCAAATTCTCAAAATAATATAGAAACTTATGCATGCAAAATATGAGCTGAAAATATGAGCCTGCAATTTAGGCATTACATAATTTACTAATACAAAAAATAGATATCGTAGGCTTCAATACTTCATTATAATATAAAAAAAATTAAAAACTAGTGAAGTCTGAATCTATTGGGACACACAATAAGTTTCGGTTGACGTGTGAGGATCTTTGAATTCGTCCCTTAAGTAACATAACACAAGGCAATAATACTTTCAAGTATATCAGGACTTAAATGATACACAAGAGGTCTGCAATACGTACACACTTCTACAATAGATTCCAGGACGTCTAGGAATGATATTCTTAGCAAGCGCCAGAAAAATACAGTAGCCTGGATTTTTTCTCCATGTTCAATTGATACTATTAAAGTACAGGGAAAACTATAGCTTTGAGCTAAATTACTCGACACCTTAATGACTTTTCCGAAATGTAAGACCTTATGTTACTTCTACTCGATAAGATCCTTTAAATGAAAAAGAAATGAACGTTGATCTGTTTAGAAACGAAGGCGGTTCGAATTTATGCAAGTTCAAATCACATGCTTACGTATTAATATATAGATTTTGAAAACTTACAGATTTATGTTTCTTTTGCAATTCATCTGCATACTTGGATACATCTTTAACCAAGTCAGCAACTTTTTGTACCATTTGCAGGTGGATGCATGCCAGCTTCTCAGCTGTAGAACGAAGCACCTGCCACAATGGCGCAAATGTACCTTGCATACATCCTCCACCAGCCTGCTTTGCTAATTTACCAAGTAACTTACTATTGTTTTCTTCAATATTCGACCTGAAAGCAAGACTCTCGATGAAATTGGAAATAGGCAATAAAAGCCTACACGTTCCGTTTGACTTGTTTTCAGAGCTATTTTAAAGTTTTAATACAAAATCACAATTTTTTAAAATTTGTTATTGTATAGTTGACATTATTGAATTATGGTATATAATATAGACGTGAATACAACATTACTACTAGATACGGTTCACTGCTCACCCTGGACCCACCGTTATCAACGGTATCAGCCTCCGGTGGTCAAACACCATTTCACCTAAAAACAGTTCACCATATCACTCTAATGGGTATTTCGGTTTTACTCTACTCATCTGTCAATTAGGAAATTTAAACATAGTGTACAGTATAGATTATACTGTTTAAAAATTGCTTACAAGACTAGGATTTGCATAATCAATCTTTCAAAAAAACATTGAATATTATTATATGAATCAAAACTTTCAATAGTCTACTTATATTAGCTGAACTTGCGTAAAAAGTTTCATTAGTTTCATCGTTCTTGAAAAAACTTTGATAAGTTGACTAATCAAAAACAGAAATAAGAAATAATAGATGCAAATACGTAAATATCATATTTTCTCATAAAAAAATAGAATTCCTGTTTTCAATTACAGAAATAGGTATTGAAGTTTGCTCACAAGTATTGAATTTAATTTTCTTAATTTTGTCATAACATCCTAATATTTTTCTCATTAAAGCAAGGGTTGTCTACTAGTACAGTAAAAAATTTTAAATATCTTACCTCTCACGTAGGAACTCTGTCAATTCTTTACTGGCAACTAGACCATACTTCATATTATGGTACAACACATCAAAGCCATTATTTTTGTCACCCTATAATACAAAGAACCACGCAGATCAAGTAATATGATGAGATCTACAGAGTAGGTGAAAAGTAGGGAAACGGCACAATATTCAAGGTGATTTGACGGTTGGTGACATAGGGAATGGGGTTTTCTGATTGATAAATTTATGCGATTTCTGAAAAATATGTTTTAGAAATATGTTATTACAATAAGACGTGTTTTTATTCAAATATGTATTTATGAAATTCTCCTAAATCATGAAAAACATGTTCAGGAATCGATTATCGATCTTAGAATCAAAATACTTCGGGGCACAGACTTCAGAAATGATTAACTCACTGGTCAGATTCAACCCATCTCACTTAGACATGAAAATAAAAACAGATGGACTTATTGGATTCATTACCAATAGAAAACCATGGCTTGAATGATATCAACTCTTAGTTATTTTCATTCATGACAAAACTTAGAATCCTCGACATTATATTATTGATTGGTGAAGAGGTTGGAAAAATTGGGCTGATTGGAGAAATTTTGTTGGGTATCCCTGATCTAAGATACTGATATCAAGTTATTTGGAATCAATAGTTAGATATTGATAGAAGCCTGGGCATCGATCACAATAATAGATATTGGTATGTGGTCGGTGATTTAGACACCGAGCTCTGTAGGCTACAAATTGAGAATCTTTCAATTGCACTCACAATTGACAAGAGTTGGCTGTACATAGTCTTACATATTCAGTCATCAATAGTGACAAAATCACAATCATAGCGGGATGTATAAACGTATTAATAAGCCTATTCAATTTTGAAACATTTTTCATGATTCTCATTTAGAACCAAGTGCAGGGCTAAGTTATAATGTTAAATCTTTCATTCGTTAAAAAATCAAAACTTCCTTCTAGCCTATATAATTTGTATTTTATATCATTCACTACTCTAAAAAACAGGAAACAACCAGAGTGCACACCAGATAATCTGCTGCAGTTCTGATAAGATATTTATACTCAGCTTCCAGCAAGAATAACACTTATCTTTCTGAAACTTGAGTTTTATTTTTCACATTTACAAGCGAACACGGATTAATAATCAAAATAATTTATTATTAATGAATCATTGTTATGGGACCACTCATTCCAATCACCTCAACACAAGTCACAGTCCAGTAATATTCAACTTATCTTACGTTATGTATAATTAGATTAGATTAAATTTCTTTATGAGTAGAACTAATTAATTAGGCTATACTATACATTTCAAAAATTAAAAGTGAGATATTATAGATATTGGTATGTGGTCGGTGGTTTAGACACCGAGCACTGTAGGCTACAAATTAAGTTACCTACAACCACAATAAATTAATAATGTAGGCCTAGGCCAAATCTGCTGATATTTGAAATGGTTCGAAATTAAAAGAGAGGAAATGTATTGGGATATTTGTATAATGTGAAATAAGATAGGCCTAAGCCTACCATGAATTCGACTGAACTAGAAATCTATGGGAATTTCAATTTTGAATCGATAAGCATTTGACTCAAGCCATAATAATCAATTAATTAGTTGAGTTAGTTTGAACGTGCTTTTTAATAAGTCATTTATGAGTAATTTATGATCGATCATAAATTAACTTATTATTTCTTCCTGAATTTAGAAGAAGTTTAACAATGTAAATATGCATCCACGAACTTGAACATTTAATTAAAAACAACTGAGTTGATAAATAATTAATCTTTGTGATAGATCGAATAGAGACCGCAATTCGAACTCAGTAGGAATTTATAAACAACTAAAAGAGAACTGTCAAAACGTCATGGTACAAGGGTTAGGTAAATGATAAAATAAAGTAAATTAATGCAAAAACTTACCCAAAAGTAATCACTGAAATCGACCGTCATATTGATAATTTGCAATCCATAACACGCACATAAGGTTGAAATTTGAACATTAGGTGAGCTGGTTGAAATCGGAAAGAGTTAATTCGAAGATATTAGTTGCCAACATTAGTAACACACAACCTTCTAACTGAGACGAGACTGAAACATGGCTGACATTCTAGGATAGGATATAATAGAATTCTATGATTTGATTTGCGATTCAAGATTTATCGGTCCCTCCTTGTTTTCCTGTTAAGAATCAAGTTGACCAACTTGAACATACCAGTTTTTTAGTATTAGAAATGTTTCCTAAAAGTTGAAAATTATTCCAAATTATATTAATACTTTAATTATCTACTCTCATGACAGCGTATAATGTTGAAGAAGGAAGCCCGTTGAGCGTTATCATTCAAAAAAGAGGACCAAATCAAACGGGAAGGCGACATTTTCAACCAACGACTTTCTTTAATAAGAGTCGCCGGATTTGGTCTACCTGGATATGTCCCACTACATAAAAAATGGGGATGCCAAACTATTTTCCGAGCTACAAAGCTGTTCACTCAATCACTACCTTCTAAAAACGTTCGGAGCAAACTCTAAATCCTATGAAAGGATTAATAGATTCCTTTTGGAATAAGGAGGTTTTCAGAATTCAAATTCATCTTACTTATAAATGTAGACCTTACTGGTAATTAGAGAAAAAAATTGATAGAGGGCGATTAGGGATCGGTGGTTTTCTGGAGTTTCAGAAACTTCCCTTTCCTTGAATTCTAACATAGCTTCCATAAGTACCTACCGGTGGTAATAATAATAATAGTTTACTAGTTTAGTGTAATGATAGGTTTCAAATTTGAACTTTGGCGCGGCTATTCAATGACACCAGTTCATTGAATAAATAGTGAGAGTAATAAACAGAATTTTCTATCAACCATCTTATATCGATCTGCTATTACAGTACAATTGAAATGATATTGGTAATACTTACCAAAATTATCTACCCCTATTGAAGTAGAGCGATTATAAAACTGAAAAACTGGTGTGGGTCAAGGACTCAGATCCAGATTTTTTTAAAGTTTTTGATAGGGTCTGTGGGGCCTCCTTCCAGATAGTGGTGCTTTTGAGGGGGTTCTTTTTGGGAAAATTTAAAAATATTGTAAAAAGAGGGTCCATGGGCTCCCCATGGAAAATTTACAAAAAGACTATGAGACTATAATTATTTAAAGAAGTTTTGGCCCTTATTTATACGGTAGAAATCGGGTACCGGTAGATTCTTTGACTGAGGAACCCAATTATGAGCAAGGGATATTTACTTGGACTGTCAATATGGACTTTCAATACAGATAAGTTAAACAACGAAGTATTATACCCTATTTATACAATTTCATCACCCCGATTTAGTCTATATTGGTATTTTGAAATATCCTACTAATGTGTGTCGATTAAGTATTAATAAGGAGAACAATATTGAGAAAAATCTCATGAAAACTGATGGGGGAATGGCCAACCCAGGCTGGAACCGCCACTGCCCCATTGAAATGCTCGGTGAGTTATTTTTTGCAAATGTATTTCGATTAGTCAAGTCTTCGAAAAAAACCTAGTTCGATTAGTCAAGTTTTGCGAGTGCTTTGATCAGTAGGTATAAAGGTTGACGAATTGTACATCAGATGAAACCTTGACTTTAGTCAAGTCTTCGATTAGAAAAAGTCTTCAATCAGAAAACTAGTTCGATTAGTACAAAGTGGAAATTCAAGACATTTTATCTATCTATCTATCTATTATTAGAGTTGATCCTTGATTCAATGAACAATTAACAGAATGTCGGGTTTAATTGAACAGTTACTGTTCCAGAATAGTTATTGTAAGTTATTTCTGCCTTTAGAATATTATGAAGGTTGGGGAGCGAAAAGATGGTTCTTACTGCCTATCATGCTTATTTCTTGTCGATTATGAGATACGGTATGGGATTATCTTTTGGGGGAAATCGATCCTCTTTAAAAAAAGATCCACCAATCGATCTTTAAGGAAAAAAGAAATCTTAACATATTTTTTTAACAATTTAGGCTAAAACTAATAAATACAATAATTGAACTCAATACTAACAATGACCACATAACTTGCTAAAGTGGTCATTTAATTTCCAGTGTTTTGAAAATTGCTGTTTTTCTTTGTTGTTTGTGATCGAAATAAATTTATTTATTATTATAAAAAGGTTGCTGACAGCTCCAGGCATTTATATTTTTGAATTGACAATTTTCGTGTTTAAAAATAAGGAGATATTCGAGGATTGCCTATTGGATCATACCCATAATACTAAATTTTTGGGTTTGGTTTATCCGATTCATAGACTAAGTCTACTTGAGAGTGGACCGTATTATATGGGTAGGTATTATAAAGGTATTGAATGCACTCCCCATAACCACATAATGGAGGCGGAAAGCTTACATGTTTTCAAGTTTTTAAAGAGATGCTCCAAAATTTGTGCCCTTACTTAAGATTGCAAACTTCCTTGAGAGATAGGTTAATGTGGAGCAAATTAGTAGAAAACTTGACGTGCCATATGCTGCATGAGCGTTGCTCACTAGTTGCGGCTTATATGTGACGTATAGTATAAATAAGCACGTATTTATTTCTAGACTCAATATTTGTTCACTTTTAGCAAAGTTAAGAGATTGAAGATGAACAAACTGTACGTAGAAAAGTCGTAACTGATTGGGAACTCAGTTGCTGAATTGAGAATAATATTCATACTGTCAATTTGAGAATATATTCTCGTAAGCAAAAAAGGCAGTTTGATAATAGTAGGCTATTCACACATCTTGCTGAGACTAAAATGAACTAATACATGAGAAAACATATATTTTTATAGTGAATACTTATTTTCTCTTAGGGCTACTGTATTAAAACTTTAAATACGGTGATTAGAACCAAAGTACCCTTTTTTAAATATTTTTATTTTACACTACATAAATAGTGATTGTGAATTATAACGAAAGCAACATATTGGACTACGAAGCAATTTTGTCGGGTGTATGTCGCTCATCTTGACTAATCGAATTACTTGTTTATTTGAAGACCTTGTCAAATCGACATACACCCGTTAATTTTGTTATTCTTCACATTCTCATAAAAGTCAGCACGATAACCACGAATCAGTGGAACTTAACTATGGGAAACCGTCCACCTTTCATAATACCAGGCAATAGGTAGGATGTCATGCCTCATTTGAGTTATCAAGGTACAGTACTTAGTCATTTTGAGAAACAAAATTCACATTGAACCAACTTTAATGACATTATGATACATCAATTAACCAATGAATTCCAAATCTAGTGAGAATACAATCATTTCTCACCAATGAGTAAAGTATGAATAGAAATAATACGGTATACTGTTCGGAATATTGTCAGTAACAAGACAATAGTACTGTATTATAAGAACTACCATGCAATAGCAAACGGATGAACAAATTCAAATAACATGAGGAGTATAAATATATTTTCCTTCAATTACAGAACATTATAAAAAACATTAGGAACAAAAAATGAGATATCAACATGGATAGAATATTAGTATGTTAAGACTACATACGTTTTATGAGAAACATTATTCATGTTTCAATACTTATACATTTGTCTGATTCGGTTCCTTAGTACACATATACATACAAATATAGTATAAAAATTAATCGTAAAGTCAAGTTCTTTACTCATCTTATACTAGATGAAGGATGAAAACCGAAATAAATTCCTTATTACTGTAGGACATATATTCTTGCTAAATAAAATACAACAGCTTTATTTTCAACACAGTATTAGACTTACTTACTAAGTAGTATTACTACTTACTTATATAGACTTGGGATAACCAATTGTCAGCATCTGATATCACACCCAAAGAAAGAAAATTCACACAATCCTAATTATGACTGCAAAAAACAGTAACACTAAAAATACTTGGTACAATAATTACGAGTAATAACAGTAGAGCATTTTCATAGAATGTTTAAAAAATTGATTTTCTCTTAAAATAATTGATTAGCCTCCTGAGCAACTAAAATGATAAGGTAAAAGAACGACCGAGCAATTAACTCTACTAGTCGAAATGGGCGAGGAACAGAATTCTATCATGAGTGTTTCAGGAGGAATATGCAATAGCATTTCTCAGGCTGATCGCTAACGAGTGAAAAACAGTTCCACAGGACATACCCCCAGGGGGGTAATGCTTTGTTACAGAGAATGGCAGAATTTTTTTCAAAATATTCAGATTGTTTTAGATATTTTATTCAGGAAAAATAATAATAATTTTATATGCAAAATTAGCTGAGTGATTCATTAAACCAGTTAGAAGTTTGTAAATTGAACGGCCATTGAGATGATAGGAAAACTATACAGTACCATGAACACAATATTTCAACGGTCTATAACTGGGTATAAAATCATAAAAAATTGTAGTTTTAATTAATAGAAATTATACACTATCAATCTCTGAATAAAAAATTGAATGGCCGTGATTGTGTGAAACTCAACAAAATCTCAAAACCACTACTAAACACATTTCGAATTTAGGTTTACCTAGGTTTGTTTTGTCTATTTTGACTACTTTTAATCGTGATTTCTGAGATTTGCACATCCACGACTATTAAACTTTTTGATTAGAATTTGATTCTCTACTATTTCTATCAATTGAAATGCAAGTTAATGACTCCATATCCTGTTATAATCCTCAAAAATTGATAGAAAAACGTGTTTCCTACAGCTACGTTAGAAAGTTGCTGTTCCTGCATTGATTACAATACCCAAAATCTACTTTTCCGCTCTAGTGCGGGAACAATTTTTTTTTGCACTCCAGACTTGCAACATAACATCAGTTTTGTGAAAAATTTAAGGCTAGTAAAATCTAAAATTGAACTTTAAAACTTAGGGCTGTTTAAAATAAATGAAAATTGAACACCCTTTTAAAAATTAAAATTTTCAAAATGGCGGCTGACTGAAATATCAATTTTGAATTTACTGTTAAAAGTAAGGTTTTAAAACTTCTGTATCATTACCAACATTTAGAGCTTTAAATCCTGAATAAAATGGTGCCTGATTTGTCAGGATTCGATGATAAATAACTGAGATAGGATAATTTTAATTTCAATTTCAATCTTCCACATTCAATATGGTAGCTGTAGGAAAAATTCAACTACACGTTAAATATACGGGCACAAAGTTTCTTTGCTGCACTCGAGAAACTATTACGCACTCACCTGCGGCTCGTGCGTAAGTGTTTCGATGCAGCAATATCACACTTTGCGCACTGATACACAAATAACTATTTTAGCATTATTACCCCTATTATCTCAATAACAGTTCAAGTTACAAACTTTTAACAGGTTTCATAAATTTTCCAGCTTTATGCTTTAATTTTCCAGCTTTACAAGTTTAAAACTGCAATTATATTTTTTACCTGCATAAAGCCTCTAAAAACGATAGATTTTTGAAAATGTCGATTTTTCGCCATAGTTGATCTCTGTAACGAAGCCTTTTTGGGGGTATGTCCAATGTTACTTTTTTCACTACTTCGTGTAAGGAATCAGTCTGAGAATAACTGCACATTCCTCCTGAAACATCTTGCATAATGATCTAATAGTTGATTCGAAAAATGGTGAGTTACTGAAGTGATAGACCATTCTTTATAATGATCTTAATCGGTTTCAATTGTATTCAATGTTACATTTACTAGGTTTTTAATAAATAAATGCATAAGATAATAAAGAATAAAACTGTGAATCAACATTCATAATGTTTAAAAACTAAATAAAATACAGCTTTTCGAATAAAACGTTGGAAATAAAAATTTAAAAATAGAATAGAATAAATTCCATTCTAGGCGTGAGATGGGGAAAGTAGATGTCGCATACCAGTTTACTCCATTACTATACCCACATTTTAAAAACTTCAAACACATTTTTAAAACTTCAAATGATACAGAATAAATATAAAAAATCTATAAATAAAAAAAACTGTACATTATGTTAAAATTTCATCAGAGTATTATTATTATAAATCCTCATTCAGACAAAAAAATAAATAAATGAAATTGTCAATAATGTTGATAATATAAGTGTCTGGAAGTATGGCATATATTACGTATCAAATAATTATTTCATATTGGAATGAAAAAAGCAACTTTCTTAGTTGATGCAACATGCTTCATCGCATACGTCCTTCTTCCACTAATCAACTCTCAAAAATACTATTATTTACTAGGTTAAAAATCACCTAGACTACTGAAAAAATCTTTCTCATTCATTCTCAGTGAATTTATTTCATTTTAGAACTTTTTTAGTTTTACACAAAGAGTCTTTAGTTTTTATCGGGTTTTAGTTTTTATAGAGTTTTTAGAGTCCGATCCCACTAGACGTCAAACCTGCAATCGTATGATAGTAGAAATCCGAAAAAAAGTCTTATTAATATAGAGTTATTCAAAAAGAGCGCCAGTTTTATACATCAAAATAGGATGTTCATTTAAACGAAAATGCGATCTACTATTATTTCCTGGTCGAGCAAAGAAGACATTCTGGCAAGATGGGAAAATGACTCCAGTTCAGTCAATATTGTTTCAAAAATTATAAATTTGGTCTCAAATTGTAGAAAACATTCTGCTCTATAAATTTAGAGCAAGTTTATAATTTTTGAACCAATATTGAAAAGCCAATGAGGGCAATGAGGGGGTGGGGGTTGGGGTTAGTTAATCACTGTAGTGTATAGAGAAAATTCTGGCGATTCCGTTGATGTAATTATTCATTTTTTTAAAAATAGTTTTGGATTTTACATTGACCTTTAAACTTTGAATGCGATTATCTCGAAACTAGGTATGAGTCACTTACATCCCTTTGCTTCTAAGCGACTGAATTGTTTTTCATACCTTTATGGATAGAACTACAGACTTCCTGGGGACTCTTGTAGGCCACTTTCCAATGTTAAAAAGCGTCAACAAAATTTTCGGACAGATTCCATTTTCAATATATTTTATATGTCTACAACAAATTCTGATAATTTTCTGATTTCAAGAGTAAGATTATTCATCTTGTTTTTGACAATTATTGTCTGTGTTTTAGCCATTGAGTAATACATTTTGTCAAATAAATAAATATGAATATATCTTAAGGGCAAAAACTGTTTAAAAAGGGCATAAGAATTCTATCTCTATATGACAATGAATTCTAGTCGTTCAGGGCGGACCCAATTTCAATGGCAACCACCAGCCGCAACTGGACACTAAACAGTGTTTCTAGAATAAGATATGACCATTAAAAACTAAATTTGTGATAAATTGTAAGATTTGCCCTTCTTCCAGACACCTTATTTTGATTTAATTAAACCTAAACCCCAACCAAATTGAAGGTACGAGTTTGATATAATTTTGGATTAGCTTTGAGCCAGAACAATCAAAACATTTTTCAAACTATTCAAAAGAGCTACGCTAGTAATAATGGTTAGTGTACCATATATTTACAAAAAAACCATACATTAGTAATATGATTGTAGAATATGTAACAGAGAATTGATGTACATTTCCTAGATTGCTTATCTAGGAGTTTCTATAATACTGGCAATGGAAAAAGTAGATCAAACAAAAATAGAACATTCATTGCTCAGACATTGAAAGAATGAATACGTTAAAATAATTGAATCAAATAGAGACTTCTGAGACTGCAAAAAGGAGATCAGTGATAGACGATTTTCATAAGTTTATGATTAAAGTTGGTTTGATTAAGCAAACTGAGTTTCAATTTGGATCTAACATCTATAACATTGATAACTATATATATAAGTTGACTGATCAATTTATTATTTACATGGTTTTATTTTCTACAAGTTGCGAAGTCTCGTTTTCGAAGAAAATTAAAGCCAGGGTCATTTTCAAGTGCATATTAATGGATCAATATAAAAGATCAACAAATAAGACTCAATTGGGAACCTGCTCTACTTGACACGCTTGAGTAACTTTACAAAACTAGTTCGGTCGAATCTAATCAGAAAGGGATATCATTCCAGATTAAGCTAGAGAAGCCGATTCAAAATAAAATTGCAGTAAGAACAATTAATTTGTTCATAGCTTACTTATAACACCAATACGTCTAACAGATAAATAGAAGCATGAAGGATGGCACTTGATTTGCTGGAATGCAAATGCTATGCAGTGCATTGGAATGCAATCAGTTCTCGTCAGGTTTGTGCCTCTTGGTGTTGCCTGGTGTACCAGCAGCCGGTACTCCTTCGCGTTTCACTGCTTTTGTCACTCCGCTAGGAGAAGCCACCACATCTGAAAAGCAAAACCAATCAACATGGTTTCATGATTTGATCACATTCCCATTTAAGACTCGACATTTTTCGAGACATAAAATTACATTAAGAGGAAAATATTAGATAGATAGCAATAATTTTTTAATATTCCACAAGAGAGAGCGACTGATAAACGTGAAAATACTTCAAATCTACCTTAAAAGCATATTACAGTACTTCACTTCACTTTTCACATTGAGTCTACCAATCAGAACGTTTTCACAACTATTCTGTACATTGTGATTGATCTGTGCGTAATTTTCACCGTTTACAAATCTTCAAAAAGGACAGCAACCCTCTTCAAGAACTTCGCTACCAACCTCCGAAGTTCTCTTTAGGGAGGGAGGAGTTACATCGTGAGATTCTATAGCAGTCAGCAGTTTCCAGGCAGCTTCCTCACGGATCTAGCGCCAGTCCTGCTTACACCATCAAAGCGAGAGGTACTCATTTTGTCAAATTTCACTTGTCTAAATTGTATAATTCCGAATTTTCTGTTTGTGAAAATAAAGATTTCATTTTCAAAAAGAAATCTTTCGGAGCAAATAATTCAACTTTCATGAATTAAAACAGAATTGTTGGTCGAATATAGATCATTCAAAAACCAATAGTAAGCACAAATTCTCCTTGTAATTTTTATATAAAAAACCAATGATTGTGAAGTGATATAGAAATAAATTATATTTCCGTGTTTTTTCAAAGCTTGCTTTTTTCTCAACAAGAGCGCCAGCTTCTCGAATCTTTGGCCCCAATTTATGACAACAATAGCATTATATTGTTCTAATATCACAACATTATTCATCATTATTCGACTGTATAATACTCAATAATTTAATTCATCATTTTTACATATTTTCACAATTATTTTCATTGATATTGAGCTTTTTACGTGGTATTTTTTATTTTTCAATTCTCTGTGGAACAGCTGGAAAATTGGAATCCTAGATACATGTCGAATCATAATTATAGGTATAAAGCATAATGTAAAACATAAAATTAGTGAAGTCATCCGACAGGAAAAAAGTGGACTGCTGGGCTCGTAAGGACGCTGGCCTACCTGGTAGATTCACTTACCTTGGTTCTAACCAGGAACCCAGGAATACTACTGGAATATCGAGGATGAAATTCTACATACAGATATGGGGAGTAATCGGGCATTTGAAGGAGTTGCAATTTCACACAATCTGGCAACGCAGCTATTTTCCGGATGGAGGGCTCAATCATTAACTTACATTACGCCAACTTGATTTGATTTGATGGATTGATTACCTTGGAGCCACCTCACTTGAGTAGCTGGTCCGTAGCCCCTTTCATTTTTAGCTGCTATTCGGAAAATGATTGCTGGTTTAGTGGTGATGTCAATATGAGCTGCTGAAAGCGATGAGTTGGGGACAACAGCTTGGTTGTAGGGGCCGCAATACACGCGCACGAACGCCAGTTGTGTCGCTGTACTTGAAACTGTCTTTATATCTCCCTGAAACACAACCAAATTACGAAAAATATAACACAGAGCAACGAGTATAGCTTGCAAATTAAAAAAAAATCAATTTTATGAACTAAATTAAATTCATTAGCTTATACAATAATAGGTTATAAAAATACAATGATTGAGGTGGTGTCATACCCAGCCGGCACAGCGTCTGACATGATCATACCTACTCCAATGCGATAAAGCCTTCCTATTCTGCAATGCTCGTTTCATCTTAATAATTTTTTTCTTTCCTATTATTGCAATCCAGTCTTATACGAGACTTATGAGTCTAATCTAGTAATTAGACTAAAGTGAGGACTTAGTTAGGAGTCCTCACCAGGACTATATAATTATTACAATACAGGATACATGTTCACTATACAGAGTGGGTGAAAAGTGGAATCGATATTTTGCGTTACTCCATTGTTTAGAGCTACTGTTGCTTAGATTGAAGGAAGTTGAAGCCAAAGAGTGAATCGTTAATACTACTTCTTGTGACAACTGTTTTTTATTGTTTACAGTCTAGCATGCGACTCACCTGTGAATTAGTTGTGGCACTCTTTACTGCAAGACAGACTGAGTATTCAATTATTTTGCCCGATGTACTGGCAGGAGGCTCCCAAGAGAGATGAGCGCCATCAGCTGATTTCGAGATCTTGATGGCTGAAGGAGCCCCAGGAAATTGCACGAGATTAGATTTTTTTACACCTGTCTGCTGTGAACATAACAATTGCAATAAAATAATATCATCATTATTATAATGTAACGTGACTTGTGTCAAGTAATGTAAATAACATTCAGTTTCAACAACAGTAATGATATATTATCAAAGGAGATTCGCTTTCAATATATTATGATTAACTAGGGAAGCGCATGTGGAGGCAGCCACAAATTGAGCGGAGCGAGTTTTCTTTTTTTTCAGGCATCTCAGCCCATGTCAAGAATATCTACTTTATTACTTTTTTGAACTTCATTGTAAAATGTTTGAAAAAGAAGTAAATTGTTTTGATTTGATATCGTATTAAAAAGAAACATTCCAAGATATAACCAAAATTGAAAAATTATTATTGTCAATATTGCTCTGGCATTGTTAGTCTAGTACTCACTTCTGTTTTAGCATTTTTATTCGAGTCTTCAGGTTTCTTCTCCGGAAGCGACTCACTCTTGGAGTTGGTTGCTGAAGTATCTGGATTTGATTTTGATTCAGGCTCCGAAGTATCCGTGTCATTCAGATCAGCTGTTAATACAAAAATGTAGCATGAATGAAATCAAATACAACATAAAATTAATAGCGGATATTCAATCTAACTATACATAAGGTCTAGAAAAAATAGATCTATCGATCTATACTTAATATAAAACACACAGTGAGAAGAATGTTTTATTCTATTTTGTGGACTTGAGCGAATAACAATAATATTATTATAACTCGAGCAATGATATAATTTTATTGGTTGTTCATTTCAAAACACACCTGTAGACAGACTTTCATGAGTCATTGTCTTATGTTGTTGCTATACGGCCTGAGATATTGTTCTAAGCAAATACGTTATAAATCGCATTCACGAATTCAGTGCTGATGCAAATCAGCTAATTTATACAGGCTGATTAATTTCAATATAAGAACTATTTCTTATATTGAAATTAATGTTAAAATCTCTCATAAGATTTTCAAACAAACACCAAACACAATACAAATTATAGCGAGCACAAAGCATTACATACAATAAGTTATATATATACTGACCACGGAGTAGTTTAGTAGGTGAGAGTGGTTTGGCTGCACCTTCTCCATCAACTGCTTCTCCTTCTCCTTCCCCTCCTCCTTCATTGTCATCTACATTATGTGCGCCTTCTTCGTTTCGCTTCACTTCTGAACCATCTTCTTTTGCACCTAGAACGCAATGTTTCAAAACAGGTGGATGAGTTGGATAGGCAAATTTGTATACCAAGATTTAAGATTCAAGATTTTTATTCGCCATTAAGTAAAATACAAGTTTATCTTATACTAGCGTACAATAGGTCGTAGTCACTAATCTAATTAAAACTTATATCACAGTCGAGTCAAAATAATTAATTAAAGTGAGCATATTAATTACCTACCTGTGACAAATAACAAAACGAGAGAATTTTCGTTTAAAAGTGCAAGTTATTGAAAAATTTCTATAGAAATGATTATGGTTAGTCAATTTTTAGTTCATCAATTAATTGGCGTTCTCTGACCGCCTTTTATCAACGCCGTTCATTTAAAACCAACAAATGACTCGAGTCAAGAAAAAATAAAATAGCAAGTATTAGAAATTTAAAACAATTTCAAGGTAAAAACGCTACTTTTCAATTTTTCAATCAATATACCAAGCAATCAGTATTCCAACTTGTAAAAGTAAGAATGTACAAGTAAATCAAACTTGAACTACTCAAGTTCTTCTATGAAGTTGCAAATAAATTAATTGAAATAATTTCAAGAGCTGAATAGTTTACATGTACTGTACCTGATTCCATTTTATTAGCGATAAACTGAGAGATGCCTTCCATCAAGTTATTGTCTGACGAAGTGGCATGTTCAGATGTGGCCTGATTAGTGGTGTCACTGGCATCACCTGCAATCCAATTTAATCAACGCAAATCACATATATGTTGCAAGCTGTGCATTGTATCACTCTTACCACCACAGTGATGCACTTATGAAGCATGTATCTGCACCCCATAAATCTATATATCGTTAATGGCACAGTTATTCGCAAACAACATCACAAAGATTTAGTTCCAGTTCCTAAAGAACGCTGTAAAATGCTAGTTTCTGAATGTATTCTATTATGTATTCTGAATGTATTCTATATGTGGATGGTTGGGTGTCATAGTAGGTGATGCAAAGAGTTGAGATAAGACACTGCAGATGAATTCAAACTATACACTTAGTTGTAATAAAAATCAATGTGGAATAGACTTTACTTGTCAATTTTAACCAATTCACCATTTGAAAAATATTCGTAGCATAAATAACAATATAACAATTGAATAATAACAAAATAAAAGCTTACCAATAGTGGACTGAGTTTTGTTTGCTGAAGCTTGGGGCATCATAAGAAGCTTTGAGGAGCCATCAGAGCTTGTTGCATTCAACACCTTGCCTAATGACGACAGCAATGTAGTGCTACCAGAGGAAGTGGACTGATTTTGAGGCATCAATGTTACAGTTTTCGGTCCAGTCATCATTTGAACAGTAACTGGTTTTCCACCAATTGTAATTGCCTGCAAATCGGTAGAGTACAATATTCAGTTAATGGTGATCGCTCACGTGGAATAGACTAAATAAATCATAACATAGCATCAATTTGAATGAGCATACCTGTGTTTGGGGCAGCAATTGAGATGAGGTGGATGTTTTGCCAGTTATGGTAACAGTCTTTGGCATGCCTCCTTGGCCGGCTCCTGGAACAGTTATAGTGATCGGCTTGCCAATGTTACTTGTTGAAGTGCCACCAGCTGAAGATACCATCATCATCCGCATCGATTGCTGCTGCTGCTGAGACGACACTGTAGTCGTTTGAGCACCTGTCAACAAATTCACTTCCTTCAAGCCTAGTATTCCATCTTATTATTGTGCTTGCGACATCAACTATTCTACTGTGGCTTTAAATTATATACTGATAAGAGTAGAGCTGGATTATCTGTCCGCATAGGAGCACCATAGTAAACTCAAGTTCTCAAGGGGATTCATAAATAATACGTTATACCGGGGAATTCGTTACATCAAGTTGTAGAGAGGTTGCACTTAGAATTCTAAGGATAAATAGTTCCTTCTTTATAGGACGACTATGCAAATTTTATAGTTTTTGATTATTACTATTTCGACTCACTCTATCATCTTCTAGTCAGAGCAGCACGGGTACCTTATGGCAAGTTATGCACTTCAATAACAATCTTTAATGATATAACTCAACTCTGGTGATAGTAAACACGCAACATTGATCAGGTACCATTGGAGGCTGATTGCCGAGTGACAGTGGGCCAGTGGTCGTGTGCAGCCATCTCAACAGAACCTATTTTTTCCATGTGACTTGACAATACCAGAGCTACAAAATTGAATAGGCGAACTGAATTTAACATCATATTCCTTTCTTCTACTTCATCAATTAATGTTGTAAAATAGCTTATAGTAGGAGAAATCATTTCCTTTTTTACTCTCACTCTACCTTTTTTCTCTAGGTTAACACATGTATGATGCGATCTCATAGCCCTCTTCATTCCTGGGGTTATGAATGTTTCTATTTCCTAATTCATTATTATTTCAATTTCTCAATTCTATAATATTTGATTTAGTATAAAAAGTATTATTGTCATCATTCTATTTTATTTATTTTCAACCTTATCCTTCTCTATTTCTATTTTGTTCTCCATCATTTTATTTTAGTGATTGATTGCATGTGTTGTCTGCGGAACTTCAGTCTTTCAGTTTTTGTGGAGGAATTCCATTACATTGAGTTTAATTCTTGTTTGATTCTTTTATATTGCACTTTGATGAATAAGATTCATATGAATATGAATTTGATTTGAATTGAAGATGATTTGAATGCATCAAGTTACTTGAATGCTTACCTTGAGTGGAAGCTTGAGATGTGGTTAGAGCTTGAACGGTGCGAAGTCCCGATGCTGTGGTCACCACAATGATCTGCTGATTCTGTCTGCCAACTCCAGGCTTGGTGATTACTATTGTTTGTTGCTTACCACCGGAAGTTCCACTCATTGGTGATTTATTAACCGTAACAACGTTCGAAGGTACATTCTTCATTGTAGTCAACATTTTCTGACCACCTGAAAGAAATAAAATCCATTATTTCCAACCAGTAAATTATTCAAAGCAAAATAATTATTTGTGTATCAGGGCGCGAAGTGAGATTTTGCTGCATCGAGAGAAATATTTACGCACGAGCCGCAGGCGAGTGCGGAATAGTTTCTTGAGTGCAGCAAAGATACTTTGTGCCCGTATCACACATAAAATTTTTCCTAAAGTTACCATATTGAATGTGAAAGGTTGAAATTAAAATTAAAATCGTCATATCTCAGTTATTTATCATCAAATCCTGACAAATCAGGTACCATTTTATTCAGAATTTGAAGCTCTAAATTTTTGTAATGATACAAAAGTTTATAAAACCATTCAACAGTAAACTTTTAACAGTAAATTCAAAATTAATATTTCAGTCGGTCGCCTTTTTGAAAATTTCTATTTTTTATATCAAAAAATCTTAGAAGGTCGTCTATTACTTTTATTTCTGTGTAAAATAATATTGGAAGTTGTTCTAAAATGAAAAGAATCGGCAAAAAAATGTTCTGCACAGGATTTGAACACCCCATCCCCCTCTTGATAAGTAAGCAGTGAAATACTAGTCCACATTGCTAACCACTGCGCCATCGGGGTTCGTTAGGGGTTATGTTAGGTTTGCTTTTGCCAGTGATACCAACATGATTTTAAGAGCATAATAGACTTTTCTGGCCTAAAAGTTTCCACAAAACTGATGTTAAGTTGCAAGCCTTAGTGTGCGGAAAAAGTTTTTCCGCATATTATGCGGAAAAGTAGAGTTTGTGTATTGAAATCAATGCAGAAACCGCAACTTTGTGAGGTAGCTGTAGGAAAAATATATTTATGGAATAGTGCCGTATTGTTATGATTAGTCCCTGCTTACATGCGATAAGCATCATGCTTACAGCAAGTAGTATATTATTCTGATTCATCAATTTTTTTGCAGATGTGTAATAGCCTAAATCATTCAATAGATATACAATACTATTAATAGCTTATTCATTCATCAAAACTTTCAATTAATAAAAATCAAAGTACTTTTTTAAAATATTTTTATTTTGCATAACATGTTTCGGCGTTCTAGAGCCATTTCAAAATTGCAAATAAAAATGTTTTTATAAGTTTTAATTTCAATTTAGTTTTAATTTCTATCAATTTTTTAGTTTTAGATTTAATTTTTATTAATTTTAAGTTTTGACAAATACAGTACCCCTAAAGAAAAAATACTTATTCATTTATTTGTATACTTTGTTTTTTATTCTATTGAAATTGTGTAATGTATTCAGACTTCTGTGTATGAATTGAAATATTGTTCCTACTACAAAGCGATTTCACTAACCTTGTCCTCCTTGTGCACTGACTAATTTGACAATGGTAGCACCTTGAGGAATACCCTTCGTTCCCGATTGGATAGATTGGCCAGATTTGCCTTGAATAAGACTAACTTTTGGCACCTGGAATCAGAAGAGATTTAAAATAAAAATGTTGATAGACAGAGGACTAAGAATGGTTCATTTTTCAAACTAAATAACTTATTTTTCTGAATAAACAAGACAGCGCAAATAATACGTGCACAGGTTCTATAAATACATTGTTGAATTTATTAATAAATTAGACCCTCCCGAGAAAATTCTCCGTGAATTGCCATCGAAATCAAAAAAAAATAAATAGATGAACACAACTTATTTATTGACTTTATACAAAGGCATGTGAAAATGAAAGCAATAATTTCAATTGAAATAATGAATTCGGCAGGGTCCTTTTATTGTTCTTGATTGACTTAGATATCAGTAAGTTGTAATATTATAATTATCAGTTTATGATGAATTTGATGGTGGAGAATTGCAAAGTGACTTACTGTAGCAACAGTCATTCCTTGGCTTGTCTTAACGAGAGTCACAATTTGAGGAGAGCCAGGCTTTTGGACAATAATCTGTTTTCCAGCTTGAGAGTTTGCAGTTTTCAACACCGTTGTTCCAGGAGGAGCCAGCCGAACTCCCTGTGCTAACCCTAAAACGCCAAACAAACATACTGCAATAGAACACAAGCTTCCATCACGTTCATTTAATTGTCTGAAAATCATTCTGTAGTTGTTTGGTAATAATACGAAATTATAAATGGACTGTATGTTTCCAATAGGTAGAAATTATAAATACTGCAAATGGGAAATTCTAAATTCACACAATCGCATCTTAAACAATATAGGCAAGCAGATAATTGAAAATTACTCAACATGATTCCATTTTCGATAAGATAAAGTTACCTCTAGCAGGAGGAGGGGTCGACGAAGGTGAAGACAAAGTGTATGGAATCCCCAAAACTAATAACATCCGAGCTCTGAGTAATCTTCAATTATTTCGAAAGTGGAGATACTGTTACTGTGCGTTGATTTATATTCCACGAATTCACTGATCTATAATTAAATGGAGAATCTTTCGTTTCACACACTGATTGAATAGGCACCGAACGATAACCCAAATAATAATTATACAATTGAATTGTGTTTCGTCAATTACAACAATTCTGTATTTCGATGGAATTAATTTGATAGGCTGAACTCAGGACGAATTTCCTGAGCCTCGATAAAACGAAAATGAGTGGCTAGGAAACTATTTGAGTCGATTATTCAAACTGACATGTTATTCCAGTCAACTGTTACTAGCTTATTCTTGGTCCTTATTTTGGTTACATGTACGTAGTTTCTAAGTTCAAGTTTGCAATTAATAAATATCTAGCAAATAAAGTCTACGCTCAGGTTTTACCTAGCAGACTTTTCCGAAAACATAGATGGGTTTTGTTGTGGGAGCTAGCTTCTTTTGTAACTGGTATTTTTCGTATATTTTTGTTATATCTAATCATATTATGTTTGTTGCGATGAATATTTTACCATTGTATTATGTTTGAATAATAAATTGAATTGAATTGAATGATAAAATCGGTTATTTTACAAATTCAGTCCGCCATCTTGGATTTTTTATATTTTTTTGAAATGTAAGATCGTCATGTGATACATGATTTCGATACAGAATTTCAAGACAAAGTGAATGACGGAAACCGCACTTTAATAGGTTGAACCGTTTTGGAGCTATTAACAGATTTATAATGAAGATCTCTGATTTAAAAAAATAAATTACTTCTAAACGGTTAGACATACCGATGTGTGGTTTCCGGCATTCGATTTCTCTTGGAAAACTGCATCGAAGTCATCTATAATATGTCCACCTCCCCATTTAAATAAGTGAAGTTGGATTTAGTATGGCGGATCCAAGATGGCGGAAAAACTTTTTTACCACTTGAAAAAGTAAAGATAAGTGTTATATGACGTATGGTCAAAGTCTCGCTTCTATGTCTCATGCCGTTTGCATTATATCCAGGTGTGCCACTTTAAGGTTTTCACCCTGTATAACAAGTCAAGTAACATTATGAAATAATTTAAGTTACTGAAAAATGTAGAAAATAATATTTGGTAAGCTTCTCTTAATACTCAACTTGTTATTCAAGCTGATGAAGGGCTGTTATCAATTTGACAAATTGAATATTATTAGAAAAACAGTAATGAATACCTGGTGTGGTTTCTCGCGGTTGGGATTGTATAATTCTTATTGGTTGGTTGAGGGTGCCCTTGGGTGTGACAATCTTCACAGATGATGGAGTGGTTCCCATTTTCAATTTTGCTGAGGCAGCTGCGGCCAATGCATGAATGCCAGTCATAGCAGCACTCGATGTGGTAGGGGTCGTCACAGTGCTAGTAGTAGTAGTAGTAGGCGGCGGCGGCACAACACCACTTGCTGATTGGTCCGATTCGGCGGCTGGCGAGGGTGAGAGGGGTGGAGCGGGAGCAGGGGCGGGCGATGATGGCGGCGACCCTATCTGTCCCATTTCATTTGCCGGCGTCTGCATTAGCTGAAAACACACAACATTTCAACTTTATACCTGTTGAATAGCGCATCTGTTGCGTTCCAATACCCTAAGCGTATTGGAAACCAGTTGATATCGATGTTCAAGTTTTTTCCAACCCATAACTTATGCACAATTCAATATTATACAAGTCGCGGTACACCCACCCACACAAGACGAAACTGAACATAATATCTCATCTTGCATTTGAATTTGCCTTCATCCTACTTGAATGTAGGACCTTGTATGTTGAATATAGAATGTACGCTGAAGAAGTGGTCCATTAACCCGAAACGGATCCAACAAGCAACTAAATTGTGAATACTATAAATGGTTTTCATAAGGCGGTGTCCGGAGACCCTACCTAATAAAACGTTTTTGGGCGAAGTTGGAAGATTCCTTGAGGGGGTAGCCGAGGAGTCTGGGGGGTATTGAATACCCCCAGGCAAAAGGGGTTCGGTTGTCCCCCCCTCCGGATATGTTTTGGAATTCTAAGTACAAAAAACGCAGTTTTAGACACATCCCTGACGACCAGAATAGAATAAATAACAACTTTGTTGACATAGGCCTATATGTTGTATACAAGGTGTTTCAGGAGAAATGTGCAATACTTCTCAGGCTAACTCCTTGCATGAAGTAGAGGAAAAGGTTCCATGGGACATACCCCAAAAACGCTTTGTTACCAAGATAACATGAAGGAAAATTGATTTTTTTTTTAAAGTACAGTATCAGTCAAAATAAACAGTACTGAAATAGTACTTAAACAATAGTACATAAACAGTTTCAGTACTGTTCATTTTGGCTGATATGTTATTAATTTTTCTAATTTTCTGAGGTTTTATTCAAGTTCTAAAATTATTTCATTCTACGTAAAATTAGCTGAGGATTTCAAAGAAACTAGTTTGGAGCTTGTAACTTCAACGCTTATTGAGATAATAGGGGAATTATGGTAAAAATGACCAACATTATTTTGTTAGGTAGTGAAACGTTCGGGTCTACGCTGTTAGTGGCGGACCTCGTCCATACTTGTAGCCTACGTAAGCAAATAGGTTGGTGAAATGTTTATACATTTTGTTAATTATTTACAAATAATATAATTTCAACTAGAAATTGTTTTGAACTCTTCCTTATTTACCAATAAAACTCGAGGGGAGTGGTCAAACCCTTCTGACCCACGGGTACGGCCATGGTTATAACCTTTTATTTCTCTATTATGAGGCCCTTTTTTCCAAGTTCGCTGTTCTGTGTGAGTACTGAAGATGAACTTTTTGGTTGCTCATTTTGTTATGATGGATATGACTCTCTCAACATCTCGTTTTTCCTCGCCACAGTAAAAATTTCGAGGAAATACAATGCTGCAATACTGATAGAATTCTAAAGTTTGTTAATGGTTTTTACACGACTCATAAGTCGATTTTTACACTTGTAAAATTTTACAGCAATTCTGAAGGTTATTTGCTTTGTAAAATAGAATTGAGATTCATTTCTCCACTTCCCCAAAACATCAATACATATTGTATAGACTTATTGACATCAAATACCCATGGAAAACATTCAGCAGTATTTTTATTCCTATTACATTTACTATTTTCAACGAGAAGGTAACATTAGAGAACTTGTTCACGATATGATACACTTGGGACTGTTTCTAATCTTGACATCCTGAACAATGGATCATCCAAACTTCATCCTTAATTCTTAACAGGAGTTCAATCTAAGTCGCTACTATATTGATTCAATTTACTTTGTTGTTACTAGTTTCAATAAATAATTTTTTAGAGTGATACTATTCATAGGTATTTGTGTATGTTAGACAAATGAAGGAAGATTCATTAAATGCAATTGAATAATAGATGAATTTTATTTTACTCACCTGTTGTAAGGAAGAAGTAGGTGGCGGTGGTGGAGTGGGGTGGGGAGGGGGAGTAGGGGCGGGGAGAGGGGGAGTGGGGGCGGTGGCGGCGGCGGCAGCAGTGGGCAGTGGTGATACGTTGAGAGTGGGGGGTACGTCGTACTTTTGGATTTGGAGAATGTAGGACTCGGCAGTGGGCACTCCAGCCCAGCACACTTCCAGCGAGTTGGTTGACGCTCGAACCAGCTGCACTCGACCAGTTACTCCCGGCTTCTCCACTTCCAAGTACCAAAGGTCTTTGCAGCAAACCTGTGCACATCAATAAGTACAACGTGTCAAATTATCTACAATAACCAAACGCCATAGTATTAGTAATTCCTGCGGCGTATCCCAAGCCGCACACAGCTTACTAACCAAAAGAACTGAGACATTGAGTGGAAGCTAGCTGGAATTACTCTTTTCCTTCACTTAAAATAGAGCTTTTAGAGAAGCAAACGCAAACAAAAAATTTAGAAATTATTTGTACAACATGAAATATTTTTCTGGCGCACTTCATTTCTATCTCTTCTTTCATTAAAAAGTATTTGAAACCGATATCTACATAAAGAGTCGAATTACAGGCGCGCCAAATAACTGAGACATAACCAAAACAAATCTTTTTTAAGGGTAAATTGACATTTTATTTGAATTTTCAGTTCATTTTTAATGAAACTAATGTGATTAACGAACTCAGTTCTCGCTCTAGAAGAGTTAGAGTTATAAAAAAATACTTGACCATGTTCAAGTCTGTAGCAAAGCAGAATGTTTTTGGACACATTATGATTTGATTTGAGGCACAACCTAACTATGATCTATCATTATTTGGATTACACGACTTTTCGATCAGGGTGATATCTGTCGATAAGCAACTTTTCGAAAGGGTATATTTATATGAACTTTATTAATCTTTGGTGAAAGGAGAAATTTGGCAGTCTACGATGAAAACTGCGGTAACAGATTTAAATAAATTTTAATTTCATCAAGAACACAATTTGCCAATAGATTAATAAATAAATATAATGTGGAGGAGCCAAAATCTTTCATTGAACACTTTTAAAAAAGATTGCTATTTCACTACTAAAGCCTACTACAATGGAAAAAATAAGAATTAAATTTTGCCAAAGACTTTAAAATATCAATATTGAACATGTTTAACAATATTGAACTAGACTTGCAACACAATGAATATTGACAACAGGCAAAAAATAGCTGATGGATACCGCACCCGTCTTGAACTCTATTTTCTATTACTGTATCTATTATTATTAGCTGTACTCGAGAATAGTTTTTCTAAAGCTTTATTTTTCTCTGTTCTATGTAATGCACAGATTGGTCCTTTCCAAGTGAGTAAGCACATACACCAACTATAATCCATATACACTTATATGACTCTAAACATCGGCCATCTCCAACTATTTTATTCTATTCGCAGTGACAGAAGTGCAATCATTGTGTCAATCAATGTTTTATTATAGATTTGAGAAGGCGGTACTAAGATATAGAGTATTATATAGTATTATTCAATAGTATATACTATAGGAAAAGATAGTCCATGAAAAAATAGGATACATTGAGATACATAAACACAATATAATATACCGTAGGTTAGTATAATCAACATAAAAGACTCAAACGCCTGGTTGTTCGTAGGTCTTTGAAGTTTTAACCAGGTGATTAATCTGCATAGAACAAAAACAATCTCAACTCCATCTTGGGGAATAGGGCATTGAAACATTCAAGTTATTACAAAGTTTAGAGTTGCAATAGTTTAATTTACAAAACTCAATGGCACATCAATTACATTGAATTTTATTGCATGGAAATATTATTTAGTAAAAATTTATCAATCAAGTTCCAATTTATTCATCATCAATGAAGCAGTATTGTCAATAGGGCAATGGGAAATTCCAATAGCGGTTTTTCCGCCAGAAGTTCCAAATCATGTTTTTTTTTTATAAATTAAGAATTTATTCAATAATAATTGATTCTACAATATGTTAAGTAACTAGAATTGAATTTTTTGCTACTACTAACGCATTCTAACATATCATTTTCAAACATATAATTTGAACGTTTTTCCACGTTGTCACAAAAACTTACGAACAACCAGGTGATAAACGTGATGAAAGCCCCATGATGAAAGATGATGGAGTACTTGTCGCAAGATTAATATTTTGGAAGGATCACATGCACGACTAATCAATATTGTATTAACAATTTGCTTCTTTATTAGCTGTTAGCCAGCCAGTGTGATATGCACAGTGGCTTCTAATAGCAGTTACTTAGTGACGCCTGTCTGGCTAGCAGCTAACAGGCTTTAGATTCATAACAGCTTCTCTGGGTTCTAATAGTTTGTCTTCAATAATCGTTTCATATTCACATTTAAATTACTCCGAATAAAACATCTATTTTTGAAACTGAAACATTACTCTACAGTTATCAATGAATTAACAATGTGGAAACAGCCTTGATGACTGCCTCAACTATAATAGAGCGAACACCATCCATTTTTGTTTTACTTTATATACGGTACTCAATTATATACATAATTCAAGTACTCATATCTAGTAAAACTATAGTGTGTTGAAGCTCCCAAAAAGGTATATCTTGAGAGTTTCCTACATTATTTCTTTACAGAATAAACGAATGAAGTAATATTCAATATTGTCGTGTATTCATTTGAGTAATTTTCATTTGGTTTGTAGCTGAGATATTACTTTGTTCTTTTATTCGTATTTCATTGTATTGTACTACTTGCCTTTTTCTTCTGGGAAGAAATAAAAATGTATTATTCAAAATTATAAATAGATTAAATTTTACTAACTCACCTAGCTAACTCGATGGGTACAAACAATCTCAATAAATAAACTCACTGCGAATTATACCCACCTCATCTTCCAGCCTTCTTCCTCCTGGGTTCTCCCTAAAGGCTCTTCCAACAGCTCTTGCATTATTCATTCTCTCAACGTGACCTAACCAAATTAATCGCCTTATTTTTATTTCATCCAAAATTTGAGATTTTTTGTATAGGTCACGCAGTTCTTGGTTTGAGCGAATTTTAAATTCTCCATTGATGAATACTGGATCATATATTCTTCGTCTTTCTTTGTTAATATCCAGGTCTCAGCTCCATATAAAACCACTGGCTCCATTAGTGCATAATAACATCTGTTCCCTGCAGCTATTTTCGCTTTTATATCTACTTCAACATTACTATCCTCTGTGATAACTGAGCCAAGATATTTGAAGTGATCGACTCTTTCAAAGTCTCTCGCCAATCTGTATTGTTCTGCAGCTTGCCGGATATTTGGTCTTATTTTAATTCATTTAGAGGCCGGCTGCTGGAAGGCGTCATCTGCGTATGCCATGTACTGTAACATTCTGTTCATGATTATTTCTCTCATTACTTTTTCTAGGCTGATATTAAACAACATAGCCTGAGAATACATCACCCTCTCCAAGGTTCACATTCGCTGTAAAATCACTTGAGAGCATTCCTTGTACTTTGTGTGGCGCAGTGTCATTCTTGTGAGGCGGATGAGTTTCAAAGGCATTCCAAGCTCTATCATAATCTCAAACAGACTATTTCTTCTAATATGGGGATACTTCATTTGAGTGAATTCTCACCTAGTTTCAACAAGCGCTCACCTCTACACAGTTTGCTTAGAAACAGTATTAACTCAAGTTGAATATTCTAAATAGCAGAAGCTCGAAGTTCTAGGAGATACACCATCCAAGAAACTCAGATCCACAATTAAATTCTCATTTTCATATTTCGAAGAGTAGGATACACAACAAATTAAGCCAAGCAACATAAAGCAACAGACACAGAACGTGACACAAAAAACAGCGTTGAACGTTGAGAAAGAAAAGTGACCACAGATAGCACAATTTATTAAGAAATTCATGCTATTGGAAAGCAATATAATATATACCGGAATTTCACTGCTGTTCGAATCACGAACGTGAATCAATTTCGGGGCACACGCCGTGTCTATATTGCTGTTCGAGAACGTCTCCTACAATGTTTATGAAATAAAACAAAGAAAATGTATGAAAACAGAAGAAAATGCAAAAAATAAATGAAAATAAAACAAAAATATGTGTTTTCCTAGAGGGAGAAAGTCTACACTTATGAAAATTTCATACAAGGTAATCCTGATATGCAAGTGAAAATATGCTTGGTAAAGCTCAATTTTAAAAAAAATGTTCGGAAATGGGCTTTCCAGTTATGCATAAATCATTGTTTTAAAACTAAAATTTAATCATTTTTATATGCCTTGCCAGATAACTCACAAATTTATCAAGTGCCACATACAATCGTCTCATTCATCATTCTATACAATACTTGCCAAAAAAATCAAAATTGTATTCGACTAACCTTGTTTTAAATCTAAATGTTAAGTTAATAAGTTTGTCTCGTTACAAAAAATTGATCTATTCAACAAATTTCATTTCAATGCTAGATTCTGATTGGTCCAGAACCTGTATGAACAAATGCATGGCCTCTTTATGCGACGAGATGGGGAAATCATTTTTAAAATACACTTTTTTGTGATTATTTGTAAAAATGTTAAAAAATAAAACTGCAAATCGATTGAAACAAAAGAAATACAGATCTCACAAGGAAATGTTATATGAATTCCAAAGCATCAATTTAGAAGTTGAATAAGCCTTTGTTTTACATTTCCAACTCAGTTATACATTAATTTAAATCAATTTTCAAATTCAGATTTTTAAATTGTTAATGACTTTTTCAAAACTTGTCAACTTGAATGCAGACACGAATGAAACTGGCGCTTGACAAATCTTAGATCTATTAGGACAGTCAAGTTGTCTGCCGATTCACTTTCGCAGACCGCTTTCACACTTTCCTAAGTTACATTCGCCAACCACTTGTTGTTTAAATAATCCACTCACCAGTGGATTCATCCGCGGACGTGGAGTCCATCCGCTCACAGCTTAGACCAGACGACAACTTGAATGAATAGGCTACTTATAATTGGTTTCGCATAATTTAGCTTACGTTAACAGCTGCTTTTACGCTAAGCTTTGTGGCGAATCTAGTTAAGATTGAAATTCGAATGAACATTGATTATAATTTTATATAATGTGAAATCACATGAAAATTAGAGAGAATCAACAGAGGATATTTGAAGTTGGCATTCGCCATATTTGCTTTGGTACAAACAGTGTGACTTATCCCGTTTTCAAACAGCTGATTTATCCGCCGAATTAGGTGAAACCAACCATAGCATACAATGTCACAACAATCTTGAGATAAAGCAATCAAGCAACCATTGAAGGATAAAAAGAAATATACAGTTGTAACTCAGTTTTGAACCTCGAATCTCAGGTTTAACAGGAGCCCATTGCAAAGCTGCTTGACTGAAGAGAGACCAATTAGGATAAAGAGCGAAATGATAAAATATTGAACTAAACTGTTATGGGCTGCAAATTATGATTTTATGCCATAGAACTCATTTTCCTATAACTATTAAATCGCTTTCAAACAATTCAAATGTTAATGACAATCGATGGAAGATGGGAATTAGATGCTATTATACAGTGGCGCTTCGGATACAAAAAGCAGTTACCCAACCCAGTTAATAGTGTCAGCCTAGACACAAGTGTGAGGTATAATATCCACATGCAATAATTCTAATAAAAAATTTAATTCAGATTATTATATAAATCCTTGACTTGTGAAAATAATGTAAATATTAAATAGCATAGAATTTGATGCCATGGTTTTGAAAGTGTTAAATAAATGTAGAACTGAATTTCAATAATACGAAAACATTCTAGAACACAGTTCTGATGCTGATGCCCTGCTGTTTCGCAAGCCTTGCAAGGAGCATGCAAGAGCCTGCAGAGCATCTCTGCAACTAAACAAGATTAGGAAAGGAATGTTGACCTGGTTGTTCCACGCCTTTCGGTAGCCGTCTCTGCCAGACCACACATAGACGCGACAGTGAACACCAACAGCACAATGCCCGGCTCTAGCACGAGGAATATTCTCTTCTGCAGTTTCCATTATCAGCTCCTCCCACCACAACGACTCTGAAAACAAATATATCATCATCATCATCATCAATGTCTGCATTCAAAATGCGAGTGCTTTTCAACTTATCAGGCTCCTTTTCTCAGTTAAAAATAACGTTTTTCCATTCTTACCTAGAGTAACTTTTATATACGAATAATCATTCTAACTTCATCACAACGATATTATGATAATATTAAGTCATTCAGGTTTTACTTATGTGAGACACTGAGTTATTTTATTTATTCTAGTTAAAACCCGTTCTCGAACCACTGAATAGCATGGATGGATCCTTGTTCAATAATTCCTGCTTTTCCTAGTTAAAATCAAGATTATTCTATCAACGCAGCCTACATTCTGTTAGATAATTTAAATTGATCCGCTTTTAGGGAAATATACTCAAAATTAACAGGAAAAATGAACTAACCTAGATTCAAGCTAGCGAGCTGATTGGTACACTTCCATTCTTTTTCATGAGTAGCAACTTTGACGTCATCAAGCACCAGAGGAACCCATCCACCAAAAACATACATTCTATTGCCGATGACGGTGGCTGTGTGCAGGGAGCGCGGCAGAGGAGACTTGCCATGAACTGTAGGTCGGCTCCATGTCATTGTTTCTGCAAAAAACAAAACAACGATTTTACTAAACAGACCTATTATTTGTGTAAAAAATCTATAATGTAGTCAAGGAACGTTTCTCTACAGTACTTGTAGTAAGTAATGTAGGTACTATTACAACGAGGTAATTGCCGAGTGTCTAGTACTGCCGTGCAAAGAAAAAACGACACAGGTACAAAAATTTCTCATTTTGAATTATATATGTAATATTAACGTACTAATGTTACCCGCTCTTTCCAATGGTGCAATCAAAAATGCCATATCTTCAACCGTTATTGAAATATCATGACCGTTCATGCCATATATATACTCGGAAACATTCTCACAATGGGAATGCTGTATCTTTCAGAGCAGATACGGCATTTTTGCTGAGTAGAACGATACTTCAATCATACGGAATTTGACAGAGTATCAAATACTCAACAAGAACTCCGTGTCCTACACGTTTATATTTTTACATTTCTAATTACGCAGAAAGAGTTTTAACACTTCGAAGAAGCTTTGAAATAGTATTAAAAGATATTAAAGACCAATAAAGCTGTGGACGTTATAAACGTTTTCTCTGTTTTGATGAAAGTGTAGATACGGCGTTCTTACTAAACACGGCAGAATACTATTCCACACTAGAACAACTACAATTCTAATAGCCCACTACAACTGTTAGGATAATGATCCAGAAAATGTAAAAGGGTGACATCCCATAATGACCAAGACTGGAACAAATTATTGTAGGTACTATAAATAATAATCCAACATCCTATTCTTGATTGCAATGCATGGCTGTTTAGACTAAATCCAGAAATTCCTCAAATAATATTTCAAACATATCACCTGGACCGTGTCTTATGAAGATTTACAATCTACAATTAAAATCTACAATCTGAATCTACTCATAATTCGTGGATTTTATGGGCGTTTCTGTCTCATAAACGTTTCCAATAAAAAGAAAATTCTACAGTATCAGCTGATTAAAAAATTACATGAAACCAATTTACCTCGAGTAAATAGAATCTCGGAATAGTCCAATGCTATTCCTTTAAAACCAAAACTTTGCTCCTAATTTAATGATTTTGATGATACATAAATTGATATATTATTATGAATATAAATATCGATCATTATTTTTATAGTGAGATTTGGATACAATTCTTTTATGTCACTAATATCATAACCTACAAAGCAAATCGTAATATGACGAGTCAGAAGACCCTAACCTTGTAATCTAAAATGGCCGCGATGGTTCGAGTTTGAACAGCTGATATCGTGAATTTGTCGTCTGCACCAATTTACATGGGACTTCCTATTCCACTTGAACCATCGCAGACATTTTGGATTCGAAGGTTAGGGTCTTCTAGTGAGTCTTGGCTGATCGTTGATTCAACTGCTGATTCTTTCCAAAATTAGGAACATTTTAAATCAAACGTCTTTTGAAAAACAAGCTGTAAATGTTTATAAGACACGGCCCAGGACTAAGCTAAAACAAGCTAAACAAACAGAAAATGAGAAAATAACAATTTGTTATTGACAAATGCTAGAAGGCATTCACAATCAACATACAAAGATCAACAAATGAAAAAATCTTATAAGATTACCGTCAGGATACACTAGTCCAATCAAGTCAATAATGGGTGAATTTCATTCTGTTACAATAAAAAATATTTATTTATCGATATGTTGACCAATAAATATTTGAATTATTCAATACAACGACGATACTGTAACATTAATTGAAAAGAATAAAAACGAAATTTCACAGGAGATTTGTGAATTTCTTCAATTCCGAGTAAAAGTATAGGCCTACCTATGTCAAGTATCCATAGATCACCCAGTCTACAACCACTCATTCCTCCGTAAACGATAAGCTTTGATCGGCCTCCGCTATCCGTATATGCACAAGCTGTGTGCGATTCTCTTGGTGGAGGAGACGTGCCATATGTTTGTGGAATATCCCAAGCGGTAGAATTGTTCTGTCTCAATTCCAAAGTGAATAAGTCATTTAGGTACCTGTAAAACAAGTTGAATAATAATTTATTGTGATCCAATAAAATATGATATTGAGCCAGAATACATGGCAAAGATCACTTTTATGATTGAAGACCAACTGCATATCCAATAATTTGCGTGGGATGTCAAGTTCGATGCCACAACCAACTATATTCTTCCCATGTGTCCACATGACTATCTTGAAAAATACCACCCTCCTAAACCAGTAGGTCCATTCACACTCACAATTTCCTCATCCCCATATAATGTCTGTCCAAGCAAAGAAGACCCTTTGGCAAGCTTTGACAATGGGAAAATTTATTATTTATTTAGCGTATGGCTTTTAATAGTGGGGAGACCCAAGGGTTGTTCCACTTCGCCAGATAACCTCATTTTCCCCAAACGGAGATATGAGTTATAGTTCTTTTAAAAAGTTCATTTGAAAACATAATTTTTGATTTCAAAACATTGTTGATTACTAAAACTAAAGCACTTCAAAATGGGGAAATGACTCCAGTTTGGTCAATAATTATGAATGTGGTCTTAATAGTAGATAGAATTGTTTCCTACAATTTGAGATCAAATTGATAATTTTTGAACCAATATTGACCGAGCTTGAGTCATATTCCCAACTTGCCAGAGGCTCTTCTTTCCTTGGAAATACTATACAAGCTAACAGCTCAGCAGAAAAAACGAGTTAGCTAGATTAACCAAGTTTTTCTATCGCATCCAAAATGAAGGTTTCTCACAAATACTGTGTCCAATAGAAATTTCACAGTCTTGTGTAACACAGATTAGTATTGTCAGCATGCATGAGTATTATTGAGTAATCTTACTATGTATTTAAATGGAGTTTGAATAAGTTGTAATAAAGAATACGATTTTCATTTTTACAAAATTCTGTTATTTCATTGGTTCTACAATTTATAAAACAATAAAATATAATTTATAGTATAAAAAATGAAAATCTTGAAAAACTCGAATAGTTTGGTTTATAATGGATTTATAACTTTTGTGGTTTTGTTAATACTGTATTTCATATAAGTTGGCCTACCTTCAAATATAATCTCTTCTAAAACTTGAATCTATTTGAAATTTCGGTGTATTAATATGATAGTGCCTTTGAATATCACCAACTCACCGAGGTATATTGTTTTTAGGGTCATCGCTGTCATTGGCCAAGCCACCAAACAGATAAACCTTGTTGCCAATAAGGGTGAAGCTGTGTCCAAGTCTAGGGCAAGGAGGTGGTCCGTGACGAGGTGGCCTAGGTCTCAACCTTTTCCATTCCCATCGACTTGCCTGCCAACATAATCAAATTCACTACGTTGATCTCAACCGGTGTGCCAATGAACGCCTCACTCAAGTTCTATCTTAGAAAATAGTTGAGAAAAGATCATAAAAAATGCAAAAGCAAGACACACAATTCACGTATGTAGAAGTAGAATGAGTAGTTTAAGTCATATTATGACGACACGCCGAGAACAGACAGTTCTAAGAACTTCAGTATCAGTTCTCTGAAAATTAATGTCTGCAATAAATTATTCTTAGTTTTTTTTCAAATCATGGAATACTCATCCCATCTCATAATTAAATTTGTTTTTGCAACAAATTATAGAATTATGAGAGCTTTTAAAGCACAAGTGAGATGTCATATGTCATTGAGTACTTTGAATACTGAATACACGTTACATACACTAAGTTACCTAATTTATCTGAAAATAACTATGCAATTCATTTTCACTAAAACTGGCCTAATAGCCTACTGTTTATCATGTTGGAAGTTCGCCAAAAAGTCCTTTTCGAATCACCCGGTATAATCAAAACTCATCTCCACGTTACCTGTAATTCGTATAGCTCGTTGGAATATTTGCCATATTCCACCATCCCTCCAAAGACAAGTATCCTCGTATTGTCAACAACGAATCCATAAGCTGCACAGCCTGGGGGAATGTCCCCCTTCATTGTGGGGATGAACCATTGGTTAGTGGCTGAAACAAGACAACAAAAACTCATTTTTAAAACTTCATTCATTTTGAACAATCCAATTTAGAGGAGAGTTTACACAACACATATTTTTGAATGAGATTTTTGGGATCCCGTGTATCCGTCTAAAATGAAAATTTAAAATACAAAATGCTTCAAACTGTGATTTACAGTACAATAAACGTGTATCTTGAATGTTAGGTGAGAATCATTAGGTATTTCTCAAACTTTAAAAAAAGTGATTTAGGGAAAGCCGGGCCTCATGTGAAAACTCGGGGCTAGTATGATATATGGTTCAGGGTTGATGAAAATTTTGGAAACGGCTTAATATTTCTTACACAAAGGTAGTTAGAAGGCTGTTGACATAATTGTTCGTACTAAAATTCAATGTTCTACTGAGTGCCATTTCGCTTTCATAAGTAGGCCTATAGTCAGTGATATTAAATATTTGGTCGGCCATATAGAATTCAAATAATAGTTTATTGTTCAAATGGGAAGGTGATGTTACACACAATTTCGATGCAGAGTTTCAAAAGAAATCAAATACCGGAAACTGCACATTGACAATATGTCAAACCGTTTTGAAAATATTTCCATTGTGAATCAGGGATATTTGCTCCAAATCATTTATGTAATATCTTCATAACGGTTTGACGTATCGGTTTATGCCATCCACTTCTTCTCTTAATTCTGTAACAAAATTATGAATAACATGACCACATTAAGTTTCGAAAAATAATGGCCAATTCAATTTGAAACGTCACTGATGTGACACCTGAACGATTCAGAATTTCAAGGCAAAATGAATTATGAAAACTGCACATTGATAAGTCAAACTATTTAGACACTATTCATTGACTTTTAATCACTGATTATTGAATTAAAAAAACTTAGTGCATTAATGCCCGGTTTTTCCAATCACACTCAAATTTGAGGGGCCCTCAAGTTTACTACATTTCCTATACTTATCATAGAAAATGTCAGCTGTTCATCAAAATTTGAGGGTCCCTCAACTTTGAGTGTGCTTGGGAAAACCCGGCATAAATCTCTCTTGGAATTCTTCATCGAAGTAATGTTCGATAACCGCCCTCACATTAAGAAAATAAACTTGAATTCAATATGGCAGATTAAATTTTCAATGTTGAATAAATATTTTAATCTTAATACGACCCTCTTCCATACAAGTTTCTAAAATATTCACCAAAACTGTATGTAAAAAAAGATGAATGATAAACACAAAAAACAGAATTAAAAATGCATAATACAGGGTGTTTCAGGAGGAATGTGCAATAATTTGCAGGCTGATTCCTTACACAAAGTAGAGGAAAAAGTTCCATGGAACACACCCCCAAAAACGATTCCCAAGTGGCAGCTCGAGCTGCCCGGTTCTAAATTCGCTGATAGAGCTGCCCAGCTCTAGCTTCACTTGAAAATGACATGAAAAAGGTGTATTTCACTATTTATTGATTTAGTATACATTAGTAATCCTAATAACAGAGTTAACATCTATAATATAGTTATGTGAATAGAGTTGTAATGGTTAGAGCAGCGCCGCTAGAGCTGGGCAGCTGCCGCTTGCGAATCGTACCTTAATTGCGGGAAATTGACATTTTTCATAAAATAATTATTTTTATAATTTTTCAGAGGCTCTATGTAGGTTCTAAAATTAAAAATTCCTATTTAAAATCAACCGAGAAATTAAATGAAACCAGTTAAAAATTTGTAACTTCAACGTTATTGAGATAATTTGGGGAAAAATAACACAATTTTTAAACACCTCTAAAAATAGAAAAATTAATATATTTTTGAAAAATATAAATTTTTCATCATTGTTATCTCGGCAACAAAGAGTTTTTGGGGGACATTTTACTCTACTTGGTGTCATTTGACCACATTATAATTGAAATAAGTTATAATTTTCTGAGTGGAAACCTTTTCTGCGGTAAGTTAGAAAGTTTGACAATAGCCTACGACCTTCTTAATAAATTTCCGGTTACTCTACATACAGAGTGGGTGAATAGTTTGGAAGTTGAGCAATGAATTTGAGTACCTCGTTGGAGTAAGTGATGACGCGTCGGTCTGATAACCAAGACAACTCAGATTCAATTCCTGACCGGGGCAAAATTCTTTTACCGCAGTACAATCTACAAACACATAAATACGGCCACTTCGTCTTTCGGAGCCGTGGGTCCCGCCAATAAGCCGTCGGTTCCGACTACCTAGGCTATAAAGTAGTCATCTCTCATCATAATTGTCACTCTCATTACCCACGCACAAGCCGAAGAGTTCATGTGGGCATCACCCTCAGAAGAAACAGATATACAGAGAATCAAAGAATTTGGACTACCAAAAGGAATTGCTCTGCCAACTCTACTTTTTCTGATTTATGCTAATGAATTATTGAAACTTGAAATTCCAAATGATACTGTCCTTTCATTTGCCGATGATACTGCTTCAATATTCTGAGGCTCAACATGGAACGAAACATTGAAGTGTGCAAATCAAGGTATTTCATTAGTCAAGTCGTGTTTGAACAGCCAAATTTCAACACTCAACACAAATAAAACCGAATACATAACGTTTTCTTCCAATAGAAGTGTCCAGCCCCCATTAGATTAAAGTTCAACAATACAGTCATGATAAGAATAGTATGAACTGCAGTTGCACACCAATAGAGAGAAACAATTCAATATTCAGATGTTAGTCATTAAATATTATTAGACATATTATTAGGGCCTCATTGGCTCTAAAAAATGAGGCTTTTATGCGATAGAGAATACCGTCAGCTGCAAACCATCATTAAAGGAAAAGGAAATAATGACATTCCCAGCCATGGGTTTATATCTCTGTTGTATTTGTTATTTTCACATCGAAACCCCCAAATGAATGGAGATCATCATGATTATGCAACAAGAAATGAGATTAGGCTAGCTCAAGAGTACATGGATATTTTAGCACTGCACACAAACTTTACCCTAATATAACAAGGAAACGTTAAGGAAATTTTAAAAAGTAAGCCTTGTATAGGGTCCGGTAGAAATGATAAACGTTTTTGAGAAGGGTAGTACTCATTCCCTCCGTCACCGAGAGTGGTGAGGATGGTGGCGTTTGACTGGTGTGATCTTACCATTTTCTGTATTCTAGTTCAAGTTATCGTCATGGAACGTCGAACCATGAAACTCCGCGTTATGCCGATGATTGTTTTTTCCTGAACTAATGAGTCAGTTAGCGTCCTACAGCTTGAATTCTGCCACTATTCATCAAAATTCATCAACAATCACTTCAACAGCATTCATCTAGTAGAGCTGTCCCCTCTCAAAACACCATCCTATATATTATACAACAACAGGCCCCGAACTCTGGACGAAACTCGCCCAAGTTGAGAGAGCGATGTTTTAAAAGTTAAAAAATACTTTTTGTTGATGAAAATTATGCTTCTATCACTATAAGTTTCTACCATTTTGAAGTAAGTAAATAAGAAGTGCCCGAATCATCACCGCAAGCGAATATCGTGCACATTGCAAGCCCCTTTTTGTTAGACTTGGTGTTCTAACAGTGATCTGCCACTTCCTACTACTCTGTCTGATGTTTGTCAAGAAGAACCAGCAGTACCTGTCGACTCGGACTGATGTGCATCAACATAACACCAGACAGCGAGAGCTGATTGATATTCCTAGAGTACGCTTTCAGAGATCTCAGGTGTGCTTCAGAAGTTCGGCGTTGCGGTACTTCAATCGACTGCCTACAGGAGTGAAACAGTTGGATCCAAGAGCGTTCGAGAAAGTTTTATCCAAGCACTTGAAAAGCAAGGCTTACTAGTGTTAATGAATATGTGAGTGATGATTTGTCGGAAATGCTGTCTTGCTAAACATGCCGTATCCATGTTTTTGTGTATTGAATGTTTTTGACGCCATCGATCCCATATTATGGGTGAAGGATGAAGATTTTATAAAGGTATAAAGGACCCGATGTATGAGGCCTCATAACTGTTTTAATGATGACGTTGTTTATAATTCAAACTTATATTCCATGCCAATAAAGAATAGGCCTATTCATTTGGTTTTTCAGTCTTTGGTTTAACGTACTCCAGGACTTCACATCTGTATATATGTGATGTCTAATACGCATATTTTTACTGCTCCCTCCAAATAGCGATAGAAGATTGACTTCAAAGGCGCACCGTTATCACGCTGCAGACTCAGGTTCAAATCTCCGTTTGGCCACATATTTTCAAAGTCTTTTTTTGCATACTGCAAAGTTATGTAGAGTTCTCGGATAGTCCGTTGAATTGGTTTATTTCTATTGAAGGTTTTCCTCAGATAATGCAAGTTGCCTATCAGAAAGTAGATTTAAAGAACTTTCTCTTGATAATTTCATTACCTTACAATGTTTGTTGTCATACGTTAATACATTGTTTGAAGAATAATGGAAATGAATAATATTATTTAAGTATAGAATATAGATCAATGATCAATATCATTCTGATAGATTTTATAGCATTTATCCAATGACATTTTTTTTTAACCTAAAATGTTCCTCTATAGGAGGCCGCCATGTTGTCTCAAAGTAATAACCGCGAAATCAACAATAGATAATAACACATATGACAGTGATTAATTCAACTGGAAACGTTCTTAATTCAATTGAATTGATGTCAAGTGAACATTTCAGAAGATAGATGCTGTATTCCTGAACATATGAATTAAAAATTGCCAATATAAATTTGATACGCCGCCATTGATCACGAAGCCAAGAGTGTTTGACAATTTACCTGTATTATAAACATGAAGTTCATCGACGATTCCTTCGTTGCCACCTCCAAAGACGACCATTAAATCTTTTATTGAAACCGCACGATGACCATGTCTTGGTCGCGGTTGAGGCCCCGACGGATTTGTAATCCGTTTCCATTTTAGTATCGGCACCGCCATCACACTGTAAACATTTCACTGGGTGAACACTCAACATGAACTTACTCGCTTTGGCGTTCGCGTTGATACATCCTTCTGATACCCAGAAGGCTATGCTTTGCAGAACCTAGCCAAAATTCTAGAGACAACAACATTCATACCACCTTCAATGTGGAGGGATGGGATCGCTACTTTCTTTTGTTCAAAAGATTTTGAACTGAGTTGATTTATAACAACATAAAATAATTAATAGTCTTTGATGGAATAGCTAATATGATATAAAAAATAGTTACAGGTCATAAAAGAGTAACAAGATTATAAAAATCAGGATGCTACAAAAAAGGACTACCGACAACCTGTATAATTCTTAGAACGACATTCTGTGACAACTTCCTTTTCTTCTGCTCCCGACATTGTAAACCACATTCTTGAGTTGTCACAACCTGTCGGTTGTGTGCAGCAGTGCAGTGAAATTTTGTTCCTACATTTCCTACACTGCCAGACAGAATGTACCAACGTAAGAATGTACCACATTTCTGAGCTGTCACAACATGTCGTTTGAACGCAAAAGTAGAAGTAAAGGTACGATTTGGCTGATGCGTAACGTAACGACCGTCGGTCTTGGTTGATCAGCTGTAGCCAATCACATCTCTTGTCCTGTTTTGTATTGTCCTTTAGATTTGATAAGAAGAGATGTGATTGGCTTCAGCTGATCGACCACGACCAGCGGTCGTTACGTTCCGCACCAGCCAAATCCTAGCTTAAACTGTCAAAATGAAGGTACGATTTCGCTTGTGCTGAACGTAACGACCGCCAGCCGCAATGTACGCATACGGATGAAGTACATTGGTCACTAGCGGCTCGTGCCCACGAAACAGGTGAAGTGTCCGTATTATTTACTGTACAACACTTCACCTGTTTCGTAGGCACGAGCAGCCAGTGATGAACATAAAGTATGTACGCAGAAGCATACGTACATTGCGGCTGATGGTCGTTCCGTTCCGCACAAGCGAAATCGTATCTTTTGCCTTGAAAGTGGAAGACAGGCCGTTCCATAATTTAATAACATAACCTCAATTTGTATATAAAATACTGTACTGTGCAGCCTGTGCTCTTCTAGTATGCTTCTATGCTTATTATTGAGGCTTTTAAACATTAAATTAACCTGAATGTTGTTCTGAGCATAGTTTATCGTAATTTCCATGGATCGAAGATTAGAATAATGTTGAAGATCAAGTGTTTAATTTGGTTAGTGTAAGGAAAACGCTAATATTAACTTACTGTTTGTTTAACATACCGTAGATTTACTGATTTATAATAAGCTTAATTATGATAATTTATGAAATGGATATTATTGAACGGTCACATGTTGCCAAATACTTGAAGAAAATTTCCTGCAAAATATAATAACGCCAATACTAATTTTTCCTGAAAACGATTCTTCTTGATAGTAGGTATTGATAAGAATGATTTATTTACTTCCAATGTTTCCAATGTTCAGTATTGTCTACTCTACTTCTAAGTGACATTAGAGTCAGTGGACACTCATTAGGCTAATAATGTCCACGGTTTGCTCCTGTCCACTTTCATAGAGTGTCATGTCAGATAGGCCCCATCGATGCATGATTATTTGGCATATCCCCTGTCCTGTTCAGTCGCACCCACATCTCACACCTGACAATGCAACTCGACACCATTCTCCCTTCTATTTGAATCATCAACTATGTCTTTGTTTCTCCCTAAAACGGATTGCCAAGGCTCGTTCCACAGTTGAGATATTTGAGGGTTTGTTGATTGTGGTGGTTCTGCCAAACCAAAAAGTATTTTTGAGCCTCAGTGGAGTTGGCAAATTTATTAGCAGATCTTTGTGGATTGAGAGCTTTAGTAGATTGCTTATTTCACTTATTTCTCTGCAAGCTAACTCTTGTCTTCTTAGGTGTAGTGTATAATTATTTCAAGGTAGCATTCCCAAGCGGTGGTTCGAGCTGCACAGCTCTAGCTGCGCTGCTCTAGTCATCGCAACTGTATTCACATTACTATACTATAGATGTTTACTCTGTTATTAGGGCTACTCATGTGTAATAAATCAATAAATAGTGAAATCCACTAGAAAATGACTTTAAAAATGTGAATTTCACTGTTTATTGATTTATTATACATTAGTAGCTCTAATAACAAAGTGAAGATCTATAATATGGTTATATGAATAGAGTTGCTTTGGCTAGAGCTGCGCAGCTCCAGCAGCAAATTTAGAGCCGCATGGATCGAGCTGCTGCTTAGGAAACCTTTACTGAGAAGTGAGAACAGGCAGCCAGCTATCATTCGCATTGCACTGTCTACATTGGATTCATCAATAATGATTGTGATATGTGTGGCAACCACTCAGCCAGACATTGGCTTCATACTCTGCAGCACTGTAAATGAGATCCTAAGCTGCACTGCCCATTCCTCAACCAGCCTCTAAAGCAGGTTCACTCGTGATTATTGTTTACTTTATTACTTTACATCTTTGGTCCTATCAACGGTCTGGATGTCCGGGGAGTCGTCATGTTTCTTCCCTTTGAATAGGGGTGATGTCCTGGAACTCAGTTCCTGTGTTGGTACGTATGGTCCTGCACATATTCCGCAATCGTGTCGTAGGGTCTCGCAACAAAATACTGCCTCAGCCTTGTTTTAATCACCCTGTGATCCTTAATCGTTTCAATTTCAGTCGGAAGTAGATTGTAATAGTACGCACCTGCATAGCCTGGCGACTTGCTATATTTTTGAAGCCTATGTTTAGGCAAATCCATATTCCCTTTGCTTCTTACATTGTATGTGTGCCGCTCGCATCATAGGGTAGGGTTAGTTGTTAGTACTGCTGTTATTGATTCCAATATGTATAAGTGATATAACAGTCAGCACGTTGTATTTGATGAACAGAGTCCTGCAGTGCTCCAGCATACTCTTTCTGAGCATTGTTCTTAGGGCTCTCTTTTGAATGTGCAGTAATCCATCCAGATTGGTTGCAGATGCAGATCCCCCAGCAACAATTCCATATCGTAGATGGGGAAGAGAATAAGGAATGGTACGCTGTGAAGGCGGTGCTCTCGTATGATATATTTCTTATTCCTCTTATTATGTATATTGCTGATGATAGTTTTTTTATTAAGGATGTCTATATGGTGTTACCAGGTAAGGTTTCCTCCTTAACTTCCTTAGTGCTCTCGGAAAGTCAGTGTAATTGCAAGGTAGGCTGAGTAGCGATTCATTTGGATCTGCTTTTTACATCTGGCTCAACAACGTTCACAACTGGTAATCCAATTCCCTACTGGGTGTTCAAGTGGAAGGATGTGATGTTTGCCTTACTAGGGTTTGTCTCTCACTGAAACAGATTGCCGAGCCTCAGTACACAGTTGTAATATTTGAGGGTTAGTTAACTGCGGGTGAGGGATCTGCTAAAAAGGTTTTCTGGAGTTACTGCAGGTAGTCAGTCAGGATGGAACCATACTTCAAACAGGGCGTCCAGGGGCCCAAGCCACACTTTAGGTGTACCGAATAAACCCATATACGTACATGAAATCATTCATTGGTCAAAACATTTCCATTCCTTCTGATCCGAGCCCTGACTGCACAGGTGAGTTGAGAGATCTGTGAAAAAGGGCGAAAACAGGCCCAATCGAAATTGATTAAACCTATTTTCAAGGTTTGTGTAATTTTTTATTGAGACAATAATTTATTTTTGGAAGGTTACTTACTAAAATTGTATTTGAATTGAATAATAACTGTTGGATCTTAGATGTGTTTCAAACTATAGAGACTCTCATTGATCAGCATGTTGAGCTTCCAAATGATTCTAGCCTTTTAAATTATTTACATTGAAATTACGCTAATCCAATTAGTTCCGAGGAGTTCATTCTAAGAGTAAGCTTGTAGATTATAATCTACCATAATCTATAATCTACCATACTATAATCTTGTAGATATAATCTACTATAATCTTGTAGATTATAATCAGAAGCAGTCAGTCTCATAATTGTTGTCTGGGGGTTCTGGGAGTATTGCTGGGAGCTCTGAGGGCTAGATAGGTCAAATAGCCTAAAGGGGCCCGTTTCTCGTACAATAAAAATGGTGAATTTTTCACCGCAAAAATTGGCAAGCTGTTTTTCAGCAGCTGAGCTACAATTTACTTTGATTTTTGTTGCCAGACTGAGCTAATCGCTAATCTCATTGGTTGCAGCGGATTCCATCGCAAGCACCATAAAACGTTTCTATAACAGTTCCAATAAAATAATAACTTACCTACATGTTAATTTCAATTTAATATTCAGTGAATGATTTCTGATATTTATACAAGCTATGTGTATTTCAATGCGTTTTTCTTCCATGTTTATAATCTTCAACTCCATGTTTATTTTTGCAGATGTGCCAAGAAATGGGAGAGAATTGAAATGCAGGGAATATGGCTGTTCTGCACAGAGCATTGTTCACTTGGTTCTTGTTGTTGGTGTTCTTGATACTGCTTGTACTTCGTTTGGATTCAAGGACAACCTGGAACTGGTTCATTGTTTTCATTCCTTTGTGGATATATGATACGATTCTACTGGTATATATATTTTTCAATATAATGTCTCATTGGAAAAATAGACTGGATAGGTTAGCAACATGTGTGCATAGGAAAATATGGTACTTGGGTGCAATAATTTTGAAAATGACAGCTCAAATTATTCTATGCCTGAAACTGCAAACTCCGTCTATTAATCTTTCAATCTATTATGTCATGGCACCCGTTTGGATACTTCTGCAATTATTGATAATTGATGTGTTTTGGAGCTTAATCATTGGAAGAACAAGCAGATATTTCTGACGCACGCCATACTTCGATTCTTTCTGATTCATGAAGTAACTAATTAACACTTGAAAGTGCTTCCTACTCTTGTTGTACCGCATTGAGTGCCGTGTGGAGGAACATCTAACTCGAGCAAAATCCAGAGAACTGAAACAACTTTAAACTATAAATCTAAATATTTCCAATAAAGTATAACAATGATTGTGTGATTGGAAAGAGACATCTGTATTTCTAGATTCGATTTCAATTTTGTACTCTCTCGATTCCAAGTTAGTAATATATTAGCTCATATGCACTTATGATTATTGCCACTCGTAAATAGCCTACTGTAGTTATGTTAAATGGAAAGACAAGATATTGTCAAACCACAGATTTACCACAAACCTGTATTGTTAAACCACAAAATTTGTGGTTCGACTATACAGTATCTTGTTTTTTCATTTGGTATGGATAACTACCACAATATCACCTTCACAAATACTCAACAAGTAACTGTAGTTATATGTGTAATATACTTTGTAATTACTAAATATAATATAAGTAATATACGAGTTGTTGATTGGTTGGCTGAGTTAGAATTTAGCACTGCGCAGCTCCATAATAGGCGGTTAGTTGCCAATTTTCAAGCATCTAAATCTAAAATATGCCATAACTTCTAATCATTGACTATGGTACTTAGCAAATTTTTATGGAAGATTTATAGAACTGATATAATCTGTCATAATTTGATTTTTATTCTATGCTGCGATCTTCTTCACAGCTGAATGGGCCTAATCTCAAATATTTTGTATTCATCATATATTCTGCAATGCTTACTCCATTCACTTGGCCAGTGCATTTTGCTATAAAAATTCATCTTCTATATTCAAAACATTGCTCTCTAATGTTGCGAAGTATCTCATTAATGTATCTCTAAGTCTTGAGAATAACATGATAAGTAAGTCTTCATTTCTTTGTAATAACATTTTCAATGTATACTAAATCAATAAATAATCACAGTACCCTTGAAATGAGGTTTTTTCTTCAAGGTTACTGAGATTATTCATTGATTCAGTATACATTGAAAATAATTCTATTAACAAAGTGAATATTTTTCATGTTTTGTAATTTGTTCAATCTAAAGGTCATTCACATAGGTCTATTAATTAATTATAATTGAATTACATAATAGCTGAATAATTGAGTTAAAAAACACTCAGCCTAATTGGGTTAGTAGGTGACAAAGCAGGCTTTATCGGCTTGAAACCAAAAATAAATCATAATGTTTGAACAAGTTTTATTCTATACTCATCTATTTTGTTTTTCATCACGAACTGCTACAAAATGTGCGTTTGCACCGGAATTATTAATTTTATGGAACATTATCACACTAATGTTGTGAAATTCATTGAATGGAAGTATAAATAAATAATTCTTTTCAAAAGCGTTTTGATTTCAAATTGTTCTAATCCTGAACCTTTCATAAAAATTTATGAGGTTTATTGTTGGTGACTTCCAAAGTGATTGAAAAAAACTCACGTTTGCAACTAAGAATATTTTATTCAATTAAGAAACAGAAAAAATATACATAAATGACAATTAATTGCCACTATTTCTAATCTCTCATTGAAAACTTGAAATAAAAGCATTGATTGAGCTACTCCAGAAACTACTGAAAGTAATGATTTTCCCTTCACAGAGAATGCTTAATAATAATAGTAATAATAATAATCATTATTATTGAATATTTGCATCAATCACACTTCTATATTTCTAATTTACAGTAGGCTAAAGTGAATTTGTATAAGCGCAAAAAGCTTGATTAAATTCTAAATCTTGGTGAATTATTCTACACTGACAACTAATGTCACTTCAATAAAAATAATGTGTCACAACCTTCAAAGACTAGCATAATTTATTCAATCAGAACTCATGACTTACAGAGTGAATTCCTCAAAATGGCACATCTGGATATGCAAACTGAGATATCAAAATGAGACCTTGACCATACCTCATATAACCTTTTCTTTACTTTTACAGATGGTACAAAACTTTTTCCGCCATCTTGGATCCGCAATATTGAATCTAACTTCACTTTTTTAAATGGGAAGGTAGACATTATTGTATATGATTTCGAAGAGAAATCGAATGCCGGAAACCGCAAATCGGTATGTCTAACCGTTAAGAAGTTATTTGAGTTTTTAAATCAGAGGTCTTCACTATAAATCTATTAATATAATGTATAGAAATCAATCAAATTATGTATCACATGACGATCTTACATTTTTAAAAATTATGACAAATCCAAGATGGCGGACTAAATTTGTAAAATAACAGATGTGGTCATGTGATACATGAAATAACTTCTAAACGGTTAGACATTTGGGTGTGCGGTTTCCGGCATTCTATTTCTCTTGAAAAATCGCATCGAAATCATGTATAATTTAAAAAAGTGAAGTTAGATTAAATATGGCGGATCCAAGATCCAATATGCCGAAAAAATTTTGTACCACCTGAAAATGTAAAGAAACGTGTTATATGAGGTATGGTCAATGTCTCACTATGATAATTATTTCATGCCGTTTGCATTATATTCAGGTGTGCCACTTTGAGGAATTCACTCTGTATTTGTCTATACATCATTGTATAGCCAGCCTACGTGTTGAGTAGCTTACTGTATCTGTATCACAATTCAAACCACAACTTATTCGTACAGCTGAAAATCGTGGGTTTATTCGAAATAAATGAACATTTGAAATTGAAATTTTCTCGCATTTTTTGAAGTGTCATCATGAGAGAGTAAACTAGACTGGGCCTGTATTATCTCTGTCCTGAATTTTGATGAGGAATTCAGTGTTTAAGGTTATGCATTTCTACCCACAACACTTCACAAAATAAATTCTGGTCCAGGAATAATGCACAAAACTTAAGTTAAGATTAAGGGTTTCAACCCTGAGTGAGCCACGCACTGCGTACAAAGAAAACTACCTATGTGCTCTTATATGCTCACCTTGTGCTCAATACATTGATTGGTGCACTAAAGTACTGTATAGTTCAGTTTTTGAGACTAAGTTATTGGTTATTTTCGGTAAATAGTAAACAATGCTATCGTTGTCCTTTATAGATGATAAATGGCCGGGCTTGATTTGAGTTTCCTGTAAGTTATGTGGTTGTATTATTAGAATTTTAGTCCTGCAGACATTATTTCTGTTTTAACCTTTTTTGTATTTTGTTTGAATATCTTAAAAATTAAATAGCATCGATCGATCGATTTTGTTGAATTAAAGATATGACATTTTATAATTAGGACTGGATGTCATTGGAATCTCATTCCTGTTAGCAGTATCTATATTATAAACATTAATAGAGGTTGATCTTGTTGATGAGCTGTTGGACATTTTTGGTGAAACTATTGCTTTTTGAGAATTGCACGTTTCCGTCTCACTACTACATTTTATTATGTCCAAGAAAAGTTTGATGACTTTTCTTTTGCAGCAGAACATGGCAAAAATAATCACTCCACTCAGCATGTTGATCGTGTCAGTTATGTACCACAACTTATTATTTTCATCAAAAGTTGCAGAAATTACTTCGAACGTCCAGGTCAAGCCCATCAAGAAAAATAGCTTCACAAACAGAAAGAGTCTGAAAATAAGAAAGATTGTAAAATTATTTTACTTGTTTCACCAATATGACAATAAAAAAATGTAAATTTACAATGAGAAAAACATGGAAGCGCGTACTAGGATCAGCATCTAGATCAGTAGCATAAATTAATAGGCTACCAACTATTGAAGCAAAAAAAGCCTATATTATAATATCAGTCTGGTAACTGAAATAAATAAAACTCGTAGCCCAATAGACTGCTGCGTACTGACGAATTACATTAAAGAATTATGTTTTTTTATAAGTAGTATGCATATCAACATAAATTGATTTAATGCAGATCCACATAATTATAAAAAAATGAATAAAGATTTATAGGCCCAGTAGGTATATAGATACTACTGTTTCCTACACAGATACCGTACACGGTTTTCTACAAGCTAAAGCAAACAGAACCTGTATTAGAAAAATTCCGATTCCTTCAAAGTTCTCCAGCAGTAGGCCTACACCATATTCAGGGCTGCTTTTCTTATTTTTATAAAAACAGTTTCTTGAATTAACTATACTACTTGATCTTTATACTACTCGATTGATCTGACCTTAATAAATCAAATTAATTGAGTTTATTTATAAAAAATCTAATTTAAAATATAGAGTGAAAATCAATTTACAACAATATTATTGAAGAAGTTTCATGCGCGGGAACATTCCATTATGAAAGATGATTTTCAATTGATATAGTTATGCATATTATATAGGCCTATATTATAAGCCCTAGGTTATTCAAGGAATATATTATTTAAGGTTTATAATATTTTGTACAATTAATTGTCCATGGACAATTATTTTGAATGGAATATTAATTGTACTAAATATCAAAAACTATAATTCCTTGAATGCACTAGGCCTGTAGGCTATACTGTATAGGCTACCGTATGCATTAGAAATAATCTTTCATTTTGGAATGTTAACGAGCAAATGAAACTGTTCAATAATACCCTAGTATTCGTTTATAACCTAATTACTCTATAGGCCTACTGTTCTTCAATATGTAATACATTTTCCTTGAATAATAGGCCTATGCAAGTATGCATTTCGATATTGGTAAAAAAGTCACTGATGAACTTTTGATTTTATAAAATTTGTAGAGTTGATGGCGATATTGTGAAATCTCTCCATAATAAGACAAAGAATAGGTCTTGTATTAATTTCATTTCTATTATATAACCAAGTATTTCGTACAGAGGAATTCTGACAAATATCTGTTTTTCCTTCTTAATTTTACTTTGCGCAAGCACTTTTCATGTAGGCTACCAAACAGTAAGCGGTACATATATTGTTTTATATCAATAACGATTTAGGCCTACCCACTTTGAACAAAGTTATTTTTGTAATAAATAAGCCTTCCAACCTTCGTTTATCTTGATTTGAATAAGGTTTTTTTCCTGTGTGACGACCACTACCATCTCTTGATAGTTGTTTGGCTGTTTGACGTTGCGCTTTGTAAATCTTCAGGGCAGTGGTGATGAAGAGCACAATATTTATGAACTGAGATATTCCAAGAGGAAAGAAAAAGAATATTGTCGCTGATGTCACATCTAGAACAAACATAACGCTAATGTGGTAGGCAAGCTTAGTTTTAAAAGTTTTTTTGTCAATCATAAGTCTTTTTGTAAGCTTCACTGTTAAGTTACCTAAGATTACTATTGCCATAAGTTATATGATTTTTAAATTTATTTTCTGAATAGGCTTCCGTTACTTCTACATATTATTTTTAATAATAAAAATCACATTTCTACCGTTATTTTCTATAGGCTAGTACTTATTTTTCTGAATAGGCCTAATCTATCATAAAATTTACACTTTTATTCGTATCAGAGATGTTATGGAACTCACCCGTAATTTCGGTAAGTGAAAACTAAGGTTGTCAGAACCACAAAGTTTATTTAAAATGCCAGATTTGAGTTTCAATGCTCAGGGCATCATCAGTGGAAAACTGAGGCTTTGAAAAACACAATTTTGAAAGGAACAACGTTGTATCAAATAAACTTTGTGGATCTGACAACCTTTTGTTTACACTTACCTAAATAATTTTTTATATTTTGTTTCATTGATAAATAAAAGTAAAAATCAAGTAGGCCTACCCTTTTAAAAACTTCAAAAATATTATTCAAGTAAATGACAGACATGTTTTGAAACATAAGCTAATCTCAATGTGTTTGAAATACTGAGTGAAAATGAGCTTATGTCTCAAAACATGTCTGTCAAGTAGTTTAATAATATTTTTAAAGTTTTTGAAAGGGTACGGTAATTCATTTTTATATTTAATTATTAATTTGGAGTAGCCCCAAGTGTGAATTAAATTTTTTTTTCATTGTTACTTTTCCTCATTTTAGGCACAATATTTTCATTTTTTTTCATTTATTCACACACACACACACACACACACACACATATATATATATATATATATATATATATATATATATACACACACACACACGTACAAGATAATCAATATTGAAAAACAATTGATTACATCAATAAAATAATATATAAAAAAACATTACAATATGAAAATTTGATATGGATGTCCCACTTCAAATATTCATCTATTATGACGCCTAGATATTTCGTGCTTTTTACTCTTTTTACAATGGGACAAGTGCAGTTATTGAAGTTTGGGTTTTATTTTTCAATATTATATTTTCCTGACTTGTTGGTATTGGGTATAATCGTTCAAAGTGTAATAAGGCTGTATTTTATATATATATTACCACCTTGGAGCCCTCTGATGGAACCACTTTTCTGGGATTGTTTTTAGATAGTGATATGAAGTGGAAGTCACACTCTTCTGAAGTGTTGAGGAAGCTGAGTAGAGCAACATTTGCGGTTGGTGTGATCTCCAGGGTTGCAGATACAAGAACAGCGTATCATGAATTGTGTATCATGCTTATTTTGCATCCCATCTACGCTTTGGTATCATTTTTTGGGGCAGAACGACAAAATTTGAAGCTATTTTCAGGACTAAAAAAAAAACTTTGAGGCGAATATTTGGCCTGACAGATATACGTGTTCTTGCAGACCCATATTTAGAGAAAACTTCCTCCTTACAGCCCCAGCAATTTATGTATTAGAGCTGGCTCTTTTTGTTTTTAGAAATAAGGACCGTTTTCAGGAGAGACAAGTGCCGCATTTATATAACACGCGATTCAGGGGACTCAGGTATCCAGAGCACAGGCTGACTCTCTTGGAGAAGGGCCCTTATTACATAGGCATTAAGGTTTACAACGTCCTACCACAGATAGTCAAGAAAATTGCTACTCCTGGTGTATTCAAGAATAAATTAAAAACCATTCTCATAAGCAGTATGTGTCCGCATAAAGTTGAGGAGTTTTTTGAGAAGATGGCCTCTACATAATTTGCCAATATAGTATGGTCACTACTAGTATTCTATTTATGTGATAGATGGGTTACCTTGGATTGGGGTATGACAGTGGGGTATAGTGATCCACATTTATTAATTTTGTTTCTTTTTCCTTCTCTTTCTTTTTTCCACTTTGAATAGTTTGATGGAATTTCACACATCCACTAGAGCTTTGCTCTGCTTTGTGATTTTACGTGAAAAATTGAATAAAATGAAAAATATTAGCATGCAGCATGAGCATATAATATAAAGCTCAGGCTACTGTAGTTGAATTAAATACCTTCAACTGAGGTGATTTGTAGCAAAAATATCATTTGAATAAAATTTACCATTGAACCAGCAGTTTTCATTGGCGAAAACTGATGAAGAGCCTCCCGACTGAATATTTTGGGTGATTATTGTCAACCAGATAATGAGTGCTGTTAGTCCGTTTACGTAGAAACAGTATGCGACAAACTTTCTCCTTTTTTGTGTTTCCCCACTATTTTTAGATAGATGCAAGCCTCTGAAAAATGAAACATGATTTAGTGATGTAGTCTTTCACTACAATACGCTACATAACCTACACGGTAACTTATATAGGGCCAGACGAGTAGCCGTAGACTTTTCAGTATTATGTCGGGAGGCCTCTTTAGCCCCTTTTGAAGCGACATTAAGCTGAAAAAATCTGCGCCCGTCAACTGCTCGTCTGGCCCTAGCCTCTAATATACATATGACATAGTTAGTATATTGTAGTAACAATACGGTACCTATGTAATATAGAATATTGTTTCTATTGTTTCAATAATACTTGAGCGTATGAGTAGGCCTATCAATTTTCACGTATAGCCTAACGAATATTTTTTTATATTATCACTTGATAAATACTATTTGAGGAACTTGACCTCTAAATGAGAATAATAATATTCGTGTAACCTGGCTGGCTCAGGTCTGGTGTCAGAGTTTTCAGGTCGCTCCTGATCAATTTCAGGGCCTCTGACATGACTCAACGACTGTTTTTAGGCAGCCGATACCGACGGCTTAACGTGTCCATCCGAAACACGGGAAGTGGCCTGAGAAAATTTTCTGGTCTGATCTGGGTTTGAACCCGGGACCTTTGGATTGCAACGCCAGCACTTAACCCACTTAGCTACGCCACCCTTACTAAATGAGAATGAAAGGATTTCATAGTAACTATGTAACTAATAACTGTTATTAACATAGCTTTCCATAGTTTACCTAATGAGGATACGTATAGGCTAAATACAAAAATTGGTTTTGGAATTTGCTCAGTTTTATAGTATTAGGCATATGAAATTATAATTAAAAAGTTTTTCTTCAACTCTTTGATAATTTTTTCTCATGAAAATAGTTTCAGTTTTGTTAATCACTGGAATTATTTTCGAAATATCTATTCAACTATCCAATCAATGTTTTTGTCAAATGGATGAAAACAAAACTTTTTTGGTTGAAAACAATGGATGAGACAACTTTGTCATCACTATATAGGTACCATACAGTCTCGCAGAGATTTAAAGATTAGAATTAAATAACTTACATAAGTTATTGCAAAATTGTTATGAATGCATGCCTTAACAGCATATGCCTTAATGCATATAATAACAGATTGATTTTTTTTCTCTAAATCATAAATTCTATGACTATCCTATATCGGCTATATATAATATTAAATAGGAATTTCATTCAGCTTCAAGGCTGAGGCCGCACTGCCGGTTGGTAGAGCCTGGAGTGTGGAGGGTAGTTGGTAAATCTATAGAACATACACACCATCCACAGTAATACGTCATATGAATGGTATGTGTTCAGCCGCCATCTTGAAATTCTTAAATATGGACAACATAAGCTCAAAAAACAGAATGACGTCATACCATTCATATGACGTATTACTGTGGATGGTGTGTATGTTCTATAGATTTACCAACTACCCTCCAGGCTCTACCCACCGGCAGTGCGGCCTCAACCCAAGTGCGTATTAGCATAGGACTATCTATACAATATAGAATAGTATATCTACGGTATTAGCTTATTGAAAGGCCCCTTAGAAAAAGTTTATTCATCTTTAAAAAAAAGGTTTTAAAAAATATATATTTGTCTTAAGTCTTTTTTGTCTTAAGAATGCGACTTATTGAATTGTGATAATAGTAAATTATGTTACATGTATTTTGTTTACTATGTTATGACTCTATAATAGTGGTACTATAGTTGTAGTGGTAGTTTTTGTTTTTCTTATTTAAAATACTAGGAATTGCTACTTGTCTTTATATGCTGTCTTCACGTAATGTTTCTAAATATTGAGCTATAAGTTTTTATTATTGAAAATGTTTTATCAAGTTTGTTAATAATGAGAAGTTTATTGAGAAAAATTGTATTTATTGACTTACACCATGTAATCTTGAACTTTTGACGAGGCCTGAAATGTACTTACTGTATTTATTGGTCAATAAATTAACATATTTATTAAGAATTTACAGTCTTGTGGAATTGGTTGACTTAGAAGGTGAATGGTTATATAGTATGTCCAAGAAAAGAAGACCCTCCTTCAATATGGCGGAGGAAAGAGAGAGTGTAACTTCGCATGTGCAGATCTGAAAATTTTAGTGTAAAATCAATTCAGCTAACCTACGGTACCGTATTTGCACTATCTATGGTTCTGGGAGGCTGAATCAACAAAGCACACATTGCAAATGTTCCAAAAAATCATAATCGTATTGATTTTACAAATGAAAAAATATTTTATTTGATATTATTTTGTTTGTGACAGATGGTGAGAGTAGAACAATTTTCATTTTGACTGTTGGCAGCATTGAACGGTAGGCATGATTATAATATTGAAAGAGGGTCTTCTTTGCTTGGATGGATAATACCTGAAAGTTGCTGCAATATCAATACACATCACATTCAGCCATAAGAAAGCTGCTAGAAAGCCGCCTTGAATTGTCACACCTGGAAAATCGTTTGAATGAATTTTACACTTTTATCAGAGATGTTGTGGAACTTATTCATAATTTAGGTAAGTGAAAACAAAGGTTGATCTGGAGATGGAGATTGATCAACTGGGGGCATCACATCGGGGCCATGGATTCCCCACCCCCCCAAGGAGAGGGTCCAGGGGTCCTCCCCGGAATTTTTTAATACTATTATTCAGAAAAATCGTATTTTTGCTTGTTATTTGCAGTACTCTACACTTCATTGAGTGTAATAATTATTCAGACCACATATTTTTCATGCACTTCACTAAATCACTTATTAACAGGAATATAATTTATTGCTCTGGACTTTGGTTTAGTTTTGTGGCACTTTCATTTTCCGGTTGTTTGTAACTGAGAAAAAATATATAGATAGATGGATTTATGTAAGGATCTATTGTCCATTCACGATGGCTTGAGACGAGATAAACAAAAGCTCTGCATGTGTGTGTGTGCGATTGGAGTGGCTTCTTTTTAGCCACGACATAAACAAGTCACAGCAATGCCAAAATCCCGAATTTTGTTGTAGGCAATTCAGAATAAGTATCTTTGAGTAATCTTTTTTATAGATACACATTGGCAAATTGCTTGTTTCGGTTGTCTCTCGACTGCATGAACCTGAATTGAACAAACAATTATAATAAAAGTTTTTGTGTCAATGCTTTGATTACAGTCCTGAAAACAAAATTCGGAATTTTGGCATTGCTGTGACTTGTTTATGTTGTGGCTAAAAGAAAGCCACTCCTGTCGCACACAAACACATGCATAGCTTTTGTTTATCTCGTCTCAAGCCATAGTGAATGGACTATAGTTTATTTTTAGCAGGTCAAATCAAACATACACATAACACAGGCAAGGGCGAACTGGGACCATTGATGCTCTCTGCTGAACCTCTCAAGGGGCCACCACCGGAAAATTTTCACATAATTATATTTTGGTCAAAAATTGATATAATTGATAGAATTTGGTCATAGAAATGTCTTTTAGTTCCCTAATTTTTCATTTTTCACTCAAATATGAAGAAATTTCTCACTTCTTCACAACAAATATGACGATAGGCCTAAACAAGAAAAATATATCAGGGTAATTAGATTTTAGTCTGACTTCGTCCAAGGAATAGATGAATAAATTTCTCAGGATCATGGATCAGGCTTGATATAATAATTACTCCGATAAATTTGGGTTAGAAACCCTACGGCATTTGGCCTAAGCCCAAAGATAATAATTTAAGGAATATAAAATTTGAAGGCTACAGTGAAGGAATGCGAAGTTCATTTTCAACTGTAAACTTTACCAAACTGTGTGAAGTATTCAACTTATATTTTGTCATGAAGGTATTCTTGATACGATATTCTAACTTATACATAACTTTTTATTATAATCTGCCTCTATTCTTTCTAAAAATATTTTATTTCCAGATTTAGAAAGCTCTGGAGATGTCCTTTCTCAGAGTTGAGTTGAAAACAGATCATCTAGAACAGAATTTTGAAATAGGATAGTCCAAGAGCTTTTTCCAATCTATCCATCCAAACTGTAGGAATGAGAACCCCTTTGAAACAATATAATCATTAATAATTCCTTTTATTATTATTATTATTATATAGAGCAAGAAACAGTTCGGGAATTGGCTATTATATGCCTACTTATAAAACACTTCTATACTATAAAATCTATCCTATACTTACGGCTACATTATTGATTGGAAAAAAGTGCCTACAAAAGATAACTTACTTTTATGTCTAAGACGGGTTTAAATTCTTTACTCCTACTCCTATGAAATTTGTGGGTTTTCAAAGTCTAATTATTCTCAAAAGTTATAATGGCTCACTTAGTTGCAAAATATTTTGTAGTTCGTTACCGGCACAAAACACAACTAACTGGATTTGTAAGATCTTACGATTCATTTTTATAACAAATAAATTCAGTTGAATGTCTATTAATTGTCAAATTATCAAGTTAATAGTCTAATGATAATAATTTTCATGATTATGATCATACAAATATAGTACGATAAATTAATTTTGAAAATCCGAATAGTGCATAATATATTTCCAATCAGTTTGTATTTGATAAGCTAGAGCAAAAATGTTGCCAATTCCACAGAAATCAGTTTATTAAAAATCATACTACTTTATAAGTTTCAATGCATGGTATTAGCATCATCTTATAAAGATGAGTATTGGCTTCAATACTGAAGATGACGATACCAAAATAATGCATTAAAATTCAAGTAACTTATGGTATGGTTAAAAACTTTAACTAATTTTTTTGGAATCTGGAACATTTGTGCTCTTACTTATTCAATTTATTATAGGGAAGTTTCCTAAAATATCTGTAAGAAGTGTCAATTTCAGATTAGATTTATAGGATAACTATTGAGGGTGGGTGAAAAAGTTTGGAAACGGCTAAATAATATTTCTTATACAATAAGCTAATTTGAAGGTCGGTGTCGGTGACACAGGGAAGTATACTAAAACTAAAAGTTTTATGACATAAAAAATTTGGTTCGTCATCTTAGATTCGCAATATTACTGATTATCACACATTTAGTTTATCTTGAAATTATGTATTGTACTCATGTATAACATGACTATCTTATAATAAAAACAGTAATTGCAAATCATCTCATATTAAAGTTGAAAAGTTCGTGATGTGGTCGCATGTTATAATACACATATGACTACAATACAGAATTTGAAGACAGAATGAAGAAAACAGCACATCGACATGTGCTCATAACTGATTTGTATAGGATATCTCATAGTAATAATTGAAACAACTTTACAACTGTTTGAAATTCGTTGTGCGATTCTTGGAATTCAATTTCTCTAAAAAATCTGCATTGGAATTATGTATATCATGATTACCTTCACATTTCAAAAAAAGTAAAGTTGGATTCAATAAAGCAGATCCTAATTTGGCGGACCAAATTCTCTATGTCACAATTGCTGAGTAGAACTCTCAGACAGACAGTCAAACTATATAGTATGATCGCACAAAGAACACATTCTTTCAATATGACCAATTGAAGCGAGTGTAACTGGGAGAGTGGCGGCCTATTCCTATTTTCATTTCTACTGCTGGCAGCATTGCGATGAACAGCTGTGTGCGACCAGACTAAACCCGGCTAACTTTGCTCACTTTGCATTTTGCGGCACTCTGCTAATGCTCACTTTTAATTTGGATAATGTTGAGGCGAAAGCTATACACTTACCTAAAAGGCGACAGTAGATCGTTCCTTGAATGTTGACACCAGCGAATATGATGATCGCATTGGAGATGTATGCGAGTGCTAGACTAGTGCAGTAAGCTATCATGATGTAAGCTTGTGCTGTTTTTCTGAGTTGAGGGAAAAGGAGGTGAACCAGGACAGTGAGGAAAAGAAAAACAGTGCCTATAATGTAGAGTAGGCCGAAGATTTGTTGTCTGGTGGTGGGACGCAATCGGAAGCGACAGGCGATCACATTGATGTGGGAGTCAGCACGCATCTCAGAGACAGCGACATCAGCACAGAATTGGCGAGCACCGAAGTAGCCATAACCTGGGAGCCGGAGTCCGCCGTCTGCAGTCACATGGAGGTGGCTCATGCTTACACCTCTGCCTCTATCAACAATGTATTGAGCAGCCTCGACTTCACACAACGGATTTCCATGCATCTCGTACAGTGGACGACGACTGCTGCCTCCTGAAAAGCGAAACCAGCTGCAATGAGACGTAGGACAGATCAGAACTTCTAGTAGGTACTATGCGCATGCTCTTATATTTTCAATGAAAAGTATCATATTATGTTGTTAATCTAAGGTACATCATTTGCTGCTTCCCCCACCACTTTTCTAGTTCCCTCAAATCGGAATGACCTTCTTGTAAATCTCGGAATCCTCACAGAAGGTAAATCTATGATTATACCTTTTTAAAATCTCTGATGTTGCTAAAATATTGATGGATATTGATAAAATTGTTTGAGCTGATTACATATGGTCCTTGATTCTCCAGCTCATGGTCCATCTCAGTGTAACCCATTGGTGGGGAATATGAGGAATTCATCTATATATCTACTAGCCGGCAGGCTCGCTTCGCTCGCCTTCTCCGCCTAGAAAGGGGGCTCCGCCCCCTGGACCCCCGACAGTATCAGCAGTTTCAGTGAGTCAAACAGACTCGCTTCGCTCGCCTGCATAACCTCTGTCAGTGTAAGCTAAGAAAAACAAATTCCGTTCAGAAGAGATTCAAAATTCATTAAACACAGTATTTCTAGACTTAATCTGGACCTGTTCACCAAATTTCGACATTTTCTACTAATTTATTCTCGACAAATCCAAGAAAAACTCTGAAAATTCCGAAAAATAGTAAAACGCTAATATTGAGTGAAACCTTGGGAACTATATCGGACATAGTTTGAAACTTGATTCAATATCTTCCAAATTAGTTTATCTATAATCTCACTGAACCATTGAATTTAGAGTAAGGATTGGTCTTATCAAGGCGAAAGATATGCAACCCGCAATACATCTACAATTTTGAAAAACCTGGTTACTGGCGTAATCTTGAACGGAATTCAAAAATATCTTAACACAACATTTCTAGACCTTATCTGAACCTACCTACCAAATATCAACATTTTCTACCGATTGGTTCTCGAAAAAATTGAGAAAACGCCGGAAAACTATAGAAAAACTTGAAAAGTTTTTAAAATCCTTTCTTAGCACGCGTCTAAACGTCCAACTGAACATGCCTGCCAAATTTGAACGCATTCGGTTCAGTGGATTTTTAGTTCTGGTGATGAATGAATGAATGAGAAACGTTCAATTCATATACCCAGGTTGAGCTGAGGTAATAGAACAACTATTTCAGAACGGTTACTCAAATAACCCTGTTAAGTGATATGATGATCAAAGCAAATCCTTTTTAACGGAAATTGCAGGCGAGCGAAACGAGCCTGTTTGACTCACTGACTCTGCTGATACTGTCGGGGGTCCAGGAGACGGAACCCCTTGGCTAGCCGGAGAAGTGAGCGAAGCGAACATAATTCTCTTTTATTCGATAATTTCCCCCCTTTTTTTAGAACATTTAAGAAGATCTGTATTTGTTAGAGAAAATTAACTGGCTATGTTAAATTATAAACTACTTGATTCGTAGCCTATTATTGAAAATAGTACACCCGAGTTACCCTCTTATAGTCAGTCCAAGCAAAGAAGACCCTCTGGCAAGATGGGAAATGACTCCAGCTTGGTCAATATTCGTTCAAGAATTTCAAATGTGGTCTTGATCTTAGATAAAATTGTTTTCTAGAATTTAAGATCAAATTGAAAATTCTTGAACCAATATTGACCGAGCTTGAGTCGTTCTCCCATCTTGCCAGAGGGTCTTCTTTCCCTTCTTTGCTTGGGAAGACTATACTACCATCTTGAAGAGAGTGAGTCTTGAGTGAGAGTGAATCAAAATAATAAGGTTCAGCAATGAATTTGATTAGCCTACTCATAGAACTCTCATTGAGAACAAACAACATAGAAACTCCTCTCAGTAATAATGATAAATGAAATTAATGAAATAGCAATGAAATGATTAATGAAATTTCAAATAGAAAATTTTTTATGTTAAAATTATTCAAAAGTTATATTTTTTATTTATTGATTCATAGAAAATAATAAACTTATTGGCTAAAAACACAGACCAACGTCCATAACTACTTCTTTCTACCAAATTTTGATAATATGAATAATAAGTTCGAAGCTAGGCTATCTTTTTTCGCAGCACTTTCTGTAAATTAATTATGGGAGACATATATCACATATGAGACATTATGGGAGAATATTTTGCTTTCAAACCAAATCCTCCAGGTGACTGGAATTTTTTCAATAAAGTTTTGTAGTCATGAACGCTGAACAAGCCAGAAAACAAAATACAACCTTGTATTCTGTAGTCGCTGGAACAAGTATGAACTCGAACAACGAATGAGAAAAAATGATGAGCTAGGCTTTGATAGTATGAATGATACCGGTAGGCCTGAAGAATACCGTACGGGAAAGCTGTCTTCAACTACCAAGGTCAATGTGAATGTTGCTGTTGCTACCAGTGCCAGCCAAGAACGTATTACACAAACAAAACAACAATTGCCTAACACATCATTCCACACGTTTGGTAAGCAAGAATAGGCTGACCTAATATTTGAGTTGGTTCGCTTATAACGATACTCTGCTTCCGCAAGTGAGCCCTCTGGAATAATTTATAAATAATTTCAATTTATAAAGTTACATAACTTGAATAATAATAGGGGTGAGCTATGTAGAGTGATGAATAAGTTACCCGAATCTATCATCAAAACAATCAAGAATGACTCAAAAATATTTAAAAATACATACCAAACACTGAATGTCATTATTTGAGGGAGCGGGGCTTGGGTTGAAGAGGGATGCTGATACATTTCAGTACCGATATTATTTTTAATCACTGAACTGAATTGTCAAATTTCTGAATTTCTCCAGGATATAATCAGCGAGATGTCTATGGCGTAATTTGTGTAGAAATCATGAATACTGTGAATATGATAATATAGGACACAAAAATAATACGGGGATAATTGTCTCCTTTTTGGAGATTAAATTAATAGAATAACACTATAGGCTAATTATTGTGGATTGTTGTATGTATAACTTGTGCTATTATTAGGCCTCGGCGCGGCTATTCCAATTCAATAAAGTAGGCTACGAACAAGACTTGATCATCATCACTTCGTGATGAATTTATAAGAAACATATTGAACAAATATGTAATTGCCTCATTCTGCTATTCCATTAGAATACTTTTAGATCTGAGTCCTAAAATTTAATATTCTCATTCAAAACAATAACATATAATAGCCTAGACTTGACATATAAACAATAACATAATTCTAGCCTTTATACTAAAGTACCGATATAGGTACAATATAATGTGTACTAATAATATATATAATAATAATAATAAGCTAAATATACATACAAGCTAAACATGCAAGTTAATAATCAGCTTAATGGGCTTCTAATGAGATAGTTGACATTTCCATTATCACAGCTTTAAAAATTAATTCTTTTGCGTGTTGAGCATTTTGTAAGTAATAATAAATGGCATTGAATAACACGCAATGTATTAACTTGAAAATTTTTACCAGTAATAGAATATGAATGATGTTTTGCAAGAAGTGGAGATGAATTATATTTCAATAAGTGGAAACAGGAAATAGATACAGAGAATAGTAAGCTACATATCGCACCTCGGGCCAAAAATGTCGGTTTACCGGCTCGAAATCGGGTTTCAATTCCGAGAGTAGGTAATACATATTATTACAAACTACATTGATGCTAGACCATATACTATACTCAAATCCTCGACTCGAGTACCGTAATAATAAATCAAATAAGAAAGTATTACTTTTTGGAAAAAAGTGGAAAAGTAAACTTCAAGGAAGAATTTTATACTTATGCCGCAGCAAAATTAAACAGAGATAATATAATCAAATTTCACTACATAAATAATTTCATTTTTGTAGGATTTTGTAGCTACAAAAGTAGATCATAGTTATGAATAATCAGCCATTCAAATTCTAAGAAACTTAATTGCAATCTAAAAATAAATCATATAAATAATCAGTCACACATGAAGACATAAATAAGAATAAATTTATCACAGCACGTTGTTATATTATTAATATTGAATGTTGTTTATTTTGTTCAATTTCACTTGAAAATGTCTCTAATGAGTACGAAACTAGTCGTGTTTAAAAAAATCAAGGGTAGGCTACTGTGATTTATTATTCCATTTATTACGTAAACTTTAATATTAATGTAGGTACTAAGTTTTCAATAACTGTAGATCTCAGTAGGCCTACCCTTTTTTAAAAATAATTTAAAAAAGGTACCGTACTGAGATTTTCATTTATTGAGAACTGATAAGTACAGTAGCCCTAAGAAAAAGGAAATATTTAATATTACTCTAGTATTATGACTTGCAAGGCCAGCTTAATATTATTACTACAGTGCAGTATAGGCCTACTTGAGGTCAGCCTGCAACGTTGCCGTTGCTGTGTAATAGCCCAATCGAAATAATAAGGCTATTGTCTACTAGGACCTATCAAATCAGTACATTGATTCTTGTCCTCACAACACAGTGATTCTTGTCCTTATTCCAAATAAGTGCGTTGTTCAAAAAAGTCCGAAGAGGCTTCTACAGTGTAGGCACAAGATAAAATTTTATTGGATCAAAAAGTAATTTTTATTGGATCATCAAGTCATCGGTTGTCATCCAATCATGAATCGAAAAAAAGTGAAACATATGGTTCTATTCATAAAAAATGTGATTTCAGTAACTTATTCTAAAAGCTGGTAAACCAAGCAAGATTATAAAGTGCGTTTTTATAAATTTTTGGATGCCTTTTGAATACTTTTTATTTTGTTAGTGACAGGGCTGAGTTGTAGAGTGGACATTACTGTCCAAACTCCGCCACGTTATGAAAATTAAGAAGTTATTTGTAAGGCCCGGACGACCAGCATTAAGATATAGGAACACACATTTTTGAAATTAAATTCTCTACAAGTATCATGTTGTTATATTACCTTACAAAATATCAGTTTATAAATGGAATAATGTCTCATTCTAAACATGAAAGATAGTTTTCTAGCAAGTTTTTTTCACTACAGAAAACGAAGTCACAGATTTGAACAGGTTAAATTACTGGAGGATCTTATAGGTGTTTGATAATGTGAAAAGGTAAGTTACGGTACCCGAAAAAGACTGTTAGGCCTACTCGTATTTTTGTGTTTTATCGATTGTTAGCAAAAAGCAATTAATATAATGATTAATGGAAGTAAGCTTACCTGTGTGATAGGTCCAGAGTTGGTGAGACCAAGTGATTGAGTGAGGAGGGGGAGGTCGACACATGGCAGAGGCAGTAGGCCTATCGTCGTCAGTATCTATGTGCAGTACCAGGGGTGGATGACAACACTTGTGAACACAGACAGCGCCACTGCATGGACATGTCAAAAACACAATCGTATCATCCGGTAGACGATCTGTGCAGAATAAGCCAACTGGAACAGCAAGGTCTTGCGACAATCGTAGCGAGCCATCCTCCACCACGGAGACATTCGAATCTTCAGTCAATATAATCAAGTCAATGTCTTGAGGATGACAGCGTTGTGTGATGGCAGCTGCTGGGTCATAGTACCAACTGTCGTCATCAGTATTATTATGACGATCAGCAGCAATCATGCACTGGCGTCTGTACGACAGCCGCTCATCCACAGGACAACACTTGTTCACTGCAGCCTGGGCGCCACCGCTCACTATCACGCCAACCACCAACACCAACAACATCACTTTTCACACTGACTTCCACTCAGCTCAGCACTCAGCACTCACCGCACCGCACCTACTCACACCACCGATCCAAACCGAACGCATCCAAAAGAGCGGCTACTATAAATTTAAATGAACTGCCGCTCCAGTGACTACCGTTGGCAACGGTAATGTCAAAATTGGCTACATGAGTAAAAAGCGAGGCTTTCACTCGTCTAGTGTTGAATTCAAGTGAGGGAAGAATACGATTATTTGATTAAGCTTATACGCTAATATTAAGCAAACGGTGATCCCTAAAACTATCTTGTCATTGATTGAAATGATAAATATCTCTTTTAAACAAATAATTGTGTTCGGAAAATATTCATCAATAATATTCCAGTAAATTTCATTGAACAACTTTTATCGGATTTTCATAATTTAGTATAACTTAGTTCTGCCAATAACAGAAGAGCTTTTTGCAAGATGGCGGAGTGAAGTGAGAGTATAACTACGCATGCGCAGAACTGAAATGTTCAGGGTGAAATCACTCCAGCCAACCTACCGTTTTTACACTAATCATAATCATATTAATTCCACAAATAAAAATGTTTTTTTAATCATGCATTTATTCAATTATTGACTTATGATAGCATAGCACAAATCATAACATAATTATGAACTAGGACAGAAAAAATAGTCTGAGCCAGTACTATTTTTCCCAAATTTGGTTATGTTAGAACAATTTTCATTTCGACTACTGGCAGCAGTGAATGATAGCCATGTTGCCAAAGGCTCTTCTGTTCTTGGCAGAACTATAGCTATCTTTCTCTGAATATTAAATTGACAGTTCTGATCTATTTTCTAATACAATGATCAAACTAAATTTATTCTTCCATTTACGGAAAAATTCAAAAGCTGAACTTCTCTCGGAAAGATTTTATTGACAGTTTTGATCTATTTTCTATTAAAATAATAAAACTAAATTCATTCTAACCTATTATTCATACATGAATTTAATACCGTATGTCAAAAAATTATTGACAGTTCTGATCTATTTTCTAATACAATAATCAAGCTTGATTTATTATATCAAATTCTTAAATGAATAATTTTACACCATCCCTTAGCCTACTATATAACCAAATATCAACAAAATGACACATACCTATTAAAAATTCAACTGTGCTCATGGAATAATATCTTATTATTGTTTTGAATTAACCTTTTCATTCGGAATTCTTTAAATCCGGTGGCAGTGAATTTAACAGATAAGAAATTCAGCATTTTGATAATCTTTAACCATAATTCTAACTGTACTTGAATTGTATTCTGTAACTTTATGTGAATTGTATGAATGTAATATTGTAAATTGTATAATGATGTTTGTCATAATTATTATAAGTGATATATTAAATGTAAAAAGTATATATCATATTCTATTAAGTAATTTCTGTATGTAAGTATTAACCACAGATCTAGAAAATTCCACGATTTCCACGGAATTTGAAATGTAATATAAACAAAGTTATGGAAATTTGAGTTCCCGATCAGTCCTGTATCCCATTCCTGGTATAACTTCCTTCAGGAAGTAGCTGTTGGAATTTTACTCGTCTCTTGTTGATTAATGAGAGAGATAGCGGGTATGTCTGGAAGAAGGACAAAATTATTACAGTAACTTATGTCATCTGAATCAATCAATTTATCATTGCATTTCTACCATATGATCACAAGTAAAATTTGCGAGAAGACACTGATCAAAGAATAAAGGCGAAGCTTTGCACTCGCTCAATGATCAACGTATGATTATCGACTTCAAACAATTAAGTACCTATATTCATCCACAGATCTATATTGATTGTATAAAGAAGATGATATTGCCTAATGATGCTCTATCGTCCATAGCCCAAGCTCAATGAAACAAATAATTTAATTTATTCTTCTCAAAATAATATTTGAACAGCTGAAGTAATCAAACCATACTTTTATTGATAAAAAATTTGATCTTCCATCTGTACAATCACCCGAACTCCTTATTCTTCAAAATGTTGTTTTAGCTGATTTTTGTTGAGTGAATTGTATAACTTTATATTCCTTAATAATTTCAATGCTCTTGATTCAGAAAATTCCGAAATCAATGAAAATTAATGTAAGTTACTGATGAGTTCTCCAACATGAATTTGAACTCTTTCAATATTTATATTTAGAATACTATCAGGTTAGGCCCAATTGGGAATAAAGTCTATAATATGAACATTCTTAATTTTCACCTCTCTTAAGCTTCGAGCTGAATGGTTATAGCCTACATAGAGAGTGGATGGAATATTTATTGAACATACATCATCAATAGTGATAGAAATGATGTTCAAAACACATCATCTTCTATCTAATCACTATATGCAACCATATTCAGCAGGGCGGCCACAGCTTTAGAGCGGAGCTCAGTACCCCGATATTAATTATTATATTATATATTTTATTATATTAATGAGAATTATTAAACTACTTCACCCGATTTTCACTTACTTGAGTGAGTGTAATTGTTGCATTAACTGAATGTTATTCAGAGGTGTTCTGCGCCTTCAATTGGTTGTGAAGACTGGTTGAGAGGATCAACGTGCTAACCACACGTTACCTCTATCCTGGTAGATGATTATTCACCTGCTGTATGGTCTGTACGGGCGGAGAGGGCATTCTGGCGGGGTGAGGGATGGCTTCGGCTCAATCACAAGTGTTGGTTCAGGAACTGTGTGTTATGTCTCGGATTGTGGGAAACAGTCTGATCTACAATAAATAAATTTCTTCCCCAAGCTCGAGCTTGCTCTTTTGGGAAAGTAGTTCCTTATGTTTATTTGCATATTGTTATTGATTCATTTTGTTGTTCTATTTCTAAATTGTATATTATTTTCAAGGAATAAATAAATAAAATAAATTTGGGAATATGGCTTTTGGGCCGTTATTGGCCGGGCTGGAGTCGATTTCCCATCTTCTTTGCTTGGACGGACTGTATAGTGAAGTGAATATGTAACCAGCTGGTAGGCCTAGGCTCTTCATGGGCTATTGAGCCATTGACAAACAGTTGCCTACTTCAAACAAACATTATCGTATATTTTTTCTTAGTAGAATATGAAATGGAATTTTTCAATATGGGGTTTTTTTGGAAAAGAAAAGCAATAATGAAAATTTCACTCGCTAAAGGTACATATTAATTGATTTTGTAGATAGATTTGAACAAGAGCTATTGGTTTCTTGTTGTTGTTCATTGTATTGGACATATGGATAATTATTGTCGAGTTGAACGTTGAAGTCCTCTATGCTGTGCTGAAGGGTTTTCAAGTAGACATTTTTTAAATGAAAAGACAAGATGTTGTCAAAACACTGATTCATTATTAACCTGAGCCAGCCAGGTTACACGAATATTATTATTTTTCTGATTTATTAAAAATGTAGACATTTTTTCCTCATGGAATCGAAACTGCATAACATCTTATTTTTGTTCTAGATACTGAGTCTTGTGATGTGACTATTTAACGTGCAGTATATTATCTGATGATTATATATCAATTAAAATTTGGAAAGAATAAGACGTTTCATACTTGATTTGCTGTGTTTCGATTCTATAAGTATATTGTATTTTATTGGATAAATGAAATTGATTTGTTGAAATTATATCGAGTACGGTAACATGAAAACCTCAATCACAAAAAATTGAAATCTATAGTAGACGCCAACATTTATTTATTTTGTTACAGTTTTTACAATACATTCAGGGTACACAAGATTGAATCTTTCTTTGAATGAAGTGAGGCTAATGTAGAAGGGCTGAACTCAGTACCGCATTTCCCACTAGGCCAAGGCCTAAGGCGCAAAATTTTAAGGAGCGCACACACGAGCGTGAATAAGATATGATCGGACAAGCGATCGAAAAATTTTTGTGCAGCTAGCAGCAAATATTTATTTCTATAAAATGAGAATTCCACGAACTACTTATCACTGTATGTTTTTTGACCTTAAATGTTTCCTGCAGAAAGTTTGTTGGCCGAGCTTTCTAATAAAGCTCTAAAATGATTGTTTGTTAAGTAGGTAATTAATGTAATTATTTCTTATTTTCATACTTTGTGAATGTTCTTCATCAGAAACGTAAGTTGTATTATTTTAGGGTTGAAATAAAAAAGTTACTACTCGTAAAAAACTCATATTTCTCAAGTTATTCTAGACACCATCCTAATAACTTTTGACAGTACAATATCATCAAGAATAATTAGTATGTTTTACTAAGTTGCTAGCATACATAATATATTTCTTTAATCTAAAACAGTTACGAGAAAAATAATGTACGTGTATTGCATGGGGGTTGCGTTGGGGGTGTCGTCATAGTCCGTGTGAAAGGGGAGGAGTTCAGGTGTAGTGGGAGAGGGGAGGGGGCGCTTTTTGGTCTGTAGGCCTAGGGGCGCTGAACTGCTAAATGCGGCACTGACTGAACTATTCAAACGATTCTGACCAGTAGCACTTGTTTTTCATGTAGGCCTAATTATTTCTCATTGTAAGATTTTAATCTCTTGAATGTTGAGAAGAAGAACAAGTTTATCCATGCTTTTATGTAGTAAGTTGTGACTTACAGTTATTGATTATTTTTGAACATTAAATTTCCAATTTAATATAATTGGATTAAGGTTCTTGAATGAATTAGGCATTTAAGTTCAAATCCAAATTCAAATAAATTTAATTTAAGACTATAATTATACATTACATAATATATTAACAAAACAAGTAAATGCGTTGCATAAAAAATGTAATATTAATATGATAACAAATGTGCGTGTAAATGAATAACACCCTGCTTGGACGATAAGTCCGTGCGGGTAGGGGAGTCGTTTTAGACAGATGCAAAGAAAGATATTTATGTTTCCTTACTTAAATTACATTATTAGATAAGTCCATCTTTTCACTGTGAATATTCAATAAACACATACAGTTCAATATCATCGAAAGTGATAGAATAATTAATGTTATGTATAACCAAATAAAGTAATTTGAAAAAAAATATATATACATGAATAAATAAAAAAGTAAACTTTTAAACGTTTTTTGCGGTGTTAAGGGTGAATCTAATTGAGATTAAAATAGAAAGGAAAATATCAAACACTGAAACAAATCAATACGTAATACCATATAATGGGATAATTTTAATTTAATGATAATGACATGCAGTTCTTAAGCGTATGGAGACAGCAACAGAGCCTCTGCAGCTACCGGGCCAATGCTGAGGAGCCACCTACTCACTCTGCGCTTTTAGACGGCGATGCTACCACCCTCCAATGTTAGAATTTCTGCAGGAGCATTACGGTGTAGCCAGTGAACCAGATGAAAAGAGTTGAATAATTGCATTGAGTTTTCAAGACGAGGGATTTGAATGTTCATGTGTAATCTATTTCTTGTTGGATAGTTATGCTGTGGCAGGCTCGCTTCGCTCGCCTTCATAGGGGGGCTCCGCCCCTGGACCCCGACAGTATCAGCAGTGTCAGTGAGTCAAACAGGCTCGCTTCGCTCGCCTGCAAATTCCGTTCAGAAGGGATTAAAAATTTATTGAACACAGCATTTCTAGAGCTAATCTGGACCAGTTTACCAAATTTCAACATTCTCTACCAATTTATTCTCAAAAAATCAAAAACCGAAAATTCCGAAAAATAGTAAACGCTAATATTGAGCGTAACCTTGGAAAGTATATCGGACATAGTTTGAAACTTGATTCAATATCTTCCAAATCAATTCATCTATAATCTCGCTGAACCATTGAATTTACAGTAAGGATTGGTCGTATCAAGGCAGAAGATATGCAACCCGCAATACATCTACAATTTAAAAGAACTGATAACTGGCGTAATCTTGAACGGAATTCAAATATATTTTAACACAACATTTCTAGACCTTATCTGAACCTGGCTAACAAATATCAACATTTTCTACCGATTGGTTCTCGAAAAAATTGAGAAAACGCCGAAAAACTATAGAAAAACTTAAATATTTGGCGTATTCTTGAAAAGTTTTAAAAATCCGTTCTTAGCGAGCGTCTAAACGTCCAACTGAACATGCCTGCCAAATTTGAACGCATCCGGTTCAGTGGATTTTTAGTTCTGGTGATGAATCAGTCAGTCAGTGCCATTTCGCTTTTATGTATAGAGATTATTATCTGTTTTGATACCGATTCTCCCCTATTTCAAAATTTTAATGAAGGTGAAGTATAATAAGCCGCGGCCGAGGTTTAGCAGCCAGGGTGATTCTACTATGCGTAACAGCCGGGCCTTGCAATGGGGGGCCCGCGAGCCGGTGATCTGGAAATGACACTGAATATGAAGAAAACCTCATCATAGATTTTCTCCATCGAATGCTAAGTTTTAGAAGGACTTTACAATAATTATTAGGAATATCAAAAAAGGAAACAGTGAAATAAGTTATTGGCATTTTATCAATTGAGTATTACCACTGGCGGCTCGTGCCAACCAAACAGGTAAAGTGTGCGTATCTTTTACTGTACAGAACTTTTGCTTTAGCTTTTTACTATTTTTGGAGTTTTCTTCGATTTTTCAAGAACCAATTGGCAGAAAATGTTGAAAATTGGTAAACAGGTCCAGAAATGCTGTGTTCAATAAAATTTCAATACCCTCCCAAGGTTACGCCTGTAATATGGCTTTCCAATGTTTGGAATCTGCACTTTTGTTTATTTCACGGAAACTACTGAACTAAGTACGTTCAAATCATATACCATACAGGTTGAGCTGAGGTAATAGAACAACTAATTCAACTAAATAGAATAACTAAGTGATGAATGATGATCAAAGCAAATCTATTCTGATGGAATTTGCAGGCGAGCGAAGCGAGTCTGTTAATCTCAGCTGACACTGACAGAGGTTTTGCAGGCGAGCGAAGCGAGACTGTTTGATTCACTGACACTGCTGCTGATACTGTCTGGCTAGGCGGAGAAGGCGAGCGAAGCGAGCCTGCCGGCTAGTTAGTAATAATGCTAACTTTCAACTATTCGTGGATGGATAAATGGTAAGATTTATTGCCCGGGGTATTCGATTTTCAGATACTAGTGAGCTGACGTTTCGTCGCCATCTCTCGTTTCGTCGCTTTGGAGCGTAGAGGGTTCTATTCTGACTCGCTCTGGTTTGAGGCCTTCCTTCTTGGTCTTTGAGAATCATGTTGAAATTTATAGAAGTATTTATAGGAAGGTACTAGTTGGAGCCAAGTAAATTGCGGCAAACAACTACCAATATAAATATGTCACTCAAGCTGTTTGGAGATTGGTCAAGTCGAAATAAGCTAAACTTTCAGAGCATCAAACAGAAATTTGTGTCTCCGATAGAGCTGCGCAGCTCTAGCTGCATGTCAATAGCTTTAAATACAGATTATGAAAAATAATTATTTAAATAAAATATAGTTACAAGTGTTTCCTTAATCTCAGGGCTACTTTTATCACTGGTTTTTATTTTTAATAATTATCGAAGTACCTTTTTTGAATTAATAGTTACAAGTACCCATAGTTACAAGTCTAGAGCTGCGACTGCTCGAGACGCGCTGCTAGAGCCGCGCATCTAGAGACGCTCAGCTGCAGCCCTGCAGCTAGAGATACACAGCCCAAGCAGTCGCTCAGGAGTGCTACCTTGACAGAATTTGGTTGCAAAACCATCCTTCAAAGCGAATTGAACATTCTACTTCGTATGCTATGGCATTATCCCTTGATGAAGTGCGCGCTCCCCCCCTCTCCGCGCTTTATCTCGAGAACCTTCAGTTTCTCGATAAAAATGCATATAACCAATATTGTAGGGATTTCTGAGCTCTACAATTTAGGACAACATCCAAGAATGTAACATCAACATCTAAGAACATAACTTGAACAGGAAACGAGTTATTCGTTTTTCGTGACCTTTGAACTTGAATAAAAAAGTTTGTAGACGTGATACAGTATTATACTTTTGAATCCTTCTTTAGGATGCCAGTGGTTTGTGCCGAAATTCAGCTAGCTGCTCTCATTGGGAGGTTAAATCCTATAATGCCTCAACTATAGCCTATATATACATTTTTCAACTTGTCAGTAGATGAATGACTGTTATATACAGTTATCAAATAAGAACATCGGTGGCAGTTAAAAGAGCTCCATCAATCAAGAATATCAGCAAATAAGTAAATAAATGAACTCAAACAAATGAAATGAGATCAAATTTCTTTCTATTATGGATTGTGTGTCATGTCTGTTTGTATGTATTGATTCATTTATTCTATGCATTTCATTCGAGCTGGTGATCTATAACAATAAGATAGATGATCAGCATTTCCGCGTCCCATTCATTCCATGTCCCTTCTATGTGAATACTCAACGTCCCGTCCACGTCACGTCCTTGTCCCGTCCGCGTCCCATGTCCCTTCTGACTGGATCGGGCCTTAGAGAGCTGAAATATGGATATTCAACATTAAAGACACTTGGCATTCCTAAACGCTCCGCGCACATGCGTACAGCGTCTAATTACAAAGTTATAATACAAGCTAATTTTTGTTAATTTTGTTCAATTTTACTTCAAAATGACTTAAAAGTTTGAAATTAATTGTGAGGCACAATAAACTCATTTCAAGAGTACTGTGTTTATGTATTGATTCATTATATATAGTGACCCATTATGGAGAGTGAAGTATAATACAGGCTTAAGATGACATCGTGGTAGTGCTGCCATCTAGTAGCACGGCTCCAAAAGAAACCTGCTCCCACTTATAAGTAGCATATACAAACTGATTTGTTTGTACGCGGGAAGCACACAGTGTTACAGCTTACTGTAAAGCTTACGTAACACCTATGTATTCTACCTTATGTATTAAGGTAGAATAATATAAGGAAATTTTTATTCTCCAGCCTATTTTTGGTATTTTTGTACTTCCATTATAAATTTCGGTAATCTTTTGCTAGCATTAAATCTTATAATTTAACGCATATGAGCTAGTCACGATTTACTGTATTTATCTAGAGTGATAAATAATTTTTTGTTCAAGAGCTGAGATATACCCGTTTGCATGCATCCTTGCAGTTTGGAGGTTCAGGGAGAAGCTCAGAGCTCAAACTAAGCGGTATATTTTTATTTGGAGGCCTATACTATACTGTAGATGTAGGCCTACCTAATTGATGTTCTACTAACATCATGTAAAAATCTCCCTGCTTCCCCTAATTTGTTCAATATCTTTATTGCCTGCTGGGATATAATAATAATGATAATAAAAAACTAAATAGTTGGAAAATTTCTAAATTTTCATATTCTTGCATGTATTTTGATTCAGAAGATGATAGAATTTCTATCGTGATGCTGGTTGCCCATATCTTCTATCAACATAACTTCTAGGGGGATGGACAGCTGCCTCCTCTGTGTTTCGAGATGTAGTAATGAATTTAATTAATAAGAATTAAATTTTATTTGTAACGGGTACAATATGTGGACTGTGTACAATCGAATGAATGGTGAATGTTGCTTTGACAAATCATTTCTTGTTTTTATCGGTTGCTATACGGCAATCTTATTAACAGATGATACGGTATCATAACGCTCTGTCCCTGCCTGGGTATGCCTATGTTTGACGGTTATCGAGATAATGGAGAAACCCCCGCTTAAAAAGGTAATTTTTAAACTTTTAAACTTGAAAGGTATTTGATTATTTGATGAGCTTACTTACCCATTTGAGAGGAGGGGTCGAGCAATTTGTATTGCTTGAGCAGTTCTGGCTCTTGCCAGAATACTAAGCACGGTTCTCTTGGTGGGTGACATTGACATTCTGGTTCTACTACCCGGCCGTATCAGCGGTCTCTTCCGACCAACTCCTGTTCCTGTAGCAGAAAAACCATTATGAAAACAGCCAAACATTTGAATTTGAAGACAGCGTTTTAGCGATTCAAAAGAGTCACCAGATAAGTGAATTAAATTAATTTTTTCTCCCTTCCAATAAACATTCTCATAACGCTTTTATTACGAAGTTGCAGCTTCAATTGTTGGTGGCTCGTTGGAGTAAGTGATAACGCGCCGGTCTGATAACCAGGTGGACCCGGGTTCGAGACTTGCCGCGACTCTCAAAGTTATGTGAACGCAGCATAATTACATAAATACGGCCACCCCGTCTATCGGAGGAGATTTTTTCATAAACAATTGGTCCCGACTACCTAAAAAGTAGTCGTCATCTCTTATAATTAACAAATAATAATGAAACATAATGATTATTATATTATAATATCACATAATATTAGATAATATTACATAATATTATCTCTTATAATGAAACAAATCATTATGAATACTCAGATAGTTGGTTTCATGAAAGTGTAGTCTGGAGTCTTTTGGTCCTTCGGAAGTCTGGTGCTGTAAAAATTGGAAAACAATCTAAAACTAACGCCAAAGGAAGATTGACCAAGGAAATGAATGCTTTCAGCACGACACGACACTCAGCTCCTCACTGCCGGTCTGAGTAGTAATCACCACACTTTTGAAATGGGTACAATGTGTACTTACCAGGAAGAGAAGTATTATGGGGTATGGTGGGTGAAGTGCTGCTGTAGGTGGAGTGAGTGGAGTGCTCCTCCTCCTCCTCCTCATCCGACTCGGTTGACTTTCCACGTGTGTTGATCACGTGCATTTCCCACATCTGCTGCTGGCGAATTTCGTCATTGTAGTCCTGTACAAAAACATCAACAACACTATGTTGACATTCTAATGATAGTGTATCTATAGACGCCAACATTTTCAAAATTGGGGTTCCTGCCAATTTTGTTCCCAACGGTTAGCGACTTTTTCCGATAGCGCCATGGGGTGATTACACAGTGCATTAGTATTTCAAGCGTCAAATAGTGGAAAGTAGCATGAGAAGAGTCATAAGAGATGTTTCTTCATAGAGAATATTGACTTTTTCATCATATATGATGTATCGTATATATACAAAAAATGCCATTAAGAATATCTTCCAAGTCCTTTGAGATAAAAAATTGAAATTATAATGAAAAATGTAGATCAATTCTTCCTCTTTAATCTTCTATAAATAACTTCTATGGCATCACGCATTTAAGATAGTTACATCGACTTAAAAAATACTGATATTCCATACATTCATTTTTTTATGGCTTGTCAGGCAAACAATAGACTGTAAATAAAGTTTGGAACAAGATAAAAACACGTTTTTATGCTCAAATTGTAGGCAATAATTTGTTCTACATGTTTAATTCTCTCATGAACCTTTTTAACATGAACCAAACTTGATTTGGAGACCATTGATTACCAGACAAACCATTGTTTTTTTCAGATGATAATATCTGTTACATTTTCCATAATAATAAATATTTTTATTATTCTATATTTATTATTATTTTTATTATTCTTTATTAATATAATATTCTATCATAATTATTGTTAAATACATATTTATCCATAACGAATAATTTATTTTAGAGTAATAAATTCTCAAAACTTGAGATATTTTTCTTGAAAAGTTTTTTGCATGAAACTAAGATGAATTATTGGAAGAGGTGTTCTAAACCTTCGTTGCAGCGGAATAGCCTCGAACTCCTACAAGTGGGTGGAGCTACACTACATAGCACAGAGTATAGCGTATAAGTTTATAGCGTATAGCCATCTATCGGAAACCTAGTGAACTATTTGAACACTCTTCGTGCTAGCTCCTCCCTCTGCCTAAAGTGGGAGTGACAGGTAGAGGGGGTTCAGTGAACGGCCAATCACAGAGCAGTAAATCATTTTAACTCCACCCAACTCTCAGCCTATCGGAGACGTCTACATTTTCAAACTAAAATGGCATCCGGCAGACATTTCAATAATCAGCCATATTTTGTGATATGGCTGATTAATTTCAAATTCATTTTCCTATTTCATTTCCTTTCCTACTCATCCATGGACTCGTTAGCCAATAGGGTTGCGAGAATAGAATTGAGAAATAGGATTTCAAATCAACAGAAGAATGTCGGACTTATTTGATTCTACTAATGAAAGTTTTTGAATAACATTCGATGTTATGCCTATGGTAGGCCTAAAGGTAGGCTATGGTTGGATTATGAAATGTCAGTTTTTGTTCCAATTTTATAAAATTTAGGATTACTCTCTGTAAATTTGACAGTGGTTTTGCTGTTTGTCATCTATCTGTGCTGATGATAAATGTCCAGCTTTGACTACAAAAGGCATAATAAAACTAAATTGATTGATTTAATATTCAATAGCATTGTAAAGGGTATCTCTAGAGTTTTCTTTCCATATGTGGGCGTCGCATATTTATCAATTTCATGGCCGGCCGGGTTGGCCATGTGGGCTGGGGCGTTACAACCTTCAGTCCGCTAGCGCTACCTGGTCGTGGGTTCGAAACCCACCAGAAGCATGGTCATTTATGCACCTCATAAATCACCCTTGCACACTCCATTACTCATGCACAAGTGAAATTGAATACTTATGTGGGCATCATCATCAGCAAAAGATAAAAAATTTACGCTGCACCGCTCCTAACGGCAAAAGGTAACACTTCCTTTCCATTTCTTCTTAGTTCCATGGTTCTTTGTCAACAATTTTTTCTTAATCAGACCAAGATGTTAGATTTATAAGATTGAGAGCGATTCTTTAGCTTCACAATCGCGAAGCTCCAGCTGTGACTGTGGCACAAGACATTTTCCCTGAAGTATTACTCGGTAAAGTGACTTATGAAACACCTACCTAGAAGCCTATTGTTATCAATACATAACAATAATATTCTCACCGGCACAAGAAACCTGCGAACTTCGGCTAGAGCATATGCTATTCTAGCATGAGCTTCGGCGGGTGGAGCGTATGAGGTGATTTCGACATGGAGGTCGTCCAGCAGGTGCGCGAATTTAGGATCAGCACACTTCCTCAACTCATCCTCCTGTTCACACAAATTATCAACATGTTATCTCCGAAAGTTCAATGAAAGCAGTTGTCACAAAAATCATTTTTATCCACGAGTGTTCCGAAATCACAATTGAATTCTAACTATGACCAACACCTTACAGCTTTAGAGAAACATCTATTATAGTTGGAATTCAATTGTGATTTCGGATACATTATACAATGTATACATTTTCAGCTGCTAGATCTAGACTGTTGGTTTGCGACAGGGAACTTTGATTTACAGCAAATAGATAAGTAAATTTTATTCCGACTAAGTTTATGCAAAATCGAATTACGAAAACATTGATCGAAGAAATCGATGAATAGATGATTTCCAACTCCACAATATTAAATATTTTCCAGTTGTGCGCCAGTCTTTCAACTTCTTGAGGTAACCAGTACCCCTAGGCTATTATGTCACTGGATTATAGTTTACGATTTCAGCAACTCTAAACATCCCGTCTCATTTCAACATGGCATTTTTAGTTTGCCCGTTCTTTTTATTATGGCATTTTTTTTTTTTAATTTTTGTTCATTGCATTACATTTCCATTTGATCCTTATCTCCCATTTCCCATTCGGGCCCATTCGATTTTTGATCGCTATTTCTGAGATTTGGGTAAGATTTACACAATCGCCGCCATTCAACTTTTTCTTTAGAATCCGACTCTCTTCAACTTCCATTAATAAAAAATACAATTTTATGATTCCTTGTTTTGTTATAACCCTAATTGTTGAAAAAATGCGTTTTCTAGCATATTTTCCCAATTATCTCAATAACCGTTGAAGTTACAAACTTGGAACTGGTTTCATTGAATTTCTCAGCTTATTTTACATAGGAATTGATCATTTTAGAACCTCACTAAAGCCTCTAAAAAATTAGAAAAATTAATATATTTTGAAAAATATCAATTTTCCGCCATTGTTATCTTGGTAACAAAGCGTTTTTGGGGGTTGGTCCAATGGAACTTTTTTGTCTACTTGGTGTTAAAAATCAGCCTGCGAAGTATTGCACATTCCTCCTGAAACACTCTGTATATTAAAAACAATTTTACATATCTTATTGGACAATGAATGAAAATTTTGAATTTAGAATAATCCCAAAATTACGAATCTTGAATCACTACGGTATTTTAATTTCTTACTTTCAAATTTGATTATTCTACTTGAAGAATCAATCTTGAAACGCTTCGTGTGAAATAAAACGAAAAGATTAAATAGACATTTTGAAAATCACCGAAGGTTTGCTCAAGAAGAGAAAAGAAAGTTAGATTTTAAAGTAACTAGGGAAGCGCATGCGGAGGCAGCCGCAAATTGAGCGGAGCGAGCTTTCTTTTTGTCCAAAAGTTTTTGAAGCGTAGACTCGAAAATTTGATCCCGGTATTTTAAGCCTAGCTAAACCTAGCTGATGGTGAAAGTGGCTCATTCTATTACCATGTAATGTTATGAAATGAGAATATAAAATAGGAGCAACAACCTTTAAGTGAATGTTTTCTCAAGTGAGTGTTTATTTTGATAGAATAAGGCAAGATGAGAAAATGACTCCAGCTTGGTCAATATTGGTTAAAAAAATATTGATTGGGCTCAAATTGAAGGTCAGAATGTTTCCTACGATTGAGACAAAATCAATAATTTTCAAACAATATTGACCGAGCTGGAGTCATTTTCTCTATGAGTGGTTAACTTTGAAAATACAGCATTTGACGTACCTTTTTTGGTTTCAAATGTGCTCTGATTGTTTAAAATAATTATTCAGTAGCAAATTATAAAGGGAAATCAATATGAACTTGAAAAATCGCGAAAAAATAAGCCTATTGGATGAAATTTGGGCAAAATTTTTGTGTATTTCCACAACAAGCTTCCATTGTTTGTTAGCATGTTGAGAAATATTGAATGCATGCAAATAAATAAATAATTTTATTAATAGAGACATCAGGTAAAAAACCCATTTTGCCTCTTTCAACAGTACAATATAGTTATTTGTGTATCAGTACGCATAGAGTGATTTTGCTGCATCAAGAGAAACACTTACGCACGAGCCGCAGGGCGTATTACACATTAAGTTTTTCCAAACTACCATATTGAATGTGAAAGGTTGAAATTAAAATTAAAATAGTCATATCTCAGTTATTTATCATTGAATCCTGACAAATCAGGCACCATTTTATTCAGAACTAACTAACTCGCTTCGCTCGCCTTCTCCGCCTAGCCAGGGGGCTCCGCCCCCTGGACCCCCGACAGTATAGGCAGTGTGAGACAAACAGGCTCGCTTCGCTTGCCTGAAAACCTCTTTCAGTGTCAGCTGAGACAAACAGGCTCGCTTTGCTCGCCTGCAAATTCCGTTCAAAAGGGATTAGAAATTTATTGAACACAGCATTTCTAGACCTAATTTGGACCTGTTTACTTAATTTCAACATTTTCTGCCAATTTGCTCTCGAAAAATCTGAGAAAAACTCCGAAAATTCTGAAAAATAGTAAAACGCTAATATGAAGTGTAACCTTTGAAAAGTATATTGGACATAGGTAGTTTAAAACTTAATTCAATAACTTCCAGATTAGTTCATCTATAATCTTGCTGAACCATTGAACTTACAATTTGGATATGTCATATCAAGGTGGAAGATATGCAACTTGCAATACATCTATAATTTTTAAAAACTTATTACTTGTTTAATCTTGAACGGATTTCAAAAATATTCTAACACAACATTTCTAGACCTCATCTGAACCTGCCCACCAAATATCAACATTTTTTACCGATTTTTTTAAATTTTAAATTTTTAATTTTTATTACTTGCTTACTTGCTTATTATTACTTGCTTAATCTTGAACAGATTTCAAAAATATTCTGACACAACATTTCTAGACCTCATCTGAACCTGCCCACCAAATATCAACCTTTTTTAACCAATTTTTTCCAATTTTTAATTTTTAATTTTCAATTTTCAATTTTCAATTTAAAATTTTTAATTTTCAATTTAAAATTTTCAATTTTGAAATTTTCAATTTTCAATTTTTAAATTTACACATTAAAATTATTTCCAAACTACCATATTGAAATGTGAAATTTTAAATTAAAATTAAAATAGTCATATCATTTAGTTTTTTAAATTTTAAATTTTTAAATTTTAAATTTTAAATTTTAAATTTTAAATTTTAAATTTTAAATTTTAAATTTTAAATTTTAAATTTAAATTTTAAATTTTTAAATTTTAAATTTTAAATTTTAAATTTTAAATTTTAAATTTTAAATTTTAAATTTTAAATTTTAAATTTTAAATTTTAAATTTTAAATTTTAAATTTTAAATTTTAAATTTTAAATTTTAAATTTTAAATTTTAAATTTTAAATTTTAAATTTTAAATTTTAAATTTTAAATTTTAAATTTTAAATTTTAAATTTTAAATTTTAAATTTTAAATTTTAAATTTTAAATTTTAAATTTTAAAATTTTAAATTTTAAATTTTAAATTTTAAATTTTAAATTTTAAATTTTAAATTTTAAATTTTAAATTTTAAATTTTAAATTTAAATTTTAAATTTTAAATTTTAAATTTTAAATTTTAAATTTTAAATTTTAAATTTTAAATTTTAAATTTAAAATTTAAATTTAAAATTTAAAATTTAAATTTAAAATTTAAAATTTAAAATTTAAAATTTAAAATTTAAATTTAAAATTAAAAATTTAAAATTTGAATTTCAAATTAAAATTTAAATTTTAAAATTTAAATTTTAAATTTTAAATTTTAAATTTTAAATTTTAAATTTTAAATTTTAAATTTTAAATTCGGTAGTTTTTTAGTTCTCCTGATGAGTGAGTGAATTAATGAAGGAATGAGTGCCATTTCGCGTTTATAGATATAGATTTGAACGTATTCAGTTCAGTCGTTCCTATGAAATCTGTAGAAGTGAATAGATAACATACCTTCAAATAATTTTTTAAATCACATAATTATTTACCGTATTAGTTGGTTTTATGCATTGTTATACAGCAGGGTCCACGTGAGGTGTTTTGGCGCCCTGTGCGAGATTTCTGCAGGCGCCCCCCCCCCATTATCAGACGGATGCAATCCAACATATTGTAAGCCAAACATGATTCAAGCTGCCTTCCATTTTCACAGTTTACTCATTTGTAATCGCAATGTTGCTTGTTGTGTGGCAAAAAAGAGTTATCGGGACTTTCTTATTCTAATGTATTGTTTTATATTTTTATGTATTCAGACATGTAATACGTGATAAGCAAAAGTATGACAGAAATGAATAAAATATAAGTATAGGCTACCTACATTGAGCAAAACTGTAACATTGTACCGTACTTTATCATTGAGAGCACTTGATAATGATGCTTGGATATTTCTGGTTGGGATAAGTTGGAAATGGAAACACAGTACTAATTAAGGGAAAAGCACCAGTAGTAGCCACTGTTTCAGTAGTGGCCACTTGAATGGTTTTTTCTTTAAAACACGACTTTGATGCCTTCAAATGAGTTCTAAACCTGCTAGAGACTTAGCTTATACTATTTAGTAGCTAAATAGTTCAAGTAGGAGCTTGCAGAGCATCATTAGAAATTTTTGAGAGAGATTCATTGTCGCTATTTCACTTGAATACGTGGTTTCAGTAAGAAGTTCAGTTTCCTCTTAGCAGTTTCAGTAAGAAGGCATGTATACAAATTATTGTATTAAAACTAAAAAGTGTGTGAATTTCGCTATTTCTGGTGTTATAATCATTCCCTAGAATGTCTAGATGATGTTTAGAAGGTTTCTAGCCAAATACAGCTAATATTTCGGCGTAAAAGCAGACTGGCCACTACTAGAGCAAGAAACCGTGAATTGGTGGCCACCCAATAGAAATTGTTGTAGAAGTTGCAGATATTGTTGTAATTTGAAGTTAAGTTGGTGTAATTTGAATTTATGTTCTTCTTAGACTGTTTCAAATAGGTTACAGAGGAAAAATAACTTTGCAATATCTATTTTCTGATTAAACCTCACTTTTCTAGTGGCTTGTAACCAACAACAATGTAAACAATTCAACTCATTTTAATACAACCTATTATTATTTCTGGCGTTATAATCAATGTCTGGAATGAAATTAGCTTACTTGAATAATTGTAACAAGCAGCTTGAGAAATTGACTTGTCAATGAGCATAAAACATCATAGTGGCCACTTTAGAATCAAAATTGAGTTTCATGGAAAATTTAATAATTCATTTGTGAATTGACATATTCGCGATTTCAAGGAATAGGTCAATCAGGAATGATCTGGGCTACATTCTTTTTGAGTTTTGGATGAGATAGCTGATAATATGGTCTCACAATTCGGCATAAACTATGAAAAAATCCTCAAACATGGCCACTACTGGTGCTTTTACCTTAGTACTGTATTAATAAACAGAAAAATTTTTAGCAACTTATTGATTATTCAGTTTTCAATTATCAATTGAGTTATTCCTATTCATTTGCTTGAAAGCACATCAGGGAGAAAATTATAAATTCTTCACAGTAGAAATATTGGGAATCATCATAAATCTTGAGTTTCACTGAAAATATACTTGTCCTAACAAAAATTGGAGACTTGATAACAAGCGAATTGAAGATTGTAGCTATTTTCACCGCCCTGTTCAACATTCTTGAGAAAAGATTCGAAATAAGTTTGTTCCAAATTCAGCCAGCAGATGGCAGTAGCAATAGGGTGATTCGCTTCGACTCTTATTAGACACGCCTTAAAGCTCCGCCTATGCTAGGCCATGATGACGTAATGGCATCAGCCAATGAGAGGGCGTTGTGGGCGTGGACTTGTACTGGCTTGTGATTGGTCGACAGAGTGGAGGGAGTTGTCAGCCACCAATGGAATTGAATTTAAGAGGGCGTTTCTCAGATTACATTGAGTAGTGTGAGGTGGTCAGCCATCAATGGAATTAAATTTGAATGTACAATTCCCAAGCGGCAGCTAGAGCCGCGCGGCTTGAGCTGCCCGGTTCTAAATCCGCTGCTATATACAGTACCGTAGTTGATTTCAAAATTAAATTTGTTCAACAAAAGTAGATTTCATTTGAAGGGTTTCGTACAGTTACCATGCACTGAAATATTGAATTTTTGTAAGTTTTATCTTTGCTTAAGTTGAATTTCAATTGTTGACCTACATTAAAAATAAATCACGTTGAATTACTACGACTAATCTTTAGGCAGAATAACAAACATTCAGTAGAGAATGAAAATATTTTATTTAAAAGAAATAATATTACTGTACGACAAAACTACTGTAGAACAAGAAAAAGGAATGTAGAAAAGAAAAATTACACGAATGTCTTTACTTGAATTTTTAAGATCTTTTTGAGTTGGAAGAAGCTTATGCTTGAATGGTCTGTTTCAAGTCAATTTCTCTAGCCACTTTACTTTCAATACTTAATAAGCTGAGCCCATGTTTGGAATCTGCACTTTCGTTTAGCCTGTTCCTATGGGAACTACTGAACTAAATACGTTCAAATCATATACCCAGGTTAAGCTGAGATAATAGAACAACTGATACAGAAGGATTTCTCAAAAGAACCCTGTTAAGTGATATCAAAGTAAATCTATCCGACCGGTAATTGCAAGCGAGCGAAACAAGCCTGTTTGCCTCAGCTGACACTGACAGAGGTATTGCTGGCGAGCGAAGAGGGCCTGTTTGACTCACGGACACTGCTGATACTGTAGGGGGTCCAGGGGGCGGAGTCCCCTGGCTAGGCGGAGAAGGCGAGCGAAGCGAGCCAGCCGGCTAGTAATAATAATAATAAAAATAATGATAATAATTATTATTATATTTATTTTTGTGGAAAAAACAACTATCAATCAAATGCATAAAAATTACAAGATAGGCTAATAAAAAATACATGTTGATATTAGAATGAATAAAATAAAATATAGCTACTTCTTAATAAAATTATCAGTGATGTCGAACTCATCCATAATTTAGGTAAGAGAAAACAAATGTTGTCAGATCTGAGCATTTAAACTCAAGTATTTAAATAAACTTTGTGGATCTGACAACATTATTGTTTCTCTTACCTAAATTAGCTACTTCTTCACAGTGTTTGCTTCAACTTCTATTGAATAAATGTTTAAACTTCCTATACTTATACAAAAACAAATCGATAGCCTTGTACCAAGATTGCGAACTCTAGTGAAAAATCACAATGGAAATACAGAGTGGGGCAGAGCCGACTGACGAGTTTGGAAGGGTTATAAAAAATGAACCGAACGACTTGGAAAAAATGGTTTGGCTCATTAAATTCAGTGTGAAATATAGTTTTTATTGTTAATATTTTTGAAAATTTTATCTGTTGAATGGCGGCCATTAGCAGCGATACACTGATATATAGCCAATTTTTGAAGTTTTAAAACTCTATTTGGCACAGCGCGATTAGTAGGGTACGTCTGGATTTCTCTTTCAATTCTTCCAAGGTGTGAAGGCAAGGTTTGTAAACTTTATCTTCAAGGTAGTCCCATAGAAAAAATCGCATACACTTCGCATCGGGTGAGCGTACCGGCCACCTCACGTCCCCCCACATGTTGTCATCACCGGTCAATAACACCTCCGAACGTTGTTGCAATGTTACAAACGTTTCTGCGCCCCATGAAACACTTGCTGAGGAACAAGACTTGTGGAAACATGGTTTCAGCAGGACGGGGCTGCAGCCCACACAGCGCGCAATTCAATGGTTGTGTTGAGAGAATTGTTGCCAGGGCAATTCTCAGTGAAGGGGGGTGTGAGGTAGCCGGTACGCTCACCCGATGCGGAGTGTATGCGATTTTTTCTATGGGACTATCATAAAGTTTTCAAATCTTGTCTACACACCTTAGAAGAACTGAGAGAGAAATTTAGAGAAGAGATTCAGGCCTTACCAATCGCACTGTGCCAAAATGGGGTTGAAAACTTCAAAAATCGGCCTACATTAGTCTATCGCTGCTGATGGCCGCCATTCAACTGATATAATATAAAAATATTATCAATAAAAACTATATTTCACACTGAATTAAATGAGCTGAACCGTTTTTTCAAGTCGTTCGGTTCATTATTTATAACCCTTCAAAACTCGTCAGTCGGCTCTGCCCCGCACTGTATATGAAAAATCAAGTAGCCTATAGTTGTAGGCCTTTTTCTGTGAATGAAATGAGAGCTGTAGATGAGAAAAATCAATAGTTCAGGTTGCAGAGTGTAGTAGACTATACCTGATGACCTGATAAGGCTTTAAAGCCAGACGAAGTGTCTGCTCTTGTCAAAATCAAAAAGCTCCATTCATTTGTGATTAATGGTTTTCGCTTTTGGAAAAGCACAACGGAAAAGTTGGATGCAAAGTTGGAAAATTCGTTTGAAGATCCTTTTGAAAGTCTTTCGAGCACAGTAAAAAAGAGTCCGACTCAATTAACTCTGAATAAAAGTTATGAAAATTAGAGAATAGATATTGAGATATTCCAAAAATGTTGGTTGTTCTTCTTTAAAGGTCAGTCAAAACTGCTTTGTCATTGTTAAATATGGAGTGTTACAAAGGAAAATAATGGAATTCAATTGAAAGAGAATGATGTTTCGTAGCTTCAGTTCAGTCTTAACTAAACTACGATTAGTTGCGATATAATTCAAATTGGAATAAGTAATGATCACATAGGTCGAGTTAGTTGGCTAATAAAATCGATTAACTCCTTCAGTCGAAAAAAGGATATAGGTACTGTCTGTAACAAACAGGATATCTATATATACTTCCGTATCTACTATATTCAAACTAAATAATCACTGCTGAAAAATGTCGTCCATTATGTTTTTGTAAATAAATTTTTATAACTGGAGAATCCAACTGATGTCAATTGAATAGCTGATGAAATATTATCATGGGAAAATAATGTTTCCAAGACAAGATAAAATTTTATATGGAAGTCATATTATGTTAATATTGATTTCAAACATATGATGGGAGTCTGTTCAACCGAATAGTTGACAGAGGAGGCGGTAAATTCGAAAATTTCCATTATTGGACATTTTTCCAGTAAATTTTCGTTTTTTTTAATGTTAATGCTTTGATGAGTCAAACTGATATTATGTCACCCGTGCTTCATTACGAGGATGTAAGAAATAGTATTATTAATAGAAAATTTATTAATAACTTATTTGATTTATTTCATATTAGCGAATGATAATACATGAAAAATGAAAAATTTACTATTGGAAAAATTCCATACTTGGAGAAAACGAAGGTCTACAATGTTTGTTAATGGTTTAATAATTTCCTTTGATTTTGATACATATATGAATAACTGCAAAATTCTATACAAAATCTATACTAATCTAAATTAAATTCTATACTAATCAGATTCTATACAAAATGAAATCAACATAATATAATATATGTCTCCCACCCTTGCGTGGTTTTTTTGGCGCCCCGTGCGCCCCCCCTCCATTACCAGACGAATACAAATCAACATATTATGATAATATTCAAAGCCCAACATGATTCAAGCTACTGCCTTGCATTTTCACTGTTAGCAATCGCAATGGTGCATGTTGTGTGGCAAAATGGATTATCGGTACTTGCTCATTATGATGTATAGTTTCGTATTTTTTGTATTATTTCATGTATTGGAACGTATTCTAATACGTGATAAGCAGAAGCTTACAAGAATTGATAAAAAATAACTTGAGGCTATCTACATTGAGCAAAACTGTCGCATTCTACCATAGGCCAATTTAATCATTGACAGCACTAGAAAATGATCCTTGGATATAATTCATGGTATTACAAGGAAGTTGGGTATGAAAATACTGTAATATTAATAAACAAAACATTTTTCAGCTAGCTAGAAATTATCAAATTTCTAATTATTGATTGATTTGCTTGAAAGCACATAAGGAAGGGAATAATAAATTCTTCACTGGAAAAATATTGGGAGTCATCATAAATACTGCATTTTTCTGGAAATTTTCATGTTTTAACAAAAAATCGGGAACTTAATAACAAACAAGTGGAGTATTGCAGCCATTTACTCCTCATTCTAACTTTCTTGATGAACGTTCAAAATTGTTCAGAATTCAGCCAGCAGATGACAGTAACAATTAGGTGATTTGCTTCGACTTCTATTGAACACGCCTTCAAGCTCCGCCCATGCTCTGATTGGCCAATGACATCGTTTCGAGAAGTCTACAAATTCAACTAGCCTAGTAGATGGCAGTAGTTGTCGAGTAGTGTTTCAGATTTGACTTGGATACGCCTTCGTGCCCCGCCTACTCATCTTATACTGATCAATTCTATCTTTCATACGATGAATACCATGAAATTGAACTCATACTATTCATGGTCTATTACCGTCCTATTTTTAGAGGGAAAAACTACAAAAATTTGGTAAAAATATTAGGGAGAAGTTTTTATCTGCAACTGGCTTTTGATTGGTCAAAAAATTGTAAGATGGTTTTCAGCCACCAATAGAATTGAATTCAAGAGGGGCGTTTCTTGTCATGCTTTATACATTGATCATGGTTTTCTAATTGATCAATTCATTATGATGAATAAGTTGAAGCAGAGAAATGATGCAAAGAAAATAATCACTTGTCAATTCAAATTGTTGGTAAAAACGTTGTTTCTCGAATAGTAAAGGAACTATTCTAATAACCCAATTATAATTTTTAAAAAATTCCTGTTTTGCTCCGGCAGCCGCGGCGCCCCCTTGGCGGTGTCGCCCTGTGGGGTCGCACACTCCACACACCACGTGAGGGCCCTGATGACTCCATATACAAGACATTCTAATATTATAGTTTGAATGGAACAAGAAGAAAAGTTATTAAATCCATATTAATTTTAATTTGATATTAATGTTTTATATTAAGTATAGTTTTATTCATGTAAATTCTTTTCAAGCGCTTGATGAAGGAACTGACATTCACTTGATCGAAAATATAAACCTGAAGTCACCAGATAAATCGGATTATAACAAACACTCTCGTGCCCAAAAGATAATGAAAAAGCAAACTCGAATTCCTGAAAAAAATTCCTTCACAATAAAGAATGTTGAACACAAAACGACTAAATCGAAGAAATTGAAAAAAACTGTTGATAATGGCTGATAGTCATGGCAGGGATCTTGGTTGGGATTTGAATAATGACTTATGTGAATATGGATATGAGGTGACTGTGATCGCAAGACCGGGTGCAAATTTCAATACAGTAACACAGGATATTGCTAAATTCACGAAAGATTTTAATTTCAATGACAAGGTGATTGTACTTGCTGGAGCCAATGACGTGGTTAATAGTACTAATCAGCCGACTGAAGTTGACTTGCAACCTATTGTAGAAATTTCGAAGCATACAAAGGTGTCTATATCAACAGTGCCTTATAGATACGATAAGCCTCTTATGAACGTTAATGTAAACAAATTAAACTTATGGCTATCTGAACAGATCTCTAATAATGCTGATTGTTTGGACCTTGTCCTTCCTGAAAACTATCGTCCTGTCGCTAATCCTCCTGTTTTTTCAAAAATTTTCGAATATGTAATATTGAGGCGATTAAGGAAGTATTTGAATAGCGTTGGTTTGCTGTCTCCCAAACAATTTGGATTTAGACCGGGATTTTCTATAAATGATGCTGTTTTTTCTTTGATGAATGAGGTGCTGACTTCGGTGGATAGTAGATCAAAGGTTTGTGGTGTTATAGCAGATTTATCAAAGGCGTTCGACCTAGTAAATGAAGAAATTCTATTGGAAAAGCTCAAATTCTATGGTTTTCAGGGTCCGGTTTTGAAATGGTTCAAGTCATATTTTAAAGATAGATATCAGAGGGTTGTTATTGAATCTCACCCAAGTATGTATAGTTCTAAATGGTTAAAAACAAGAAGCGGAGTACCTCAGGGTACTGTTTTAGGTCCTTTACTATTTTTACTGTACATTAATGATTTACCCTCTCATCTAGATCCAGCTCACTGCGTTTTGTATGCGGACGACGTCAGTATTCTACTAAAAAATGAGAGTCAATCTAATATGGATTCACAATGTCATGAAGCTCTTCACAAATTAGATAATTGGCTAGCTGCAAATATGCTGAGCTTAAATTATAGTAAAACTAAAGAAATCTCATTCAGGACGTCAAGAGGGGCTAATTTGAGGATAGGAAACCGCGACATAGAGTCTGTTAAAGACATAAAAGTACTTGGAATAGTTGTAGATTCAGATATTTCATGGAAACCACATTTGGCATACTTAAAAGGAAAACTTAGCTCTGCAATTTTTGCCATCAGACATCTAAAATCACTTCTCGAAAAAGAAACGCTCAGACAGGTATATTTTTCATTATTCCACTCCCTTTTGACATTTGGCATAGTTTTCTGGGGGAATTCAAGTGATGTTATTCAAATATTCAAACTACAGAAATGGGCATTGAGAGTAATGACTGGAGAAACAAGACGGACTAGTTGCCGGCCTATTTTTAAGGAATTAAAAATCCTTCCATTGCCTAGTTTGTACATTTTCGAAACTATATGTTTTATTAAGAGACACCAGCAAGAGTTTAATACGAGAGAGGCATTTCATAGCTATGAAACTCGATACAGGCACAACTTGAGAGACGGAGTTCACCGTACAAATCTTTACCAACGGGGAGTAAAAAGCGCTGGTATAAGATTGTTCAATACTTTACCAATGCATCTAAAAGAACTGAACGGTAACATTTTTAAAACAAAATTGAAAAATGAGTTGTTGAATATTTCCGCATATTCAACTGAGGAATTTACGGCTCATTATGAGCAACTAAGAATGATTAGGATATAGTAACTAATATCCTAAGTATATTGACTTTATATTTTGACAAATCTACATACCCCTTTTATAGGTGGTCAAAAGATGATTAATAATTGATAATAATTAATAATTAATAATAATTAATAATTAATAATTAATAATTAATAATTAATAATTAATAATTAATAATTAATAATTAATAATTAATAATTAATAATTAATAATTAATAATTAATAATTAATAATTAATAATTAATAATGAATAATTAATAATTAATAATTAATAATAATAATAATGAATAATGAATAATGAATAATGAATAATGAATAATGAATAATTAATAATTAATAATTAATAATTAATAATTAATAATTAATAATTAATAATTAATAATTAATAATTAATAATTAATAATTAATAATTAATAATTAATAATTAATAATTAATAATTAATAATTAATAATTAATAATTAATAATTAATAATTAATAATTAATAATAATGAGCCTGAGTATGTCCTCTGCTACATGAATATTTTGTAGCACCTCGATTGTTGATAAACGATAAACATGCGGCAATAATATTCAATCCATAGTTTGCTCTTAACCACATATAAGCTTTGATAATGATTCAATATCTTTCAATTCCATTGTTTTGAAAGTAACCTATTCAAAGTAATTGAACCTCAAACACAAAAGCTTCACATCTTTAAGGCTGTACGCTCATGTACTACTGCATTATTCACATGCAGCCGGATTTATTTTGTACGGTTCCACTGCATGTAGATGATTGCACCTATGTAGGTATGTAGGCTCACTCCCTTATTTTAATTTTTGTCTACATTCTACAATATGATTCTGCGCTATGCACGGTCGCTGCAACTTTGATTGATGAAAACACATTTTAGAAGTACCATTCAGTTTTTACACAATTTTTCGAAGATTATAAAGTACAGTATTGCTCAATAAACGAAATTATTTTGATTAAAGACACCAATTTCTCAGTTTTTACGTTTCAAAACCATTCGCAACTGCAAAATTGAATTGAATTTGGAAAATAATATTCCAAAGTAGATTAATTGACAAAATATAACTCTTATAAATTTAATAATGTATAATACCATTAGTTCAAATACTGTACTTCAATATGATTTGAATGAGAATAGCAATAATTTAGTGCAAATTACTCACTTTGTGTCTATCACGCATGGAGCCTCGGCCGAGTATCGCCATTTTTGTCATTGTATCCTCTTGAAGCCTTTTAAGTGAGTGCCCTTTTGGCCCCAAAAGCTTCCCAACGAAATTAAACTGCAACAATACAACAAGAGCCAATAACAAAAAGAAACCATTCAGCACTATGATATTGTCTAATATTAAAAATTAATACAAATTCAAGATATCTCGGATTCTCCAAAACAATAATTGAATCTAATATCAAATTGAAGATTTCGTTTAATATCACTTGATGATATAGATCTTGAATTCGGAGTCGGATTTTTTTCATTCTGGGCTTCGTTTCTTGAATAATAACTGGTGAATTTTTTGCCATTAAAATTGGCAAGCGTTTTTCAACAGCTGTGCTACTTTGAATTTAGTTGCCAGTCTGAGCGACTCGCTAATTTCACTGGCTGCAGCTGATTCCAATGAAACGCTCCTATAACAGTTTCAATAAAATAATAACTTACAAATAATAAATTAATTTCAAAAAACTTCAATGGGAACAGATTCCCGGAATGAAAATTGTATATGTTTGAAAAATGCATTGTATAGGCTTTGAAGGTTTGTTCATGGATAGCCGAAAATAGGCTACTATTGAATATTATTGAACGAGCGGTAGCGAGTTCCTACTTTTGACTCAAGGCCGAAGTCGTTGTCCGTCTGTTCATTCGTTTGTTTGTTTGTATGTTCGACAATAACTTTTGAACGCCTCAATTAATCAACTTCAAATTCAAAACACATATTGTTCGAACCTTTATACAGGTCAAGTTCGTTGGACAATTAAATCGATCGACTCCCTCATCCTTTTTCAGGAGAAAAAATGATGAGTTCTCAGCAACAATATATCTATATATACTCTCGTAATTATTATTAGGGAGTATACAATAATAGCCTAATACACAATAATCACGGCTGGGAAAAAATGTCAAATGGAATTTGAATAAATTATTTTTTTGGATAATCCATCTGATTTATTAGCGGCAAATTTGAAAGATCTATCATAAAAATAATGTTCTCAAATGAAAAATACTTTCATGTTGAAGTCATATGTTGAATATTGATCTCAGAGTTTTAACATGTGATAGGAGTCTATTTATTTGAATAGCTGACAAAAGGCGGCAAATTTAAATTATTTCACCATTGGTTATTTTTCAAGTATTCTTATAGAAAGAAGTTTGTTGTTCCATTTGATTTCCATGCTTTGATAAGTCAGACTAATAAATAAGTCAGCCGGGCAGGATTTGAAGAATGCTATTAAGGGAATCTCTAATAATTCATATATTTGATTTATCCGAATGGAAATACGGAAGTATCAAAAAATTCCATTCTTGAACGAATCTCTACAATGCTTGTTAATGGTTTAACTGCCCCCCCCCCCCCCAGTTTTCATGGGAATTTTTCCAATTGTTTTTCTAGTTAGACGCACATAATATAATTATTTCTAAAATAATTAATTTAGTGTAGACTAAAATCATAAAAAATCATTTAATGGTTTATAGAATAGATAATATCTGTTATTGGAAGTTCATAATATGGACTTTCTAAGCCTAATTGAAAATCCTCACTCATGTTATAGTTTGCTACTTCAGCCAAAGAAGCTTGCCAATATCTTCCATGAATTAAGGTTATTGAGTCCTCCAATCTACAATGAAGTGGATTATGATGATTGCCAGGCCCGGACTGGCCCGTGGGCCGGTGCGCCCTTCAATCTTGCGCCCTCGAGTAACTTATAGAATCGAAATATGCTCCGGATAATTTATTGAGATACAAATTCGAACTCAAAATTCCTTTAGAGAATATCAAAATGTAGAAATAGAGTATTACGCATGAAAGAATGATCTATAAATTTCATTCACAAAGTGAGAAATTGAATCACCTCCTTTTATTCTCGGTAGCGTATTGACAATAAACCTGTCGCTCGAGGGCGCCCAGTAGCTCAGGCTGGGACCCAACAAATTCTCTAAGAAGCGCGTAATTCATGAGACAAAATTACCGTTTGAATTGAAATGAATGGAGTACATCATTTTCAATCCTCTATTACCGCTATCTATAGCTGCAATATCCGCTATTTTTATTTCTCATTTTTCTCTAATTTCCAATTTTAACATTTTGTGACTGCCTTTATTAGGGTATCAGGAGCGTCCTGAAAACTCTGACACCAGACCTGAGCCAGCCAGGTCACACGAATATTATTATTATTGATAATCTCTGATTCGCTAATCAGCTGACATGAACAGAAAGATAGGGAAAATTTGAGATTTGAATTAATTATTAATATAGATAGGAAAAACATTGGAAAAGTGGCAACCTTGTTGAAATTCAAGTGAAAATTCACTGGTGACTTTTCTCACCTGGTGAATTCGAAATGCATGCTATTCAAATGGGAACTAGTGGCTAGTGACATTGGGGAAATGGAACCTTTATCATTCTTCATCATTAGATTTCTCTAAATTGATGAGTTTTTCAACTGTCAACATCAGCTCAATTCCAAAAGAAACAAGCAAAAATTACGAATGAAAGAATGATTTTGTTTAAAGCAGTTCCTTATCAACGCTCTTGAATAACTTAGTAATTATAGGATAGCATCAATAAAATTCAACATAGAAATTCTAATTAATGCATTTACTGAAGACATCACTCATAGCTCGCAAAACGAGTAAGTCACTCATAGAAGGATGCACTGAAACAGCGGTAGATACTAAAAACAACATTAGCTCTCCAGAGCTAATCATCGCTTTCGTGATGCAACATCTACACAATTACTTCAATTTTCAAGCCATGAAATGAAATCAGTTTGTTTAGCCTACACAACATAACTTTAGTCTTATTGGTTGATTGGTGCCATATGTTAAGAGTGCACGAAGATAAGAGATGAGTTGAATCAAATTCAAGATTTCGGTTTACTGTATGTAACACTAGGTGATATAGATCATGAACTCATAATTGTAGAGTCAGAATTGTTTTGATTCGCTATATGTTATACATAAATAAATAAACTACATAATCTACATGAAATAAATAATCTACATAATCTCATAAACAAATAATCTACATAAATTGAAAGTAGGCTAAACGTCATTGTAAACTGCTAATGATGGAGAAGGTACCTCTCAAATTTTCTGGAATAAGAATTATTTTTCCAATATTCATGCCATTTTCCAATAGCTCAACTCCATTCAATTGAAAGGCAGTTCCTTCGCGAAAGGTTCACATTGAACAATACAATAGGTGAATTCAACGATAATCCATTCTGCCTTTTTTGGAAAGGAGCATTAGGAACGAAGACACGAAAGACCACAGTCTGTTGTGAGCTCTGAGATGCATGTTAACAAGTTTCTCCATTCGAGAAGAATACACAACCAATTGAATCTGCAAGCAGAGTCCGTGCGCTATGATTCAAACCTACATTTTACTGATAAATTATAAACATCGGCTTTGCTTAACAGAATAGAGAGATTCCACATTCTGTGGAAAATCACAGTTGTTGCAGACATTCGAAAAAGGTATATAGAGTCTAGAAAGGGGGAGGGGGGCTCCTTCCTCTGGACTCCGGCAGTGTAGGAGTGTCAATAATACAAACAGGCAAATTCCATTCAAACGAATTCTTTATCATATCACTCAACAGGGTCTTATGTGATAATTTTTTGATGATTTAAGAATCTTTAGAAGAATTATTAATTCTTCTTTAACCTAAGCTCTACCTGCATGGGTATGTGATTATTTAAATCACTAATCATTTAGTATTATGTTTAGTCGCATCTGTGAAATCTGCAAAAGTGCAAGAAAAACCTTGAGAAAAATGATTACTGGCGTAATCACAGCAGGATTCAAGATTTTTTGAAAAAAAAACATTTACAGACCTAATCCGAGCCTTTCTATCAAATTCACACATTTTGAGCTAATTATATGTCGAAAAAATCTACGAAAACGCAGGAAAACTCAAGAAAGCCGTAAATATTGGACGTATCCTTGAAAAATTTCAAAAATATTGGAAATTTGGATGAGTGGTTGTTGATTTATTAAGTATTGGATGACAATTTCTCCAATGATGGAGAAATTATAACATGCTAAAATTTTTCGTGCTTTAAATTTTTTCGAAATTCCATATTTTTTGTTAGTGTATGGTGATTTAGGTGATCTTCCTTGTGTTTTTGGACTCTCTTGATTCGAAAGTACTTTAAAAAATTCAAATCTTAGTGTATCATATCAAGCAATACCATGTTTTTCCTTCGACGGAAATTAAGGTTATAGTGCCGGTGGAACTTCCTTTTGGAACTCCCCACCGAATAAGGCATAAGAATACATACATACAATGATTAGACCTATTTTGAAAATATCTGTAACTCAATGTATACATACCGAAAACTAAGTTCGTTATGCGAAAAATTTACTAGACATTTTCGTTAAAAATACACAGAACACTACTTAACATTCTGATGTACTGATATAAATTGAAAGTACAGTAAATGAATAGACTAATCGACATTCAATTCGTCATTTTACTGTAAAAAAGCAAGTAGTCTAGTAATTATTACTAGGACACCAGACTCGGTAGGTCTAAACTCAATACTAATCATGGCCCCCTTGGCAAGGCCCTCAATCCACCATTGAATGGTGGAAGTTCATGTATTTGTCGTGTCGAATCATTATCTGAGTCATACTACCAATAAAAAGCAGTAGGCTTATTGAATGAACGATCAGTTAATCAATTTATTTTCAAAAATTACACAGCATATACAATAAATTATTAAACGAATACATAAACGATACATATTTGATATTGTACATATGGATTGTATGGATGACTTAGATCTCACAAAGACCTTGAAGTCCGAGCGTGAGGTCTTACATGGTTGAATCTACCTCCTTATACTAAAAAGCCACATGCTGCCTGACTGACTGACTAACCACAAAGATTTCCCACTTGCCGATATCTGGTAGAAATAAACTGTAATTACATCTTTGCAAAGAGGAAGTCAAGCACATAACCAGAAAAATCTGAAAACGTGAAAATTCCCCCCAGAGGGGGTTTGCCCCAAAGTCCAGACTTTTATAGTATTTTAAAGGAATCTAATGGAATCTAGTGTAATCAGACATAGTCTGCTAATGTTCTTGCAGGAAGTGTTCATACATTGTAGCCTACAGGGAGTTTGTGAACTCCCTTCGAATAATCTAGGGCTTTTTGATTATTCAATATTGTAGAGAATTGAATTCGGAGGAAAAAATGTTCAGGAAATTTTTTGTTTGAAACGCACCCAAACCTCACATATCAGTATTTAAAGTAGAGAAAAGAACAATCTTTTCATAAGAGTACGGTAATAGTTATTTGTGTATCAGCGCGCAAAGTGTGGCTTTGCTGCATGAGAGAAACACTTACTTGTAGGAATAGTTTCTCGAGTGCAGCAAAGATACTTTGCGCCCGTATTACACATTAAATTTTTCCTACAGTTACTATAGTGAATTTGAAAGGTTGAAATTAAAATTTAATTTGTAATATCTCAGTTATTCATCATTGAATCCTGACAAATCAGGCACCATTTTATTCAGAATTCAAAGCTCTAAATTTTTGAATGGTACAGAAGTTTATGAAACCATAACTCTTAACAGTAAATTCGAAATTAATATTTCAGTTGGCCGCCATTTTGAAAATTTCAAATATTGAAAATTTTCGAGGAAACTATTTTGAAGACTTGATACTTATAATTGAACCCGCCAAATTTCATAAGGGAGTGTCCATCCATTAACAAGATATGGTATAAAATCATGAAAAATAGAATGGTGGATAAGAGGAGAACATAGAATAGGGCATTCTACCAGAGACATTTTCTGTTTCTTACAAACTTGAAGAACACAGTGGTGGTACTTGAATGTTTTTTTCAGACAACCAAGAATGTTTGATATTTAAATTTTAAATTTTAAATTTTAAATTTTAAATTTTAAATTTTAAATTTTAAATTTTAAATTTTAAATTTTAAATTTTAAATTTTAAATTTTAAATTTTAAATTTTAAATTTTAAATTTTAAATTTTAAATTTTAAATTTTAAATTTTAAATTTTAAATTTTAAATTTTAAATTTTAAATTTTAAATTTTAAATTTTAAATTTTAAATTTTAAATTTTAAATTTTAAATTTTTAAATTTTAAATTTTAAATTTTAAATTTTAAATTTTAAATTTTAAATTTTAAATTTTAAATTTTAAATTTTAAATTTTAAATTTTAAATTTTTTAAATTTTAAATTTTAAATTTTAAATTTTAAATTTTAAATTTTAAATTTTAAATTTTAAATTTTAAATTTTAAATTTTAAATTTTAAATTTTAAAATTGATATTTTAATTTTAATTTTAAAAAATGATATTCAGGTAAACTTCATGACTAGAGGGAATGCAGAACATTATCATGGAATACAGAAATACGAAAATATATTCTTCAAAGTATACAATAGCCTAACTTGAGTTCGTAGTAAGCAAGCATAACAAGTTTTATTATTCCATTATAATTCAACTTTACTCATACTGCATTACAAACTTGCAATTATTATGAAATTATCAATTGTTCCAAAACTATTAAAAGCAAAATTATAATCAAATTAAAAAAACAAAATCTTTGATAGATTGCTCTCACTCTACAAACTATGATTAGTTATGCCATACTAAGTATAAGACTCTTTTTCCATCAATAGATTCGAACCCCTCTGGTGAATGCCAAGTTCCATCTTCACCACTGAAAGGAAAATATGAACTTTTCAATCAGCACAAGTAAAAAAATACTAACATATCCCACTAACAAAACTAATAGAAGAAAACCAACCCATTCCACTGGCACAACCAGAAAAAACAAAACAAAAAATCAACTTACTTACCCCCAAATTGGCCGAGCAAAATGCGAGTTCTATTCATAAAACGTTGAAAAATAATATTATTACATAGAACTGTACTTCAAGCTACCCTAGAACTGCACACTAAATTTAAAAAAAACATTTATTCAAATATCTATTACATCTATCAATATTTTAAGCGGAAAATACAATGCAATAAATATAAGATAACGTTCATAAAAATATGGATGAATTATTACTTTTGGAAATAATCCACTAGTGAAATAAATATCATAACTTGGCGGTCATCGGTGGTCGCACTGAATTGTGGAGGAGTATGTGAGAAAATGGAGCATACATTAATACAGGGCCCTCGCGTGGTTTTTTGGCGCCCTGTGCGAGATTTTGAATTTTGAATTAGTGATTAATTTATTTTATTAGTTTGCTTGAAAGCTCATAAGGAAGGGAATAAAAAATTATTCACAGAAAAATATTGGGTATCATCATAAATATTTCATTTCACTGGAAATAAAGATGTTTTAAAAAATCGGAAAATCAATAACAAGCAAATTGAAGATTTCAGCCATTTTAAATAACATTCGAAATAATTCCGAATTCAGCCAGCAGATGGCAGTAGCAATAGGGTGACTTGCTTCGACTTCCATTGGACACGCCTCCAAGCTCCACCTACGATCAAAATGGCCGAAATCATCGGTTAGAAAAGTTTCCAAATTCAACCAGTAGATGGAAGCAGTTGACGAGTGATATTTCAGATTTAATTTGACTTGGACACGCCTTCATGCCCCGCCTGCTCTTTTCTTATTGGTTGACAGTGTTTCGTGACTTCTGTCTTAGAAAATGGCTGCTAGCAAGAAAATGATGGATGGTGTATCATACACAAAATATTACGATGATTTACTATTGACGATCTTGTGCTAATATAATATTCATTCATCATTCATGTATTCAGGGTGCTAAGATTCTATCAAGTTGGTATTTGAAGAATTTATTTATAGAATTCAGACTCAGTTTTACATTAATTGCGTAACTTAGGCCCGTGCTAGACTTCAATAGTTTTATGCTGTATGAAATGAGATGAAGATATGATTTCGCACTCCCATCTTATACTCATTAATTCTATTTTTTATACGATGAATTTAATGAAATAGAACTCAAACCATTCATGATCTAATACCGACCTCATGCCGGAAAAAAATTGAAAAACTACAACAATCCTTTAAAAATATTAGGGAGAAGTTTTTATCGGATACTTACTTGTGATTGGTCGGCAGAGTAAGGTGGTTGTCAGCCAACAATAGAATCAAATTTAAGAGCGGCGTTTCTTGGCTTGCTTTATACATTTATTGTGGTTTTTCAATTGATCAATTCATTATAATGAATGAGTTTATGCAAAAGAAATAATTTCTTGTGGATTCAAGTTGTTGGTAAAATAAGTTTTTTTTATCAAATAGTGAAGATAATTATTCTAATAGCCCAATTGAATTTTTCAATTCCCGTTTTGCAGATAAATCGCAGAAACATGAAAAAATCCGCAATTAAATACGGATAGTCGAATGCGAAGCTATTCGTCATATGATATTTTATTGTCCATTGACCAGCTTCGTAAAAGAATAAATAATAATATATTTTTTTGGTGGTAGTTTCAGTGGAGAAGAGATTAGGCAACAGCTATAGCTTTCGTATATTTAGCCTATATGATGAGCATAGCAGCGTGGATTCCCTATTCTACTGCACGCACATTAATTACCAACAACAAAGAAAAGAAGTAGCATTTTCCAATTTCCTGTCCCATCATGAAAGCATATCCAATCGTGCAATATTATTTTTCAATGCGCAACAGATAAATGTGGGAACAAGAAGGACGTTCGAGGGTAGAGCTTCCTGGGATGCGATGCGCCACTTTTCCCAGGGGAAAGCTCTGGACAAAATTTGTTGAGCAAAATGTAATATCCTGTTCGTAATAGAATCTTTTTGATGGATTTCTCGTTAAAAAATATATTGTATTTCTCGTGTCTCCTGCGGCCGAAGTCTTGTCCTAACTTTGATTCAAGCACAAGTCTGTCAGGCGAAATCATTCAAATGTTTGCAAAGTTTGGTGTGTCACTGCTGAATTGTCACTAAATCGACAGCCCACTCACATTGCTTTTCAATCTGAATGACGCCTCTTCATAATGAATATTGCTGCTTGAACTGTAAAAACAATTTGATGCCCGTAATTACATTGAGTACTTGTGAAATCAGTACACAATTTCAAACAAATTAATTCTCTTGTACGAGTAAATAATGGCATGAAAATGAACGGAACTTCAACTTCTAAGATAATAAGTTTTTGAGTAGCCTCAATAGTAGATGCTAGATGGTTTGGGCCATCAGAGCTGTACAAATAAAGACTTGGATTAAAAAGTCGGACTACAACAAAATTAGTGAATAGGACAGTCTGTAGGCCAGTAATGTATTGTTTTCCTTGTGTGTGGTGCTGTGTATTCATGTGTGTGTGTTATGATATAAAAAGCGTTACTCAACCAATTGATTTTGTGAAATTTCATAGATGAATTCATAATTCTTTCCATGATCACATTATAATCTACAGTTTTTGCTATCATGAACTCAATCTGGAACTTCAATAATTTGATAATTTGTCACCCTTCAAATAAATATCGCTATTATTTTTACTGATCCTATTACACTGCTGCTGCCGATGGACGTTGTTGTACACTTTCATTGTCCTTACCATGTCAATTTTCGGGCTGAAAACAATCAATCACTACATTGACATCAAACAATGTTCTCAAGTTGATTGTTTCTACGAGATCCATTCAATGTTGATCGTGAGAAAAATCATTATTTTGCAACGTACATTATTGGCGTTGAGTCTAATCTGCCAAATCATCCATAATGAGATGCACGCTTGCTCATATAATTAGGTGATTAGAGGGAAAATATCAATACACTGATGCTGGGGAAGAGTGATTGATCTGCTACTGTTGCGGATTCATTATTGTATGCAAATTTGGAATGGAGTTGATTTCATTCGCAATTAATAGCTATAGCAATAAGTGTCCTGGAAAAGTCCTGACTAATACCAATTCTGCTACGATCTCGGATAAGCTCGTCGTCTGAACTAATAGAGCTGGTGAAAAGAATTAAGACAGTTTTGTATGTTCCAAAAGCTGTCGTTGTCTGCAACTAGTCTGCATAACTGTACCGAACCAGCTTCTGGTTTGGAGAATATAGTTCAGAATATACTTCAGTTAGTAGTCCAGTTACTGGCCAGGTATCGAAATTCAATGTATCGATACGTAACCCGGTGTATCGATATAAAATATTGAAATTATCAATATTTCAGTTTATTCGTAATTGGGGTGATGGGGGTGGGGTTTCCTCTATGAGGAACATAACGATGTAGGCCGCAGTCGATGAGTCGATCAGCTGTAGCCAATCACAGCTCTTGCTTTAACAACAAGAGGTTTATCGACGCATCGGACTTGAATTCCAGACGGACAATGATGTCGAAAACAGAATTTGTTCCGAGAGGGGAACTGAGTTGGCGGTGGAGATTTTGAAGAGAAAAAGAATATTGCTTCTACTGTAATATAGGAATTGGAGTGGCAATTATTCAGAAAGAAAGAAAGATGTGAAATCAGGCTTTCCAATGATATATGGGAAATGGTGTAATATTTTTTACACTTGAAAATAATGTGAAAAGTTATTTCATGAACCGCCATACTATATAGTATTTATTTTGGACTTCAGGGATTTGTTCAAAACTGCGTTTCAACAGCTAAAAATTCCAAAATTCTTCGGGGGAGGCCATTCCACAAATCGGAACCGACACTCGAAAAAACACGGAAATTGCACTATTTCAGACAAATAAGCAGTGAGTTAGCACTATTTAAATAGAACATATAATCAACTCACAGTACAATATTACTTCAAAAATCAAAATTCATTTTTATAATTTATTAATAATTCTAAACAGTTCAATAACTTGAAAAAAGACATAGAACACACAAAAAACTACAATAATATATCTCAATTTTCACACTATTACATACAGGGTGAAACCCTCAAAGTGGCACACCTGGATATAATGCAAACGGTATGAGATATCGAAGCGAGACCTTGACCATACCTCATATAACACTTTTCTTCACTTTTTCAGGTGGTAAAAAAATTTTTTCCGTCATATTGGATCCGCCATACTGAATCCAACTTCACTTTTTCAAATGGGAAGGTGGACAAATTATACATGATTTTGATGCAGTTTTTCAAGAGAAATCAAATGCCGGAAACCACACATCGGTATGTCTAACCGTTTAGAAGTAATTTAATTTTTCAAATCAGAGATCTTCACTATAAAACTCCAAAACGGTTCGATATGATACATGATTCCGATGCAGAATTTCAAGACAAAATGAATGACGGAAACCGCACTTTGATAGGTTGAACTATTAACAGTTTTATAGTGAAGATCTCTGATTTAAAACATTAAATTACTTTTAAACGGTTTGACATACCGATGTGCGGTTTCCGGCATTCGATATCTCTTGAAAACCTGCATCAAAATCATGTATAATATGTCCACCTTTCCATTTAAAACAGTGAAGTTGGATTCAGTATGGCGGAAATTATTTTTTTACAACCCCAAAAAGTAAAGAAAAGTGTTATATGAGGTATGGTGAAGGTCTCGCTTCGATATCTCATGCCATTTGCATTATATCCAGGTGTGCCACTTTGAGGTTTTCACCCTGTATAAATAAAACACCAGCTATTTGTCCAAGTTGGAAGTAAATATGGCGAAAGAGACAATGTAATTTGAAATTTTCAAATCAACAGGTGAGTGAAACAAACAACAAAGCTCAAAGAACCCTGTTGATTTATAATTATGTTCAAATGGAAGGTGCAGGCACTGGGTGCGGAGTCCCCTGGCTAGATGGATAAGGCAAGCGGAGCAAGTTCCTTATAGGAAGAAACTTAAACAGTCTAGTTCATTCTTAGAACGAAATTTCTGATGGAAATCTTGTTACAGTTTATCAATAGTCTGAGTATTCAATTATCAGGAATAAACACAAAGTGGTAGTTGTCGTTGTTGCTGAACACGGCCATTCCCTATGATAGGGAGAGAGATGGCGATGGGCCCTCCCTCACCCCAGCCCTCTGTCCCACCACAGCAAAGCTACAAGCTAACAAGCCAACAACTACATTGTATAATTTGCTCGAGTTTGAGAAAACATGTTCCTTGGCTCGTTCAACAGGCACCTGCACAACTTGAATAGCTCAGAAAGCGATATTCAGAAGATGATTGAGCGAAGCAATCCTGTTAGTCTCATTTTTGACTACACTGCCGAAGATCCAGGGGAGGAGCCACCAGACTAAGGCGAATAAGGCCGGCTGGTACAATTATACAGCTCCCACTTGGCAAGGAATAACATTTCAAAATTCATCAATGATATGAGCAATCATCAGGTGTGAGGGCGCTGCGAGAAGGGAAGAAGCCGAGAGTGAAGAAAAATTGGACGCGCAATTTTATTTTTTTTAAATTAATTTATTTAAAATTTGAAGCACTTTTTTAAATTATTAAATTGTGTAGAAACATAGGGCCGTCATGTGGCTGGAGGGCGCCCAAGACAAGAATTTGGTGAGCGCCCCTCTTAATGAGTGGGGCGCCCTCTGTGAAGGTAACAATATTTATCCCTATATAGAACGTTAGCGTACTCGCCCACGTCTATCTTCTGGGTAACATTAAGACAGAAACTAATACAGTCATTTATAAAGTTTGAGATATGGAGAAAATTTCCACTTGCTTTAGCGCACCCCCCGCATTCTTCGGTGCTCAAGACTTAATTTATTAAATCATAAGACAAATTTTATGACTCAGATTTTTAAAAATTTCAATAGGCGTTTTAAAAGGCGGAAATTAACCAATGGGCGCAACAAACTGTAGAGCTGGAGCACCTTGGGGGCGCCTGAGCGCTTGTTAAAACTCATATCAAAGAAGGAAGCTGGAGATCGAGATCTGATTTATAGTCTGTCCAAGTAAAGAAGACCCTCTGGCAAGATGAGAAAATGACTCCAGCTCGGTCAATATTGGTTCAAAAATTATTGATTTAGTGTCAAATTGTAGATTAGAATGTTTCCTACGATCGAGACCGAATAAAAACCTTTTGAACCCATATTGACCGAGCTGGAGTCATTTTCTCATCTTGCCAGAGGGTCTTCTTTGCTTGGACAAACTATACATCGCAGAATTGGGTTTAATAAGCACACAAGGATGAGGAATTGAATTGAGAACAACTGTTTTGTTAAATAATCCGGCAATCATATCGCGCTGTGTTTATTCAACATTTTTACACATTCAAAAATAATAAAGGTTTTCCCAAAAAAATACATATTTGACAAATGAACCAGATTATCTCAATATCTGAAATCGCTAACTTTTGCTAACCAATTTGTCCAAATATAAGTGAGTAGGCTATAGAAAGAGAACGAACAAACTTACTAATCACAGTGACTGAAATAAGTTTTTAGAGACTCTTCTGATGAGCCGTTTGATTCTATCAAAAAAATGATTCCTTCGGGATTTTCTGTATATTATATTAATTTTGTATTATTAGTCAATACTGTATTTCAGAATTCTGGAGTTCTAATTGATTGTAATATATCACATTCGAATGAAATGCTCTAATATCTAACATTTTTGAACGGTATTAATTGAAGAATTGTTAAAAATAATTAATGAGAAGTAAATAGATAAAAATAACATTAATTTAAAAAAATATTTACACTTTTTTAAATGCACTAAATAGAAGAAAATAACTTTTTTGATCACACTATTGGTTAATGACATTTTTTATCTTATACCTCTGAATAAAGTATTCTAGTACAACTCAAACGAAAAAGTGTAGCTCACTCCTAAAATTTGAAAAGTATTTCTTGAGCAAATACTTCAAGCAGAATTTAGCTTGAGCCACACTTTTTTTGTTTGAGTGTACTTGAATACTTTATTCAGAGAGAGAGAGTGTGTGTTTTCATTAACCAATAGTGTGATCAAAAATTTTTTTGCTTCTTTTTAGTGCATTTAAAACAGTTAAAATATTTTTTAAAAATTAATGTTATTCTGGGTTATTTAAATTCAGTTCCTTCACGAGACAAGCTATTATGTTAATTGCTAACAGTCAAATGGACTGACTATATATGTGACCAGAACATGTTTATTGAACCGACTATATGAAGCGATTATTCACTATACTCTCCATCTCAATATACACCAAAATATGAAACAAAAACACATATTACAAAGCAAGAATTGAAGACTTCAAAAATAACATAAAGTTCTCATGTCATTGAAGTTAATAAGACTGTAAAATACTTCCAGTATGGAAGTATGGGATTGGAATAAATGGGATTTGGAATATATAAATGGGATGGGAAGTAAATGGGATTGAAAATGTTAAAATAGATTTAAAATACTTTGATATTTGGTAATGGTGAGTGTGATTTCATTGGAAGTTTAAAACCGAACAGACGATGTGTTGAACTGTTATAGATACGAACTTCTGTAACATTCTGGGAGAATCAAACTCTTTTCAAGAGACTGGTTTTCTTTGGAACTGAGCCTCAGATATAATGACATAGCGAACTCCTACACTTACACACTGACATTGATATCTGACACCGACGTGGTGAGTTCTAGCCAACGAAGCAAAACTTTAGTGAATGTGGAATCTGTTTGTTCTTGTTCTTGTGAGCGAGCGATTATTGACGAAGATGCGGTTCAAACTTCACCAGCCGACTTCTGGTTCAGTTTTCTGTGATAAACATTAGCTAATAATATACTGTATCTCATACCTTTGTCTTGTCATGAATAAAGTTTCTCTCTGACTGCATTGTCATCACCATCTTCTTCACTTTGATTATGAACAGCAACAATATTTCCTTTTTCGATAGGGCTTCTTATCAATGTGTATTATTATTTACTAAAATATCAATCTCAGTACCCTTTAAAACGTTTTTATTTCAACACACGACGTGTTTAAATTCTTGAAAGCCATTTTCAAGAAAAAAAAATATTTAAAGGATTTTCAGGAAAATAGGTGTCAAGAGTTGAAGCATATCGTGTGTTGGAAATGTTTTAAAGGGTACTGAGATTGATATTTTAGTAAATAGTACACAACAACAATAGTTAAGCGGTCGCTCCCGTCAACACAAGTCGACTCTTCTCTGCTACTAACAGCAGCTATTTTTGTATTTCGCTAAAATTAGAGTTAAGTTAAGAGTTCTCGATTAAAGTTGGTTAAACTAGTAAGATACTTCATATGCATTGTTTTTCAATGAGACATCCATCATTAATCATTATTAGTCATTGAACAAGCTAGTAACATCTAGATATCCTCTTAATCTGATGATCCTCATCAGCAAAACCTAAATAGCAGTCATGGAATTTTTTGCAAGAAAATTCATACGATATCACTGTGTATGTGTACCTAAATGAAGCAGCGACAGCGAGCAGGCGTTGGAGTGTTCATCTTGCCATTATACTTGGACAATAATGTGCATCAAGTTCTCTTCTATTAATTCTTTCATTGGTGCATGTCCATCCAATTCTAGTTTTTAGTGAATTTTAATCAACAGCTCCGAGTAAACATTTTTATAATGAATGTATTACTATAAATAACAATGAAACTCACGCTTTCTGAAAGGAAGAGATTCATATAATTATATGCGACCGGACAATAAGAATAACGAGAAACGAATGCGAACCGCATGTTGTCAATATGAACTCACATGCCAATAAAATTATCAATAAAATTTGATTCAAAGTACGTTGAAGAAGTTTATGGATATAAAGGAATAAAGTTATAATACTAAATACAGAATTATATTGCTACCTTAGGATGGTCGCGGACTGGCACAACAACTCTGATTGTAACTTTGATTGGCTTGTCCCTCGTAATATCCACCATTTTCCTGGGCTCCAACCTGCTTCGTCCATCTAGAAGAAAGAATTATATATTATTTCATTTTAAAAACAGTGGAGGGTAGAGTGACTCCGGCAAACAGTGGAGGGAGGTGAGAAGGAAAATGTAAGGGTGGAGGAGAGTATTCATTAGATGTTTGGAGTCATGGCTCAAGTGAGATGCTGTGATGTTACTCATGAATATTCCATGCATCTGACAAGTAAGTTTTCAAATCAAAGCAAATACGCGTATCTGTTTTGTATTCATTCGCAACAGCAAGTCACGCTGCGCTTCAAACCTATGGAAAATGGACTCTCTGTCTAAAATCATATTCTACCGAGATCGATTATGATTGAAAGCTATTTATTTTTCCACTCTCTCATACATTGTATTAGCCACACGTATTTCCGGATATCCAGTAGGTTCGAATACATACATCATTCTGAAGCAAAGCTTTTAGTCATTAAAAAATTTTTTTTTTCTTTAGCTCGCACTCGCACAAATGGTTACTGAAAGTTCTCTTTCCACTTCCAATCCTTCAACATTACTTTTATAAAATTGAATAATGATATAAATAACTTCATATTTTGGGATTTTGCAGTTTAAAAAAATAGATCGTATGTATAATCATAAATTGCATTTCGAAAACCTTTGCAGTTTGCAGTCTAAAAAGTAAATCATATGAATAATCAGTCATACATAATCATGGATAAGAATTCATTAGAGTAGTTATATCAATAATTGAATATTGTTTATTTTGTTCAGTTCAGCTTGAATATGTCCCTGATGGGCCCGAAACTATTCGAGCTAAAATTTTCAAGGGCAACGTGATCTTATATCTTGTTTATTATACATAAGTAGGTAGTCTCAATATCAAATATGTAACTTACAAATTAAAATAATATTTTATCCTATCTTATTATTATGTGCTTCACTGATATGGAAGTTATATCTATTCGAGTATAGTGCTCATAACAAAATAAAAGTGCCCTAACGCTTGGTTGCTCAGTCACCGTATCTGATCCATTAGTTTTTCAATGCAGTTTACTGATACTCCCATTCAGCTGTTCTGTTGCTACACCATCTCAGCAGAGAATAATTTATAATTTTTAATATTCATCAAGAAAGGAAGAAATATGCATGGAATAGGTATAAATTAATAAATAATAATAAATTATTGAAAAATGTTTTACATTACTTTTCATTTGATTCATCACAAATAATTAATTAGGCTACAACATGATATTGTAAGCGAACATAACTTATAATAGGCTATAATTTTCTTTTCAGAAACAGCTGTGATGTAAAATGCTTGATGAATAAATATTTTTATACTGAAGGATCATTACCGGATTAGTTTGATTAAAAAATGATCAAGCTTTGATCTAAATCCTCCATTAAATGGATGCCCGCTTGTTGGTCAGCTCCAATCAATCTTAGGAGCTGACCATCTACGGAGCTGATCTCTACGTAGGCTATATGTGCTTCAAAATAAATTACTTCTGTTCAAGTTTAAAGATCATCTGCAACAACAAGTATTTAATGAACAATGAATTTCAAAAATTAAGAATAACCTATATAAAAATTAAACCAACCTATACACTTCCAACCCTAATCGATGAAACAATCATTAAACATCATCAAATGTTGATGGAAAATCAAACTCCACATCCATGAAATAATCAACTACTACTACTACAACTACTACTCAATAATCAAACTACTCATCCATACTACTCTCCGTATCCTCACTAAACTACTTCACCCACAATGAAAAATTCTATTTATAAAATGAAGGCCAAATGGCATTCCCTATTGCCAGTATCCTTTCCGAAATATTCCTCCACCACATTGAACAGAAATACATCTTCAGTTTGTTTACCAGAAAATTGATAATGGCGTAACAACCGAAACTTGTATCTCAATTTTCTAATAAATCAGTTGTTTGACAACGTCTTGTCTTTTCATTTATTATGGATAACTACTACAATATCAACTTCACAACTACTCAAAGAGTGAAGGCTAAACTAGATGAACTTAACTCTGGAAGTCCTACACTGTAAAGCTACTCGGCATCAGTCAGAGTAATCAAGGAATATTTGATATTCAATCTACATGAGTTTCGAGTCTTCATCAAGTTCCAATCTGGGCAATGAGAGACGGCCGTTCATCTCTCTTTGAAATTCCAACTATCATGATTTGATATGCTGGAGGTATCCTCGATCTCAATTTTCAATTGAAATCAATTTAAACCTTGGAATTACTTTCATATGAGAAAGATTAAGTCGTTTCCAAACTATTCACTCAGCCTGAAATATTATGGCGGGTGCGATAGAGAAGACGTACGTTTTTCAGACAGGTAGTACTCTTGTCCGAGAGTTACCGAAAGTGATGAGGATGGTGGCGTTTAACTTGTCATTTCTTCACCATTTTTTGTGTTTCAGTTACAATTGTCGTCATGGAGCCTTAGACTGTGTTTTTGCCTGATTGTTTTGTCTGAAATAATGAGTCAGTTACCGACGTACACGTAGAGCTTGAGTATCGTCGCCATCGCCACTCATCAACATTCATTTCAACATTCATCGGTTCCCTTCTATGCTGTACGTGAATGACGAGAAACGATCTCAGTTCTAAGAGTTCTAAGAATTGAAAAAGTCTTTTTGTTAATGAAAATTTTCTAGTCTGGAATATGTGATAACAAAACGTGCGTACAGAATTGAATGTACAGATAAATTCCGTTCTTATGGTTACCGTTCTATATGAACGTTTCTATGGTTACCGTTCTATATGAACGTTTCTATGGAAACATCCACCATTTTAAATCTGCTTCTGTATTACGTGGTTCGGATATCCTGAGATACTCCAGGAAAAAATATTTGGGTCTGTTGCTTTCTCCACAAACCTACACACCGGAATAAAGAAGGACTAAACTATTGTAAACAGTCTACGATCAGAACAAGAACGCTGCACTGAATCGACTATTTCTGCTAACAATGTCTGATATGATTTTCACTCTTGCCCGTCTCAAATGGCATTTCCATGCGAACATATGTTAGCGTCAATCAATTTGTTTTCAAATAAAAACGAACAATTTTAGGATTTTATCCACTACCGCACCCGTTATTGTCTTAAATTTCTTCAAATATTTTTGCATTTTTCCTAAATTTGAGAAAGACTGGAATCTAAAATTGGCAACTTGAATGGATTATAAGATCAGCCAACCTTCCTATTGGCCTCTGTTACGTATTTAGGAGAAGTCTCACTCTATATTCTAAACAGATCATATCATGTGTTCATAGTGAACTTGATCCAGAATAATTACTCGGCTAACTTGCATCGCTTTACGCTCGCTACTACTTCAACTTTATGGTCCCTCTTTACCTTGGTTCATGTTTATCAGTTTGCTTTATCACCCTAATAAAGTGAAAGCTCAAGCCACAGCACTACTTGCCACAAAGTGGTATAGGTCCATCTCGAGCGGCAGAGTAATAAATAACGCTAATGATGTCGCTAGTCAACTATACCATCCAATTACTAATTTGTCGCATATTTCACCCTCGCTTAGGGACTATTACAAAGCTTGACTATGAATATTCGTGAGTGCTCTTTTACCATGGCTAGGAATAGCAAGCAAGCCCAACTAATCAGATCGGTCTAATCCCTTTTGGGACTATCCATGGGAGTAGGTGTCATGGCTCCATCTGGCATCGATTCAATGAGAACACATTATTAGATACAGTGCAGTACATCAGCTTGTTTATTGATGAGCATCTACCTCCAGCATCCAACCTGTTGTCACCACACCACGCCTATTCATGCTCAGTGGTTCAGTGCTCACTGCTCATCCTGCTGTCATCAATACTACTAAACTGTTACAAATTCCCAAAATTCTCATCCCGAGAAAGTACTATCCATGTTTTATTGTCAAGTTGTGAGTTGTGGAGATTAATTTCTGTTTATCAACCGTATTATTCAATAATATCGTAATCGTAAACTCATAAATATCGGGGACCGAGCTCTGCTCTGAAGCTGCGATGGTTACATAGTGATTATGGATGGTAGATGATTATCAACATAATTTCTATTATCATTGATGTTCTATGTTCAATAAGTATTCCATCTACCCTCTATGCAATCATTCAGCAGTATGGTAGAATCTTAGAAGAGGGCAGTATGAAAAGTGCTTGTATCATAGACTTCATTTCCAATTGGGCCTAATTAGTATTCTGAAAATTAATAATCATTGAAAGAGAACAGATTTATGTTTGGAAAATTCAGTATATTATTTTTTTAATTTTCGAAGTCGAGTTGAGTGAAATTGTAAAGTAATGATTATGAAGTTGAATAAATAACTCAACGTGAATCATTATCTTGATCCGTTGTTATACAAATTTAAATACAAAAATTACTCTTTTGAGTAGTTGTGAAGGTGATATTGTGATAGTTATCCATAATGAATGAAAAGACAAGATGTTGTCAAACCACTGATTTATTAGAAAATCGAGATACCGGTTTCGGTTGTTAAAGCATTATCAATCTCTGGTAAACTAAAACTTATCGTACAGAGCAGCAGTATTTATACTAACGGTGAAGCACTGCTATTGGTAGACGCTTGAGCCAATGACTGTGAACGTCTGCCATTGGCCTAGACAAGCTCCTCCCCGATTAGCAGTTCATTCAAACATTACAAAATGGCGATTCAAACATGATTCAATTAAAGACCAATAAAAAGCTACAATAACTTACGAAATAAATGGAACAATGTTACGGAAGGATGAGAAAAACAACGGAATAAACTAATACTGTAATATCTGACTTACAAATTACGATAAAATTAGATTTGTGGTGTTGAAAATGAATTGAATGAATTGAGATTGAAATGAATCTGGCCGTTCGAACTTGACTGTGGATTATATTTTGTTACCCCATCCAGTTATTTCTAATGCTTCCAGAATGTTGAGAATTCTGCCCTTATTAATAAAATGCAGAAACTCAACATTCTCCTTGGCTTTGAACTTGTGATTATTTTTCATTAAATGTTCAGCAAAGTCTGAATCTCCATTACACTTATTCCAATCTTTGATATGTTCTTTTATTCTGATTTTAAAGTTTCTACCAGTTTGACCAACATAGGTCGCTTTACAACAACATAATTACAATAGGTTGTAATGCGAGTTCTCATGGTATCTTTTGGATCAGGCACTATTCATATTCAGTCACTTTCAGTATATATATATTTAGGGCGATGTCCACATGGGCTCTTGGGCCTGTGCGTGGGTAATGGGAAGGATGATGATGAGTGATGAATAGCCCTACTGCTTTAGGTGGGTTCCGAACCACCGGGAAGCGATTTTTGAGGCTCATAAATTGAATTCAGAGCAACCGGTCACCAGTACAACAGTGGTGGCAGAGGCACGTCGCTTATATAGTTTAGAGGAGAGATTAATTACATTCATGTAGCAATTCATGTGTAGATGAATTGAGAATAGGCTTACACATTGTAAAAGAAGGATTTATTCCACTTTAAAACACAGAGTATGAGAGGAATAATTATTTTAATGTTTAAGTGCTCTTTAAATGTTTAGTAATACAAAACTAATCACGCAGCCACTAATCACACTTTTTACGCAGCCAATATTATCAATTTTATGCTTTATTATTGTAATGTGTTATTCTTATTCTATTTTTGAAAGAATATAATGTAACTTCATATATTGTGATACCATTGTTCATTAATAAAATTCAATTGAACTATTATAAAGTGTATAAAAAATACTCGACATAATAATTGAGATGTTCGACAGGAACTGTTGAGAACAGTAAAGCCCAAGTATAAACCTAGATCGGGGAAGCTACATCTAAATTTGTATTTCTAAATTCTGCTTTTCCGTTTTTCCGATGATAAGAGAATCGAGTGAAGAGGAGAGTTGGCCATGAATAAAAGGAAGGCAAAGGAATGTTTAGATTACCGGTGAAGCCGGGATGAAGCTGCTGTTGCGATTGATATGGTGCGCTTTGCATTCTGATTGGTCTTTTAATCTCTACCGTATTCCAAAGCAACCTACAGTACTATGGATGATTTTGATATTGATCACGCCAGCTATCAACTCGATAGTAGGGATTCAGAGTGCGTGATGTATCGTATCGTCCTTGCCTCTGCAATGAAATGTCTATCAAGTGCTGGTTTGAGTTCACAGAATTGACAGTAGCTGTTATACTAGATTGAGCTGCCTACAAATGACATGAGAGTAGTTAATGATTTCATATCCAGTTATAACTCTTAATTAAGTTTTTCAGCATATTTTACTTATTATCTCAATAATTGTTCAAATTACAAACTCCTAATTGGTTTCATTGAATAATATCAGCTAATTTCACTTGATTTTTAAAAAATGTAAATTTTCTGTCATTGTTAACAAAATTATTTCTAGGGTATGTCCTTTGGAACGTTTCTCACTACTAGTGTAAGGAATCTGCCTGAGAAGTATGACACATTCTTCCTGAAACACATTGTATGCGTGAATAAAAGCGAAATTACAGACTGACTGATTCATCACCAGAAATAAATATCTACTTAACTACCTAATACGTTCAAATTTGATATGCATGTTTAATGGACCTTATTTAGATGCGCACTGAGAACAGATTTTTGAACCTTGTCAAGAATACGCCCAATTTTTGCGTTTTTCTATAGTCTCTGAAGTCATGAAATTGTAGTTTATTATTTGGTCTCTCAACAAAATTAGTTTCATTTTACTCAAAAATCGAATTCAAAAGAGTATTCTGACTTAGGGATTTGAGCTCGAATCCTGAATTTGGTCTCACATTATACTTTGATGATCATGACTTTCCAACGGAATGAAACAAGTCTTACATAACATAAGTACTTAAGTGATCTACAAGGTGAGGCATAATAACGAGCGATTTTTAAAATACTGTTGAACAAAAATACAGTATGTTTAAATCACAATATCAAAATACATGAAAGAGCATTTTCTGCAACAGTAGAATGTCTGCTTTTTTTAAATAGCTTTAGTAAGATGGCGTCCGTTTAGACGCACACTTTCCACGACTCATAACATTGCGTAGCATTGAGGAGATCAATGGTGTGGAGGAGCAATTTGGTTCCAGAGCAGTAAGATCTCTTGAATGGACAGCGTTTATCAGCTGAAGAAAGTGAATGATAATACGTTTCTATAGTGCAGAAACCTAAGAAGCTATATAAAAATAAATATGAATCAGAGTTTAAGGCTTGGAAGATGGTCTACAAGAGGCAGTGTTTTGGATGTACAAGAATGGATAGGGTAAGTAATGTTGATTGATTGAGTGGAATCAAAGTGACTGATGTGATAGAAATGAAGAGTCTGAATGGCACGTAGGATGCCTCCTGGGAGGTAGATGGCCATTGGTAGATGGTGTGATTGGATCCCTTAAGAGAGAGGAAGACCAAATGGTATAGAGGTGGCAATGACATGCAGATCAAGTGGAGAACAAGTGCTTACTATACAGCAGTTAACGAGACTCGCTAAACAGTATAATTATAGGATACAGTCATTCACGGGACTTGTTCCTAAATTATCATGAAAAATATAATAAGGTAAAAGCACCAGTTGTGGCCATGTTTAAGGAATTTTTTATAGTTTATGCGGAATTGTGGGTCCATTCCATCATTTTATCTCATCTTAAACTCAATGATCACGTAGCCCAGATTCTTCTTGATTGACTCGTTACTTAAAATGGCTGATATCTCAATTCACAAAATAATTATTGAACTTTTCGTGGAACTCGATTTTGATTCTAAAGTGCTGGCCACTATGATTCAGTAGTGGCCAGGTACTGATTCTATAGTGGCTACATGATGTTCTATGCTTATTTAAAATTCAATTTCTCAAGCTGCTTGTTGCAATCATTAAAGTAAGCTAAATTTACATTCCAGAACGTGATAATAACACCAGAAATAATAATAGGTTATATTAAAGTGAGTTGAATTGGTAATGCATTGTTCTTGGTTACAAGCCTCTAGAAAAGTGAGGTTAAACTATAAATTAGACGTTTCAAAGTTATTTTTTCTCTGTAAACTATTTCAAACAGTCTTAGGAGAACATAAATGTGAATAACATCAGCTTTTACTCTAATATCTAACACCTTCAACAACAATGTCTATTGGGTGGCCACTACTAGATTATTCACGGTTTCTTGTACTAGTAGTGGCCAGTCTGCTTTTACGCCAAAATATCGGCTATATTTGGCTAGAAACCCTCTCAACAACTTCTAGACATTCTAGGGAACGATTATAACACCAGAAATTGCAAAATTTACAGACTTTCCAGTCATAATAAAACAATTTGTATACATGCCTTCTTACTGAAACGTCTAAGACAAAACTGAACTTCTTACTGAAATCACGTATTCGAGTGAAATGGCGACAATAAATTTCTTTCAGAAATCTCTGATGATACTCTGCGAGCTCCTACTTGAATTATTCAGCTTCTAAATAGTATGAGCTAAGTCTCTAGCAGGTTTAAAACTCATTTGAAGGCATCAAATTCGTATTTTAAAGAAAAACCATTCAAGTGGCCACTACAGAAGCAGTGGCCACTACTGGTGCTTTTCCCTTACTCGTTTTAAGAACGTTTCATTGCATAGATAAAGGTTTATTTTCATTGACTAGCCATAGGCCACTTTGTTCTTGTGCCCAAACCCGTAAGCTTCTCAGCATCAAAGTGCTCGACAAAGGGGCTTTCATTGGATGCATCCATTTGAGTCTAGTCTTTGAGTAATTAGCTGCGGTAGCAGCACCAGGAGGAATTAGGCTTCAAAGACAGAAGAAAGGCAAGTGAATAATGAGAGCAAGATAGAGACAAAGATGATGAAGAGGTGTCTGAAGGGGTAATTTGAATTATTATGGCTTGCAATCGTTGTTCAAGAAGAGTCTATTGAACAAGAATTTGCACCTACAATTCAGTTTTCTTGGTTCAAAACTTATTCTGTTCCTTGTTCAGAGTTGCGAGCTTTTTCAAAATATCGATCTTTGTACCAGTCATTTTGATAAGAGATCATGTAAATAATCTTATTTTAAAACTATTAACAGAACATTATTTATATACAGAGTGTTTCAGAAGTAGTGTCGAGCATTTTAGGGTATTGTTCCTTCGTAGAAAACATACCTAAATATAATTTTCAAAATGTCTTAAAGTCCTCAATTACTCACACAGCAGTTCTTTTTGTTTTCTCATTTTCATCTAATCTTTCATTTTTTTAAATTTTGTAGTGGCCTTGAGAGGATACAAATTTTCAAGATTGCAGACATTTTCACTGCAATCTCTAACTCTTAAAAAAAACATTCGGAATTCAGCCAGCCTATGGCAATATTGCATTTTGTGTGGAAAAATAATTATAGGGACTTGCTAATTATAATGTAATCAATGTATTGTTTTGTAATCTTACGTATTGTAACGTATTCATATACGTGATAAGCAAAGGCGAAACAGAAATTAAAAAATAGCCTATCTACATTGAGCAAAAATTATAACATGCTACTCAGTGGCGTAACAGCCGGGCCCGCAGGACCCACAATGCGGGGGGCCCGCGTACCGGTGAGCTGGAAATGACACTGAATATGAAGAAGACTTCACCATGGACTTTCCCCGTCGAATGCTAAGAACTTTACAATCAGAAATATCAAAAAATGAAACAGTGAAAAAATGTGGTGAGCTGCAAGCAATTGAGTATTGCTTGCAGTGTCCCAGATGCACAGCATACATTTTGTTTTTTACTATTTAATACCAGTAACGGTAGCTTCTGCTGAAAAGTTATTTTCAGAATTAAAATCGACCAAGAATTACCTTCGAGGTGCATGTCACAAGAAAGACATGCTCAGCTTATCAAGTATTGAAAGTAAAGTGGCTAGAGAAATTGAATTGAAAAAACCATTCAAGAATTTGCTTCTCCCAACTCGGGAGGATCTGCAACATTCAATTATAAAGACTCTTTATACTTGAAAAGACATTTGAAATTTTGATCCGTTCAATAAATAATCTCATTTGGCTTTAATTGAGGCATATTTGGAAAAATCTGAATATGATGTTTAAAGCTCAAATGCTCATAGCTCCTGAACGGTAGGAAATTTTCGTGGAAATGACACATATTCTTATTTCTCTCATCTAATAGTAGCAGAATATATAATTAGTTGTTCGAAATTTTGATCCATACAAGAAATAATCCTATTTGGCTCCAATTGAGGCTTTTTTGGAAAAAAACTTGGATATGATGTTTACAGCTCAAATGCTCCAAACTCCTGAACGGTAGGAAATTTTTGCAAAAATGACACATATTCTTGTTTCTCTCATCGAGTAGTACCAGGATATATCATTATAGTTACCCGAAATTTTTATCCGTACAAGAAAAAATCTTATTTGGCTTCAATTGAGGCTTATTTGGAAAAAATCTGAATATGTTAGATTAATGTTGTTTATTTGCATTTGAAAATGGCTAATACCCCGAAACATGCTAGAAAAATTTGAAAAGGTTAGGCTACTTTGATCTACATTAATTGAAAGTTTGATAAAAACAGTAGCCCTAAGATAAAATAAGTATTGGACCGTAGATAAATATATTAGGACATAATAGGATTGCTGATTGTTAGCAGGCCTACCTTGTTTTGTGTGGATGATGGCGTCACTGTCTGATGATACCTCCATGTCCGACATTGACCGCCTGCCTGCAATCACATCAAACCCATGCTAATAATATAAGGGTAGCAGGCCGACCAGCCAATGATCAGGCAAAAAATGCAAATTTCATACAAATTTATTTCCTTTGTTTATCATGTCACTCAACAGGGTCTACTGGTTTGGTTCAATTCTGTTCTTGAAAAATGTGGAATAACTCATCAAATAGCAAAGAATGACTGAAAGAAGCTTATACCACGCGTTATTCAAGTACTGGTACAAAATATTTGTAACAAGATCTTCAAATATTTATACGCTTAATCTTTGCAAGAAATTGGAGAGTTTCAGTTAAGTCATTTATGAGAAAACCGTAAAAACTCATCAGAAATATTCAGAAACCCAAAATAAGCCTATTATATGAAGCAAGTAATTAATGTATGTAAGTATAAACACCGATCTTGGAAACGGGTCTAACGATTTCAACAAAACATTATGTCTAGACGTCTCTATATCTAATGATGACGAAGTCAGAGAACTCGATTCAATGATTATTAATTGACGATTAAAAGGGAGATATTTTTTCAACTATGCGATCATAAATTTATCAGGTCACGATGGACAGATTGCTTCGGGGAACATCTCAAAATTGAAAAAGATTAAGAGCTCGTCTTATACTGATTCCACAAATCATTATGATTTTATAGCACTAAGAGTTGCTTGGAGCCCGGACACATAGAGCCCACTAGGCCCACGAGGTTAGTCCTGTTGGTGTGAACTGTGAATAATCGATTTCCTACATCCTCATCTAAATTTAAAAAATAGCAAATTAAGACATGAATTAATAAATCTGCCAAACCTGTTAATGAACTTTAAAATCCCTCTGTGCAGCCAGTAACACTATACCCTATTCACGATCACTTGAGACGAAATGAACAAATTTTTTGCGCGTGTGTGCGGGTAAAGGGAGGTATTACTTCATACAACGGTCGGCTGCAGTCGAACAGCTGTAGTCAATCACAGTTCTTGGCTTTTCCTCAAACTCAAACAAAAATAGCTTCCTGTTCATGCAAAAAGTTTCTTTATTTCGTCTCAAGTGATCGTGAATAGGGTATAGAAAGAGAAGGAGATTGAATGCTTTGTCTTGCAGTAATATTGAGCAATCGCTTGCAGTGCCAGGCTAAAACATATTATCCAAGATAAACTCCAGTCTGTTCTGATTTCTCTCTGGACGATAGATTACTGATAAAACTCATTCAGAAACTGGAACTCGAAATTCTATAGTATCCCCTGCCTAATTATATCATACAGTCATACCACTCTCATTCATTTTATTTATTTATTTTACTAAAACGACAATCGTTTCCAGGCCTATTAAATCAAAAAATCATTGTATAACAACAGAATAGGAACAAAATAATTTTATATCTACATTGAAAATAAGAATAATGTAAATAATAATCATAAAGAGAATCAAGACAAATGAATAGCTGATAAAAAAAAAAAAAAAAATTATTAAGTGTTTAATAAGATAATAATGTCAATAAGTTAAGAAGAAAACTGAAAAATTAAAATATATCAATAAGAAAGAAATACAAATAAAAAAGACCCTGTTGAGTGATGTGAACAATGCATGTATATTAAATGAAACGACTAGATGTTGTCAAATCACAACCGGTGATATATCCGGTAACCGGATACCGGTAATAAATCAGTACTTTGACAAGATACTATCTTTTCATTTGATAAGGATAACTACTACAATATCACCTTCACAACCACTCAAAAATGTCAATATACGTTTGAATGGAATGCACAAGCTCGCCTTCTGACACTGCTGACACTGGCGAGGGTTCAAGTGATCGAATCTCAACTGTTGTTTCAACTTCGACTACACTGCCTGGGGAGCTGAATTTATTTATTTATTATTATAATAATAGCATATACATAATGGAAGGTTCAACAGGATTACTCCCAAAACTGTCCATTTAGGTACCAGTTTTTCATATGAAGTCGAATGAGGCGAGCGAAGCGAACCTGCCGGCTAATGACTGAGGTATTACGTTTCCAGTTTTTAATACTTCGCTTATGAACTGGTTTTGATAGATGAGTATGGATGGAACTCGTAGGCTACACCACAATTAGCCAAATTAAAGCTTCAATTATTGAATCTGTATTTACTCGGTGTAGAATTTAATTGATTGAATCTTGCCGAAACACAAAACATTACATGCAAACGAAGTTAATTCGGCGCCGTGGTTAATTTGATATGTAGCTTTATAGAAGAGTTCAGATTGCAGAGCGTATCGACATTCCAATTAACGAACTCCGGCTACTTTACTTGCCACATACAAACATCCTTCAAATCTTATCAACAATTATTTTACTAAAATATTTTCCTCAATTTTGTTGAGGCTTTAAAATTTCGGTTGAAGTCAGTACTCTGGCTGTAGAGAGTTAGTTGAATGAGTCCGAAATCTATATTTCATCAGAAGACATGCAATGGTACACCTACAAGTATCCAACTACTGTATAACTATACAGCAACACACTTATAGTCTGCATCAATAATTTTCTTTAGTTTATTACACATCATATCTAATGTGTCAGAAGATTTCAAATTTTTTACTACATTCAAAAAATTGCTTCTTCAAAGACCGCAGAAACAATTTTGGATTTACCGGTAGTTCAAAATTTGAATTTTTCAGACAGTTTAAAAATGTATGGTCTCTCTAGTAATATGCTAAAAAATGTTATAATTGTATAGCCTTTCCTTTTACTTATTGTGTAAACAGGTGTCTGATTGGAGGTATATTTCCACGAGTGCTAAAATTGTCTTGAGTTGTTCTATCTATACAGGGTGTTTCAGGAGGAATGTGTAATACTTCTCAGGCTGATTCCTTACACCAAGTGGACAAAAAAGTTCCATGGGACCGACCACCAAAAACGCTTTGTTACTGAGATGACAATGGCGGAAAATTGAGATTTTTCAAAATATATTGATTTTTCTAATTTTTTAGAGGCTTTAGTTAGGTTCTAAAATTATCGATTCCTATGTAAAATTAGCTGAGGAATTCAATGAAACCAGTTCCAAGTTTGTAACTTTAACGGTTATTGAGATAATTGGAAAACCATGCTAGAAAATGCCATTTTTCCAACAATAAGGTTTATTACTGGATAAGGAATCATAAAATTGTATTTTTTATTAATGGAAGTTGAAGAGATTCTACAGAAAAAGTTAAATGGCGGCGATTGTGTGAATCTTACCCAAATCTCAGAAATGGCGATCAAAAATCGCAAAATCGCTAGTAAACACAAATTCATCACTTGTGTTATGTTTTGTCAATTTTGCGATTTTTGATCGCCATTTCTGAGATTTGGGTAAGATTCACACAATCGCTGCCATTTAACTTTTTCTGTAGAATCCGACTCTCTTCAACTTCCATTAATAAAAAATACAATTTTGTGATTCCTTATCCAGTTATAACCCTTATTGTTGGAAAAATGGCATTTTCTAGCATGGTTTTCCAATTATCTCAATAACCGTTAAAGTTACAAACTTGGAACTGGTTTCATTGAATTCCTTTCATTGAACATTTTCAATTATTTTTAATTGATTCTGCAATCCTGATCTTATTATTGAACGAGCGGTAGTGAGTTCCTACTTTTGACTCAAGGCGTGAGACGTTGTCCGTCTGTTCGTTTATCTGTCTGTCTGTCTGTTGGTATGTTCGACAATAACTTTCAAACGACTCAATTAATCAACTTCAAATTCAGAACACATAGGCTATTCTTCAAACCTTTTTACAGGTCAAGTTCGTTGGACAATGAAATCGACCGAATCCTTCATCCTTTTTCAGGCGAAAAAAGGATAAGCTCTCAGCAACAATATATCTATAATATACTGCCGTATCTATTATATTCTAGCACAATAATCACGGCTGGAAAAAGTCGAATGGTATTAAAATAATTTTTTTTGGAGAATCCATCTGATTTCAATGAAACATCTGATTAAATATTAGCGGCAAATTTGAAAATACTATTATGAGAAATGATGTTCTCAAATCAAGAAAACTTTTCATGTGGAAGTCATTATGTTCAAAGTCTAAACATGTGATAAGGGTTTATTTATTTGAACAGCTGACAAGAATAAGCGGCAAATTTGAATTATTCTATCATTAGACATTTTTCCAGTATTATTATTTAAAAAATGTATGTATGTCTGGCTCAACAGCCCATGAAGGGCCTAGGCCTACCAGCTGGTTGTCAGTTTCAAATTCACTCTACTATACAGCCTGTCCAAGCTAAGAAGACACCCCGGCACGACGGGAAAACGGCCCTAGCCCGGCCAATACCGGCCCAAAAGCCATAAATTCTTAATCAGAACTCACATTCCCCGAACCAACACTGGCCGAGCCGAAGCCGCCCCCTCCACCCCGCCAGAATTCCAAATTCCCAATTTGATACATTTGGGAATTTACAAAATTCTATTGAATTTAAAATAAAAATCGATCAATATGACTCCACAGAGTATTCCGAAAAGAACTGATTCAAGTACAATCACAGTGTTCTTGGAACTAAAACAAACAGAAAATGTCATTGGCAAAACACCGAATTCTCCTTAGTTTTCCTGTAATCCGCCATTCAATTATTTCAAGATTTTCCATCATACTTAGATGATGGATAGACTCTACACAAAGTTTCAATAAAGTATGAATGGTTTTCAACGAAATCAATTAGACAAAGTTATTACATCCATATTGTAAATTTGTCAGAATTGTTCAGTTATTACTCTCTATGAATTTTGCAGTCAAGTCGTCTTGAGCAAGTACAGTTTTATTGGTGCATTGACGGCAGCAGATTTGCGGATTGCAAGAAATGAAAACGATACATTAAAATATAACGTACATAACTGAATCCTCACAAAATGGAATCATACAGTTTAATATTAATCTAGGTATCGTGTTGGTATGAAATCATATAGAAAATTCATTAAATTTATTTCCCCAATAAAAGTAATGTAGAAATTGAGAGATTGATAGGCAAATAATTTTATTTGTTATCTATTACATCTATATCTATAAAAACGAAATGGCACTGACTGACTGATTCATTCATTCATTCATTCATCACCAGAACTAAAACTCACTGAACCGAAAGCGTTCAAATTTTGCAGGCACGTTCAGTTGGACGTTTAGACGCGCGCTAAGAACGGATTTTGAAAACTTTTCAAGAATACGCCAAATATTTTAGTTTTTCGAGAGTTTTTTGGCCTTTTCCTCATTTTTTCGAGAACCATTCGGTAGAAAATGTTGATATTTGGTGTGTGTTGTGTTGAAATATTTTTGCAATCCGTTCAAGATTACGCCAGTAATCAGGTTTTCAAAATTGTAGATGTGTTGCGGGTTGCATATCTTCCGCCTTGATACGACCAATCCTTACTGTAAATTCAATGGTTCAGCGAGATTATAGATTAACTAATTTGGAAGATATTGAATCAAGTTTCAAACTAAGTCCGATATACTTCCCAAGCTTACGCTTAATATTAGCGTTTTACTATTTTTGGAATTTTCGGAGTTTTTCTTAGATTTTTCTAGAACAAATTGGCATAAAATGTTGAAATTAGGTAAACAGGTCCATATTAGGTGTAGAAATGCTGTGCTCAATAAATTTCGAATCACTTCTGAACGGAGTTTGCAGGCGAGCGAAGCGAGCCTGTTTGTCTTAGCTGACACTAACATAGGTTTTGCAGGCGAGCCACTTACACCGCCTATACTGTCGGGTCTGCGCTAGTTCCTAATATATGTAATACATAAATACTGTATTCAAAATTGAGGTTTGATCAATGATTGGCCCGCTCTACTATGCTCAGATAAGAACTGTGTTTGATCACTGTTTGCTCGCTGAATCAGGCAAATCTTTGCCGGGAAGCAGAAAGGCATCAACGATATGAAGAGATGCAAAGAAAAAAGAGAGGTAGGCCTATGCATATTATCAGAAGAAGAGAATAGTTATTTGTGTAACTAGTGCAAAAGTGAAGGATTGCTGCACGAGTGAAACAGTTTTGAGTGCAAGTACACTTTAAGCTCGAGTTACACATTACATTTTTCTTACAGTTACCATCAAATGTGAAAAAAAAATTAGAAGGATGTTGATTTAGAGACCTATACATATAAATTGGGGGTTGTAGGATCGTCAAGAAGGGTAATTATATTATATGATCTCACTCAACTGATTTATAATACACTATGTACAAATGGACTAATAAAATGGACTGAAATAATGGACTGATAAAATAAACTGACCCATTGGACTGATCAAATTGACTGATTGAACTGAAAAAAATGAACTAATGAGATGGACTGGGAAAATGAACTGATGGAATGGACTGACAGAATAGGCTGATGGGATGAACTGACAGAATGGATTGATGAAATGAACAGATGGAATGGAATGATGAAATTATGACAGGATAGACTGATGAGATGGAATGAAAACTTAAATTTATGAAATGAACTGATCGATTGGGCTTACAGAATGGACTGACTGAAAAATGAACTGATGGAATGGACTGACAGAAATAGAATGATGAAAGAACTGACGCAATGGAATGATGAAATGGACTGACAGAATAGACTGATGAAATGAACTTACAGAATGACCTGATGAGATGGACTGAAAAAATGAAATGATGAAAAAATTAACTTATGTAATGGAATGACAGAAATGGACTGATGAAAAAGAACTGACAGAATGGACTGAAAAAATAAACTGACAGAATTGACTCATGAAATGGACTGATGAGATGGACTGAAAAAATGAACTTATGTAATGGACTGACAGAAATGGAATGATGAAATGAAGTTACAGAATGGACTGAGAAAAATGAACTGATGAGATGGACTGAAAAAATAAACTGATAAAATGAACTGACAGAATGGACTGATGAAATAGTCTGACAGAATGGACTGGTAGAGTTAGCTGACAGAATGGACAACTGACAAAATGGAAAGATGAAATGGACTGATTGAAATTGCTGTTTGAAAGAATGGACTGATTGATAATGGAATGATGAAATGAACTGAAAAAATGGATTGAAAGAATGGACTGAATAAATGGACTGATAAAAAATACTGACAGAATATACTTTTCAAAAACACATTTTCAAAAACTTCCTCTTCTGTGATTGGTTGAAAATCTGGAAAGTCCAGATTACTTTATGCACTAGTGTGTAAAGTATTTTAGACACTCGTGTGAGAATGGCCCATTTTAGAAACTCTATTCAGTGTGTAAAGATGCACTTTTTTTGCTATCTGAAGGAAAAATAATATATTAAATCAATTTATTCAATAATGATAATGTACAGTATATACATAGGCAAGTGCAACAGGCGAATGTCCAAAACTGATCCTCTAACAATTTTACAAGGATTAAACTAATCACAATTTCTCACTTCCAGAAATATTTCATCACAAAAAATTCTGAATTTTGATGAAAGTCGTTTTTCAAGTTCCAAAAATAAGCAAGATAAGAATATTCCATAGGATTTCAATACTTTGAATTAACTTTATTTTTTTAGCAAAATAAAACAGAAGACTGAAGCAAAGGAGTGAGGGAGAGGAAGAGTCCGAACGATAAAGGGTAGAAGAATGAACGAACCTCTACTCCCAGTTGGCAAAAATGAATTATATCAACCAGAAGTAAGATTCACAACTCCTTATCAATTGAATTTCAGTAATATCACGCTTCGAATAATTTGAATTGAAATGAAAAAGCTTAATAGATTTTCAAGAAATTCTTCGAAAAATACCTTACTTGAATTCCATTGTGATTCGTTGAGATTATTTTCCAAGATGGCTTTTCTAATAAATATGTTATTTTCTATTATGGAAATAAATATTCATTATTCATTAGTCTATTGCTTGCAATGTCCCAGATGTATACATAGCATACATTTTGTATTTAACTATACCAGTAACGGAAGCTCTGCTGAAAAGTCATTCTCAAAATTAAAATTGAACAAGGTCCAAGTGTCTAATGTCCAATTGAACAACCTTCCAAATGTCATGTCACAAAAATACTTAGTGGGCTCAGCTTATTAGATATTGAAACTAAAGTGGCTAGAGAAATTGACTTGAAACAGACCAATCAAGCATAACGTTCTTCCAACTCAAAAAGATCTTTAAAATTTCAAGTAAAGACATTCACGTCATTTTTCTTCTCTACATTCCTTTTTCTTGTTCTACAGTAGTTTTGTCGTACGGTAATATATTTTTTCAAATAAAATATTTTCATGCTGAATGTTTGTTATTCTGCCTAAAGATCTGTATAAACCAATGTCAATTATTTTTAATGTAGGTCAGCAATTGAAATTAAACTCAAGGAAAGCTAAAACTTACAAAAATTCAATATTTCAGTGCATGGTAACTGTACGAAAACCTCTAAATGAAATCTACTTTTGTTGAACAAATTTAATTTTGAAATCAACTACGGTACTGTATATGGCAGCGGATTTAGAACCGAGCAGCTCAAGCCGCGCGGCTCTAGCTGCCGCTTGGGAATCGTACATTTAAATTTAATTCTATTGATAGCTGACCATCTCACACTACTCAATGTAAGCTGAGAACCGCCCCTCTTAAATTCAATTCTATTGGTAGCTGACAACTCCGTCCACTCTGTCGACCAATCACAAGCCAGTTCAAGTCCTCGCCCACAACGCCCTCTCATTGGCTGATGCCATTACGTCATCATGGCCTAGCATAGGCGGAGCTTGAAGGCGTGTCTAATAGGAGTCGAAGCGAATCACCCTATTGCTACTGCCATCTGCTGGCTGAATACGGAACTGACTTGTTTTGAATGTTTTCTCAAGAAAGTTGTGGAGGGCGGTGAAAATAGCTACAATCTTCAATTCGCTTGTTATCAAATTTTCAATTTTTGTTAGGACAAGTATATTTTCAGTGAAACTCAAGATTTATGATGATTCCCAATATTTTTACTGTGAATAATTTATAATTTTCTCCCTGATGTGCTTTCAAGCAAATGAATAGAAATAAATCAATTGATAATTGAAAACTGAATCTATCTATATCTATAAAATCAAAATGGCACTGACTGACTGATTCATTCATTCATTGCCAGAACTAAAAATCCACAGAACCGAATGCGTTGAAATTTGGCAGGCATGTTCAGTTGGACGTTTAGACGCTCGATAAGAACGGATTTAAAAAACTTTTCAAGAATACGCCAAATATTTAAGTTATTCTATAGTTTTTCGGCGTTTTCTGAATTTTTTCGAGAACCAATCGGTAGAAAATGTTGATATATGGTAGGCAGGTTCGGATAAGGTCTAGAAATGTTGTGTTAAAATATATTTGAATTCCGTTCAAGATTACGTCAGTAATCAGTTTTTTTTTTAATTGTAGATATATTGTGGGTTGCATATCTTCCGCCTTGATACGACCAATCCTTACTGTAAATTGAATGGTTCAGCTAGATTATAGATGAACTGATTTGGAAGATGTTGAATCAAGTTTCAAACTATGTCCGATATGTTTCCCAAGGTTACGCTCAATATTAGCGTTTACTATTTTTCGGAATTTATCTTGGATTTTTTGAGAATAAATTGGTAGAGAATGTTGAAATTTGGTAAACTGGTCCAGAGTAGGTCTAGAAATGCTATGTTCAATAAATTTTGAGTCCCTTCTGAACGGAGTTTGCAGGCGTGCGAAGCGAGCCTGTTTGTTTTAGCTTACACTGATAGAGCTTATGCAGGCGAGCGAAGCGAGCCTGTTTGACTCACTGACACTGCTGATACTGTCGGGGGTCCAGGGGGCGGAACCCCCTGGCTAGGCGGAGAAGGCGAGCGAAGCGAGCCTGCCGGCTAGTAATCAATAAGTCGCTAAAATTTTTTCCGTTTATTAATACAGTACTTGGTACAGTATTTCCATTTCCAACTTATCCCAACCAGAAATATCCAAGCATCATTTTTGAGTTTTCTCAATTATAAAGTACGGTACAATGTTACAGTTTTGCTCAATGTAGGTAGTCTATATGTATGGCTCAACAGCCAATGAAGGGCCTAGGCCTACCAGCTGGTTGCTACTTTCAATTTCATGAAAGTGAAAATGTTCAAGTGCGATTGGTGCGTTCGCCCTCCAGCATAGATTTGGAGAACCAATCAACAGAAAATCTTCGGTCTAGGAATGTGTGTTTAAAAAGAGAGTATTGAAATGTGTCCTCCAAAATTACGCGAATAATTTTATTGGGATTTTACTTGCGTTTTTGCATATTTTTAAGGAATTACTCGACTGAAAAAAGAGTTGGTATCGAGTATATAGAGATATTTCAGTATGGAAGGAACTCTCGGAATGATAATAAAGATAGTCAAAATTTCAATAAGCAGTCAGATTTTATGAGTTTCAGAAGCATAAGTAAACCGGCTATTTTTAAGGAGGAAATTTTCACAGTTTTTCACCAAAATATTCAATATATTAGAAACAAGATTGATAGACTTGAAGTATTCCTGAAAGAAGATAGTCCTGATATAGTGATTCTAACCGAGCATGGCTTAAAAGAAGAGGAAATGTCACAAGTAAACTTACCGCACTACTCATTGAAGGCAATGTACTGTAGGGAATCTCATCGTAGTGGGGGTGTATGCATATTTACCAATAACTCGAAGAACATGGAAATAAGTAGTTTAGAGTATATAAATAGATTTTCTAAAGAAATGAATCTAGAAGCAACAGGTTTAAGAATAAAAATGAACAATCTTGAGGTGGCTGTCCTAGGTATTTACAGGTCACAAAATGGTAAATGGCAAGATTTCTGTGTGAACTTTAATGAAATTTTAGAAGCAACTACTAACCGATATTCAAAAATCATTGTGGGGGGTGATTTCAATACTGATTTCGCAGTAAAAAATAAAATGACAGATGATATTAGAGATATCATAAATATGAATAACTTAGAAATTAAAGTTCATGAATATACTAGAGTGACAAGAATTTCGCAGACTATCATTGATAATATCCTCACAAATATTGACAACTGTAGAATCAGATTAAGCAGTTTACAACCAGCTGACCATGATTACCAAATTTTAGATGTACGAGTGCAGGGACAAAATAAAAATAGAGTCGGTAATTTAGTGAAGGAAATTCAACAATTTGAACATGGGAACATTGGAATTGAAATTTATTTATTTTCTTCTTGATGATTACAGAATACAAAAATACAAAATACAATTAGATGAAGGCTCCTCTTATGGGCAAATGCCTGTGATTGAGGAGCGAGTTCCATATACAAGTAAATAAATTCTTAAAATCATAGAATGAATCATAAAGAGCAAACAAATCATCACATTTGAAATTGAAGAAGAAAAAAGGAAACAATTATATTCGATTTTACCTATAAACTATACTATACTATAAACTAAAAACTATAAACTAAACTATATCATTAACTATATGAAACAAAAATTATTACTACAAGATTGGTGTATTGTCTTCAACAGAGACGATTTAAATGTTAAATATGATTGTTTTATTAATACTCTAAGATTCTATGTTAGTATTTGCTACCCTGTGAAAATCGTCCCTGTAGAAAATAAACTAGATAAAATGGAAAAGTGGATTACTGAAGATATTCAGTATGGTTCGTAGAAATAATTGAAAAGGTTAATAGCGCATGTATAGCAGGTATTTAAGAAAGAACTACTTAAATTTTGTTTTTATTCCATGAACGAGCTCAACCAGTTTTTCCCTCGCAATTGAGCAACTATTCTACGAACCATATTTACCTCAGAATTAAAATTGACAAAATCCTTAAAACTCCTTTAATGGGAAGCGTGAATAATATAAAGTAGGTATCAAATATAGTCATATGTTCTTTCAAAGGGTATTTTCGAAAATTCAAAATAGAACAGTCATAGTTTGGAATGTTCAAATCAACAGGTGAGTGAAGCAAGACTGACAAACTATGTAGAGTGATAATATGGCAATCAAGGTGCCTGATTATTATTGACTGATACCACCCAGCTTACCTGGCTAGGCGGATGAGGCAAGCAAAGCGAGAACCTTGTATCTTCCAAAATGTTCAGGTGATGAGACAAGTTTCGCTTTTTTATTCATTTAACAGATTTAACAAGATCTAGTTGGATTGAATTTGTCCAATGGTAATAAAAATAGATTTTAAATTTCGAACAAAAGATCCTCATATAATATAGAAAATAATTCCCAAAAATCAGATAGGGACTCACCTTCACAATCTGCCACCAATAATATTATTTACGAAGCCATCTCCAATATGATATAGTTTGGGAATGGTGAAGAGTGAGGGTGGATCGTAGTGATAGTCACACGTGACAGATGAATGAAGAGACGCACAGCACAGATGATTTCAGGCAAAGCGCCAAAGTGAAACTGACTGAACACTGAACCGACGTTGCGCTGCCCTGCAACTGGAAATTCCCATCCACCGTGAACAGGTGTGGCAACAATGGGCTCCTTCTCACCATCATCCTGCTGCATTGAATAACTCTGAAAAATGTACGCTGCCTTTTACCTAATGTTCAAAACACACGCACCCTGGCTCTAAAACTGAATTCCTCCCTATTCGTCAGTTAAGATTCAGAAACATAGCACGACTGAAATTTTATTTTAATAAACGAAAATATTGATTAAGGAATAATTTCGCTTATCAAATATTATTTTTTACTCTCACAATGCTTGATCACTAGTTTGGGTTTTTTGAAAACTTTTTCTTTAATTTCAAAGCTCATTCTCGCGGGAAATTCAAATTCTATTTAACTATTGCATAGGCAATCTAGTACAATCTATAAAATTTTATTAGATTATAAACAATTATAAATGAGAAAATTAAAAAAATACAATAAAAATCATAATAGTGGCACCAAGTTCAGAAGCTATAGTGAAAGCTTGGTCATCTATGGTGCAATCATAGAATAATAGATTTCTCAATAATCTTTGGTACAATATAATACGGATTATAGTGTGCACCCTCTGTTTGGTTGGTCTAGTCCTGAACAATAAATTATTGTAGTTTTTAGTATTGAGGCTCTATTCTGTTCTTCACTTAGGCTACATGCTCACTTGATAGCCAATTGACCCTATTATTATCAATTTCAATGCCACTTGATTTGCAGAACATCAGTATTGCAACACACCGGAGTATGAATTATGGTCGAAAAAAGAGATAGAAAATGAGAAAGTGTTCATCTAGTCAGCTGATTCATTTGCCAGTTCACAAACTTCATAACATTTCATTTTAAAAATGAGAGTAATTTAAGTATTGTGTCTCCAACAAATTGATTGAGTGATTAATTCTGAACACTAGTGATTAATTTTAAGCTTCTATAGGTCTACTTCACTAGTGATAGTAGTCGGTTCCAACGGAAGTAACCTTTTTTTGTGGTAAGTATTTGATTTTTTGATTGATTATGATAGATTTTGATGTGAAGATTCCGAATCCAAGAGATGTCAAGCTGTAAAAGTTGAGCATTTTTTTGTAATTCAAGATGGCGGCCAAAATTTCGGTTCCTTTCCTATATAGTCTACTGCAATTTCCGTAAAAACAAAGCGACGGACAGAAATCTCATTGGTATACTTTTTTAGTAAATTGAATTTCCAAGAGAATGGCAACAGATTCATTTCTCTATCTTAGAAACTGAGTTATGATTTCCCAAAAAGAGGTTAATTTTCGAGAGAAACGAGAATTTGAGTATTTTAAGTTTTTGTTTGCTTAGATCTTTTGACGTATTCATTTGAATCGTGTGACTCGAAATCCCTCTGGGGATAATTTTGTCCTGTACAATTTGAGACCAAGTAGACCTTTCTTTCTTGTATAGTTTTTGAACTAAGGCCGTAAAAGATATCCATGTATTTGAAATAAAAATTTGGGGTGGCTCCGCCCCCTGGACCCCCGACAGTATCAACAGTGCCAGTGAGTCGCTTCGCTCGCCTGCAATTTTGATCATTCTATCACTCGACAGAGTTCTTTCAAGGAATCGCTCTGAATCGGTTGTTCTATTACCTCAGCCCAACCTGGGTATTGAACCATATGATTGCCGTAATCATTTGACGATTCAAATGAATACATCAAAAGATCTAAGCGAAGAAAAACTGGAAATACTCTAATTCTCGTTTCACTCGAAAATTAACCTCTTTTTTGGAAAATCATAACTCAGTTTCTAATGTAGATAGAGAAATGAATCTGTTACCATTCTCTTGGAAATTTAATTTACTAAAAAAAGTATACCAATGAGATTTCTGCTCGTCGCTTTGTTTTTACGGAAATCACAGTAGACTATATAGGAACGGAACCGAAATTTTGGCCGCCATCTTGAATTACAAAAAAATGCTCAACTTTTACAGCTTGACATCACTCGGATTCGGAATCTACACATCAAAATCTATCATAATCAATAAAAAAATCAAAGACATACCACAATAAAGGTTACCCCCTTATTTTGCATTAACTTATACCGTGATTTGCATCATCGCGGTGATTAATAATAAATTAATGATCATTCCACTAACTTCACTTAATCTTCCACTAACTACAATTAATCAAGGTGAGATGAATGTCAAACCTCCTCTATAACATTTCTCTTTCAAGGTTACCATGTGTGAAATCTGTTTTCGGGGCGATGATTTATACACAGGACCTGACATTGTCATTAGGTTTAGGCCTACTGTTCAAGGATAGTCAATTAAAATCTATGATTCTCACACTCGCAATTACTAAAATCTTATAGAATAATCTGCTCATTTAGGCTTAAAGCATGCTTGAATATTTATTATTTTTTCGATAATATATTGTCAGGAATTATGGGTGTGAGCTCTTTTTGAATAGGCTACAGTACATACAAGATATTTTGAAATACTGTGTTTATTGTAAACTTTTTTTTTGTAAAAAGTGACACACTATCAATATTAGTTTATACTCCTTAATTGTGAGTTTTTTTTTTATTTCTTCAAGGTGGGGCAGGGAAGAATGCCTATTTTTGGGATGGCACTGTAGGTAGTAGGGGCATGCTGAAAGAGTGGGTATAGACTCAAAGTCTCAAATGACAATGTAGTTTAAAATGTTCCATTTGGTTGCCCTATAAGTCGTAGACATAACTTGGTCGACTGAGCAACATGCTTTTGCCGTCAAGGCGTATTTTTTCCAAAATCAATCGGTTTCTGAAGTACAGCTAACGGTACAAACTCGTTATCGGATCCCTAGTCACAAAGCTGTTCCTGATAGAAAATCCATTTTGATGTGGGTAAATAACTTCCGTGAAAAAGTTAGTGCATTGCAAAAGAGAGTTGGGGCACAAATGACTGTGCGGACTCCTGAAAACATTAGCCGTGTCAGAAGATAGATCCATAGTTTCATCATTCAGCTCGTAAGCATGTATCCGCCTTGGTATTCATTATAGTTTTTATTCACCAGACCCATTGTTTAGTCGCACTGTGCATAGTATTCTATTCTTCATGAGGAACTTCACTTCCATTTATAAAAAATTGGCAATTGTTAAGAACTCACCCAACTGGATTGGCAGCAACGAATGCAGGCATGTGAAACTTTAATCACTGTCTTGCCTCACGATGCTCGGGCTTTGTGTCCAGTGGCGAGGCGCACTTTCACATTTCTGGAGCGATAAATAAGCAGAATACGCGTTATTCACCCAGAAAAAATGGATATGCGTCAGGAACAGCTTTGTGACAAGGGATCCGACCGATAGCCAGATCGCATCGCACGCTGCACTGCAACAACAGACAGATCTAGGGTAAATATGCATTAACAGCAAAAGCACGCTGCTCAGTCGACCAGCGACTGATTCCAGCGACCAGTCGATCAGTTCCTACCTCTTATAGGACTACTAAATATAATATTTGAAACTCTAGCGTCATTGGAACCTATTCCCACTCTTCCAGCATGCCCCTACTACTCACAGTAGGCCAAAACTAGGGATACTTCCCTGCCCCACTCTGTATAACATAGTAAGATTTCAAGTACAGGAATATCGACTCTATTTTTTCCACAACGTTTGAAGTTGAGCTTTATTATTACATAGTGGTATTAGTGCGCTAAGTTGGCGAACTAATAGTTACTGTATAGTAAGTTAGCTAATTCAATGCCCCAAGTTTAGCCTGCTCCTACACCCTACAGTCCTGTTCCTACATATAAGCATGGATTCTTCACATGGAGATTGTAGATTCAGTAGTATTCTAAAACTCGTCTTTGCCTACAAAAACCCCGATTCAGTCTCTAGTGTTTATTGTTTAGACAATGCAAAAGGCGGTAGATAGAGTGGAGCTCTTCTTCTACCCTTTACCTTTCACCCTTGAATCGCCTGGAGGAGCAATTAGTTCACTTTTTTAAGGATGCAGCGCACCTCTCATTCCATGTTCAATTCTTAGTTTAGAAATTTAGTTTTCCAGATGATACAAAAATCGTATGGTCTGCAGTCAAGTTTCTCCATTTTTATTATTCCAGAAAAAATAAGTCAAAAAAATATTATTCATTTTGAGATCTATTGTATTAGAATTATTCCTCGTAACTTTCATTGCAAAATTATATTTTAGAGTGGTAGTGCCAGAATAAAGCAGGTAAACTGTAAGTGAATCAAAAAAGAATAGAATCAATGCTAAGAAATTTATAGGTTATCATAGGTTATAGAAAGTCATTTATAGGTTATCTACAGTGGGTAACAGCCAGGCAAGCAGGACCACCAATGCGGGGGGGGGCGAGAGCCAGGGGGGCCCGCGAGCCGGAGAGCTGGAAATGACACTGAATATGAAGAAAACCTTATCATGAATTTTCCCCATCTAATGCTAAGTTTTAGAAGGACTATAAAATAATTATAAGAAATATCAAAAAAGGAAACAGTGAAATAAGTTAGTGAACTTTTATCAATTGAGCATTACTCCACTGGCGGCTTGTGCCAACCAAACAGGTGAAGTGTCCGTATCTTTTACTGTACAGCACTTCACCTTTTTCGTGATCACGAATCGCCAGTGGAATTAGTCTATTGCTTGCAATGTCCCAGATGTATGCATAGCATACATTTTGTATTTAAATATACCAGTAACGGAAGCTCTGCTGAAAAGTCATTCTCAAAATTAAAATTGAACAAGGTCCAAGTGTCTAATGTCCAATTGAACAACCTTCCAAATGTCATGTCACAAAAATACTTAGTGGGCTCAGCTTATTAGGTATTGAAAGTAAAGTGGCTAGAGAAATTGACTTGAAACAGACCAATCAAGCATAAGGTTCTTCCAACTCAAAAAGATCTTTAAAATTCAAGTAAAGACATTCATGTCATTTTTCTTCTCTACATTCCTTTTTCTTGTTCTACAGTAGTTTTGTCGTACGGTAATATATTTTTTCAAATAAAATATTTTCATGCTCTACTGAATGTTTGTTATTCTGCCTAAAGATCTGTATAAACCAATGTCAATTATTTTTAATGTAGGTCAACAATTGAAATTAAACTCAGCAGGGAAAGCTAAAACTTACAAAAATTCAATATTTCAGTGCATGGTAACTGTACGAAAACCTTTAGATGAAATCTACTTTTGGTGAACAAATTCAATTTTGAAATCAACTACGGTACTGTATGTAGCAGCGGATTCAGAGCCGAGCAGCTCAAGCTGCGTGGCTTTAGCTGCCGCTTGGGAATCGTACATTTAAATTAAATACAATTGGTGGCTGACCACCTCACACTACTTATCGTAAACTGGAAACCCCCCTCTTAAATTCAATTCTATTGGTGGCTGACAACTCCCTCCACTCTGTCGACCAATCACAAGCCAGTACAAGTCCACGCCCACAACGCCCTCTCATTGGTTGATGCCATTACGTCATCTTGGCCTAGCATAGGCGGAGCTTGAAGGCGTGTCTAATAGAGTCGAAGCGAATCACCCTATTGCTACTACCATCTGCTGGCTGAATTCAGAACTACCTTATTTCGAATGTTTTCTCAAGAAAGTTGTGGAGGGCGGTGAAAATAGCTACAATCTTCAATTCGCTTGTTATCAAGTTTTCAATTTTTGTCAGGTTAAGTATATTTTCAGTGAAACTCAAGATTTATGATGATTCCCAATATTTTTACTGTGAAGAATTTATAATTTTCTCCCTGATGTGCTTTCAAGCAAATAAATAGAAATGAATCAATTGAAAACTGAATAATCAATAAGTCGCTAAAATTTTTTCCGTTTATTAATACAGTACTTAGTACAGTATTTCCATTTCCAACTTATCCCAACCAGAAATATCCAAGCATCATTATCAAGTGCTCTCAATGATAAAGTACGGTATAATGTTACAGTTTTGCTCAATGTAGGTAGCCTATACTTATTTTTTATTCATTTCTGTCATGCTTTTGCTTATCACGTATTACATGTCTGAATACATAAAAATATAAAACAATACATTAGAATAAGAAAGTCCCGATAATCCTTGTTTACCACACAACAAGCAACATTGAGATTACAAATGAGTAAACTGTGAAAATGGAAGGCAGCTTGAATCATGTTTGGCTTACAATATGTTCGATTGCATCCGTCTGATAATGGGGGGGGGGCGCCTGCAGAAATCTCGCACATGGCGCCAAAATACCACACGAGGGCCCTGCTGTATAACAATGTATAAAACCAACTAATCAGGTGAATAATAATATGATTTAAAAATTATTTGAAGGCCTATGTAATCTAATGATTGAAAAGCTTGCTCGTTTCTAGCAAAATTGAAGGGGTTTCTAACTAGCAAGCTGTAATTTATTGATTGTTAGATGCGACATAAGCTTTAATCTTTAATTATCAAAATAGGCGAAGACTTTTTTGGCATAAAACAATCCAATATACATTAAATAAGGTACATTATTGGTCGAAGTAGTAAAAAATCCATAAATCAAAGTCACTTTTGGGGGCCCGTAAAAATATGTTTGCGGGGGGCCCGAAAAAACTGTTACGCCAATGGTTATCTATCCAGAAAACAAACTACGCCGAATTAGTTTAACATTATTATTAGTAAAACATGGAATTGAGGAAAATTATATAGCAGAAACTTTAAATAAGTTTTGTTATCAACCCTCTCTTCTCGAGACAGCTCAACAATGACCGAAGTTGGATAAGTCTATGACTAGCGGCTAGCTCAGACTTGAATAAGATCGGTCTTATTCTTACTGGAGACCGCGAAGTTAGACCACGATCTTGGAGAAAGTCATGTCTATTGAATACGGTCCTCAGTATCTTCAAAATTATCATCAAATTGATATTCCATCGGAATTCTCTTGAATTTTTCAAATTGAGTTTGATATTAGTGTTGATGAGAGTTTGGAATAGAGGAGCAAAGGATTGGTTATTCTAAAGTATCCAAGAAAAGAATTCAAATTGTAGATCAAGCACTCACATTTACTTTGGAGCTGGGGTAAGAAATACTTGAGCTTTATTTAGTTCAAGCTCATTCAATGTGGTTTTGAAATCAAAATATCGGGTCCGACAGTGAAGATGAACTATTTTAAAAATACGTGTATTATAAAATTGGGCAGTGTTTTTTAAAATTGGTTAGTTTAAAAAAATAACAATATTATTGGTGTCAAAATGTTCGCATGAAAATACCATTTGAGAAAATCAAAGGTGGAAAATCCTATCAGGCATGTGGTAGCCGAACTCGTTCATACAGTGCGTCCTTGCATTCTTGCCCTTTACGTAGATTTTTTCAATAGTAGGGTTCCTTGTGTATAGCAGTGTACATGTTCGTGAAAAGAGCAGCAGGACCAAATATTTCGTTAACTATGGTTTTTAAGGATATTCGAACAACTTGATGCTACTCTAGATTCACATCTGGGTCACGTAGGAATGGCAGATTCAAAATGGTGGATGCCAAATTCCATAGAAGCCTTTTAAAGAACGGGAACCATCAGTGATAAAAACTTCAAGTAACGGGATTTGCTTGGAAATTTAATTTTTACACGTTTTTTATTACATGTTTAGGACTGGAGCATCATTTACATCAACAAAAAATATTTTTTGAATTTTTAAAACATTGCTCTCTCCACTTGTGCGATTTCCACGCGAGTGGAAATAAAGTGTATAATGGTACACACTGTGTATAATGGAAATAAAGTGGTGTATCGAAATTCAAGCTGTAGGACGCTAACTGACTCATTAATTCAGGAAAAAAACAATCATCGGCATAACGCGGAGTTTCATGGTTCGACGTTCCATGACGATAACTTGAACTAGAATACAGAAAATGGTAAGATCACACCAGTCAAACGCCACCATCCTCACCACTCTCGGTGACGGAGGGAATGAGTACTACCCTTCTCAAAAACGTTCATATTCTTTGCCGGACCCTAAAGAAAGAGGAATTAGCTCAAAGCGAAGAATTTAGGAGAAGTATGAGCTTTATATATATATATATATATTTTAATCACTTTTAAATAATTATTTCACAAATAGCCAGATTTAAGCATGGAGAGGAAGAAAAACACAAAAAACTTACATTTTAAGGTAGAAAATACCTTAAGCACAGCCACCGAAATATTTTCTACCTTAAAATGTAAGTTTATTTGTGTTTTTCTTCCTCTCCATGATTTAGATCTGTCTATTTGTGAAATAATATATATATATATTGGTGGGAAAATGGGGTCTTCAAGTACGATCCAGTGAAAAAGTTTAATGGGCGCAGAAAAAAGTTTCCACGATTAATCATGAGAAGGGATAAGCTCTATTTTGTGAAATCGGGGTTCATTTCATAACATTATTTTGGAGATCAATCCCTGAAAAGTAAATTTTGCTCACCTTATCATTACGAACTTTTATTGCGTCTCTCCTCATTCTTGGATTACTGCTTTTAATGCTATGACTCAAAAATTATAATAAAAATTTTAATCACTAACTTGAAGCGGATGAAAAGGCCTTTTCTCTGTCATCGCATCAGAAGAATGAAAATGAATAAAGTATGGTATGACAAATCTTCCGTTAACAAATGGTTTATTTAGTAGCCTTGGACTGGACGGGCAATGACCACCCTTCCCAGTTTTCATGGCAATTTTTCTCAATTGATTTTCTAATGAGAACTTGTGACACACATGAGTATCATTTGAAATATTAATGTAGACTGGGTGATAAAGAAGCACAGTTTATTAAATTATTTTATTATCGTATTTTATCGTTTATCTAAAAAAGAAAGTTTTTCTCAAAAGAAAAGTGGGGTTTGAAATTCTATATTGTAGAATATGTAGAGCAAAATGTAGACATTAAGCTCAAGCAAGTGTCCTGACAAATAGTTGACAATAGTCTCCAGCCAAAGAAGCTGTCCAATTTCTACTTCAAATAAGTTCATAAAAAATTTAAAAATTTTGCTACCTTTCGGTTATACTCAATAACGATGAAGAACTAACCACAATAACCATTATCAAGTATTTATACATACTACATACATATTTACATACTCATATTCACATCATGTTCCTGGTAATCAAGTATTTTTACTGTATTTACTACCCGTACCAGTGTATGTTAATATTCAAACATAAGGTTCTGTCCCGAGTTTACATACCAATCGGCAGTTACACTTTTGCATTTGGGGTACTACGAATCCTTCTTATGTTTCTCAGACAATAATGTAGAATAAACTCTAAAGATTCTAATTTTGAAGAAAATGATGTGAATAGAGTCGGTGAAAGGGTACCTCTACCCTACAAGACTACTATGTAATAAAATAAAGTGATTGGGAGTCTGTAAATTAACTCATTATTCATACCAATGCGTGGAAAACAGCTGATGTTGAACTAGTGTGACATATTTGTCTCGCACTAAGTATTGCGAACATGGTCAGTTTAGTTTCAATCAAAAATAGTTGTGTAGAGTGAAAGTGCTGAATCAGTTCATCAAAAACAAAATAGCCTACTTTGAATGTTCTTGCGCTGTATGATTCAATACTGAATGTTGCCTCTCATTTGTACGAGTGTTTTAGAAGAATCGGAGAGAAGTGTGCAGAAAGGCTTCCTGTTTTGCTACCTATTATTATTCTTCCTGTTGGCAGAGTGCTGCAAAGATGAAATTTGAATAAACTGAATATTCATTTTTTACGAAGCAAAAGCAGAAGATCTCGCACCCTCCGGCCAACGCGAATTTTAATTCAAAAGCCGAGAGCTTTGCCAGCCAGCCATCTCCCAAGATTTACCGGTATTTTCTATTGAATGCATTCATCTCCAATGCACAATACTCCAGTGCAATTTACTTGTACTTCTGAAACATAGTAATATACCTTGTAGGAATCTAAACTAGAAAAGTATCTAATCCCAAAACAAAAATATTGTTGGAGTAGCATAACCAGAAAGGGGTTTTTCAAAGCTAAACACTCTTGAAATATGGCTTCATTATGAAGTGTAGTCTACAGTTTGTAGACCTACATTCGATTTCGATGTTCACACAAATTCCAGTCACCGTTTATTCTGAGAATACTGCTTAATATTAAAACAAAAAGTGCACGGTGGTACAGTTGAAAATTTCAATGAATTTTGAATGCGTCCATTATTTTCATCTCTTATTATATTGGTCATCACTCATCAGTTATAATATACAGTAGACAGGGCCCTCGCGTGTTTTTTCCAAAAAAATTTTTTCGAAATTTCAATTGGGCTATTAGAATCATTTTCAACTATTCGATAAAAAACTTATTTTACCAACAACTTGAATCCACAAGAAACTCATATTATTCATAATGAATTATGAATTATGCATCATTCATATTCATAATGAATTGATTAATTGAAAAACCACAATCAATATATGAAGCAAGCCAAGAAACGCCCCTCTTAAATTCAATTCTATTGTTGGCTGACAACCACCTTACACTCTGTCGACCAATCACAAGCCTGTTTCCGATAATAACTTCTCCCTAATATTTTTAAAGAATTGTTTTAGATTTTCAAACTTTTTCTGCCACGAGGTCGGTATTTTAGATTATACTAAATCTATATGTTATATATGTGTAATTTCTAGAAATTATCTATAACTTAGTTTTATGAATATGACAAGCCACCAGTCAAATGAGTTCAACTCAAAGTATGATGTAGTGTGATGATGAATAAATAATATATTAGATCATGAATAGTTTGAGTTCTCATCGTATCACAAATAGAATTGAGCCTTGAATAATAAAACAACTTATATATTTGAAAAACTGGACTAATCGAACCCTACCCGCGCAGACCAATGCGTTATGAATTCGTTGCGGTGATTCCAAGAAATTGGACTCCGATTTCGTGACGAAGGTTTCGTTGCAAAATATTCGTAATGCTGGGGCACGCACATCGAAGCGGAATAATCGTAACTTGGAGCGCGAGAATATTTAAGTATTTAACCTAACCAACCTAATGTGTATAGATAGGCTCACAGAGTTGATGTAATTATATACGTGCTTCTGAAAAAGAAGCACAAAAGTAGGATAAGTACACATGGAGTCGCGCTGGGTGTATTCGCAACCCGTACGCGGCTAACGTGACAGATCGCGCTGGGTGGATTTGACCCGTACGCGGCTAACGTGACAGGTCACGATGGTTGAATTTTACCTATACGCAGCTAATGTGAGAGGTCGCTCTGGGTGGATTTGACCCGTATGCGGAAAACGTAACAGGTCGCGCTGGGTGTATTTGACCAGTGCTTGTTACGACACGTTTGTAACAGTGACTGGGACAACGGAAATGAGGCGCTTACTGCATCACTGTCTGGTAGAAGATTCCATTTGAAGGTACTGAGGAGGGGGATCTCATACTTTTCATGAGTGCAGAGAAATTACCTTGATTAGTTATGACTGGATGTTAAAGACCAGGCGCGACCCCTCACGGGTTAAAGAAACAGAAGCTAAGAGGGAAATAGGTCTGTAATTTCTAAATAAGTTTTTTGTTTGTTCCTGATAAGTCAATAGTTCTTTATTACATATTCTTCAAGAATAGTAACAGATGTCAAAGATTTTAAATTCGAAATTCAAATTCGTTTATTCATAAAAAGACATATTTACAAAAAATATCAGTGTTACAGATAATGAATATTCTCCGTGCATGGATGATTAGTCCGTGTGCGGGGAGAAGTCGCATGATTAGACAGTCAGAAAGCAAACACTATGGTGATAAATGAATTCACAATAAAATTATTAATACTAATAATTAGAAATAATGGGAGATTCCCATGAAGATCATAATACCTATTGATTATTAAAGGTGGATAAAAAAAGTTTCAACTAGACGGCGTTATAGGACTGAGTTGAGTGGCAGTAATGGTTTTTAAAAGTTATTAAATGGTATTGCGTTAAGTAAGATAATCAACAGTTTTACAATAAATATAAAACAATAATCGATAATTATACAAAAAGTGTTCGTGAAAATTCCTCTATTGTATACAGCGGTTTATTCTTCAAAATATCACAGTGGGCTTGAGTAAAGTCTAAAATTTCAGAAAGTAAATTAACACTCGCTGGGATATTATTATTAGGTGTGCGGTAAATTCCTAGTATGTGAATTACCGTGTTTTTTGTAATAACAGCTGTCATTGCCGCCTCTAGAGTAAATTCCTGACAAAAGTTTGCTACTTCAATTTGTTCCGTCTTATTTACTCTATCTTTTTAAATATATATTGCAACTCCACCCAATCTAAGAGCTTCTCGACAAAAATCGGCAACTAGGAAGTACCCTTCGATTTGGGTATTATCTAACTCTCGTTTCTTGAGGCCGTGCTCTGTGAGTAGTAACACATCCGGTTTTATATAATCTAATACATGTTCAAGTTGATCTATTTTCTTTCGCAGGCCGCGGATATTCTGATGCAGTATCTTCTATTGTGATTTGTTTTCTTCTTTCCTTAGAGACCAGGTGTATTGTGTCTAGAGTGGGGTCCGTTTGATTCAATTCTAAAAATCAATTGAAGTGTTTTTGTTATAATCTATGATGATGTCGCCTTGTTCTGATATAGTTGTGAGTGAGTTCCGATTAAACTTAATTTTATTTCAACTGTTCCGTACATTGCTAATTGTTATTTGTTAAATGCAACTTTTTTGTATTTGATAATAAACTGTTTCTTTTTGGCAGGGCCCTCGCGTCTTGTGCGAGGCAGGGCGCCTTGTGCGAGATTTTGGCAGATTTTCTTATTGGTTCACAGTGTTTCGTGAGTTCTGTCTTAGAAAATGGCTGCTAGCAAGAAAATGATGATGGATGGTGTATCATACACAAAAAATTACACTAATTTACTATTGACGATCTTGTGCTATCTATCCTGTGACTATTTAATATAATATTTATTCATGTATTCAGGCTGGTAAGATTCTATCAAGTTAGTATTTGAAGAATTTATTTATAGAATTTACACTCAGTTTTACCTTTATCGTGTAACTTAGGCCAGTACTAGACTTCAATAGAGTTTTATGCTGTATAAAAAGCACTGGTGGCTCGTGTCCACGAAACAGGTGAAGTGTTGTACAGTAAAAGGTACGAGCACTTCACCTGTTACGTAGGCACGAGCCGCCAGTGATAAAATGAAATGAGAATATGATTTCGCACTCCCATCTCATACGGTACTAATTAATTCTATTTTTTATACGATGAATATGATGAAATAACTCAAACTATTCATGATCCAATACCGAACTCTTGCTAGAAAAAAGATTGAAAAACTACAACAATTCCGTAGAAATATTAGTATTATAGGATTATTATGTGGAGGAGTTTTTATCGAGAACTGGCTTGTGATTGGTCGTATGTAAGATGGCTGTCAGCCAACCATAGAATTGAATTAAAGAGGGGCGTTTCTTGGCTTGCTTCATACATTGATCGTGGTTTTTCAATTGATCAATTCATTACGAATTTATGCAGAGGAAATAATTTCTTGCGGACTGAAGTTGTTGGTAAAATAAGTTTTTTTTATCAAATAGTGGAGAATTATTCTAATATCCTAATTGAAATTTCCGTTTTGCAATAGCCGCCGCGGCCCCCCTTGGCACACCCCACGCGAAGGCCCTGTTTCCCGTCTCTGGAGGAATAACAATTGATGAATTACTCTCCAACTGATGTTATTCTGAGTGCATTACACTCTGGATATTATTCAGAGGCGCTGAACTTGGTTACGGAAACAGGCTTAAGGTTGAGAGTATTCAAAAATTAGAAAAATTACAGCTCTCGAACGGTACATTGGACTAAGAAAAACAAATAATCGCCCCACCCTTCTCAACAGAATGAATCTGTAATTTCATTCTAATTGTATGCATCAACTTATTTCAATTCGAAGGGAGTCCTAAAATTTGAGAAGACATCAGTTGACTATACGAGTGAAAATTGTGTTTATTGAAGAAATGTTATGTTCAGATTCAGGACCGTAGACATAATATGCTGTGTATATTATATAAAGGCTGTTTAAAAATAACTTTCCCACATTTTTTTCAAGTGTAAAACAATATTTCATAGGCTTTTCCCCCAAAATAATTGGAAACCCTGATTTTTCATTGTTTCCAATAAAATTTTCATTTTGATAAATTCATTCAAGTTCGATTATGATTCATTCTTGTAGGACCTATTCAATCATTCTACCGCCAACCACTATTTTTCAAACGTTAGGCAACTTTGTTTTCGACACTGTCATCCGTCTGGTATCTGAATTAGTTCTGATGAGTTCTTCGTCTCTTATGTTGATATTTATGATACAATATTGCTGCAATATCCATGGATAATTCTGAGGCGATCAATTATTGGGCGGCAAAGACTAGGAGCTCCCAGCTCAGAGGCCCCTAGGGACCGCCAGGCTCCCACCCAGGAAGGACTGGGCCTGAATAAATAGGAATAATACATTTGAAAAAAATACAAATAATTTCAACTAAGGTATTTTAGAATTTATTCTAATTTTGAAATGAGTGTTGAAATTTAATGGTTGATTAGTTCAAGAAATTAAGCTCAATTCTATTTCAATCGAAACAAAAAAAAACTTATAATTTTTATCAAGCTTCTCTATAATCTTATGAGCCTGACCAATAATCAGACAAAACTCCCTGAATACGACCCTTTCATGTTCAGATTTTTAATCAATAAACAAACTCAAAAAAGATTCATGAGTTATTGGAAACTCGTTTACTTCGAGATTGGGATAAAATTTAAAATTATACAGTTAATTTCTTTCAATGTTGCAGTCATTATTAGCAAATCTTCACTTGCTTACTTTGCGAAATTGATCCCAATAGAACCACTGTTTCGATTTTCAAGCTGAAGTTTTCATGAAGTTTAATTCATTACTTTTTATTCATTCAAAGTTGAATTTAACTTCCATTAAATCAATACGTGCCAAGCTGACAATTTTGGTACGGTAATTTGGAAGTGCTAACTGCCAAAGCATAAAACTTATTACAGTAATTTATTATTCACTATCAGAATAGCTTAGCAATATCTACAATTTCATACTTCCTGTCACGGTCTTAAACAAAAATAGCTATCAATGATGGTGGACTGAAGAAGGATTTCTCCCGCCAGGGAGAAAATCTTTTCATAAAAAATACTCTAAAACTATATTTTTCAAGTTGCCTTATTATTAGTTCCATTATTTGTAAACATACTGTATTAATTTCTCATTTATCAAGTATGCTGTATAATATGTGATTGTAAATAATTGTAAGCTTCACCCCGCATTTTAAACAAATAAAATTCATCTGAATTCAATTCTTCAAGCAGGCTTGTTCAAGAGGGTTTTGAATAGCTTCAACTTGTATTATAATTAAACAGATACAGATTATATAATACAGTTTGTGTGACCATTCATTGATATTAGTTTGCTCGAATGCAGGTTGCTAAGTTCTAAAAAATCTTTTTGTGGTGCGGGCCCCTAGGCGCGCGCCTATAGTTGGGCTACCCTTTATTCTCGGATATTTGAATTTCTAGTTTCAATCAGTTGCAATTTTGACCCAGCTTAATCAAAGAAAACACACCTCACGTCAACAGTTGATTGTTGAAAATGAGTCTTAGATAAGAGACAATTTGTATCGACCAATGGCATCCAATGAATTGCCCGCCGCCCAATTCATTGCAATGGTTTTTTGACAAGAAAATGAATTGACAAAATAATTCACAATACAATTTTATTATGAAAAATTTATATTTTATACAAGCTATGCATATTTATTTATAATAATTTTACAATCTATAAATATGCAGAGTAATTTATAAAAATATTTCATAAATTCTTGTTTAAATTTTCAAATTCTCAGTTATTTCAGCATAAAATTTTGATAACTTTTTAATACTGTGCCACAACAGATAGTATGTGGGCTTTTCTGCTATCAAACAACTTACATTAAGTCAATTTTTACATGTATCTATTTTACAAGTATCATACTTAGCATAACACCTGATGGTATAAAAGTTGGGAAACAAGCATAATAATCGTGATTGATTATATTAAACATTAAAGAAAAAAACAACTAGAACGCAAAACACTAAGAAAAGAATAAAATAGAAATAAAATTGACAAGACCATGCTGATCAGTTAACACATGGATTTTTGTCAATGGAAATTACAACAAATATATAAAAAAGGAAATTTAAACTAAAGTAGTTTAGTATACATAATAACTACCAGAATACAAAATATATGGCAATAAACCGTTTATCAGTTCAAACAGCAAAAATATTACAAAATGCACATTCTATAATATTTCATTCACATTTTCATACACTAAGATGTGTATGATGGCACAATGTTTCAAATGTTTTTGAAGCGTCACATAACTAAGCAAAAATAATTATCACAAAAGTCAGGAATCTACACCAATTTTGTGGTAATTTTTTAGAGATCTCTTCTACACCATGCCAAGCTGCTTACACACTACAAATTGAAAAATGACAATTCAAAGGTTGAGGCTTCAAGCCAATGCTTCAAATCTATACGATTGATGCATCACCTGTCCATTTATTTCAATGGAAAATGCATAAACTAGTCCTGAAATGTACGTTAAGTAATACATGTTACATCTGGATGTGAGCAACTGGATGGAATCAACACTGGCGAAAATTGTTGTTAACTTTATCAAGAGCAAATAAAGGTAGCTATTCAATTCAATTGATGAAGTAAAAAATATAGTTATATAAGAGAAAAGCAGGGATTGAACACAAATATAACACTCGAATCGATCCGTTTCTGTTTGTGAGTTTAGTGACATACATCAATGTAATCGCAGTTTTACATTTGCTTTTGTTTCAAAAAGTCAACTGTAACCAGTGCCGCATTTAGCATTTCAGCGCCCCTAGGCCTGAACTCCTCCCCTTCTCCCCATACATATTATTTTTCTCATAACTGTTTTAGATTGAAGAAATATATATATAGGCTAACAAATTAGTAAAACATACTTATTATTCTTGATGATATTGTACTGTCAAAAGTTATTAGGATGATGTGTAGAATAACTTGAAAAATGTGAGTTTTTCTAACTTTTTCATTTCAAATGCCAATCATATTTCATAACACTGTGAATGTCGGTCGCTACATTGTCATTGTTGGATTAAAAGTCAAAGTTTAGTTAGTATATTTTCTTTTGAAGAAAAATAAATTTTTACAGCTGGCTGCACAAAAGTTTTTCGATCGCTTGTCCGATCAAAATCATCTTATCTACGCTTCTTAAAATTTTGCGGCCTAGGCCGTGGCCTAATGGGAAATGCGGTACTGACTGTAACACGTTTGAGGTCGATTTTTGATAATAGGTCTATGAGAAACAAAAACAAGAGTTGAAGGACAACACCAGAAAGTAATTGTTCCAAGAGTATTATTATTATTTGAGTGTTCATCAACTTCATAATTTATTTATTCCAATGACTGCTAATAGAGGAAAGTAATCATCCAATCTTGTTGGCAAATTAACAAGCTGTACAATAATTACGATTGCAATTGATTTGAAATGAACACTGCAAGCTCAACATCAAAACGTCCACTTGCTCACAGTGTGCTGGTTATCAACGAACAACAATGAATACAGAAAGTGTGATTTACAGACAAAAATAACTAGCATTTTAATAATCATTGTTTTGTCGTCCTAGATGCATAAGAATTGCATGACAAATTACAAATTTATTATTTCATCAACTTCTAAGCACTTGAAAATGAGAAGGTAGTAACGCTTGTTTGGTGTTAATATTCACAATAAAAATTTAAGCCTAGAATTGATGATAGTGTAACGAGAGTACCTGATTATTTACAATATTTACTAGAATGAGAGCATTGGGAGCGGATCGAGACAAGTGAAATACTAGCTACATCTCATGACATGGCTAGTTATCAGCTTTATTTTGTGATATTATTTTGGACAACATTTGAAACTAATCCTGTTTTATAATAAAATAAGAAGTAACCACATTTTTATATTTGTTTATCGCTCGCAGGTAAATGACGCGATATTTTTCAGAAGATACAATATAATTACAAACAATGCAGAAAGTAAGAAATAAGTACCTACAGTAAATACATATAAGAGTAGAATTAAAGAGGCCTCTCTATGTGCCATCACACGATCGGGTCGAAATATTGTGCTTAGTCTTACTTGGAATACGAATGACAAGAAAACTAATTCAAGTTTAAAACTAACAAATAAATATTTATTATTGATCATAATACTGTATGCATCATTCAAGGGACTTGAGATTTTTAATGACATCATAATAAGATGTAATAACGTTGATTGTGAATCGTGATAACCAAATTGGAAACTTTCATTTTGAAGGAGAAAGTAATGAAGGTTTTTTTGAGAATAGATCTGGTTAGAAAGTCAACAGTCAGAGGCATCCGAGAGGATGAGACCTACAGTATAAAGGTTCGATTCGAATAATATTGTGAGATGGTACCTTGATATATTTGATTCCTGCTTAAAATTGATGAAATAAATTGCCAAGAAAAATGCTCTGGTTCATACTGAGTTTTCATAATCAAAAGTCTGATTTCATTAATAACTTATTATAATACTGACTACATCAAATTTTAAACCGTGAAAATATTAACATGTTATCAACAACATATGAAAAATATCAATATCAACGTGTGAGGTGTGATAGATGGACATTCACTGTGATAAGTCAAAGATATGGAATAAAATTATGGTTCATAACTGAGAAAAGCAATGTGAGTGCATGACCACAACAACGGCACTAAATCAACAATATCTTCCATTGGATTGAGTAATAATAATACAAAATAATGAATGGAAGACATTGTTAAATAAAACATCTAGCGATAGCAGACTGGTGGCCGTCATTGTACTGATTGATGTCATTGAAACAATCGATGATAAGATTTTGCATTATACCATGAGACAAATGATAATGATAATAATTGTTGAGAACATGTTTGAGTGCTGTATCTAACACAGTTTAGTCGAATTCAATTCGACCCAGCCGAAGCACGTTCACGATGGTATCATGCAAAATCATAACATTCATTTCCCAATTATTAAATCATGTACCAAAATCAATACTTAAAGCAGATAACTGGATTAAACCCACGTAAATTTCACCAAATATCTCAACAACAAATAATTGAAAGTAATTGCTTTTTAATCGGCCTTGTATTTCCGAGGGATACAAAATAGATCACTAAGATGAAGTTATTCTAGAAAATATCATTTGGTAGAGAATTATTAATTTCTACTTTTATAAAATAGAAATTGAGATTAGTACATCATATATAAATAAAATGCACAGATTCGAATGTAGTATGATACATTTTTGGCCCAAAGGCTTCTAATCGAATGTGATGTTGATCAAATAAATAAATTTAACAACAAAAGTAAGCTCAAAGAATAATTTGATGGGGGCTGCTGATTGGCTGCAGTAGTTGTGATAATCTGGCGTTATAAGATCAATGCAGCTATGTTACACGAGTCAAACTTATAACTTAGTTGGTTCAGTTCCTCAGACACGAAGTAGTTGGAGAATGGAAGTAGTTTTCTTGTCATGAGAAGAAGACTTATTAGTGGATGTTCTCCTTCTTCTATGTTTTGTCAATACCAACACCGGAAGGAGGTCTCGCCACTGGAGCCATGTTTTGATGCTATGGCTGCGTATTCGGTGGCAAAGCACCTTGCGTACCCTGCAACAACATTGCTTACTTAAGAGGAGTTTCAAGCAGAAAACGATATTTATATGTGGCGATTTCAATATTGATCTTCTAAAAGAAAATAGTAGAGATAAAAATAAGTTTTTGAACATCACGACATCGAATTTATATAAATTTATTTTTGAAAAGCCAACCAGAATATCTTCGACTTCAGCCACTTGTATAGATAACATAATCACGAACTATAATCTAAGAGTTAGTCATGGGGATATAAATGACCCAGGTCTCTCAGACCATCTGGCCCTAAGTGTGACTCTGGAGAGCGGGTTTGCTCTGGAACGCCCTGTATAGTCGGGAAGATGTATAAATGATATATCACTGAATTTATTTTACAACCTGTTGAATACGGTAGACTGGTCCCCCTGCTTGAACAATTATAGAGGTGAAAGTGCATTTAATGCATTCCGTTCCCTATTTTATCGTTGCTTTACAGAATCCTTCCCACTAAAGAAGTTCAAAGCTAGAGTAACGAACTCTAACACAGACTGGTTGACAAATGGAATTAAGATTTCGTGTGTTAGAAAGAAAGAGCTTTGCATAGAGGCGAGAACCAATAGAGACCCCACTTTTCTACTCTTTTTTGCTACATATAAGAATATACTGAAAAAAGTTAAATTGTTGGCCAAACAAAAAGCTAATGAAAAGCTCATCTCACAGTCTAGTAATGTTAATAGAGGAGCATGGACTGTCGTAAAGAAGGAATTGGGCCTGTCAAATTGTGATGAGCAAAAGATTGAATTATCCAATGGCGATGATATTGTGTCGGATCCGGTAAAAGCAGCATCTTTTCTCAATGATTACTTCTTGGAGTGTGGTACTGAAGGGTCGAGCACTAATACGTCAAGTAGTGGAGAGCAATATCTTGATAAAATTGGTAGACAATATGGCTTGTTCAGATTCAGAGTAGTCAGTGAGAGTGAGGTGAAAAAAGCTATTTTGACTTTGAAAAATACTGGCTCGTGTGGATGGGATGAGATTTCTTCCAAGGTGGTAAAGCGAGTATGTCCTATTATACTACAGCCTCTCACCTATACCATCAATTTGTGTCTGAAGGAGGGCGTATTCCCACAAAAGCTTAAATTTGCGGTCATCAAACCCATCCATAAGAAGGAGAGTAGGAAAAACGTCAAAAATTATCGTTGTTAACTTCTTTTTCCAAAATTTTTGAAAGATTAGTATTCCAGCAGATGTCTGCTTACTTGGTGGATGGAAATATTCTTTATAATAGGCAATATGGTTTTAGAAGAGGAACGTCGACTAAGTCTGCTACTTTTGATGTTGTGACGGATTTGTTGAGTGCTCTGGATGGGCCGCAGAGGGCTATTGGAGTCTTCTGTGATTTATCAAGAGCGTTCAAGATGGTTGACCACAGTCTCCTTGTAGATAAGTTGAGGTTTTATGGATTTAGTGGTTGTACAGAGGTTTTTTAGATCCTACCTTGAGGAGAGATATCAAGCTGTGAAGAATGATTGTGAGGGATCTCAGGTATTTTCTACATGGCGGAAAAATGGGCGAGGAGTACCTCAGGGATCCATACTTGGACCTACTCTGTTCAATATCTTCATCAATGATCTGCCCTACAATGTGGATGGTGAAGTGATATTATATGCCGATGACACAACAATCTTAGTTAAGGGTAAAAATAATCAGGAGGTCATGGAGAAGGCTAGGATTGCTGTTCAGCAGATCAACAGGTGGTTCAAAGATAACTCACTAAAGTTAAATATGAGTAAAACCAATGTTGTGAACTTTTCTGCTAGAGGAAATGATAATGATCCAATAGTGATGGGATGGGATTATCCTTCTGTCAGAACAAAATTTTTGGGGGTGGAACTACAAGGGAACTTGAAGTGGGATAGCCACATAGAGAAGCTTCAAAAAAGACTGTTTCATGCTCTCTTTGCTCTGAAGAACTGTTAAGGCACATTCAAATACAAGGACAGCTCTAAGGGTGTATCATGGTTATTTCATCTCATTGATAAGATTTAATATCCTGTTTTGGGGGTTAGGAAGAACCCATCTAAACATATGTTTTAAAATGCAAAAAAGGCATTTCGAGTTCTTGAGGGGTGAGTCCTTCTTCCTCATGCAAACCTCTATTTAGGAGACTTCAACTTCTATCGGCTCCAGCTATATATTTTCTAGAAGTTGTTAGTTTTGTGTATAAAAATGCAGAAATTTTCAATGTTGATCGCATCAACCATACATACAGAACTCGAGGTAGAGATGCAGGTGCATTCCAACTCCCAATTCATAGGCTGTCACTATTCGAAAGGGGGCCATATTATTCTGGATTAAAGTTCTACAATTGTATCCCAGAAGATATTCGGTTGTGCGCTAATTTTAGAGTGTTTTTATCTAGAATAACTAGGACATTGGTAGAGGCATGTCCCTATACCATAGAGGAGTGCTGCAGCGCATTCACAGGATTCCGATCCTGAACTTGACATGTTGCATGCCACTTGAGCCTTGCTCAAAAATTGTGGCTAAACGCAACTAAAATACAATAATAATATATATAAAAAAATAATAATGTTTGAACTAATATAGAGCGAGCTGGAGTCATTACCCCATCTTGCCAGAATGTCTTCTTTACTCGACCATCTTGTTACTAAGAGCTTATTCTTTTTCCGCCGGATAAGGCCCATTCTTTATTAATTTTACAAATTTAATATAGAATATCACAACTATTGTGGTGAATGGTACTGACGGGAGGTAGAGATGTGACCGGGGGGAAGTGGAGAGCTGAATTGGCGAGCTGGTGAACGAGTTTGACTGCCCCTCCTACACCCCCGCCCCCACCAACTCCTGCGCCGCTGTCCTCTGCCTTCTCTTCCTCCCTCCTTTTCAGGCAAGCTGCTTTTGGATTTAAATTACGTTCTGAAACAGACAAGGGCATTCAGTATAACCTTACCAATCACAACCTAATTCGAAATCCCCTACAATTTGCAAGTTTATAGTCTTTTCACTTGACCAAATTTCCCTTGTATTATTTATTTAGCGTATGGCTTTTAATAGTGGGGAGACCCAAGGGTTGTTCCACTTCGCCAGATAACCTCATTTTCCACAAATGGAGACATGAGTTATAGTTCTTTTAAAAAGTTCATTTGAAAACATAATTTTTTATTTCAAAACATGGTTGACTACTAAAACTAAAGCACTTCACAAAATCACTACACCATAGCCTTGTATTTTACCTTCGATAGTTCGAGCTAGAATCCCCATCCCCTAAATTACGAATAATTAAGGTTCTACTCTATTATTATATTATAATCTACTACTCAATTCTAAACCGGATCAGTAAATGGTTTGGAATGATGACTCTGTTTAAATTGGATCAAATTCAGTCTTCAAAGTGCTATAATTTTGTTTGTAATATACCGGATTAGATTGCATTTTCAGAATTTTTTTCAAGGGAAGACTGAGTCATATTTTTTTCAAAAAAATATGAAAAACAAAAATAGGAGAAAATTAAGTGCTATTCCACGTACAACAAAAAAATTTTCAGGAGTAGAAATCTCATATAGATTTGTCGTATGACTCAAGCATACAAAACAGCCAAACAAATTTTTTAAAAGTTTTTTGAAATGACATTAGGAAGGCTTGTATAAGTATTGGTTATTATTATATAAGGCTTATACAAGTATTAGAAAAAAATAAGTATTGCAATTTGAGTAATTTTCCAAGTTATCATACTGTCAAAAACTATTGCAAAACATTTTATTATATAAAAACTATAGCTGATATTTTATATAATACTTTTAATTACAAGAGACCGATCATGTTCTTGTTCTATTGTGACATCAATGTACTTCAATATAATTCCAATAACACAGTTTTTAAAAGGCTTGATTGAATGGATTATAAAAAAGGCTCTCATTACACAACCGTTGCGTAAACTACTATTTTAAGCATTTTTAATTATTTTAAGCATATTCCGCAGTCGCCAAATATTATATTGGTTCCATTGATTTTAAATATTGAGTTGTCTGTCTAATGCTCACCTCTAACTTGTTGTTCTAATGACATTATAACTTCCACAGCCATATTCAGTATTCCTAGTTTTGTCTGAGGCTTGTCTGTTTTCAAATGAGACATACACATACGTCCAAGTTCTTTGAGGGCCTCGTTTATGTCACGTATCCGGATTCTAGAAGCACGTACAAACAAATTCACCATATTACAAGTAATAATTTTCAATTACAAAATTTCATGTATTAGCCTACTAAAAAGGATTTCAAAACATATATGTATTAATCTACGTGTTGAAACCTGCACAAAAAAGGTGTCTCCAAGTCTGCCCACAATCAAGATTGAATAAAAATGATTTCCAAAATTCAACAAAAGCTCATCATCATCATCATCCGTATAAGATATTCACATTCAAGGCCACAACCTCTGAAATGCTCCATATTAGGCTATAGAATGTTTTTAATTTGACAAGACAATAATTTCATACTTATGGATTAAAATTAACCTTTATATAAAAAATAAAATATCAGCTGTCTAATAGGGACTTGTAGTCCGTTTCAAAATAACAATTTAGCATTGAGAGAGGTTTCTCTACTATTTGTATAATTTTTCATGTATTCTTATTTGGTTGAGAATGCATTAAATCTTATCCTATATCAAACTTTGTACGAGTACTTTACATAAAGAGTATTCTGTAAAATATATTTCAGAATATTTATTTGGAACAAAACATAGTGAGAGTGGAACTATTTTCATTTTGACAGTATTGAACACCAGCCATTTTGAAGGAATGTCTTCTTTGCTTGCTTAGATAATGTATAGGGCCTATAAATTAGCAAGTATTTCAAGTGGCTATGATCACATTCAAACAGTTCAATGCAAACTATACAGTTTTCAAGACAATGTCAATAGTGAATGATTTGAGAATTCTAAAAGAATGCATATACATAGATAATGGAAAATGCATAATAAAAAGCTAGATAGATGGTTGAACAGACCTCTCACGAACATTGTTGGCCTGCCTCCGTTCTTTTTCTCTGTGAGCTTTTGTCGAAGGATCGTCACCATCGTCATCATCAGCACTTGAACAACTGTAACAATTTCAATAACAAATTACTCAATGCCAACAGATTAAAATAAGCGAAAAAAAAGTTGAAATTGAATTCGGTTAGCGGCTACTTACTAGCGTCGAGCCCGCTTTGAAGTTTTGTTGCTGGTGGGAGAGGTTGAGTTGACAGCATTGTTGATCAGCTCACTGCTTGATGGCTTCGTATCGCAGCTTTCTGGTGGCTCTTTACGCTTTTCTGCAAACATCCATTGTCAATCATTACAACACACTCTTATCATTATTTATTTTAAATCTAATTTAGATAAATTGACAAGATCGGCTAGTAACAACGTTCTAGGCTCGATAGAATAATTCTTACGAAGATAAGAACTATTATATCAATTAGGTATTATACCAATAGTTATATTTATTCGAACATTAAGTTGGATATATTTATAATAGACATGTAAGAGTGAATTGCTTTCAACGATACTTGGCAGTTGACAGTCGAGAACTGAGTTAGCATTATCCTGGGGATAACCAGATGTAACTTATTCAAGGCTTAGGGTGCGTTCATAGTTGAAAAATGAAGATGAAACTTAAGATAGAGAGTAAGATTAAATTGACTGTGATTGGTACGTATAAATATTAACAATGTTACAGAAATGGTTTTTTTTTTAATTTTCTTAAAATTTTTGAAGCGTGGTTGACTGAATCAGTAACACAAAAAATTTGTTGTTACACCTTGAATTAATTCATCTGGAGTCATCTGTCTGGGGAGTAATATATCATCTGGAGAGTTTCGATCAAATAGAAATAGATTACATCCTTATTCGTGTGTTATTTTATTGGAAAAATTTTTAAAAAATAAGAGGAAATGTATTTCTACAATATTGATAATGATTTTACTTATTTGTCTCCAATACAATTATTAGACTATAGGTCTAATCAATAGAATTATAAAGTTCTCTTATTTTCTCTATATTTAAAAGTCACGCCAAATGTATGGAGGAGGAACACAGTTAAACATCTTCAGTTGCATCTTGCTCTTGATATGTTGGCATATCTTATTCAACCCATTATGAATGAGTTGTCCCTTCGCCCAAACCAATTCAATCTCCATTGTGAAATTCCTTCAAAGTTAAACCATTGACTATGGATATAAGGCCTAGTATAGGCCTTAAGGCCATAAGGATATAACCATAGTCAATGGTTAAAATAAGCTGACTTCAGCCAGTAATTTTTCGGACAAGATTCATAATGGGTAGAATAGGATATGCCAACTGATGAAACTTCCTTGGTTGACTATAAAGAGAATACTTCACCTATTTAGCTCAACACATATTTACCAGTGCAATTCTATAACTGATCTTATTCCTATTTTGTTTGTTTGTCAATAGCTCAACAATCCAAGAAGGGCCTAAGCCTACTAGCTGCGTGCCAGTTCCATATTCACTCCACTATAGAGCCCGCCCAAGCAAAGAAGACACCCCGGCAAGACGGGAAAACGACTCCAGCCCGGCCAATACCGGCCCGAAAGCCATAAATTCTCAAACAGAACCCACAGACCCTGAACCAACACCGACCGATCCGAAGTCATCCCCCATCACAGAATACCCTCCCCGCCCGGACAGACCATACAGCAAGCGAATAATCACCAACCAGGATAGAGCTAACGTGGCGGCGCAGAACATCTCTGAATAGAATCGAGTTAATCAGTTAGTGTAATGCAACAGTTACTATTCCTCCTGAGACGGGAAACGACTGACTGTCTTTACTAACGACAGCCAATCTCCCAAAGGAGGGTGATCTTATTCCTATGAATAAAGAAAATATTAATAGTTGAATTATGAATACATGAAGTAGCCCCATTCATGAACAAAAATAAATCATTATTTCCAATCCGATGTCTGCAAGTACTTTTGAAATAATAGCCGAAATGTAGATTACGACTTACTTGAAACAGGGATCCTCTCCATTTTGATCGGACCTTGTGGATCGGATGATTCAGTGAGAGGAACCAAAGTTTGATAAGCTCCATGAGGGCTTGTCTGCAAACACCATTATAAACACATAATTACATCATCTATTATGGATACATATTGTACACATAATTGGTATTCATATAGATGTGGCCAATCTTATGAAATGGAAACGTACGTAATAATAAAAATATTAGGGGAAGTTAATGTAAATGTACACAACTCAGTAATGGAACAGAACTACACAAAATCGGTTTATTAATAATTTGAGAGAATACAAATAAACTGACTCTGACAATAGTGTGACTTCTGACATTGTTTCAACTAAACTAGTGATTCAATGCCAGGATTTAAGTATACACGGTGTTTCAGGAGGATACTTTCCAGGCTGATTTCTTACACCAAGTAGACAAAAACGTTCCATGGGTCAAGCCCCTAAAAACGCTTCGTTACTGACATAACAATGACGGAAAATTGACTTTTTCAAAAAATATTAATTTTTAGAGGCTTTACTCAGGTTCTAAAATTATCAATTCCTATGTAAAATTAGCTGAGAAATTCAAAGAAATCACTTTGAAGTTTGTAACTTAAACGGTTATCGAGATAATGGAGAAAATATGCTGAAAACACAATTTCTCAACAATTAAGCATTATAACTGGATAAGAAATCATAAATGTGTGTGGTTTTTTTAATGGAAGTTGAAGAGAGTCGGATTCTAGAGAAAAAGTTACATGGCGGTGATTGTGTAATTATTACCCAAATCTCAGAAATAGCGATCAAAAATTACAATATAGACAAAACATATAGCACAAGTGAAAAATCTGTGTTTGTAGCGCTTTTGGGGGGGGGGGGTTACCCCATGAAACTTTTTCGTCTACTTGGTGTAAGGAATCAGCCTGAGAAGTATTGCACATTCCTACTGAAACATCCTGTATATATTCTTATAGCTTTTAATGGTGGGGAGACCTTACGGGTAGGTTCCATCTCGCCAATGTGTAATACTGGTCACCCATCCAAGAGCAGTCCACAGTGTTCGTTACTTAACTTCACGATCACACAGCAACCACTCTCACCGAGTGTTCAATACCCAGGATTCAAATGAGATCCTTGTGAGACGGATCTAATAAGACATAAAGTCCAATTCATTTGTAATTATCAAACGTTTCTAAAATAAAGTTAGTGCGGCATAATCTATAATAGAATTCATTATCTTGTTACATCAATGAAGATTTTTTAGGACGATCTACAATAATGTTAGTGCAGCATAGCCGATGATTAAATTGTAACATTACTAAAGGTTTTTAGGACAAGTATTTATCAATACTTGAATATTTAATTTACTCCATTCAATTGAGACAGTGTTTCAAGAAATATTATGGCTTATTCATTGGAACATGTGGTATTGTAAAGTGGTGTTTTTGTGGAAATTATAATACTGTATGCCTATTGAAGAAACGCAATTACAGAAGCTATTAAGAAAGTGTCCTGGATTGAATAAGTGTTCCAGTATATGTTGATTCCATGTTAATGTGCGGGTGACTCACAAGGTGTGTGGCGTTGGCGTTGTGGTGGTAGATGTTGGTGGAGGCGATGGCAGCGTGGAGACCCAGCTGGCTTTCGGCATGGTTCCGTAATACATTTATCGCATCATCCAGTCTTTCCTCCATCCTCGTTCCCTGAATTCAAAACATAGCTTTAGTAGTTATAACAATATCATCAGAATACGCTTGCATTTTCCTTTCATTTTATTTTCTACTTTGAAAATTCAACTATCATACTTTAATTTCATACTCAATCGGGAATAGTTATGCAATAGTAATCAGCTCTTATCAGCATCAATATTAGTAGAATCAAACACAATACTTGAAACATTTTAAACAGTCATATTCCCAATTGGACGTAGTTATGAAGAAAGGAACCAATCCACAAAAATAAAAAAATCGGATTCTTCAATATTTGGGTTGATAAACTCCTAGGTAACGGTTTTGGATAAAAAAAATCACTGGAATCAACCCTTATGGCAATTATGTGGGTTGATTCCTTCCTGCAAAACAAATATCCTACTTTATGTGTTATGCAAAAAGGAACCAGCCCACATAATTGCCATAGAATGGGAAATTTTATTATTAGAAACCAGACTAAAATGTTAGTTTTTCAGAGAAAAATATCATATGAGGCTAATTTTATAACTATTTATTACTATAATACAGAGAAGTGTTCTGCCAAAATTCCACATCCCTACCCGTCTTGCTTCCCTCCCAACACACCCTTAAAGTTTCCATTTGCAAGGATTTCTTTTATTGAATGTATTCCAGCAACCATTGAAGATAAGATATAAAAATTCTCCTCATTATTTAGAAAATTAAATTTACTTTTTTATATCATCACCATTTCACTATAGCTCATATGGTTCAGGAGTTATTTGTATGAAAGTATGATGGAAGCCCACATAGGTACAGACCTTTGCCTAAAAATTTCATTCTTTCCCTGATAAAAGTAGTAAACTAGGAAATGTCCAATATGAAACATGTAGAGAATTTTAATATGTCTACTTCACAAATAATAGAAACATATATTTTGATAGAATTTAACGTACGAAAAGCACGATCTCGGAAGCGCTTGACGGCTGGTCTAAGGCTGGCCAAAATTCTTGCATGTTGCAAGAATTCACGGCAAATTAAGCATTACAGAAAATTTTGAAGGGACATTCAATTCCAGTGAAAAATTTTGATATTTTAAAAATTATTCTTGACATGCTGTACAAGTTTTATGAAAAAAAAATACCAGAAGTCGAACAATTCTGTAAACCTTTATTTGAAAAATAATGAAAATTAGTGGCTGAAAACATAGTTTTACATTAATATTCTTCCATGAATAACCTCAACTTCAAGAGCTAGAGTGTAATGATATTTGACATATATTATCAGTTGAAGCTAATTGAATTCACTAAATAATGATACAAAGTTCAACTATTTATTTCTATAGAGTGCCGACACACATGTGATATAAGAATTCTTGAATTCCAACATGCTAGTTATCAATGGGGAGAAAATCAACTCCATATAATTTCTCCAAATGAGTTATTTTAAAATTTAATGAATTAAAAGGGGTATTTTAGTATTCACTTGATAGACCATAATATCAGTCTATCCGCCAAGCGCTTCTGAGATAGCGCTTTTCATTTATTAACTGACTTACACTTACGTTGAATTTCAGAAAAATATATGTTTCTATCATTCAAAATGTAGGTTTTGAAAAGTTCTAAAAGTTTCATAAGAGACATTTCCAGTAGAATCATCCTGTAAACTTTCATTTAGAAGATAATTCAAATTTTATGTAGAAATCTAGGGAATCCCTCCCCCTGAAGTAACAATTTTTTCATTCTATTGACTTTCTCAGCTCATGATTACTTTTGTAACTGAATAAAGCCTCTTAAAATTCGATTTTTTTTGAAAAATATCAATTTTCCGCCATTGCTACCTCGGTAAGAAAGCGTCTTTGGGGTATGTTCTATGGATTTATTCTCTCTATTGGGTGTAAGGAATCAACCTGAGAAGTATTGCACTGCAATACGTAAAAATTTTGTGCTCTAAAGTTTTCTTAAATTCCAAATTTTCCAGTCTTGGATTAGTGTTTTGACCTGTGTTTTAGTGCTCTCGGACTTTCTAAATTGTGAAGGACTTCACGAAATCTAAATTACAGTGAAAATAATCAATATTTTTATCATGTTTCCTATTGGCGAAACATGGTTATGTTGGCGAGGTGGAATTACCTTTTGGTCTCCCCACCAAATAAAGCCATACGCTAATAATAATAATAATTGCACTGCACATTCCTCCTGAAACACTATGTATATTTTTACTTGGTACCACTTCCACGGTTCACCCTAGAATAGCAAATGCTCTTCGCTTAACCTACTTTCAGCCACAGTCAAACAGCTGTAACCAATCACAGATGTGATGGAGAAAAGACAAGAGCTGTGATTGGCTACAGCTGTTCGACTGCGGCCGTCCGTCGGATAAAGGAAGACCTACCTTTCACACATTTACAAAAAGTTTGTTTATTTCGTATCAAGTGATCGTGAATAGGGTATAGTGTAATCGATTTTTCAAGTGCTTGCAAGCATACCTCTACCAAGTATCCGTCTTCCATTTTTCAATACAAACAATCCATAAAAAACATTTATACATGAGGAGCAGTTTTATAAGCATCAATATCCAACGTTACATTGTGATAAATGTTAGATTGTGCTTTAACTATAGCCCACCCACCGATTAAGTTAATTGGCACCGGTCAAGATAAAGCATACCATTAATTCATTATTCAGTTAGACTATCAATTGATTGAATTGCTATGCGATTACAATTAGCGATTATGTTCATGGATAGTTCTTTCAAATCTTTAGAATGCACCATTGCACTGATGGGGTACCCGTACAATGCTGCCAGATGTATGTATGAGAGAGAGAGAGAGAGAGAGCGGAGGTAGTTTTTATGTAATGCTGAACAATTATCAAAGAGAAACGGCGAAAGTGCGTCCTATTAACATAGGAAAATGCATTGCAATAAGACAATGTGCTGCATTCTAAGGTTCAAAATAAGTATAGTGTTACACAAAAATAATAATTGAATTAGCCTACATACTTCGTAGGTACTGAATAATGAGACTAAAAATATTTCAAATAGAGACATAATAGCTGATATCATAGAAGATGGCCATGGCTTTTCGTCTAAAATCAAGTAGAAAATACACAACGGGATAAAACAAACAAAATCTGGAAAGCGCCAACAAACAACTCAACAACTTCTCCAAAGACAACTGATAGGCAGTAATTGAAATTTCATATCGAATTCAATTTATAGAACTTGTAAAAGATCAAAAATATTTGAGATAGTTCTGAACAAGTGAAACGCCTTTTTTCAAATACGATAGGTTGAAAATGAAATAAAAAATATTATTTGCTCGAGTATGAGCATTTTCATGCAAGAGTAATCTGACTATCTGAGGCTTGTCTCATGAAGAATTACTATCTACACTAACAAATAAAACGCGAATTTTAATGGCATTTGTTTTTCGTAAGCGTTTCTAATTTGAATATCTACGAGTGAGCTGCGTCGTAGCTGTGAAATGAAAACATTCAGTTTTGATACCCACCGGTTACCTAAAATTGGCTGCGTTGTGCTGGGCTCTTTGGAATAAATAGATTTATTTCTAGGTTTTTTCCTAATTCATACAATCAATTATGTTTTTTAATTCTATCAGATTTTGTCTAAATTATTTTGAATGAAAACCTGTGGACCTATGAGTCGCAAATATATTTTGTGATTGCATACAAATTAAGGGAAAAGCACCAGTAGTGTCCACTTAAATAGTTTTTTTCTTTAAAATTCTCTAGAATGTCTAGATGATATTCAAAAGGTTTCTAGCCAAATACAAGTGAAGTTCTGGCATGAAAGCAGACTGGCCACCTATTGGATATTGTTGTAAAAGTTGATGTAACTTGTATTCATGTTCTCCTAAGATTGTTTTGGATAGGTTACAGAGGAAAACTAACTTTACAACATCTATTTTCTCGTTTAACCTCACTTTTTTAGTGGCTTGTAACCAACAACAATGCATTACCATTTCATCCCATTTTAATACAACCTATTATCATTTTTGGTGTTATAGTCATGTTATGGAATGTGAAATTAATTTACTGAAATGATTAAAACAATCAGCTTGAGAAATTGAATTTTTAATGAGCATAAAACATCATGCGGCCACTATAGAATCAGTACCTGGCCACTACTGAATCATAGTGGCCACTTTAGAATCAAAATTGAGTTTCACGGAAAATTTAATTATTCATTTGTGAATTGAGATATTCGCTATTTTTAGGAATACATCAATCAAGAATGATCTGGGCTAAATATCTATTTAGTTTCAGGTTATATAACTAATGAAATGAACTCACAAGTCAACTACGAAAGAATAAACTACGAAAAAATCCTTAAACATGGCCACTACTGGTGCTTTTACCTTAGGCTTTGTGAATAAGTTTTTTCAGACAGAATATTTTACAAGAAATATACACGATAACGGAACATTCTATCGTAAGAATATTTCTGACTCTTCGAATGCAAAAAGCATCCGCCATTCCGTTGAAAATCATTAGAATCATAAAGAGAAGATGCATGAAACATTATTGGACTTGGTCGAATCCATTATCTACAAGTAGAATTGCAGATGATAAAATAACTTGATCATCTTATTTTAGTTTAGAATAACATAGTAGATGAAAATATTCATGGCATTATTATTTATAAATTAAATTACATAACAATAACATTGTCCACGCAATTCTGTTCTTTAAGACCTGTAATTCCAAGATTGATAATTGCTTCTACAAAATTTTCAAATTACTACATCAAGATTCATGGAATGGTGATATAAGTGGTGTAGTTAGCCCTGGTAAGAAAAAGGAAATGATTGATTGATTGATGTGATTACCTCAGCATGCTCTCTGAGGAAGCCGATGGCGTCATCCAAGCTCTGCTGCTGGTCTCTGTTTGGCCCCGTCTTAAGCACCGCACCACACACACACACACACATACACACAACGTGCACAAACAAAATTAGATAATTACAAAACAAACGAAACACTAAAAAATAATTATAATACCTAATTATAAATGAAATATCACCAAGCAATTAATTGATACAGCGGTAATTCAGAAATCTATCATTCAAAATATAAAAAATAAAGCTATAACAGATTAGAAAAATGCAAGAGAATCAATTGTTAGATATATGATGAAATAATATACAGACACACATACATATACATATAAGATGGAAATCGAAGATTGTAGGCTACAATATGAAGAAGATGCATTGAAAGTGAAATTTGAAAAGTTGGCGTTATTAATTTTTATTTATCAGTCAGCTCTCGTTCTAAGATGGCATTGAATGGATGTTCAATAGATATTTTTCCTTATTTTACGATACAACACCAGCTTTCACAAATTGAAAAGTTGATGTAATTAAAAAACTTGTAAATGAATATTGATGTGAACCTTTCCATAATGGAACTTGTCATGAAAGTGTAGTACTGTGAAATAAAGTGGAATTTACATGAAATTTCTTCAATTAATTCAATAACATTTAAAGATGATTAAGTGCAAGAGTAGGGACTCTATTTATACATTACTAGTATAAATTACTAGATGATATATACAGATAGAACATAAAACTAAAACACTTATAGAAAGAGAAAAACATTTAGAAACTCAACTTACATTTTGAGTTATGGAATATTTCGGCTGCTGAGAAAAGCCTCTCTCAACCAATTCTTAGCAGCCGAAATATTCCACAACTAATAATGTAAGTTGAGTTTCTAAATGTTTTTCTCTTCAATAATTTTTTCTTTTAGGGCTACTGTATTTTTGGAACATTGAAAATAATTACAATCAGAGTACCCTTTTAAGAAATATTTTCTATTTCGGCAAATTCGCCGAAACATGTTGTGTGAAGTAAAAAATATTTCTTGAAAGGGTACTCTGAATGTAATTATTTTTTAAAATTTCCTCTTTATATAAGTGTTTTAGTTTTATTTGTATATATTACGTAAATTATTTAAAAGTGACTCTGTCTTGTGCTTTATAAATGGGTATAAATTGAACTTTAAAACTTAGGGCTATTTAAAATAATTGAAAAATAAATGAAAATCAAACACCCTTAAAAAAATAAATTTAAAGTTTTTTAAGAGGGTGTTTGATTTTCATTTATTTTTCAATGGATAAAAATATACGAATTTTATTCAATCTGCATGACTCAAACTTCTAAACATGATTATCGTACTCAAATAACAAGGGAAAGTTCCTGAAGCCTACGATATTTGACTTATTGAAATACATATAGTTTTTTAATTACAAGAACATGAGTTTTTTTAAGGAAAAGATTTGGATTTTTCCATTTCCTATAATTTAGATAATGATATTCAATGCTTGAGTAGAAAGAGCATTTCTATTCATGTTCTAGGATGGAAACTAACTTTATTGTACCAAACAGAAGTTTAAATAGTACTTTATGTAATAAGGAATAGCGATAAAAAATTCATTACCAAGTCCCTATACATACAGAGTGTTTCAGGAGGGAGGTGCCTTACACCAAGTAGTGGAAAAGCTCTATAGTAGGCCAACTACCTCTTGAAATACTTTGCTGACAACATACCAATCACGAAACATTGACATTTTTTATAAAATCTTTAATTTGAAAAATTGAAAAGGCTTCTTGCAGGTACCAAAATAATCGTTTCCCATGTAAAATTGGCTTCGAATTCTGATGAAATGGCTATGATTGTGTAAATCTTTACCAAATTTCAGAAATCGCAATCAAAAGGAGACAAAACATATTAAATTATGACAAATCAGTTTTTGTATAATTTTGATCACAATTTCTAAAGTTTGGGCTAGTTTTACATCATCTTTCGCCACTTTTATCTCGGTAAGTATGTATTTCTGAGTGTATGTTCTGTGAACAATTCCTCACTTCTTGGAATCCACCTAAGAAGTTTGAAAGATGCTTTTGAGAGTAGCTTTTCACCAAAATAATTGAATGTTAGATTTTTTCAATGAAATAATTATTATTACCTTTCTCCTGAAACAAGCTGTGTATGAAGGATGGGGAATGGTATTAAATTGAATTTCAAAACAGTGACATGGTTTTTAATAAATAATAAAATATTTAATTTGCATATAACTAGATCTGCGATTTGGAAGGAGAAATCATAGAATTATACAAAGGTAGTTTGAAAGTAGGGTAGGTGACAGTGGGGATCCTACTAAAATCAACAGTTCTACTCAACTGTTCTTTCTAAACCCGGAGAGGAATCAGATTTTTTAATAATTGAAGAAGTCTGATTGATTGTGTTAGCTATTCTATAGGAGAGATTTATTTTTCTATCCTAACTCAGATTGTGGAATCAATATTATTTTAATTTATAGATAAATGTCTACCAATTACTAATTCGCAAGAAATAATCAAAACCTACTCTAGAACATGGTATACTTCATGGAGGAGTAAGTCAATTCCCACTCAGATAAACATGTAGTACCCACAGGATTCTATTTTTTAGGAAATAAAATATTCATTTATTTAATTTGCATTTAATTAGATTTGCGATTTGGAATTAGCAGTAGCTTAGAATAATTTTCTTTGGACATTTTGTCGCCGTGATAATAGTCTATGATAACAGAATTTATACGAACCATGTGAAGATTGCGGTGGTCAGGAGGAAAGTGAGGGGAGGCCGGATGAGTGGGAGGAGGAGGGGGCCAAGGACCTCCCCCACCCGCAGCCACCCCAGGAGGAGGAGGAGGAGGAGGAGGACCAGGGCCCAGTGGAGGAGGCGAACTAACTGGCGTCGACGGATTCGAGCTGTAACTGCTTAGGCTTTGGTCAGTCGGATATATCTGCAAATAAAACATAATCAATTTCTTATTGTTTAGGGCTACTTTGTTCACACTATTCGCTCAATCGCTAAATAATAACTACAATAACACATACACACTTCTTCACAACTACAGATATGATGAATAATTAGTAACATATGTTTTGAACATCTCATCTATTACAGTGGATGTTGTTTGTTCTATAGATAAGTCATCTGCCAGAAGTGCGGCGGCTGCACCTTTATAGCTTTCAAATTCAAAATCAAGATTTTTGGAATCGGCTTATTATGCTTTTTTATGAATTCGCTTCAAGAAAATTATGATTAAGAGTGATTTAAGCCTACTATATTTTAATCGATGTTGGGAATAAAACAATGATTTCATTCGCTCGCAATTCTCTAAACGGATTGATTCACCCTTGACGATCTATTAATAATATCACGTTAGTTTCAGATTAGGTTTCGACTGAATTTCAATTGATTATTCACATCTATTCACAAAAATTGAATTAGAACAATCAACATATAATCATACTGTACCACGGGATGTCTCTCAACTGTGAAGTAAACAACCATGTTTTTACGAAAGTTGATAGGTAAGTTTATGTTTAGTGATCCGACCGTTAGAATGGCCGCAGTAATATATAAAGAATAGGGAAACATTCATCGATCGCCTAGTTTGCCTTCATTGAGAAATTATCAAAACAGCTGTTTTAACAATATTACTGAAGACAACCCGGAAAACTTCCTTGAGAACTTGATAGTGTTGTGTTCAAATGCACCACTTGAAATAAAAATTTCTGATGGACACGTTAAGCCGTCGGTCCCGGCTGCCCAAAAAGCAGTCGTTGGGTCATGTCAGAGACCCTGAAACTGATCAGGTGCGACCTGAAATCTCTGACACCAGACCTTAGCAAGCAAGGTCACACGATATTATCATTAGCCTATTAATGAAAATTGTTTGCGTAGCTCTTTCATTTCTTAAATGATTAACTAGCCGGCAGGCTCGCTTCGCTCGCCTTCTCCGCCTAGCCGGACCCCCGGCAGTATTACCGGTGTCAATAAGTCAAACAGGCTCGCTTCGCTCGCCTGCAAATTCCATTCGAATGGATTTGCTTTAATCTTCATATAACTTAACAGGGTTCTTTTGGGTAATCGTTTTGAATTGGTTGTTCTATTACCTCAGCTCAACCTGGATATAATTTGAACGTTGTTAGTTCAGTAGTTCCCATGAAATAAACGAAAGTGCAGGTTCCAAACATTGGAAACCCTTGTAACAGGCGTAACCTCGGAGGGGTTTCAAAATTGATTGAACACAGCGTTTCTACACCTAATCTGGACCTGTTTACCAAATTTCAACATTTTCTGCCAATCGGTTCTCGAAAATTCCAAGACAAGCTTAGAAAATTCTGGAAAATGGTAAAACGCTAGTATTGAGCGTAACCTTGGGAAGTATATCGGACATGGTTTGAAACTTGATTAAATATCTTCCAAATTAGTTCATCTATAATCTCGCTGAACCATTGAATTTACAGTAAGGATTGGTCGTATCAAGGCGGAAGATATGCAACCCGCAATACATCTACAATTCTGAAAAACTTATTACTGGCGTAATCTTGAACGGATTTCAAAAATATTCCAACACGACATTTCTAGACCTTGTCTGAACCTGCCCACAAAATATCAACATTTTCTACCAAATTGGTTCTCGAAAAAATAAAGAAAACTCCGAAAAACTATAGAAAAACTTAAATATTTGGCGTATCCTAAAGAAGTTTGAAAAATCCTTTCTTAGCGCGCGTCTGAACGTCCAACTGAACATGCCTGCCAAATTTAAACGCATTCGTTACAGTGGATTTTTAGTTCTGGTGATGAATGAATGAATGAATGAATCAGTGCCATTTAGTTTAACCTTTAGAATGAATTGATATAGAGCGTTGAAATGCCCGTATAATTATTTTAAATTATTTGCCATAAAGAGTGTTTGAGGAGGAAAGGCATGCAGGAAGCTGCTAAACTTCTCAAGGCTTCTTCACACAGCGGTTTTTGATATGCAGTAGTGATATACTAAAGTACAAATTGATACAGGATCAATTTGCAATGATCATGGATCGCCACTTTTTTCAAGTTAAGTTAATAAAAAAGCATAATAAGTTACCAAGTTTCAGAGAGCCAATAGTTATTTACCGTTGATTTTTGGCATTGTCAAATGAGCTAACCTCACTTTTCAATACCACGTTGCAAATATTATGTGTCATTGAGCTTCCTTCTTATGCGATTGCATATCAATTTCAGATTGTTGTTTCATTACTGCGAATGAGAAAGCCGCCTTGAAAAGAGGCCTTACTTACCGAGGCAAGTGCTTTGCCAAGAGTGTCTCCCGATGTTTGAAGAACGGGACTTTGGGCGGGATAGAGCGGCAAGGCGGCAGGTGACGCGGTGCGGAAACTGGACATGGGAGGCAAGGCGGGAGGAGGGGGAGGGGGAGCCGCCCCAGGTGAACCACCGTAGCCCAGGGTGTCAGGGAGGGCCTGTGGGGGCGGTGGGTAGCCGCCTGGACCTGGACCCGCACTGTATGCCCCCGCAGCCCACGGCTCACCGCCATCTGAAACAGTCATTAACTCATCAAACCTCTTTTGGGCCATTGCATTATTGAACAAACTATATACTGTAAATATTATATTCTAGTATTCGCGTCAAACAGAATTAAAAATTCTAATTGTTCAAGGTATAGCTGACGTCAAAACGTAAGGCGGTCTCGTCTGCTTCCTGTGAGCACCAACTGCTGATTTTGTCAATTAGAGTTGTCATTCAGCTTTTAATGGAATCAAAAGACACAATAGATGCTTTACATCAGCAATTAGTAGGCTACATCACGTACAACAGACAAATGGAGACGCCCGACTTTTTGGCGTTCTTAATTTTTTTACCGTTAATTTAAATCAATTGTACATACAGTAAATAAAATTTCAAAATACTTTATAAGCTTTACTCAGGTCTAACAGCAAGGCGTTAGACCTTCCTTATTCTCAAAAGTCTGGATGAAATATGAAACCACACTTTCCACAGCTGGAATTCAAACTTCTCCTAAAGCCAGCCAAACTGGGATGATAGGAAAAATAGATTGCTCAAATAATGCTTCAACATTATTCTTATCTCAATCCAATACCTTGGATGTCAGGAATACCAGCGCAATAGGTCTGTAGTTGCAAATGCTTGACAATGAAATGAAAATGTTTTATTCTCAAAAAAAAAATGTTACAGCACTTGAAATATATACATACAATAATTTCAAAGAATGATACTCCTCACCTAGATACAAAGTCTGTGTGAGAAGGGTCGTCAATGTAAATTATCTTGAAAAACACTTGAGAAAATTTATAATATGTAAACTGTCAATACTTATCTAGCTAATCAAACATAACACATTAATGCTATGCAGGTAAGCAAGTTTGTCTATCAATAAATGATATGAAAAGAAGATCTGTAATTTTCTAACCCTTCAAAATAATGTCATCCAGCAGCATAGGAGTAGAATTAAAAGAGATATTTTGTAAATAATACGAGAAGATAAAGTAGAAGCAGTAATTATTAACCCTATATATAAGGCGACCTTATTAAATCTTCACTGGCCTCATGTCCAATGCCGAGCAGATTTGCCGAGCAGAATGAATTACTGCCGATTAAGACTTCTTCTAACTTCGGATTAACTGCTGATTAACTTCGGATTAACTTCTAACTTGCTGCTGGCTTATAACTGTATATCAGTCCATATATAATAATCTTTCTCATTAAGCACACACAGCCCCCACCGATTGTTGTGAATATCTCCCTCAGTAAAAAGAAAATGATAGAGATAATCTTGAAACGAAACTTTAAAATAGTTAAGCTAGCTTTCAAATTTCTCAACCCCTTGTTTCCTATACAGTGCAGATTCATTAAACAGTGCAGATTGATTCATTAATCAATATATAATTAGAATTATACAATATTATGATTGGATGCGTTCACTTACCTAGATAATATTGTTCAGCTGAGTATAAATTACTGGCTTTGGGTGAGGTATATCTCGGTGAGTCTTGACCGAAGTCCTCAGGACCATACTGAAACAAAATAGCATCACATAATTAAAATTTATTGCATTGTTCTTCAAGTTTTGATGCATTATGTAACAAGTAAAAGCAGACCAATGCGCGTTTTACCAATGTCTCCTACAACCCGCAATGCATCTACAATTTTGAAAACCTATTACTGGCGTAATCTTGAACGGATTTAAAAAATGTTATAACACAACATTTCTAGACCTTATCTGAACCTGTCCACCAAATATCAACATTTTCTACCGATTGGTTCTCGAAAAAACGAAGAAAACGTCGAAAAACAATAGAAAAACTAAAATATTTGCCGTATCCTTGGGGAGTTTCAAAAATCCGTCCTTAGTACGCGTCTAACGGTCCAACTGAACATGCCTGCCAAATTTGAACGCATTCGGTTTGGTAGATTTTTAGTTTTGCTGTAGAGTAAGTTTAGTGAATGAGTGCCATTTCGCTTTTATATATAGAGATTTGAAAACCTGAGATTTTGGAATGATAAATACGTGAAAATTCCTTTGAAACACGAATTCACTTGGATTAATCACCGAAATGCAGTCACATAATTTTTCAGTAAAAAAACTATTTAATCAAAATTACTAACCATGACGTATAGTTACTAATTTACTAACTTTAAAGTTTGTTACTGGAAATTCATATGACTGCATGTCGGTGATCAATCCTAGTAAATCTAAAAACTTTCTAATTTTTCACAAAAGGATTTCGAACCAATCTTCAAAGTACGGTATAAAATTATTTTCAGTCCTTCTTTACTTTTAATTAATTATTTTACATTTTCCAAGAACCAATAAGCTAAAATCGTTTAAACTTTATATTATGTAGGTACAACTTAGGTATTGGTTCATATGTCCATGTTCTTATCTACATTATTATTTGAAAAGAGCAAGCGAGTGGAGTACGCCCAAAATACCCTGTTAGCAACTATATATATGGAACCATAAGGTTAGTCGGTTTCCTAGCTGATATAAACTACTAACAGCTGATGTGAAGCATATATTTCATTGTTGATTTCAAGGCATAGCTAAATGACAACTCTAATTGGCAACATCAGCTGTTGGAGCGCACAAGGAGTAGACGAAACCGCCAGCTGACGTCAGCTATACAAGCTGAGCATCCACTCTTGGATGAAGTAAATGGTACAGTATCACCAGACTTGATATCTTTCTCATCCTACAATACTCAGTTTTTTATCAAGCAACAAACTCCTTTTATTCATGCGAGATCTACCAAATAAGAATCATGAGTATATCAATGTTTTTGTTCATCAATAATTCCACTGCAAGTATAATTATTTAAAAAGCACATGAGAGAAGCGAGCAAAACTAAGATGGGGAGTGAGTAGACAATTGTGTTGCAGTATTCAAATGAGCCGCGCCAAATGACAGAGGTACAAGTGAGCGCCAATATAAATCCAGACAAATTGTCTCTGTGAATGGGTGAAGAAGCCTGAGAACAGATAAGGCAAAGGCGCAATCAACTCCAGTCATGGCATGCCATTGCCACTGCCATGCAGAAAAACCAACATCCCTTCTCCTACTGGCATACCTGCTGCTTTTGTCATTTATGGTCTCTAACCAACCACTAATAATTATTAACTATTATAGTCCGGGTCGCACAAACGTGTGCATTTATTAAACCCTGTCAAATTTGAGATGCTTCTTCTCTTTGCTCTCTCACATTCCCTTCGCACAGCACCAGGCACTAATAGCCAGTTTCTACCTAAATAATATTCGAAATTCATTATTATAAAAATCTGATCATGAATTGAAACGTGGAGCTATGAACTTAATCACTCGACACCCAGATCAATTTTTCCAAAACCAGGAACTTTATTCACTCAATAACATCTTATCTTTTAACATCTAATGACATCAGAACAACAAGATCGGTTGAGAAACTACGGAGAAGTTCTGCTCATAAAAACTTGCTTGCCTTCTAATAATTATAATTATGGAGAACAACGTCCTCTTCTCATGCTGATCATCATTCACAGGTTAATATCAAACATTTTGTACAAAAATATTTAAAAGTATAGTTTGTATATTTGAATATACAAAAATCAATCCGCAATCAAGATAACATGATATTAATTGATAACTATGAGTCCTGAAGCAGTACTGATACAGTATTGTGTAAATTATTCGAAAATTAAACAGTCAACTTCAGCATCAGGTATCCAATATTTCATTAATCTATTAACGGCTTCAATAATTTCAATTGAATTTGGAATGAACAGTTCTTGGTACAGTACAAACAAATATTTCACAAAATTCCATTTCAATGAGAAGTCTTTACAGAACATGAAATTAACGTTCAAGCTAGAAGACCAAAATTGACATGCTTTTCTACTTGGAGTAGGCAGCGACGGTGCAATTCATTGAGAAAAAGGATAATAATTTGCAGAAAATGGAGAGCTGTTGCGCTGAAATTTTATGGCCTCGCTAAAATGTCAACAGGATATTAAAAAAGTACTTTACCGCTTCCATGCCAACAGGCTGATCTAGCGGCTATTCCATCATCGCTTCAGAGGCTACAACCAACTGCGCCAACCAAACAAGTGGGTACTATCAAAGCCTATTCATAATACGTGAATGTAACTGGAGCAAAGTTATGAAACTAGTCTAAAAGACGAGATAAAAAAATATATCTCATCAATCAATCAAACATTCAAAGGTTTTCTGGTGTATGTAACGCGAAAAAGTAAATTTCCCGACAACGTACAAACTTTAAATTTTGCACACAGATTGTGATTACAATAAGGATAGTTTTTTGACGTTTGTTTAGAGATTCGATTTTATTAATAAATATGAATGATCAGCAAAGATAAATATTAGGCTGCAAAATACAGAAGGGACAAAGGAGATGAGTCAGAGATACTTGAAGACACGAGAGGATACCGGAATCGACTTCAGTGTAAAGAGTGAGAAAGATGCAATGAGATAATCGCTACATAGAACGTAAATTAAAAAATGAATAATATTGGATTCGAATAATATGCAATTATTCAATTGATTATTAATTTGTAAATTGAAATGGTATAGTTTATGTTGTCCCGGATCGCGAGGAATATTAGGAATTCAATTGGAAGTGTTGTTTCTAGTTTGTGGAAATCATACTCAGAAGAGAGAGAAATATAGTCATGCATAATTAATTATAAATAATGAGCTCAATGCATTCAGGGCCTTCTCAAAAGTATATAATTATGATATAGTACGTAATAAAAACTAAAGAAAATTTATTTTATTTTTCGGCAGTAAAATAGGCTATATAGACTGAGAGCTATCTCTTCATTACTCTGGAAATTATTCATTGCTTATGTTAGATAATATTTATATTCAGCCAATTCGAATCACGTGATACTGTACACGTGTTTTCAATGAACAAGCGAAAGGTAAGATGAGAATGTAGAATTTCGTCAAGCACAAATTATTCGCTTTTTTGCTGCTGTCATGGACAGCCGTTCACTATATGCGTCACAATATTATTCTCTCTCTCCATATCAAAATATTTTCGACATTCCAATTGAAATGTATGGTAGTAATACAACAAATGGTTCAAGTCAGTAATAGTGGAATTAATAAACGATGTAGCCTACTATCTTGAAGGATTCGCGAATCAACAAAGCTATATAGTTTTTATTATAGTTTAGTTCTTTATTTGGTTCCTGATTGGGGTGGTTGGTATCTGGCCACAAATGGCTACTCCCGTAATTAACAGAAAAAAGTGGTTCAAAAAACGAGAGAATTGTTTTCATTTTGATGACTTATCAAACTAAGAGTTATAAGAGAATACTGAATTACTACGCTCAGGTATGGCATACATATCTTATTTTTTTGAATGTGATTTCTGCAAGTTTTCAGAATAAGTATTCAAAATTTTTGTATTTCAAACGTTTCAACGTTTCTTCCCCTTTCGATTTCCATACTGCCGAGTTGAGAGATTTGTTTGATATGCAGTTACTGAAAGCATCAGTGGTCACAACTGATACCTAAACTCAGTTTAATTCATACTGCTGATATTGTCGGGGGTCCAGGGGGCGGAGCCACCTGGCTAGGCGGAAAAGGCGAGCGAAGCGAGTCTGCCGGCTAGTATATACATATTAGTATTATTAATACAAAAAGCCGTGTCATTTCTCACAAAAAATTAGTTTGAACAAATTAGTAATAAAATTACTTGTTCAAGCTTTCCAAGGTGGTACAAGTGAAGTGCTCATCCGTTGAGTAAAAAGCGTCATTCTTTAGCCATTCAGCAGTAGTTACTTTAAAAGTTGTCACCGGCAATTTTCTGACTGACAGAGGCAACATATTAAATAATTTAAATTTCAGATAGGTGTGACTTTTCAACGTTTCACCAAGTCTAACATTGGTTATCATTAGGTCATATCTATGTCGCGTATTAAAATTATGTATGTTGTCATTTGTTGTGAAGCTTTCCAAATTTTCTATGACAAATATCAGATTTTGAAAGATAAATATACTTGTCAAAATCATTACCTTCATATTAGTGAAATAAGGCCTACATGACACATTTTTCAAATTACAAATTGTTCTTATCGCTCTTTGTGCTCCGCACGCGTTCTTTTGCTCTTTGTGCTCCAAACACGTCACGAGCATCATAACACAGATGAATATGAAAAATATGCAATTATGAATGTGTATGAAAAATATGCTAGAAAACGTGGTTTTCAAAAAGAAATAGGCTAACTGGATATGGTACAAGGTAAATACGTACATCGTGTAACGTGTGTTTAGCACGTTGATACTCTCAACCATAAACCAGCTTCCGTAACCAAGTGACGCCGCAGAACACATCTGAATAACATTCAGCTAATCAGTCAAAGCCTAATCAATGTAGGTGCAGAAATAATTACTATTTCTCCAGACACGAGAAACGACTGACTATATCTACTATAACGACAAGCCAATCTCCCAAAGGAGGGTAAACTTGGTCCCGGTGTCGTAGTATTCAACAGCCATGTCACATGTAGTTTTGGGACATCTAATGACTCCAAAATAAAGATTGGTTCTAATGCATTTTGCGAATAATTTGTCAATTATTTAAAATGACTGGGAATTGGGTTACCCTCCCCATGCTAGTCGGACATCATCAGCAATCAGACTATCGAAAGGACAAAATACAAGTGACAACAGGCCGGCACAATGAATTACAAAAGGTTTTCAGCGATTTTAATATACAGTAATTAGCTATTTTAGATGATAGCGGTTCGAGTAGGTGTCATTAGACGGCAATGCAATGCTTCAATAAGGAGTTAGTGTTTTGGCCATGTAGCAGTAGCAGAGAAGCAGGAGCCACCGCCGAACAACAAGGAACGGGAAAGGCAGATGCTGCAGCTGGTGTGGTGGGGTGGGGGGTGTTAAGGCAGGTGGTGGACCGACCAGCTGTTGGCCATGTTGCCATGCCAGGCGACGTAGCCAACTCGAACGGATGAATGCAACTCATACAACTTACAACTCGCTGCGTGTACTGCGACCACTGTCTACCTGTTGATTTCAAACCCAAAGCATAACAAAACAAACTTTTGTCACTGACAATATTATCAGCTGACTCATTGCTATGAACATTGATCATTTCAATTTCTGTCATCAGACTGTGTTCAATCCTCCATTCATTTTAATGTAATTGTGGGTCATTCTCAACTCAAATCAATCAGAATTACACTATAAAGCAGGCCTGAAGTGATTAGATATTATAATATTATTGAAATTTTGGATGAATTTGCTTCAATGGTAGCTATTATAAAGTTTAATCTACCTTCGGCTCCACTTTGAGAATTCCCATATACAGCACTAGCCTAATTAAGCATGTAGACCTACGCTTGCAAATGTGTAAATGTAAAATGATATGTAAGCATGCACGCTTGTACAATATATACAATATACATGTATTATAATACATCTGATAGTAATGTATCAGAGAACTTGTTGAAAGGATCAATACAAATAATATCGAATGTACTTTCTGTATCAAGTAAAGACGAGAAAGAAAAACGCAGTGAAAGCATATTTATTACATTATGATTCTATTTGATGTATATTTAATATATTATTATTTTATTGAATGTACATTTGGCTACAGATCATCCTAGAGAAAATGCAGTATCAGTGATCGATCGAAGTCATATTGTTAAACGCATAAGGTAAACGCACTTTGGAGAAACAAGCTGTAAATGTATATGATACACGGCCCCGGAATTGATTTCGTTAAAGGGGAGGTTTGCAGCTTACATGGAATACTTATATTTTATTTGCCATCAACCTACATTATCGCATCTTTTTACCGCGCAGAATAAGAAATAGCATTTCTCTATGAAACGAAAATAATTGATTTCAGGTAAATTGGTTTGAACAAGAGCTATAGTCTCTTGTAGTTTTTGTATATTGGATTGGACAACTGTTCAGTTGAACGTTGAAGTTTTGTAAACTGTGATGTAAGTTTTTCAAGTAATGTAGTTAGTTTTTCATGTCATCGGATCTAAACTGTAGAATATCTATGTTGTTCATAATGAGTATTGCGATATGATAGGTTGAAATGCAGTATACTTGATCAATTATGCATTAATTCCAAATGATGATAGATAACTATCTTATAAAGAAGACAGTTTGGACTCGATTGTCTGTGTTTTCGTTCTATAATTATATTGTATTTTCTTGAATGAATAAATGAATGTAATGAAATTGCTGGAATTATATCAAATAACATAAAAAACATATAAAAAAGAAGTCTACTAGACTCAAAGATTTTTGGCAGTTTATTCAATACATCCTCAGGGTAAACAGGAATTTCAAGTTTTAAACCATTCAAACAATTCTACACTGTAGCACTTCCCATGTCAAATTTTACTCTGCTATGTTTTGAGAAGGAGCTATCACAAGTTGTTGTAACATGAATCGATTCACCAATCTTCAACATTCTATAGAACTCATGAAGGAGTTTTTGCTACATTCATGAAAGCAAGAAATGAAATAATTCGTCTTGAAATGCATGGTTCCAGATTCAATTAATTTCATTCTCCACATAGATTTCTCCCGTGAGAGGAAAATTTTTCAAAAAAGTAACCTAAAACTATATTTTTAAAAGTTCTGAGCCTTATTATAAGTAAAAAATTGGCAACTCCTAGAAAGTGCATCCTATCTACTGTAAGATGAGATTCAGGGGAGAGGCGGTAAACATCCCCTCAATAAAGATGTAGGACTCTATTTAGGATGTACAATTGAGGGCTTGTCAACGTTTGTATTGGACTTGTCCCAATATTTGTTAGCAAATCCGTACATCTGATATTCTGATATTCCACGAAGCATGCAATTCAAAATTGAATGAAAATACATAGGGTATAGCTTCTGTAATAGGATAGACGTAGGTTATATACGTCTTTGGGTAGCCCACAATGTAGCTCACGTTTTAATATTGAACTCATTAAATTATAATAGAAATAGAGTAATTTCAAATCAGTGAAAAGTAGCGTTCGATCTGAGAGAATAGAAATACGTCATACTAAATTGTAAATTGTGAATACTGTAAACGTCATGCATATTCGTTCTATTCAAAGTATGGGTGGAAATACTAGTGTGCCCCAGGGAATGAAGAAATCGCTGGCTAGAATATTAGTGTATGATATCACAGCTTTGAAAACTGACTTGAAACAATCAACATTCTAGAGAGAGATTAATTATATGACTTGAACTAAAATGGGAGGCCTGAAACGTAAGTAATGATTTACTGGGAAAAATTGCAACCAAAGATCATGACAATGTCCTAATTGAGAAAAAGTACATAAAAAGCACGCATGCTGTGCATAACGGCCCATTACGGTGACATGCATTTGCATAACTGCAAAATGCTAACAGTCGCGCTCAAATTCTAGTAATTATTTCAAACAAGTGGCAATCAACGCAGTCAGAAAAAATCATCAGGACCTGGAAGCCTTCAAGAATTAGATTAGATTAGATTTCTTTATTCATATAGACAATAACAATACATTGCCGCTTCAATTCTAGATTGCTTAAATAAAGTACGTAATAACATAAAGGAGTAAGTGTACTTCTATTTTACAGAAAAAATATATAGTAGCTATTACTTCTATATAAACTACACGAGCTGAAAACATAGTAACATTATTCAACAAACACGGATACACATGAACGCGAAATTATAAAAATTTTATTAAAATATATTTAATTGGCAATCTTTTAAATTACGATTGAATAATTGTCTAGATGAAAAGGCGAAGTTTGGACATAAAGATGTCCATTCTTGGAAAAGGACAACAAAGATGTCCTTTCCATTAACACTTGGCCTTATGCGAGATATAATAATATGAAATCGTAGCCTTGAGAAATCGGACTATCAAACATTGGGGGTTGGATAGATGTTGATCAATTCAACTGAATTCAATAAATTGGATTTTTCTACTAAAAGCTAGAAAATAAAATGAATAAATAAAAATGAAAAATATAAATAAATAGATCTGAGGTGAGGCTTGAAGGACTTGAATCACAATTCTGCGGGTTTGGTGAGTAAATGTGCCAGATTCAGCGCTGCGGCGGCCACCCGGCCAAATCCTCACTCTCTTTTTTTAGGCGGCAACACTAAGTTCCTCTGCTTCTATGATTGTTTGTGGGAGGTTACGATAAGTCAAATGTGCAAGTAGAAAGAGGTGTATGTATCCTAAATTAAAATATGTTAGGGCTGATCTGGGAAAGTTATAGCAGTAATTGATTCGATGTGAGGTGTTCTGTAAATTTCTCAGGATTTCGGTTTCATTTGTTTTTATAAATGTGAGCAGACTTTTCAAGGATTACAATGAGAGTTACAATACTTGCAAAGCATGATTTGACAAAGCAATCGAAATAAATTTCATTTCAATATTCTGGACTTGAGTTATGGATGATTTACGGAACCCGCCTAAGAGATGGGGAGCTATTGGCGCACTCCCGCTGTGGAACCAGTCCGGTTTTTAGCAAGGTAGTCCACAAAGTGCAAGTCTGTCCACACGGGTGTAGGGCGCATAAAATATGCGACAATTTTTGACCTAGAGGATTTGTTTAGACTAGTTAGAAGTCCCTGAGAGGGAATGTGAGAGAGGGAATCCCTGAGAATACGGTGTGAGGTGGGAGAAGGTGATGGCGTTTTTGCGTTTTTCCACACTATCTCGAAAATCTGTTGATAGTAGAGAAAGAAATTTCTAATAGTTGGCATATGGGATTATAGAAAATAGTATCTATAATTTAGTAATTTCATGAAATCGTGAATCGAGGGATAATATATAGCTGATAAAACTTAGTGATTAATGAATTTATCATTCGGTTTTCATCTTCATGATTATTCATCATGTTTTAAAAATTGAGGAAAGAGAGATCCTGATTGAAGATTACTCTTAAGTTTAAAGAGTTTCAACTCCAATTGACTTTTTCCACAAAAAATAAACCAAATGAAATCCCGTTAAAGTAGGAGCCCCCTAAAATTTTTGATATAGAAGGCCTACACTCAAAACACTCAATATTAAATTAAAGTAATTTTTTGCTCATTACTCTCCTTATAGGCTACCATCAATACCACCAGCAATCTACTACGGGTACCCAAGAATAACTACAATTGCTCTGCTGTGAGCGTGTCTGATTATCAAGTAGAAAATTGAGCCGTCAATATGTTGTATTTTTATTTATTATTACTTTCATGTAACTGTAATTGTTATGTTGATTTTTGGGTATGATCTAGATCTGGGATGGAAGAGAAAAATAGAGTCAATGCATAAAAAGTCACCCAAAAATTTTCTTTCTATCACATTCAATTCATACTTGTGATTTTCTTCGGGTACAGAACTGTTAATTTGTTTGCATTGAATTTTACAGCTGATAAAATTCGATTGATTGATTTGACAGCCTCCGCATGAGTTGGTTACGATGGTAAGTGTTTATTTCAATTCTATTCAAGTGAATCATCTCGTACTATTCTATAGTCTGTCCAAGCAAACAAAGAAGAACCTCTGGCAAGATGAGAAAATGACTTCAGCTCGGTCAATATTGGTTCAAGAATTATTGATTTGGGCTCATTCGTAGGAAACATTCTGATCTACAATTTGAGACCAAATCGATATTTTTTGAACCAATATTGACCGAGCTGGAGTCATTTTCTAATCTTGCCAGAGGGTCTTCTTTGCTCGGCCAGACCATAGCTGAGCATTGGAATGGACGTGTGTTGCCCCCCCCCACAATTCAATCAAATAAGACTTAATTAATTGCAATTAAGTCTCATCCAGTCTCATTACAGTTTCAATGCAGGATCACAAATTTTTCCATTTTAGATGTGAATTTCAATTCCGAATCACACAAAAAATCTGCTACAGGCATTCTTCTTTGACAACTGTATTTCGGAGACCCGGTAGCGAAGCACGGAAGACGCACTAGTATTGAATACCCTTGAACAGCACACAGTACATATTGTGACGGCGTGTCTTCTCAGTTTGCGCCAACTGTACAGTAGCAATCGGCATTTATTTTTTCGGCCGTTCAAACTTAGCAGTTGCTTGTTGCTTTCAGCTGAATTGGCTAACTCCTTCCTACTGCTAATCTTCTAAATGCTGCACACAACTCCAATCAACATGCACACTACTTGGTTTACAGAGTCTTCACATTGAACTGATTTGATATTCTTATACATAACAATCAAATAGGCCGAATAAAGTAAAAACTACTATTGGCCGGATCGAACAAGAGTGAAATATAACAGCTGAGGAATTCAATGAAACCAGTTCCAAGTTTGTAACTTCAACGGTTATTGAGATAATTGGAAAAATGTGCTAGAAAACGCCTTTTTTCAACAATAAGGGTTATAACTGGATAAGGAATAATAAAATTGTAAAATCCAAAGTCTTCAACTGTGAACGATTTTTGGTCTTTATGGCATTATTGACGAGAAGGCGGTCTCGCAGATATACGACGTTGAAAATGGGATGATTGCTCTCATTGCCTTTTTTTAGATTAGTGGATATTCATTTAAAAGAGAGATCCAAAATGATTCAATGTCAATATTTACTTTGGTGTTCTTCAATCTCACGAATCCAAGTATTAATTATATCAAAGTGTTACTAAAATTTCTCGGCACACCGGTTGGGAAACGCTGGCCTATACTCAATCACTTTATTCGATCTATTAGATTTCTTTGTGATGACTTCACAGCCTCTTACCAATAACTTTCAACATTGATTTACTTAACAAAGATTCATTATGAAATACGAATGCTTTGTTTACTACTAGATCGTAATATGGTAGACATATATATAATGCTCTGAGAATGGATATCTATAGTAATCTAATATCTAATCGTCACTTACATAAATATGTCGACGCAAATTCATATACTAGAGATATAGAATCCTATATTAGCCTAGTACTGCTAGTACATTCACATTTGGAAAGCATAGAAATGGAAAACATACTCAGCATTGAGAAAGAAAAGTACTTTTTTCAAAGTACCTAGAACATTATGCACATTGAGAAAATCTTATTGGAAAACCCCTGAAAAACAACTTGGAATTTAGAAACCCGTTATGAATTAGATATCCTTTCTCAGAGTATTTTACGTTTTTAAACCAAAGTTTAATTATAGATGCCAATGATAATAGAGAACTATGAGAAAAAAGCAATGGTAAAAAGTAATGAGAGGAAGTGGTGTCTCAACTTGTATTGAGAGAGACTAAGGAAAGACGGTCCACTCCATTGTCTCTGTCTCCACTCCATTATAAATTATTAATTGGAGCACTCCAATACAACTTCACTATCACATTATTTCAACTTTAAACATTATTTGATGCACTTCTTATTTGATGACATGGTAAAAAAGGTGAAATTAAATTTGCGAAAATATTGAAGAAGTGAATAATGGATAATTATTATATAATAAAGAATAATTGGATTTGAAGATTTTCGGCATAAGCTATAAGTCATGATATTTTAAATAATTGATAATTCATCTCACAAAACCCCTATTAATCTTATCAGAAGATACTTTCTCAAGAATTTCAGGTAAAGATTCATTGATTTTCCAAGGGTTGATCTCTCATTCAGTTTTCTCCTATTTCCAATATGAATAAGCTTATTTCCCTCTTTAAATTCTTTTTTCGTTTTATATTTTATAATTTGATGCAGAGGATTCATGAAGTGTGGATTTTTCATGTCCTGCTCTTGTTAAGTCGAAGGTCCCTCCCAAGCTTAACTCTAGTTTCCAACACCCTTGAAGATCCATTCATTATAGTTCGATTTCAAGTTGGACAAGACTTAATCATTTTTTTCATTTCTCATCTGACATGACGTTGCGAATATCTAGACAGCAATAATTACTAAAGATGTAAGGATAAAGTCACAAATAATTGTAACCTGAAACATTAACCATAATTCTCCAACAGACAAAAACTGTCAGGCCAAATCATATTTCAGGATCAAAGATAATTCAGATTGGAATGGATGAGAAGCGAAACTACTTCCAATAATTAGCATTCAAATTGCTAGCGTTCTCTCAAAATAAATATAACTCAAGTTAATCCCAATGCCTCAATCGTAAATTCAATATAGCCTCACTATTAAACCTATTAAACATTGATATGCATATTGAACGCATTTGGCATGATTTTGAAGTGTGACACAGCCGAAGTTTCTATATGCGTATAATGAAAACCATTGATACAATTTTAGTAAACATAGTTTGCTTCCCATTTGTAATGACTGACCTGCTCAGTAGTAGGTTGATCGTTGTAAACATTGGCATTGCTACTGCTTTGCGAGCGAAGTTGGCAATAATCTGGGTTGACCAAGTTGCAATCATTCTCCACATAGACAGCCACCAAACGTGCTTGCTGAGTAAGTAATTGGTTCGAGTCGAATTTAGTCGGCTGAATAGATTTGTAGGTGGCGAAGCAATCAGGTAGGTCCTCATGGCCAGCCATTGCACTACCAGACATGACACAAACTACACTTAACACACGGTACTGAACTGAACACCAACATCACTGTAACACTGTAGAAGCTGAACTGTACTGTTACACGCCCTCATCCAGTGGCAGTGCTATGCCGTCTGCTCTGCTGTGGCTATGGTGCCGCTCTTCCTGTGCCTCCTTCTGGAGGGGATACACCACTGTGGTGGGGTAAGGGCAACACACACACGCGCTGCCACTAGTCGCTACTACTTGTTGATTTTCAGACCCGAACTGCATGCACTCCTCATCGTAATGCAAATCATCCACAACACTACTCCCCGTAGGAAATATGCACTCATTCTTCGCTCAAACCCCTTATTCTTAAGGGGTTTAACAACTCTAACAACAGCTTAAACTGAGGTAGTATAACTGTGGGTGACGAATCGCTTACCTTGATAATAAGACAAGCATTATGATCGGTTTTGATGGATCGAATAGACAAGGTGCCGTACTGAATTCGTACCGGGTTATGAATCCACTATATGCGATGACAAGGAATTGAGCAAATTTTTCGATGTATATGTTACTATATACTTATGTATATTATGTTATACTATATACTATAGTAACGTATATGGGAGGTGTATGTTCTATAGATAAACTAACCACCCTCAAAAAATGAACAGGGAAGAGAAGCATCTCAGCATCCCATTCCCATGTGTTGAAATCTTACAATGAAAACAGTTTATCCGCGTCACTTCTCTGTTCACACAACACCACTCAAGTCGTGTCTATTTGTAATTATTGTAATGTCCACTAAACCAATTTCCTTTTGATAGGATTTGTTGATCATCATAACACTTAACCGTCCTTTCCAGTAATTGTTCTGAATTAGTTGTTCTTTTACCTCAGCTCAACCTGGGTATATGATTTGAACATATTAAGTTCGGTAGTTTCCGTAAAATAAACAAAAGTGCAGATTCCAAACATTGGAAAACCTTATTACAGGCGTAACTTCCGAAGGGTTTTAAAATTTATAAAAACACAGCATTTCTAGACCTAATCTGGACCTGTTTACCAAATTTCAACATTTTCTGCCAATTGGTTCTCGAAAAATCTAAGAAAAACTCCGAAAATTCAGAAAAATAGTAGAACGCTAATATTGAGTAATCTTGGGAAGAATATTGGACATGGTTTTTAACATGATTCAATATCTTCCAAATTAGTTCATCTATAATCTCGCTCAACCATTGAATTTACAGTAAGAATTGGTTGTATCAAGGCGGAAGATATGCAATCCGTAATACATCTACAATTTTGAAAAAAAAATTCTGGCGCAATCTTGAACGGATTTCGAAAATATTTCAACACAACATTTCTAGACATTATCTGAACCTGCACACTAAATACACTAAATATCAACATTTTCTACCGATTGGTTCTCGAAAAAATTTAGAAAACGCCGAAAAACTAAAATATTTGGCGTATCCATATGTATTTTTAAAAATCCTTTCTTAGTACGCGTCTAACAGTCCAACTGAACATGCCTGCCAAATTTGAACGCATTCGGTTCGGTAGTTTTTCAGTTCTGCTGATGAGTGAGTGAGTGAATGAATGAATGCGTGCTATTTCGGTTTTATAGATATAGATGTTGTGGAACTTATCCATAATTTAGGTAAGTGAAAACAAAGGTTGTCAGATCCACAAAGTTTATTTAAAATACCATACTCAGTTTTCCATTGATGATGATGCCCTAAGCATCGAAGCTTAAGTATGGTATTAAAATAAACTTTGTAGATCTGACAACCTTTGTTTTCACTTACCTAAATTACCTAAAGCTTACCTAAATCTTATTAAAACCATTCTAGGTAAACCTCGTTTATATCCAACCAATATTTTATTCAATGAGTTTAAGGTACTAACAGTTTGCCAATTACATATTAAAAATATTATAATTTTTGTCATAAATCATAGAAATCTTTTCCACTTCCGTAAATCAAACCTTAATTTAAGACAATCCCGAAATAGATATGAAAATATAAGAATGAATCTTGATGTATGTAGGAGGCAATATTATTATCTAGCAAATAAATTAATCAATAAAATTCCAGATAGCTTTACCGAACAGATTAGATGAAAATCTAGAGAGGAAAATTACTCATTGGATAATTTCAAGTGAAATTGAGGAAAAACTTTTTGAATGATTCTTGTCTCAATTCTGTTTTCTCTTTCCTTTCCTCTTTCTCTCCCTGTCTTTCTCTTCTTCTTTTAACTCTTTCTTCTTTCGCTCTTCTCATCTTCTTTTCTATTTATTTTTGCAATGCATTATTTCATTATTTTTTGTAGGTTTTTTATAATTGGTTATACTGATAACGCACAGGATTTTTCCTTGCAGGTGATTTGGTTTTATATTCAAGTCGGAAGTTTCAATTTTGATATGTTTTGTTTTTGAAAACCTCAATAAATTTTATTTGATTTGAATTATCCGCAAATTCCCTAAAAATGTTATTGTTGTCTGAAATATAAAGGTTTCACAATACACAATACCGATACATTAATCAATCTACTATTAGCCATGTTAAATTCCTTCAGTGACGATAAGATATCAACAGTAGTATTTATTTTTCCTGTTTCTTTTTATTCCAATTAAAATCATCATTCACTGTTCTTGGAGCCCTTATTTTATTATAAGGCTGTCTGTATTTCGAAGTTATTTCTTCTACCATTATTTTCATCTATGTCCTCATCATCTACTAGAACAAGAGGCTGGTAAAAATACGTAGCTGAATGATTTAATTGCTTGGCAAGATTTTCGCTTTTTCTCATTCCATGTCTTCTGATGGAAGGGTCTAACTGAAAACCCGGAATATTACGCTCTTCATCTCTCTCTGTCTGAGATAATATTTTTTAAATAATAAATTCATCTCCTAGCCTGTACAAAGTACTCTTTAAGCATACCTAAAATTGCTTCCTCTATGAGAAGATTATTGAAATCCACATCTATAGATCCTTCTCATATTGTTCACTAACAGAGCTATAAGAGCTTAAGTTTGATTTGAAATTTTCACTCAACTCGAAGTTATCAAAGTATTGATTATCAACACACAACAGGATAAGCCTAATTTCTACTCAAGACAAACGGAAATTCTGACAATGGCATTTGAGCTAGACGCTTTAATTTGGTCTTATTTGAAGGATTGCATAAGAAAGAAGTTTTTTCGTCATAAAACCATACTCGAACCCTGAAAAGCAATCTATTGAAATATGTTTAAAATTTTGGAGAAAAATTACTCTTTTCAACTTCAATCCCTAAAAGATTACCGCTCAATAATAAATTTTGACTCAATTGGGAAATTAAACCAATGTGAAATGTTCTATTATAAAACATGACTTCATAATTTGATTTGCATGAATGATTCTTGAGTTTTTGACTATTAAATTAAATGACAGTAAGAAGACCTATTTCGAAAATATCGATAATGTATCTATACGTAAAAGGTTGATAAAAACAAGATTAGTAAATTGAAAATGTTGACCAGCGTCCATAATTCCTGGTTTATACGATGTCAATTGGCGATACAATCCATTGGATAGGTTCTGAAGTTTCAATTGTATCTCTTGATTTTAAAAAACTTCAGCCCGGCATCAATTGTCTCGCCAATTGGCATAGTATAATCTGCTTTAAGAGCCCAGCAGTCAACTTTTTTACTGCCGGATGGCGTCACGAATTTCATTTTTTAAATACGCTTTATACCTATATTAATGATTCAATATGTATCTAGGAATCCAATTTTTCAGCTGTTCTACAGAGAATTGAAGAAATGCCACGAAATGCTTATTGAAAAGCTTAATAAAGCTTATTAAAAAGCTTAATATCAATGAAAAAATTTGTGAAAATATAATTATGATGAAAAGTTTAAACAATATTATTAAAAGTTTTCACAGTCTTGTGTAGCGCCACCGCTCAAGGCGCTCAATCCACCCAGGGCCCCCTGCGCCAAACTATTGCTATATCAGGGCATTGCCCCAGGCAGAGCTGGCACCCCAGATTACGGAGGAGGATCATAGGAACTCGCCTTGATTCCCTCTAGAGACGAAGGCGGAACATAGGGAACTCAGCTTCAACAGACTAATAATGATGATTGATGTAATATAAGAAGAATATTACGGCATTGTTTCCTAAAACATAGAGTCAAAGATTCAAGAAACTAGCGCTCTCGTTGAGATAAATGCAAGCTTGGGTGGGTTCAAAATATGCGATTATGATGAAAAATGGAAATAATACTAGTTTTCTATCAAACAACTAGGACATCTTAAAAATATTGTTTCATAACTCATTGTGATATTTCCAACTCAGCAGTATTCACTTCAACAATAATATTCTTCAATACCAACAAAAATAGGTTATGTATTCATCCTTATCAACTGTGCTTCTTATTCTGTGCGCTAGAGTGTGATTCAATATACTGGCGCTCTCATTGAGATAAATGCAAGCTAAGCGATTATGATGAAAATTAGTGACGTCCTAACTTGTGTACCACAATTTCCAGGCAATCAGCCTACCAGGGGCTTTAAACGCCTTGATAGAAAATTTTACTGGGAATTTTATGTAGAATCTGTGGGACAACCTGTTAATAGTGATATCGAGAAAGTAACCTTTTTCCCGTCAACGATCTCGATCTGAACAATGGTTCGAAGAAAATGTGTTTAAAATTTAAAGTTGATTAACCAAAGCGCTCGTTGCGCCCAGTTATCGTTGATACAATCCCACTAACGCACAACGACTTAAGCCGCGTATCGACAGTGCGAGGCATGTGCCACAAATGCCTAGCGGTACAGCCTGTTGACGCAAAAATGACTCTCTGGCAAGATGGGAAAATGACTCTAGCTCAGTCAATATTTGTTAAAAAGTCTAAACAATCTGTTCTACAATTTGAGACCACATTTATGATTCTTGAATCAATATTGACCGAGCAAGAGTCATTTTCCCATCCTTCCCAGAGGGTCTTTTTTGCGTCAACAGACTGTCCTGCGAGGCATGCGTGGCACACGCCTCGGACTGTCGATAAGCGGCTAAAAGCTTCAGGAGTAGCAATTCACTCCGCTCTTTCAAACATGAAACTTTGCTAATTCGACTATTATATTTGATTATGATAAGAAGTTTGAAAAGTATAAGTAATTTCAATAAATTAAGAAAAAGAAGAAAGAAATAATTGATGTTGCCGATCAACAGACAATAGAGGTGAGCATTTTCCCACGAGCAATCATCAATTATTTAGAGGTACAAAGACACTAATGGATGCTCACAAACTCCCAGGCTCCCAGCCAATCGCACCACACCAAAATACCCTCCCTTTTTAAAATAAAAACTGGATTCTGATCACTTTCAAAATTAATTAAAATACTACTTAATACTGTTCATTATACCATTGGACCACTGTCCATTCAACCGGATATTTACTTTTAAAAATATGCATCCAGTTATACCAATCTTTATCAGCTTATAATACGGTTACATGAGCTTATAATACGGTGCAATAGTACTCACGTTAGCTCACGGTGAGAACACCATGAGATAAAATCATTAAAACGATGGAAAAACAACACATAAAAGTCCACCAATTGATTCAGGAGTTATTTTCAAGAAGGAAGAACCTTAATGTAATGTTAGTCTGTCCAATAAAACTGTTATAAACCTAATACCTTAAATATTTTGTTAGTTTGATCAGTCTACAATATATTTACATATATTGAGAGTTATAAAGGCAAGATGGAAAAATGACTCCAGTAGTAGTTCAAAAATGATGAATTTGGTCTCAAATTTTGAAGATGATATCTACAATTTTTGATCCAATATTGACCGATCTGAAATCATTTTGTTGTTTTAATCTGTTTCTTTCTGAAACCAAACATGTTTCTTGGCTCGACCAGTAATTCGACAAGTAATTCCAGTGCAAAATTAGTAATAAACTTTAAAATATTACCTCATCAATGGACTGAGTTTAATAAATGTTTTCTTCACAGGAACAACATTCCCACTTGGCGGTTTCGAATTTGCTACAGGATTAAGCTAGAAATTGAAAAGTCTAATTTCATGCTATGAATTTACAGGACTTGAAGTCAGTCTACCGCATATATATCAAGTAAGTCACTATTAAATGATTCAACAAGAAAAATGTAATGATCCAAAAACTAAAATTATAGGGGGATATTTATTATAAACAAGATTTCTCATAAAAAACTATGCTTTTCAATATTAGTGGATTATTCTGGACCTCAATATCATAATGAGATAATCCACTGAAAAAAGGGTTATCTGGTTACTGTTTCTAGTTCTCATTAACAAAGATCTTTCTTAATGAATAACTATGCTAATCGATGCTTTATTGGTAAATTATTCAGATTTAGTATATTATAATGATATAATTCACTAAAGAAAATCGTCTAAATATCCATGTACCCTTGATTTATAGGGGGTTTTGCGTTAAATTCCCCCTACTGTTTCCAGTTCTCATTCACAAAGATTCTTCTTAAAGGAAAACGATGCTTTTCCATGATTTATTGGTTAATTATTCAGGTTTAGGATATTATAAAGATATAATTCACCGAAGAAAATCATCTAAATATCCATATACCCTTGATTTATAGGGGGTATTTCGTTGAGTTCCTCCTACTGTTTCCAGTTCTCATTAACAAAGATTTTTCTTAAAGGAAAACTATGCTTTTCCATGCTTTATTGGTTAATTATTCAGGTTGAGGATATTATAAAGATATAATTCACCGAAAAAAACATGTGTATATTATGTACCTTTGATTTATAGGGGTTTTTCGTTGTAACGGTATGAAATAACATGATTCATTTATCTTGTTTTTCAACCAAAAACGTTTAATAAATTTTCCATTACTTGATAAAGTTATTTTTCGAATTACTCGAAAAACAACTTTATCATTGTTCTTGCAATTACAAGCTTATTCTTTTAGTAGATTTCTCTCTATATTTTTCCTCCTTTTTCATTACTTTGAATGTTGCTCGGTCGCTCTCTTTCTTGAACAAAATTCTGCTTGATCGACAGTTGCTTAGGAGTGGGGATAGCCTTGTACTGTTCGATCCTCTATTAATTTCAACTTACTTCGAATCTAGCTCTCAACCAGTTCAGATAGACGTTTTCTTTCTTCTATAAGATTTGTTGAAAGTTCTTTTAAGTACAGGATGTAGTCACATTAATTAAATTCTCATTCTTTAGTAGCTTCATCCTGACTTTTTTTTATTTTAATTTTTGATTGATATGTAAATTTACTAAGTTATTGGATTCTTCTCTCAAATTTTACCAATCTCCAAATCCGCTGTATCAGGTAAAGACATATTCCTTGTAATTAACTTGGTTTACTAAATTTCATTTTAATTAATCTTTGAACGAATAATTTACTAAAATTGTAAAATTTAATTACAGTCGTTTTCCAATATGTTCTTCTTTTGGATATTCTAAAGTTTTGAAATAATCTTTCCTTTTCATTATAAACTCTTGGTACATTTTCTCTTAAATTTGTTAAATTTACTAAAGATGCTTTATTATCCTTTTTATTTAAAAAATTATAAGAAGCTTCTCTTCATTAAAAAATTGAATTTTCGATACCTCAACTTGTTTGTAACATTTATTCACTTAAATGATGTTTTACAAATCAATACTGTATCTTTACAATAAGTAGCGGTCGATGTATCAACCTGGATGTATCCATCTCGCTGAAATTAACCAGGAAACCACTACTGTAGCATGGACTTCGCAGATGGATCGAGGATATCTCGTTAAAAGCCCCAAGGAAACCCGGACTTCTACACAACAGGATTACAAAGAAAAACCTCAGAAGGATCAGATTCAAATTTTCATCGAAACCAATATTTTATCAATCAGTGAAGTGCAATTAAAAGGACATAGTGATATATAGTGTGAAAGTTTATGGGGGCCCCTTCACCACACCAGGTATTTATGTATACTAACATATTTAAGTAACCGATTGTAACCCGTATTTCTAAAAATAATGTAATTTGTATTTCCGGTATCCAATTGCTATTATCTTTTGATTTTATTTATTCTGGTTTATTAGTAATAAACCAAGGGATGTCGCTACTATAACTTTTCGTTATTAATTTATAATCACCTCTGTCACAATTCTAAAGATGAGATCCATTTCTTTCGTGGTGGTTTGATTTTGAATTCTCTTACATTCACGATCCCCTTGTATTATGTCGGGTGTGTAATTTTGATGATTTCAGAATTTATTATATTAACCTATAAATATTTTAAGTTTTGATATCTTCTTATTGCCCATCTGAAATAATATAAGGTCAGGTATAAATCTATACAAGGATCAAATAATTTAATTTAAAGTTTCTTCTCACCACCAAACAACGTTTACATCGTTGATTTCTTCTTACCGTTTCTTGTTCTTAAAGATTATTTTCATGAATAGCTATTCTTTTTCATGCTTTATTATTGAATTATCCAGGTTTAGGATATTATAATGTGATAATTCACTGAAAAAATTTTATTATTGTTTTTTGTATAATTGTATACTTGTATTATCACTTAATTTGTATGTTAAGTTATATCAGGTATGTAATGTTATGTTATTTTTTTCAGGATCAATCATCAGCAGGTATGCCTACTACTACAGACAGCATCCAAAGTGAATGGGCAACCGTGATTGTATATAGCCACTGAATAAAAAATAAACGTAATTTACATACTGCATTTGTTTCATATTAAAAAAAAAACTCTTGTAAAATCTTTATTGATTGTTGTCAAATGAGCTATTGAATTTAAATTGATGTAGGTTGTATATTTTATCGTTTGTTATTCCACTTTCATATTTTGGAGGCTGAATCGTTTCTATCCATGTTCTTCCAGATTAATTAAATATTTGTTCTTTTTCCAAATTATTCTTTGAATTGTTTTTCAATTTATATTGGATTTCAATTTCTAATCTGTACTTACAATAGTTTCATTACAAAATGTATTTAGTATGGCCCCAAATGTGAAGGGCGGAGAATATAGAGCTGTCTTTACCAGATCTTGTACTAATCATTCCAATCCCTTCAAGATCCTGGACCTCTCTCATCCAAAGTTATATAATTTTATGTGCATAAATTGAGTGCTTCAATATTAGAACGCATGTTTAATATTAGAATGCACCCAACTTTTTTATGATAATCAAATTGATGACAGAATATATTTATAAATTCAATATAATATAGACAGATTCAAAGACAGGCAGAAAATTTATTTTCCTCTTCTTAATAAAAATACAAAACTAATCTTAATAAAAACTATTGTAGGTTGCATTGTTATCAGGTTTTGATATATTCTGAAAATTTCTAGCCTCTAGCTCGTCGGGAAGTGGATTAAAACTGCTTTACAAAATTTTTACCTGGCAGACAAGACCCAAAGCAAGTTGAATAAACATTGTAAAAAAGGTACCTATAGGTCTATATAATTTTTTCAATGATTTATTCTTTAAGCTGCCTACTTCACATCTTGATTTCATTTTTTGAACATTATTCTAAAACTGAGGATTATTCAATATTTTAATATTTATAATTAAAAATAGCATACTTTATGCAAAAGCCATAATTATTTAATGTATACAAATATGGAGTATTCTCCAGCAATAATAATGTTCATTTTTTAATGAGAATCAGGCCAGTGAGCTCATTATTTCTGTTTTTTTTGTCCCAAACTACACATGTCATTTTAGAATATGGTACGCTTTGACGAGTCTATTCCTGGACATGTATATCATGATTTCATAAATCTTCATGTCAATATATCATCAAAATTTCATAAATCTTTTTCATTCAGAAAATAGTGTTAATTCATCAATCAGAAAAACGTTTCCCATAGTAGGCTACCTACAGAGACTGTATATAGTAAGTAGTCTCTGTAATTCATAGGAGCCTAAATAAAGAAGAAGCATAACGTCCATTAAGCAAATTGAGAAACTAGGAAAAACTTTGAATACTGTAACTTACTTGAGAACATATAAATTAAATTCATGAGTGTAGGCCTACCGCATCCAAGATTTTCTAAATTGTAAGTTATAAAACTAAAATTTGATAACAGAAATCGTCGTGTTATTAAAAGTAATAAGCTAATACAAAATTTGATCTTCAATAAACTAGTTCTGTTGAAAAATCCTAAAAAAATTAATGACTTAAGAAACATTTTTTAATAAACTCAAGTTATTTTAATAATCAAGTCGTTCCATTTACAGTTTTCTCCTTATCCATACAATTATTGTCATATTTATCGATGCCCTTCTTAGAATAATAAGCGTTTTTTTATTGTTTAGCTAATAATACTAAATCGAATAATTCATGGAATGCATCATAATACATAACAGTTTATTCAGTACAGTAACTACACTAATATTTTCCTTTGGTTTGAAGCCAAATTAGAGTAATTGTACATAAAAAATTTGATTTCCATACTTATCATACAAATAAGATTTTTATAACTGAAATAGTATTTTTATCAATTATAAACCATTATTTCATCAATCAGATCATTATTTTTGAATATCGGCCTTCTGAACAACGAATAGGAACAGACTCTTTTAGATTACCTGTGTTGAAATTTGATGGGACTGTGAAGTGTCCAGTACAGTGAACTGGGTACCACCCGTTGCTTTTGCGTTTGTGCTGTAGTCTTTTTTTTAGGGTGATGCCCACATGGGCTCTTGGGCCTGTGCGTGGGTAATGGGAAGGATGATGATGAGAGATGAATGGACCTACTGCTTTAGGTGGGTTCCGAACCACCGGGAAGCGATTTTTGAGGCTCATGAATTGAATTCAGAGGAACCGGTCACCGTTACAACAGTGGTGGTAGAGGCACGTCGCTTATCTAATCTCACCGATTAGACGCTCTCTACCACTGGGACAAACCGCTTCCCTCTGGGACAAGTCGCATGTGTCGGAGGGCTACGGCCATCTGAATTTCATTATTGTTGTATGAACAGTTAAAGAATCAAAGAGCGATCCAAGTGGTGAAAATCGAAACTTATTGGTGCATTTTTCGATGATGAATAATTATTATAATTGACTATGTCAAACTCAAGAAATTCTTCATTGTTAAAAAAATATGGAAGTTGAATATAATTATTATGTAATTGATTTTTTTATACTCCTCAATTAGCTCTAAGCTAGAGGAGCAATATGAGCACTGAGTGTAATATATGATCTCATGTAATTTGATGAATAAATTGAATTGAATTATTCTTATTATAAGCATGGGCTTTTAGCATTGAATCTGGACTTGGAAAATTCACGTAGTTCCAATCTCCATCCTTTGATAGATTTGGAAGGAAACGTCCTAGGACACTTTTGATGGTATCATTTGATTCAGAAAAAAATCTTTCAGAATCACTGAATCCCCGAAAGTTGAAAATTTTGGACTTAGGCGAGTGTGGTTCTGAGGTACAGATTTCATCCTTTCAACATTTCAAAAAACATCACATGAATACCACCCCTTCCAAATTATACTTTTGCCTAAGAAAATGGTGAGGCTACAAATCGTCTTAATTCAATCGACTTTGGACATCCAAAACAAGTCGAATATGAGTTTGGACAGATTGAGTCGATTAAGATGATTTTCAACATAACCTTACTTTTTTGCCTTGACGTTTAAAAAGAAACAGACAAACGAGAGAAAATGTAAGTTTAAACTGGTAGCTCAGCACAAAGCTACTAGTATGAATACACTTCATCCATACTTGTCTTCCTTCAATAGCATCTCAATGTTTCTATGCAGATTTTGATCAAGAAAATTTTGATCTTCCAAGCTATCATCATAATAATCAAATAATTCGATACAACAAGGTATCCATTTTGAGATGAACTTACCCAATGCTGAGGAGTAACACCGTCATTTGGTTCAGCTGGATCCAAGCTCTGTAAAATCAAACGAGAATTTCATTAAAATGTAATCGCCATATTCACTACTGGGTTCATAGATTTCAGATCTAAGGCCATCATATTAACAAATTCTCCACATACATTTTAAAGAGTATGATTGAACTAATTTCTACTAATCCAGTTATCTACACGCTACTTAATCCAGCACTGTCATCTAACCATTAACCAATGTGCGACACGGCAATAAGTTTACACCTCGACATATCCACATTGAATGGCTTTTATGATTTTAGCTTTACAATTGGTTTTTTAAGTTAATTATTATTAGTATTATTATTGGCAAGTCGATATAACAGAGTTCTCTTTCCTCTGTACGAAAATATCGGACTAACGGAAAATTGTTTACTTCTGAAATTTGAAATACAACATCTTTAACTTATAGATTTAGCAAGAAGCATAATTATTGATTTTGAACACTGACTATTTAACAAGAGTTATTAGAAATAATAAAATACTACAGTTAATTGACTTTCATAAAACGACTTGTAACAAACATTGAATAAATAGTTTAGGCATTATAATTCGAAAAAATGAGAAAACTTCCAACGAGAGCAGCTAAGCTGAATTTTGGCACAAACCTCTGTAGTCGCATTCTAAATACGGATTCACAACTATAATACAGTATCACGTTGGCAAACTTTTTTATTCAAGGTCAAAGGCCACGAAATAGTTATTTGTGCATCTAGGGACCAAAGTGCAACTTTTTCTCCCTGAGGGGAAACTGGCGTTGCCGAGGGCGACAATTTCCCTGAGGGAGAAAAAGGACTTTAGTCCCGTGATGCACACAACATTTTTCCTCCACCTACATTAATTAGCTATTTATGGGAATAATACAGTGTCCCAAAATTAAAGTGACAAACAGTGCGAATAATGAGTCAAAATAAAGAGAAAACCAAGAATAATTTTTTCGAAAAACGCTTTGTTTACAAGATATCCGCCATTTTGTATTTTTACAAAATAATTTTCATCTTAAAATTCTTTCAACCGATCTTCAAGAATACTTATACTGTATAAGTATACTCAAGTATAATTATACTTACCGAACTCGGTAAGTATATATATAAAAGAGATAAACTGTTAGAAAAATTCAACTTGATCCCATCTAAAATCTCAAAACTAGGAAGTACGGTAGGCTAGCTTCTACTTCTCAATATATAATTTTTGTAACTACAAACTACACAAAACTGTTGAAAAAATAAAAGAATAAGGAATTAAATGTCTGGGGAGTTATATAATAACAATTAAAGAAAGGCAAATAGTTGATATTGCTTCCAGTCTTCAAGTAATGATACTGATAATAATGAAAAGGTTTTGACAAACAGGATTGAGCAATGGAACTTTTATCTATTCCAACTTTCGATCAGGCTAATATGTAGAACTAAAACCTAATAATTAGATGAAGATATTCAAGTATTCAACTTAATCATTTCAAATTTACTATAATACGGAAGACTAATTAATGTTTAATTAATGTTCCATTAAGTATGATAGTTGTGAAACATTGTCTTATAACGTTATAAGCTACAGGAACAAGAGAAAAATAAATGCATTGATAAGGGTTTCCAATGTTTGGAATCTGCACTTTTGTTTATTTCACTGAAACTAGTGAACTAAAAAAGTTGAGTATTTTGTATAAAGAACCAAAATGCCAATCTACGTCCATATTACTTGACTAAATTATAACTCTCATCATAACTGCGAGCCAAACTGGAAGTATTCAAGCCAGAATGAACTAGTGATTTAGCCAAATAAGTAAAGTAATACAGTGATTCTCACCTCTTTCTTTCTTTTCACAGACGAGCCTGAAACACAATAAAAATACGAATAAAATTTTTCCATCACTGAAGCAAATTTTGGATCACACAAGCATAATACAAAGCAACAATATACAGGATGGGGCAGAGCCGACTGACGAGTTTTGAAGGGTTATAAATAATGAACCGAACGACGGTTCAGCTCATTCAATTCAGCGTGAAATGTAGTAGTTTTTATTGATAATATTTTTTTATATTATATCAGTTAAATGGCGGCCATCAGCAGCGATAAACTAATGTAGCCGATTTTTGAAGTTTTCAACTCCATTTTGGCACAATGCGATTGGTAGGGCCTGGATCTCTTCTCTAAATTACTCTCTCAGGTCTTCTGAGGTGTGTAGGCAAGATTTGAAAACTCTATGATAGACCCATATAAAAAATCGCATACGCTTCGCATCGGGTGAGCGTACCAGCCACCTCACATCCCCCCTCACTGAGAATTGCCCTGGCAACAACTCTCTCAACACTACCACTGAAATGCGCGCTGTGTGGGCTGCAGCCTCGTCCTGCTGAAACCATATTTCCCACAAGTCTTGTTCCTCAGCAAGTTCTTCCTGGGGCGCAGAAACGTTTGTAACATTGCAACAACGCTCAGAGGTGATATCGACGGTGATGACAACATGAGGGGGAACGTGAGGTGGCCGGTACGCTCACCCGATGCGGAGTGTATGCGATTTTTTCCATGGGACTACCTTAAAGATAAATTTCACAAACCTTGCCTTCACACCTTGGAAGAATTGAAAGAGAAATCCAGACGTAGCCTACCAATCGCACTGTGCCAAAATGAGTTTGAAAACTTCAAAAAATGGCTATATCAGTGTATCGCTGCTGATGGCCGCCATTTAAATGATGAAATTCTCAAAAATATTAACAATAAGAACAACATTTCACACTGAATTGAATGAGCCAAACCATTTTTTTCCAAGTCGTTCGGTTCATTTTTTATAACCCTTCCAAACTCGTCAGTCGGCTCTGCCCCACCCTGTACAATGAGAAATAATAAGACAGATATTGTCAATACGACTAGTTTATTAAAATATTTTCACAATAGTACCATGGTTTCAGGGCTATACCTGCCCCATCCTCAGCTAAAATGGTGTTTGGGTAGGCTACAAGGAACAGCAAGTTTTTATTTTGAGGTTAGGTGTTTAGGCTACAAAGAGGGAGTGAGGAGGAAAGCAGTGGCAATTTATCAGACATTACATTATATAGGTTATCAAGTTGTACAATAAAATTGGTTTGATGAATTAAATTAAAACAAAGCTTCGAATTATACCAATGAATATAAAAATTATAATCTACAACTATTATAATGAATAGGTTGGCACTATTGATTGAATCCAATTGGCATGAATAATAGAATGGTCTAAATATTATTTAATAAATGAAATTATAATGAAATTTATTGTAATTTTTGAAGTTTGAATTATAAATCTATACTTATTCTATAATGATTTTAAATTATAGTCGATTTGTTTTCAAACTGTAATTTGAACAGAAACTTGATTTGGGTTGGTACTAAGTAATGAACTGAACTTGAGTGTAGGCTAATTAAAGGTTATGTTTCAATTAGGTAAAGGAAATTTCAACTATGTTGTTATACAATATTGAAGAAGCTTATCTACTTGACTCATTTTATTATCACTCTATTATTTCTCATTATGGAAAAATACCACAATATCTCATCAAATACAATTAATTTTCTAACAATATACAACATGAAAGGCCCCGTTACTTGGAAAATTACAATTATTAAATGAACAGTTTTGTTGAATAAGCATAGAATGGTACGTGAATAATTGTCCAATGAGACAGTATGAATTAATAATAAGTGAAAGAGTATCAGGACTTGGGAATATCCCGTCGATCAGAAGAGTGTTCCTATTTGTTTGTGCATTGATTTTTGAACAAGAGATGCGGAGATTGAAAATTTTATGGAGAATTTGGCCAACAATATCATCCGATCTGACTGGTTTAAACTTATTATAGTGAGGATACTTGGAAAAAAGTTTAAAGGAGCAATCCTAGAGGAATTGAAAACCAACATTACCAACGCCTTCAACAAGATAGAGAACATGCAATTGAAAAGTCTAGTGTACTTGAATACTCTAGTGGATATTTCACGTATCATTCAATTAAAATAGTATAATATCATTTTATTTAACATAGTTTTAAAACTGATTCTTTGTGAATAAGGCTTTCAATCTAATTATTATGTATGTTAGCCTCTACATACACAGAAAGTTATAAGTGGTCGACGACAATATAGCTTTGGGAATGGAATTACGAGTTACATAAAGATACATTATTATAGAAATTGAAATAGTTGAAGACATGAATCTCACCAGAGGGCTGCGTTCTTCTTGGAGCATTACCAAAGGGGAAATAAGGCGAATCAGGACTAAATGTTTCACTTGTTGTACTATAGCTATTTGAGTACGTGGCCTGCAACATAAAAAAACATCATTTAAAAACAAAAAAAAAACATATTAAAAACAATTCGCATTTTCAAAATCAATTGAAAAACAATTCGCATTTTAGATTTCGGCTAGCGCACAAGTTTTTACTTATGCTAGTCGAGCCAAAAATCAATAAGAATCTGACTAATGCTTTGCAACCTCTACTAACTTATTTGTTTCACACTAATTTATGTAAAATCAGTATGCTTATCCACTTTATATGTTATTCAAATTTGTAAATAGAATGCAAATCATGTATCTGTATGTTATTTATGGCAAATAAAGATTTGATTGATTGAAACATATTCCTAGACAGTGATCATATTTTCCAAGAAAATTGCATTACGAAATAAAAACCATGTAGCCTAGCTATTTATTTCTAAAACATTTTTAATAGGAGTGCACATTTTGAATAACCTATACAAAATGTATTTTTTATTTATAAAATATGTTTCGCAAACCAAAATCAATATTATTGTATTAAAGTTGAAATGTTAACATACAAAATGGATTTTGGGAGACGAATTCACTCAAAAAAGTCAGTATTAATGACAATGATAATATTTATGAATCAATAGTATTTCCTTCCTCTAAGTTGGCAGAAGTAAAAAATCCAAAACAATCTTAGAAATAGGCTACATAGTAGAAGTAATACAAACTTGAGAACTTTGACAATGATTCTCAATTCAAAAATCATTGTAATTCAGAATGTTTTTTGATAAAATTGGACTTGAACCTCAACATCCAAAGTGAAAGTTTCCTTTTTACGCCAAAGTTTTCTATATAACCTCTATATTGTTTGGCAAAAAGTGATACCATTTTGAGTTACAGTTTTGGGGTGGAGGACTGAAGGATTGTGGCCGTACCAAGCGTTGGATGTAGAGTATACAATTTGGAAGAGATTGAGACCTCTTAAACTCTGTATCATCAACCGTTTCCAAGTTACAATGTTTTAAAAACTTCATAATCTTTCATATCAATTTTTTTCGTTACTTTTATAGTATGTAACTCGGGATTGGAAACCCGTACATTCGTATTTAAAAATCCCTCTTGGCGAAACGAGGAGTTTTCTCTTCAACTTGAGACCAAATGTACACTTCTATGTTCAGTAGTATTAGTGCTACAGCGATTCAAAAACTCATACAATTTCATACTATAACATCAAAAAAAGTCAAAATATTGGGATTGGCTCATACTTTTAGAATTATTTAAGAGGATGAAATTCTCTACATTTATAGACCAAAAAAACACTACCTTCAATAGTTATCAAGCTATGACTCAATAGATCATTTTAAATTTCCAAACAATGAAAAACTCACATTTCCCGACAATGTTATCATCACGACTTTATTGAAGAAACATAATGAATCATATAAAAGGTGTTTCAGGAGGGATGTGCTACTTCTCAGGCTGATTCCTCACACCAAGTAGAGAAAGTATCATGGGACAAACACCCAAAAACGCTTTGTTACCGAGATAACAATGGCAAAAAATTGGCATATTTCAAAAATTTTCAATTTTCTAATATTTAAAAGCTTCATTTGTCCACTTTTTCTTCTCTTGACCATATTTTGCCAATTATCTCAATAACCGTTTCATTGAATTTACCAGCTAATTTTAGACATGGATAACCGCCATCGGCCGACCCGCCCAGAGCCCTCTGTACCTGCGTTAGCATACCAGAGCATAGCTCCAGGCGGAGCTAGCACCTCAGTTACGGAGGCGTGCCATAGGGACTCACCTTGATTCCCACTAGGGACGGAGGCGGAACGTGTAGGACCCACCTTGATTCCCCCTAAAACTAAGTCAGTTACTGAGGCAGGCCCAGAACTCGCCTTGATTCCCCCTGTGGCTAACCACTGCCACCTCGCCTATAGCCAGGGTAACGACCCAACTCTGCACCCAGTTCCGGCGGTACGTGGGCTTCCAGAGGTGCGTGTCCGAATCAGCGACACCCACTTCTTCCTGGACGTCCTCCCTCAGCTGTCAAGAGGCTTGAAAAAAACGTCTATCTCTTCTGACCCGCACTCCAGCCAGGTGCGGGACAGCCATTCCTAGTCTAGCTAATTTTAGACATGATTAGACCCTCTGGTCCGACACCGCACCTGGATCTTTGTGTACCAGACCGAAATCATGCCACAATAGCGATCCAGGGATCGTAGCACCACTGTCAATCGCTTGGAGAGCATCACTGGGAAATTTGGCCTGAAGAGAGGGAGGAAGCGCGCACGCACACCACCTCCTACCTGGGCCCACCGTTCCTGGGGTACGTGGGCGTAGTTATTCAAATATCTTGTAGCTAATTTTAGACAGGAATCGATAATCTTACTACCTGAATGAAGCCTTTAAAATTAGTAAATTAACTTAAATATTTTTTGGAAAACGGCAATTTTCCATTGCCATCACGTTAACAAGGCATTTTCGGGGGTTGGTCCCATGAAACTTTTTTGTCTACTTGGTGTAAGGAATCAGCCTGAGAAGTATTCCTCGTGAAACAACCTGTATGATATTCTTCCCCACAATTTCAGACCAAATTCATATTATTTTTTGAACAATTATTGAATGAGCTGATCTATACTTGAAACTAATCATAGACTACTCAAGTTCTTGTAAGTTCTATAAGAGGCAATTAAGCTCACTGAGGCACTCATGTATGATACACACTAATATTTATTTCTACGCCAAAAAGTTATTACTTTACCTACTAAACCTAGTAATAGCAGATGTAATAGTATATTACATAATAAGTGTGGGAAAAGGCGTTTTTACAAACGAATAATTATATGCTCACAAACGAGCCGTTAGGCGAGTTTGGGAAATAATTATGAGTTTGTAAACCTTTCCTACGAATTATGTACATTTCTTTTCGTCATACTAGCCTGAGAAGGATTTATTAGAACCTCAAACAACCTCAACACAACAGCTAACACAAAAGCACTCTATCATGGCGGCTCGTTCGACTCGTTAATTCCTGCGTCGAAAAATTCGGAAAAAACAGCTGGACAAGATTTGCAGTGCTGTAATTATCATCGTTATGATGATTAGTGCTGTAATTATCATCGTGATGATGATTAGTGCTGTAATAATCATCAAGATGATTATTCCCGCATTCAGAACAGCTGATGTTTGATTCTCTGTAAAGGCGCCTCCATACATGCGGTATTTGGGAAATACCGAACATTTGGTATTTGGCGAACAGTTTTGCTTGCTCCCAACTAACGAACACACATCACCACACATGCGTGGTTTTCCGAGCACGTATTCGTACTGGGAATAGCGAATCGTCAACCGAATAGGTGACATTTTCAAGTGAAAATTTCAACTTTCAAAAATCCAACACTACGGTACTAATTTCAACTTTAATCTTGGCAATGATTGAATATTAATGTTTGTGGTAATTATAATCAAGATTATAATTCAGTAACCTGAAACGGACTGGACATTCACTAGTTTTCAATATAATATTTGAATTGAATTTAATTCAATTTCATAGTATCAAAATTCATTATATCACTTAAAAATCATCCATAGACTGTAATTTAATATTGAAATTAAAAAAACTGTAACTTGAAAACTTTTGATATGATAGAGAGTTGCAATTGGTCTTGATCTCTTAATTTTTTAAAATTTTATACCTTTCTACCCCCCAATTCTCCCGCCAATCTGCTGCTCAAAATGGTGTAACTTTTTACCAAACAAATATAGGGGTTGTGTAGAACAGTTTCGCGTAAGAAGGAAACTTTCACTTTGGATGTTGAGGTTGGGCCTTTTTTGGACTAATTGCACCGAACAAAAAGTCTTCTTGAACCTGATGACAAGCTTAGTTTAGCTTAGTACTTACCATGCCATTATCCATACTATTGTAAGGCGACTGGAAACCGGGTTTTTCTGCAAAAGAAAAATTGATTAGAAAAGGTCACTTGAAATATTTACAATATATTCTAGGAGATGCTTCTTATTGCAAGACCAAATAATGATATGATGTAATGCTCGCATAAACCGAGGAGACATGCCGTCACAATACGCCTGTGGCCTACTTATCAGATCCTTCAAAGTAGCAAAGTAATAGAATTCAAATTATATTATACCATTAAAAATATAAATTAAATGCAACTGGTTTGTTATGCTAAAGCATATTTTCAACAACTATTTACAACGTAGAAGATTGAATTCTTACACTGTTCAGAGTTACAATGATATAATTCAATGTTAGTGCAGAGGTATTTGAGTAATAAACCAGCTAAGGTAAAAGCACCAGCAGTGGTCATGTTTAAGGAATTTTTTATAGTTTATGCCGAATTGTGGGTCTATATTATCAGTTATCTCATCCAAAACTCAATATGAATATACCCCAGATACTTCTTGATTGACCTATTCCTCGAAATGGCGAATATGTCAATTCACAAATGAATAATTAAATTTTTCGTGAAACTCAATTTTGTTTCTAAAGTGGCCACTATGATTCAGTGGTAGCCAGCTTACTGATTCTATAGTGGTCACATTACGTTTTATGCTCATTGACAATTCAATTTCTCAAGCTGCTTGTTGCAATCATTCAAGTAAGCTAATTCCAGAAATTGATTATAACGCCAGGAATATTAATAGGTTATTTAAAAATGAGTAGAATTGGTAATGCATTGTTATTCGTTACAAGCCACTAAAAAAGTGAGGTTAAACCAGAAAATAGAAATTGTAGAGTTATTTCTCCTCTGTAACCTATTTGAAACAGTCTTAGTAGAACATAAATTCAAATTACATCACCTTTTATAACAATATCTATTGGGTGGCCACTACTAGATTATTCACGGTTTCTTGCTCTAGTAGTGGCCAGTCTGCTTTTACGCCAAAATATTAGCTATATTTGGCTAGAAACCTTCTGAACAGCATCTAGACATTCTAGGGAATGATTATAACACCAGAAATAGCTAAATTTACAGACTTTATTGTCATAATACAACAATTTGTATATATGCCTTTTTACTGCAACGTCTAAGAGAAAACTGAATTTCTTACTGAAACCACGTAGTTGAGTGAAATAGCGACAATGAATTTCTCTCAATAATCTCTAATGATGCTCTGCGAGTTTCTACTTGAATTATTTAGCTGCTGAATAGCATAAGCTAAGTCTCGAGCAGGTTTACAACCCATTTGAAGGCATCAAATCCGTATTTTAAAGAAAAAACCCAATCAAGTGGCCACTACTGGTGCTTTTCCCTAATAAATCAAAATTGAGTAGACACAATTTGAAAAATAAAACTACATTATTTTAAGCAAATGTTGATTTATTCAAGTGAATTTAAAACGAAATATTTGACCACATTCGGGTACATCAATTCTTGTTTATTACAGCAACGGTAACGGCGAGAACGGTAACGAGTGAGAATTTCCAACAATAATGGTGGTGGGAGAGCTGAACTTCATTTATCGGTGGATTGCCATTCCACCTGCATGGAATGGATTTCCAAGTATAAGAAGCAGGTAAAAAAAAGGATTGAATCAGTGGGTCAGTGACACTCGATCAAGAAGGAAGAATGATCAATCACTCATAGCCTTAATTCATCACAATAATTATGATTTTCAATATTAAAATTCGATAGTTTACGGGAATGTATAAGAGTGAATGAGATTACTTATAAAACACGGTTTTATACAGAGTGTAAAACAAGTTTACTTGTATAATACAAGGCTATATACTCTTGTATCATAGTATCCATAAGGGTACAGTATTATACTGCATATCATTGACACCTGATTCTTGATAAACTTTAGCCTTGGAAACCATCATCAATGTGTTGAACTAGTATTAAAGGTTAGATATCACACACTCACACAATTCCATCATGCTAGATAGGTTTCTAGGTAGGTGAAAAAAGATATTACTCTTTCAAATTCATAGTTTTTTCTCAACAATTATGTCAGAAGGTTCTCAAATAATAGACGTATAGTCTTGTAGGGGGATTCCTCAAATACAACATTTTTATGTAAGATAAAATTTAATTTGCAATTTTATGGGAATAAATTGATTTTTGAATTTGAGGTATTTATTAAACATATAAAAACTAATACAATATGAGAAGATTTGTTTGTTTGGCTGGTTCGAGTGCGATACAGTAATAAATGATGTATTAATAAAGCAGTATGAAAACCGGCTAATACTGTGAATGTCTCTTCATCTGCTGATTTCTCTAGTCAATGTTTAACGTAGTCAATGATACTGGCGACTTGGATCAAGGAGAGCCAACCCCAAATAATAGGCAAAAGTCAAGGAAGAAGAAGAAGACGAAGAAAAAGAATGATACTTTTCAAAATATCAGAACTTTATGATATCAAGGATAAAGGGATGAGATACCTGATTTTCTAGAATGGGTATTCAGGACTTCGGAAACTCTATAATTGAAATAATGTTCTCAGCAAGCGCCTGCAAACTATAGTAGACTTTTCCTGCATGGGAAGTAACTGAATTAAATGACAGAAAAGTCTAATATACAAGGTAAATACTATATTGGTAGGTAATTAGCTGATTCTTTAATAAATCATATGATTATAATAGCAATACTTCTTTTCTTCTAGGGCTACTGTATTTTGAAACTTTAAAAAATTATTATAATCAGAGTACCCTTTCAAAAATATTTTTTTCACACATTTTATTATTTACATTTGAAAATGGCAAATTAGCCGAAATATGTTGTGTGTGAAATAAAAAGTATTTTTAAAAGTGTACTCTGATTATAATCATTTTTTTTTTAAAGATTATAATAGCCCTCCTTTTTGTGCTAAATCGAATGGAGATGGAGGATTCGACATAACGCGGAAATCGATAAGATACCGTTTAATATGATTGCATGTTGAAAAATTGCTTTGTTTTTGTTTTATGAGGTTGAAGCCCACATGAGCTCATAGGCTTGTGCATGGGTAATGAGATGGATGATAGATGACGACTACTTGTTAGGTAGTCGGGACCGACGACTTATCGTCTCCTCCGAAAGACGGAGTGGCCGTATTTATGTGATTGTGCTGTGGTCAAAGAATTTTGCCTCGATTGAGACTCAAACCAGAGTCTACCTGGTTATCAGACCAGCGCTTCATCGCTCCTTCAACGAGCCACCCCGTAAAAATAAGTATGGCCTTGATTCCAAAAATATGTAATTTCGTTTTTTTTTCTTAGAACTTGACAAACATTAGAACCATTTTGTCAGGCTTTTCAAGAGGATTACAATGAGATAGTTGTATGCGTGTAAGCTTGGGGTGGTTACCTTAGCCACGACAAACCTTATCCTATAAACGACGTAGCGTAGACTCGTCATAGCATTGGCAGTCCTATCAGTTCAAGTGGTGGATTTGTTTATCTCGTATCGAATCATCATGAATGATTTACAGATATTTCTTATACTAGAAGATATCTTTTAAATGAGACGTGAACGAACTTCATTGGTTGGGTAAAACCGGTGGAGTTCAAGTCACAAAAAACATGCTTGCATATTGATATAATAGATTTAATTCAACACAGTTGAAATGCACTGAATGATTTTAGAATCGGAGTAAACGCGAGTGCAACAAAAAGAGATATAATCAGACCTAGAGAGTGAGTCACAGGCTTATCAATCGCAAATTCACATGCACATTGATACTATTGGAAGTGAAAGGAACTGTTTCCCTCAAAAATGAGTCTTCAAACTACAAGATATAACAAGTAAGTTATATAACAAGATATAGGCTAACTACGGTATATAACAAGATCACTTACTTATTCGATTATTACCAATAAATAATTCGAGACATAGTTTTTGCGTGGTGAAATTTGAAGTTGCAAAAAATTGGAGAAATAGTTCGGTGGACTTAAGGGGCGACACAACTACTGTGTCTAGTTTCTGTATTAACGAATGAACAAGAAAGAAGAAAATACGTATATATATATAAATATATATACATGAACTCAACTCATGTGAACTAAAACGAATAGGATGATCAGATAGATGAACACCTGATCAAACAGTTCGCATTCATCAACTTCAATTGTCCTTTTATGCATAATAAATATTATTTCTCACTTCAAAATCATTCTCTAATGAATTCAAATTTCGAGTCTTTTGGGAAGAGAATTTGACCGAACAAAAAGAGTTTTTGGGAATTTTTTATTGTCGAATACATTTCATGAATCTTTTCAAGTTGAACGAAAATAGCGAATGTTCCAGATGGGAGAAAGTCCAAACTTTTTTACAAAATTCTACTTTATAGCCAGAATAAATTTTCATTTGATAAAAATTTTCCAAGTACCTATTAATAAATTGTAATTATTTTTTCAAGTGACTAAATCGTAGCGTAAACAGTGAAATGTCAATGAAATGTATTTATTTATGACATTAAATCATTATTGATTCTAGAACAGTTACTGTACATTGATTGGTCTTATAGTTGTACTAAAACTTTTCAGCAAATCAATTGAAGCATCAGTACTTATGATGATGATATAGGATGGAGTGTTGTTGCCCTTATTCAATATCAATACTGTTATATTGTACTAATAGAAAATGGATGAGTTGACCTGGAAATTGATCAAAATGATACCAAACCCTTTTTTACGACATGAGAAAATCTACAAAGCTATATAAGATGTCAAAATGTTCGAAGCAACATAAATTAAAACAATTTTTTGAAATTTGATAGAGCAGCGATAGGAAAAGCCCTATGGATCGTAGCATAAAATCACACTGGTCTGAAAGAAATTTGAAAGTTTGTTTATGAGGGTAAAGCCCACATAAGCTCATAGGCTTGTGCGTGGGTAATGAAATGGATGATAGATGACGACTACTTTTTAGGTAGTCGGGACCGACGGCTTATCGTCTCCTCCGAAAGACGGGAAAGAATGATAGAGGTCGGAAATGAACGTTGGAATGAACTTAACAGAGGTTCTAACCAATAGATGTGAATGAACTTTATCTTGTGCATGGGTAATGGAAAAATGGTGATAAGAGAAGTAACGCTTTAGGTGGGTTCCGAACTCAAGTGATGTCTTTATACTGTAGTAAGTAGAAACAATATTGAAATACGATATCAAAGACATTGATACACAGAAAATGTTAGAAGAAAGTTCATGTCGAGCAGAAAATGGCACAGTGATCATTTTCCAACTTTCTACTCGATAGATTTATTCAGTTATATTGCAATATATATATATATACAGCAAAAAAACAAAGTAATCAGTTCGTAAAATTGCTTTCAATTGTTGCAAGTTACATTATCGATTTGAAAAATGAATTAATGGGTAGAAATTATCTTAAATTATCTTATTGAAACCCACCCACAAAAATAGTTTTTATTGCTGTAAGGAGTATCGTCATCTGAAATGCACCACACAAAAAATAATAAGATCTAATTTTCAATCAACATGTGTAATATACCTTATAAAAATCAAGTTCTCTCTGTATATTTGAGGAAGAGATTCAATAACTTTTTTACATTTCGATTGCCTATCAAAAGACTACAGTTGATGCTCATCATTGAGAATTTTCAAAGTAACTTATCCGATAGATATTTTTTATTATAGCCTATTTTGAAAAAGTTGCGAAGATAAGAAAGTTTAATTGACAAAAGATGAAACTCATCAATTGACTCAACCAGTACAACGCACACAGCACAGATAGGACGCTTATTCTTATTACTAGTCTAAACCTGTCCCACTTTTTCAAATAATGTAAAAGACAGGACAGTGCATAGTAAGATAACGTCTAGAAAAAACAATCCAAAACAAAGACAAAGTCAGTATTGGGCATTACCTATTGTTAAGTAATGCTTCAAACTATGTTACATTATAAGGAAAACAATGCAGGAGTGTGAAATATGATAGGTCCTTAAATGTTACTATGTAAGATTCTGAATCCAATTCAATGCATGGCCTTTTATTAGGACCAATTCATTACTTATCGGCCTAACCTAAAATAAAATAAGCACTCATCATATCAATCCATTATATGATTATTCGAAGTAAAAAAGAATTAAAAATTGTCATTTTATTGAAAAATAGAAAAGTTTGTAGAGAGGGTACAGAATCAATGTTGGTTCTGTCAGATACTGGTTGTCCTATGGTAAAATTAATGCTGGTTGAGCAGATATTTTGACAATACTGTAGTACTATTAGCAATATAGGTGAATGATATATAATGTATTGGTAGCAATATAGGTGGAGGCTGTGATATTTTTGTCTCCATACGTTTCCATAGATCAATAAATAAATAAAATGTATGCGAAAAATATGATAGGAGTTTACCAGGGATTAATAAAGGTGTAGCAATCGAAGCGAATAAATCGATTTATAATCGATAGATCTGTGGTTTGACAATATTTTGTCTTTTCATTTGATAATAAGAGGAGTGAGGAAGAACCGGAGGTCAATAAAAGAAGGACTGTTTGTGGCTTTTAACATTAGGAGGGTGAATCTAAATAGAAGTTGTCATCTATTACGGATTGTATCAACTTAGAAATAAAATTACATCAATTTATTGTCCGTCCATATAATTTAAAATTAGGTTATTGAAAAATTTTATGTAGAACATAAAAATACGATGACTTTGAATACTATGTACTGAGTACAGACTCGCTAATGTATCTAGAAATATTACTAAGAACAAATGGAAATGCTCAGAGAACTATATCAAGCCAAGAGTAAGTTAATGATTTAGGCCATTGAATAGGCTTACACATAAATTTTATGATAAGAGAAGTTATGAAAGAAGATAACTCAAGTTTTATGAAAGAGAAGTTGAATCTGACAGGAATAAGTAAAAATGGTTAAAAATATGAAAATGTTTCCTTCACTTGTACAAGGAATAAATTCTCAACTAAAAATTGGCCATTCAGTTCATACCAACTAACCATTATTCAAAAATTATTCACTTATAATGTGTGGGCATTAATGAGTATTATTTTATAGTTCACAATGGTGGAGTTGATGATAATAAAGAGTAAGTTAGAAAGTCAATGAGCACAACAGAAAAAACAGAGATAAGACTAAAATTGAAGCCCTTTCCTCTAATAAAGGGAGAAGGCGAGTACACACTGGAGATGCACAACATTAAGTTCTTTGTGAATGAGCTTCGCAATCATACACTTTTAGGTCCCGATACATTACCTGTAGCCTATCACAGGATTTATGTGGTTTATTTGAAAGAACCAAAGTCCTATAAATAGGTAGAGCTGACTATATGAAATGAAATATACTATGCCTACAAACCAGTCATGCACCACATTACTCTCGCCTAGAGTTTGACTTAAGCAGGTAACTGTTCCTTTCTAACAGAACCTCTTTAGAAAACAGTGTAGTAGATTAGATAAGATTGTCAGAGATTTCTATGAATTTAGAGTGGTAGGTATTATAATAATCTAGATTGACACTATAAATATAAAAGCTATTTATAAAGATAAATAATTCAAATCTTTGCTCTACATAAGAGAGGTAACTTACTGCTCATAGCTATACTTATACATTAGCCTAATTGCAATCATTCAAACTACCCTTAATGTTCACTCTTTCTAATTACTACAAAAGTGAAAGTAAGTCACCTGTTTGATGAATCTAGTTCTCGTTAGCGAGAGAAGATAACAAAAGGTGACATTTGTTTGTTTGTGAGGGTGAAGCCCACATGAGCTCATAGGCTTGTGCGTGGGTAATGAGAAGGATGATATGTGACGACTACTTGTTGGGTAGTCGGGACCGACGGTTTATCGTCTCCTCCGAAAGACGTGGTGGCCGTATTTATGTGACTGTGCTGTGGTCAAAAATTGTTCCCCGCTTGGGACTCGGACCAGAGTCCACCAGGTTATCAGACCGGCGCTTTATCACTCCTCCAACGAGCCATCCATTCACATTTCTTTGCAGGTAATTTGGTTTTGTATCAAAGTTGAACTTACTTACTTGAACGTTCTAATTGTGATATGCTTTTTTTAAAATCTCAATTTGATTTGACATAAGTTAATATAACGACGATAAGTCAAGTAAGAAAGATAGTGGTACTTATTTTAACATCATTTTGTGCACTATGGAAAATTGAAGTAAAAATGATAACAGCCTATTCAGGCATTGATTTGATTTGTAAGGATTCTTCAGTTAGGCCTAGATCTAATACCCTATTATTCAAAGTAAACAAACTTACCTCAAGTTAACTATAAATCATAAAACTGATATTCAACCAGTAACTTAAATAATAAGCGTCTTATTTTTGATAAAAAATGAGTACCCACAGAGTAGTCTATTCAACTGCTATCAATCCATCATAACTATACTAAAGTTATATCATCAAAATAATAAAATATCAAGAAAGAAGTGCGTTCTAATTTTTATGTAAGTTAATAGTAATTTATAAATTAGATTTTCTTAATCAACTAACCTACATCAACTACACAAGATTTCCAAAAATATCATAAAAAAAGATTGTATAGAATATGGTCCTTATGGTATACTGCTCTCCAAAGAACAAACGCAGACAAAACAATAACCTCTATAACTTGGGCTATGCTCAGAAATGACAATAGTGCAACACAAATACATTGTGAAATAACTTATATGAGAAATATCATGAGAGTGAATCTCACACTATTTGTAATATTAAATAGGATATTTATATAATTAATTGCGACTCACCCTAATAATTAGGTTTTTATGAGGTAGGACTAGCCCAATTCGTGTCAGAACTTTCTTTGTTTACCTCACATTAACAAGTAGAAGAAGAATAAAATTCATAAAACATCAACAAAACCGTACACCATCTGTCATTCTGCTGAAAAAAACTAAATGATGAGTCACAATAACAATGTACCTTTATTTCGGAAGAGAAAAATTTAAGGTCCATCGACAGAGAAGCTAAGTAACTTGAAAGGGAGGAAAGTCACACACGCCAAAAGTCAATTGGCCCATCTTTATGTGAGAAAGACTTGCATTTGAAACACTATGTAAAGCTTCTTATAATATGTAAAAAGTAAATACAATAAACTTACCCGGTTGTTTATTTGCAATTTTATTAAAACAATTTTGAAACACTTCGTAAAGATGCATTGGCTCATCGTCACTGGTCGCCATCTTGTAATGTTAATTCACTCGCTTTCTGGATGAAGTTGAAAAACTTGATGCTTTGCAGATTCTAATTTCTCCGGCAGAGTGCAGCATAATACAGGCTATGCAGTGAGAAACAGGAGTCGAGGATAAGGCGATCGAGGCGCTACGAGTTGTGATCTACAGAAAAATTGGTCACAACATTGAATTTGAGCAGTGAATATAGAGAGATATTAGAATCACTGATTTTGAGATCAAATGTTTTCGAGATTTGATATTCAGGGCTAGCACTGATTGTACGTATGATGAAACGCAGAATCATTATTATTATTTACTAATGTCTCTAAATCTTTAATGATGGCAAAACATGTTGTTATTATTATTATTATTATTATTATTATTATCATCATGTTGTGTTTTTTGTCTCCAGTTACCTGGGTATATAAAGTGACATTGACCAACCAAGCAAAATGTCACCTTTTCTATTGTGGAATGTTCAAGAATGATCTAACTTATTATGTTGTGTTCAAAATAATTGATTTTTGCATCAAATTTGACACCCACGCTGATATTCCCAACTCTTTTAGTCTTCCAGATAGTTCTTTTGGTACCAAACCTGTTGCTGACATGACTAAAGGCACAATTTCAACTTTCTCTTGCCTCCACAACTGCTTTATTTCTTCAGCCAGAGACAGATATTTTAACAGTTTCTCCTCAATATACTGCTTCAAATTGTGTGTTTATTATTATTATTAATGTTCTGTCCATAAAGAGACCATGCAGGGCATGCTCTCAAAGAGACAAGTCAAAAAACTCTAATATTCATAGAATTAATATCTTCAGGTGCCCCAAAGGCATCAAAGTTTGAAAAATTTAGCAAAAATTGAACTTTTTAAAAAAAATTTGTTGAAAATTTTACTTTTCAGAAGTGTGATGAAAAAATTGATCACCAGAAAAATCTCATCACTCTAAATTTATATTGGAATGTGCCCCAAAGGGGTTGAAAATCATGATATTTTGTTAAAAATCTAAAAATTTCAAAACTCTTTGAATGTTTTCTAACTGGGTTTGGAGTTGAAAATGTGATATAATTTCATATTAAGGGCGATTTTTAATGTGCTTCATGCAATACAACTTGATAACAGGACATGAGACCTGAACATCAGGGAAGTGAAATAGAATGACAACCTTTTTTCAAGCACTGAATATAATAAACTTGACATCAATATGTATTAATATGGAACTATTAGTATGGAACTATGAATAATTGTGAATTCGATGGCCAAATCATTCATAAAATTCAAATAAACCAAGAAATCAATGCTCATTGCTTCAGATGCCAGCTACTAATGAATTACCATTACATTACTTTATTAAACATAAAAATGGTGAAACGTTGTACCTAACTCATTTTTAGAATTGATAGGTTATAAGCAGTTGCTACCCATCGTGAATTACAACAAAAATGATCCTTTATGAGCCAAGTACAAATTGTAAGGTGACCCAAAGCAAGAAAATCTTTAAAAAAATTAAAAATTGGAAAATTTCAAAAGTTTGAAGCTTGATTTCAAACTTGAAGTTCAAAATCAAATACAGTTCTCTATTTCAGGTTCTACTCATTATATCTTGATTCTATTTATCAAATATAATAGTCATAATAATTTGAAAATTTTAATTGCAGGCCATGAAACCATTTCATCAACAAAATGGAATAGAATTGCACATTTATATCATACTTCAGTCTTTTAACCCTAAATACTGTTGACTTGACTCAAATGAGTACAATTGATTGCAATTAAAACTAGATTTCCATATTGATTTGTTATTCCAAGCTCAATATTTACAAATACATAACTGTTTTACCTACACATAAAATGTGGCCTGTCACTTTCCAAAAAAATCAGTTTGTGTGGGGGAGGACAACACACTGAACTATTCATGTACAACACCAATGATAAATTACTGGATTTGTGCATAAAATGGATCATCATCATTTGCAAAATGGAAGTGCAATTAACAGTCAGTTGCCATCTAAACCTTGCTCTCCCAATGATCAAAAGTACGATTGAAGGGTTTGCAAAATAGATTCCTACTGATAATATATAAGTTACTGGCAAATATCAAATATTTCAAATTGTCAACATTTCAGGTATTTGAAGAACTATCCCAAAAACACAACGTGACTATATATAATATATAAAGAGAATCTATATTCACTGCTATTACTACTCTTACAGCATGCCCCCACTACTGACAGCAGAGTCACCTCAAAATTAGGGATACTTGTAGAAAACGTGAGGTGGAGTTTCTTTTGACCTTGACACAATGGTCGGCCGCAATCAAACAACTGTAGTAAATCCAGAGGTGTAGTCTCAAAACTTACTTTGGGCTAGCTCTCCTTGCAATCAAACCAACTTCCCCCCCCCCTCACAAAATTGAACCTTTAATGACAAAAATATAGCAAAAATATACAGTATTTAAAACTTATATTTAACATTGCATGATTGAATATTTTTTCACAAAAAATACTCCAATTCACCAATCAATGATATAGAATAATATATAATAATGTAAAATTCCTTCTTCTTGCCCACCTCCCACTATCACATAGCCCAAAATAGCAGTTATAAAACTAATAAACCCAGGTATGCTGAAGATATGTCTCATTGCCTCAAATGCATCCAAAGATCAACAAAATTTTAAAGTGAAAATTTATAATGTAAATTTATTTAATGCACTTTATTATAAATTTTATGCAATTAATTATAAATTTTATTTTATGCAAATGCAAATTACGAGTAAATAACGTTGGAAGAATAACAAGGGGACATACAGAACTCAAAAAAATACAACACGTACGAGAATATGAGTGAAATATTCAAACAGTGTGTTTGTCGAAGCTGTGGCTGCCTAGCTGACCGTGGCTAACCGGTAGCCACCCGACAAGACCGGAATACGATTTGCTTCGGCTGCAGTCGGCTGTGATCGGCAATCTCCAGCAAGCAAGCTCTCTCCACAGAGCTAGCTAGAGTAATTTTCACTGCAATGGATAATGTGCTCACTCCCACCCCACCTCATTCCTCCTATATACAATATTGGCATTACTTATATGGGCCGTTGGACTACCGCGCTAGCCTGAGCGTTTGATCGCTGATCGGAGAACTTGCATTGTATTAATACGGCACTTTGGGCTTGACGCGCTGAAGCTCACGTGATGAATTTGATGTATTATTTACTCGCTACTACTTTTTCATTGATTAAAACCTTTTCAAATGTACATATAAATAAAATTATTTTCTATGAAAACTAGTTCGGCTTTGCAGCTAGCCTATCTAGCCTTGACAATAGCCTACGCCACTGAGTAAATCACAGCTCTTGTTGTTAAAGCTCAAGAACAAGACAAAACCTGTGATTGGTTACAGATGTTCTATTGCGGCCGACCGTAGTATCGTATTAATTTCCAAAAAAAAGATGGAGAACCCTCCTTTAGTAAGCATTCCATCCTTACCCTAGTTCTATGTTCTATTTCAATGCCTTCTTGTTGAATGTCCTCGTTTCAAGTTATACTCAAAGAATAGAAAGGAGCTGCATGTTTTTGATGCTACCATACAGTCCATACTGCCAGGATTGCTTAGATGGGCTTTCATCAGCTGGGATGGCACGACCTTACCTCATCTGTCGGCTGCAATGCTTTGTCACTGAGGATGTAGATCCAACTAGATAAACATACTCTATGGCTTTGTTTACAAGTGCGAGTGCGACCAGCCCATTAAGGCAAGTTTTCCTTTTTGCAAAACAGTCCGATGGTCGACGCAGTCTTACCTCAGGCGCACACCAACACGATTTCGTTGCGAAGGTTTGTTGCGGTGCGAATTCGATTCTGAGAACTTGCCAGACGAAATTTTGAAACCATTGCGGTGCATGTGCTAGCGCAGACCAATGCGTTGCGAAATATTCGGTTTGCGAATATTGTGGCTCGTTCAGGAACTTACTCTAATATTTTCGTCTGCAAGTAAACAGACATAACCAAAAAGGAAGAAAGTCAACACTCGGCTCTTTGGAAATGAACACTGAGCAATTGTTAGCAATTATTTTCAAATACCAAATATGATGATTTGGTATTATATCAACATGTATGATTTAAATCACAAAGATTTCAAGAATATAAGAGAAAAATACATGATTTGGTGTGATATTGGAAAAGCTGTCTATGTTCCAGGTTAGTTTCAGTTTACTTAATAGGCTAATCGGGCTATTAGCTGTTATTAGGCACCTTACTATAGTAGTTTATATGATAACTCAGGATATTATTATTGTATTACAGCATCATTATTATAGTTAACTTTAGTATCTCTTCTACCCTACTATGTTTTAACTCTGACAAGGTTCAGGACTTGATTATCAGCTATAACAGAAGACTCACTATGAATGAGAGGAAAGAAGCTAAGTTTCTGGGCTTCACCCTGGACATAGGCCTATGCCTCAATTGTTCCCAGCATATTGACATTGTTGAGACTGGCAAGCTGAATAAGGGATTAGAAAGTTAAAGTCTAGATTAGAAAGTTAAAGTCTTGTGTTAGCTTGGATGTTTTTAAGGTGATCTACTATGCTCATATCCATTCTCATTATTTGTCGTATGGTACAAAACTTTGGGGTTCTAGAGCTTACAATAGCAGACTTTTTAGTATTCAGAGGAAGGCTATCAGACTGATGTGTGGCCTACCCAGGCGATTGCGGTGTGAAGAGCAGTTTAAGCTTCTGGGAATATTGACTCTGCCTTCAATGTTAGTTCATTAGAGCTTAACTAATGAGAATTTGGGAGAATATGAAAGGAGCAGTTTGTGGAACAGGGGGTAATCCACAGTCATTACACTAGAAATAGAGGCAATTTGAGTACATATCAATTCACCTATTCTAGTACACGAAAAACATTACTATTATTTTCCTTCAAATTGTTCAATTCACTTCCAGAAAGCCTCAGGAATATGGAGAATATAACATTAAAACCTCAAATCAAACATTTTTTTGCTACCAACCCTTTGTACTACAACCCTTTAGCTAAAAATATGTAGGTTATATTAAGATATAAGTTGAAAATTCAAGTGATTTAGGATACCTACTGATAGCTTATTGACAGTGCTACTTACTAATATCTTTGTACTTCGTAGGCCTATGAAATTTTGTATTTGTTATTTGAGGCTTGTATTTTATCTGATGCACTCAGATAAGGCTACAATAAATTTCATTCTATTCTATTCTATTGATACATCAGGTTGGTTAGGTAAAATACTCAAATATTCCCGCGCTCTAAGTCACGATTATTTTGCTTCGGTGTGTGTGCCCCAGCGTTACAAATATTTCACACCGAAACCTTTGCCTCGAAATCGGAGTCCAAATTCTTGGAACCACTGCAACAAATTCGCGACGTATTGTTGAATTTTAAGACAATACTGTATCTTCTCTTGTCTTGGCATTGAGCTTGAACAACGAGAGCTGTGTTGTGCTACAGTTGTGCGACCGTTCGACCCTTTTGCTTAAAGAAAAATGTACCTTAAGCTCTTCATTAGTTACTAGGGCGACCAACCCACAATACGACCTACATGTAAGCTTACCGTACATTCCCAATAACCAAACATTGGTTAAGTTCTTGGGCTCTGTTTGAGAATTTATGGCTTTTGGTCCGGTATTGGCCGGGCTGGAGTCGTTTTCTGGTCTTGCTGGGGTGTCTTCTTTGCTTATTTCTAAAGTTATCAACGACTCCATTTTGTGGGTTTCGATACCTAGGTTTTAGGGTCTCGTGATATAGATGGTCTTGGTTGAATCCCAAGCTCGGGGTCCCGGATCTGGTCCACCTGGATTTATGTCCCATCAAAAAGTAGCTCTAATTTTCCCGACTTATAATCTGTCCGCTTTTTTCAAGGTTAACGAAAGGATATTGAGATGAATAAACTGAAGAAACGACACAACTTGGGAACTCAGAGGAACTTGGGATCAATAATATTTGACTGAATAATATTCTAATATTAATGTAGCCTAATAATAGCCTACTTCTTAATATCCTACAATTGAACCTGATAAACTTTGACCTAAAACACTGGCCTAGTCTATGATAAAATGAAAAATGAATCAATAAATCAATTTAAATTTATTTTCAATGTGAAGTGATATTTTGAGAGCATCAAAATGAATGAAAAACAAGTGCTAGATGCTTTAATCAGCGACAATAGTTTTAAAAAGTAAAAAGAGTGCAAAAACTTTGGGAAAGACATTCATCTAAACAGCAAGTAGATGTTACTGTTTCGGTGTCAGAAAAATGTGGGATTTGAAGAGATACAGAAATTCTTATAGGAGCTCCTTTGCCACGTTTTTGAGACAGCAGCGGAGTTATAATGTTATGTTCCCAACTAAGTTATATTGACTTGGTGAGTTATTGGATACATATGAATTTCTATTCAAAAGCTAATGTGATTTGTTAGGTGAGTTAAGACTGTGATTAGGAGGGGGAAGATAGAGAAATGGTCCCAGCAGGTTTACTGAACTCAAATAATAGGTTAGAGGTTAGTTTCAAGGGTTGAAACTGGTACAAGGGGACACACAAGATCCAAAAAAGTCGATGGAAATTCATAAGTGCCTGTTGTAAATTTCTAACAAATTAATTTTAATTGTAAAATATTATTATATTAATATAATTTTGAAATGTGTGATGAACCTCGTTTCATTTGAGCAGAGTTTGCTCGTAGGTTTTAGAATGTGTGGTTGAGCGAACAATTTTGTAGTTTGGGAAATAGCTTTGCACCCCATTTTTCAATATGGTGGGACAGTTCCAGGTGGATCAAATCCGGCGACTCCCAACTCCCAAGCTGTAGTTTTGATTTTATAGTTTGGTTTGGTTAGGTTAGGAAGACAAAATTTCGTGGTTGTGATAGTGGAAATATTTAAACCCGTATTATTCTTTCATTCATAATCATTCACAATTATAATAAATTTAATATCCATAAAGGTCACCACAAAATTATTATCTTACTAACTAGGGAATTTATTGAACTTCAACATTTTATTTCAGTTGATGTTTCAAGAGTAATAACTTAATTGATTGTTTAAGGTTAATTCCTATGAACTAGTATGGTTTGTAAAAAGACTGCGGCCTTGTTTTGGTCTTGACTGGCGATTATGCCTATCAGGTTAGAAAACGGGGTTGGGGTTTCCACCAGGAAACCTCTATTAGTGATGGATACCTACCTGCATTAGAACTGTTTAAATACTCCAGAACTACATCCAAGATTCTCATGTAGGTACTGCATTTACAGTTTTATTTTAGTGTCTGAATTCAACTCTTGAGATAATCTCATGGGTTCCAACGGTTCTAAATTCGTGAAGAAAATAGTGTCTCCGTTCAATCACGGTAGCGGAGGTACTTCTTCCGAAACGAATACAGATTCACCTGTCGCAGGACCAATCGTCTTATCAAGGCAAGGGTAAGAAAAATTCAGGCTATAACTTATTGTTAAAAAGGGGGGGGGGTAGCCTGATTGAGCCTAATTCTGGTGGCAGTCCAATCATCAAAAGAGAAAGATTTTAAGAGAACAGCCAATTTTATACCTCAACCTCATTCATATTGTCATAATGAACTGTAAATTAACTTTCAAAAAAATATTCATCGAAGATTACTGACAGTTGTTTGTTATTTAAATAATTTCAAGCATATCAAACGGTCGATTGATTTTTAACCCTTGGTGTGTATGCTACCTTTTTCTTGGTCAGAGTCTATGCAGTATCTAACAGACACTGACTTTATATTTCCCAATATTTAAAATACTATCAATCTTAGGTCTATAAGTATTGAGAGGTATTGTACTCAATACTTAATAGTCTATACTCAATAGACTCTAATTATACCTCTCAATACTTATAGACTTGAGATTTAAGTCTTATCTTATATATTGGAAAATATGAAGTCAGTGACACTCAGCGTCTGTTACACACTTCATACAGTGTCATAGTGGTGATCGGATGGGAGTCTAAAGGTAAACCAATGTTTCAAGCCACATAATGCCAAGCGAGTTTTCCCCTAAAAATTATTGAATTAAACATTTTCTTTCGTGTTTCCAATTCCAGTGATTTATTATCATTTAACGTTATCAGAGAGTTTAATATTTTTGTGTGTAATAAAAATACTAATCACACATTTATTAAACCACTATTTCACGGTATTTTAATAAGCACCTGCAATCATCCTTATGCCCGATTCTGACAGAAGGGTCTTAGGACGCTCAGGGCTCATCTCTCCAGTTCACACAGAAGGGACGGGACATGACTGCGACTGTACGTGCTGATCATTTATGATCTTTAAATGAATAAAACAAATAAATGTCTCATTCCAAATCGAAGAGACATCGGTCGTCACGTCCGAATATGTCCCTATAATGACTTGTATGAAGTGACGCGTGTCCGATGAGTCATCAGACGGAATAGTAACCAACATTTTTCCATTTGTCAGTAGATGAATGACTCATTCACAGTTGGTAACGGGTGAAAACTGTATAATTAAGTACAGTAAGACAATTCTGTGACAGTTTCATAAACGCTCTGGAATACGAGCAAATAAATTTATTTAAGTTATTTATTTATTATTAATGATGTAGGCCTGTTTCTCATAAAAACAGGTTTTTAATAGTTTTTTTCGATATTGATAAAGCATTTGGACATTTATGTTTTTGAACATTCATGTGGTTGAGCACTTGAATCATATGAATCAAAATTTGCATATTTTTAACATATATGTAGAAGTGAAGAGGCTGCAGTAGGAAATTTCACTAGATATCAGTTTAAAATAGATAAATTTAATTCAACATCAAGATATTGGCAGCTGTGACGATGTCTCTTGCGTTGTATGCATTAATCCATCAGTTCAAAATTATGAGGTCTGCTGTTCACTGAACTTTTTTTTTTGTTTTAATAAATTGAAATCTAAATTCAATTTAAAATTGATTAGTGAGCCAAGGCTACCTGCTTTTCATGCATTTCTTATCAGAAAAATATGCTTAGGGGTTTGCCACTGGAGATCTCAATCTATTTATTTGGCCAGGACGAACAATCATACATAAGGCCACCCACGTCACAGAAAAGTTTTGACAATAGTAAAGCATTTTTAATTAACTATTTATTAATTCATACAGCTTCATTCTACAACCTTAATATTTTCTTACGCTCGATGAATGGCCCCAAAATCTATCGTATTGAATGGATAAAAGTATAATAAGCTTATCTCACAAAATGATCCGGAAATTCACACGAGTTTATTTGACCCAATAAACTGGATGCACATTGCGTGAACAAACTTACTTATCAAGCAATTTTTGGGATACTTTTCACAGCTTGCTCCTCTAGTGTGAGATAGCTTACAAAGATTAGGTTTCTAACTCAAGCATGAAAAAATAGACAATTTGGTTTGTATCGTTTTAACACAAACAAGATACTCGAGGAACTCAAGAGTATCTAAATAAGGCACTCAATAGATCTTCCAAATGAAACATGAACAACAAGGAATCCAAAGAGGAAAACTGCCAACTGTTCTTGTTTGAAATTGTTTGCGCCAGCTTGCCATTTTTCAGCAGAGAGGTCACCTTTCAGCCCAAATTTGGTATCCAGTAGGCTATAAATTTGAATAATTGATCATTCTTTTTATTTTCAAAAAGTAAAAGATCTTAGTTTGTATGATTTACTAATACTAGTGAAAGGTTTTTGGGTCAAATCAAATTCAAGGTTAGAATAACTTCCTTATTCTTAAAGGTGCTCTATTTTTCCAGTTCTATGTACTTTGATGAGGATGGGGATCTTGCTCATGAATTCTACATCGAAGAATTGCCTTCAGAGAAAGGTAGTAAAGCGAGGATGAGAAGAATTGATACGAACTTGAAACCTCAGGTAACGCATATTGATCTTATTTATCAACTGAATTTACTTATTTGAATTTTATCAACTCGCCTATATTGGAATGTAGTTATATGACCAAACAGCAGGTTTACGGTACGTCCGAATGCTAGCAACTCATCTCTCTCATCCAATTTGAAATAGGCTAGGCTATTTTGTTTTTGTCATTTGATTGGTTTGAAAATGGGCATTTGTTGGATGTATTCCACATTCCACAGTCTGCACGCGGTCACACAGAACGACTTATTGTATGCCACAGTGCGGTGATGCGGTATCCTCAAGATAGTCGAACCATATCGCGTTTCTCTCCTATTCATCTCATTATTGAAATGAAATTTTGATTTCAAATATTGAGGTGTCCCTGTCATCAATATTTTGTGCAATAGCATCAGAATATGGTAAGCTCTGGTCTTGCGTAGCCTAAGCATCCTAAGCTGCTCATAGTAAGGACTGATAGGCTGATCCCATTTGAGTCCATAAATGAATATCACACAGTAGTTTTGTGCTCTTTGGAGCCTATCAGAAAGTGCCACCGAAAGTGCTAATGAAAATGGGGGGAATAACAGGGTCTTTACCAGCATTACTTTCTCACGAAAGGGCATTAAAGAGCGTACTCTCCTCAGTGAGTGTACACCGGCAAAGACCCTATTGCAGGTTTTTGTTAATTGTTCAGTCCAGTCCAAGTGTCTATTGAAGGTTATTCCCAAGTTGATAATAGAGTCACAGTATTCTAGTCTCTTGCCATTTATTTCCAAGTGAGGTATGTTGTCCAGTTGAAGTTGTGTTTGGAGTCTTCTATTGCCTATTATGATGGATTTTGATTTTGATTCATTTATCTTTAAGCCATGCTGTCGAGTCCAAAGTGTTATAGCGTTCAAGTCTTCATTCATCAGTCTTACGGTTCTTTCAATATCTTTAATGTCAGGATGAATGTATAGTTGAAGGTCGTCTATGTAGAGATGATGATTTGTATGGGAGAGTCTACTAGTAATGTCATTTGTATATAGGCTGAAAAGGAGTGGTCCCAAGACTGACTCCTGAGGAACCCCTCTGTTGACTACCCTCCAGCTTGACATCTCGACCGTCCGGACACACTGCTGTCGGATTTGCAAGTATAACCGCAGCCATTTCACAAAGCTGATAGAGAAACCATAATTTCTCATCTTCTTGAGCAGAAGCGGATGATAAATACAGTCGATAAATACTCGCTCATATCTATCATAACTAGGAGAGTGACCTGTTTTCTGTCCATTGCCAGTCGAATGTCATCAGACACACAAATCAGGGCTGAGGCGGTGCTGTATCCTTGTCAAAAACCGGACCGGAGTGATACTCTCCTCACGTTCTAGCTTCTCTAGTGCTTTGGAGAGAACAGACAGTATGCCGACCAGTCGATAGTCAGACAGTGTTGTGGGATTTTGAACTCTGTTGAAGGGAATGATTATGGAAAATTTGAAAGGTGCAGGAAATTCGGAAGTGAGAAAGGATATGTTGAATAGGTGAGCTATGTAGTGTTACAATTATTGGCAAAATTATTTTTTATGAATTTGAGGGGGATGCAATCTGAGCCAACAGCATTACTTCTGATATCTGTTATGGCTCTCACAACTTCTGCTTGTGTAACTGCTCTAAAATAGAACTACTTGTTTCGGGGAGTTATTTGAAAGCTTGTAGAAAACTGATAAGCATGTTCCAAACTCACAGAAATGTTTGTAAAATGATTGTTAAATTCATGTGATGTGTGGTTGATATTCAGTTTGGGTTTATCCTTACCAGTTCCTAACGATTTTAATATTTTCCACTTGGCAGCCGGAGGTTTCCGAGCACCAAGAATATTTCCAAAGTATTGGCTCTTAGAGTTTCTTATTTATTGTTTGCATCTGTTTCTTATTATTTTGAACTGTTGAAAAACATTTGATTTTTAATTTGTTGAAGAATTTCGAAGAACAGGTAGTGTTTTGACATAGCAAAAGGGCTTTTCAGGTCGCCCAACTACTGTCTGTACAAATGAAAACCATGCCAGAGTTACAGTTACCAAAAAAAAGCCTAATGCAAGCTTTTCTTGAACTGAATATTAGCAATACGTCAATGAGAAGAATGTACAAAAATATTTTTTCCTACAGGTTACAAACTGGAAAACCATTGAACTGTATAAGTTCAACTGTTCAGTACTGTTTATTGTGGCTGATCTGTATATTTGAAAAGAGCAGAAAATTTCACATCAATTTGGACACGAATTCATCAAAATAAAAACTTGTTTGATTCAGCGCCAACAAAAAATCATTCTTTAACACCCATTAAAATAAGCTGATTGCAACGAACTGACGCTAAAATCTATTTTTCATTTTTTCATATTTGGCCCTAAAAGTCAAACTCTTTGTCAAAGTCGATTATTGATCAAAGTAGAAAGTTGTTTTTTTGGGTTGGTGCAGGGTTCTTCGCTCGGGATTTTATCAAACTGGGTACCAGGAGATTGATTTTTTGGCTATTTCAGAAATTTAAATGTGATGGAATTTCACAATATATTTTTTACAAAAACTTGGCATTTTCGTAGCCCTGGGCCACATTTAGTTTCTCAACAAGGAAAAATGATTTTGAATTTTATTTATTTGACCAAAGTATAAACGTGATATGTACACAATACATTTTTATAAGAATATGCATATAATACAAAATCACATAACGCGAACAAAAAACATAGGAACAAATTTGGATTAGTCTTAGCTTTAACTTCCAATACGTTACTTCTTAGATCACTAAGTTAGCAGTTGAACAAAAATAATTATTAAGAATATTAGATACCCTATTTTAACTAGTTATTAGTGATTCGTCTGTATTTTTAGTGTTATGATCTGGTTTTCCTCATTTCCTATCAGCTCAATAATGGTCAATATAATGAAATATAATAATTTATTCTTATAAATAGTATTATAGACATAATTGTTTTCAAGTCCTTGATCATTGAGTTGATTTTCAAATTCATCATCTTTTGTACCACAGTCTTTATAGTGTAGAACTGCAATGAAATAAGGTGTTTATAATAATAAAATTTCGTATTTAGTATAATTTGAAATGGAAATTTTTCATAGAGAAGCATGCATCCTTTTTTATTTCACGTCAGCCGTCATCAAATGTGCTGAGCTTAATTTGAATATCTGTTCCTTTTCTAGATGACATCTACAATTTACACATTGTGTTATTTTAATTGCAAATGTAGCTGACCCATTATTGGTGAGCGAAATATTAAATCTATGGCAATTACCATACTGTAGGAAATTCAATTTTTCATAACAAATTTCAGCCACTTTTTTGTGTGAACCTGACAGATCAGGATTCAAAGGTGACAAAACAGACAATAAAAAGGCAAATTAGAGAATAATTTCTGTATTGATAGTCATGAGGTTTGGGTGAATTTTGGAAATCACTGAAACCTTGGATACTGCACATCTTCTGCATCTCGGTAACGAGTGACACTCTTGGATCAGCTCTCGAATTGCCAGTAACTTTATGCCAATCTCCTTGTATAGATTAGACATGTATATTTTCTGATGATTATGAAAAATAATAATAAAATACTCATCACCACCAAGTAATGGGGTTTTGGTTAACAAACTTTTAATATTAGAAATTATGAAATAATTTCTCATTCTATTAAGGTTGATTTAAATTTTTGTTTCAGGGAGAGGTGTTCTATTCGTTCCCACGTCTGCGTTCTGACTTCCCAATGGTACTCTATCAAGTTTGAATAAGTAGAATTCGTGATGATGTAATGAGTCAAAGTTTGAAACTGAATGGGTGATAATTTTTTATTGAAAACGACTGTTAAATGAAATTCAATAACAATCCATGATAGGAGTAGAATACGTTGAGTCGTTTAATGATTCATGTTATTGATCCCTTGGCTAATGTCGTTGAAAGTTGAGCATAATCAGAATCACTATTATTTATTTGTTCCTGAATTGAGATTATGTTTTGTTCTGAATTAATCACAAATTTAATTCTTTATGTACATAAATAAAAATGTTGATTATTTGTAAGTATGAGAAAATTATCTTGTTTTGGATGATGTAAAACAATAAAATTTGTTATAACTAAACTTTGTGTCTGTCATTAAGACTAAATATTCCTATTTCAGTTTTACAATCAAAATCGAAATGACTATCATTTCAAAACGGAATTTCAGGACTGTATCAAAAAACTTTCATTACGATAGAGTTGTCACTTTTCAACACTGTTCCAGAATTCATTCCATGTTCCATTTCGCAATGGGCTGAACAACTGTTCTCAATATTTCAGTTTACAAATTTGAATAGTATAAAGTTTACATAATTCAATATATCTTGAAGTTTATAGTAACTCAACTTTTAATATAAATTTGTTAATAACTTGAAGGATGACATTAAGAATGAAATTCTTCTCAACTCCAGAAGGCAAATAACTTAGTTTACAGCTTTTGCCTGATTAGCAATATACGGTATGTAAAACATTTTTATTGTTAACTTGGGCCTATATTTTAAAGATGATTAGTCTATTTCAGATGTAAAAACAACTAAATTGTAACATAAGTTATGAATAGAGGCCTATGGTAGGCTATAACTTAATACTAGACTGTGAACAAATACTAGACTGTCAGATTGGGAACAAATGTTTATTAAGAATAATTCTATGTTTCTTCACCGACTTCTTGTTTTAAATTATTAGTTACAAAACCAATGTTACTTGACAAGTTGAAAACATTTTCTGTACCATTGAAAATGCAGAATAGTTTGTTGAGTTCCAAAAATAACGGGAATGATTTGAATAAGCTAAAAGCTTCATTTAATAGTTTAAGTTTAAAAACAAATGTAGCCTGTTTCATTCACCTCTATGCCCAAATTTAAGTTAATTTTCAATTTTGCAGAATAATAATTCCATCCATTGGGTAAAGAATAAATAAGATTCTCTTTTGAATACTACATAGGAAACCGTACTGTAGATTTGAATCAATAACTGGATGTGAGTCCAAATTCAATTTTTATCGCTTCTCTAGAAAGAGCCTGCTTGGAGATAAGGTAAAGATGCGGACTGTAGAACCGAGGATACCTGGATCAATCCCCAGTGCAGACCATTTTTTAGGTTTGAAGTTTTATACCTCAATCAATAATCTTTGCTACGTTTTGGAGCTATTGCTTTTCAAATTCTGTAGTATACTAGTATTGTACATTTAGCAGTTGAATTTTGAAACAAAAATTTGTTAAAGGAGTTGATTATTGAAGAAAATTTAAAAAAAATTAATTTGCTTAATACTGTTACAACTGTTTGCAAATCATTTTTGATTCAACTACTATGAAGTGTAATAGGCTATTCTAAATTTAGTTTGATGTTGAACTAGTATTGGCCTAACTTACTATTTTTGATTTCTCCAATAATTAAAATTGAAGTCCGAATATTGGAAAGAATATTGCTATTGATCCTCATGTTAATGTATTACTGTGCAATTACTTATTTCAATTTTCAATGAGTAAATTGTAAGTGGAATTAATAAATAATTAGGTAGTGTATAGGAACATGGTGTTTCAAATAATCAAATCAAATAATTCTTTATTCTTTGAAAAAAGTTGAATACAATCTAGGGAGTCTTAAAACATTATTAGCTATACCTCTAGTGTATTACAATTGATTCTCAAAGCTTTGTTGAGTATGGTCATCTGACATCAAAAAGAACAGAAAGAACTTTAAAAATATAAATGTAGCAAAGTGGCAATCAATTAAATGATTGAAAAATTGGAAAGTGTTTTTAAAGCTTGTTGGTATTTAATTGCAACAAACATAATTATACATAATAAAATTAGAGCATTTTTTGTAACAATGAATTTTGATAAAAATTCAAACACTTTACTTCTTGGGACATTCTGAATAATAGTAAGCAGGTGTTTCACTAACTACTAACTCGTATGCTAGCTTTATATCCACATTTACTTCTGTGATAAGACCTGAGGTAGCCTACTCATGAAAACAAATCTTGTAGATTGTTTCATTAAAAGTGTCTTATTTTCGGGACATTCTGTAGATAAAATAGTGTATGCAACGGTTGTATTCAGCCTTTAACCCACTCGATGAGATATTTAGAGCACTTGCTACACTTGCTTCACTCGCTGCTTGTGCCCTAACTTACATCTCACTCGTGCGTTTAAGGCTCTCATTATACAACCGTTGCATAAACTACCTCATGCGTTAAAGGCTCTCATTACACAACCGTTGCTTAAACTACTATTATCCCATTGTTATAATTCAACTTCATTTTCTGTTTTCTATTCAATAAATAACTTTTAAAAAATTCAAAGGTGAAATATCCAGGTCATAATAATAAAATTTATAAAGCAACAAGTTGTAATTATCCATGTCAAAAGATCTGAAAAGGTTGCAGAAAATCCCCATTGCATGTTTTTCTGATCCAAATTCTCTAGCACATCATTATTTACAACATTAAAAAAAAACATTTTTAGTTGCATGAGCTTTGTGAAACCCATGTTGATTTTTAAACAGGATGTCATTTGTTTCTAAATATTTTGAAAGTTGTCAAAATATTTTGATAGTCAAATAAGCACATGCGATTAAATAGTGATAATGCGTTTTCACTCAAAGTTGAAGATAACCAGTCTAGCATAAATTCGTATTAAAATTTTATTTTTCCACAAGAAAATAAATAGAACCAAACTTGAAATTATTATATACATCAAGGAAAATTAATTCCGGTTGAATTGAGCTGAAGGTGTTGGAACAAAAAAATTTGGGCAAACCTTCATGTTTGAACTCTGTTGGTTCTTCTGAATGAGAGACGACTAAGAAATTGATGCAGTCCACACAGAGTGTTAATTTATTTATTTTTCGAGAAAGTATACAATAAAGGGTAAAAACACAGACATCAAAGTCCAAAACTTATTTTTCCCAAATTTTGATACAAATATTTAAAATAGAGGTTATGTTCAAAAGATCTTCAAACACTCATCACAATTCACAAATTTTTACATTCCGAAATTGAAAACTATAATTTTGAATGTTGGTTTAAAAGACAGAATAATAATTATAAAAAGATTAGAATAACCTAGATCAAATTATCAGAATATAATAATCTTGCAGAAATACATTCAAATAACTTTTATGTTATGATTGGAAAACACTAGATGCAATAACTTACATCTACAATTTAAAAAACTGATAACTGGCGTAATCTTGAACGGAATCCAAAAATATTTCAACACAACATTTCTAGACCTTATCTGAACCTGCCTACCAAGTATCAACATTTTCCACCAACTGGTTCTCGAAAAAATTGAGAAAACGTTGAAAAACTATAGAAAAACTTTAATAGTTTGCGTATCCTTGGAAAGTTTCTAAAATCCGTTCTTAGCGCGCGTCTAAACGTCCAACTGAACATGCCTGCCAAATTTGAACGAATTCAGTTCAGTGGATTTTTAGTTCTGGTGATGAATGAATGAATGAATCAGTCAGTCAGTCAGTGCCATTTCGCTTTTATAGATATAGATATATTTTTCTTAGAATCAATGTATAAGTTAAATACAATTGTTCTATGCCAAAAATTGTAAACTTTTTTAAATATTTAAAGAATGAACGTTTTTTTTCATTCTCATTTGGAGCATCTCTCAATATTCTCAAGTTTCTCAATATTTCTCAATATTCTCAATACTCTCTGAAAATTCTCAAGTGGAGCATCCAAGTGTTTTCTTATGCCGTTCATGTCATGTCATGTTTAATAATGCTCGGCTCATATCAGCTGCTCATGCTCTTAGCCACTTAGTGCAATTGTACATATTGTACAGCCAATGATGTTGCTCTCAGCAAGGATCGCTACTCTTACCGATGCTAACATCGTTTATCAAGTTCCAAAGCTAGTATCGCTCATAATGAACCCACTATTGTACAAATAAGTTTAGAAGTTCTTGTTTCAAAAATAAAAATTTAAAATCATAAAAAACTGTGTTCAACGATGAACGATTCGCTCTTTTGATACAGTAGCCTACCTACTTTATACCATGAGGAGAGCGTTACAAATTTTAGTTTTACATCTAAAAGCACTTGTTCAAGTTATTTATTTAAGAAAAAGGTCTAAGTGGGCTACGCTATACTATCTGTATTTGTTGAACCACAGACCTACTGATCTATTCAAATTCGCAAAAACGTTTATTGTCTTGACAAATGACAGTAAAGTTACAGGCACAGAAATGTGTGTGTCTGGAAGAAAGACGATTGCGTTTTTAGCACGTGGCTAATTTTACATTAGGATACTTATCTGAAAAACAAGAGTTCCAAGGCTGAGTACATGTATTGAACCATATTGGTATGTTATCACAATAATTATCACCAACTATTCAAATGGTCTCCGAATAGCCTACAAAGCATGATAATGTTGATCAGTATGAGGACGCTTGATAAATGGCCAGATGAATGGCAACACTGATCCTGTGAACAGGACCAATGCAAGCCAAGGTGTGTGTGAATACCAGACTAGCGCTGTCACCAGCAAGCCAACGCACAACGACAGTGTCACACTCAACCAATTCTCATCCAATCCAATCCTATTGTACGTTTTTACTGCAAACAAAAATGCAACCAGTCACTTGCATGCACAGCAGACATCAAATAAAATCAAATATACCGTAATGTGTTTGTCAAATATATGAGACTCGTTGAAATTAAGTTGTTGGCAAGTTAGGAAGATAAATAAATCAAACGTAAAGAAATGTTAAAGCAGTTTCATACCCTTTTTCTTGGTAGTTGTGGAAATTATCTATATTTGATAAGATGACTAGATAATAATATCTAGTATATCTAGTGTAGGCTATATCTTAGTGTATAATCACAATTTATTAGATTCAATGTATCTTTCCATGACGTATCACTCTAAAAATATACAATGAAGGTATATGAAATTTCTAAATTACTGAAAGACTCTGCATTTCTTAGGAAATTTGAGCCCTTCCAAGTACCGTATCGCAGCCTTCTGCAGAATAATAATTCTTTGCATGTTTTGCTTCGAGGTACTCCCCCATAATTCAATACCTTAAGCATGTGAGATTCAATCAGTGCGTGATTCCCTTTTTGCTGTTGACTTAGGCACGTTTAACAATATTCCTCAATGCAGAGAGATTTACTCACTTTTAATGAAATCTTGTTCACGTATGCTCACCTCGCGCTTGGAATCCATTGACAAACCCAACATGTTCACAACAGTACAACTACCAATGTCCATTTCACCAAGTGTTATGGTGGGATAAAGGATAGGTTAAGATAAGATATTTATTCAACACAGTAAGTTATATCATACAATAAACAGTAGAGTATCGTCATAGTAATTTGTTTGAAGAACTATTAAATGCACAGTCACATCAAACATAAACTGGCCACTACTAGAGTAAGAAAACAAGAATAATCCAGTACTAGTGGCTACCCAATAGTCAATAGATATTGTTGTTGAAGTAGTAGATATTGTTGTAGAAGTAGTAGATATTGTTGTTGAAGTAAATCTAATGTTAAAGTTATGATCTCCAAAGACTGTTTTTATAGGTAGGTTATAGAGGTGGAATAATATCTTTACAATATCTGTTTTCTCGGGTAATTTTACTTTTCTAGTGGCTTAAGACCAACACAACTGTATTACCAATTCAACTCATTTCAATATGACCTATTTTTATTTCTGGCGTTATAATCATATTCTGGAGTACCGTATTAAATTAGCTTACTTACATTATTGCAACAAGCAGGTTGAGAAAATGAATTGTTGATGAGCATAGAACATTATGTGGCCACTATAGAATCATTACCTGGCCACTACTGAATCATAGTGGCCACTTTAGAATCAAAATCGTGGTCCACAAAAAGTTTAATAACTGAGTTTGAAATTGATATACTAGCCATTTCAAGGAACAAGTCAATTAAGAAAGATCTGTGCTACATGTTCATTGAGTTTAATATGAGATAAATGATGTAATGAACCCACAATTCTACATAAACTACAGTACCTATTTAAAAAATCCTTTAACATGGCCACCAATGGTCCTTATCACTCGTTAAAACTTATATCCATACTTATGTCCATATATTCTGCTACTGAATAAAAGGCTTTGTTTATTAAAAATTTATTAAGCTCAGCTTTAAATTTATTTCGTATTTTGTTTACATATGATAAAAATTTCAAGGGAGTTTATTGAAAAATTTGCATCCCACATAAATAGGCTTATTTTCAAATAGCTTTTTTCCTATGCCGTTGAATTGCAAAATTTTATTTTTCTCTTTTATTGTAATTATGAGTGTGTGTCTTAGTTCAGTCCATTTTCAATAGTGTGCATAATCAGCCTGAAAATGTAAACATTTATGGTACAACAGTGTGTAATGTAATTCCAATGAACGAAAAGCTTCTCTGCAAGTCACAAGTCACACTACAAGCTTATCAGCAGTCATTCTTGAAAATATCAATAATATAGGTACCGTAATTGAATTTCAAGTTATCGTTGATTTTTATTATTTTGGTAAGAGAAAACAAATGTTTTCAGGTTATTTTTTAGAGTTTATTTAAAAATCATATACTTAAGTTTCAATGCTCAGGGCATCATCATCTGTGGAGAACTGATGGTGATGATGCCCTGAGCATTGAAACTTAAGTAGGTATGGTTTTTTAAATAAAGTTTAAAAAATAATCTGACGACATTTGTTTTTTCTTACCTAAATAATGGATAAGTTCCACAACATCTCTGATAAAAGTGTAAATTTTATTATTTTGTTTATTAAATGAACTCACTGAGGTGATGAAGGAAAGTTGTGCCCAAATACACCAACATCCAGGCTAATAGGCGGAAAAGCCGCGTGAACCAGGTGAGGTGAGCATGTTGTTGAGACAGCATCATGTACACTGGAACTCTGCCTGGTGCTAGCAAACTGCCTTGCAATTCCGAGTTCACTTGTCTTCCAACTACCGTCACCTTATCATCAACAACAAAAACCCACATATTTAAATCATGCTTATGAGTTAGAGTCATTTTTTTAATGGGCTAAAATAGCGATTTAGAATAATTTTCAAGGCTAGGGACAGGCAAACTAATATTAAGCTGTGGCAGATTCTTGCAGAATACAAATTGGATAAACATGAATGCAGCTCGAGTAGGTAGTGGACACGTTGTGCCAGTGGGCATCAAACACATATGTCAAGCAGGATTCAATATTACTCAGAATACCGTATTTCATGCTGCCAAATAAGCAAGACTTATAAGTAGTGTTACTTAGAGTAGCGCAAGGCATTATGAAAATAAATAAAAGATTTGATGGAAGAATTATTAGTCTTGGCAACCGAGAGGTACCGGATTCAATTCCAGGTCTGGGCACAGTGCACTCCAACAAAGTGAATTCTATCTAGTGTAAGATGAGCCCCAATTTCGGGGGGGGGGAGATATATCACCTTAATTCCCCCCTGGATTCGCCGCAGCCAACTACTACTTTAGGAGTCCTGAATAAGAAATATTGTAGCTTCGAGTACGTACCATAACTTCCCAACTGAAACTGTTATTCTTTAACATTATTAAATTCTCTTTACAATTATTAAATTATATTTTATTTTTTAATAATTAAATTATTAAAATGAATCATTACAATTATTGAAGAGAATCGTTCCTCTAGGTTAAAATTAATCCCCCCCCCCCCAAAATTTGTATGACGCTATTGGCCTTGTAGGCGCCCCTGCTCATGAGGCCGCTACAAAATCTTTGACCATCATCATCTCAGTAAAAGAGAATTTTCGAGCCAATGTTCACTGAAGTTTTTTTATGGAAGGAAATTCCCTGCATGGACTGGTGCAACCCAGCATGAGATAATTAAAATATTTAAAATTTGACTTACTATGGCACCTTGTGGTCCAGCATAGGAGAATTGAACCCTTATATCTCCGACTTCTGGATTCCAAACATCAATACTGTGATAATAGAGACCCAGGTGCAGTTTGATGTCTCGCCGCTCGGGTCTCTCATCACTGGTCACAGCTATGAAGTCTGTGAACCTATCCTTCAGCTCTGTACCCAACGTGTACCTTCCAAGGCGCACCACTTCACTCACATACTGCTCACTTTTCAATGGAAATTCCCTGCAATTTAAATAATTCAAGCCTTATCTATCTCTTGGTAGTATCTATCTATCTTAGGTAGGTAGTCTTCTACTACCTAGTACAAAACAATAAAATTAACGAAGAAATATTACTTTGTACTTGATGGAGTATAACTATACTAGGCCACGAAATATGACACAAAACAGATTACGTAATCGTTACTGATTACATTACCGATACCGGTACGCTTCATCAATAAGACAATCATAATGATTCAGAAATCATTCAAAAGTTTTCAAAAATACTATCATACTGGCTGTATATCGAAGGAGTAGCCTATAGCTGACACCTAAAACAAAAAATTACTTTTTTAGTAGTTTTGAAGGTGATATTGTGGTAGTCTTCTTAATTTCCATTTAAAAAAATTATTTGGTTACCTAGATGATATCTCTCCAGTCTAGAGGCATTCAAGGATTTAATCTCCCCATTATTGTTATTTGTTAAATCTGAAGACTAGGCACAATAAATGGCAAGTATGTCATTATAATAACTAAATACTATAGATTCTATGGATATTAAATTCATTCTGAATTTATAAATTTTTATGAAGTGCTACCAGTGATGATATTTCAATAAAATAAAAATCGAGGTTCCCTTTCCAAAATTGTATTTAATTATTTCATGCATTTGAAATTGAAAAGGGTACCTCTCTCATGTAGCCTACGATATTTTACAGAATAGAATATTAGAAAAGGTAGCTCGATTTCAAATTATATGAATAGTTTTCATAGTAGTATACATTTTTATTATTTATATATTTAGCACATCACCAAAGTCACTTTTGAATAAATGTAAGAGATAAATGCAATAAAAGTAAAATGTGAGAGAGTTAAAACTATCTATATTATTAAAATTATTCATATATTTTCATATATCAATTGTACGGAGTTATGCAGAAAGGAACCAACCCACAATCAGCTTCTTTTGAGATATCGCGTACCAAATATGAAACTGCAATAATACCTCCCATTTTATTATCCATTAAGATATTCTGATTTTGGGATCGTATATGTGCTCTTAATATCATTAACTAGATATTTATATAAAAAAATCATTAATTTCCCATTTTATGGCATTTATGTGGGTTGGTTCCTTTCTGCAAACAACATATCCCACTTTATGTGTTATGCAGAAAGGAACCAACCCACATAATTGCCATAGGAACCAGACTAAAATTTTGTTTTTTTTCAGAGAAAAAGAATCATATGAGGCTAATTTTTTCACTCATGGATTAATATTATAAAGAAAAGTGTTCTGTCAAAATTTCCCACCCCCACCCATCTTGCTACCCCCTCTGCACCCCTCAAAGTTTCCATTTTTAAGGGTTTCTTACATTGAATTTATCTCAGCACTCATTGGAAATAAGAAATCAAACTTTTTCTCATTTCTAAGTAAATTAAATTCTCCTTATTTCATGTCTAACCATTTCATTGTAGCTCCTGCGGTTCAAAAGTTATATAAATGGAAAAATGGAGGGATTCCCTGAATTTCTGCATAAGATTTTAATTATCTTCTAAATGAAAGTTTACAGGATGATTCTACTGGAAATGCCTCTTATGAAACTTGAAGAACTTTTCAAAACCTACATTTTTAATGATAGAACATATATTTCTCTGAAATTGAACGTACGTGTAAGTCAGTTTATAAATGAAAAGCGCTTGGCGGATAGCCTGATAGTATGGTCTATGTCTATCAAGTGAGTACTAAAATACCCCTTTTAATCCACCAAATTTTGTAATAATTCATTTGGGGAAATTATATGGAGTTGATTTTTTCCCCAACTCCCTGGAGTTGATTTATAACTAGCATGTTGGCAAGTGTCCTGTCTGAAGTCCCCACACTACTCCCTCTTATTCAAGAATTCTTATATCACATGTGTCTCGATCGGTACTCTTTAGAGATAAATAGTTGAACTTTGTATCATTATTCAGTGAATTCAATTGGCTTCAACTCAAAATATAGTTTCTATTTTGTGAAGTAGATATAAAATTCTCTAAATGTTTCATATTAGACATTTCCCAGTTTACTTTTATTAGGGAAAGAATGAAAATTTTAGGCAGAAGTCTGTACCTATGTGGGCTTCCATCATACTTTCATGCAAATAACTCCTGAACCACATGAGCTATAGTGAAATGGTGATGACATGAAAAAAGTAAATTTAATTTTCTAAATAATGAGGAGAATTTCAATATCTTATCTTCAATGGTTGCTGAGATACATTCAATGAAAGAAATTCTTGCAAATAGAAACTTTAAGGGTGTGTTGGGAGGGAAGCAAGACGGGTAGGGGTGTGGAATTTTGGCAGAATACTTCTCTGTATGATAGTAATGAATGGTTCGAAAATTAGCCTCATATGATATTTTTCTCTGAAAAAACTAACATTTTAGTCTGGTTCCTTATAATAAATTTCTCATTCCATGGCAATTATGTGGGTTGGTTCCTTTCTGAATGACACATAAAGTAGGATATTTGTTTTTCAGAAAGGAACCAACCCACATAATTGCCATAAGGGTTGATTCCAGTGATTTTTTTTCATCCAAAACAGTTACCTAGGGGTTTATCAACCCAAATATAGAAAAATCAGATTTCTGCATAACCACGTCCAATTATAGTTTATGTATTTATTCCACTTCTACTGTAATAAGTTACGAGTAAAGGAAAAACTAGTTTTTAATTCAAAAAATAACATGCTGTTGGGGATTTCAATATTTCGATGGAAGTATAACTTACTTGCTGATTCAATCGATAAAAAATAGAGTTATTGGATACGATTTGATTTTTGAATCAGGATAGAGAGTTACTTACTTGGGATTATAATGTTCTGCGGTATTGAAGAATCGATTGCTATCAATGAGCTTATCTCTCCATTCAGTGGTGTAAGAAGCTGTGAACGAGGACTCAGCTGTTGGTAGAGTATCATCAACATCTCTGCAATAAAACAATATTGAAACGAAAATTAAGTTTCGTTCACCAATAACTTATTCTAATTCTAAATTATGTTATTAGAAGTTGCAGACTTTTCCTGTTTATCACTATTTCCTTTCTCCCCCAATTGCATCATTCGAAAAACGTGCCTCAATTTCACTAATTACTATTACAGTATTGACCTTGCCACTACTGCTGTCCTCTTGCTCTGTAAATATTCAACATAAGACGCTTGTAGTCATGGCAATTGCAATAATTATATGCTTCTACGACTGCTGTGCTATCATATCTATTTGTTTGACACTTACTTTTTAGTGATCTCCTGCACCCACTGATACATTTGCACGCGACGCTTGAGTTTGACAGCAGGAACTGAAATGCCATACTCAGGCTCAGTTAGGGGCTCGTCCACTTGGATAGGTCCGCATATATAAATCAGCATTCCCTCATTTATATCGTAAATTGGATCAAAAAGGTCAACTTCAATCACACTCTTCAATGTATCATGTAACGAACTGGACATTTCTACAGCTTTCATCTGTACAAAAAATGAGAATCATCCGTCTCAAATCAAGTTTAATACTAATACAAGAACAATACAATTAGTTTCCTATTTTCTTTACAATAGCCGACAATAATAAGCTATCCAAAGAAAATTCCATGAAATAGAAATCAATCTGCTATACGGTATGGTTCATATTATTGAATGCTGTTTAACAGTGTCTAAATTTGGAGGACTTACTTCAATAATAATTTTATATTCAGGCCAATGCAATAACTTCAAATACGGTACTGTAATGTAATATTTTATACACGATCTTACATTTTAAAAAAATTATGAAAAATCCAAGATGGCGGACTAAATTTGTAAAATAACTGATGGGGTAATGTGTTACGTGATTTCGATGCTGAATTTCAAGACAAAATGAATGGTGGAAACCGCACTTTGATAGGTTGAACCGTTTTGGATCTATTAACAGTTTAATAGTGAAGATTTCTGATTTAAAAAATTAAATTACTACTAAACGGTTAGACATACCGATGTGCGGTTCCTGGCATTCGATTTCTCTTGAAACAATGCATCAAAATCATGTATAATATGTCCACCCTCCCATTTAAAACAGTGAAGTTGGATTCAGTATGGCGGATCCAAGATGGCGGAAACATTTTTTTACCACCTGAAAAAGTAAAGGAAAGTGTTATATGAGGTATGGTAAGGTCTCACTTCAATATCTCATGCCGTTTGCATTATATCCAGGTGTGTCACTTTGAGGTTTTCACCCTGTATAACTGGAATATAATATTGTAATATTGCTCTGTTTGGAGTTGGGAATAGAAAGCAAAGAAAGTTATATTTCTTGTTTTGAAAATTATTAGAACGCAGCTGTAAAAATAAGTTACCCTTACGTTTAATTGGACCTTCCTCAGAAGTAACTTACTTTCAAGAAATGATCAATTCTATTCTAATATAAAAATGAATCGATTTGAGTTTAAAAAATATCTGCACAAATTTACAATATATAGGCTATATTCAAAATATATAGAATATGAAAATATGACATCAATTGTGGAATTGTAATTGGCCACTCACGATTGATTATAAATTGATTTGCGGCGGGTCGCCAATACTACTATTAACAGTGCAAAGTTTGGAAACTGCTTAATATTTCTCATTAAAAGGTACCTACTTAGAAGCTCGGTGACCTAGGGGATTGTATAGCCAGTCAAAGCAAAGAAGACATTCTGGAAAGTTGGGAATTAAAATGAATCCAACTCGGTCAATATTGGTTCAAAAATGATTAATTTGATCTCAAATTGTAGAAAACATTCTGTTCACAATTTGAGACCATATTTATAATTTTTGAACCAATATTGACCGAGCTGGAGTCAATTTCCCATCTTGCCAGAATTTCTTCTCTGCTTGGACAGACTATAGGCCTACTAGTATAACAGGCTAAACCTATAAGGGCTATAAGCTCCTCTTTCATGTTGCTAGTGAGAACATAAATAACCTCAAAATTCTGAAATATGGGAAGTAGAAACTCAAAAACAAAATGGCGCTAGAATTACTTGGTTGGAGCCTGGAGAGTAGAGGGTAGAGGGTGGAGGGTAGAGGCTAGTTGGTAGCTTCAACCATCTACCCTCCACCCTCCATGCTATATTTTACGATGTATTACTATGGATGGTGTGTACGTCCTGTAGATTTACTATCTACCCTCCACCCTCTACCCTCCGGCAGTGTGGCCTCAGCCATAGATTGGAGAGCTGAAGAATCATGGCTTGCGCTATTGTTTGTTATGTTTGAAACAGACCAAATTAATTTGAAATATATATTAGTCAATCAGGAAAGACAATAAAATCATAGCCACTATCATTATTTTTTCTAAATTCAAATTAAATAGTCAATTAAATTTCCTCATCATCAGTTGTACAATTCAGGCTTGCTGATGATCAAATTGAGTTGAATACAAACAAACAAATACAAATATTGAAGACACAGTGTCAGGTGAGATGTTGTGATACTTGAACATAATTGAAGAGCACAAAATTGTCTATATCACTGAAAGTTTTTTTATTTGGTACCTACATGCAATATTGTTTTGATGTGTTTACCTACATACAATATTGTTTTGATGTGTTTACACATCATTATGTAAACATAAACACATCGAAACAATATTGTATGTACCAAATAAAAAAACTTTCAGTGATATAGACAATTTTGTCATCACCTGATGTCATCATCAGGTACTGATGATGATGTAAACACATTGAAACAATATTGTATGTACCAAATAAAAAAACTTTCAGTGATATAATACAAATATTAAATAGGCGAAAAGAAACATTCTTATCCAATAAGTCCTTACAAAGATAAATATTTACAGTAGCCTACCTCATTAGAATACAATAACCAAATTCCTGTGACCAGAAGAAGAGTACCAAATATCAGGTTTCCAACGTTTCCACGCATTTTTTAAGGTACCGGTATTCGTTATATAAGGCATCAGTTCAACTGGACGCTCCTTCCATTGCTCCCTTCTGAAATAATAGAATAAAAATGAAAGTGATTAGAGATAGCATACATATTGTTTCTCAAGTGGATCGACAAAAACATTTCACGATGATGTAAACACATTGAAACAATATTGTATGTACCAAATAAAAAACTGTCAGTGATATAATACAAATATTAAATAGGCGAAAAGAAACATTCTTATCCAATAAGTCCTTACGAAGATAAATATTTACAGTAGCCTACCTCATTAGAATACAATAACCAAATTCCTGTGACCAGAAGAAGAGTACCAAATATCAGGTTTCCAACGTTTCCACGCATTTTTTAAGGTACTGGTATTCGTTATATAAGGCATCAGTTCAACTGGACGCTCCTTCCATTGCTCCCTTCTGAAATAATAGAATAAAAATGAAAGTGATTAGAGATAGCATACATATTGTTTCTCAAGTGGATCGACAAAAACATTTCACGATGATTTCTTACACAAATAGTAAGGATAAACGTTCCATTGTACATACGGTACCATAGAAATTTTACTAAGATAACAATGGTATTTTTATAAATCCTATACAGTTTTATAATTATTCAAAAGCTGCATTAAAGTATTGTCCAAAATTGATCAATTCTTATGGGAATCAGCTGATAAATTCAATGGAGCCAGTATGAATTAGTTATAGTATAAGCGAATGCTTAAAATTTAATTTTCCAAACTGAAATTCATAATTATAAATCATTAAGAAATGGGATAAGTTTACTTTATTGTTGACCTGTATTCATATGTGCCTAATACATACTCCGAAGTATCTATAACTTGCCTATATTCATCAGCGAGTGCAAATTGCATTAGGCTATTATACTTTTTCTTCTGATACTAAAAGTGAAATTTAAATGCACTCGCCATTGACGCCTTGCGCCTGTCGGCGATACGGCTAGCTATGGGCCTAATAGACTTGGATTTTGAATGAAAGTAGCTTTTTTGGTTTGTATATCGGATCAAACAGGTGGAATCGTTAATTATTTTGATACCTCTATTTCACACTATAAATTACCATTATTTTAGGCCTTCATTAGATATACTGTTTTGTGTGATGTATCATCTAATTGATACTTATGTGCTCTCCATTTGAGCTGATTAACACAAGAAAATTATCAATGGGGTTTAAATTGAATTTATTATCAATAAAGTAATGAATGAATAAGTAATTTTCAATTATGTTTTTTTTTATTTATTGTTATTATATAGATGAATGAATTTTCATAGTAGGCTACTGAGCTAACCGGCTAGATGGAGCGATTAAATTTGAACACAATTCCAATTAATTATCCATCAGCTGAGAAATGATTATAATCTCAAAATCTGAAAATAAACTGGAAGACATTTTGAATGTGAGATTTTCAACCAGACCACGATAAAGTTGTATCAACATGCAAGTTCCATTGAGAAGATTCTATTATTGATTCTGTTTTTCTGAGAGTGATGCCCACATGGGCTCCTAGGCCTCTGCGTGGTTTATGAGAGGGATGATGATGAGAGATGACAACTGCTTTTTAGGCAGTCGGGACTGACGGCTTATCGATTCCTCCGAAAGACGGTGTGGCTGTATCTATGTGAGCTGTAGTCAAAATCTGTTCGTCGTCAAGGATCGAACTCGGAACCTCTGGTTATAAGACCGGCATGTTGTCACGTACTTCAACGAGCCACCCAATTATCGATTCTATTTTGATTCCACTATTTATTTCAAGTATAGCTACAATTGAATTTTTTGTTTCTTTTATCACAATTTAACACTTCATTATTTTCAAATATACAATTTATAATATTTCTACTTTTCACGGTGTTAACCACCTGATTAAAATTAATGGACTTACGAACAACCAAGCTTGTCTGTCTGATGATCTAACACTTAAAATTTCCTTATTACTAAATTTCATGATAAATTCTATCTTCTATCATGTGTTTCTATACCGGTAATAAATGTATCTGATTAGCAATGTGAGCTATCATGTTGGCTGTGATCCTATAGTTATATTAGAAAGCATCCTCTAAATGTAAAACATTAAAAATATTACATAAATATAGGCCATACGTAGATGCTTATTTCAAAGAGAGACATTCCAATGATGAAAAATCTAATTGACGCGTATGACAGTAAGTACGCTACATTTATATGCATAAAAACAGACAGACGAAAGAAAATGCAAGTCACTCACGGTTGATAAATCAATAACTTAGTGTAGGTGGCTGAATTGCGGACTGAGGACTGCGCTGCGCTGCACTATGGGTGGGCGTGCGCATGCACGCAGATCAATACCCCCGCTAGTCGCGACCGCCACTACCACTGCACATAACCTCCTTACTCACATGTTTCACTCACAAATAGAATACTAGCCTATAGTGAATACCACACTGTCTTATGTGAATAGGAGCGCCGTTTATCTACAGTAATTACATGAAATTGACCACCGCTCTTTCTCACACATATCTGACTTACCACATAGGCCTACTACATAGACGCAGTAGTGCAATTTGAGGTTTAAAACTATTATATTGCCTACCTAACATTCCTAGCTACTATTCGATCAACTTCAATCGATAGCCTATTACATTCCCTTCATATAACAGTTGCACTTAAACAGAAATATTATTTCACAGTAATGATTTGAGTGTTTTATGCTCCGAACCTCTTCCAGATCTGTATGGGCTCTTTGCATCAAAAACCATCATCACAGAAAGGTAATAATTGCTTCAGCAGGTCAACATTTTAATCTATTGATAGCCAGAAGGTGTCATTGTTTCTCTATAAAAATGGAAAAAATATTTGGTACCGTACCGTACAGGTTCTCAAATAATTTATCCTATCAGCGATTTCTATTTTGGAAACATCACTCTATTTCCATTACTAATGCACAAGTCTAGGGATCAGGAGAGCGTCATTCTCAGTGATAAGAAAATTGTTACATTGAAAGTAAAAATATTTGACATTATCTCTTTGCATGTGAGTTTGAAATCTTCAACAATAAATTTCTACTCTATGGAAAATCTTAAATAAAAAATAGAAAATCAATTCAATTCAATTTTATTTTTCCAAACATAATACAATGGTAAAATATTCATAGCATGAAACATAATATGATAAGATATAACAAAAATATACAAAAAATACTAGTTACCAAAAAAGCTAGCTCCCACAACTAAAGATCCCTCTATGCTTACGGAAAAGTCTACAAGGTAGAACCTGAGCGTAGACTTTATTTGCTAAACATTTATTAATTACAAACTAAAACTTGAAAACTACGTACCGTACATGTAACCAAAATAAGGACGAAGAATAAGCTAGTAACGCACAAACAAATTTTTTAACCAATAAAGAGTACCTAAGTACCGTATCTATGAAATTACTTCTTCAATTTTATTTGCTCTTACCCATTCTTCAATTTCCAAAATAAGTTTCTTACTCCTGCTCATATTGTCAACAAAATGAGTGGGAAAAAGATTTATGAGACTCTGTGATAGGTACCTACGTGAATTGTCTTCTGCACATATACAAATCTTGATTGAAAGTTCTGAATCTAATTGGACGTAAATTCAAAATGTTTTCTCGAAGATGAAATTTATTTTTATTCTTTCTCATGTAGATTATGAAATTTTTTATGTTGAGCTGTCGAACAGTTAGCACCCTAAAATCATTGGAAAGATCGCATGCGGGATAAATTCTGGGTTCGCCTAAAATAGTTTCAATAATATATTTCTGAATTATGAATAGTTTTCCAAAATCCGCGTTCAAAGCTCCACCCCAAGCCCGTATTCCGTATTGTAGAACAACTTGAGCATAAGAGAAGTATATTAATCTAGCTATTTCTAAGTTATTTACTTGTCTGATTTGATTGTATATTTGAATATAAGAAATTCTATTTTTGAGTACACAAGTTATTTATACGAGTGTTCCACCTCAGATATAGATCCAACAAGATTCCTAAATACTTTACTTGATCCTTCTTTTGAATTTCCGGACAAAAACAATTGTTTGTTAATAGTTGACACTTGCAGTTAGTTTACTTTGTGTATTTTTAATACTTTCTATTTCACGAGCTTGAGAGAATGTAAGCTTTCTAAGAGAGAATATGATTTTTTTCATTATTGAGTCATCTAGAAATAAATGTAAGAAAGCATGGAGTGTGATTAATTCAGTAACCAAATGTAAACGAAAAGAATGCTCTTTAATATTACCCAATGAATTAAATAAATTTTGTGTTCAGTCTGTATGTGACATTCGTAATAGTATTGTAAGGCCTCTTAAGACTGCGTCTGAAATTTTGAATCAATGTGCCATAAATTGTAGACCGAGGGGAATGTTATCAATCAAAGATGTAAAATTGGAGACGATATTAGAAATAGTTAATAATTTTAAAGCCTCTGACAGTATAGATATTTATGATATTTCTAGTAACTTGCTGAAACAGATCATTCTTCCTATACTGGTTCCTCTAACATATTGCATTAACAAATGCTTGCGGGAGGGTATATTTCTTGATCTACTTAAGTTATCCAGGGTCGTGCCCATTTATAAAAAAGGGGAAAAATCTTGTCCTTCAAGTTATCGTCCGATATCCCTAACGCCAATTATGTCTGAAGTATTAGAGTCAGTTATATTCACTTACAGCTCTGTGAATTTCTGAAAAATCATGACATACTCTCCAATGAACAATTTGGTTTTAGAAAGGGTCGATCAACTCATGCGGTGGATACAATGATAAGGAGGGTGCTCCAGGCTTATGAGGAGAGAAATTTTGCACAGGCTACTTTGTGCGACCTCAGCCGAGCATTTGACTGTGTAGAGCATGATACACTGTTAGATAAGCTGATTTTTTATGGGATTGTTGAGAGTAAAGATTATAATATTTTCGAGTCATTCCTCAAAAACCGTAAACAGATAGTGTGCATAGGGAAAGAAAAATTAGAAATAATTGAAATAAAGCATGGGGTACCGCAGGGCTCAGTTTTGGGACCATTGTTATTCACTCTTATGATTAATGATTTACAATCATATATGAGTGCTCATACCATCCTATATGCGATGATACAACTTTTTTCAATGTCAGTTCAGATCTTAACTTACTAAAAACCTTGACCAAAGACAGCATATATCAAGCTTCAATCTGGTTTCGAGCAAATCGGTTTCTTCTTAATGAAGATAAAACACAACAAAATCTATTTGCTTTGAGAGATATACCAGAAGATGGCAATATGAATGTCGTGAAGTTTTTAGGCATAGGCTAATGGTTGATGGTAAATTATCATGGAAACCTCATATCAACTACATTAGTTCTAAACTGTCTAGAGTTGTATACTTATTAAGAAATTTGAAGAATCATGTTCCCACGCCCTATGTAAGGTCAGCATATACTTCGCTTTTTTCAAAGTATTGTATCCTACGGTATTTTAATTTGGGATAATAGTGCACACATTGGGGAGTTATTGATACTCCAGAAGAAAGTTATCAGGATAATCTCGAATTCCAATAGACTAGCTCACTGTAAACCCTTATTTGTAGATTTGAAAATCCTTACGCTTATTAATCTTTACATTTTCACAGTTCTATTATATACGAAGAAGAATTTGTTAGAGCACCGCCACAGAAGGGATATACACTCTCACCATACAAGAGGAAATAGGCATATTGACATCCCCTTTAGCAGGCTATCCAAGGCAAAGAATAGTTATAAAATTTTTGGAGTTACTTTATTCAATAGACTACCACAGGTTTTGATGGAGGCTCCGTATAACTTGTACAGGCAAAAACTGTATTCTTGGTTAGTCAAAAATCCTTGTTATTCCATCAACGAGTTTCTCGAGCATCCAATTACTTAACTATAACCAGGATATCTCGATTTAAATTGAGAGTAAGGTCTTTCACCAATAGCTTAAGTTTATGTATGATTACAATTATTTTATTGTATAAGTTGAATTATTAATATGCTGATGAAAATAGTTATTGTTAGATTTTCAAATTTCATTTTTTCTGTTGACAAAAATTCAATATTATTGATTGACGTTGCCCATAACATGTTATTTGTTTCTTGGCAATAAAATTATATTTATTTATTTATTCATTTATTTATTTACTTGAGGTTGAGATTGGGCATTGCATGGGTGAGAAAGTCATAAACACGCTCTTTGAAGCATTCAATGTTAAAAGATGTTCATCAAGCCATGATTACGCTACTCTGAGACCATTTTCAGCGCTAAGACGCACATCCTTCCAAGAATTTCCAGAGAAAGTAAGATCGGTGTCATCAGCAAATGATATGATGCTACAGCTTTCAATGTCAATCTTGAGAAAATCATTAATATACACTTGGAAAAGTATTGGTGATAGGACAGTGCCTTGAAGTAGACCATGTTTTGTAAGTTTTTTATTACTTGATAAATTATTTAGTGTATAAATTAAATACAATAATTTTATAAATAATTCACTTGTAGCCTAATCAATAGTTTTCAGGATAGAACAAAAAATTCTATTGTTAGCGAGTGATTGGTTGCATTTATTTGTTCATCACAGAAACAATAAAATGGATACTTGGTAAATAATAATTGATGGGGTGAAATTATTGTTTTTGAACAGGTGGTGCATGATTCGTGGGAGGCTGTTTGCCTTAGGACTTTTGATTGCAGTTTATCTTGTAGGCGTGCTTCTTCTTTCTTCTGTTACCCTTCAAAATCAACAGCACAAGGTAATGTAATCTGGATGTTCAAAAATAATATTTTATATTAAAATATGGCTTGAAAGATAGGCTACTATAATTTATAAATATAATTATATAGTCTTCGTAATAGATAAAAATTTTTATTATTTTCTAATATAACTTTAGCTAAGAAGTAGATTTTCTTCAAGTTTGTTGAATATATATTTATTTTATTGTAATGTACAATCAATTTTATATCTTGGTTGCTATTATAAAGTTTCTGTTATATTGAATATGCCAAACCCCTTCAATGAGTGATAGAGTATGAAGAATAATTTTTAGTTGTTACTGTCATGCATCGTTCATTAATAAACTTCTTTTTGGATTTGTTAGTTGGTGGTTTATGTGTTTTTTAAGTTTGGCCATAGTATTATTATATTCCTCATTTCAGAAAACTCTGACTCTATCAAAACTAACTTGGGAGAGGAAAAGTTCAGTCTATGCCCAGTTTTCCCTTTCGATTTCAATATATTTTGTATAAATGTATGAATAAATTACTCGTAATATACGTATAAATAAACTAATACCGTTTGAATTGATATTTGTTGCTATACTATGATGTTTTTCAAACTCAATTCACATTCATTAAATATTTCATTAATTGAAGACTTTCACATTTATTCAAGTATAATGTCCGTAGCTGTACCTACATTATAGCAGAGAACAATGGATATTCAAATCAAAGTGCAATACTTACAAATGGTTGACAGGGTGGATTGGATAGTGGAGTGGCGCTAGACTGGTGTCGTCCGCTTCATTGGTTGGAATGGCAGCCTGCAGCTGCTGCTGTGACTGCGCGGCCCGTCATTGCGCTCGCTTCGTTCCCTGGCAGTGGCAACACCTGGCTGCGCTACCTGCTCCAGCAAGCCACTGGTCAGCTCCAAACACTAATATTAAATATTTCACAAACATTATTTACAACCTCATACACAGTGACGGTTTCAGGCATGGGCTGGGTGGGCAGCTGTCCCCCAGTTTTCATGGATTTTCTTAAAAAACGTTACCCACTTAGTAGCCTACTTTACTTTATTGGAACAACACTATATTAATATAGAGTTACACTCGATGTGTGATTTTTTTTATTTGAAGATGAAATGGAATTCAGTATTTTATAGTTTATTCTTATGGAATACTGTAAATGTATACTGTCCATAATTTTGACTTATTAAGCCAAGTGAGTGTCCTCACCTATAATTTGGTACTGTATCTAATAGCTAAAGAATCTTTCCGATTTCTACTATCAATAAGGGCCAAAACTTCTAAACATAATAGTATTTCAGAACTATTTATGAACATTTTTTGGGGAAACCCCCACAGACCCTAGGGTATATTTTGTATACAGATAGAATATTGACATATTTTTTAGTCTTTAACGTTTGATGAAGGCTTATTGTATGAGAATACCAAATTAAAATCAATTTGGCAGTGAGTAATAATTGTAACTATGTTCTAAATGAAGTATCACAAATTTTCAAAGACATCAAGAATATCAATTCAAAAAACCTTCAAATATACTAATATATTTCTTTCCCGAAGAATGACCCCCGCATACTGAAGAAAGGAAGGAGGGAGCTCCAGAGACTATTTTTCAGGAAATACAACTCACCCCCCCCTTCCCAGCCAACTGAAAAATCACCCCTGAGGCTGAGGGCCGTGTCTTATAAAGATTTGTTTGTTTGTTTCTTGTTTATGAGGGTGAAGCCCACATAAGCTCATAGGCTTGTGCGTGGGTAATGAAATGGATGATAGATGACGACTACTTTTTAGGTAGTCGGGACCGACGGCTTATCGTCTCCTCCGGAAGACGGGGTGGTCGTATCTATGTGATTGTGCTGTGGTCAAAAATTGTTCTCCGCTTGGGATTCGAACCAGGGTCCACCTGGTTATCAGACCGGCGCTTTATCACTCCTCCAACGAGCCATCCAATTTACAATCCAACTTACATTTAATTATAATCTTACTTATAATTCGTGGATTTTCTGGGCGTTTCTCTCTCATAAACGTTTCCAATAAACGTAAGTATCCAATGTACAGTATCAGCTGATCAAAAAAAAAAAAAAAAAAATGACATGAAACCATTTCACCTCAAGTAAATAGAATCTCGGAATATTCCAATTCTATTCCTTTTAAACCAAAACTTTCCTCCTAATTTAATGATTTTAATATATAAATTGATATATTATTATGAATATAAATATCGATCATTATTTTTATAGTGAGATTTGAATAGGAATAATTTTTGTTGTTAAAATATTATCATAACCTACAAAGAAAATCGTAATATGAAACCAAGTCAGAACTCAGAAGACCCTAACCTTGTAATCTAAAATGGCCGCGATGGTTTGAGTTTGAACAGCTGATATCGTGAATTTGTTGTCTGCACCAATGGGATTTCCTATTCCACTTGAACCATTGTGGTCATTTTGGATTTGAAGGTTAGGGTCTTCTAGTGAGTCTTGGCTGATTTTTTTTTTGTTGGAATTTTGAAGTAGTAATATTTCATAGAGGAATTGGTAATATTTATCTTCTCTTACTGATATCAAATATATTTTTCACACACATCTTGAAAGTTTATGACAGATTAATCCTCCACTTTTGGATACACTAGGCTAAATTGGATACTGTCCAACACATGTTCAATGTAGCCCCAAGAGTATAGCCTATAAAATCAATAAAATTATCCATCCTTTACCTCAAAATAGCATCTGGTCAAGTTGATGCTTATAAACAGTCTGCAGTCTACATTGTTTACCATGTACAAGAAATAATGTGGAGCGTAGTCTCAAAAGTGTAACTACAGTTCTTTAGTGTGCCAATGTGCAAACATTTTCAAAAGAACACTGAACATGTAGTTTTCTTTGTAAGCTTGGGCATTGTTTAATGTTGTACAGGAGTTTACACTGGATCTGTGTACAAGGACTACGGCCTACTGAAGAACGGCTTTGCAGGCGAGTCAGTGACCAACGGCAGTGTAAGTGTGGTGAAGACGCATGAGTGGGGGGGACCGGCCCGGGCTCCCTTCCAGCGGGCTGTGCTGCTTGTGCGGGCCCCTGCTAACGCTATTCACGCTGAGTTCAACCGCCAGAGTGCAGGCCATGTTGGCTTTGCTTCACCGCATCGCTACACTCGCAACAATGGCCGATGTCAGTAACATCACAGAAAAACCAAATCTATAGCTAACTTTATCTAAATTTAATCTAAAGCTAGATTTAGCTCATCTGTCGTAACATGTAAAGCTCTCTTACTTGAGTCATCATTAATATAATTTGAAGTGGCTGCACTTCCAAAATCACGTAGGCTATGCCAATTCCAATATACATGTCTGTCAACTATTAATGTCTGCAATATTTGTGTCGCCCGGGTTGACATAACCATTTCCACTGTAGGCTTAAGTTAGCTGCTTGTCATATCGCCTCGTTACTGTCGGTGGCGGCTGGTGGTTTTTAAAAGTGGTGATTTCAATGACCACTTTAAGTTAGGCCTGCCCTGAACGGCAAGAATTCATTATCATTTTCTAAATTCTAGTGCTCTTTTTGGGCCGTTTTTTAACGTCGAGATGAATAATCTTTGTTTTGAAAAAAGGAAGTTATCAAACTTTGTTGTGGACTGATCAGATATCACTGGAGATAGAAACTGTCCAAAAATGTCGTTTTGAAAATCGCACAGCTTGTCGTTGGTGTACTTTTGTGGCATCCCTAGCAAGCGCTGGGATATCTAGCAGAGTCACCGGATACATAACTATAATTACTGCCGCAACATAGCCTAACTACAAATCCGGGACCCCATCTAGCGCATACGCCATGTAGTACGAATCTATACATGCTCTAATCGATATAGATAGCCTATATGCAGATGGATAATGTTGCAGATTAACTTCAACTATGGCTGTCTGTAGGAAAATATTGAAATTCACAACGTGAGGAGCATAGGGATAGGACTGCTCTGTTTACCAATCTTATAGCGGTCTTTTGCCTCTTATTCTCAATATTACACGGCCACGTTGCAGCCAGCCTGCAACATAAAGCCCAATTCACACACACAGGACTGTGCTAGTGTCTTACTAGTAGCATAGGGTACTAGTGTCGCGCGCAGACTGTGTTAGACCACTATCATTCACACATATAGGACCGTACTAGTGTTGGACTGTTTGGCACAATGCTTAATCACAACTACTCACTCTCTCCAAAATTGGAGATGGATGGATTTTGATTTCAGATTCAGCGCCCTCAAATTACTATTAATCCCCATGTGAACTAAAAAATAATCAAAAGTGGGGATTTAAAAAAATCAGATTGAGCATTTCAAAAATAATTTTGTAATTTGTCATCTCTGATTCAACAGAACTCAGTTTAAATGTTTTTAAATTGACTAGGTACTGTCTGAACAAAGTACCTTCTAATTACAGCTTAAGTAGCATCTCTAGGATAAAGGATAAACCAAGTTTAAACTTTGTCAATAACTCTCTTGATTTCAAAAACAATTAAAGTGTCTACCTATATTCCACCATAATAACCTTGGACCCAGAGTGCTCAGGATGCACTCTTGTGGTGATCCATTCTCAAATGAGTGTAACTGTCCTGCTATAGAACAAGTATTTACTTACAAATATCTTGGCATAATACTTGATCACAAGTTGAGTTGGGTGGCCTATGTGCAGTACCTCAGACAAAGGTTGCAAAAAATGAATTATGCCTTTGCACAGCTGGGAAGGGTCCTGAGTGCTGCACACTGTTGGCCTCAGTGGCGCTTCGTGGATTTTTGAGCTTGTAGGAACTATATAACCTATGTAGGTTCTATATTCTATAGAACTACAACACCCCCCCCCTCCACCATACCATTGGACCCTAACCAACTTAGGGTCTAATGCCTTAAATTCAAGCCATACTTAAATATTTTATAAAAACTTGCTCTATGACACATTTATATTAACTTTTATTGAATTGATGGTACATAGGCTAACTTATTTTCATAAAAAAATTAGATTTATAAATTACTGCATGATAACTACAAAAATGTTGGTGGTTCTTCAACCGTGCAACCAGTATAGTCTTGTCAAGCAAAGAAGTCATTTCTTCAAAATGGTAACTGTTCAATGCTGCAATCAGTTAAAATGTAAATAATCTCACTTTAACAATCCAATTTCTAGATCTGTGCATGCGTACTTGCACTCTTGCTTCAATCGACGATCGGCCATTTTGAATGAATGTCTTCTTTGGTCGACTAGACTATTGCCGCCGCCACTGTAACATTCAGAGGCAGAAAAAGCACACATACCTGAGAAGCACCCATCACTAAAAATGGTAATCTTCTCACTCAGTGCACAGTGCTACTCAAATGCCTTCAATAGTTAACTTGCGAATAACTCAACAACTGACCGCTGCTCTCAATTTATTTAGAAACCAGAAATTTTTTATTTGCAAAATTACATAGAACAAAAATTACAATAAAATTGGATTTGGTGTCAAATGGGTTTGCAAAACCTGTGCATGACACAAATTTAGCTATTTGAATTGAGAAGAGTTGGCTTTGTCAGACAAAGTTGAGTAGAAAATTCAATTTTAGTTCAATCCCTCATGTCACCGACCGTAAATTATCTTCGTACAATGAATATTAAGCCGTTTCCAAACTTTTCAGCCACTCGGTATTAACGCTTATATTTTATTTTAAATGAAGCAGAAATTAACATTGATATTGTGTATAATAGCATGTTGATTGGATGCACGAATGAATACAAGACTAATAGATTGATAAGACCAAATAATGTGTGTGTAACTTATAATAGCCTAATGTTTGTTGCACAGATTGGCACCAATTCGTAGTGGATAAACTATCGTCATGGAAGAACATGAATTTGGACTGGGTGAGGAACTTTGATGGGCCAACACATGTGGTTTTGTATGAGCATCTAGTGGAAGACGTTGAAAGCACGCTAAGGAAACTGATTGAATTCATTCAATTGCCAATTGATGAAAAACAAATGCAGTGCGCTTTGCAGCGGCGAGAAGGCATCTACAGACGTAAGAGGCGCGTCTTCCATCTCGATCCCTACACCACTTCCATGAAAATTATGCTGCAAATTGAACAGGAAAAAGTTTTCAATGAAATCAAAACACGCGTCAAACAGCTTTAGCTGCTTTAAGCTTGTAACCACATAGTGACCTAGGTAGGCCTGCTGTAGACTATAAAGCCAGGCCTATTTATTATGCTAATAAAAATTCGAACTCAAGTGATTTAGGTAAATTTTAGATACGGTACTAGGTTAATTTTCTACTATTGAATAGATTATAGCCCACTCAGATTACGGTATCAATAAAAATGGATTTTTTCAAATAGAATTATATTATTATACAAAGCAATTTTATTCCATACAGTATTTTCAATGTGCCTGGAATAAGAAGTATTCTACTATTGAGCCGGCTTGCTGGAGCTCTTGAAAAAGTTAGATAAGAATGAATAATAATAATAATAATAGAAAACCAACAATAATATTGATAATTAGGTAACATAGGCCTACTGCACTAAGAAAAGTATATCTGGAATAGAAGTGCATAGTAGTTTATGCAACGGTTGTATGATGAGAGCCTTTAAAGCATGAGTGAGATGTAAGAGTGAGACACAAGCAGCGAGCATAGCAAGTGCTCTAAATATCTCACGAGTGCTTTGAATGCCGAATACGACGGTTGCATACACCATTTTATCAACAACCACCAGTGTAGTTATCAGTATCAGACCAGTAGCTTATAGCTGTAGACCACCAGTATCAAGACATCTGTAAGTGTACTATAAAAATCAACATACTGTATATTAACCTTCTTCTTTTGTCTTCATCCTACTTGAACTGTTGATGATAATTAGCTTATAACTTAGTGAATATGCTAATAATAGCATATCAGTCAGTGCCACAAAACGCATTCAACAAGCAACAAAATCGTGAGTACTGTTGTAAAAGTGAGAGTTATTAACATATTTAATAGGTTATTATTGTATTCATAACCATCTATCATCTCTCAGACCTTAATGTACCTATCAATTGTATGGAAAATGGTGGAAGCAATCGCCATACTCCAAATTCATGATTTCATAGCATTATTGTGGAAAAATCATATTGAAAAAGTTAGATATGAAATGGTGACGATTTTAAGAAAATTTCATTTTTTGCGCTATATATGTCCACTTGTAGTACTCAAAATGCTTTATTTTTTGCTGGTGGAGTATAGACTCCAATATACAGATTGACATGCTGGGAAGGTACTTACATGACAACAGTACCTATTTTTTATTCACAAAAAATCTAATTTGAGTAATTTCATAAGGGAAGAAGATTTTGATCCAAACCTCTCTTTACATCCCTGAAGATTTTGATCTTGAGACACCTATATATTTTTAAAGTTCTCAGAGTTCTTTACATTATGAGCAGCAATGTAATAGGTGAAACTAATATATATAGTCAATCTCTGAGAACAACAAACCAATTAGAATTAGAGTACCAAGACCTTATAAAGAATCTTTTCCTTATTTAGCACCAAAGCTATTTAACTTGCGTTACCATCCTCTTGTCTAGATTATAAATTTGTAATTGATGTTAAGGAATGGCTTCAATCATCTAATATTGAGTTGATGTAGAGAACATGCTACAGTAAAATTATTGTGTTCAAGTTTTTCAGATTTCCATCTTTTTTAGATCTAGGTAAAAATGAAAATAAAAATAGATCCGTACTATAATTAAAATTGAGTAATTAAGGCTTCTCTGTACCCGCCACAGCATTGTTTTGTTTTTCTTTCATTTTAATAAATAAAAGTGTATGGCTGCTTCAACACAGACTGTAAACGTCTCAGAAGCAGTGTATTCCACAAAACAGATATATTTTGGTAAGGCAAATAACTTCAATATAAGAACTTAATGATTATGTTTATGTAATTCTTATTCAGATGATTTTTTAATAAAATAATTAAAATATGTTATTCTTATTTAGATAAGTTTTTGAATAATATACTTAGAGCGATGATTTAGTTTGATTGTTTATTTTTGTCAACGTGTAATGAAATAGTAGAATTTATTTATTTCTTTATTTTATTTTGGTTATGTTGACAAAAAAATCATATGTTTTATCATAAAAATAATTTTTTGTACATTTCATAGGAATGTTCACAAAGTTGACAATGAATTACACTTGCGGTTTGTCTTGTTTTATGTAAAAATAATGTGGCATAATTTCTTGAGAATTTAATAATCTATTTTAAATGGGTTGTCTGTGTTGTGTTTGTGATTGTGAATATTCAACTATGATAATTAAAATCATATTTCTATTCTCACGTTACCTGAAAACAAACTGTCAATAGGTATACAGGGTGTTTCAGGAGGAATGTGCAATACTTCTCAGGCTGACTCCTTACACCAAGTAGACAAAAAAGTTCCATGAGACCAACCCCCAAAAACGCTTTTTCACCGAGATAACAATGGCGAAAAATTGAGATTTTTCAGAATATATTAATTTTTCTAATTTTTTAGTGGCTTTAGTGAGGTCCCAAAATAATCAATTCCTATGTAAAATTAGCTGAGGAATTCAATGAAACCAGTTCCAAGTTTGTAACTTCAACGGTTATTGAGATAATTGGAAAAATATGCTTAAAAAACGAAATTTTTCAACAATAAGGGTTATAACTGGATAAGGAATCATATATTTGTATTTTTTATTAATGGAAGTTGATGAGAGTTGGATTCTGAAGAAAAAGTTAAATGGCGGCAATTGTGTAAATCTTACCCAAATCTCAGAAATAGCGATCAAAAATCGCAAAATTCAACAAAACATAGCACAAGTGATAAATTTGTATTTAGTAGTGATTTTGCAATTTTTGATCGCTATTTCTGAGATTTGGGTAAGATTTACACAATTGCCGCCATTCAACTTTTTCTTCAGAATCCGACTCTCTTCAACTTCCATTAATGAAAAATACAAATTTATGATTCCTTATCCAGTTATAACCCTTATTGTTGAAAAATGGCGTTTTTTAAGCATATTTTTTCAATTATCTCAATAACCGTTAAAGTTACAGACTTCAAACTGGTTTCATTGAATTTCTCAGCTAATTTTACATACGAATTGATTATTTTAGAACCTGAGTGAAGCCTCTAAAAAATTATAAAAATTAATATGTTTTGAAAAATCTCAATTTTCCGCCATTGTTATCTTGGTAACAAAGGGTTTTGGGGGGCTGTTCCCATGGAACTTTTGTGTCAACTTAGTGTAAGGAATCAGCCTGAGAAGTATTGCACATTCCTCCTGAAACACCCTGTATATGCTTTTGCTAAGGCCAAAGTCAAAGAGCACTCAAACCACCACCACCACCAAGTCATATTATGTTGGAGTGGAAATAATAAAAGTCAGGGTATTAGACATAAAATAGTACAACATGAAAATTAAGAGACTATCAAACTGATAGCTCAGTCACTATTCTTTCCAGCCACGGTATTACCTGGTCATCTGCCTTGTGTAGTTCTGCTAGTCCCCCTTCAAAGCCAAATAGAGGACAGTTATTCACTATGTGGGACATGGACTGCGTCTCACCACACACACATGATGGATCCTTGGATCCTCAGAAACTGTCAATAGACATATTGGTAAGAAAAGTTTCCATCAAAATTTTGAAGTGAAAGACAGTTTGAGATTGGCTCTCAAACTTGTAAGCCAAAGGAAAAAAGCAACTGGAAATATTGGTGGATAGGTTCAGAGACGGAAGATATTTAAAATGAGCAGCAAGTAAAGTACAAACATGTTAGGGAAAACTAATTGGAATTTGAGTGTCATGAATTTCTATTTTTCACATAGAATAAGTCAGATTCTAGTTTGAAATTCATCATATTGTAATGATTTTTAATTTTATATTGGATATTTATTATATTGGAATATCATAATGTTTAACAATAAAAATATGCTACTTCTGTCTTATTACTTCTGAAGAATAGCAAGTTGAACTATTGCTATTACGCTTGGCTAGGCTCATATTGCTGCCATCTTGTTTTGTACATTAAGGTCTGTAGAATGATAGAAGGTTATGGTATATTACACCAGTAGTTTTGAAAACGTCGTTTTGCAATGTCAAGAATAGGGAGCTTTCCACACAAAGCAATCAGCTGAGGCTGGAAAGGTGAAGTATTTGCAATGTTGTGAAGGTTTTCAAAATGAGTTGTGTATTTGTGTTCTTGGTACACTTTATAGAAAAGCTGATTAGAATTAGATGAAAAAGTTTTTATAAATGCAACATACAAATTCAACTTGCTGAATTCCATATTAGTAATTTCAGTTTTTTTGTTTTAAAATAAATTCAGGATTCTAATTTCCACGTAGGTTATCAAATGCTAAAATCAATTCTCAATCAAAACAGAAGGTTAGGCATGAAACAATACAAAACAGAAATTATTGCTTGAAGAAAAACATCTGCTCAACCGTCAGATAGTCTGATGCAATCAGCTGGAAAATGTTGAAATTAGTCAACTTACCTGTTCAGTCAACCAATTTGCATGGAATGAGCTGCCAAGTCAATGGAATATTTTGTTGACAGCTGATTTTTCCTATCTTGTACGGCTATAAGGCCCAAATATCAGCCATTTATTCCGCACTGGTGTGGATGCCTGTCAAAGTAGACCAAAACTGGCTATACTTTCTATCGAGTGTACCAAGAAAGTCCAGTATATTAAACTACAAGTTGGCAGGCTTGCTACGCTTGCATTCTCCATCTAGCAAGGGGGCTCCGCCTCCTGGACCCCCAACAGTCTATCAGCAGTAAGTGTGTTAAGCAGGCCTGCAAAACCTCTGTCAGTGTCAGCTGAGACAAACAGGCTCGCTTTGCTCGCCTGCAAATTCCATTCAAATGGGTTTACTTTGATCATTATATCACTAAACAGGGTCCTTTTTAGTAATCATTCTGAATTAGTTCTTCTATTATTACATCTCCGTGTGTAATACCAGTCAAAATTATTTATCTATGGTGAACTAATATTGTTTGTTTTCTGAGGGATAAGTTGAGAAGGGTTAATTTTTAGCAAGATACAATTATTAACAATAGAAAGCCCTACAAATTCAGATCTAGTCAGGAACCTCCCCTGTTAAGAGCTCTCTTCTTACTAGACAAATACTACAGCGGTATCTTTAATATAATGCATTGTATTAATTTATTAATTTGATGACAAACACACATTTGCAAGGAAGAACAGCCCTTGGTATTTCCAACACAATTTTCATTTGAATAATAGTACAAAATTTCAGGTTATAAGTCCAAATTTCTGTTTCAGCCAAAGGTTTATCACTCATTATTCAATATTATTTTAATAAATTATTCAATTTTACTGTTGATTTGAAGTAAAAAATAAAGTTGAAATAACATAACATATACCCTAACCTATAACCTGTTATAGTAATCATTCACTGTGTTGATATCAAATTATCCAATAAATTACTACATTGAAGCTGGAAATCAATATTGCTAGTTGGAATAAATTGATATGCTTTCAATTCAGAGAGGCATAGCCTCAAAACTGACTTTGGGCTATCTCTCCTTGCAATAAAAACTGTTTCCCTCCCCTACTCACAAAATTGAACCTTTAATGACAAAAATATACAGTATTTAAAACTTATATTTAACATTGCATGACTGAATATTTTTTCACAAAAAAATACTCCACGAGTCAATGATATAGAATAATATATACCGTAATGAATGTAAAATTCCTTCTTCTTGCCCACCTCCCACTATCACATAGGCCTAGCCCAAAATAGCAGTTATAAAACTAAAAAGTCAAGGTATGCTGAAGATAAGTCTCAGTGCCTCAAATGCATCCAAAGATTAACAAAATTTTAAAGTGAAAATTTATAATGTAATAGTATATTACATAATGAGTGTGTGAAAGGCATTTCTACAAACAAATAATTATATGTTCACAAACAAGCCGTGAGGCAAGTTTGGGAAATATTTATGAGTTTGTAAACCTTCCCACACAAATTATGTACCGTACATTTCTTTTTGTCATACTAGTCTGAGAAGGATTTATTAAAACCTCAAACAACTGAAAACATTAACTGAAGCCAACATAACCTCAACACAACAGCTAACACAAAAGCACTCAGTGAACTGTCATGGTGGCTCATTTGACTTGTTAATTCATATGTTAGAATTTAGAAAAAACAGCTGGACTTTTAGTGCTGTAATGTCATCATGATGATGATTAGTGCTGTAATAATAATCATCAATATGATTATTCCCACATTCAGAACAGCTGATGTTTGATTCTCTGAAAACAGCAATTTCCCAAACGCAAATTTAGCTTGGAAAGTTATCCATTACAATCATATGAGTATGGCGAAAATTTATTAGCAAATGCGAATCAAATAATGTTGGAAGAATAACAAGGGAACATATATACAGAACTCAAAAAAAAATACAACACGTACGAGAATATGAGCAAAATATTCAAACAGTGTGTTTGTCAAAGCTGTGGCTGCCTAGCTGACCGTGGCTAACCGGTAGCCACCGACAAGACCGGAATACGATTTGCTTCGGCTGCAGTATCTCTGTGATGTCAACAGTTACTTCACAGCTATGCGAAAACGTGCTCTCCATGTGGTTCTATCAGCTGGTTTCAAAATGAAACATAGAAGATGGAATGGAATCAGAACCAGTACTGAAAGGTAATAGGCTCTTTTTCACATCCCTGAGAATCGCGATGACGTCATAGTTTGCACTACTCGACGGTCGACGGTCAGTATGTAGCAAAATGTTTTAATACACTCCAAGGAGGATCTTCCTTGATTCAGTCCTACAATCAGAGCACCAGGTGAGAGTTTTGACAACTACCATACAAGTACAACTACAGCAAGCCATGATTGCTGATTGCTACAGCAACCTTTGACAACTACAGCAAGCCATGTTTGGTTCTAATAATGAAGCACGTGTTAGCCAGATATTGGAGAATTAGACTTGATATTTTCTCAAACAAATAAAATCTATAACACAGGGGTTTTATTAGTTGACAATTATTTTTGTAATTATTGTCATAATTGTTATTAGAGGAACTATTATCGGATTTGATTTGTCTGAAGTCAATTATTGGATTGATTTAAGAAAATTTGAGTATTAAAATCTCTCATCGAATTGCTCTGTACAATATTCAATATTAGTTTCATGAACCCCATGACCAATATGCGGTGGACATCACGCTCAATTTGTCTATTCTTAATCTTATAATTGATTTCATTGATTGCTGGAGAACAAATTTTCTCACCCTACCGCAAGTATTCCAGAATATAGCTGTCACCATAAAGTTGGTCTGTTTTCTTGCTAATAAGAATGAAAAATCTATACTAAATAACTTCCATTAATTCTTTTCATTGAATAACTTGGAATCTTGCCTATTCCATGAAAAAATCTTCAAGTTACAGTACCTACATTAGATTCTATCAATGCTAGTCCTTACTAGGATAACTTGATTTAAGGTATCTATAATTTTTGGGGCTTGAATTCATTTTATGAGAGTGATGACCAAAAATTCAGGGGCTTGTGTAATTTTTCAATTCATTCTATATAAAAAATCTCAAAAGGTCGTTTATTACTTTCATTTCTATGTAAAATAATATTGGAAGTTGTTCTGAGTTGAAAACAATCGGCAAAAAAATGTTCTGCTCAAGATTCTGCTCATTATTCTAATATAACTAGTTTTAAGAATGAAATTGAAAATTTGTCGTATTCTATTGATAAGTTACAAAATGTACCATCTATGAAGAAACTGATTATTCCTTTCATGCAAATAAGTGATAATCTTATTGAAAAATTGAGCTTGTTATTTCCTATGTATTCTTCATCTTGTAAAAAGAAAGGACTTTTCGATGGATTTGGAAATGCTATTAATTGGTTTACTGGAAACTTAGATGCAAATGATATGGAACATTATGATAAGATAATCGATAATTTGGAGAAAAATAAACAAGTTTTGATTGAAAATTAAAATAAAAGTGTTGTTGTGAATAATAATTTAGTGAATAAGTTTAATGATGATTTGAAGAAGATAAATAGCAATAATGAAATGATTAAAAATGTAACATATTCGCAATATACTATTATGAATCAGATTCTTACAGTATCTCTTATTAATCTTAACCTTGAATTGATGGAAATAAAGGTGACAGCATAATTGTTAGTAAGTATTGAGTTTTGGCCGGTCTAGCCTGGTTGGCAACCTGGAGATTGCCAAGGATGAATGTGAGAATGACATCCAGGATGAACACCTACTTTAGCAACTTATTACTACGAGCCGGGAACTTCAATGAAAATCAATAGAATATAATTTATATTCAGTTATAAATTACCTATTATAAATTATAATCATTCTTTGTATCCTGCTTAGATTGGGTAGGTCTATTTTTACTTTTTAGAAAGCTTTGCATCACTGTTTTTCCTAGAAAAAGTAAAAATAGACCTAGGTACCCAATCTAAGCAGGATACAAAGAATGATTATAATTTATAATAGGTACGGTACCTAAAAGATTGAACTCCAAACACTCGGTGCTGGATGGGTGGATAGATGTACAGATGTAATTATACCTAAGAAAATCAAAATCAAATTCAAATTTTTATTCCGATTCAATGATTTTTCCGATGCTGGTGAACTCAATCTGAGCAAGGTTCAAGGAATTTGCCCCACTCATTGAACAGACCAATTCACAATCAAACTTTTGATAACATAATTTAAAACAAAATGTAAGGCTTTTTGTGCAAAAGACTTTACCGCACACTAATTCTGAAACTCTATGGAATATTAATCATTCCAATCACAAATAAGTCATATAACTATCAATATTATGATTAACTAGCCGGCAGGCTCGCTTTGCTCGCCTTCTCCACCTAGCCAGGGGGCCCCGCCCCCTGGACCCTGACAGTATCAGCAGTGCCAGTGAGTCAAACAGGCTCGCTTCGCTCGCCTGCAAAACCTCTGTCATCCAGTGTCAGCTAAGTGTCAGGATCGCTTCGCTCGCCTGAAAATTCCATTAGAATGAATTTGCTTCGATTATCATTTATCACTCAACAGGGTTCTTTTGGCGTTTTGGGTACGGTAATGTTTCTGAATTAGTTGTTATATTACCTTCAGCTCAACCTGATTTAAGATTTGAACGATTGTATTCAGTTCAGTAGTTCCGTAAAATAAACGAAAGTGCAGATTCCAAACATTGGAAAACTTTATTATAAGCGTATCCTCGAAAGGGTATTAAAATTTATTGAACACAACATTTCTAGACCATATCTGAACCTGCCCACCAATTATCAACATTTCCTACCGATTGGTTCACGAAAAAATTGAGAAAACGCCGAAAAAACTCAAATATTTGACGTATCCTTGAAAAGTTTTTAAAATCCGTTCTTAGCGCGCGTCTAAACGTCCAACTAAACATGCCTGCCATATTTGAACGCATTCGGTTCAGTGGATTTTTAGTTCTGGTGATGAATGGATGAATGAATGAATGAATTAGTGCCATTTCACTTTCATAGATATGTTCAGTGTTCAATGTTTACTAGATGATCACTTAGCCACATTAAATACCGCATTCAGTTGAATTTTTGATAATGGTATATAAGCGCTGTCAATGGATTTGAAATGGAAATGGCTCTTTCAGTAAGACATTTTCATGTTTGGTTATTGTGGTTCTATTGTCAAAATACAGTTGTATTCTCAAAGTTGAGTTATTATAAGAGCATTCAAACATAAATATTGTATTTTCTAGTATCACTAATAAATGTCTTCATGTAAGTTATTATAAATGTAATATAGTGGATATTGAAGTTGAAGTTTTATTGAAGTTTTTCAGTTTATCGATAGATAATTTGACACCTTGTGAGATTGGACTCCCCATTGAGTTGAACTTGAAATATTATTGAAGTTTTTTTCTGTGTGTGCGATAGATGATTTTTTCAGGTTATTGAACTGAATAGATTTTTAGTTATAGAACTGAATAGGTTATTGAATATGGGCAGAATTTCGACATGAACTTTGTGTTTTTTAAAAGGAATAAGTTACTTGCACAGTGAATATTGTTTATGTTCAATGAAATCGCTAACTTGCTGCTAAGTTGTCGGAATTATAGTGCAATTTTCGTGCATTTTCAAATTTCATGTTGAAAAAGCTACTGTATTTGGTAATTCTACGAACATTGATCTTCTTGATATTTTGGCTGTTCTACTTCAAATTATGCTCAGCGCTCGTATTATTAATTTGTTGTCTTATATGCCAAATTAAATTTATATTTTTGTTAAAGTTTTTCTAATAGCCTTATTGAGTGTTGAATTTTATGGATCACAAAAATATTCCTTGTCACCTTCATTTTTATTTTGTCTCCTTTTTTTAATGGAATATTAAGCCGTTTCCAAACTTTTCAACTACCATGTGTTACCACTCTTTGGAATGTTAGTACTGAATATAAAAATGGTAAAATATTTTGTTGAGTCTTATGTTTTTCAGTTTATCTATAGATAATCTGGCTCCTTGTGACTTGTAAGATCGGACACCCCTGTTGATTCCTATGCTTCGTTACAAAAAATATTGTATTAAAATTGAAAATGAGTTGAAATTTCACGTTTTTTCGGGTATTCTCTATTATACACAATTGAATTTATAAATTTAATTGGTTATTAAATTTAATTGGTTATTCAATTTAGAAGGTTTAATTTACTAATTTGAGTTGTTCAAGGGCCAGGGAATAAAAAAAATCAGTCAACTCCTCACAATGGACCTTTTTTAGGTTCAAAAATGTCTGGACTGAGCAGTGATTTTTCAACAGTGAATTGTTTATTGATTGATAATTATATTTTATAAAAAATAATGAATTATTCAGGTTGAATTGTAATATTATGCTATCGATCACATTTTGAAATTTAATATTTTTTACCAATAAGTCTACTTATTTCTGTAATCTACAATGAATAAATGAAATGAAATATCTGGTAATTAGGCCATGAGAGTTGGGGTGGCATGCCCCCATGCCCTCACACGAACCGCCTTTGCTTATCATTAAAACTGATGGGAATTCCCTGGATTTGACAAATATAAAAAGCAAATTTCAACATCAAGGTGAAATTGAGGTTACAGGAGTTTTTGCGGGTGTATACAAATGGCTACAATAGTTTTGTACTTCTTTTAACCGAATTCTATATGGTTTTAAGTTTCTCTACTAGATAGCGTTGCATTCGCCTCGAAGAGTCGCACTTTCATCATTTTTGAAATAACCCTATATTTTATTGAGTCGTATTGAGGAGATACAGAACAATAATATTGATACCGTTTCAAAGCTTTAGATGTAAGAAAAGTAACCAGTTATAAAAATATAACTACCATTCTTTCAACATTTCGTTAGCAGTAGGCTATAGGTACTGAAATAGAACTAATCAAACTGCATTATAAAATGAACGATAACTTAGGCTATCACTTTCATGTGCATCATTACCACCTCCAAGTAGACAAATTCAATGATTTCATTCGATCACTAGGACATAATAATATTATAGCCTAGGTACCGGTAGCTTGAAACTATTATGCAAGTAGGCAGATCGGTAGTAGGCCAATTTCATTGTTATATTCTGCAATCTTCGCTTATTCTTCTATACTTCAATTTCTAGTTTCATTCATCAGTATTTTGACTAGCTACATGATTTATGAAATTGATTTGTTGTAGTCTAACATTAGGTATTTAAATAGAGCCTCACAACCCTCGCTTTATAACCAGCTTTACAACTTTTAATAATGCACGTGAGTACAAAATTTAATAGCTTTTGGATTTGTTGAAATCCAAAGAGTGCAACGCCAAGTATAGTAGTAGAGGAGCCAGGAGCCATATCAAGTATAATTGAAAGCAGTAAGTTACAGTACAAAGTTGTTGTGTCCTGGGTCCTTCGGGAATCAGGATAGACCCGTTTTCGCCATAATCAGCATGAGATATTGTGGTTATGTCGGCTAGGGAACTCTCCACAATAAGCGATATGCTAATAATAATAACTAGTAGTTCTGTGAACGGTAGACCTCACGAAGTCACCCATGTTCCCTGCATCCAAAAATCACAGTCTGTCTTTACGGTATGTTCAGATTGTGCGTCCATTCAGAAAGTCGACGCGAGGCCGAGAATGACAGCAATGCAGTGGCCACAGTCATGCTCTAGTTTTTTTCGGCATCAGTCCGTCACGATGGCCACAGCTGGTGTAATTTCATACAATTTCACCAAAATTGAATACATGTAAATAAAAATTGTATGCCACATCAATCATTTATTTCAACTTGAAAAGCTCAGCTGTTATAAGTTCATAACAAAACATCTCCACCCATAATATTTTTTCCTAATTTTTTTTGCAATTTTTCACACATTAAAAGTATAGAGATTGTATAACTTAATCATGTCCGGTTTTTCCAAGCACCCTCAAACTTGAGGGGCCCTGAAACTTGAACGAATCGTTAATAGAACAGCTGACATTTTCTTGAAAAATTTTTCAAGATTGCTGTAGTATTAACATTCATTTTTCTGGTTTTAACTCTCATTTGTTACATACAGTAGACAAACCATATAATAATATTATCATCAGTTCAAAGCGACAGCCTATAATTCAGTAGCCTACTTCGAGTGTTTGCATGCGATTTTGTATTTTTTGAAATGACAGAGGACAAAATAAATCATTCTATTATTAATTTCAATTTAGAGGAGAAACAATTGCTGTTGAGGTAGATCGCTGAAAAGTCTCATATAATAGAAAATAAAAGAACGGATAGAGAAACTTTGAAAGAAAAGGGCTTTTATTCTCCAAATAATCCATCTACACAATATCAATTATAGGCCCTATCTGAATCATCCATTGAATAATTGTTTATACATCCCAATTCTCCCTCTTTATAAATTTCAATGAAGATACTCAATTTATTTGCTCATTTTACTATTCGGTAAATGCATAACCTCACAACGTACCGACAAGTAGATGTAAACGGAATAACCTTAAAGAAAATGCCAGCTTGTCTATTGAGGATTGGTTAAAATTGAGAGTTCCACAACTTTGATCCCTCAACTATCCTATGTTATGAGTATGGAAAATGTCAGCTGTTCTGTTAACGATTCGTCAAATTTTGAGGGTGCTTGGAAAACCGTGCATCAGTCTCTATAATAATCATGTGATAATGTTTTCCATCATGCGAAACAGACCGACGGTCGGCTGCAGTCGAACAGCTGTAGCCAATCACAGCTCTTGTTGTTAACCTGCGGTCAACCGTCGGACCGTTTTGCATAAAGGAATACTTACCTTAATATTCATCTGAAATATCTCAGCTGACTTCAATGGAAGTATATCATCCATCTGAAATATAAATTTTTGAATTTTTTTTATTGAATGTCATAATTCAGTAAATGGATTTGTTTTAATAATGGGCCTATCAATATAAAATATACTATAAAATCATTTTAGTAATCCTATATCAGAGAATAGTTCAATCCTTTTTTCGTCCTTAATTATGAAAAATTTAATAAAACCTTACATATACATCGACGCGCAATTTCAAGAGGAACATTCATGTCAAATTTTATAAGAAAGTATTGCCGCGTTTAGTCGTAAATGTGGAACATACATACAAACATACATAGGCCTACATAAAATGCAAAATCGTCGTGTTGAATCTTAGACCTCACTTACGTTCGCTCAATAATAATATTATTAATAATGAATTTACTTCTGTTCGGTTGCGGATCACTATCACATTGGGCATTGGACCAGACTGGGACCCATAAATAATAAGGCATTCTGCCTCTAACCCATGGGAACAAAAAAAACCGAGGGTCATGCATGACTACATGTAGTCTCTCGAAAACGTTTCTATTATTGACGTTGGAAACTCAGTAAGAATTCTCACTTTATTGATGTTTGGAAGCTTGACAATTATTAATTGCAAGTAATAGAAATTCTGTTTTACAATTCAAGACAAAAACAATTTTATATCATTCATGGAATCCAAGCAAGATGGGCATATTCGAACATGTAACGGATGATCAAGATGTCACGTGTGTTTGTCAACCCAGTGTTTGAGTGGTACCGGCTGATAAAAATATTATTTAAAAAATATATATACAGTATATTCTAGTTGATTTGTTAGTGTAGAATATGGTAGATAGTGTTAGAAAATATGATCGGGTGAGGAGCTTGTCAAAAATGAAAGTGTTCGAACGGAAGAGAAACGTTTTTTCGCCATGTGGCACTCCATACTCCATACAGTCAGCTTGTTTGTTGTAAAGTTGTACAGTTGCTTGTTTTTGTTGCTTATGCATCCATCATCGTGATTGGTTTGATGAATGGTTCTTGAACAGATACACTGATAATTTGAAAATCGCTGATAAGTTTGGATATTGTTAAGGTGATCGATGCGAGGCCTCCACGTTAATTCTAATCAAAAATTAATTATCAATCATCACACACAGAACATCATCAATTCACCCAATTCTCTTATTTACTATTCTATTCTTTTTATTCCATTCCTGTGTATTTCTTTTCATGTGCTTTCTATTTGGAATAACTGTAGCATTGAATTTCTACAAAAGCTTTCTCTACTAATTGAAAGCTGATTTTTTCCCGTTTTCCAATCATTCATAGATTATAGACAAAATTATTCACTTCGATACAATTTTCAACCCATTCATCAAAACTCTTTTCGAGCAAAATCTAATTTAAATTTAATACTTTGCTGTTTTTTCTGATTTTTGCAGAAATAGAATTTTTATAATTATTCACTAAGTTTATTTATCTCAATCTCCATTGGATTTTCCATTATCCATTTGCAAAAATCCGACTTCAGAATATCTTTAGGCGATTAAATCCAGGTTTATGGAGCCTAATATTAAGCCTTCTTGCAGATGAAATTGATATGAGGAACTGTTTCTGATTCTTCGTTGAAAGTGTACTGGTGTATGCCTAAGTGCCAAATGAATCATCTATCACCAATGAGTTTTTTCATGAGCATCTATTTATTCGATTTTCCCAATCATTGGAAGATTTACTAATTACTGTAACGTAAATCAGTTGGTATTTTCATTCCCTGAATGAATTTATTTCCTATTCCGCTACTTTTTCAGGTTGTGCTCTATTCATTCAAATGTATTCAAATTATAAATAATATTGTATTGAAGTTTCAATAGTTGTAATGTTTTTCCTTATAAGAGGTCTTCAGGAACTCCCTCTTGCGCAAAATATTCATTGTCAATTATTATCTTACAAGAAGTCTCATTGATTTTTCTCTGTTGATTGTTTTTGGCTATGGGAATGAACTATTACTACATACTACAGTATTTTAATGGAGTGTTGATTCATTGACAAACGATGATTCATCGCTGAATAGACTGGTAATCGATAGTTTCTTGTGACTGAGTGGTAGGTTGATTTTGATAGGTAAGGGTGGCAGGCAGCGTCATCTATCTATTGATGTGACTGTCCATCTATCAATTAGGGAGTGACGTCACTTGGCCAGGGGTGCGGCCATCTTGCACACCGTCTCCCTTGCACACTTTCTTTATTGACCAATAGCGGGCCCAGCTCTTGTTCAAATAAACAGCCAATAGGAAACGCTGTGACACCAGCCGTGTGAGCGTAGCCATGGTTACGAGGGGACGCCTCCTCTCCCCCCCCCTGCACAACAAATCACATTCACAAGACACGCAACACAACGCACTGTCATCCTCATCACAATAGGCAGTGCTGCTCCAAAATACAAAACACACAATTTAATCCCTACCCAAGGACAATGCCCACAAGGCAGAGTCAGCCTGTTCAATGTGCTGTTACAAACACACACACATCCACATACATATACACACGCATACAAGTAAATACAAGATATTTTTCTGTTGCAGTGTAGAAATTTTATACTATTTCTAATAATGATATTCATATTTTTCTGTCATGGTATACATACATAATAAATATAATTTAAACACTAGCAAATTCAATTCATCCCAACTCAATGACTTCAACAAACTCCTCCTCCTCCTCCTCCGTCTCCCCATCCACCCCCTTGTTCTCCTCCTCTATCTATGACTAATTTTCTAATAAGATAAGGTATTAGAAAAACTAATTAATATAGCTATGTATTGAAATCTTGAACTTCTCAATCTACTCATTGAAACGCTTTGTGAAAAATTGAAACGTGACCGTTCATTACTGAGATTATTTAACATGATATAATTATGTAGCCTACTTATGAGATATTCCATTGGAGACGTGAGAGATTGATTGGTTGAAAAGTCAAGGAGGAGCTTTTCATACGTTATATAGTGTTAAGCTCAAGACTACCTTTATCTTACATAGGCCTAAATTTTTCCCTATTTCCGAATTTAATACTAGCTAACTAAAACCCATTTTGGAATACTGAAATCAATGTCTCAAAACAGCTGATTAGAATAAATTATCAGTTGAAATTTTTTTGACGATCATGTCCCAAGTTAATCTTATGGAACGATAGAAAAACACTAAAACTGTGAATTTCTCTTCAGATTGTGTGTCTGTCAGTGATTGAGATTGATAAAAATATCACTACAAAGCCACCCCCCCCCCCAAGACTCCCGACTGGTCGGTTCCCTCAAACGGCAAACTCCGTCCATACATAGGCCTACACTAGAGCTAGAGGACTAGACGATATTATAATATAGTCTATAATATAATATATAGGGCCTATATGAAAACTTTACATGATGGGCCACTACAGTATTCAAAACAATTCAAATTGAAAGGTCTTGAATCCACTGGCGGCTCGTGCCCTCGAAACAGGTGAAGTGCTAAGGGCACTATGAAACACTTAAAGATATGGGCACTTCACCTGTTTCGTGGGCACGAGCCGCCAGTGCTTGAATCATTATCGAAACTTATGTGGTTGGGAGTCAACATTATAATGCAATATATTGCTGTAATATATAATAACAATATATTGCTGCATGTCCATTCACAAAGCATCTAGCAGATGAAAAGGCTATTTTAGGGTTTATTAATAATTTGAGATTACAAATAGGCCTATGGATGAAATACCTTTTCTTCTTGTCTTGCTAAAACCAATTCATACTATATTGGAACGTCCTGTGGGGTATGGAGTCATATTGATAATGTTCGTAATTCTTATTGAATTTGATAGAATCTTGGTACAGAATTTTCTGAATAGTTCAGTGATATGTCTAATATTTTTATCAATTAATATTGAAGTATCAATGTCAATCACTGAGAGACAAAATTTTCAATTTACGATTTCGAATAAGATTGCAATGAACGGAGAGAGAAAAAAATTCAATTGAACAACTCATGGGTGATGGGAAGATGAGTGCACTTCTCTGAATTTGAACAATAACATATTAGAACAGTAACAGTTAAATGCATATACCAAAGAGATTCAAGACTATAGAGATCCAAGGTATTATTCAAAGAGATTTAATACTCTTTAAATGAAACTGTTTGCGGAATAGTTATGAAGTGATTTCTTTTGAATATTTTGCATTGGGGAAGAAACGAGAAATTGATGAAACTCGTGGAATTTATTGATTCCTTATCAAGATGTAAGTTTAAGGTGTTAATACAGTTAATTGATCATGATCATGTATCAAGTATGTAGGCCTACAATTAGCTGGAATCAAAATTCGAATAAAACCACTCCCAGCTTCACCTGCAATAGTTCAGGAGAAACATAAAGCAAAATGTTCTGGAAACCATTCACAATTCACTTTTTAGCGTTTGGACACCAACAACTCTGTTCATTTACAAAAATTTGAGGAGAATTCAATTTTATTGTGATTAAAACTATAAGAAAAAGTAAATAAGACGCAAAAAATCTTTGAACTCAATTCCAAAGATCAACATTTATGAGAATATAGATAGATTCTTATAACTAAGGGTGGAATTCATCAAATCGAGAACTTAGTTTATAGAGTCAGCTGGCTCTAACCGAATAAAAATTTCAAAACTGGAATTCACCACAGCTGAAAACGAACAGCTTTCTCGTAACTGAAGTTTTTCTCGAGCCACTCCGTGTTTTGGATGGCCCTAGGTTCCGGCTGCCTAAAAAGCAGTAGTTAGGTCATGACAAAGGCCCTGAAACTGATCAGGTGCGACCTGAAAACTCTGACACCACACCTTAGCCAGCAAGGTCACACGGTATTATTATTAATGAAAAGACAAGATATTGTCAAACCACAGATATATTATAGGAAATCGAGGTTGTAGCATTTACCAGAGATTGATAATGGTTAATAATGGATAGTAACCGAAACCAGTATCTCGATTTTCTAATAAATCTGTGGTTAGACAATATCTTGTCTTTTCATTCAATAAATTCGATTGATTTGTTACATTGCTCAGTGTACAGTTAAGAATCTCTGGTGTGTCATAGCGTTCTGATGTAGGAAGATATTAAAAACTGACAAAGACTTTTAATACAACATCTACGCACTCTACAATCCTTCGACTCATAAATGCATAAATTAATATTAAGTTTGTTATAATAATCTTCTCAAGTATTCAACAAGGAGTATTCAGGACTCTAAAACAAATTGTTAACCCTCAGTTGTGATTGGAGTGGAGACAGATTTGCAATTCAAAAATTGAATAACTTGAAATAATCGAATCTGTTATGTTATTTTGAATGTTGTCAATAACGACCACATAGTAACATAGAAGCCGCATGAGTTGCTTTGTTTTTGTATGACAATAGCAGGAGGCTACAAGAGGAAGCCGTGATTGAGGCCTATTCACTATTCAGGCCTAGTCAGCCCCTGCCCAAGCATTACAACAAATATCAAGTTTCAAACAAACACTGCTTTCTTGCAATGCCTCTGTGTTCTTACTCATTCAGCCAATCACTGCAAATGGTCCAGTCTCCAATTGTCAATTAAAGAATAAAGAGTCAATTAAAGAAGGAAGGACATTCAGTTGTAGCTGGCGCCAAGAATTATTGTTATTAGTTTTGATTTCAGCTTTGTCTGGACAGTCGGCGAGCTGTCTGCTGGAGTACACCTAAATCAGAGCGACCCCAGCAATACTGATTCCCTGACAGAGCTCAGAAGTGAGAATTAATAACAGTTATTCTTAGAGCGCCTTAATTTTTGGCGGCAGCTATGATTGGTTTACTTTATAACATATTAGATGCTGTAGTTGTACTGAGACTCATTGCATAACTTCACTTAATTCTATTTTAATAGGCTAAGCGAGTAATCTCTGTATGTATGAATATAATATGTAGTAGTCTATAAGTACGCACAGGCCCGGTCTGGCAGGGGGCAGGGGTGGTAACCTGGCGATCGCCAGGTTAAAAAATTTTTATTTAATGATAAACAGCTCCGCGATAGTATAATTCTGTCGTTATTTCATGTTTTTTTTAAATATTCTGTACACAATTATATAGTTTAGGTTCTAGAAGGGCCCCAAACTTTTTTCCAAAGAATAGTTTCGTCATCATCTAGTGTTTCAATACGAGACAATTCTGTATAAGCCAGAATTTAAACATCGCTTTCATATTTAAAACCTTGAGTAGCACAAAACTAAGAATAACTAATTTTATATAAAAATTTTATGTATTCTTAGCTAAGCGGATTTAGGCTACATACCAGCGCCATTTTCTGATCATATCTGCAAATTTTCAGCTGGGTCCTCCGACTTTTATTTATTTTTTTCGCTTAATTTGACTGGAAGTCAAAATCATTCAATAATAAAGCAATAATTATGGGGTATTGACGCTACCTTCAATTCATTATATACTGACTAATTGTGTAAGAACTGCCTGTAATTATGTTTGGTTAGTGAATATAACGATTCGAAATCAATTTAGCATGACTGAAACCTCCATGGCTCGTTCATGTTCTAGTCCTACCATTTGAATAGCACGTTAAAACTCTTAGCATAATACGACGGCAGCGTCAATACTCTAGTAGAAGCTAGAGTTTCTAGGAAAAAGTACCAGGTTTTTAATATAATAACTATTAGTACGGGTTTATAAAAACTGTATATACAGTGGGCTATATAACTGAAGTTCCAACCATAAGGATCGAGCATGCACTGATCCATTTTTTATAATTTGTTGTCCCTTTTAGAACAATTGCTTGCTAGTAGAATGAGTAGAACAATGGAGTATACGATGGAGGATGGAGTTGAAACAGACAAAAACATGATGGAGACATGAGAAGAAAAGAGACATCAGTAGGGATTAGAGTGCGGTTGCGGTAAGCTGGCTGCTCCTTCAATTAGTATCAACGATCAACTTGACTGAGTTGTGGCTGGCGCTCAACGTCAAAGGCCGCCTACTTCATTAGTATCCTGTCCAAACGCCCAATTTTTAATATTTTGCTATCGCATGGACCAATGCGGTGGTAGGCGAAAGGGTTGCTAGCCTGTTAACAAATCGACGACAACAACAAGCTTCACTTGCTTTCACGTCACTTACAATAATTAGAACCTTCAGTTGGAGAGAAGGCTTAGTGTGGAATTTACACTAAAACAGGCCGTTCTCGAGGTAAATTGAATTCCGAATTTTGAGTTAAATTTGGGATGGGATGAATGAGTTCGAGAGAATGCAGCGTAATAGACTTTTCCTCCACCTACTATCTAAAGTCGCATTTCACTCCCCGGAATCAAATACTAAAGCGCTTCATTCTCTCCATCGGGAGAAATGATTCATGTAGAGAGGCTTTTGTAGACTTGGAAATTCCAACACTCCCACACATTGTATCAATTATAATTAATACAAACTCTTGATTTTCACACATAGAAACATCTCCACATTTGAAACACATGCTGATTCATATAACTACAACATAAGGGGGAAAAATAGACTAACCAAGTCATATACAACACAGATTGAAGATCTACGAGAAAATACCAACCCATATTTAGGAGCAAAGTTACACAATAAATTACCGCTCAACTTGCAAGCCTCGACTGGCACTGAAAATTCACGAGAGATTTGTTGAGTCTTCTTATTTCCAAGGCGATGTATAGCTTCGAAGAGTATAACAGTTTATAGGTTTATAGATTTAAACCTTTAAAACTTTAAACCTTTAAAACTTTAAACCTTTTAGTTTCAAAGAGTATAACAGTTTATAGGTTTATAGGTTTAACAGTTATTAGGTCTTGACTAGTCTAGAATTAAAAGTAGGCTACTGTGTAGTCTAGAGTTTCAAGTATTATTGATATTATTTGTAATCTGTATTTGTATTGCTGCTTGTGACGATTTTCAACTGTATAATGTTTACATTTGCAGTGTTGAATAAAGAAAAATATCATTATAATTATTATTATTGTTATTATTAACAAATAGACACAACATAAAAAGCATAATTGAATATACTCTGCAAAGTACCTGTACCTCACATTCATCACATTAATTAGCGACTCTATCAGCTTCTTGGTTGGTTGATGTCTCATATATCATTCTATTATGCTATTTGCATCATATTGAGTGAAAGAAATGTGAATTGCAGTAGGCTACCCTTTTCAATTATTTTTATTTATGTATAAACATGTTTCGACTATTCGTAGTCATTTTCAAATGCAAATAGTATGTTTTATTGCATTTGAAAATGACCATCAATAGCCGAAACATGTTATGCACGAATAGAAATAATTGAAAAGGGTACTGCGATCACATATAAAAAACAGTAATAAAGTAGCCTTAAGATATGAGAGAAACGATTATACATGATGTATTGATGGAGCCGAAGAGGGTAAGAAGCTTTATATTGTTCACTGCTCATCAACTACATTGATTTGATTCGATGAATAGTGGGAGGTGGCGATCCCATCGAACTTCAACACCTACAGATTTTTGAATAAGATTTATTATAAAAAATAAAATAAAAATGAAACAGAAAATAGCTACCCCGAGGTGGGACCAAGTGGAACTAGCAAGTGTTGTCACAAAGAATAACATCAAAATAATGGCCAGTATAACTGGTGTCACAACGATAGTGTCACTTTACCTTCTCTTTTACTACAAAACTGACCACCGGGCCCAACTCCCCATTTTCGGTGTGACATCCCTCAAAACGAGCTCACAACGATGGCGTGTCTATTTTGCTGATTTTCGAAAATTTAAAAAAAGTATTAACTTGGCTCTCCAATTTTCAAGGCGTCATATCTCAAAACAAAACTTGTATACTCAAAACAAACTTGTATATTTTATTGTATTATTATTATATTTATTTATTTTTGATTACTACTTCTCTTGTATTGATTGTCTTTGCGATTTTTACATTATTCTTATTTTTATTTTTACTTTAGATATAAGATTATTTTGTACTTGCTCTGCTCTCATTATTTTATACTTGATCTACTAACATCTAATTAATTACTAACACTTTTATTTAATTATTTCTATTGATTCAATGGGCAATTAAGCCTGGAAACAATTGTCTTTGTAAATAAATAAATGAATAAATAAAAAAGGTGGGGGCTCAAAACGGAATAAAAGTTCGAAAGCTCGAATCAGCTCAAAACGATGGCGTTGAGAAACTTGAAAAATATTTTAGTGTAACACACTAAACTAATGTTTAGTGTAGCGTAACACAAATGTTGTGTTGAAATATTTTTGCAATCCGTTCAAGATTATGCCAGTAATCAGGTTTTCAAAATTGTAGATGTGTTGCGGGTTGCCTTGATACGATCAATCCTAACTGTAAATTCAATGGTTCAACGAGATTATAGATGAACTAATTTAAATATTAAAAATATTGGGAATATTCATAAATCTTGAGATTCACTGAAAATATACTTGTCCTAACAAAAATTGGAAACTTGATAACAACCGAATTGAAGATTGTAGCTATTTTCACCACCCTCCTCAACTTTCTTGAGAAAACATTCAAAATAAGTTAGTTCCAAATTCAGCCAGCAGATGGCAGTAGCAATAGGGTGATTCGTTTCGACTCCTATTAGACACGCCTTCAAGCTCCGCCTTTGCTAGGCCATGATGACGTAATGGCATCAGCCAATGAGAAGGCGTTGTGGGCGTGGACTTGTACTGGCTTATGATTGGTCGACAGAGTGGAGGGAGTTGTCAGCCACCAATAGAAGTGAATTGAAGAGGGGCGTTTCTCAGCTTACATTGAGTAGTGTGAGGTGGTCAGCCATCAATAGAATTAAATTGAAATGTACGATTCCCAAGCGGCAGCTAGAGCCGCGCGGCTTGAGCTGCCCGGTCCTAAATCCGCTGCTATATACAATACCGTAGTTGATTTCAAAATTAAATTCGTTCAACAACAGTAGATTTCATTTGAAGGGTTTCGTACAGTTACCATGCACTGAAATATTGAATTTTTGTAAGTTATATCTTTGCTTGAGTTGAATTTCAATTGTTGACTTACATTAAAAATAAATGACATTGGCTTACTACGAATCTTTAGGCAGAATAACAAACATCTAGTAGAGCATGAAAATATTTTATTTAAAAAATATATTACCGTACGACAAAACTATTGTCAAACAAGATAAAGGAATGTAGAAAAGAAAAATGACACAAATGTCTTTTCTTGAATTTTTAAGATCTTCTTGAGTTGGAAGAAGCTTGGTCTGCTTGAGTTGAATGGTCTGTTTCAAATCAATTTCTCTAGCCACTTTACTTTCAATACTCAATAAGCTGAGCCCACTAAGTATTTTTGTGACACTTGGAAGCACTGGCGGCTCGTACCCACGAAACCAGTGAAGTGCCCGTATTTTTTACTGTACAGCACTTCACCTGTTTCGTGGGCACGAGCGGCCAGTGCTTGGAAAGTTGTTCAATTTGACATTGGACACTTGGACTTTGTTCAATTTTAATTTTGAGAATGACTTTTCAGCAGAGCTTCTGTTACTGGTATAGTTAAAAACAAAATGTTTATGATATCATATAAACATACATCTGGGACATTGCAAGCAATAGAGTAATTCCACTGGCGGTTCGTGATCACGAAAGAGGTGAAGTGCTGTACAGTAAAAGAAACGAACACTTCACCTGTTTGGTTGGCGCGAGCCGCCAGTGGAGTAATACTCAATTGATAAAAGTTTACTAACTTATTTTACTGTTTCCTTTTTTGATATTTCTAATAATTATTGTAGAGTCCTTCTTAAACTTAGCATTCCATGGAGTAAATCTATGATAAAGTCTTCTTCATATACAGTGTCATTTCCAGCTCACCGACTCGCTGGCCCCCCTGACTCTCGGGCCCCTCCGCATTACGGGTCCGGCTGTTACGCCACTGATTAATGTTTACCTCGGAATCCATCACAAACTCATATTAGAATTACTGTATTTAAGATGGCGAAGAACGATTAATGAAGATGATTAGCCTCACCAGTCTTACCTTAATTAGACAGTGCTGAAAGTAATAATTTGTAATGGTAGCACATAGAATAAACAGTTGGTAAGGCTCTTAGGGCCTCTTTATACGTGTTACGCAGTAGTGATACAAAAGTCTAAAATTAATACGCAATTGTACATGGAAGGAAGCTCATTGACAAAAAAAAATGTTTGCAGCGTGAGGTTACCGCATTTTACAATGCAAGAAATCGAGGGGAATAATTATTGACTCTATAAAACTTATTTTTTCTTCATCAAAAATGCCTTAATTGAGTTTAAATGCTCTCAAATTGTTCAATAATTGAGAAAAAGAATCGAATGTGGCGGCGGTCCAAGAGAATTGCAAATGTTTAGTATCAACAAGCTTCCTTTCCTGTATCAATTTTGTACTTTTTTATTACTACTGCGCCATTTAAACAAACCTCAATACTAAACATATTGTGAAATTACAGTAATTAGCCCTTGAAGAATGTGATAAGGGATGTTTGACCCATTGACCCCTGTGGAGAGAGTGCAATTTAAAATAAATAAATCAGAATCAATAAGAATAGTGGACAGAAAATGTTGCCTGCTATTACTCATAGCTCATGAGAAGGCTTTGAAACTCTGTTTCAACATGGATGCTCCGGGCGTAGATCCCCGGTTTCATTTCTCTATAAGAGAGGAACAAACATTGAGCATGCACTAGACAAAATTGAAAATTCGACAAATGCACTAGAAACCAGAATAATATAGTAGCCTACTCGTTTCAATCATTCAATACGATACACAATTTAACCATGAAAAAATACTGTATAGTTTTCTCAATTATTCATGAATATTTTCATTTTTTTGGGTTGAGACTTGACATGTGATGAGTTGGAGATACCTCTTGAGATAAAATTCATCTTTTGAATTATAAACTGATTCCCCAATAACAAAGAGTGGATTCCATGATATCTCAATTAATATTTGTGAAATGGAGTACTTTTTTAAAAAATAACATTTAAAGAAATTACCGATGTAGGACCCCCGACTCACTTTATCTGAAGCCTAGGGGGGTGGGCACACCTGCTTCAGTGACTCTTGAATAAGATTTTGTAATAATTTGGGAAATCGATCATTACAAGAATAACTTGAGAAACCTAGCCTGTTGAGAATGTCTAATTGTAGATTGCGAGTATTGAGAATTGAAATGCTAGGAGGAATTTGTTTTTGAAAGGAAGTGAGGAGTGGGGCTGAGCGGACGCATGGAATAAACATGCTTTGTGCATGTAGCCATAGACATTGACGCAAAAAATCAACTATAATCGAGACGGATTGTGGCAAGACTATCCACCCGTAAGAGAGGGTTAGACGATCGATACGGGGATGTTTTAGAGGGGGGAGGGGTGGTATGGCGTCACCATGGTGACGACGATGCTCTCACACACACCTCAGGTGACGACCAGCATGTCAAAGCTAATTAATATCACCCACACATACACGCTTATACCATTGACAAACTAGAATAGTATATCTACGCTTATACTTATAAAACTTATGTTATACAACATGCACGTTTACTTATAATAACGAAAATCAAGCTAATGTCCTATTTAAAAGTTTACTTCTATTTTCACTTAAAAACTTTCAAGTCCAAAAAAATCAACAAATAAATTGGACTTAGGGGACCTTGAAACATACGAATAATGAAATTGAGCTACCCTAATTTTTTGGTAAGCATTACTTCCCTTACCTATGGTAGGACAATAAAAGTAATAAATGCTATTCATAATGGAAACGTTTGAAATATTCCACATGTTCCTCCAAACAGCTGATTTGAAATCAAATCCGTGAATGACCCGATACTAATAATATTATAGCTTAATATAGTAGTTTATGCAACGGTTGAATTATGAGAGCCTTTAAAGCACGAGTAAGATGTAAGTTAGAGCACGAGCAGCGAGCACTGCAAGATGTTCGCTTCGCGTTCTATTTGCGCTCATTTTCGTTTTGCGTTTGTTTTACGCTCATTCCACATTTGTTTCGTGTTCCGTTTGCTTCCGGTACGCGTTCAGTTTCGGTTTGGTCGAGTCCAGTTCGCGTTCAGTTTAATTCCGGTTCAAGTGTATAATATTATAACGCGTATAGCCTACTATAATAATAATATCAAAGTCGTTGAATAATGAACTCATTATGCAATGGCTTTGAAAATCTATTTCGAAATGGTAGCCGTTTCAATTCACATTGTGATTTCGAAAAATGCCTTTTTCGAAACACCAGTAGATAAATAATACTAATAGTAAATGGTCATCGTCCATGAATTTGGTCCAATTATTACCATAATATGCTCAACTCTAAAGATGCGTTTCCATTGGCAACAAAACATTGTTTCTAAAACAAATGTTCCAGTATAATGCTTTTGGAACTTAGTATATAACATTAAATTTTTCAGATATATACACAATTTAAAACAAAATTAGGAGAAGAAGAAGAAGAAGAAAAAGGGAAGGCAGTCTCGATGCAAAGGATGATCAGTTGATCACTGCTCAATAAAGAAAGATGATAATAATAACGGAAAACAAGGCTTATTTTCAACATCTGTTACCGAGCGAGCCTACTGCTTCCTGCTTTAACAATAGAACCGATGGATCACCCTCAGGTTGCGCATTCTGTCTATTCTTCACATATCACTGCACTAGTCTACATCATCCTATTATGTCAAAATTATTACTCATTCAGTTGATGTTTCTGTTGCCGATTTCAATGGTAACAATATTACTGAAATGAGCTTTGATGCTTATGAAATGTAAAGAACTAATATATTATAACAATGCGGCCGACACACCTTTCCAACTCTTCAAGTTTACTTATGGCTTTTTAAACAATAAAAGTTTGCAGACAAATCCACTTGATTAAGTTTGCTGATGCGATATTTGCTGCAAATAGTCAAGAGAGAAACAACAATCATTATTAGACTCTACTCCTATTGATTGATACAATACCGTATATGCATTAATATACAGATAATGGAAAAATGTAATACGTCTTCATGAATCCTTCTTGGTTGGCTATAATATGACTTTGATTTTAAGTTGTGATTTGCTGCTATTCCGACTTTCCGCAAATCTGCTGCAGCCAACTCATCAGGAAACCTTCTTGTTCAAAACGACTAGGCTGCAAAAATGTACGGAGAATGATGATAATGTCCAAGATTATACAAGTACAGCATTGCTTACTAAACGAAAATATTTCAATTTAATGGATTCAGTAGCTAGGCAAAGTGTTACTCTTATAGATTGAAAACGTTCTTGTGGAATGCACAAAATCATATTGTAGACAAAAATTCGAATAGAGAGAGAGAGAGAGATTTCTTTATTCATTTAGCAACAAAATATTTATGCTTAGTTTCTAGATTACAAGAGTTATTATTAAATCTATTTATTCTATTATTTTTACAAGTTACACACTAATTTCGATATTTTACACTGCAATTTTTACAGGTTATTCAAAGAGAGAGGTTACATATGAATGCAAAAATCATAGAACCATTATCCAAACAATATGCTACTTGCAATCTTACTTGTTGTGCATTAAATATCTACATGAAAAGGCGAAGTTTGGACATAAAAATGACCATTCTTGGGAAAGGATAAGTATATCCTTCCTATTAACACTTGGCCTGTTAGAGAGAGAGAGAGAGAGAGAGAGAGAGAGAGAGAGAGAGAGAGAGATTGATTGATTGAATGTTTTATTTTTCTCCTGGCAAGGTTGAAACCAAATGGTTCCCTCTTCCACCTAACCAGGCCAACATAATTACACAAAAAATCAGTAGTCTACTTCTAATACATAAAAAATGATAAAAAATAATAAAGAATATTGTAATGTCAAATTATTTAAAATAATGATAAATTGTTCATATAAACTTTAAATATTAAAAATATTTTTTAAAGGGTACTCTGATTTTATTCGTTTTTAAAGTTTCAAATACAGTAGCCCTAGAAGAAAAGAAGTATTGTTCATATAGTATGTTCCCATAAATAAAAATGTTCCACATCAAATAATATTAGTTCACTCAAAAAACGTAGAAATAACACATTGAGTTCACTTGACACTTTTTTATAATGATTGAAGTTGATATGTTGTTTCAGGGTTCAAAAACATTGATACGATAAATATTCAGAAAGTGAAACGTTGATAATAATTGGAAAAATAATAATTTTTCACTTTTAAATAATTTAAAATTGTATCTTCTCATAAGTTTTTCATTATAAAGTTTTTAAGTTGTCTTCCATTTCATTCATTATCCTCACTAAAGTAGCATGGAATGATGAGCCAAACATTGAAGTTCTCTGAGTTGGGACTTGAAGCAAACGATGAGAAGCCCTAGTTTGAAAGTCATAAACGTTTTTCACCCTAGTGTATTGTCGGCATAGGTAGATCGGAATCTTCTCTTTCAATATAACGAATGTTAGAGATGCAACTTTCAGGTCTCTTCTTTCCTTAACTTTCAGCCATTTCAACTGTCTATAGTACTCGGTGACATGTGAATCTCTTGGTATGTTGAAAATATAGCGCATGCAAGCATTTTGCGTTCTCTGAAGAACTGTTGTCTGTACTGCAGTCAAATTGGTATAAGCAGCTGATGCATAATCGATGAAAGGAAACAATAAAGCCCCTACCAACCTGGCCCTTATCTTTATTGGTGGAGAATAGGTTATTTTCCTTAATTGATTTAATCCAGCAAATATTCTATTACTTATTTGTGTCACTTGCTTTTCCCATGTTAAGCCTGAGTCTATCCACAATCGTAAGTTTTTGAACTCATGCACAATAGGTAGTTTGAATTCGAATGGATGGGAGGTCTGCGAGGTCAATATTATTCAGTATTCTTGGATTTCCAATAAACATATAACTACATTTCGCTGGATTCAAGATAAGATTATGATTATCACACCAATTGACTAGATTTTGCAGCTGATGATTCATATTTTCGATTTTATTTCTCAAATTCTTAGCTTCAATACTGTTATATATCTGAACGTCATCTGCATACATCATATAGTTACAATTATTATCAATTGACAAACCTAGTTGGTTCACATACAGCGAAAATAGGAGCGCCGATAGAGTTGACCCTTGAGGTACTCCTCTATTACTCATTGTAACAAAATTGGAATCCATTCCATTGGAAAGTCGTATTTTCTGCTGTCCATTAGCCAAATATAATTTAAACCAGCAAAATGATAGCATTCTCTGAAAATTTCATCGACTTTAAAATAGCAAGTAAAATGTCGTGCTCGACAGTTTCGAAAGCTCGACTCAAGTCAACAAAGACCTTCCTTTGATCCATTCCTCTTCGAACATCATCCAGCACCTTGATAAGTGATGTTTGTGTACTATGTAACCTTCTATAACCAGACTGAAATTCTGACAAAATTGAATTTTGTTCAATATATTTTATTACTTGATTATAAACAATTTTGTCGTGTACTTTTCCTAGATAGTTAAGAATGTTATTCAACAGGTTCAGGTTTTTTCTTCAGAGGTAGGATAGCCGATTTTTCCATAAGTCCGGGTAAACACTCACATTCAATGAATGATTGATAAGATGTTGAAGATGAGAAAGTATTCCTGGTAGTAATTTCTTTACCATTGTTGGGGAAATTGCATCTAAGCCAACAGGTGAAGAGGATATACTGGAAACAGCATTCTTAATATCATCAATCGAACATTGTTGAAACGCAAAAGACTGGTCAACAGGAGCCCCTATCAAATTGTTATAATGGTGTATGATATTCTCTGTAACTCTAGACTGCGTTCCTCTACAAAAATATGCGCATTCAGCTCATTCAAGTCGACTGAGGGATCCTCTTGTGTAGCTTTTGATCTGCCAATACCTTGGGCTTTAAATAGCTTCCAAAAGTTCCTGTAATTAGATGATACGAAATTGGAATCTAACATTTTATTCTTTTCATTTCTCATACGCTGTTTGCAACTATTTCTAAGCCTTCTGTAGTTTTCCCAGTTTTGTGGTGTTCTATTCCGTTTAAAATTTCTGAGAGCGGCATCTCGAATGCTCATTAGATTTTTTATATCATCATTTATCCATGGAGCTGCCTTCCTTGTTATTCTACGCCTTATGATTGGAGCGTATTCATCAAATAACCGGAGTAAATTTTGTTGTAATATTCTTGACTTTTGATCAACATCATTCGTTCCATAAAAAGTTTCCCGATTCATTCTTTCAAAGCCTTCTATCAAAGCCTGATCATTAATATTCTTGAAGTTGCGATAATAAATTACTCTGTCTTTTTTCGAGGGTGCTTTTAATTTCAAGAGAGAGAGAGAGAGAGAACGTACACACCCAAGGGAGTACATACGTACATTTACAGAGTATGTTTAGTTACTCGTGGAACTACATTCTACATATAACAACTGGCTCAAGCCCAGATAGCACAAAAGCTTATTTCAAGCTTAAAATTTCGTGGATTTTGAATTGAAAGTTACAGTTTGATCAAATCAGCTTGATTCAAACTTGTAACAGGCTGTGAGTGATCAAGTTGTAAGTTTCAAACTTCTAAAAAAGCTGTAATTTTCAATCTTGAAATCAACCTTGAATGTTCCAGCTACAGTCCAGCTTATTTCAAGCTGTAAATTTAGTGGGTTTTGAATTGGAATTTACAGTTTGATCAAACTAGCTTGGTTCAGGCTGTAAGTAATCAAGCTGGAAGTTTTAAACTTGTAACAAGCTAAATTTTTTAATCTTAAATAATCAGCAGTGAATGATCCAGCTGCAGTCCCTTGTTTCAAGCTGTCTTTCTGGAGACAAAATCCTTTGCACTATCACGTGACTAACATAGTTCATTCAACTACCACGAGTAGCGCTGTGTCAACTTTCAACTTTAAAGCATATGTTTACCAAATTTATTTTTGCATAATTTATTTTGATCAACCAACTTATGGATTTTCTATTACGAAAACTTTACATTATTTATAAACATGCAAAGGTAAGTGTAATACGTTCATTTGATTTCATTGTACATGAGATATAATTTTAGTATTGTCCAAAAGTAAATGAATTCTAAATTGGGATTTACATCTCAAATAACTTATTAACTTATACAAGTTAGATGTTAACCCTAAATTTTCTCTAGCCTAAGCCTATCAATCCATCAGCTATAATGGCTACTATAATAGGCCTATATAGTAAGTTTATTTTAATTTTGCTTCAAAAATTTCAAATATTGATAGATGACAAAGTTGAATAGGTAGTAAATTATTTCTTCTTGTTTGGTTGTAGTTGGCCTATTTATATTTTGATTTCTATATACTTTGCTCGCTTTATTCCTCTCCTCTTTCTTATCCAAAATTACTGTGATATTTGAAATGTATAATTATGTACTTTATTATGATTTGTTATTTTTTCTTCCAGGGCCGTTCGATTAGTGTAACACGTAATCATTGTTGACGTGGGGGATGCGGCGGTGCTTTATGATCGATAATACTATTCGAAGAAAAGAAATTAAATTTTGTCATCAAAAAATACATACAGGAATACATCATGCAGCTTTCAAATAACTGATATGTTTAAAAATGTGAAATAGGCGGACTGACAGAACAATTCATTTTTGTTTGTCAGATTTGTGAGTGGATTTGTATTTTTCTTCCAATATATATCAACATTTTGTTCACTGTATTCTCTTTTGTATTCTATTCCTTCTCCATAATTGGTCAATATTTTGTGTTTAATATAACAACAGCTTTTCTCCAACTGGATACATCAAGCTTGGATGATTAGACTTGATTCCAGCTAGAACTTTCAAGCTTTGAAAACAGCTTGAAACGTGGTAACTTCTTAACTTGAATTCAGCTGTATTACAGCTTAAAGACTGTACGTTCCAAGCTCAAATCCAGCTCTTGTTGATTTAACTTGATTCCAGCTTGAACTATCAAGCTTGGATCATTTAACTCAATTCCAGCTTGAGTTTTCAAGCTTGGGTAATTTAAATTTATTCCAGCTTGAACTTCCAAGCTTTGTAAACAGCTTGAAACGTGGTAACTTCTTAATTTGAATTCAGCTGTATTACAGCTTAATGGCTGTAAATTTTAAGCTTGAATCCAGTTTGTTAAATTGAAAATTCCAGCAGGAAACCAGCTTGATTCCAGCTTTTTGTGCTATCTGGGAGGTACGCATTTATCAGGTTTTATTCTATCAATTAAAATTAAATATTACTTGAACTTGTTCCCTTTGCCCAAGTTTACCACAAAGTAAAGCTATCAGTACATATTCATCAGGCGAGGAATCAAGAGTACAAATTTTAATTTTGAAAAGTGGGAAATTACCAAGCAGATGAATTGCAGTGTTATTATTGAGTGCCGCAGATGTGGAGTAGGAAAAGGAAGGATGTGATTGAGGGTGAGCGTGATCCGGCTATCGATTTGCTATTAGATGGGGTGAAATCAGCATCACCCTATCATTTCGCGTTGAATTCTAATGGGTGGGGGGTCCCAACATTGTCGGAGATAGAGGATAGCTATTAGTTGTTTTTTGCGTTGGGCTTTGGAGATGATCGAGCCGCCGTCCTCAGGGAGAGCGTGCTCATGTCACTTACAAAAGAGGAAAGAGAGTTCATAACTAGAAATCTAGTTATAAACAGAGAAGGCAGGCAGCTTGTGTGCAGTGCTGTGGGGGAGGTGAATTAATTAAGAGCATTTCTCTTGACTGCGCCGAATTAATAGCGAGGGGGCTCAGAGCAGAGCTGAGCAAAGCAGACCCAGGGGTCGCAAAGCAGCACTACAAAAATGGCAGCTCGAAAATGGCTTCCCTTACTCCTCACAGCAGCCTGTACAGTTACTGCCAAAAATGCAGTGCAGTAGCAGCAGCAACAGCAGCAGCAGCAGTCGTCATCCCTTTTTCCACCACCTCAGTCTGCACTTGACAACAACCTCACTTCACGCAATTTTCAACTTCCTTCTCCAGCAAATTCATCTTATCAACAACGTTTATCTGTCTATTTTTCATTTAAACTATCTACAGGCCTACACTATTTCCTACTCAACAGGACCGCTCAACAACAAGTTCCATTATCATCTATGAGATAATATGAGTTATAGATGGTATTGAAAAAAAATCAGTGATCATAACCTGATTCCAACTCAAGCCTACTACTCAGGGAGAAATATCACCAATAGTCCAATTACGGTTGATCTACAATGAGATTAAAGTATCACAATTGCAGTGTTCAAAGATAAAAATTGTATTGCGATCGAGATTTCCCATAGCATTGCGATAACAGTATTTCATAGACTGTTCGAAAACTATTACTCTGGAATAACAACTCAACTTAGCGTTGACATCAATTCAAAATGACTCCACTAGTTGTTAATGTGTATTCAGGGAACTGTACTCAAGTAATACTACCATATTCTTCACGGAAGAAAAAAGCAAAAATGTCATTGTCACATGGTTACACTTGATGGTTGCTATGGGCAATCAACTTAATGATTACCTTGTTTAAAAGTTTTTCAGTTAGTATTCGACTAAATATTCATTATTTCAGAATATTACATTGGCGACGAAGGTGAAAATTGTGTACAATTAATAATGTAATAAATAACAAATAAATGTACGACTGAACAACCTTCTCAAAAGAAAGAGAATTGGCAATAGACCCAGACTCTCCTATACGACTGAAAGGAATTGAATCACTGGAGAAAGACTTTTGAAAATTTTTTGCAGGTTACTGGAACGAAGCCTGAATACAGAATGATGATGCTGACAAGTTTTCTATCACCTGGCCCTAGCGTGGGGTTTGCGGAGTGTGAAACCAATTCAGTCGATTCTCAAATTTTGTAATTGTTTTATAATGTAATCAACTCTTATACTTCCCAACTTTCACAGATTATTTGGGTAGATAACGATTAATTAAAGTCGAAATTATTAATTGTATAGGCTACATTGTTGTTCTCATCAATTTACACACCTTTTGCAAAGACAAATCGATTTGTCCCAAAGTTACCCCACATTGCTTTTTGCGACTTTGACATAACTATGTTTCATAATTAGATTATACCTTCATACTGGACATTGTATTACATAGCCAAAAAGTGTAGCTATGTTTTGAGGTAGTTATATCTGAGATTGGCTGATCCATAGGCTATCTCACATATTCATTGAAAAGTAGGAAAACTGTCCCAAAGTAACCCCCAACGACCGGTACTAGTATAATTTGAATTAGGCTCTTTCTGCTGGGACCCAATATGGCGGTGACTGCGAGTAGGTACCTGGTATCAATTTATAGAGCCCTAACCTGCACTATACGAAATAGTGGAAAACTATTCAACGTACAAGGAGATGCTTTCCATGTTGAAAGAAATGTTTGTTAAACTCAGAAACAAAATTTATTCTTGTTACTGTCTTTCTTCAGCGAAACAACAAAATGGTGAGTCAATCGATCATTTTTACACTACGTTGAAAAGGCTCAGCTTAGCTTGTAATTTCACTGGTGTAACTACCGAAGAGAATAAAAACGAACACATGAGAGATGCTTTTGTTCCGGGGTTAGATTCGACTGAAATCAAAGAAAATGTTTTTCAATAAGAAAATATGAGCCTTGAAGGAACTATAGCTGAAACATGTATTTATGAAACCGCTAAAGCACATGCAGATTATTCAAAAATACATTCATGAATTGAATTCTATTGATGAAAATGGAGTGAATCAGATTAACAATGGGAATAATCGTTATAGGGATAATAGTGAAAAGGATTTCACGATGCAAAATGAAACTAGTAGCTCTAAATTATACGAACATTAACATTTGAAAAACTGAAAGGGGAATGCTATCGATGTGACTCACCACATCGTCAGGCATTTAGATGCCGTCGCAAAGGAACAATCTGTTGGAGATGTGAAAAAGTTGGTCACATAGCCAGTGTATGTTCACAAAAGAAGTCTCAATTAGAAATGAACTACAAGCAACATCAAACCGAAAATGAGGCGAATGAGGAAAGCGAAAACGACTATGTAGTTAATGCTATAAATAACAAAATTGTAACTAACATTGATATCGAGGGGAAACAGTACCGATGGAATTCGATACGGGGGCAGCCCTCAACAAACCCTCAGTGCAATGTCTTAGAGAGAGTGTGAATGTTTCATAGAGAGATTAAGAATTGTATAAATAAAAAATAGTTTTTTCAACTTATGTTTAACTTCGCACGAATACAGGCGAGCCTATCAGAACGGGAGGTGTAACATTTGTTAATTGCAAGTATAAGACTCAAGACTTTGTAGGAAAACTTTATTCAATTGACCAGGATATTGATACCATATTTGGAAGAGAGTTCCTAAGAGAAGTCAAATTAGATTGGGCTGAAATTAAAGCTCTCCAAATAAATCATGCTTCAATTATAGAAAATGTGTTGAACGAATACAGTGATGTCTTTGATGGGAAAATTGGAGTCATTCCAGATTATTTAGGACACTTCAGAATCACCGATGATACACGAAACAACGCCACCCTACCACCCACATTTTAATGGGCAAGCAGAAAGATATGTCCAGACGGTAAAGAATTCATTGAAGGCAATGAATCATAAAGAAGGAAAACTGGAAGTTAAACTTTTCAGGACTCTTATGCAGCTTAGACAGTCACTCAATGCAACTGGATCGAACGTGTACGGAAGAAACATTAGGACACACCTAGGACTGCTGCAAGAGAAAGTGAACATGCTATTATTATATAAAGTGAAAATGGAGGATGGTTCAATATGGAGAAGACATATTGACAAACTGCTCAACTGCGCTATTTGATTGGGGAGGAATGTTAAATGTCACTTATTTGCCCATAGCAACCAACTTAATGATTAGGCTACCTTGTTAATCAGTAAGTATTTCACTATGTTAATAAATGGACGTTAATCTTTATCACATAAAAGCGAAATGGCACTGACTGACTCACTGATCCATCACCAGAACTAAAATTCCACTGTTGAGTTAGACATTTTTGAAACCCATTCAAGATTACGCCAGTAATTATGTTTTTGTTTTTTTTTAATTGTTGATGTATCGCGGGTTGCATATTAATTTAACTACCCATGAGGACAGGTATAAAAATATTTTCCTCTGAAAGGAATGCCCTTAATGAGAAATTGGTGGACTACTACCTGCCAATGCCACAGGGCAACCCCACGGGGGACGGGGGTCGAAGTGGAATGTTACCCCCAAAATACCTAATATCCCCCCAGAGATTCACAAATCTATTGAACCATAGTACAGTTTATAAGGTATATAGTTCAGTATGTGCTATAAAACAAGGTGGCGTCAACAACAAATCCACCCCCCCTCCTCTCAAAAATTGGGTATCCCCCCCCCTAAAATGAATCAATCTGTTTACCCCTGGTCACTATTATAACTATTACCATATATGGTATCCATTATTATAATAAAAATATTTTTTCATTTACAATAATGTCATATTTTATTGATAAATCTGGAAAATCCAAAAAATGTCTACGCTTATCCCCCCTGTAACTCGGGAACCGTTCAACTTGGCAAAATTTTGTAGAAAACCATTTTTATTCAAAATTTAGTTTAGAATATTTTTGTATGGAACTCATTTTGCCCTCAACCCTATACTTTTTGAGATATTTTGAAAAAACTGAAATTTTGTACCTTTCAACCCCCCTCCCCCCAAACCTGCTGCTCAAAAAGGTGTAACTTTCTACCACACAATATAGGGGTTATATAGAACAGTTTGGCGTTGGAGGGAAACTTTCACTTTGGATGTCCCATTTTTGTCATTTTTTTGTCTAACTGCACTGTACTATATCTTCTGCCCTGAAACGACCAATCCTTACTGTAAATTCAATAATTGATTCAAGTTTCAAACCATATACTTTCCAAGGTTAAGCTCAATAATTATTGTACTTTTACTATTTTTCGAAATTTTCGTAGTTTCTCTTATATTTTTCGAGAACCAATTGGCAGAAAATGTGACTATTTGATAAACAAGTCCAGATTAGGTCTAGAAATGCTGTGTTCAATAAATTTCGAGACCCTTCTGAGGTTACGCCTGTGATAAGGTTTTTCAATGTTTGGGATCTGCACTTGAGTTTATTTCACGGTAACTACTGAACTAAATATGTTCAAATCCTATACCCAGGTTGAATTAAGGTTATAGAACAAAGGTTCAGAACAATTATCCAAAATAACCCTGTTGAGTGATATGATTATCAAAGTAAATCGATTCGAATAGTTCGTCTCAGCTGACTCTGAGAGAAGATTTGCTGTTTTACACACTGACACTGTTGATACTGTCAGGGGCCAGGGGGCGGTGCGCCCTGACTATGCGGATAAGGCGGGCGTAGCGAGTCTGCTGGCTAGTTGAACATAATATATTCATTATTGTAGATTATAACAGTAATTTAATTGGCGAAATGTTTAGGAACCAGAACATAATACTTTCATGCAGCCAGTATTTTATAAGAGAGGAACCATTAACACTACCAGCTATGTACCTGATTGTGATTATAGCGTGAGAATTACAGACTAATCGCTATCCTGAGTCATGTTGATATAAGATGCAGAAGTGCTTTATGGTAAGTTTTTGAAGATTTATTTTTCTAATATTCTCCCTGAATCCTTGAGGAAACAGCGTTCATCAAGAAAGACTGTTTGTTATCAGGATGGGCTTCAAATTATGCCTTGTAGTTTAATGAATCAATACAATAATCACTGCAGGCCTACCCTTGGAATGAGTTTATTTGTTTGTAAGAAAAAATTAATTCATTTAAAGGGTCTTGTGATTATTCATTGATTTATTATTTATCAGTTTGTAGCCCTCATAAAAAAGTGAGCATTCCTATATTCTACTATTTGAATGATGAATATGGGTTTTCAGGTGTAATATTTTCCATCGCATTCAGTGCCATCTTCTCAAAAACTAGTCATATGAAACGCTTTGAGCCAAATGCTATTAACAGTATTTTAATCATGCTGAGACTTCCTGTATTTGTGTAGCTGTGAAGGTAGGCCTGGTGAAGTTATAGGTAATAAGGGTGGCAAGTGGCAACTAATGAAATGACATGTATTCGACATAGAACCAGCAGCAGCATACAATTGAGTCAGTAGGCACTTTTCATGACTAGTGTGAAAAAAAAACAAGTCATGCAAGGGTGGTGATGGTGGTGGGGAGGAATGGTTAGGAGTTGCGTTGAGTGAAGAGCAGGTTAATTATTTGGCATGTAGAGTGATCGCATCAGATGGCGCATTAGGCATGTGCATTATTCACGTGCTGGAAGCTCGAGTAATGGCGATCGTCTCTTATTAAATCCAAGTGCAATTAGAACTCTCTCTCTCTCTCTCTGTTCGATCTTGAGTTAGTCAACAGCACTTGTTTCAGTTCGGCTCCGCATATCTCATGCAGATTGATTTTTAGTCCTGTTACCCAATTTCGACTGTTTGATAATTTATTTTTAATAATTGCTTTTATCGCACAAATTTGGAAGTCCTACTCATTCAGTATAAACACGGAAATGCGAGCTCATTTATCCTTAAAGCTTGAAATTTATCTCATGTATTGGCTATTGGGTAGACAATCCCAACACTCCGTAAACAACAAGATTCTCATTTATAAACAAATACTGAATTCCCATCTGAACTTATGGAATTCAGTAGTGTGGCTGCTCTAGAATAATGAACTTCAATAGAATCCAAATCTTCGAAAATAAAGTACTGCGAAACATGATGAATGCGCCCTCGTACATAAGAAATAGCGATTTGCATCGAGATCTTCACGTTCACATCCCCTATTCACTTGACCAGTGAGATAATACGATAGATTGACAGCCCATCTTGACCAGCATGACAACATTTCGGTCATCCAATCCAACACTCAACTTACTAGAAAACTAAAGCCCTTACACTTACACATACACTCGAGCAGTCTGAATGATGACCACCGCAGTCCACAACAGGTCGAAACTAGTTACTACAATTTGAGTAAAAGTTATAATTTCAATTCAATAGTGATTCTTTATTTGAAAAGTTGAAAATCAATGTTGTCTTTTGAGTTATAATAGCATTGAAATACTCAATTTATGCTGTTCAACATTCTGTGTGTATTCCGGTCGTTTCATGTACAGAATATTTTTTGTCACGAAAAACATTTGAACATGTTAAAAATTCTAATGAACATTGGAGTGTAGCAAACATTCCAAACACTACGGCAATCAAATCAATTACTCTGGAAGACTACAAGGCCCTGAACAAGGTTGAACAAAAGAATGCACTAGCTTTAAGTAGGCTGTCACTTGTGTTTCTCTGACTCAATTAATCACATGTAAAGTCATCTGAAAATCTGTACAGTATATTATACGAAGTGAATGAGAATTTAGAAAGCTGCTCAATATTTCTTAGCCTATACAAAGATAATTTGAAATAGGGGATGAAACTAGAATTGAATGTTCTGGATCAGCCATAATGGATCCAAATTATTTTGGTTATTTTTCCAAATGGGAAGGGTGTCATTTTATACATGATTTAGATATAGATTTTCATGAGAACAGTACATCGATATCTCTGCTGACACTGCCGGGGAATTTACTTATGTTTGTCTTATTGACACTTGTGACGCACTTAAGCTAGACGGATAAGGCGAGCAAAGCGAACCTGCCGACTAGTTGAAATATAGGCTATCTGTATAATCAAATAATATTTTCTTGTTTTTACCAATATGTTTGCAGATACATGATTGCAATATTGTATCATAAACCACTTTAAAGGGGGAAAATACCTCAGATATAAGATCTGAATAATTTATAGATAGTCCTAAAAGGCTATTATGAAAAACAATAATAGAATACTTACTGACATGACATCCATATATTTATCTTGAGTTATCTTTCAATAATATTATAATTTAATCATAATAATATCATTTTGAAGATAAGTTTCACAATAGAGTATCTTAATAGCAGAGTCAGTATTCAGGCTATCTAATGCCATCACCGTTCTTGTATGTTCGTTTCAGAGTATCATGAGTGATGTAGTTATAGACAATGATAGGTTTGACTCATAATGGGTTTGACTGTGAGAAGACAAATATTGTCATGAAAAGATACAAATTGAAGACAAATTCTTATTGGAGGGTTTTGGGTGTAATTAAGGGGTGGTTAAAAACGATCGATCGTAATGCATCATATGATTTCATGTTTTCTAGGTAATGTTTCCAACACTAGTTTGTTGAGTAACATATTCTTCAAAAATCCAATAGTTTTCAATAAAAAAAAGTACCAAAAGGGCTTTTCTCAAATTTGGAGGGTAAAGCCGCACCCTGTTGTGTGAGAAAATTTCAGATTCGGTTTCAGCACCATGCAATACATATAAAACCGTCGAGAAAAAACATACGGATTGCGTTCCCGACAAGATACTGGGCTACTAACCTACTCAAAAAATCAGAATCTTGATACTTCAAACGCGTTAGTTATGTTTGAAAGGACCAAATTTAGGACCTGCTTATATATTTTTATACTTACTTCCATGGGGGGTATTCAGATGAAGGGAACTGACAGCGGTCTTCCCACAGACACCTGAGCACCTTCTTGCATGTGAGAATTTAGGGCTAAATTGCCTCAATGAGAATTTATTCTTAGCAAATGACAAGGCGGTTTACGCTGCAAAATCTTGAAAAATCTGAGCCATAATACATTTTAAGTCGGGACACGGAAAGTAAGTATGTTTTATGGTTTCATAGAATTTATACTTGAATTAATGTAAATTGCTTATTGTCATAGCACGTATAATAGGCCTACAGGGAATTTTCGAGGTCAAGAAAATTGCGAGCTCACACTAAACAGACAGATCTCCTGCAGTAACTTATAATTTTTATTAAATAAAAGTTAATGGGTGGCTCGTTGAGGTCAGTGATAATGTGCATTGTGCAGGTCTGATAACCAAGAGGACCCGAGTTCAATTCTTGACCCTGAAACAATTCTTTGGCCAAAGACCCACAGCAGAACTACATGGATAGGCCTACTGCCACCCAGACTTTTGATCGGTCCTAAAGAGTAATCGTGATCTCCAATCTACGCACAAGCCTAAAAGCACATTTGAGCATCACCCTCAGAAAAATATCTCTCAGAATTTTTAATTGTTTTTCGTGAAGTCGGCTAGTGCATAGTATACTAGTGCAACCCTAGAATACTAATTAAGCGTAATATTTAGGCATAACGTTATAAAAACTGTTATTTCTCTTCTCCACTATGGTTTAAAGAGCCAGGCGTCTAGCAGTGCTTCTTTGTCTCATTTATAGAGAAGACTGCATTCCACAAGGACCTCTAAATTTTGCCTTTTGGAAATTACATCTACACTTCGGTAAGTCACCGCCCTGTCAAGACTCCGACACTGGGAAGAGAAATGAGTAAAAACAATAGATGAAGTTCTTGGAGCAGGCGAGCCGCATTAAAAAAACCTAAAAAAGGAGAAAGAAACTATTTCAGCTTATGCAATTATACGAAGAGGACGTTCACCACCACCGATCGCTATGAATGCAATAGACCAATTTGTGGTGGACACCAAGTGAGAATGTGGGCAGCAGGATGTGAGTGAATGACGTTTTATAAAGCTCATTTTTCAAGTTTTTGTTAAAGTAAAGATGATATTAGTTGTTAAATATTATAGTCTTTTGATTAAATAAAATCATTATGAAACATAAAAAAACAAGAGAGTGATCTTATTTTGAACTATGCGTAAATTTTACGCATGATTGGTGTTAATGTGAAAAAATAAGATTAGTACTCTAGGGTTAACCTCTTTCAAAACTATTAACATGAAATCTATTGACTTCCCAGATAGCACATAAGCTTATTTTAAGCTTAAAATTTATTGGATTTTGAATTGAAAGTTACAGTTTGATCAAAACAGCTTGATTCAAACTTGTAACAGGCTGTAAGAGATCAAGCTAAAAGTTTCAAACTTGTAAAGATCTGGAATTTGCAATCTTAAAATCAACCTTGAATGTTCCAGCTCTAGTCCAGCTCATTCCAAGCTGTAAATTCAGTGGGTTTTGAATTTAATTCACAGTTTGATCGAACTAGCTTGGTTCAGGCTGTAAGCAATCAAGCTGGAAGTTTCAAACTTTTAACAAGCTGAATTTTTTAATCTTAAATAATCAACATTGAATGATCCAGCTACTGCCCAGCTTTTTTCAAGCTGTCTCTCTGGAGACAAAATCATCCGCACTATCACTTGACTGAAATATAAGTTCATTTAACTACCACGAGTAGTGCTGTGTCCACTTTCAACTTTTGAAGCGTATGTTTACCAAATTCGTTTCCATCTTATTTTGATCAACCAACTTATGGATTTTCTCATACGAATACTCTACATCTATATCTATAAAAGCGAAATGGCACTGACTGACTGACTGACTGATTCATCACCAGAACTAAAAATCCACTGAACTGAATGCGTTCAAATTTGGCAGGCATGTTCAGTTGGACGTTTAGACGCGCGCTAAGAACGAATTTTAGGAACTTTTCAAGGATACGCCAAATATTTAAGTTTTTCTATAGTTTTTCGGCGTTTTCTCAATTTTTCGAGAACCAATCGGTAGAAAATGTTGATATTTGGTAGGTAGGTTCAGATAAGGTCTAGAAATGTTGTGTTAAGATATTTTTGAATTCCGTTCAAGATTACGCCAGTAATCAGGTTTTTCAAAATTGTAGATGTTTTGCGGGTTGCATATCTTCCGCCTTGATACGACCAATCCTTAATGTAAATTAAATGGTTCAGCGAGATTATAGATAACTAATTTGGAAGATATTGAATCAAGTTTCAAACTATGTCCGATATAGTTCCCAAGGTTACGCTCAATATCAGCGTTTTAATATTTTTCGGAATTTTCAGAGTTTTTCTTGGATTTTTCGAGAATAAATTGGTAGAAAATGTCGAAATTTGGTGAACAGGTCCATATTAGGTCTAGAAATGCTGTGTTCAATAAGTTTTGAATGCCTTCTGAACGGAATTTGCAGGCGAGCGAAGTGAGCCTGTTTGACTCACTGACACTGACAGAGGTCATGCAGGCGAGCGAAGCGAGCCTGTTTGACTCACTGACACTGCTGATTCTGTCGGGGGTCCAGGGGGCTAGGCTAGGCGGTCAAGGCGAGCGAAGCGAGCCTGCCGGCTAGGTAAGTGGAATACATCCATTTGGCTTCATTTTACGTAGAATTTAATTTTAGTATTGTCTAAAAGTAAATGAAGTCCGAATTGGGGTTTTCATAATATTGAACAACTTAACAACCATACAAGTTAGTTAGTTGTTAACCCTGAATTTTCTTCTGCTCATGTCTATCAATCCATCAGCTATAATAGCTACTATAAGCCTACTAAGTTTGTTCTAATTTTGCTTCAAATATTGATAGATGACAAATTAGAATACTAAATTATTTCTTCTTGTTCGGTTGTAGTTAGCCTATTTATATTTTGATTTTTATATACTTTGCTCGCTATATTCCTCTCCTTTTCTTGTTCAAAATTACTGTGATGTATTGAAATGTATAATCATGTATTCATTTATGATTTGTTATTCTTGTTCTTTTTTCTTTCAGGGCCGTTTGATTAGTGTAACAAGAAATCATCATTGTTGACGTGGGGGATGCGTTGGTGTTTTATGATCAATAGGCCTAATACTATTCAAAGAAAAGAAATTAAATTTTGTCATCAATAAATACATACAGGCATACATCGTGCAGCTTTCAAATAACTGTTATGTTGAACGATGTAAAATAGGTGGACAGAACTATTCATTATTGTTTGTCAGATTTGTAAGTGGGTTCCATTTGTATTTTTCTTCCAATATATATGAACATTTAGTTCACTGTATTCTCTTTTGTATTCTATTTCTTTCCCATAATTGATCAATATTTTGTGCTTAATATAACAACAGCTTTTCTCCAACTAGATATATCAAGCTTGGATGATTAGACTTGATTCCAGCTTGAACTTTCAAGTTTTGAAAACAGCTTGAAATGTGGAAACTTCTTAACCTGAATTCAGCTGTATTACAGCTTAAAGACTGTAAGCTCCAAGCTCAAATCCAGCTCTTGTTGATTCAATTTGATTCCAGCTTGAACTATTAAGCTTGAGTCATTTAACTTAATTCCAGCTTGAGTTCTCGAGCTTGGGTCATGTAACTTGATTCCAGCTTGCACTTCCAAGCTTTGTAAACAGCTTGAAACGTGGTAACTTCTTAACTTGAATTCAGCTGAAAGACTGTAAATTCCAAGCTTGAATACAGAATGTTAAATTGAAAATTCCAGCAGTAAACCAGCTGGATTCCAGCTTTTTGTGCTATCTGGGTTTCTTTCAGCGTTTTCGAGTGTTAATATTATAAGCTCATGAATCAGCTAATCCCTTATGTTTCGATAAAAAGCTAAAGTTTTATACATTCTATGACGCGAGCCGAGGATAACGATTACATTTTTCATTTTTGTGAACGCTCTGCTGTTGGTTGAGCTGCATCCTGGAGGATACAATTCAATTGCAATCATTATCCAATGAACTGATAGGCCTGAATAGATTTCATTGTTTCCTACAAGAAACATTGTTTCAATGAAATGGAATCCATTTTGATTGAGCGATTAGTGATTGGGATAGGCCCAGTAGAGAAACGGCTTTATTAGCTGGATGAGTGATGTGGATGAATAGAGTTGGCATTTTAAAAAGATGTAGTGATGGCAGCGTTTGGAGGGTGCTTGCTCACTCACTCACTCACTCTCTCTCTCAAAAAAAAGTGAATGAATCTCTCTCACTGCTCTTGAGAAGTAGAAGCAGGCCTGTTCCACCCTCAACCCTCAACGCATGTCACTGCAGTAAGAGCGATACGATTTAATTAAGGCAAAGAGAAAAGAGTAATCGCGGCAGAGATACGTGTTAAGGGTTGATGAGAGGGGGTTGAGGAGGCAACTAGTGAGGGGTTGTCACAATAAAAGCGCAACGAGTTGCACCCTCCACTCAAAATGGCCGACCACTCACACTAGTAAGAGTTCTATGCCCACCACCCTCGGGCTGGTTAAGCCCCCTACCAACCCATTACACAAAAATACCATCCTAAAAACTCTCCAAAAAATGTTGTCTATTTCGTCTCTGTTCATGATAAGGTATCATTTACAAGTACTTTCCTTTCTAGAATTATTACTAACAATCAACTTCTTCCTTGAAATAGGTCCAATCTAAACTCGAAAATAGCTATACACTGAATGTTTGGGCGGGGAGATTAGATGTTTTAAGTGCTTTTCCTATCCATAGATTGCGTTTTTAGCTTTTCCCCCAGAAAAATCAGACACAAATGAAAATAATGTAGTAAAGCAATTTGTAAAGATATTTGTTTTTAATTTATTGTATTTATTTTGTCTTCTGTGTGTTTTAATAAATTGAAATTGAAGTGTGTTTCATAAATTGAAATTGAATTGAAATTGAATTGAAATTGAATTGAAATTGAATTGAAATTGAATTGAAATTGAATTGAAATTGAATTGAAATTGCATTGAAATTGAATTGAAATTGAATTGAAATTGAAATTCACAAAAAAACATGTATAGATTATGGAACACTTAACCATATTCATTTATTGGTGAATATTCTTCACAAAGACTGAGCTCTGAGTGCGGGAATGAGTTCATTTAACGGTTTCAATATAATTTTTATTGTACATTTACTACTTATCCTGGCGCTACAGCCCGATGTGGTTTTATTCCAATTCTACGTTAGAATTGAAATTGATTTCATTTTATCTTCTAAGGTCCTTATTCAAATGAATATAGGCTACATAAGAGTCCGGGAGTGGGGGAGTCCGATCTCACTAGACATCAAGCCTGCAAGAAAAGTAGGAATCCAATAAAAACCACTTCACTACGATTAAATGGATGTGTTTATCATGACCACTTTAGAGTTGATTTTTGTCTTTGTGCTTTTCATACAATATTTTGATATTTGTGGATGGAAATTGCTGTCCTCTTATAGGTTTTTTGTGTGTATAGAGGAAGTTTAAAGGGAGAAGAGTGGGGGATCCCCAATCCCTATTTGATAGAAGACGTAACTTGTATGAATAAGTTAGCAATATTTCACCAAGCTAAGGCTTGTATAGTATATAGGTGTATTGCATATGGGGCGGAGAGAGGATCGCTTCAAGCGTAGTAAATAAAGTTTTCTTTTAGGCGAAAACCCCCCTCCCTGTCATCCGATTCATGAAATTGATTGTACTTTCACGTGATAGAACAGTTTTCACAATAGCTAACTCATATTCCGAGTTATTTGTCGTGGAATAAAAAAAAATCGAAAATGGTCAAAATCCACACAACGAGCCAAGTTGCAGCTCAAAAACGATAAATGTGGACGAAAGAAATTTACTCATAAATGTCAATGTATGACACTGATTTTGTTTGTAATTTAATTGACTTTGATTCATAACTGAACAAATATTTTCTATGAATGAAGTAATACATGCACTAAGAAAACATAAAAATTTAGAAATTTAAGTTTTTATCTTATTTTTGAGTAAATGAAAAGACAAGATGCCGTCAAACCACCGATTTATCAGAAATTCGAGATACCGGTTTCGGTTGTACACCATTATCAAAGTAGAGTTTACCAGAGTTTGATAATGGTGTAACAACCGAAACCGGTATCTCGATTTTCTGATCACGGTGGTTTGACGGCATCTTGTCTTTTCATTTATCATGGATAACTACCACAATATCAATTTCACAACTACTCAAAGAGTTTATTTTTGAGGGTGAACCCGCATTCTGGATTCCGCAAAAAGATTCAGTGCGCTGGGATTCCCGACAAAACTACAATTTTACTTAGGCTTCTTTGCCTAAGTGTCCTTGAAACGGCATAGGCATAGGCAAGTTATGGTTCTAGGGGTGATATCCATAGCCTACTTTTGCAAAGTAGTTAGGCTCGACAGCTGGGGTTGACTAGGAAGGATGAATTCTATGCTATCTGCCATCAGAGCTTCATTGATCTTGTCCCTACTGGAAATCCTTCAACTTCTTATCAATATTCTTCAGTATTGCACTGAATATATACTTTTTAGTATCAGAATAACTTAGCTAGTTGCATTCTCTACTACCATAGACCAATAATACATCTCTGACTGATAATTATAAATATCATAAAGATAATAGGCCTATATTTTGATTGACAATTTGGTGCATAATTTATTTTGCTTTCGATCTTATTACTGTGAATTAAAAATTTTAATAATATTTTACCTGTCTCCAAAATCATAATGTGAAGTGCGGAGAAACCACATAACCTTGTTTTGGACTAATCATGCAACAAAATTTAGGAAGAAATAGCACAGGCTCAGCCTATTTTTTCTATCCTTGTTCATGATTAGGTTATGATTTGTGTTATCATGTCAATAAATGAATGAAATGAAATGAAATTTAATTGTATTATACATCTACAATGTACATGGAACTATTAGACAGAGTGTTTCAGGAGTAATTATGCAATACTTCTTAGGCCACAAAAAGCTTTATCACCGAGACAACAATGTCAAAAATTAACATTTAAAAAGTAATTATTAAGCCCCATGGGCTGAAGAGCTCACGTGCAAACTTCCACTCCTTGAGGTTAACTTATGACTTTGAAAACTTAACAATCAAATTTTGCAGGAAAACTAAGGAGAATTTGTCGTTTTGACAATGACATTTTCTGTTTTAGCTCGAAAAACACCGTGGTGGTACTCGAATTAGTTCTTTTCGGAACACTCTGTATTTTGCATTCAATTTGATAGTATTTTGTATTTTCATAAGTTTATCAAATTGAAAAGCAGTTAAACCATGGTAGAACTTTCAATAGTATTTCCATTCGGATAAATCAAATGAAACAATTATGTATTGATAAAACCCCAAAATAGAATTTTTTATTCAACTCCGTAATGAAGAACGGGTGACATAATATTAATTTGACTTATCAAAATGGAAATTTTTAAAATGAAAAAAATAAATGGAAAATTCACTGGAAAATGTCAAACAATGAAACTTTTTAAAGTGGCCGACTTCTGTCAGCTATTCAACCAAAAAGACTTCATAAGACACTGATATTATCAATACCACTAATATTTTTGAACGAGCGTCAGCGAGTTCCTAATTTTGACTCGACGCCAAAGTCGTTGTCTGTTTGTGGGTTTGTTTGTTTGTGTATTCGGCAATAACTTTCGAACGCCTCAATTAATCAACTTCAAAAAAGATAAACTGTCAGCAACAATATTTATCTATATTATAGGCTACTCCCGTATCTACTATATTTTGAAACAGTAATCACGGCTGGAAAAATGTCATTTGATATTGTGAAAAAAATAATTTTTTGAGAATCTAACAGCTGAATTAAATCAAGAAACCTTTTCGAAAATCAGTTGTTTTCAAATCAATCTTTTTTATGTTAATATTATTTTCAAACATGTGATAGGAGTCTATTTATTTTCACAGCTGGCAAAAGGTGGCGTATATAAATTATTTTTTCCACAACTGCGCGTAAAACAAGATTTTACAAGCTGAATTCTCCTCGTAAAGAAGCCCATTTCTGAGGAGAATCTTCATTACGCTCACTAACCATCTGCCCATGCGCAGTAGAATTACTTTACGCTCGCTAAGCAACTGCGCATGAGCAGTAGAGCTACTTTACGCTCGCTAATCAGCTGATCATGGCTCGCCAAAAGTAGGTCAGGTGGAGTCATAACATAACCTAACAAAAGTCGACAATGTCTGATTGTACCTGTACCGGTAATTACACAAGAGTAATTTAATAGTTCGCAGTATTTGAGGACTGAAAAAACTGTAGATTAACAGGTTCGTGCAGTTGTAGAAAAAATATTGTATGTAATTCGCGCGTAATTCTTCTTTATTGCTCTTGCAAAATTATCACGATCCACTACGCGTCGCGTGATAACTGTTTTGCGCGAGCGATGAAGTCGCGCATTACGCTCTTAATACATAAATAGCTATTACCTTCATCATTTTCCAGTATTCTAACTGAAATTTATCTATCATTTGAAAATTTTCCATGCTTTGATACGCCAAACTAATGGTATGCCACCCGTGTTTCACTACGGGATCTTTGAAATACTATTGAGAGCTGAGAAGATTTATTAATAGTTTGGTTTTGAATATGATGAAGTGTAATAGTATAGCCGCAATGCGAGTATGTGCAGTTGCTGCAAATTTGATTGATGAAAACACTTTTGAAGTAACATTTAGTATTTCAATGGGTTTTCCAAGATCATACAAGAACAGCATTTCTCACTAAACAAATATTTTTATTGAAGAGACTAATTTCTTGTTTTTTTTTTTTTGTTTCAAAACAATTTAATTGCAAAATAATAAAATATGGAAAATGGAAACCAATATTTCAAAACAGATTTAGTAGGTAGGCAAACAACTACTCTTTGTAATTGAAAAAAGATATTAAAACATGAGAGTTTATTAGAACAATTCAATTACTGTATTATCATTCTCCGTGAATTTTTGCAGCCAAGTTGTTTTAAATAATAGGAGTCTACTAGTTGTATTATTAGAACAACTGACAAGAGGCGGCAATTTGAATTATTTTACATTAAAAATTTATCTTGTATTTTTATTATAAAATTTGTTTCATTTAATTTCCATTCTTTGATTAGTCAAACTAATAATATGCCACCCGTGCTTTACTGTCTTCACTATGGGATTTGAGGAATGCTATATTGAGGGGATCTTTGATGTAGCTTATTTTATTCATCCAAATGGGAATACCGAACTATTGGAAAATCCCATTCTTGAACAAATCTCTAAAATATTTCTCAATGGGTTTCAATTTTTTACATGTAAGAATTTACAAGAGTCTATTTAATTCAATACAAAATGCAATCAATTTAACTACACAAAGTTTCAATATATTATGGATGAGTTTCAGCAAAAAAAATTATTACATCCATATTTGTAAATTTGTTAGAATTGTTCAGTTATTCTCTGTGATCTTTTGCAGTGCATTTGCTGCAGCCTATTCGCAAATAGTTGGAATAGCAACAAATGAGAACTATATAATATCAAAATAAACCGTACATAATTCCTATATCCTCACAAAAAGGAACCATTCAGTATTGTATATATAGGTATTGGTAAGATTTGTGGTTCCTATTTGACTATTTGCGGCATCCGACGCATCAACAAACTTGATCATGTGAACTTGACTGCAAAATGTCATCATCAAGTTATCAAAGCCATAAGTTGACTTCAAAAGTTCGCACACGAGTTCTTCAGCCCATGGGGCTAATAGAATAAGATGAGGTATATTTTAGTAGTAAATATTTCAATACATCATTTCTAGACCTAACCTGCTCACCGAATTACTACCGATTGGTTCTCGAAAAAATTACGAAAACGCCGAAAAGCTATAGAAAAACTCAAATGTTTGGCGTATCCTTGGGTAGTTTCAAAAATCCGTTCTTAGTACGCGTCTAACGGTCCAACTGAACATGCCTGCCAAATTTGAACGCATTCGGTTCGGTAGATTTTTATTTCTGCTGATGAGTGAGTGAGTGCCATTTCACTTTTATATATAGAGACTAGCCGGCAGGCTCGCTTCGCGCGCCTTCTCCGCCTAGCCAGTGGGCTCCGCCCCCTAGACCCCCGACATTATCAGCAGTGTTAGTGTGTCCAACAGACTCGCTTCGCTCGCCTGCAAATTTCATTCGAATGGATTTCCTTTGATCATTTTATCACTTAACAGGGTTATTTTGGGCAATCGTTCTTTGAATTAGTTGCTTTTTTACTATACCTTAGCTCAACCTGGGTATATGATTTGAACGTATTTAGTTCAGTACTTTCCGTGAAATAAGCAAAAGTGCAGATTACAAAAATTGGAAAACCTTATTACAGGCGTAACCTCGGAAGGATTTTGGAATCTATTGAACACAGCATCTCTAGACCTAATCTGCACCTGTTTACCAAATTTCAACATTTTCTGTCAATTGGTTCTCGAAAAATCTGAGAATATCTCCGATGATTCCACAGAAAAGTGTAACGCTAATATTGGGCGTAACCATTGAAAGTATATCGAACGTAGTTTAAATCAATACCTTCTAAATTAGTTCATCTATAATCTCGCTGAACCATTGGATTCACAGTAAGAATATTGGATTTTACAAATTAGTCGTATCGAGGCGGAAGATATGCAACCCGCAATACATCTACAATTCTGAAAAAGTTATTACTGGCGTACTCTTGTACGGATTTCAAAAATATTTTAACACAACATTTCTAGACCTTATCTGAACCTGCCCATCAAATATCAACATTTTCTACCGATTGGTTCTCGAAAAAAATAAGAAAACGCTGAAAAGCTATAGAAAAACTCAAATATTTGGCGTTTCCTAATGAAGTTTTAAAAATCCTTCCATAGCACGCGTCTGAACGTCCAACTGAACATGCCTGCCAAATTTGAACGCATTCGGCTCAGTGGATTTTTAGTTCTGGTGAATGAATGAATGAATGAATCAGTGCCATTCCGCTTTTATATACAGAGATTATTAAGAGCTTATCCTTTGTCGCCTGAAAAAGGATGAAGGAGTCGGCCGATTTTATTGTCCAACGAACTTGACCTGTATATGTTCAAAGAATATGTCTTCTGAATTTGATTAATAGAGACGTTCGAAAGTTATTGTCGAACACACAGACAGACAACGACTTCGGCGTCGAGTAAAAAGTAGGAGCTCGCTATTTCAACGCTCGTTCAATTATACCGTACCCCTTTCCCTTCATACCACCCCCGGTACTTCTTGCAGTATTGGGTACTAATACCCCCGGTACTAATCGCTCCCCTTGATAAGGCTCTGGATTCGCCCTATGGTGTAAGATAACATCACAATGCACACATACATACATCCCCATGACTCATGACAGTCTATCCCATACACCCAATATTTCTAATCTCTGTTTAAAATTGAAAGGACTCGAATTCCAAACGTACAACAAAGTCACAAGCAAAGCTTTTTGTAAGGAGTGAACCGAGTTGGCGGTGGAAGAGGTCCTACAAAAAGGAATCGTGCTCTCATTCACCAAAATGGTTATCATGTAGGAAAATAAAGAAGAAATCAATTGTGTTATAAACTGATAAACAAATAAGGGGAAATTATTTTCACGGCAGGCTTCATAGAACAAAAATTGTGTAATGAACATTTCAACTTCTAATTTTAACATGATGTCATTAAAAAAAATTATTAATTTATAAAAGAATTTATTTATTTGTGTATAAACGTTCCACAGTGTTGAGCGAATGCTTGAGAAAAAAATTCATTATTCTCATGAAATAGAGCTTACCGTACCCTGATAAAATTATTCCAAATTGTTGCTCTAAAAGCAACCATAGAAAAAACTTTATTGAGAAACCATAACTGTTTATTCATTGAAAATTAAACGTTGAACTTGGGGCTATTTAAAATAATTGATAAATTAAATGAAAAATTCAAATACCCTTTTTTAAAACTTTAGAAGTATACATGTATTATTCTAGTCACATTGAAAATGGGATTAGTCTCGAAACATGTCTGTGAATAATAATACTTTTAAAAGGGTATTTGATTTTTTTCATTCTATTTATCAACTCTTGATTCATTTTTACACCATTTGAGACGTTTAGCGCATTCCTTCTGAATCACTCTGTAGATAGAAAAGTGGAATTATTGTAAGCCTTTACCTTTACCTCCATTATGTTAGGGCTATTATTTGTGAATCGCCCACTTAGGACTACCCGAGTTTCATCGATGCTGTTGAGTGATTTTTAGAGGGAGAGAAAGAATAAATAATGAGGGATGAAAAATAAATCGTTGCGCATTCATTATATTGCTTAAGATCTCTATTGCAGCTTACAATGGAAACGAGAGTATAAAGACCGTGTCGTGTAAAAGCGATTAATAGTATTTATTGTTCTGCTTGAAAAAGAATCATGAGAAAATTGAAGCTGAACTACGAGAGAGTGCCGACAAAGGCTAGAACAGCCTCCCCCTCCCACCACCAAGCGACCAACCCTTGAACCTATTATTCTTTGAGTAGGCAACATTCCCATCCTTAAACTTTCTATAATATGAAGTGAAATTGTAATAACAAATGAGTGCAGGCAAAAATATTCTTCTAATTCTGAAGAATTAATCTTCCTTATTTTATTTTCTTTATTCTCATTTCATGGTGTCAATAGTCTTTTTCGCCTATTTTCGAGTATTTCGGCTATTTGATAACCCGCTCCTGCTACAAAACATGTTAGAGCGAGCCTATCGTCCATCTTCCTCAAATGCTCACAACGAACTGAGCTCTGATGACCAGTGAATTCGAGTCCAAGTAGTCTAGATGCTGATGTTGCTCAAAAAATTTAACGGAATGGAAACAGTACACCGGGCATGGTGAAAAACGCGTTTAACATGTTGCAAAACGTGTTGAGCAACACTCTTGCACGAAATGTACGGATGGAAACAGGGATAAGATCACGCTTGAAGTTAAATCTGAATGTAGAATTTTTGGTAAAATACTATAAAAAAGGAAACAAAAATAAAAATTTACCATACAGTGATAGTATGATAAGAGGAGAACACGAACACCTTTGAAATAAATTTATAAAATGTGGATGACACTATTGCCCAATCAAATTGTCATTAAATTGTGCCACGACCAAATAAAAATCCTGTTGATTGATTTTATTGTCTTAATCGGTCCATTTGGGTGTTAGGAAGAGGTTTTCCACAAAAATATCTGGAGGTATAACTTTTGGGAGCCTAAAAATCACGAAATTTTCGGACTTTTTTCAGTTTTTTCACAATATCTCAGAAACCGAATTTTCTATCGATATTTTTATTCAATACTTTTGTAAAGAGCATAAAATTCCGTACAATTTTCATCCCCTAAACGTTTTCCTATCTTCGATAGGAAGCGAGTTATAGCTCGTCAAAAATTGCTAATTTTTGTCAACTTTATGAAAAATCGCTAAATCTAGGTATTTTTCCCTTTTTACTTCTTTTTTGGCCGTCATTGGTATTATTTATCGTGATAAGGGTGTTATCAAGATGAGATACAATCACTAATGGATTAGTGGGAAGGGAAAAGTACATTCAACGGTAGTGATTGAATTTATGAGACTCGAGATTTAGCGCCAACCAATGATTCCGTAAACTTGTAACATATACATAGATTCTATGGTTGAGTAAGGGAACCCTTACATTATCATTGAGGCTTTAAGTGGGTTATATGGAGCTCGACAGCATATGGCTAGAATTCCTAAGCGACGGCTCGAGCTGTGCAGCTCTAGCTGCACGTCTATGGCTTTCCAGACTATAAAAGCAAAATGGCACTGACTGACTGACTGACTGATTCATTCATCACCAGAACTAAAAATCCACTGAACTGAATGCTTTCAAATTTGGCAGGCATGTTCAGTTGGACGTTTAGACGCGCGCTAAGAAAGGTTTTAAAAAACTTTTCTAGAATACGCCAAATATTTAGGTTTTTCTATAGTTTTTCGGCGTTTTCTCAATTTTTTCGAGAACCAATCGGTAGAAGATGTTGATATTTGGTAGGTAGGTTCAGATAGGGTCTAGAAATGTTGTGTTAAGATATTTTTGAATTCCGTTCAAGATTACGCCAGTAATCAGGTTTTCAAAATTGTAGATGTGTTGCGGGTTGCATATCTTCCGCCTTGATACGACCAATCCCAACTGTAAATTCAATGGTTCAACGAGATTATAGATGAACTAATTTAAATATTAAAAATATTGGGAATATTCATAAATCTTGAGATTCACTGAAAATATACTTGTCCTAACAAAAATTGGAAACTTGATAACAACCGAATTGAAGATTGTAGCTATTTTCACCACCCTCCTCAACTTTCTTGAGAAAACATTCAAAATAAGTTAGTTCCAAATTCAGCCAGCAGATGGCAGTAGCAATAGGGTGATTCGTTTCGACTCCTATTAGACACGCCTTCAAGCTCCGCCTTTGCTAGGCCATGATGACGTAATGGCATCAGCCAATGAGAGGGCGTTGTGGGCGTGGACTTGTACTGGCTTATGATTGGTCGAGAGCGTGGAGGGAGTTTTTGAATTCCGTTAAAGATTACGCCAGTAATCAGGTTTTCAAAATTGTAGATGTATTGCGGGTTGCATATCTTCAGCCTTGATACGACCAATCCTTAGTGTAAATTCAATGGTTCAGCGAGAATATAGATGGAGTAATTAAGAAGATATTGAATCAAGTTTCAAACAATGTCCGATATACTTCCCAAGGTTACGCTCAATATTAGCGTTTTACTATTTTTCGGAATTTTTCTTAGATTTTCCGAGAACAAATTGGCAGAAAATGTTGAAATTTGGTAAACAGGTCTAGATTAGGTCAATAAATGCTGTGTTCAATAAATTTCGAACCCTTTCTGAACGGAATTTGCAGGCGAGCGAAGTGAGCCTGTTTGTCTCAGCTGACACTGGCAGAGGTTTTGCAGGCGAGCGAAGGGAGCCTGTTTGACTCACTTACACTGCCGATACTGGCGGGGGTCCAGGGTCCTGGCTAGGCGGAGAAGGCGAGCGAAGCGATTATAAGACTAGATATGAGACGGCTCGAGACGCGCAGCTAGAGCCCTCCAGCTTTAGCTGCGCAGCTTGAGCCGTCGCTTAGAGTGCCTTCTTCTTCATCACGCAACTTTTTCCAAAAATAGACTTACTGTGTTCCAACTTTTTCATCATGTTAAGCCATTTTATTAAGATCAACATGTATATATTATTGCAAACGATGATAATTATTTATACGCTGATGATATAGCTTTAATTTCGGAATCACCAGTAGGGCTCCAGTACATGCTAATTAATGAACAGGAATTACTCTGCGAGTGTAGGGTGAAATGTGAATCAGAAGAAGTCGAAGATAATGGGTTTTATGAATAAAGATGAACTAACTAGGTGCGAGAAATGGACGTTTAAAAATGAAAGGATTGAATGTGTGAACCGCTACAAATTTATGTGTAGTTTTAACACCAACTCTTAATTTTGAAGCTCAGGTAAAAGGCAATAACGTATGAAACTGTGAAAAATCTTTTAGCGGTTTCTCATCAAGATTTTTTTTTTGCTTCCCATGAATACGGTACGCCAAGTTGATTATTGTAACTAAACTAACACATGTTTTCCTGTACTGTCTTGGTCTGCATTACAATTATATTGCAAAGATTATAAGAATGGAATAACATAAGTTACCAGAATTTCTATTCCAAAAAGTAATAGAAAATAGAAGCTTTCTGGTTTAAAGATTGAAGAAAGTTGTATAATGATAGTGGCATGATAATGAGATCAATTTTGTAACTCTATACAAATCCCTCAAACATCACAATTGGGTGGAAAAATTATATAAAGAGAAACAATTTAGAGATGTGGATGATGAGATGGGTGTTTGAATTAAAGAGCGAGCTGATAGACGTGATAAGCCATGGATTGCTTATGATAAGAACTTCACTTGTTTCATGTACAATTTGAAGGAGGTAGAGGACCTTTATCACTTTGTTGTCTGATGCCCTTTTTTAAAGGAATGGAGAATGTACTGTTAGAGACAGTGCTCTCAGAGGAGCCTAGGTTATTTATAAGCATGAATTCAATTATTGTATTGTGTATAAATTGAGAAATAAAAACCAATTTTCTTCCCAATCTATTTACATATCCATCACATATTACAAACGGTTGTTTGGAATATCATAATAACTATTGCTATAATTTTTTCAAACATTTCATAAAAATTCTGCATTCAGTATAGAATAACTAAAAGTTATTTAATCAGTTAAGTTTCTTACTTGTGTAATTTATAGTAGGCTGTAATGAATTTTATTCAACATAATATAATTAAAATCAATAATCCAAGCATAAATACTATGTTATCTATTTGTAATTGGATGGAGAAATCTAATCAAATCTAATCTAACCACACACCTCGTCCCTTTTCTGCCGTCCTCCTCTGGAACCCCTGAGGTCAAACTGACCTGGCTACCATACAACAAATAACTATTTTTCATTTTTCATCAATTACAAGCCTCTACGTTGTCACTTAGGATGTATGAACATCGCGTTAACACCCTTATCACGATAAATAATACGATAGACGGCTTAAAAAGAAGTAAAAAGGGAAAAATACCTAGATTTAGCAATTTTTCGTAAAGTTGACAAAAATTGGCAATTTTTGACGTGCTATAACTCGCTTCCTATCGAAGATAGAAAAACGTTTAGGGGATAAAAATTGTAGGGAATTTTATGCTCTTTACAAAAGTATTGGATAAAAATTCGTTTTCTGAGATATTGTGAAAAAACTGAAAAAAGTCCGAAAATTTCGTGATTTTTAGGCTCCCAAAAGTTCTGCCTCCAGATATTTTGGTGGAAAACCATGGATTACTCTTACTAACATTCGAATGGACCGATTAAGACAATAAAATCAATTAACAGGATTTTTGTTTGGTCGGGAGTACTATTTGATTGGGCTATATATCCTAAATGATAATTCAATTTCAATTTCAATTCAAATTTATTTTTCCAAACATAATACAATGGTAAAATAGGTTGGCAAGCCTGACTTGCTGTTAAAGACTGTAAGAAATGTTAGCTCCGTATTTAATACGATAATTTAAAAATTTTATTTGTTCTGGTGCTTGTGAGTTTTCATACGAGTGACTTTATTAGTGAACCTTTCGTGTTAAACGTTGTATTGAAGGCAATTCCACGTAAGTACAACGGATTATAAAGAAATGAAAAATTGTCCTCTATCCAAGAAACTGATTCTAACGTGCAATTTATAAAGCATCAGGCCAGATTTTGTCTTATCACCTTCTTAGTGTGCTAGTTGTAGTGCGTAAATACTGTGTTATCAGCCCTTTGTGTGTTAGTGAAAGCCGGTTGGCCTTTTTGAGTCGTACAGGTGTACCAATCAATTTAAGGTGGGCCTATGAACATTATTTTAAGGAATGCTCTGTATCACATCTTCCTGGAAATTGTCACTTTTTATTGGGGCAGACTATTTGTAAGGGCAATACTCAATATAGTAAACTAATCCCATCTATAGCGCGTCTCAAGACTGTTATCAACACCTGGCTATAGTCTGAACACGCAAAGAAGAGCCTCTGACAAGATGAGAAAATGACTTCAGCTCGGTCAATATTGGTTCAACAATTATTGATTTGGTCTGAAGTTGTAGATCAGAATGTTTCCTACAATTGAGACCAAATCGATAACTTTTGAACCAATATTGACCGAGCTGGAGTCATTTTCTCATCTTGCCAGAGGCTCTTCTTTGCTTGGTAAGACTATAATTCTATTATTACTCGATATATAGGTCAATAGGATAGACAAACAACTGTCAAAATTTGATCTATCTGTATCCTAAACGGTTCGGGTTATCGCACTGCATCTTAGTGGATCAATCTCTCTATCAATTTATCGTTACAAAAAAGATACCAGGATTGTTTTGTTTTCAAACCGTATGGAAAGAACTCTGCTAGTCTGTTATCTTCTATTCTTTTTCTCTCGCCAATTTCTTCGATACACTATTATTCTATCTACACTTTACCTACTAACTAGATAATTTTGAATGAACTGTTATTAGAACCGGCTGTTTATCGAAACTTAGCTTACAATGGAGGTGGATATGAATACCTTGGAAGCGATTTTAGAAAAATTTAAAAAAGATATTGTGGAAAATACGGGAAATATTATCAAGCAGGAAATAAGCGCGTTAAATATCAGCGCTCTATTCACAGAACAGAATGCCAAGATTGACTCTCTTGCGGTGGAGAACGATGAGTTAAAAAAGCGAGAAGTTAAAGCGAGATCTCAAGAAACAGAATATTCTGATCGATAGTATGAGAAGGGAGAATAACTTAATATTCTTTGGTATCAGCGAGGCTAATGATGAAAAGAATGCGGAGTCTCTGAAAAAGGTTGTGGATATATGTAATGAAGTTCTATCAGTCGAGCTCAAAACTGGAGATATTAATTCTGTGAGAAGAATTGGAAGAAAAAATAAAAACAACAACCGTCCGATTTTGTTATCCCTGTTATGAGGACTCAAGAAAGCTTCTATTATGCAGCATTGTGGAAAGCTCAAAAACTCAAAGGTCTTCGTAGCTCACGCGTGAAAAACAAAGGGAGCTTAATGGATTGTGCCGGAGACTGCGCGGTTTGAATTTAATTGTCAAAATGAGGAAAAATGGTTTGGATATTGATGGAAAATTTTTCACACATGAGGACGCTAAGCGAAAATTTATAGAAAATGAAGATGTGGAAAATATTCAAGAGAGGAATGATAACAGTGATGGAGAGAAAAATCAAAGTAAAGAGGAACATCAGAGAAAACGCAGGAGATAGACGCTGCATGATCAGAGGAGAAAAGTAAAATCTAATGAAGGGAGTAGTGCAGAAATTACAAAATTTTTTCGCCCCTCAGGTGAGTGTCATCAGCAGCCATCAGCAGCAAATAGCCAGTCCACCAAGTGAAGTTGTCGATAAAATAAATAAGAATAAAAAAATCAGGATAGTCACTTAGATTATTGAATACCTAGTTATATAGTTATAGAATACCTTGATTATCGATACCTAGATTTATTGAATACTGATGAATGATTCCTTTTTGTGAGGATATAGTTATGTACGGCATATTTTGATCAATCGTTTTCATATTTTGATACATCATTATCCGCAACTCTTCTGCCACCAATGCACCAATAAAAACGTAGGTCTACTTGTTCAAGACGACTTGACTGCAAGAATTCAGAGTAGACCTATTAACTGAACATTTTTGAGTGAACAATTCTAACAAATTTACAAATATGGATGTAATAACTTTCCCTTATTTTGGCTGAAAACCATACATACTATTGAAACTTCGTGTAGAGTCTATCCATTATCTAGGTATGATGAAAAGTCTTAAAATAACAGAAGGACGGATTAGAGGAAAACTAAGGAGAATTCGGTGTTTAGCCAATAATATTTTCTGTTTTCTTTCAGCTCAAAGAACACCGTGATAGTATGCCTACTTGAGTTAGTTCTCTTCGGAACACTCTGTAGAGTGATATTGACCGCCTCTTGTTCTAAACTCAACAGAATTTGTGAATTATTTAGTGTATCAAATTGAAAACAAACATTGTAGAGATTCTTTCAAGAATGGAAGTTTTTGATAGTTCAGTATTTCCATTCGGATAAATCGTATAAATTATTAGAGATTTCCTTGATAGCATTCTTCAAATCCCGTAGAAAAGCACGGCTCACTTATTTATTAGTCTTACTTTTTAAAGCATGGAAATCAAATGTAACAACAAACTTCCTACAACAAGAATACTTGAAAAATAACCAATGGTAAAATAATTCAAATTTGCCGCCTTTTGTCAGCTGTTCAAATAAATAGACTCCTATCACATGTTTAAACTTTGAAATCAATATTAACATATGACTTCACATGAAAAAATTTATTGATTTGAGAACATTATTATTTCTCATGATAATATTTTCAAATTTGCCGCTAATATTCAATCAGCTGTTCCACTGTAATCAGATGGATTCTCCAAAAAAATTATTCAAGTTCCTTATGACATTTTCCAGCCGTGATTATTGTGTTGAAATTGAATAGATGCCGGAGTATATATAGATATATTGTTGCTGAGAGCTTATCCTTTTTTCGCCTGAAAAAGGATGAAGGAGTCGGTCGATTTCATTGTCCAACGAACTTGACCTGTATAAAAGTATGAAGAATATATGTTCTGAATTTGAATTTGATTAATTGAGGCGTTCGAAAGTTATTGTCGAACATACAAACAAACGAACAGACGGACAACGACTTCTGCCTTGAGTCAAAAGTAAGAACTCGCTGTCGCTCGTTCAAAAATTGATGAAAAGATGAAGTTTGTTAGATCGGGCTACAACTGTATCCCATTCACTTACCAACGAAAGACGTCTGTGAGCCATGGATGGAGATGTGAAACGAAGCTGGTAACAAGGATAATAAAATTGAGATGGAGAGAATACGAACACGTAGCCTGAAGGTCGAAAAGAATGGAAGTAGAGGTAGCAGGAAAAGATTTTCAATGATTACTCCAAAACAAATCAAATTATTGTTGTAAGTTTTCAATGAAAGAATTCCTACTTTGTGTTTGCTTTGAAATGCAGCGCAGTGAAGGGTAGTAATGCTCTTGAAAACGAATAAAAGATATTGGTCTGAATGGGATTTGGGACCACCTTGCTTCTCAAGCTGACAGATCAACAATCTGCTTTTAAACATTCGCATGGATGATCGTCTGAAGGCCTACTGACAACTGCACTTGGATGCACCCTTGTCTTTGTCTTTCCTACAAAGCAAAAGCACATAGGCTATTGTCGTTTCTCGACTACCACCAATCTTATTCCATTACTATGCTATCTCTGTTCGTGGGAATACACTTTTTATCAGATGTTGCAAAACACTTCTTTGTGCTGCTTTACTACTTCCATTAACGTTCAAATCATCTCTCAATTTCAAACAAGCGATGATATAGTTTTTACCATTTAAAAATAATTCGACAACATGAATGAATTTGGTGCTCGATGTCAGTTACACACTTCATTATCAACAATATGATTCCATACTAGGATTTAATTTGTTCCATGATATTGTACTCTCGTGCTATCTATCTTATAGGACTTGGATTACGTAAAATTAACCATTTCTTCACTCAGATATCAAGAAGGAGAATCAATCTGAAAACCTGTTCAGTGTTCAATGTTCATCTCGTATTGCAGAAACATCTAATAAAATTTGGAGAAAGTTTTAAAATTTAATGAAATAATAATAATAATGTAATAAAACTGTATTATCTTCAATGTGTATTCAGCACAGTGTAAAATTCAGATAGCTCTTGTTGAATAGGCGTATTTTTGCATCATCAAGTAATTGTGTGCATTGAAATGAATATGCATATTTTGATGGTGTGCTGATGAATGGTTGGGGTAAGGGCTTGACTGGTAACTCCAGTAGTTGTGGTCATAGCGTTGCAAAGGCAGGGCAGATCAGCTGCAAACCAAAGCAAACGTTTGGTTAGGATAGGAAACGGCGAATTAACGATGAGCCCGCCACTGTCATCTGGCAAAGTATCAAAATCAAGATACTCTCGACTCGACAATCGCTTTGTGATGTGATCTCAGGCTTCCAACGAAAATCCATTGCCATCTGAAACTGAGAAACACAAACGGTAGGTCTTTTGAAAAGCAAGCCGCTCGCCTCCATCAGATAAGGCTGTTGGACCCCCTGCATCGACCGCTGCACCATTGTTTTCTCTCTTTGAGCAACTGCCGCTCGACCACGCACCCCCACCACACCCCACCCCTTACCAGAGGCGCAACTTCTGGAAAACTATCTTCTAATAGAATTATAGCAGACGTTTTATAAATCTGCATTCAAATGAGTCAAGATTAATACCATTCGAATTCTCGTCTGCAATGTATTCATAACTTGTATATTCATAACAGCATTGCTAAACAATCCAACATAAAATGATATTGTTCAGAAGATTTACGCCTGGTTGTTCGTAGGTCTGTTAAGTTTAATCATGCTTTCAGCACCGTGAAAAAGTGGAAAAACGTTCAAATGATTATAAGGATATATAATTATATGTACTAGCCGGCAGGCTCGCTTTGTTCGCCTTATCCGTCTAGCATAGTGGTTCCAGCCCCTGGACCCGCGGCGGTGTCAATAAAAGAACGGGCACGCTTCGCTCGCCTGCAAATTGTCAAGCAGTGTCAATGAGACAAACAGCAAACAGGCTCGCTTTATTACTCTCATGGAAATACTTTGCTCTCGTATCATTTGCTTTGTTCATCATATCACTCAATAGTGTCTTTTGGGTTAATTTTTGGATGATTTGAGAATCGTTCAAATTGGTTCTTCTGCTACCTCAGCTTAAACTGGGTATGTGATTTGAACGCATTCAGTTCAGTCGTTCTGTAAAATCTGCAAAGCTAATCTTGATTTGGTTCTCAAAAATCTAAGTAACCGCGAATAAAGGGCGTATCCTTGGAAAGTTTAAAAATCCGTTCTTAGTGCGCATCTAAAGATCAAACTGGACATGCCTACCAAATTTGAACGCACTAATCATATCAGTGTGAACTTTGATCAGAACGACTTCCATTGCAGACAAAAAGCTGTATCTTTTCAAATATTATTATAAGCGTGCGGTCATGATCATAATAATGATTGTTCTCGCATTCAGTGTGTCGTATTGAATATAGCGATGTTTGATTCTCAGCAACTTACAAATCATGCTTGGAAAGTTATTGATCACGTACTACTATGAAAAAAGTCTCCTTTGGGAGATTGGCTGCCGTTAGTAAAGGTAGTCAGTCGTTCCCCGTTCCTAAAGGAATAGTAATTGTTGCATTACACTCTTACTGATTAACTGCATGTTATTCAGAGGTGTTCTGCATTTTCACCAGTTGTGAAGACTGGCTCATGGTTGAGAGGATCGACGTGGTAATTACACGTTACCTCTATCCTGGTTGATGATTATTCGCCTGCTGTACTTTCTATCCGGTCTGGGAGGGCAATCTGGTGGGGTGGGGGTGGCTTCGGTTCGGTCGGTGTTGGTTCGGGGGCTGTGGGCCCTATTGAGGATTTATGGCTTTTGGGCCGGTATTGGCCGGGCTGGAGTCGTTTTCCCGTCTTGCCGGAGTGTCTTCTTTGCTTGTATGGACTGTATAGTTTAGTGAATATGAAACTGGCAATCAGGCCCTTCATAGGGCTGTTGCGCCATTGACAAACAAAAAACTACTATGAAAAATGTAAATTGACTTCTATCACATGCGTTTGAACTTTGAAATCAATATCAAGATATGACTTCACATGAAAAGTTATCTTAAACCATGTTCCCGTCCTCGTTGACCACCCCCACCCCTCTCTTTCTGGTTAGGTTATTATATATCTTAGTAGTAAAGTTATTGTATATTATTATTTAATCTACGATACATTATCTTAATATCGTATGGTTGTATTTTCATAGAAAGAGGGGGTCAGTCATAATATTGTTCAGTTCAATACATTCTATCATGAAAATTGATAATAAAAATAAATTAACCGTAATATTGCTAATAATATGGATTTGTTATTGAAATTATTAATTTTTCATGAAGTTGCATTGTATATGAGATGTCTTATATCTTTGCACTAAAAAGCCCCACATTTATACCAGTTAAATGGTTATTGAAATGATGATCAAAATAAGCTAAGAAAACTCAATTTTTCAACTTCTAAAATAAGGGATAGAAATAGGATACCTTATTGTTGACTGGTTCCATCCATTCAACATGATCTATCCAGGTCTGTTTGTTGTCTCCGATATTCTGCCTCATCGACAATATGTTGAGTGTTGAGTTCCTGTCTTATTTCAACATTCCGAATTCTATCTTCTCATTCTCATGTACCCATTTACTGATTTAAAAAATTGCATCTTAGCCACTTAAAATCTGCTCCATTCTTTATTTTCCGGTACCGTACCCAGGTTTCAGAGCCATATAGGAGAGCTGAGATGGACATCACTATAAAATTTTAAATTGGTCTCTCCTGGCTTTATTCTTCAAAGTCCTGTTGATTGTCTCACAAATAACTTGAATTTTATTCATTTCAGAAGAAATATTCAGTTACTTTTTCGTCTAAAACGTACGCAAACTTCACAAATAAGTATTTGAAGGAGACAAACAATTAAGCAATCCTTCAAAGGACAAGTTATCTATTCAAAACTGCCTGCATTGTCTGTTTTGTCTCCTTGAAATCCTGGTTTGGACGCGTCCTAGAAGAAACAGTAACTGAGCTGATTAATCAAAATTCAATTCTCTACATCTACAATAATACTGTATTACTTGACTCGAAGTACCATTTAATAATAAGGTATCCTAGACTTAGGACAGTTTGAAAATATAAAAATACTGTAGTATGTTTCTCACCCGGGAACAATGCCCTATATAGCAGTGGATCTCAAATTTTTCGGACCTGCGACCTCACTTCGAGGTCAAATATTTTCGCGATCCCCCAAATTACAGCCTCAAATTATCTAAATAATACTTTGTATAAGACTATAAGACTATAAAGTTATTGTATATTATTATTTAATCTACGATACATTATCTTAATATCGTATAGTTGTATGCTATCTACTGACTATTTGTATTATACATTGACTAATAATTATTCCTTAATTCGTAAGATAACAAGTCCCGGTACGGAGGGGGCAAAACGGGGGGGATCCCCCACCTCAGAAAAAATGAACTTTTAACTTCTCGAAATTCATTTTTAGAGTGATTTTGGAACTTTTGGACGAATATTTTCACCATCATTATTTTTGATAATTTAACCAATGATACCCTCTCCCTCTTATAGGTACCGGTGCGTACCGTTACAAATAAGGCCCCGGTGATTATTATAATTGACTATTCAACTGACCAAGGGCTATATACAATACATAATATTGTTCTGAAATAGACTGCAATACACAAATGTTGATTAACAATAATTAATCCAATTCAAATATAATAATTTGATTTCAAAATGAAAAAAAACAGATTTCAAATTAGTAGACTATTATTTGAATTACTTTTCTCCTTCCAAGTTCGCGACCCCCCACCACATGCTCCCCTTGGGCTGTGTCATTTCAAATAGAATTATCATCGTCATTGTCATCTGTTATTTCCAGATCTATGTCCGGAGTATTGCTGCATTATTTTCCATATTACATAGAGCAGAGCATTTGAGTCCCATCTTTCAGCAGCTGCAACTACCATTGACATTTTACACTTCTCGCATGATATTCTTAGGAGAGTTTGTGGCGCTGCATCTATAGTGTTGACATGAAAGGTGTGAGTCCATGATGGGCAAGTTTCCACCTCCATTCGAAATAGTCTATGCGTATCAGTTGACGATTTTTTGGGAAGCACTTATAGGCTACGTTGAGCTGGAGCTTTAATGCTGTCTCAGAAAAATATATTTTTTTCCAGCATACCTCATGGATATGTTACCTTATTGTGCTGTCAAATAACTAGTTTCTATCAAGCCACGTTCGACATTTACATCAAAAGAAAGAGAGAGATGGTACATACCTTCAACATACCTTGATATAGAAAGATATTAAGAGTTAATCAGAAATTTTATCATCTATTCTATTGGTTAGAATAAGATATTTCAATGTACTTAATATTAAAAGTCGTGTAGTTCGAGTTTGAAAATTTAAAAATAACTGGTGAGTGTCGTTTGACCCTGTTGAGTGTATGATGAACATACTATAAGTCAGTTTAAATGGAACTCGCTTAGCTCGTCTGTTTGTCTCTATTACATTGATGACACTGCTGGGAATCCAGCAGGCGCAGCTACCTGGTTAGGCGAATAAGGCGAGCCTGTCAGCTTGTACAAATATATTCAGCAATTACGTGCTTTAAGAGAATAATTTGAGTACGTTTTCAAGTCAATTAAATCCAATGTTGCAACTGTTCGATACACATGAATTTTCTGAAATCTAAGAATTATTTGATTTTTACTTCCAGGGGGCAGTTATCCTCTCAACTCTCAGCTGAGTACGCTTATTGTTGTTGGAAGTATTTTTGAAAGCAACTGTCTATGTTATCTACTCACATTGGGCTCTGATTACTAAAAAGAACGTCTTCTACAAATATATGAAATACTGCTGGGATTGGGAGAAGAATGTCAACGCCCAAAAATGGTAGCAGTAGCATCAGCAGCAGTAAGTTACTTGAAAATGACTTTCAAACCCCACTAGGATTATTAGCAGGAAGCTGAAATTAGCCTATCGGGTGGGCCAGTAGTATGAAAAGTCTGAGTATGGCGAGGGTGGGGAGGGGCTGGTTAAAGGGGGTACAAAGGCTGTTGGGCTGGTATTGTTGCCACCGGCAAGAGAGAATATCGGCTACGGTGCGCTGACAAATTACAAATCGAAAACGTTGGGACCTCCTCGAGTCGTTTTTGAAATTGGCCATATTAATGGTTGGGCTCCGTTGCGAGACAAAAGGACTCAACTCAAAAGCAGAGTAATTGCCAACTGAGTAGTGAGTAAGTAGGGGTCTACCAATGCCAATTACCTATAGTGCACGCACTCCCCCTCTCCATCACAATGCTTATCACTAATTGGCGTAACAAACACCAATTCCATACAAACGACATTTCTCACACTTTTTGATCCGGTATCTATTAGCGGTCAAAGTTGAAAATAGTGATTTTATCGATTTATTCAGAGTTTGAATATTCTTTAATGTCGGAAGAAAATATTTCTTCATGCAAGCTTTCAAAAGAGAAATGATGCAATAGACCTATCCTCAGATAGCTAAAATACGGGTCTCAAAAAACCGAGTCGTAATCTTTATTAGAATTAGATTTCTTTTAAATATGACTAATTCGTTGAGTTTAAATAATCTACCGTTTTATAATTTTGTGTTGATGAAATTAGGGCATGTCAAATACTAGATATTACTCCCTTATCCTTTTTCCTTATTTCGCGCGAAACCTGATCACTCACAGCTTTCTTGGTATGTAGGCTCAATAGGTATAGATGACTCATTGATGATCTTGTGTGATGCAACCTGCCTTTTATCCTATTATTTCTCACAAGCCTGGCTATTTGTTCCAGACGAGTGTCTGAAACCATAATAGTAGTTTATGCAACGGTTATAAAATGAGAGCCTTTAAAGCACGAGTGAGATGTAAGTTAGAGCACGAGAAAGTGTACCGCAGCAAGTGCTCTAAATATCTCACGAGTGCCCCCTCCGCCCCCTGGACCCCCGACAGTATAGGCAGTGTAAGTGAGTCAAACAGAATCAAACAAAACCTCTGTCAGTGTCAGCTGAGACAAACAGGCTCGCTTCACTTGCCTGCAAATTCCGTTCAGAAGGGATTCAAAATTTATTGAACACAGAATTTCTAGACCTAATCTGGACCAGTTTACCAAATTTCAACATTCTTTATGTATTTATTCTCAAAAATCCAAGAAAAACTCCGAAAATTAGTAAACGCTAATATTGAGCGTAACCTTGGGAAGTATATCGGACATAGTTTGAAACTTGATCTTCCAAATTAGTTCATCTATAATCTTGCTGAACCATTGAATTCTACAGTAAGGATTGGTCGTATCAAGGCGGAAGATATACAACCAGCAATACATCTACAATTTAAAAAAACTGATAACTGGCGTAATCTTGAACGGAATCCAAAAATATTTCAACACAACATTTCTAGACCTTATCTGAACCTGCCTACCAAATATCAACATTTTCTACCAAAAAATTGGAAAAATTGCTACCGAAAAAATCCAACATTGGTTCTCGAAAAAATTGAGAAAACACAGAAAACCTATAGAAAAACTTAAATATTTGGCGTATCCTTGAAAAGTTTTTAAAATCCGTTCTTAGCGAGCGTCTAAACGTCCAACTGAACATGCATGCCAAATTTGAACGCATTCGGTTCGGTGGATTTTCAGTTCTGGTGATGAATGAATCAGTCAGTCAGTCAGTGCCATTTTGCTTTTATAGATATAGATTGTGAGCACATGTTTTTATGAGTTCCTCAGGTCTCATTATAGGAGTAATAGTATATTACACCACTAGTTTTGAAAACGTTGTTTTGCAACGTCATGAATACAGAGCTTTACAGCCAAAGCAATCAGCTGAGGCTGGAAAGGTGAGTATTTGCAACGTTGCAAACGTTTTCAAAACGTGTTGTGTATTTGTGTTTTTGGTACACTTTCTAGAAAGGCTTATTAGAATAAGGTGAAAACGTTTTTATGAATACGACATACAAATTCAACTTGCTTAATTCCATATTGGTAATTTCCATTTTATTTATTTTAAAATAAAAATTCTGATTTCAACAAAGGTTATCAGTTGCTAAAATCAATTCCCAATCAAAACAAAAGGTTAGGTGTGGAATTATACAGAACAAAAATTTTTGTTTGAAAGAAATCATATGCTAAATCGTCTGGTGCAATCAGTTGGAAAATATTGGAAATAGTTGACTTACCTGTTCAGTCGACCAATTTGCATGGAATGCGCTGCTAAGTCAATGGAAAATTTTGTCGACAGCTGATTTTTCCTATCTTGTATGGCTATAAGGCTCAAATATTAGCCGTTTATTCCGCACTAGTGTGGAAAATGAAGGCTTTCAAAGTCTGTCAAGTAGGTCGAAACTGGCTACTTTCTATCAAGTGTACCAAAAATGTTATTAAAAAGCTTACCAAGAAGCTAGAAGACCAGCTTCTCATTAATAGATATACAGAATGTTCCAAAAGTAAAATGTCTGATTTTTTGTGAAAATTTATATTTTGAGAGAACTAGACCTATTACTAAAACACCACAGACTTATTTAATTATCCACAATACTGTCCCTTTTATGAAATTGATATACACATTGAGTAGCCCATAATGCAATAATTATTGAAGATCAAACGTTTTATTTTTATTAATAAAATTTTATTATTTACTAATATCTTTAATTTTTTTACTTTCCATTATTATAATTATTCAACTCAATGGAAAATTATTCTCGAATAATATTGTTCAAGTACAGTACTTTTGGTAGAAGAATGACCTAAAATTGATCAAATGAATTATTCATTAAAACTGAAATAAAATAATTGAAAGTTATTTAGAAGAAAAAATTATATTTGAAAAATATTTTTTCCAAATAATTCATGTGAATAAGATGGAATAATTATTAGATATTGCAGTAGTACACCAGCTGCTGGATAATAATAATAATAATAATAATAATAATAATAATAATAATAATAATAATAATAATAATAATAATAACAATTAATTTCTTCATTTCATTTCGTTTATTATCTCACTTTATAATACAGGGTTACTATAAAAGAATCATCGGATTTTAAAAGACTGTATTTTGAAAAATAATACACATATAGTGATTAATGATACATGAAAATAATGAGAAAATATTAGAGTTTTAGACATACCATCACTATGAGCATCATGCCCACTGGCATGCTGAAGAACGAAGTTACCTAAACAAAGAACTTCCGCGACGCTGGATTGGGGGATGTGCAGATTGATGAAGAATAAGCGCTTTTGTCATGGCCTCTCAGATCTCCGGATCTCGAGGTCTGTGATTTGTTTCTTTGGGAATACATTAAAGTAAGATTGTGTTTACGTGCCACCTCTCCCAACAACTTTAGTTAAGCTACGGGAACGCAACACAGCCGTATTAATGAACATAGGGAAATGTTAATACGTATGTGTTCTGGACTATAATACCGCTTGGATGTATGTCGTGTGACGAAAGGGGCTCATATTGAAGATTTGTGATGATATGTCAAAAACTCGGATATTTTCTCATTATTTTCATGTATCATTCATCACTTCATGTGAATTATTTTTCAATATACAGTCTTTTAGAATCCGATGATTCTTTTATAGTAGCCCTGTATAATATGACAAATAACAGTACACAATACAATAAAATACTTTACAATTTTTCAAATAGGTGAGTAATACAATATGTAAGAATGTTTATTATAAGTATAGGGAAAAGTTTTACCATGGTGGCTTCCCCATGAAGCTAAATTTAGCTTTCAAATAATTATTATTTTTAATAATAATAATAATAATAATAATAACAAGAAACTGAACTCAACAAACTGTGGATTTAAGTTGAAGGGAGAAGCAAGAGATGTCCACCAACTGACCCACATGATGTCATAAAGACATGGATGACATAAAGCTTTATGCAGGGACTGAAAATCATTTGATGGAGATGTTGCAGATGGTCAGAAAATTCTCTGCCGATATCTGCATGAAATTTGGGCTTGAGAAATGTAAGACACTTAGCATAATAAAAGGACAAGTGAAAGCCCAGGTGATAGATGACAATCCAGAGAATACTTTTGAAGCAATGGACGTCCGACGCTTGGTTCGGACACAATTCACTGAAAACCCATTTCTAGTAGGTAAATTTTACGGTTTTTTCTCAAGATGGCTGCCGAAGCTCACAGGCGACTCTTGGGGACTTTTAGTATGTTATTCAGCGCCCTTTTCTGATCATATTTGTAAATTTTCAGCTGGGTCCTCCGACTTTTACTTTTTTTCTTAGCCTAATTTGACTGGACTATAAGCAGAAAATACTTTCATAGACCAACACGATTTTTGAGATTCACTGTTTTAAATTTCTTCTGGATTCAGTGCAGATTCGTTTTCATGTTGGAAATAGATAAAATAAACTATAACTTGGAACTATTTAAAGAATATATCTAAACTTTAAACTATTTAGGCTATATTAATGGAAAATATCAAACTTGTAGACATTCTTCTGTTGCTTAGAGAATAGAATATGAAATACCTATTTATATAGAATACATAAAATATATGAATATAGAATATTTCTATATTCGCTATTCTTGCTGGCTGTACGTGACTACAATGTAATTATGATGAATTGATATATTTAGTTTATGTTTATGTCAGTTGTTTGAAAAAGTAATTGAATTTGAGCAACGTGACAAAAAAATAATAATAAATGAGGATCTGTAGGTAGGTACTCGAGCAAATGGTTTTGCTGAACAATGCATTTGTCTTCTCTATTAGCTGGAGAGAAAAAGGATATAGTCGCGACTTCTGTTTATTTTGCTTTTTTTGCGATTTGAAGAAATAGTTTCCAGACCATGATGTGATGCAAACGAGAAATACTTTCAGTTCACCGTTGGTGACTTTCAGTGTGTTGTGTGTTTCGTATTGTCTTAACTCTTGATACATTTGAAATTGAGAGTCAAAGAATAATATAATTAAATTAATTGAACAATTTGAAACAGAAACAGTGCTGTAGAATGTATCTAGCGCGAACCATAAGAACTCAAATTGCAGAATTGACGCCCCTAAAAGGATATCTTGTCGGCAGTGAGTACTTTTGGCAATTCTAGGCGCAATTAGATTTAGTAGGAATTCAAAATCGGAAGCACTCATTCTCACGTAGTTTTCAGAACCACTTTGTAATGTAAGGTGCCTCATTAAACTATTATAAGCACCCTCATACGGCCGTTTTTCGAGGATGCTTCTAATCCACCACCGTGGTATTTTTCGCCTATTTTTAAGAATTTGATAACCCCCTGCTACAACAACAAAACTTGCTAGAGCGAGCCTATCGTCCATCTTCTTCAAATGCTCTCAACGAACTGAGCTCTGATGACCAGTGAATTCGAGTCCAAGTAGTCTAGATGCTGATGTTGCTCAAAACATTTGACGGAATGGAAACGGTACACCAGGCACGGTGAAAAACGCGTAAAAACATGTTGCCAATGTGTTGTGCAACACTGTTGCACGAAATGTATGAATGGAAACGGGGCTTTAGCAGATAATTGAGAGGTGATGGGCGGTCACCGGTCAACAATACACGGGTGCATGAAACAGGTACAAAGTTCTTGTTCCATAGAAAGTGTGATGAAACTGGAACATAAGTCGTTGCATAATGACGTTATTATTACAAAACTCCATTTCGTGATGAAAGCCTTTTCAATTCAAATTGTGATTACGAAAAAGGAATATTCTGGTAGACCCGTAGATGAATAATTTATAGCAATTTTGCAGCTGAAGTGATTTTCCATGCACTGTAAAGTATACAGCGTCATTAGGTGATCCCTCATTAGTTTGAGCTCAGGAGTGGACCAATTTCTTTGAATAGATTCAGATTTCTTACAATTTGTAGTTTATTTTTATTTCTTACAATTTTTAGTTTACCAAAGATTGATAATGGTGTAACAACCGAAACCGGTATCTCGATTTTTCAATAAATCAGTGGTTTGACAACGTCTTGTTTTTTCATTTAATTAGTTGAGTATTCAGGATAAAAGTTAAAAAGTGCATGAACTCTGATCCCATAGTTTCTACATTGCATACATTGAATTTATTTGACCATGTGGTAATTGGAAATACAGTACTCTTATTGGAATTATTTAGTGTAGCCTATTGGTTGTGATGAGACGCTTTAGACAGGATTCCATTGCGTGGTCGTTTTTAGACTATTTTTTCAGTTACATCCACTGAAACGTTTATCAATATTCCTGCGTGATCTAATATTAGGCCCTTTCCATATGATAGATATTTTATTAGTTCAGTTGTTATACATGTTAGTACAGGCTTGAATTTCCTCTATTAGGTAAGATAAGTGTTCATTATATAGATTGAAAGATCTCATCACATTCAAAAATTAAAGTTCCTCATGTTTTCTCACATCAAGAATGTTCATGTTAAAATCTTCTGTGATATCAATAAAAGTGTGGGGCTTTCCAGTAACATGATTCAAGACTCTTTCCAATCTGATAAGAAAGTCTCGGACTCCATTTTGACAGAGCTTACTAACATCCAGAGTACTATACTGTCGTACTGACAAATATAGCGGAGCCTCCGTGTATGAGTGAAGGTGTCAGATGCTGCTAGGGCGAAGTTACTTGTAATATTTATCATACTTGTAATAGTACTTCATTACTTGTAATATATCATAATTCAACCAGTGTCCGTTAATGCACAGTATTGTTATGGATATTGGGTTTCATTGGTAAACTCAATAGAATAATTATTCATGAATTCATTTTATTCAGATGCAGCATTCATTTATCCAGAACAATATTCAAACACATCTATTTTACAACTAACTACAAATCAATAACACACCATGGTTACCACAGTCTAAAAACACAGCTGAGGTTTCAATATCCATCACAGTATATTAGTAGACTCTTAGTAGACAAAATTTGATAAAGCTGATTCAACTTGTGTCTTAAACAACAGACATTTATTTAAAAAATGTTCAATCCCTTCAGATTGCTTGTTGAGCTTTCCTCCTGGCCCCCTATATTAGGCCCTGCTATTTAGGTGATGGTCCCTGTCAGTGCTGTCCTGTAGTTTAAATTTTTTTATTGGTTTGTTGTTGACCACTCAGCGGCTTTGTGAGAGCCTTCTCTCTCACAGGGCTCTGGAATAACATTAATGCAATTCACCTTAGAAGTGTTTATTACTTTTATCATCCTGTCATTCACGTCTGCACTATTTAGTAAAGAAAGTATTTTTTCAAACCATCCTTTTATCTCTAAGATTCAAGTGGAGGCCATGTGCCATATGCCCATATGACAGGTTCTTGGCATTTCAAACAAATCATTGACATTTGAACTCAATCTCTTTCCCATACTTGAAATTACGTTGTAATCAAGGTCGTATTTATCACTAGGCCAACTAGGCACTGGCCTAGAGCGCCAAATTTTGAGTGGCGTAGGCGCGGACAGATTTTTTTGCGCCTCTCCAATGTTTGCGCTTTTTAGATTAGGCTACAGCGACCTAGTGGTGAAGAATACAATATTTCTAATCGTAAATTATCATTATTATTATGTCTTCCGATGTATTTTAATGTATTCTTATGTCTTCTAATGTATTGGAATGTATTTTAATGTATAGAAATGTATTGGAACGTATTCTAATGTATTTCAATGTACTAGTAGTAGTAGTTCTGTGAACGGTAGACCTCACGAAGTCACCCATGTTCCCTGCATCCTCAAAGACACTGTCTGTCTTCACGGTACGTTTAGATTGAGCGTCGATTCCGAAAGTCGGCGCGAGGAAGTGCGCAATGCAGTCACGCTCTAGTTTTTGTCGGCATCAATCCGTCACTATGGTCATAGCTGGTGCTACACACAGACAATTTCATCAAAATTGAATACGGTACATGCAAATAAATATTGCATGCCACATCAATCCTTCATTTTAACTATAAAAGCTCAGCTGTATCCAAGTCCATAAGGGCCATTCTAGACGAGCGTGAAAAACGCGCGACGCAAACAATATTGTGTTGAATGGGCTTGTCTGCACGAGCGAGATAAACGTGCGTTTTCGCCGCGTCAATTGGCGACAGCGCATTTGTGTGTAGACAAGCCCATTTAACACAATGGTTTCTATCAAGCGTGCCTAATCAAGGGTGCTTGGAAAACCGGGCATCAGTTTCTGTAATTGTAATGTGTTTCATCATGCGAAACGGTCCGATAGTCGGCTGCAGTCGAACAGCTGTAGCCAATCACAGCTCTTATTGTTAGCCTGCGATCGACCGTCGGACCGTTTCGCATTGAGGAAAATTTATCTTAATATTCATCTGAAATATCTCAGCTGACTTCAATGAAAGTATATCATCCAAAGTAGAAATTTTTGAAAACTTTTTTATTGAATATCACATCAACTCATGTTCTAGTAATATCAACATAAAATAAACTATCAAATCATTTATGGAGTATACCTATATCAGATAATAGTTCAATCCTTTCTTCCTTTCTTCGTCCTCAATATGACAATTGTCAAAAAACCTTACATATACTCGTAAATCGACGCGCAATTTCAAGAGGAATATCCCTGTCAAATTTCATCAGTAGGCCTATGTATTGCCGCTTTCAGTCCTAATTGCGGAACATACAAACATAAAGAAAAATGTAAAATTGTCGTCTTGAATCTTAGACCTCACTTAGGTTCGGTCAATAATCATGTATTGTAATGCATTCCAATGTATCCTTATGTTCAGTCATGCATTATAGAGTACTGTAATGATTTCTAAAGCATTGTAAAGTATTCTAATGTACTTATTTAATGCACAAACACAGGCTTTGGCCTCTTAGAATGAATTATTATTTATTGGATTATATTCCACATGTATTGTTGTACCTAAATAGGCGAATATTCCTTCGTATCACATTTAAATTAAATCTAATAACTGTTATGTCGGCGTAACAGAAAAAGTGTTGACATATTGACTCATGGGTATGAGTAAAATGTTGAGCAATAACTCTATCATAGAGAGCACTTAGAAATAATGCTTGAATATTTATGGTGTTACATTAGGCCTATATGTTGTTGCATGGAAGATGAGGACGAAGATCGTGTACCAAAGTATAAATAAACGAAACTTCTTTCAGCAAATTATCGATTGTTCAATTTTGAGTTATTGATTAATTAGAGTTGTGGTGAGGGCTGAGTGGATTGATCATTGTAAGCCGTTGTTTACCAGGTTGAAAGTGATGACAGTCTTCAAACTGTATATACGGTATATGAGTGCTTAAAGTATTTGTAAAGATAAATATGAGTTCATTCACCTTAGCCAATGAATTTCATGGTCATGCAACTAGGAGGAGCCAAGAGTCAGATTGCAGAAGCTTTCCCTATTCTGGCTTGAAGTATTTTAATATGATACCATATGAAATGAGGAGCCTGCCCCTTGCACCATTCACTAGACAGTTGAAGTCATGGTTGATCCCTAAGGCTCTAACCCTTTTTCTCCTATCAATGAGTTCAAGGAGGCCAACCTCAATTCAATGATTGCCAGCTCATCTGACCAGTAATTTCTAATTGCTGCATAACTTACACTTATTGGGTTTTTATGATATTGTACGATATTTTTATGATATTATGATTATTGTTTTTTGTGATATAACGATTCTATTAATTTTAACATCTAAGATACTTATAATTAAATTTTATCTGCTAACTAACTGCAACTGCATCTGTTATAATTTATAAGTTGGTACGTTTAATATTTGCATGTTTCTTTTCTTTCATCTAACTGCATCTTTTATATGGAATAAGGAGAACTGGAGAATGAGTAGCTTGAATAATGTATTTGAATATCTTGTAGTGTATTATGACTTGGCCTAATGTATTTTTTTGGTTGAAATAAATCATTGAATCATTTATTTTTCATTTGATTGCTAGAAAGACCTATTGCACTTGAGGAATGACATTGTAAATTTTTGACAAGAAAAATATTGCGAATCATCATAAATCTTGCATTCCACTGAAAATATACGATATATATATGTACGATAAGATATATACGATAATATACTCGTACATGTTTTGACAAAAAATCGGAAGCTTCATCACAATCAAGTTCAAGATTGCAGTCATTATCACTGTTCCAACTTTCTTGACAAAAACATTCGAAATAGTTCCAAATTCAACCAGCAGATGGCATTAGCAATAGGGTGACTTGCTTCGACTTCCATTGGACACGCCTCCAAGCTCCACCTATACTCTGATTGGCCGACGACATCGGTTCGGAAAGTTCTCAAAAGTAGATGGCAGCAGTTGTCGGGTGATGTTTCAGATTTGACTTGGGACACGCATTCATGTCTCGCCTGCTCTCTTCTGATTGGTCAACAGTGTTCTGTAAGTTCTGCCTCAGAAAATGGCTACTAGTGAGAAAATGGTGGATGGTGTATCATTCACACAACATAACGCTGATTTACTTCTTTATATATTACCCTAATAGAAGCCTAGTCTATTTATCTATTCATTGAAGCTGGTACTTGAAGGATTTATTTATTTATAGAATTTACGTTCAGTGTTATTACGTATCATTGATGCCAGTACTAGACTCATGTACTAATACTTAGAACTATACCAGTACTAGTTTTATGCTGTATGAAATGAGAAGAAAATATAATTTTTCCTCCACCTACTATCTAAAGCCGCATTTCACTCTCCGAATTCAAATAGTAAAGCTCTTCATTTTCTCCCTTGGGAGGGATAGTAGATCACTTTTCCCTAGTGAATACAGTAAACCCATTTAAATAACATGGGAAGCATCTCTATAACATTTTGCGTCTACATTTGAAGCTTAGACTTCGGAAATCAGTGAACTGTAGAACAGTACATAGTATAGAGTACACTGTTTGGAAGAAAGGTTGGTTATGCCTATATACGGTATGTTGAAGGAATATTTTTAGAACAATTGATCATGATGAATGATAGCTTATATATTATTCATAAATTTATAGAAATGTATACATAGGGAAGAAGAGTTCTGAAGTATAGTCTGACCAAGCAAAGAAGAGCCTCTTGCATGATGTGAAACTGACTTCAGCTTGGTCAATATTGATTTAAAGAATATCAATTTGATCTCAACTTGTAGGGAACGATTTGATCTACTATTAAGACCACATTTATAATTCTTCAAAAAATATTGACCAAGCTGGAGTGATTTTTCCATCTTGCCAGAGGCTCTTCTTTGCTTGGTCGGACTATAAAAACCAACTATGGAATATGCAATAACAGCTGCTGGCATTCTCAATCAGTCGATCCCTATTGAATTCGAATATCGATTACCGATTAGAATGATTCAAGGTTCATTACTATTGTTGTTAACTTTGTGTTCTGTGTATTATAATGTGAATTTATTATCATAATAGTGTGTTAATCATTTAAATTTCAACTAATTATCAATTATAGTCCACTATCATATTATACTGGAACAATGATACATGGAATGTCTTTGTTGAATTAGACAAGAAGATGATGCTTTTGAGGTTTGGAAATATAGTTAGCCTCAACTAATAGTAAGTTGTTAGTAAACTCGTTAGAGTTAGTAAACGTTAGTAAATTGTTGAAGTTTTTCAATTGAAAACCGGACTTTTTGACTTCAATCGAATATCCTCCATTACATAGTTTTTATTATGTTGTATCAGCAAGAAATGTGTTATTTTTATTTTCCTAATGAACAGGTTTTCATTATCGGTTAGGCCTACTGTTGTGTTGTGGACGAAATAGGCCTTCAAAAATTGTAACTGTCTCTGAAAGTTGAATGTACTATTTAACTTATGTACTATGCGGTATGTACTTGCTAGAAGCTAGGTAGCCTGATATCTGTGCAAAATAAATAAATTTTATCAATGCATTTGTTTATCTCTTGTTTCTGTAGCTTATCAAGTTATAAGATAATGTTTCAAAACTTTCATACTTAATGGAACATTAAGCTGTAGTCTACCATATTATAGTAAATTTGAAATGATTCAGTTGGATGCTTGAATATCTTCACTAATTATTAGGTTTCAGTTCCTATTAGCCTGATCAAAAGTTGGAATAGATAGAAGTTTCATTGCTCAATCCAGTTTGTCAGAACCTTTTCATTATTATCAGTATAAGTACTTTAAGACTGGAAGCAATATCAACTTATTTGCCTTTCTTTAATTGTAATATATTACTCCCCAGACATTCCATCCCTTATTCTTTCTTTTTTTCAACAGTTTTGTGTATTTTGTAGTTACAAAAATTATATATTGGGAAGTAGAAGCTAGCCTACCGTACTTCCTAGTTTTGAGATTTTAGATTGGACCAAGTTGAATTCTTTTACAGTTTATCTCTTTTATATAGGCTTATAAATTTAATATACATACCGAGTTTGGTAAGTATGCTTATACCTGAGTATACGTATACTTATATAAGTATACTCAAAAATCGGTTGAAAGAATTTGAAGATGAAAATTATTTTCTAAAAAATACAAAATGGCGGATATCGGTAAACAAAGCGTTTTTCGAAAAAAATTGTTATTGATTTTCTCTTTATTTTGACTCATAGAGCGTATTCGCAGTGTTTGTCACTTTAATTTTGGGACACCCAGTATATTCCCATCAATAGCTAATTAATGTAGGTGGAGGAAAAATGTTGTGTGCATCACAGGACTAAAGTAGGCCTACTTTTCCTCCCTCAGGGAGAAAAAGTTGCACTTTAGTCCCTAGATACACAAATAACTATTGCATTCTCATCTTATGCTCATATAATCTTATCTCACTTCATACGATGAATATGATGATATAGAACTCAAACTATTTATAACAATATAAACATAAACTTTATATTATAATCATGCTAAATATTAGGGAAAAGTTTCAATTGACTTTTAATAACAACTAATCAAACATTGATTACATTCCAAGTATTGATAAGATTCTAATTCAAATTTATTCATCCTAAATTATAATAATTACAATGTTTGAACTTAGAGTATAAAATACACAGTATAATAGTTAGCTATACAGTAGGTTGTATAGAAAATATAATATAATGGAAGACACAGTGTCAGGTGAGACGTTGTGATACTTGTACATAATTAAAGAGCACAATATTGTCTATACCACAGAAAATATAATATAGGCTATAAGGAGGGTCCCTGCAAGCTGCAAGGTTGAAAATCTGAGCCTTGAAAATTATTACAAGTTATTAGTAAAAAAATAAATAAAAAAGGGTTTTAGATCAAGGATATAGGTCCAACTGAAAAACTTCCACAGAATAACAATGCAAAAACTTAAATATTTACTATAACCCCAGGCGCACACCAACACGATTTCGTTGCGAAGGTTTGTTGCGGTGCGAAATCAGTTCTGAGAACTTGCCGGACGAAAATTAAAAAACCATTGCTGTGTATGAGCTAGCGCAGACCAATGCGTTGCGAAATATTCGCAGCGCTTTTTGCATTGCGAATATTGTGGCTCGTTCAGGAACTACGGTAAGAAAGAAAGAAAGATTTATTGCCAAAATTAAACAAATTTTACAAAAATATGAAAAACAGAAGAGTTTCATATGCATCGAAAAGTTGAAAATTAAAATATTTTTCACTTTATAATTGATAATAATTTTCATTGGCGTTACCAGCAAAAGTAAGTTAGTTTGAGCGCTGGCAACGAGTGATCTGTATAAATTAGAGATACAGTCGAAGATAGAGAGAAAAACCACATTGAATGTACGAAAAACAAAAAAAAATGAAATTAAAAAAGAATCAAGTACTTAGAGAGTATGAAAAACGGAAATGAATTGATAATAATTTATAAACTAAAAAATAAAATGTAAGATTCATGTAACTCTGTATAATATTATTAATTAACAATTCACTGTACATAATTACGTAATTTATCCTGTAAATAGAGACAGATCTGGAACAATACAATACAGAATACACAATACAAAAATGAAAGTTGAGCTCAGAGGAAGAGAGAAATAATTTGTTTTCCAAAATTAATTTAGGAGTATTTATAGAGCATAGCCCTACTAATAATAGAATCATAGGAATTGAGGAAGATATGAACATAAAATTAAAATATTTTAGGTATGACATCTTCTGTCTTATTCCAGTTCTCAATTTTTAATTTAAGTGCTTTTGTGGGCTTTCTTGCTATGAAATGCTCTGGAATGAAATTAATAAGTTTTTTCGTTGTATAGTTGAACTGTCTTCTGCATACAGTTAAATCAGTTCGAGGAATAAGGCATCTATGTACTGTTCTGAAACTATAATTAGATGTATATGGTATAAAAAGATGTATATTGTTGCTGATATATTTAACAAGACTTCTGATATACAACTGTCTAAGTGACATAACTCCGAACTCCATGAAAAGTTGCTGGCTAGGGTACCTTCTATGCACTCCCAAGGCTGCTTTGAGGATACTCTTTTGAATAATATTTATTTTATTGAAATGCGCATTAAAAGCACCACCCCAGACTCTAATTCCATACTGGAAAACTGATTGGGCGTAAGCAAGATAGACTATTCTACTTAATGATTTCTCTTTTAGTAAGCTCAATTTATAGAATTTATAAATCATAAATTTCATCCTGCTACACATAGGTACTATCTATATGCTTATTCCATCTTAGATTTGGGTCCAAAGTGACACCTAAGTACTTTGTTTCAGTCACCCTCTCTAACACAGGACATGAGCAACTCATATCATCATTGTTGGTAACATGGTTACAATTCCTCTTGTGCACTCTGACTCCATTTAAGTGATTTGTAATGTCAGTGTCAGGTAAGAAAAACATATGCAGAAAAACTATTTGAAGAAAATGAAAATGTTCCTCAAGAAACCGATAATGAATGTAATTCTCGACTTTTAAATTCATTTTTCATGCGTCCCACAAATTATGATGAAGTTATAAATCAGATAAATAGTTTAAAAATAGTGCTGCCCCTGGTTTCTATAATGTAAGTAGTGTTTGTTTTAAAAGGATAGCCCACTTCATAGCTCAACTCTAACATTGATTTTCAACAAATTTATGGAAACAGGGCATTTCCCAAGTCATTTTAAAATTGCCAACATAATTCCATGAAATAAGTCACGAGATAAAAAAACCCAACCAATTATCGTCCAATTAGCTTCATAAGTAATATATCCAAAATTTTTCGAAAAAATAATAAAACAACAGGTTGTTCCATACTTGAATAAATTCAATTTAATAAACAAATATCAATATGGTTTTCAAGAAAATAAATGCACTAAGGATGCCATGGCTGAACTTGTGAACATAATAACAATAAATAATTACAACTGAAATAAAAAATCTTTAGCTGTATTTCTGGACCTGGCTAAGGCGTATGATACCATCCCTCATTAAAACCTGCTAGTGAAACTTGAAAGAAATGGGTTTCGTGGTCCAGTATTAAGACTATTTGCTAGTTATTTAGAAAACAAGAACAAAAATAATTAATTTGAATGGAAAAGAAAGTAAAAGAGCTTTGTCAGAGTTTGGCCTACCCCAAGGAACAGTATTATCCCCAATTCTATTTCTAGCTTACATAGACGATCTCTTGAGTCTTCCTATTCAGGGGTGTAGGGTATTGTCTTACGCGGATGACACTGTATTAGCTTTTACTGGGTCCTCGTGGGACAATGTTTTATCTCTTGCTAACATTGGACTTTGCAGGGTGAGGTCTTGGCTTGTAAAGAATGTTCTGACATTGAATTATAAAAAAATGTTTATATAACATTTTCTCCGAACTCTAGTACACCAACTCTAATTTTCTCTAACTTCGTCTGCAAGTAAACAGACGTACCGTAACCGAAAAGGAAGAAAGTCAACTCTCGGCACATTGGGAATGAACACTGAGCAATTGTTAGCGATTATTTTCACATACCAAATATGATGATTTGCTGGTATTATACCAATATGTATGATTTAAATCACAAAGATTACAAGAATATAAGAGAAAAATACAAGATTTGGTATGATATTGGAAAAACTGTCTATGTTCCAGGTAAATTTCACTTTACTTATTCACTTTCAAATTCCTCTTGTGGAATTTGTAAAGTTTATAGAACTGTGTGAACGATTATCTAACTTATATTTTGTCATGTAGGTTTTCTTGATACAATATCATATATAAAACTCTTCATTCAAATCTTCTTTGTGAATTTCAAACGGATATTTGTTTTCCTTATTTAGAAAAGGGTCTTAGGATGTCCCCTAAGATTTTAGTAGTGAACAGGCCATCCAGAACAGTATTTTGAAATTGTTCAAGAGCTTTTTGCAATCTATCCAAACTGTCTATCTAGGAGAAAATCCTTTCAAACAATATAAAAACTGATATAAATTTCTATTATATCAGTGGTATTTAGGCTAATAAACATTCCAATGTCAAAAGAAAATTATGGAAAAGAATTGAAAATAATAAAATACTTGGCAGTGACAAATGGGTACAATAATAAAATTATTGATGAAATGGTTTATAGAGAAAAAAAAACCTGAGAGATAATAGATTGCAAAATAATAACAAGAATGCAGAAAGCAAAGAATATATTTGTATGTCATACAACACAACATTTAATAAAGCTATTATGTAAATTTTTGCAAAAAATAAGTTCATTATAGGATATAGGACTTATAATAATGCTTCTAAATTAATAAAAAAAAATCGAATCCAAAATTACAAGAGGATAAATTTAAGAAATCTTGAATTTATAACCTTGAGTGCAACAATTGTGAGAGGTTTTATATTGGTCAGAGAAATTTTCACACAAGATTTCGTGAACATTCAAGCATTTAAATAAAAAAAACATGTCATAAAAATCAGCATTTGCTGAACATCTAATAGATTCAGACCATAACATTACAGACATGAACTCAAACATGAAAATTTTGAATTATGGAAATAAAAGTAGAAAGTTGAATAGAAAGTAGATAGTTAGAAAGTTAGACAGAGTTGATAAAGTTAGATAGTTAATAGAAAGTTAAAGAAGAATTTTACATTTATACAGCAGCAAAGGCAAACAAAGAGAAACTAATAAATTTAATTCGGTTTGAATCAAACAACCCAATTTTTGATAAAATTTCACTAATTTTAAGGTTATAAAAAATGCAGTAGTTGTATTAGATCCCTAGATATTTGACAGATTTATGCCCATATTGAAAATAAAATCATATGAAATTTATGCTAAAATCAAACATATGTTTGATTAGATTAGGTATAAATACAATAGGATTAGTGTTGTTCACTGTTATTATTTACACTTGAAAATGGCAAATTAGCCGAAACATGTTGTGTGAAATTTAAAATATATTTTAAAAGGGTACTCTGATTGGAATCATTTTTTAAAGTTTCAAAAATACAGTAGCCCTAAAAGAAAAGAAATATTAAATTTCTATTATTATTAAATAGCTTTTTGTGAATGACATTAGATGATTTTCATGATTTTCAAAGAACCACTAGAGAAGCTTAGGCCCTTAAAGAACCTAAAATACAATATTGTATGAATCCGCTTCGCTGAGTATCATACAACTTTCATATGAAATCAGTTATTCTTAGTTAGGCCTACTCTTATCTCTTCGTCTTACATCTACTCTTCCAATCAATTTAGTCTTATTCTACCGGTAAATGTTAGAATAAACTTGAGAAATCTCAATCAAGTGATACGATATAAAATAAAGTAAATTACCGTACTGCACACAGATAAAGACTAGGTACTCTTTCCATCAAATCTTGGTAAACGAATCATGGACTTGGTTGAGCGCTAGTGGATTATATCGATCAGACTTCAACAAGGTTCAAAGATCTTCCGCTAGATGGTGCGGCAAGTTCATTGTTGCCAGTTTTTGTTATGACCGCTATTACTTTGGATGTAAGTTACGAAAGGCAAAAGTAGCCGATTAGGACTTGATTAAATTTCTAAAATAAAATTTACCAGATCGCTGGAACTGCAATAATTATAAAAAAATCAAAAGCAAAATGAATCACTTCATTTTCACATTTCTTGATAGAAAATTTGTACAATATATAATTATGAAACACTTTGTATCATTATACATTAATGTTACTCCGCAGGGTGGAGGGTGGATAGCATGGAGGGTGATTTTAAGTCTATAGATTATACACGAAATACACCAATTATTGTATTTATCGTATGATATAGCATGGTGGGTGTAGGGTGGATGGTTGAAGCCTGGCGCCAGTGACGAATGCGGTTGCCGGTTGGTTCCAACCACCCTCCACCCATCAACCTTTGACCAAATGATTCTAGCGCCATATTTGTTTTTTGACCATTTAACATTTGGAATCCGAAGAAGAAATAACAAAATATTGAATAGTTCATGGGGTAGAGTAGTCAATGAATTTAAAATTGATTTTTTTTTGCTGTTTGAAATATTACTCTCATTGCCGTATTTTGTCATCATGCAAACATTATTGCATCTGAATCAATTTACTTATTGTCAATAACAAGTACGATACCTTCAAAATAAAGCTATATTCTTGACAATTCTTTCTACATGATAGCAGGGGTGGACTGGGTCCATTTGGGGCCCTCCGCTGAGCGGGCCCCGACTCCTATGGTGGGGGGGAGGATGTTTAGCGGGAGTATGTCTCCTTGAGATTGTCCGTTCGGGAAGGAGAGGTTTTTTCAATAAATTTGCTTGAATTCGATTCATCTTGATCCTCTTTATTAATTTTTAAATTTTATTACTGTATTCACAAAAAAAACTTGAAATTTGTTTAAAAATGATTAATAAGTTATCTGTAATCGAATACTGGTATTACGATACGGTTCGCCCTCGGAAACTTTTCAGACTTATTTCAGTATTTTTGTCAAAAAGAAGGTTAAATGGTTTCTTGGAGAACAATAAAATATTGATAGAAATGCCTTGAAGTTCCAAAATTTTCATTATTTGGAACTAATCTATAACACAAATTGAGAGAAATTTTCCACCAGAATTATATTTATTATCTCAAATTTTAAACGAAGATGTTTCATCTTATTCAAACAAAGAATATTGGTAATAAGTAACATTAGAATATTACTTAACAAACGAGGAATATTTCGGGTAAAACCCCATAGTATTCTAGATTGATCCACGCCTAAATAATACAAATGAACTGGTATAAATTAGACGGCTGCAGTAGAGGACTCATGTGGAATTGTAAAATTCATCAAACTGTGTAAAAGATTATGTAACTTATGTTTTGCCATAGTTATTCTTCATACAATATAGTATGAATATAGTATAGTAAGAGCCCAATATAGTATAGTAATAAACTTTTCATTATCATCTTTTTTATACCTACTCTTTCAACGAATATTCGTTCTCCTTATTTGGAAAATGGTCTATATAGATGTACTTTCACAAAAATGGTAGAAAACAGAATTCATAACAGAATTTCAATATCAATGATATCTGGATCATCCATTGAATAATTTGTTTATCTTCCAATACTCCCTCATAAAATAAATGAAGATACTTCATTTATTTATTTTCTCATTCTACTATCAGGTAAATATATAACCTCACAACGTACCGACGAGTAGATGTTCACGAAATAAACTTAAAGAAAATGTCAGCTGGTCTATTGAGGATTCGTCAAAATTTGAGGGTTCCGCAACTTTGGTTCTGAAGATCCTCAACTCTCATATGTTATCAGTACCTATAGAAAATGCCAGCTTTTCTTTTGACGATTTGCCAAAAATTGAGGGTGCTTGGAAAACCAGGCATCAGTCTCTATAATTTTAATAATGTTTTTCATCGTGCGAAACGGTCCGACGGTCGGCTGCAGTCGAACAGCTGTAGCCAATCACAGCTCTTGTTAGCCTGCGGTCGACCGTCGGACCGTTTCGCATAGAGGAGAACCTACCTTAATATTCATCTGAAATATCTCAGCTGACTACAACGAAAGTATATCATCCGAAGTAGAAATTTTTGAAATTTTTTTCATTGAGAGTTTAATATCACATGTTTCAGTAATATGAAAATAAATGTAACATCGAAATAATCATGTATGGAGTATACCTATATCAGAGAATTGTTCAATCCTTTTTTCCTTATTTCTTCCTTAAGATTAAAATTGTCGAAAAACCTTACGTATACATCGACGCGCAATTTTAAGAGGAACATTCCTGTCGAATTTCATCAGTATGTATTGCCGCGTTCAGTCGTAAATGCGGAACATACAAACATACATACATACATACATACATACATACATACATACATACATACATACATACATACATACATACATACATACATACATACACATACATACATACATACAAACAAATGCAAAATCGTCGACTTGAATCTTAGACCTCACTTACGTTCGGTCAATTAAGTAGAATATTTGATTCATATTAGTATTTGATTCATATACTAGACAGAATGCATTCCGACACATAGAATCTATATAGTGGGATGCTACATGATAGTTTAGAAAAGTAGTATAAGTATGGTAGTATAACTTCTCATATTTAAATAATAGTTTTATATGTTTAGTAAATACCTCTGGTCCCTCTGGACATGGGTTACATGACAGAGAAACAATACGCACACTAAGAACGCATGTTTTAAACTTCCCAAGGATTCGCACAATATTTGAGTTTTTGACATGTTCGGTTGGACCTTTGATGTTGACAATAAACACACTGCACACTATATAAGAACAGATTTTTTGAATACAGTCGACTTTCGATAATACAAACATTCGATAATACGAACAGAATCTCTGGTCCCTTGAAAAACTCTTGATAATTCGAACAAAATCAATGCATTTAGGTACTCTCGATAATACGAATCAAAATACAGAGCCTGATCCGACTGCAACACGCGATAATTCGAATTTCTTTACAAAAACTCTCGATAGTAAGAACTTCTCCTGAACATGAACGTGATCAATCCTGCATAGAATTCTCGAACATAATCAAACCAGTCAAACAGAAAAATAGCCTACTGACTTTTTTATATAAAAAAAAATTGTTTTGACTAGATGCACAATAATATTGTTTTTTCTGAAAAAATTACATATTTTTTTATCAAAAAATAATAATCTAGTTTTGATTGATTGTATAATACTGTTATTGTTTTCGTTTTATTTTCTCTATTTTATTCAATCAAGTATCTCAATTTTCAATCATCTTTATTTTTATAGTTTCACAGAACTGCATTTGAATATTCAGTAAACATCAGTATCAAACAATTTTTCCTTTCATAGAATTACCTTTTTCCCTCTTCTATCCAACTTTTGATAATACGAACTCTCGATAATTCGAACTTTTTCTCTGGTCCCTTCAAATTCGTATTATCGAGAGTCGGAGAAAGTTGGATAGAAGAGGAAAAGAAAGAACTCTATACAGGAAGCAAAAGTGTTTGATATTGTAGTTTATTGAATGTTCAAATTTTCAAATGCAGTACTGTAAGTCTGTTAAACTATTAAAATAAAAATGATCAAGAATTAATTAATAGAAAAAATTAATTAAAAAAAAGAAATAATAACTTTATCGTGTAATCAATAAAACTAGATTATTATTTATTTATAAAAAAATGTAATTTTTTAAGGAAAAACAATATTATTGTGCATATAGTCAAAACAAGATTATTATTTTTTTATAAAAAAGTCTGTAATTTTTTCTGCTTGACTGATTTGTTCAAGTTTGAGAATCATAGGCTTACAGTATGCAGGTTTAATCATGTTTAAGTTCAGGAGAAGTTCGTATCACCGAGAGTTTTCGTAAATAAATTCGAATTATTGTTGCAGTCGGATCAGGCTCTGTATTTTGATTCGTATCATCGACATCGAGCGTACCTAAATGCATAGATTTTGTTCGAGTTTTTCAAGGGACCAGGGATCTAGTTCGTATTATCAAGAGTTTCGTATCATCGAATGTTTGTATTGTCAAGATATCGATTATCAGGATATAATATTGATTAACAAGTTTGTACCTTCAAATCACCCAGGTTGAGTTGAGGTAATGGAATAAGTGAACAATGAATGAGTAACACTTCGTTTTTATATAGATAGATTCTTCCATTATTCATGCTTGAATCTCATAACAAACTAGAGAATTTGCGATGGAATTTGAAATTCAAGATGTTGTTAGAAAATGGTCTGGATCTTCAAGATATAAAAAGAGGAATGGATTGAGAAAGCGTTTTTGCATTATTGGTTGATAAATTAATCCTAAGGTATGTTAGGAGCGTGGTGATATAAGTAGATTAGGTTTATTAATGTTGGTTATGAGGGGGGGGAGGGGGTTTTAGGCGAGTGGTGACACGCGACGAGGAGTCGAGCGAGCCGTACCAGTGGCCATGATGACACCGCGGCGGCCGCCGCCGCCGACCCTCTCTATTAATTGTCACGAAAGGCCCGTAAATTATGTCTCGACTGCAACACTTTTATTAGCGTCACATCCACAAATGCCGAGTCTTAACGCAGGAAATTGGAGACCGGCTCCAATACGAACCAGATACGGGATAGGCCATAGCAGCCTGTGCACGATACGGCACCGATCATGCAAACCTCTTACCTCGTCAGCCACCTTTTCACACTGACATTTAATACAACTGTCGCATCGCAACCCAAGTGTACACTATTAGCTAGCTATACATTATAATGGAATTATATTAAGCACGGCTCCACTCTTCATCAATGAACAACGCTTGCACAATGAGCTCCAAAGTAACTAAAATAATCATTAGCTGAGACTACAGTTATTACCTAGTTTAATGTTTGGTTTTAATTATTCAGGTTTGACTACAATTCTATTTCCGTACTGAGATGAAGAAATGGAATGAAGATATTTTAGTTTAGGTTACATTTTTGTTTATTCAACATGAAATACTGATCAATTTTTTTTTTTCAACTATTACCGTTTCTTGAAGGAAAATTGTGTCCTCCCGGCCTCCCAAAAAGCAGTTGACATTCTTAGCATTACCCACGCACAAGACAAAAGGTCGTGTGAGTGAGAAAATCACCCTTGGCAGAAAACGTTAAGCTAACAGCCACCGACTCGGTTTACTCGCATAGTGTGGACCGACTTTAACATTGAATCAAATGCATGGCTACTCGCGTGGTGTGCACAAGCCCAAAACAATAAATCCAATATTCCAAACAGTCTGCAGGCCTACTGATTGTAATTAACCTATTGACCTACTGTAATACAGGCCTACTGACTGTAATTTAACCTCCGATATTTCCTTTATCATAGTGTCACTATCTTAGAATGCATTTGCATTTGAAAATGTCTCTGAGTAGTCGAAAAATGTTATCTCTATATATAAAAGCGAAATGGCACTCTCAAAGTAAACTTCTAAACAGCAAAACTAAAAATCCTAATTTGTCCCATTTACACTGCTTATACTGTCGGGGGTCCAGGGGGTGGAGTCACCTGGCTAGGCGGAGAAGGCGAGCGAAGCGAGCCTGCCGGCTACTGCATAAATAAAAAGAATTTAAAAGGGTTCTGCGATTTTTATTTGAATTTATCTACCGATTATAATGATAATCAAATCATCAATTTTTCACATGGGTAAATAGGCCTAAATTCTTTGAAAAATTAGTAGTAAAAAATAACAAAGGACCATAACGACACTGGCGGCTCGTGCCCACGAAACAGGTGAAGTGCTGTACAGTAAAAGATACCTGTTTCGTGGGTACGAGCCACCAGTGCATAACGAATACTTTGACCTCTAATTCAACCTTCAATTAAAATTCCATTGAAGGCACTTGATAAAAGCAGAACAAATAGCAGAATTAGTAGAAGACATCAAGTCATCTTTCATATTATTATATCAACACAGACGCGGCCGAATCGATCGATTTAGGCCGCCCACTCACGCTACGATCGATCGCAGCGATTTGATCGCCGGCGACCGATCGAAATTGGTTCAACGACCGATCGCTACGTGAATGGGGTAATCTCAAGATCAAAATCAGATCTCTCGATCTCTCAGATCTCTCGATCGATCTCACTTGAAACAAGTGAGATCTGATCTGCGGATCTTGATCTGCGCAGACAAATCGCTACGTGAGTGGTGTGATCTTCAGATCTTCTGACAGATTTCTTCCCCCACCACCATATTTTCAGTCACCACGTGGCTCACCCACCCCATGATTCAGCCTGTGCTTTCAATTTTTGCCGTAAGAGAAAACCACTTGAGCTCTCTTGATCGAGAGACCGATCGCTACGTGAGTGGGGAGATCGCAGATGCGACCAAATCTCAGAGCCAATTTCGATCGATCTTTGAAGACCAAATCGCTGCGACCGATCGTAGCGTGAGTGGCGGGCCTAATACAGATCATTGCAAAACACCCCAGCCGCTTCAAGAATCAAATTGAAAAACGCTTCAGCTAACACCCCGTCGCATCAGATATGAATATTCTCTACAAATAAACTGAGGATCCTATCCTCAGAGAATTGGATTTTCTAAAGCACAGAGACTTTTCCACTTAATTAATGCACCATCAAATTGACTTGGACTGGTTTTTTCCTAGAAAGACAAGGAATACCAAATTGCCAATTGAATTCACTGCAGTTGCGGGTGAATGAATTTGAAAACCAGATGAGAAATGAGATCGGATTAGGACAACAAAATTCAACTATTTCTGCAAATAATTATATCAGAATTGAAAATCACAATCGAGGTCTTGGAATTAGAGGAAACTCATTCAATGTGATCATATCTAGATTTAACCATCAGTTAATTCATGTTTAGTTTGAACTGCTATTGATGTATTATCAATACAGACCATAGAGTTGTCATTGACCGACGAACGGTGATAAATCAAATTTCGCCAGTCTGCGCTCTACTGAACATTGGTTGACAGACGAGGAGCTCACTGCATGCTACTCTCTACCCGAGTAAGCAAAAGAGAGGGTTATGGCTCATGTATTTTTCATGGGCAAAATATTTTACGAGCTGCCGCGATTGGTCTTGAAAAGTAATTCAAATTATCTGTACTTGAAAGCAAATTGAGAAAAATTACGTAGTAGATCATAATTTCATGCATTAATCAAATTCTGTTTTCAGCATATTCATCGAACGTCTTAGGTCTGTCCTTGCATCTTGCATGAGAAAAAATTATGCTCTTATTTTGGAATTTTAATGTTGATCAAAAAGCAATAACAAAAATTCATTTTATAATCAATTACACTTGAAACATTTAAATTGGCGATGGTAAGTGAAGTACCAACTTTAATTACGCAGAGATTTGCAATAGAAATTGATAATTTGATAACTAGTCATTTTTTGCTTTAATGCCTCACTTGTACCATTCACTGTACATTCAGGGGCGAGTGCGGCGTACATTTTGATGAAAATTCAAAAATCAACGAGAAATCTAGTTGATTTTCTTAAAAGTAAACAAAAAACCTTTTGTCTATTCAATGATAAAAAACATATAAATTTAGAAAAAAATGAAGAAATCATGAAATGAGAAATCAGAAATCAATCAAAAAGCGAAAAATCATGGCATGTTCGGTTGTAGGCCTACATAATATAGACTCGCACTAAGAAAAGATTTCTGAAATTTCCTAAGTATACTCCCTATATTCACATTTTACTGCGTTTTCTTAGCTATTTCTAGTACTAATCGGGGAAAAATGTTGTAATTATAAAGAAAGGTAAAAATTTATTATTATAAAGAAAGGTTAGGTCTAGAAATGTGTTCATGAAGTTCTTAAATCCTTCTGAGATTACGCCAGTAAACAATTTTTCAAAAGTTTTTTGCACTTTTGCAGATTTCACAGAAACGACTAAACTAAATACGTTCAAATCACAAAGCCAGGTTGAGCTCAGGTGATATAAGAACTTAGTAGAAGGATTCTCAAATCATCCAAAAATTAGCTCAAAATTTACCCTGCTCAGTGAAATGATGGAAATGTGCATTCCCATATACGTATTTCATAAATGTGCAGTGTGAAGGGAATTATACATAACAAAGGAAATGTTTTTGAATGTAATTTCCAGACTAGCGAAGCGAGCCTGTTTGCCTCATTGTCACTGTTGAAACTGCCGGGGGTTCAGGGGTCGGAGCCTCCTGGTTAGACAGAGCGAAAAGACAGAGGTGAGGTTAGACAGAGGTTAGACAGAGGTGAGCAAAGCGAGACTGCCGGATAGTTTAATATTATTTCTGTGTTGACTATAGATCAATAGATTCAATAGATAGGCGATATTTCAAATACTCTGACACCCCTCATCAACAGTTGAAAGCACCTTACCTATGTGGTGAAAAAGTGGATTCTCAATCTTTCTAAAACAGCATAAGTTATTCTATTTTGAAAATACTGGTGGATCACTTGAATAATTTTCTCGTCCATCCTTCTTGTATAGGGGAATCGTCTTTACGAGTGCTCTTGATATTTATTACCTTACAATCGAGTCATTCTAGTTCAAAAGAGGAACTAATTACTACAAAGATTTCTGTTGGAAATGATAGTTGGCACCTTGGTATCTTTAATGGCTCTTTTATCTAAATGGCTCTCTTATAAATAATATTTTTTGTCAGATGCACCAGAAACCTGCTATTGAACAAAATGTGTCAAGATAAACATGAAAATGGAAAATGAGGAAAAAGTCGCCATTTTTCAATACAGGATAATCATATTGAATACTATCGATTGTAGAAATTTGTTTAAATTTGTAAAAATCTTGTAGATTTCTACGTAGTTACATTATTTTGGTCCCAATGATGGATGTGATCCCATTCTGTCTAGGAATAATAATTATTGTGAGAAATCGTCACTATCAAGTTAACGTAATGTTTCCTATATTGGGTAACCACGTTGTAGAGCGAATTTGCCTTTATATGCTGTTTTCACCATGAACATGTGAAAGTTGTGGTCAAATGTGGTAGTGGATAAAAAGGAAGAGGGAGGGTGCAGCCCAGAAGCAAGGAAGATTGCGACTGTAGTTGGAGTTGGGTCGTTTGCCATTTGTCATTGTGAGTTGGTGGGTGAGAGGGAGGGGAAGGGGGGCTTTTGATAGTGATCGACCGCAGATGGCTTGACCTCTAGGGAGGTCGATAACAGCTCTCTTCCTCTCATATCAATTTTTCGTTTACTGGTCGCAGCCAGGGTAATAAAACAGAACCAAAAGCATCCATTTACTATAAAGCTTTGATTTATCCCGTCCTATACTTCTCTCCCCTCGCATCAAGTTCAAAGTATATGCTTATCTCGGCTCTTATCCTTTTATCAACGATTTTTTCACAATTCCAGTTCTGGCATGAATAATCCTAGAAGTGATAGTTGTGGCAATTTGTGGAATATATAAGCTGTTTCGAAATAACTGTTACGCAACTGACATTTCTATCTACCCTAGAATGGATTATGGTTATTTGATGGACTGAATGCTTGACCACAATCAGACACTAGTAGCGTTAAGGATTGATAAGATTTTCTATGAAGTTAAACATTTCCAAGCTTCCAAAAAAATATCTTAACATGCTTATCTAGCTCCAAAACGTTCTGTAGCACTAGTCCAGTCAATAACATATCAATATTGATATCAATTCGACCTTTTTTGTTCAAAAATAACTTTACCAAGGATGGAATTCCTACAAATTCAGCTACAGGTGGTTTTTGTCAATATTTTGATGCTAATAATATATACTAACGAAATAATAACTATATTCAAGGTGGTGTCTGGTAGTCCATATTGATTATTGCTCATCAGAATACTTATTTTACTGCTCAAAATTTGTAGTAGAAAGGACCCTTCAAGGATAATAATCTAAGGACATCCCTAACATTCGTAAAAGTGAACGGATCTTAACAAACTATAGCTTACTGTTTTCAGCTTCAAAAGGCGGTTCTATTTCATATACTATACGTTCAATTCGCACAAAATTGAAGAATTTCATTAACCTAAGTACTTCGAGCTTAGGCCTACTCCTATTTACCAGGAAAACACCAATTTTCCGTGTTAAAATGCGTTTATGTTGAAAATTATTGGTGGTACAAAGTCGCATTTGGGCTCCAATATTGGTATGTTATTTTTACTCTACATCTCATGCTCGACAACGTTTAGGGTGAGGGGTAGTGGATTTATTGTTACTTCATGAGTTACATCACATTTAAAAGCAGTTTGGACGATTTTTTATCAAATGTAAAAAAATCCCTATTCGGCCGATTTTTGTTTTCTTTTTTATTCGACGCAGATTTTAGTCCTCTTTAATTTCTATTTAGTGCACTTTTCTCTAGGATTAACCGTTTTCGGGTTTTATGCGAAAAACTGAAAAATTGTACCTTCTAACCCCCTCCCGCCCTATGTTCACCCCCAGGTCCAGGTATGTTAACCTCCCAAGTAGTCTAAACAGATCCCCGAGGTCAAAAATTAGGGCATATTTCATGCACTTTACACCCGTGTGGAAAGGCTTTATTGACTGGACTACACGTCAAAATCGCAGTTGAACAATAAGAATAAAAATAAACGTGTTGCATTGTATAGCTGACGCCAAAAAGTTAAGCGGCTTCGTCTGCTCCTTGCGCGCTCCAACAGCTGATGTTGTCAATTAGATTTGTCATTTTTTTCTATGCCTGGAAAATGTTTTTGGAATCAGAAGAGACAATAGATGCTTTACATCAGCGGTTAGTAGGTTACATCACGTACAAGTAAGTGCCATGCGAAACAAAGAAGCAAGACAAATATCTCCGCTTTGAAATTAGCCGTTGAAAGTTTTTTCATGCATCATTCCCATTATTTTCAAACAATAGTAGCGAGGAGATTCACCTTTTATTACTATTCTGTGTAGAACTATCAATAACGCCAATTGCAGTCAGAACTCAGAACAACTATGCCTGGTAACATGTGATATAATCGTTACCTCTATTATAAACATTTCAATCTTCAATAAGCATCAGCCGAATAATGTAATTGGATGATGGTTCTCCAGGGGCCAACACACGACAAAATTATTGCTATCGATTGGTGACGCAAAAGCAAAAAGTCGTCTAGTTAAGCGACATCGTCTCCAGGCTCTGTTGACAGAAAACGATGACACGAATTCATTTACTTTAATAGGTCTGCTGTGCCTCTTTTCGATACCAAGTAGGTCTACCGTACTCTGAACTATTATGTGAAATGACACAGGTGGTCTGAGACAAGCGAGCCTTCGTGTATTTAATAAGACCGTCTCTGCTTGTTACCTCGTTCAACTTCCTCAAATCGAAATCACGTTGATCCTACCGCGTATCTAGTTCTCTGAAATATTATTTACTCTACAAATGAACAAAATTTGGATGAAAAACCATTAGGAACAGTTTAGTACCTAAGAATAAATCTGGGGGGTAAGTCAGATGATCTGAGTCAGCTTGTTACACTTTCTTGTCCTCTATCTTCCCGTTTCTCCATCACTATCAATCTACTCTTTCAAAAGTAGCATCAGCTACTTGGCCGAGTGGTCTGGGGCGTTACAACCTTCAGTCCGCTAGCGCTACCCGGTCGTGGGTTCGAATCCCACCAGAGGCATGGTCGTTTATGCACCTCATAAATCACCCTCGCACACTCCATTACCCATGCACAAGTGAATTTGAATACTTATATGGGCATCATCCGGAGCAAAAAAAAAGCTGTTTATTGGAAAAACTCCATCCATCAGCCGTCCAGAGGATAAGACCCATGTCACACTACGCCACTTCAGACGCGCGTTCGTAACAGCGCGTTAGGCTCATCCAATTTTTTTCCTATAGTATCAAATACGAGTGGCGCGTACCCCTGTCACACTACGCCTCGCGTTTTTTTGAGCCGCGCTGTTGGGTCGACCGTCCGCGTTTCCAAAGCCACTCAGAAGTGGCGAGCCACAGGGTCAGCAGCTGTAACGTTATGAGAACGCGTCCAACCTGTCACACTACGCCACTTCAGCGCCACTCGCAATGAAAAATCTTATCACTCCACCAAATCTAAATCACGTGATTTTGAAGATAGATGAATTCTGATTTCAGATTTGGATTCAGCGCTCTTGAATTAGTAAGATTTCCCACGTGGACTCAAAAATATTGAAAATTGAGGAATTTATATTATCATTGATAGTTTCAATTTATTTTATACTACTTATTCCGTTTCAATGATAAAAATATCGCACTACAAATTATTATAAAATATAAAATAGCAGCTTCTATATTTTTATTAGAATAATCAGTATCCTTTTTTTATTCCTGATTATATGAGAAAATATTCTAGTATGCTTTAATTTTTTATCGCAAAATTGACAAAACATAGCACAAGTGATGAATTTGTGTTTAGTAGCGATTTTTCGATTTTTGATCGCTATTTCTGAGATTTCGGTAAGATTTACACAATCGCCGTCATTTAACTTTTTCTTCAGAATCAGACTCTCTTCAACTTCCATTAATAAAAAATACAATTTTATTATTCCTTATCCAGTTATAACCCTTATTGTTGAAAAAATGGCGTTTTATAGCATATTTTTCCTATTATCTCAATAAACTTTGAAGTTACAAATTTGGAACTGGTTTCATTGAATTCCTCAGCTAATTTTACATAGGATTTGATTGTTTTAAGAACCTTACTAAAGCCTCTAAAAAATTAGAAAAAATAATATATTTTGAAAAATCTCAATTTTCCGCCATTGTTATCTCGGTAACAGAGCGTTTTTTTTTGGGTTGGTCCCATGGAACTTTTTTGTCTACTTGGTGTAAAGGAATCAGCCTGAGAAGTATTGCACATTCCTCCTGAAACACCCTGTATATTCTTGTATTGGAGTTTTATCACTGGAATATTTTTTATATCATGTTTTGATTTCATAATTACTATTACCGCCCTACCGTAATGTACTGTATCCTGACTTTGTGTTATGAATGATATTTTGTATTTTCATATTTTTATTGAAAAATTTATTTTCTACTTTTGTTATGCATTATTATGAATGTTTCAACAATAAAAAGAATTTGAATTTGATGGATGTACTGATACCTCTAAAATGACCTCTTACGGTTTGCCTCAGGGAACTATACTATCACCAATCTTTTTTATTATTTATGTGAATGATTTACTAAACCTGAAACTAGAAAAACTCAACAACTATATCATTCGCAGATGACACTGCAGCTGTTTTCTATTAAAAATTGTGGATCGACGCTCATAAAATTGCAGAACAAAATTGTTTTCTCATTGTTTTCTAAACTCAAGTCATCTAAAGATGGTATACTTTGCACTGGTGCAGTCCATAATTCAGTATGGTATTTCCGTATGAGGAGGATAACAGCCCCACTTCTCACTTGGAAGAGCTCTTTGTAATTCAAAAATAAATTTTAAATGAGCCTAGACTTTTTCCAACCAACCTGACTTTTGAAGAGTTTAAGGTGTTGACAGTGAGACAGTTGTACGTAATGTATGTAGTGAAATATATATTAAAACAAAAAAATAATTTCATTTGCACTAATACTGTCAATAATCAATACAATTTAAGACCCACCTCAAATAAATACCCAATCTACATTGAAGAAGACAACTCATTTATTTAAGCACTAAAATTATAAATAAAATTCCTGAAAAATGTATTTGATGTGCCAAGATAACAAAGAAAGTGAAACAAGATATAAATGCTTGGATCAAAATCAACTACTTCTTCTACCTTTGAGAACTAAAATAAGTTAGCAGAGAACTTTTCTGATAAGTGCGCTTATTTTCCCTACTTGTGCTCTATCACACCCTTTCCCAATCCTTCCCAAAAATTCCAAGGATCAAAAGCCTTCCTCTGACATGGATAGCCATAGTTGGAAGAAATTTTGATCCTCTACTCATTTTTCACCACATGACATGTATGCATTGCCTTCTAATATTGTAATGTGTTCTCATGATTAATTAATATTCATTTCATATTGTGATGTTTTTTATTGATGTAATTAATTGTTATTTAATATTGATGTATCTTGTGTGTGTGTATGTGTGTATGTGTGTTGTATGTGTGGTGTAAATAAAAAAAGTTTGTTACAAACCTTTTACTGGTTTCATTGAATTTTTTCAGCTAATTTGACATAGGAATTGATCATTTTAGAACCTGAATAAATCCATTAAAAAATTAGAAAATTGAAAAAAATTAAAAATTTCTTGGAACAAATCATTTTTGGTGATTTGATACAATTCTCATACACCGATAAAAAGCCTGGTATCGTTCAAAGTTGAGATATTAACCTTGGGTATAGTATGTCTAAGCAAAGCAGCCATTCTGGAAAGATAGGAAAATGATTCCAGCTCGGTCAATATTAATTCAAAAATTGAACTAATAAAGTCTTAAATTATAGGATACATTCTGATATTCAATTTGAATCCGAATTCATGATACGCGTATCAGTATAGATCGAGCTGGAGTCATTTTTCCATCTTGCCAGAATGTATTCTTGCTCAGACAGACTACAAGAACCTATATGTTAGAATGCGCCTATCTTGAAAGCCATTGATGGGAAACGTTCGCATTCGGGTTCATTTTGAAAGCTCTAGCACCATATACTAGACACTAGACACAGCTCTTACACATATACTATAAGCTCTATCACTATATACAAGATAGATAGGGCGAGATATTTAGTCCTAAATTGTACCTATAGAAGAGAATTATTCTTAGTGGAAATACACATTTCTAACACATTTGTTTGTGTAATTTGTGTGTGAATTTCTAACACATTTCTTCACAGACTAAAGATTCAAACAATTTAAAACTATCAAATGAAGTTTTTTTTATTTTGCTTTAGAAAAATCATAACTTAGTGCTAGTTTAAGATAGAAGGTTGAATTTAATACCAATCTCTTGGAAATTCTATCAAGTAACTAAACAACAATGGGAATAATTTTCTGTGGTGATGGAATAAAGTATGAAATTTTGAAGTATCATCAATTCAGAATACGAGAACAGTATATTCAACAAAACGAAGTAATGGTACTTGAAGCTGTGTGATGCTGAGTAGAATAGTAAGGACGCACACGCACACGCACACGCGTCATCACCGCATTGTCTTTTGTCTTTGGGATGCGTTTGTGTTAATTGGCATAGCGCAGATAAATTGCATTGGCATTGGCATTGTTGAGCCTTCACACCATGGAGATTGCAAAAAAGGCGCCGCGCCGACAAACGACCCAAGCCGCGTCGCCCGGCCCCGCCACCGCACCGCAATATTTATTACCTTCGACAGGTGTTAACTCTTTCACACCAAACACCTCTCCACCTCCCCCCCAACACACGCACGTCACCAGCTCAGTGTGGTGGTTATTGTCATTATTACGACAGTCATCACTGCTATACTATACTTTACGGCCTTTCACACATCTATTTCCTGGTGGTGGTGAAATAAAGTATGAAATTTTGAAATAACAATTTCATTGATCATCAATGGCATGGGGTTGCTCAAAATTGATCAGCGTTGTTAAAAATCATCCTGTCTTTGATTAGAGATGAAGCCCGGTTTGTTGAGTGGTCTGGGACGTTGTAACTATCAGTCTGCTAGCGCTGCCCGGTCGTGGGATCGAATCCCATTACAGGCATGGTCTTTAGTATGTCTGGCTCAACAGCCCATGGAGGGCCTAGGCCTACCTAAGCCCTAAGTCTTTTAACCACCTCATAAATCACACTCCATTGTCCACACACAAGTAAAAATAAATGCTTATGTGGGCATCGATCCGCGATAAAAAAAACATAGAACAAGTAGAAAATCAGTGTTTTGTCGCAATTTCGAGATTTTTTGGTTTCTGAGATTCTCTACAATTTCCATCGATTAGAAATACAAGTTTATGATTTCATATCTAGTTATAGCCTTTAATATTGTTGAAAAATTGTGTTCTCTAGCGTCTAGCATATTTTTTTCAACATCTTGATATAGCCTAACTGTTTAAGTTGAAAACTTCTTACTGGTCTCATTGAATTTCCCAGCTAATTTTACACAGGAATTGATTATTTCAGTACCTGGACAAAACCTTAACCATTACCAAAACCTTTGAATTTAGAAATTCAAATATTTCTCGAAAAATTGATATTTTGTTATTTTGGTAACAAAGCATTTGTGGGGGTATGTCCTATATGGAACCTTTTTCTCTTCTTGGTGCGAGGAATCAGCCTGAGAAGTATTGCACATTCCTCATGAAACACCTTAGTTGCCCGTTGAAGTTACCATTGAATAAATCAGAAATGAAAAAGATTCAAGGACCGATCTGTGAGGGACCCCGTGGCGATACATTATGAGAAAAATAGAAATGACAGTGCCTCCTGGGTTCATCTTGTCGAGATAAGACATCAACTATTAGCAATATCAAGATGCAAGTGGTAATCATAGAGAATGATAAGACAAGAGAGCGTCGAGAGAAAATTATAGATTGGGGCAGCTCGGTATTACCCTCTAGGCACAATATTTTCATTAGATGTCACGTTCCGCTTTTTCTTCAATAAGGAGAATATTCGAGAGAAAGAATATAAATCAGAAAGAGCCCCTCACCCCTCTTCAATCGCTCTTCGCCCTTATTTATTACGAATACTTTGTGATCAATATCGATTTCCTTGTCGTATTCATATTCAGACATGCTACTTAATAATCGAGGGGGGAAAGCACATACCAATTCATACCAAAACAAGCTCTGTTGAATTTAGGCAAACTTTGACTTGACTTGTTTATTAAATTCATTGAGACTATTGGTTCTTGAACTAGAAGTCTAGAAAGGTTACTACTCGGATTGTAGAACAGTAGAACGCCGATTATCCGAACTAATTGGGACCGGGATCAATTCGGATAAGCGAAAATTCGGATATTTGGAAATGAAATATGTTTTCCATATTAAAGAAAAACAATGTATTAAACTTAGAATAAACGTTATTACATTTTGGAAAGAACTGAGTAGTGATGTTAAATTAATATGGAGAGCAAAACAAATACTGTACCAAACTACAGTACAGTAAGTACAATTTGGAAAAAGTAAGAAAAGCTACAATCACGTCGTAAACGCCGATTTTTTATTCATTACTTCGCAGACAGATTCATTACTACTTACTAGACAGATTCGGATGATTGGCAATTCGGTTAATCGGCATTCGGATAAACGGCGTTCTACTATAGCTAGTTTTATTGTTATTATTTGTTCGACTGGCGTTGGCGGTGTGTGTGTGCTAATTAAGCAGCGGCTGGCCAGCAATTGAAAACAATGAGGCGGCGATTGTTGACTTGAATTTATGACTCTTTCGCACCTCAGCCTCAGACAAACAATGCAATGCTCCTGCACCTGATCATTCATTTGTTTGATTGCAATGCATTCCGCTTTTGAGAAAAAAGCCACCTGACTCCTTGGGTCACATACCTTTGCACTCATTACCCACCTACCTTCATCTTAAGCATTATAATTTCATTTGTTTGATTCTTACAGTATTTCATCACCACCATTTAATAATAGCTGTAATATCAGTTTTAGTCACTAAAATCAGCGAAATTTTACTTGCGTCAAGGCTCAGCATTTACTCACACACACTTTTTCTCTCTCTCTCTCTCTCTCCATATTCACCATCCAAACCGTTATTATAATATTAATTATACATTATTATATAAGTTATTCTAATATTAACCTAACTCTTGTCTTTCACCACATTATCACTTACTACCATTTACTTGTAAATAATTTTACTTTGAGTTATCTCAATTCATAATATCATTACCCATTTCCACTATCATTTTTTATTGTTACTCATCTTAAGATATAACTCTAATATCCATTAAGTATCAATTCATCTAAATCTAGTCTTTTAATTGCATAAAAATTTTACTCACTATCTTTAGTAATATTAATAGCTTGTTATAAATTTTCAATTCAAGGCCAAGTGTTAATGGAAAGGATATCCTTATTATCCTTTCCCAAGAATGGACATATATATGTCTAAACTTCGCCTTTTCACTTAGATAACTTACACTCCTTATTCATTTTGCAGAACCTCGAATTAAATTTGTATAAATTTTGCATTCATTACTTCACCGTTTTATTGTATTTTCACTAGAAGTTTCTATTTTGTGAAATTTATAGGATAATTTTGTTTTACTCATTTATTATATTACAATGTAGAATCTAAGCCGAATTTTGTTATCTATTTGAATAAAGTAATCTAATCTAATCTAATCTCTCTCTTTCTTTACTACTGTCCTTTACTACTAATCTCTCCCATTACCCGTTTGCACTACATAGTACATACTGTACCAGTGTTAACTTGTCATCTTATTACTCTGTTCATGCTACGCACTGTGGAAGGGGAAATCGGTTAGAATCGTAATTAAAGGGGTCGTAATTAAAATCTCGCAGACTTTAGCAAACATTTCTCGAGACTTCGCATAGTCCATAGTGCCCATGAAGGCTCATTCCTATTACATAATTGAACGAGCGTTTGCCAGTTCCCACTTCTGATTCGATGCCGAAGTCGTTGTCCGTCTGTGGGTTTGTTTGTTTGTTTGTTTTTGTGTTCGACAATAACTCTCGAACACCTCAATTAATCAACTTTCTTCGAATTCAGAGCACATATTCTTCAAACATTTATACAGGTCAAGTTCGTTAGACAATAAAATCGACCAACTCCTTCATCCTTTGCGAAAAAACGATAACCTTTCATTAATGTCTCAGATAAAGAAGCAATTGATTATTTGATTGATTGTATTATTATATAATTACATTGAAAATATTGTAATATTTCTTTATGTTGTTATATAATTTCATTGAAAATTGTAATGTTTCTTTTTTACGAGAAATAAAATTATTATTATTATTATTATCATTATTATTATTATTATGTCTATATTAATATTCCTGTATGTCATTTCTACTATATTTTGGAACAATAATCATGACTGAAAAAATGTCTGAATTTGATGAATACAGCTTACAGTTTATAAAGAATACAGTCTGAATAAACTGTTAGTATTACAAAAATGGGCAATAAGAAACATGTGTAATGAATGCTCCACCCCTCACGCACTGCAAACCACAAATAATTTTTTACACTTAGAATTATGTGTACACTTAACTATATGTGCTTAACCTGCATTTATACATTTCAGTGTTTATTATTTGTGAAAACCAATCTGACCTCTTTTACTACTCATTCTGCTATTCATTCTCACAATACGAGAAATAGACAATTTTTGGGATTTTTTTTAAATGGGAGTTTTGATCAAATGTAAAAAAAAATTTCTATTTGTTTAATTTTTCTAAAAATTCTATTTGGCCAATTTTCGTTTTCTTTTTTTCAATCGTCGCAGATTTTAGTCCTCTTTAATTTCTATTCAGAGCACTTTTCTCCAGGATCAGCCGTTTTCGGGTTTTATGCGAAAAACTGAAAAATTGTACCTTCTACTCCCCCTCCCACCCTATGCTCACCCCCCAGGTCCGGGGACTTTTAGTATTTTAACCTCCTAACTAGTCTGAACAAATACCCGAGGTCAAAAATTGGGGCATATTTCATGCAGTCTATGTATACCCGTGTGGACAGGCTTTATTGACTGGACTATTAATTCATTTCTAGATCACTACTTTTTACGATAAAAATGTTCATCCAAAATATTGAAGTACATATAGAATAAGCAGTAAATTTTATCATGAATAAAATTTACAAAGGAAATACCAATAATTTATTCAAATTATCCAAGTTCCACTGTACGGTATCTGATTCACTGAAGTATCTAATGTCTATTCTTGTTCTTCAGATTCAAAATCCAAAGGACCATTAGAATCTCTGATGTCATCACTTGAAAAGAGATTTCTGTATACATTTCTGGCTTCAGCAGGAATAAATTTCATCAATAGTTTTCCAACAGACAGTGCTTTCACAATATTCCTCGTTCTAGAACTGAACGGGTGGTCCATTATCTAAATATGTACGTTTCCACCTACTTATAATCCAATAGTACCGTATTGTAGAAATATTATAGACATTTTATTGGTAAGTTACCGATTACATCTGTAAAATGCCAAGGAAGTACAGCAGACACGCATGCAATAGACTAGGTTAAGTGAGGCAATACTGGTCATCTGAATTTAGCATATCAAGACTAAGCGCCAGCGCAGTTGGCGGTTGGTCTATTTATGCTAATTTTTTTTTTTTGGTTAGTGGCGTATGGTCTAGTAACTATACCCTATTCACGATCACTTGAGACGAAATGAACAAAGTTTTTGCGCGTGTGTGCGGATAAAGGAAGGTATTACTTCATACGACGGTTAGCCGCATTCGAACAGCTGTAGTCAATCACAGTTCTTGGCTTTTCCTCAAGCTCAAACAAAATAGCTACCTGCACATGCAAAAATTTTCTTTATTTTGTCTCAAGTGATCGTGAATAGTCTATAGTTGCGATTGGCGGTTGGTCTATTTATGCTAATCTTTTTGTTGTTTAGTGGTGTATGGTCTAGTTATGGCAGAATCTCTATTCTTTGGTTTGACTTTTGGTCTTTTTTTGTTTTGTATGCAAACCGTTACTAGGAGACCAATGGCAATTTTATCATAGATAGTTTACAGCTTTCCCCACCAGAATATGCCACAATCTCGATTTTTGAGATTTGGCGCTTGGTTTAGTGATGCATAACACCGTCCATTTGTAAATTTGTTAGAATTGTTTAGTTACTCTCTGAGATATTTTGCAGTGCATTGGCTGCAGCGTCTTCGCGGATAGTTGGAATAGCAATAAATGAAAACTAAATATGAAAATAGCCTACCGTACATCACTATATCCTCACAAAAAGGAACAATACAGTATTCTTTTAATATAGGTACTGGTAAGATTTGTGGTTCCTATTTTGACTATTCGCGGCATCCGACGGGACGAAGTGGACTTGACTGCAAAATTTCATAATCAAGTTATCAAAGCCATAAGTTAACTTCAAGAGTTCGCACGCGAGCTCTAGAGCCCATGGGGCTTACTAGTTATAAAAAATTCTGTCCATACCATATTCATGATCACTTGAAATGGTCTGTTGCTTTCTTCACGTGCATGCGGCAGACTGTTTTCCTACATACCGTAATATTTGTAAGTAATATTAATTTAATGCTATTATGTTTTGTGTGTAATAAATATAAATTATAGCTATCAAATTATTCAGATCTATTATTCATTTTTACACCTTATAACTTCTTCATAACACATCTGTAATGACAAAAACTTGTAATTTGTAATAGAAGAGTAATAAATATTGATTCAATCAACATTGCGATTCAGACATTGTATTTATTTGAAGCTGGCACACGACAATATTAGTAATGTCAGTCAATCAGTGAGCCTATAGATAAGTAGCCTATATAGGCCTGGGCGTAGTGTTGCAATACACGCGAAACCAATAAATAACCTGCCATAATACTTAAATGTGAGCACTGTTCCATGCCTTAATAATCCACACCGTTTTAAACTCGGATTTGTATAGTTAAATATTGATACAATATTAAGCGATTCATTGTCAAGCTTTTATGTAGACAAATATTGTCGATTGTGCCACTTGTTGAGCTCTCGTTAGTCAGGTGCTGATGCTAATGTCTCACCCAATTCCAACTCTACCAATTACTATTAGTACACAATTGTCACGATATAATGCAACACCAATAAAAAAAACTTCAGGCTACAAAGGCTACAAATTTATTTATATGATTCAAATCCAATTTTAATAATCCGATAAAAGTTTTTTATTTAGAAGGACTTCCCAGCTCTCTTTCTCAATAGTATGTTTTCTTCGCCGGGGCAAATCGATAATCAATGACGTCATCTTAACCAGACAAAATATTAGCGAGGTTGATTCTCCTATCATCAACCCATTCAAATATTCTTATACAATACGCTGAATATGAAAAATGAAATTTATTCTCCTTTTGTACAACAAAAATCTTTTACACAATAACTTTTCTTAGAATTATACTGGCAGCAATTTTACATAGGCGCTGCCAGTGTCATGGATTATAAGTACATGATTTGAATATTATATAGTTGCTATTTTGAACTTAAGCATAGTATACTGCGGCTATTGCGGTACAAAGTCATTCATATATACAAAAATGAAAAATTAATCAGAAATGCAAATATACAAGTGAAGTGTTACTAAATTTTGCAATATTGAAACAATAATCAAACTAAGTTAATATATCCAGTCACTTATTCCTAGTAGTTTTACCATGACCTTGATATGAGCTAAATATAATTATTTTCTAGACAGAAAATTCAACATGAGACATGAGATTCTGTCAAAGCTTCTCCTTCAAACATTCAAAATTGTTTCAAATCTTACGAGAAAAAAGGATAGAAGTGGGCAAAAGAATTGACCCTCGGAACACTTGATGGCAAATTATTTTCTAGGAAACACGTGACATAACATTTGTAGCAGACATGTGACGAATATGAAAAAGAAAGTTATACTATCGGCTTACTATGGATACTTCCAACCTCTACTAACTTATAGCCTGAGTTTTTGGGGTTCTTCAACTGGAATGACTAGAGCATTCAGGGCACAGAAGAGAGTACTCAGGATTATGTTAAGTAAACCTCCGAGAACTCCTTGCAGACCGCTGTTTCCAGGTGCAAGGATACTGACTCTTCCCTGCCTGAACATTCTCGAGGTGGCGCTGCACGGTTTTAAGCATAGAGCTTCCTGGACCAGAGGATCGGATCTCCACACCTATAATACAAGATCAAGGCATGCTCTTCGACTCAATTCTCATAGAACATCCTTTTTCGAAAATAGTGCTGATTATATGAGTAGGAAAATATTGAACTCTCTACCAAGTAGTCTGATAACGATTGGCAGCAAAAGTTTGTTTAAAAGTAAATTGAGAGACTGGCTGCTTGAAAAATGCTTCTATACCGTGATAGAACTTTTCGAAACAAGAAATTGAATTCAATGTGTACTGTGTTATATTCTAGTAATCAAGATTTATTACTTGTGATAAAATGTTATATTGGAATTTTGTGGCTGTGAACCAGACTTTGAATCTGTATGACGACTGTTGAACATACCTTGTTATGTACGAGACACATACAAAAAATAAATAAATTGAAATTGAAATTGAAAGCGCTCTCAATATTAATATACACTTCATCAAAAAGTTTGAACAATCGAGTTGAACCGGTACAGTTGACTGTAAAATTACGTTGGTTATTAATTCTCAGCTCTTATCAGGGCCCTCGGCCCTCGCGTGGTGTTTTGGCGCCCTGTGCGAGATTTCTGCAGGCGCCCTCCCCCCACCCATTATCAGACTGATGCAATCCAACATATTGTAAGCCAGACATGATTTGGAAGCTACCTTCCATTTTCACAGTTTACTCATTTGTAATCGCAATGTTGCTTGTTGTGTGGCAAAAAAGGATTATCGGGCCTTTCTTATTCTAATGTATTGTTTTGTATTATTATGTATTCTCATGTATTAAGATATGTAATACGTGATAAGCAAACGCGTAACAGAAATGAATAAAAATCTGGTGTGGCACACTCACACAACTTTCCTTGCCATTTACATTTGCGTAATACAATATACAACCTATCTATACCTAGTCATCAGCGAGTGCAAATTTCATTAGGCTATTACTTCCTCATCTTCAAATACTGTGAAATTGGCACACGCCGATGACGCCTCGCGCCTGCCGGCGCTTCGGCTCATCGTGTGTGTGATTTGAAATTTTTACAAGCCCAAAATGCCTCGCACCTGTCGGCGCTTCGGCTAGATGTTAGCCGAATTGACTTGGATTTTGAATAAAAGTTTTTTTTTCTGTAATATTCCAATACATCGGATCAAAGAGGTGGAATAGATAATTGATCATTCGAATCCATAACTCTGCTATTTTACCAATAATTTATTATGAAACTTCAATATTTTTTTCGTATGTAATTTTTGTCTCCTTTAAACCCTGATGCGGATTGCCTTGTTGCGAGTTTGATGGAGTGACATTGATAGCCTACACAACCTTGAGTTTTCCAGTATGGGGTGGCGCCGCTGCTTATCTGACGCAAAGGGGACTTAGTTGATAGAGCACATAATTGACTATATTAGGGTGTCAATTTGAAGAAATTTTTCAATTCATTTTCGAGAAAATCGAGATAGAGAAAATCGAGATTGCAAAATCCATTTCTTACAACAATGCTGCGGATCTTCTGATATTTTGCTAGGAACGAGACCCATAACAGTGGATAGGGCTTATATAGGGCTAAATAGGGTATGAGTTTGAAAAAATCGTTAGAGCCGTTTTCGAGAAAATCGTGAAAAACACCATTTTTGGCTTATTATCCGCCATTTTTCGATGATTTTTTTTTAATTTCTTAGAGTTGGGTCCTCATGGTATAAGAACCTTAAAGTTTGAAAAAATCGTTAGAGCCGTTTTCGAGAAAATCTTGAAAAACAACATTTTTGGCATATTATCCGCCATTTTTCGATGATTTTTTTTTTAATTTCTTGGAGTCGGGTCCCCATGGTATAAGAACCTTAAGTTCCAAATTTCAAGTCAATCGGTCAATTAGGGATCGAGATATAGTGTATACAGACATACACACACACACACACACACACACACACAGACCAATACCCAAAAACCACTTTTTTGGACTCAGGGGACCTTGAAACGGATAGAAAACCTAAAATTGGGGTACCTTAATTTTTTTTAGAAAGCAATACTTTCCTTACCTATGGTAGTAGGTAGGGCAAGGAAAGTAAAAAATAAGTTTAGGCTACCTGCATTGAGCAAAACTGTAACATTGTACCGTACTTTATCATTGAGAGCACTTAAAAATGATGCTTCCATATTTCTGGTTGGGATAAGTTGGTAATGGAAATACTGTTCTAGGTACTGTACTAATAAACGGGGGAAAAATAGCGAATTATTGATTATTTAGTTTTCAATTGTTAATTGATTTATTTCTATTTATTTGCTTGAAAGCACATAAAGGAGAAAATTATAAATTATTCACAGGAAAATTTATTGGGAATCATCATAAATCTTCAGTTTCACTGATAATATACTTGTCCTAACAAAAATTGGAAACTTAATAACAAGCATATTGAAGATTATAATAATTTTCACCGCCCTCCTCTACTTTCTTGAGAAAACATTTGGAATAAGTTAGTTCCAAATTCATCCAGTAGATGGCAGTAGCAATAGGGGGATTTGCTTCAACTCCTATTAGACACGCCTTCAAGCTCCGCCTATGCTAGGCCATGATGACGTAGTGGCATCAGCCAATGAGAGGGCGTTGTGGGCGTGGACTTGTACTGGCTTGTGATTGGTCGACAGAGCGAGAGGAAGCCACCAATAGAATTTAATTAAAGAGGGGCGTTTCGCAGCTTACATTAAGTAGTGTGAGGTGGTCAGCCACCAATGGAATTAAATTTAAATGTACGATTCCCAAGCAGCAGCTAGAGCCACACCTCTGGACAGATATGTGGGTACTTTTTCTGGGTATCTCAGGAATTCTGAAAACCTTTTAGCAATGAACCTATGGAGAATAGTGAATCTCTCTCTTGGCAGAGGAAATTAAAGATGTGTGGAGGCAGGAGAGAGTGACAATTGTGCCCTTGATGATGTCAGCTACTTGTGTAATACCAGAGGATCTATCTGGGTGGATACAAGAATTGGTATTGCCTGTTTGGGTACGGAATCAAATGCAGAAGGCTGTCATATTGAGCACTGCATCAATAGTAAGAAATTTCATGAACATGCCAAAATAGAAAGGGTGTCGTTTTGCTAAATAAGCCAATGACATCTATAATTACCCAGTAAAATGGAGATATAACACTTCAACATAATAATAATAATAATAATAATAATAATAAAAAAGTCATTCGTAACCACCTTGATTCTTCCACCAGATTTTTGAGTAGCTTGTTCTCTCAGCAGTTTTTCAATGGGAAGGGTTCAATGTTGTACATGACCTTGATACGGAATTTCAAAATAAATTTAATGCTGAAAACGACAAATTAATTTCTTAAATCGTTAAAAATACTTATTTATCTAATTATATCATTTATAAGATAAATTAAATTGAAATGAGTTAATATTAAAAAAAAACAAAGGACCACTTGCTGCCTTGACTATTTATTTTGTTTTGAGATTCTATGTTGAAATTATGTATGAACACATTACCTGCCATTATTGGAAAAATAAATATTCCGCCATCTTCAATTTTCATGCCCGAGGCACGTGAGCCCTTTGCCCACCCCCTAGCTCCGGCCCTGCTCAGCTGTTCAGACAGAAGTCGGCTATAGAGCTGTCCTCCTGAAATTATTTGTGATATGAGGTATAAAATAGGTACAATTATGAGGCATGAAATAGCATTCACTGGTATGATTCATTGATCAATGGATGGGTCATTGGAGAAAGTGATAATGCGCTGGTCTGATAACAAGTTGGTAGGTGGATCCGGATTCGAGTCTCGACCGGGAAACAATTCTTTGACTATACCACTATCACTTAAATACGGTCACCCGTCTTACGGAGGAGACGATATGCCGTCGGTCCAGTCATCTCTCATCATCATCCATATCATAGCCCATACACAAGCCGATGAGCTCATATGGGCTTCACCCTCAGAAAATAAACAAACATAATTGAGGCGCTCGGAATCAAAGGGTTGTAAGTGACATTTTTTGAAAAAACGAGTTAATTAGCAAAACGGGTAGATGAAACATATATTTAACTAGTGGTGAAGAGATTTAGGTGAAAAACTTAATATACACTGAGTTCTGGCGAAGAGAAAAAAATGACACTTTCAAAAATCGCCAGACAGCTGCGTGGAAAAAGGATGTAAGTGCACTTACATCTGTTTGGCTCCAAGCAAATGAAGATTTCAAACTAGCGTTATCATAAGTCAATAAAGGCTTTATGGATTTTCCATTCTCATCAAAGGCTGATAGATTTTGATAATAAAAACTCAGTTGCAAATATATTTTGATAGTATTTCGATATAAGACTATAAGTCATGATTTGAATGAAAATTAATCATTATTAGCTTCTTTTTCTGTTAATCAGAGTGCCAACGAATGAGGGCTTTTCAGGTTGTATATTGTTGATTTTTTTCTTGATTGTACTAGATTTTGACTTCCGAAACTCAGTGATGCCATTTTTTAAAGTTGAGAATTCTTTGTAATACAAGATGGAGGCCAAAATTTCGATTCCATTTCTAGTCTATCACGATTTACGTCAAAACGAAGCGTCGGACGAAAAAATCATTTTTTTTTTTTTAATTTTTTTAGTAAATTAAATTTCCAAGAGAATGATACCAAATTCATTTCTCTATCTTTATTAGAAACCGAGTTATGATTTTTCAAAAAAGAGGTTAATTTTCGAGAAAACCGAGAATTTGAGTATCGTTAGTTTTTGTTTGCTTAGATCTTCTGACGTATTCATTTGAATCGTGTGATTCAAAATCCCTCTGTGGATGATTTTGTCCTCTACAATTTGAGGCCAAGTAGACCTTTCTTTCTTGTACAGTTTTCAAACTAGGAAAGTAAAAAGATATCCTTGTAGATTTCAAAAAACCCTACTTTTGGGAAAATTGTCTCAAAAAAATTTGTACAAGCTTGTATTGAAATTTTCTCTGGTAATAATATCTTTTAGATCAATTTCTAGCGGATAAGTCACTTACCGACCTGAATTTTCGTCATGTTCAAAAGTAAGGACCCTTTAAGTATCTCAATCTAAGGATACCTCTAACTATTGTAAAAGCCATCAGATCTCAAAAATCTATAGCTCATTACTCTCAGCTCATCAAGGCGGTCTAAATTCATATATAATAAGTTAAATTCGGTCAGAATTGAGAAAAATAATTTATGAGAGAATATCAACTTTTCCATCATATATGAAAAAATCGTCATTTTTTGCTAACAAATAAGTATATTTTCCAAGTCCTTTGAGATAAAAAATTGAAATTATCATGAAAATGTAGAGAAATTCTTCCTCTTTAATCTCCTATGAATCACTTTTATGGCATCACGCATTTAAGATAGTTAAATCAACTTTAATAAATTTTGAAATTCCATACATTCAGTTTTTTAATGGCTTGTCAGGCAATCAATAGACTCAAAATCAAGTTTGTTTAATGGTGCAAAGGTTTATGAGAGTATAATACATTTAGAACAAATTATTCTCTACAATTTTAGCCTGATAACGTTTTTTTTTCTTGCTCCAACGTTTGCAATATTATTTCGAAAATTATGGTTCTGTGCGGAATACATATCTCTTACTACGTCCATTTTATCATCAACAAAATCGTCTATCAGAGCAGTTAATTTGATTAACCATGGACCGTTTTCGCACCACTTCCACTCTTATTGATGACTCGCATCCACAGAGACGCTGTAAGTAAGATACTTAGACGCTGTAAGTTGGAGCGTAGCATTGAGGAAAACGCGAATGAGCCATTCGCCATTGAGCACAGGAATTGGATCTGTGTCCATCCACTTCATGGAAGATTCTGCGGAAGGATTTTGGTTTGCATGCTTACAAAATTCAACTTGTGCAACAATTGAAGCCAAACGATCATCAAGCAAGGCATAGATTTAATTCGTCAAATGGGCTCAAAACGAGATAGCCGTTGTTCCCGATTTTCATAAGGGAATTTTGTTCAGCGATGAAGCGCGCTTCTGGTTGAATGACTACATCAACAAACAAAACTGTTGCATTTGAAGTGAAGTGCTTTTTCAAAACACCTTTACATCCAGAAAAACTGACTGTTTGGTGTGCTCTATGGAATGGGCTGGTGAATCAGCCACAAATGTTAGAATAAGTAATAAAAAATTGGACTTCCAGATTTGACTACATCCGAGCCAGCCGTGGCGGTCATATGTCATGAATCATTTTTAAAATGTAATGCCACAATATTATCTTTCAAATAAACTGGTTTACCAAATTTCCACATTTTCTGCCAATTGGTTCTCGAAAAATTTAAGCTTCGAAAAGTCCGAAAAATAGTCAAACGCTAATATTGAGCGTAGCCTTGGGAAGTATATCGGGCATTATTTCAAGAAACTGATTACTGGCGTATTCCCAAAAGGATTTTAAAAATTCCGAGCACAACATTTCTAGACCCAAGGCGAAACTTTCCACAAAATTTTTTAATTTTCTGCCGATTGGTACTTGAAAAAATCTGAGAAAACGCAGAACAACTATTGGAAAATGCAATTATTGGGCGTATCTTGGAAAGTTTCAAAACTCCTTTTTTAGTGCGTGTCTAAATGTCCAACTGAACATGCCTGCCAAATTTGAACGCATTCGGCTCGTTCTGGTGATCAATGAATGAATCAGTAAGTGCCATTTCGCTGTTATATAGATATAGATATTGAATATTTCCTTTATATCAAGGCCACTTTATCACATTATTTTAAAAATTCGATACATGTTATGCATAGATAAAAACTAATTGAAAAGGGTACTGTACTGCGATTTTCATTTGAATTAAAAAACAATATAGCCTATCGATATTGCATTGGAATTTATTATGTTAGTTGAAAGTTTGTTATAATGTTGTATTTTTAGGTCACGGTTTGATGCTTCTTTCTTGAGTTTGTTTTTATGTAATGTAATAGATGTCCCGTACTAGGGCCTTATTTGTTCATATATGTATAGTTTTGTATTGTGTCTGCAATGTTTTTCTTTTTTGAACAAATAAATACATTTTATAATTAAAAATTATTTAAGATAGTGTCTAGTTTTAGTGAGTGCTAGTTTGGTTGAGGGGTGAAAGTGCACTAAATGTGGCTTTGGCCTTGGGGTCCTGCTGTTATTGCTGTTGAGCGTTGAACAGGCAGGGGTTGGGCAAGCAGCTCGGTGATGGGCAATTACACACTGGATTTACGACATGTCATTAATATATGGCCTGGCATGGCATAGTATAGTCTAGCAATAGTCATCCCCACCCTCATCTCAATTCGCCCACCGTGACAAATTTACAGCTGATAATTCATCTCACCAATCAGCTGAAATTTTTATTTGTGCCGTTACAACGGAAAAACTGTCTCCATATGTCAGCACTCCCTTGCTGCGATGCGACACCCCAATTACAATACACTAATCATACACAATACACCCACTGAAGCCCTCCTCCTATTTCAATTCTAAATTACCATCTTCGTCTTTAATTTTGTAATAAAAAACATAGCCTATATAGGCCTATAGACTTCTAAACAAAACTTTCCTGATTATATTCAATCAATAATCAATTCATGTATAATGAGGTCTCAGCTCTAATCATAGAGCAATCATCAATCTGTAGATGAGTTGATTACGGAAGACATGAGTAAGCGAATCCGTTAGGCCTATAGTCAAGCAAAGAAGACATTCTGGCAAGATGGCAAAATGATTCCAAATATTGGTCAATATTGGCTCAAAAAATTATATATTTGGTCTCAAATTGTAGAAAATATTGTGTACTACAAACTTATAATTTTTGAACCAATATTGGCCGAGCTGGAGTCATATTTTCATCTTGACAGAATGTCTTCTTTGCTGCTCGACCAGACTATAAAATTCTACTTCTGCCAACGTGGAAGACAAAGCTGTAATTTTAGTTTTTTAATTTCGTATTCTCTTTTTCAATATTGTGTCTTACCTATGCAAATGCAATAAACGGTTTGATCTGATACTTATTTTTTGTGAATTGTTGAGGTTATTATTTAGAGTTATTACTCATGACGTGTCAAATGGTCAACTCCAGATTGTCATCCAAGATAGATTGATTATTGCACCAATTCAGAGTACATTATTTTCTAATAAAAATAATGAGAACCAGAAGATAACATGATGGAGAGTTAAAAATTGGATTATTTTCACTTTTAGCAGTAGTGTGAAATTTTTGAGCATTTTGAAATGGAAAATAACGATGATCAAGATATCACGTGATGATTTGGATCACATCTTAATGAGTTGAGTTGTGAGCAATCTTCCTGGCTATGATAATAAAACTGATTTTGGTTTTGAGTGCCATGATGGTATCATGATTTATGAGCTTGCCTAACATCTTTATAAATTATATCTTGCCGATATTATTCGGTTGAGCCTTGAGCAATTTTAATTTTTGGTGGATGCCACCTGTGGCAGTGGCTGTAGCCGAGAACGATGAATCTATTCGATAATGACCGAAACAGCCATTTCCGTCTTTGGGAGGAGACGTCGGTCTTGACTGCCCAAAAAGCAGTCATCTTTCATTACCCATGCATATGCTCAAAGCGCATGTGAGAATCACAGATAAACATTATTTGTGATTTTAAAGCTGTCACAGTCTAAGGGTAGTAAATCTACCAGGTGGGATATTTGTCTCGAAATTATTGTTCAAGAGTCTAACGTCACTAAATTCCAAAAACTATTAAAAAACAATATTAGTAATACGCTAATATTGAGCGTAACCTTGATGGGATGTATATCGGACATAGTTTGAAACTTAATTCAATATCTTCCAAATCAGTTTATCCATAATCTCGCTGAATCATTGCATTTACAGTAAGGATTGGTCGTATCTAGGCGAAAGATATGCAACCCGCAATACATCTACAATTTTGAAAAAAAAATTCTTGAATGGATTTCAAAAATACAACATTTCTAGACCTTATCTGAACTTGCCCACCAAATATCAACATTTTCTACCGATTGGTTCTGAAAAAATTAAGAAAACGCCGTAAAACTATAGGAAAACTCAAATATTTGGCGTATCCTTATAAAGTTTTGAAAATACTATCCTAGTATGCGTCTAACGGTCCAACTAAACATGCCTGCCAAATTTGAACGCATTCGGTTCGGTAGTTTTTTAGTTCTGCTGATGAGTGAGTGAGTGAGTGAATGAATGAGTGCCATTTCGCTTTTATAGATATAGATTCACATTGTATTTATTTTCTCTTAAATACTTATTAATTTAATAATTTTCTTCATAATTACTGTATTATGTAATCAATCTGATTATTTCTATTTCAAAAAATGTAAAAATTTTTGATTTTTTTTCTCTGCATAGCTGTAAATTGATTTAAGTTACTCATGTAAATAAGGCTTTCAATGAATTTTCTGTGAGCCTTTGTATGCAAAAAATAAATAATAGTAAATATGGAATTCTAGCACTAGTACGAGCAAGCACCATTGATTGTAGTCACTATAATCGTAGCAAGTGCCGGAAAAAGACTGACTATAGGATATACTATGCTACTACTGTCCGTGCCAAGCTCTGCTCTGCTCTGCGAAATAACATTAATTCTTTGTTTTATTAAAGACTGTCCACTTCCAGTATAACAAACTGCAGCGGCTTTCTTCGTATTATAATCTACCATATTATCTTCAATATCGATTCTCTCAGTGTAAGACGTTTTGTGATTGATCTTGCACAAGCTGTTGAATGCATATATGCGTGGTTCGACGGAGAGGGATTTTAAGAAAAAATAATTTATAATATTTTACTTGGAGAATAGAGAGGGCTTTTAAAATGTGACTGAATACTTCAATTATAATTTTTACGTATACTGTATATTATGATTTTCAATACTCACCATAACTATGTAATAGTATTTTGTATTGTGACGTGGCCTCTACAAAGTTTATTGTAAATGTTTGTGTTTGGCAATAAAAATAATTATTTGATTTGAATGGTTCAATTGATGTACCTGGGCTGTTGGTCATGATCAATTTCTATGTAGGCAATAGCAGATCTACATTTGTATTTAGAGGAAATTATAGTATATCAATGAGTGGTTTGTTTGCTCCAATGAATCGGCTGCCCGCAGATTGTTCAACAACAATACAGTTGCTGATTGACGTATTTCAACTTTCTGCGAATTGGTTCCGTCGTGAATGGATAGGAAGGACCTACTTGATGAAAGAAAGTCTTGAGAAAGTTGAACTCACAGTGCTGAGTCTAGAAGAACTGTTTTTATTTTAAACAATTATCAAGTACACTTTTTGAACTATTTTTCCATGCACAACATGTTTCAGGCCATGTTGTGCATTGAAAAATAATTCAAAAAGGGTACTTGATAATTATTTAATAAAAACAGTGGTAAAAGTAGCCCTGAGATTAAAGAAATCAGTCTAGAAGAATTATCTTATTTTAAAGTGACATTTTATTATTTTATTCATATATTTCTTTGCAGTATCTCGTGCAATATTCAAGATTGAATAATCACATTATGTAATAGCCATTCTATATCATCATATTATGATATTAGCATACATTTTGTATTTACCTATACCAGTAACGGAAGCTCTGCTGAAAAGTTATTCTCAAAATTAAAATTGAACAAGGTCCAAGTGTACAATGTCCAATTGAACAACCTTCCAAGTGTCATGTAACAAAAAATACTTAGTGGGCTCAGCTTATTGAGTATTGAACGTAAAGTGGCTAGAGAAATTGGTTCAAGCATAAGTTTGTTCCAACTCAAAAAGATCTTTAAAATTCAAGAAAAGACATTCGTGTCAATTTTTTTCTACATTCCTTTTTCTTCTTCTACAGTAGTTTTGTCGTAAGGTAATATCAGTTTTTTCAAATAAAATATTTTCATGCTCTACTGAATGTTTTTTATTCTGCGTAAACATTTTTAGTGAACCAATATCATTTATTTGTAATGTAGGTCAATAATTGAAATTTAACTTATGCAAAGATTAAGCTTACAAAAATTCAATATTTCAGTGCACGGTAACTGCACGAAAACCTTCAAATGAAATCTACTTTTGGTGAACAAATTAAATTTGAAATCAACTACGGTATTGTATATTGCAGCGGATTTAGAACCGGGCAGTAGCTCAAGCTCTAGCTGCCGCTTGGGAATCGTACATTTAATTTTAATTCTATTGGTGGCTGACCACCTCACACAACTCAATGTAGCCTGAGAAACACCCCTCTTAAACTCAATTCTATTGGTAGCTGTCAACTTCCTCACACTTTGTCGACCAATCACAAGCCAGTACAAATCCACGCCCACAACGCCCTTTCATTGGCTGATGCCAATACGTCATCATGGCCTAGCATAGGCGGAGCTTGAAGGCGTGTCTAATAGGAGTTGAAGCGAATCACCCTATTGCTACTGCCATCTGCTGGATGAATTCGGAACTAAGTTATTTCGAATGTTTTCTCAAAAAAGTTGAGGAGGGCGGTGAAAATAAGAAAGTCCCGATAATCCTTTTTTGCCACACAACAAGCAACATTGCGATTACAAATGAGTAAACTGTGAGAAATGGAAGGCAGCTTGAATCATGTTTGGCTCAGAAAATGTTGGATTGCATTCGTCTCTGATAATGGGGGGGAGCACCTGCAGAAATCTTGCACAGGGCGCCAAAACACCACGCGAGGGCCTTGCTGTATAACAATGTATAAAACCAACTAATCCGGTAAATAATTATATGATTTAAAAAATTATTTGAAGGCCTATGTAACATCTAATGATTGAAAAGCTTGCTCGTATCTAGCAAAATTGAATGGATTTCAAACTAATTTATTGATTGTTAGATGTGACATAAGCTTGAATTTTTTATCATCAAAATATACGAAAACCTTTTTGTCATAAAAAAATCTAATAAAAATAAACATTAAATAAGGTACATTATTTGTCGAAGTAGTAAAAAGTCGATAAATCAAAGTCACTTTGGGGGCCCGTAAGAATATGTTTGCGGGGGTCCCGGAAAAAACCGTTACGCCAATGTCTTGATGTTGTCAATGACTGTAAAGACCGATGCAAAAAAAATATTGTATAAATTTTTTATCATTGCAAATACTGTCCACATAATTATGTACTTCTGTGGGTAATGGATCATGAGTGTGAGGGTGATTGAAGAGATGAAAACACCCATGCCTACTGGGACTCTAGCCCACAACCAGGAACTAGTGAACTGAAGGTTCAGGTTGTAACGCCCCAAATAAAACCACTGCGTCAAACTGACCGGCTATGTCTATCAATCCATGTTATTCCTACCTTTATACGTTGGCTACTGGAGTTAGGAGAAATGCACCTTTCTTTGGATAACGTTATTATTGCTTGGTATATACCATCAAGGTAATTGATTCTTTGGAAGTGAAAAAATTTGTTCATGAGCTACAACACAACTACTCTTGTAAGATCCTTCTTCAACTATTGTCTTATTACACTCTGAATTGAGATTAGTGTAACCCCACATGTATTAAATTCTATAAAATCTATAGATACACACCTTTCTCCGTATTCGCCTTCAGATCTTAAGTTTACCAGAATATTCTATTTGAATCGATTGATAATAATTTCTATATGATATTCCCCTAATATTTATAACCCCGGTGATTTGAACAAAAAAAGACAAACAACATTTATGCTGCAAAGTCAGCAGCATTTGTTCATCATCCAACCCTCAACCCAATCATATTTTCAAACTCGTGCTATAAACTTAAATTTAAAACTAATCAGCTCTTCTAATACAGTATTACGTCAAACAAACGGGGAAAACTTGAGCGATTTCCGTTTTTATTGAATAATTTTTCTAAAAAATCAGTGAAAACTGTGAATAAAGGTGCTAAATATGCAACCTTCAATTTTGAAAACAAACCTGATTACTGGACTGCCGTATTCTCAGAAGGATTTCAAAAACATTTCAACACAACATCTCTAGACCTAATTTGATCCTGTCTACCAAACTTCAACATTTTCTGCCGATTGGTTCTCGAAAAAGCTAAGAAAATCAGAAAAGCGCAATTATTGGGCGTATCTTTGAGAAGCTTCGAAAATCCGTTGTTAAACGTTGAACAGAACATGCCTGCCAAATTTGAACGCAAGGATCATTCATTATATTCAGCATTTGAATCATTCTAAAAATAGAGAAATATGATATTATACGTACATGAGAGATGGAATAAACGATGACAAGTCGACTGGTAGGAGGGGATAGTCAAGAAAGCAACAAATAAAAAAAAGTTGGAATGAAAATTAAAGTTATTTATTTAGCGTATTTATATTCTTTTGATTTATAAGACTCGAAATACTGTACTGTTGAAAAACTTCTATTCTTGAACGAAGTTTCTCAATGGTTCAACTGTTTTTCAATTTGATAAATCAATGATTAGGGAAATAGGAAAAGTTTATTGAATTTATTACAAAATGAGATCAATATGGCTAAACTCTTCTCTAAGTTCCAATATAGTAGGCCTATGAATGGGCTTCAGCCAGCAAAAAATGAGAGAAAATCACTACATCCATATTATTGTAGATTACAATATCCAGATTTGTAGAACATTATAATTGATCAGTTTATAATTTTTACAGTCAAGTCGTCTTGAGCAAGTACGTATTTATTGATGCAGCGGATTTGCGGATGGTTAAAATCGCAGCAAATGAAAACTATATATCAAACAAAATGTACCGTACTCACATAAAACTATATCCTTACAAAAAGGAATCATTCAGTATTATATTAATATAGGTACCATATGAAATATTAGTATGATTTGTAGTTACTATTTTGACTATTCGCGGCAGCCGACGCATCAATGAACTTGAACAAGTGGACTTGACTGTAAAATTTCATAATCAAATTATTCAAGTTAAAAGTTGACCTTCAGAGTTTGTACCTAAGTTCTTCGGCCATTCAGCCCATGTGGCTTACTAGTTAATTATATGTATTTTATTATTATTCAGTATAAATATACGGGTATATGTACATTGACAAACAAACAAATATGTAATATTTGTGATTTTTATTATCACTGAATAGTTTGCGACTTAAAAGCAAAGCGAAACCGTACTCCGTGACTAGGTGTTTTTAATTGATTTTGAAAATGATGATTTTGGAATGAGAATGTGGTCCAGTTTGAAGGGTGTGTTTAGTTGTGGTGTTGTGAAGGACATGGATGTAAGGGCTGAGGGTTGATCGGTTTGATAGGCGCGTCTAATTCACAACAGCAGCAAGCAGGGAGACATCGATCGTCCTCGCCGATTACGGCAGATTACATGAGTAAACCGCTGCTATGCTATGCCATGCTATACTCCCTGCTATGTCCCCCAGCAATTGATCACTCTAACTCCCTCTTCTCTTCTCTTCCTATACATTTAGGGGATGTTCAACGTCTTTATTGGCTTGGCTAAAAAAGTGCTGCACACTGAGACCGCTCTGCTCTGCTCTGCCTATCTTTATCTTGTCTTGATCCACCAAATCCACAAGCTTCGTTTCGGACAACTCAATCCACAACTCAACCAAATCGAGCTGGACTTATCCACTCGGCTACAACACACATTATCTTCCCGCTTGGATTTGATAGGAAACAGCCAAGTCCAAGTCCATCTTCCCACACTGATTCAATAAACATCATTTTGAAGGCTCACCGTTCTCATCTATTGAACCAAAGGCTACTAAATTAATGAATAAAAATATTGTTGTTACATGATATGGTATGTTGTATAGATGGTTCTCGATTCTAGATCACGATATTTGAATAAATCTGTTAATCATATTATGCGTTGAATAGTACAAACCTGAAACTGAATAATAAACAATAACAATGTCGACTATTCGGCGCAATGTGGTAATGATAAGATAATATTTTCACAATTTATCGGTGTGAAACAGCGAAGTTTTAAGATATGAATGGTATTATAATTATAAATTGGGGTGGCTCGTTGAAGTTGAATTAAATTCGATTTCTTTGTTCATTTAGATAACAAAAAATATTTATGATTAATTTCTAGATTGAAATAATTAACCGAACGTAAGTGAGGTCTAAGATTCAAGACGACGATTTTGCATTTCTCTTTATGTATGTATGTTCCGCATTTACGACTAAACGTGGCAATGCATTCTAACAGTAGACTGGACAGCAGCCAACTCACTTTGTCTGAATATTACGAAGACTCAAACAATGAATCTTTCTTTGTCTAATTATTCAGAAAATGAGGGTGTAAAGTTTTTGGGTGTCACATTGGAGTCGAATGTGAAGTGGAACATGCATATTGAAAATATCAGGTAAAAAGTTGCCAGGGGTATATTGATTATAAGGAAATTTAGACCTTTTGTCAATGTTAATGTTCTACTGACCATTCAGTAGACATTCAGTATTCATTAACGTTCTACTTTGCACACATTCAGAGTCACTTGTCATATGGAATAGTTGTTTGGGGACACTCCGCGGAAATGAAGAAACTTATGATCTTACAAAAACGAGCTGTAAGGTCTATTTTTCATGTTCACTATAGAGTCCACTGTAAACCTTTATTTAGAAAGCTAAAAATATAAACCGTACCATCCCTTTTTATTCTTGAGAGTTTATTATATGTGGAAAGTTCCATGCATGAAATGCAGACAAACAATTATATTCACAATCACGACACCTGACAAAATTCATTGCTTCATAAGAGACAATGTAATTTACAATTAACTCTAAACAGTTTTCATGAATTTGGAATAAAAATTTACAATCTATTGCCGAGTGAAGTACGATAAATGGAACGGAAAATTTCAAAAAAATAATTAGGCATACGTCATGTGAACTATGTGTGTACCATGTTAAGGAGTTTGTAGAATTCTTGACAAGTCATAACAATGCTATTAATTTATAGAGAGATTTATTATAAAGTTAGTTATCATTCTAATTTGTTTTATAATTGATATTTGATGTTTATAATTATGTTTATAATTGTATATGTGCTTGACGTTGTTATACAAATTGTATTTTTGTGATGACAATAAGTGATTTTGATTTAGGTTTTTTGAAATTTTTCATATTAAGGACGAAAAAAGGATTGAACTATTCTCTGATATTTAATTCTGTTTCATTTTATATTCTGTATTATTCTTTTCATTTGTATTTTATTAAAATTTTGTATTCATTTCAATTCTGATTGATGCTCGCTGCCCGCACACAAACTTCGGTTTTGCAGGCAGCGCCAAAATAAATTTATTGTATTATTGGGATTAGCAAAGTTTTATTTGATGTAAATATGATTGGTTTTCTTTCTTTAGTTTATTGCGTTCTCAATTATAATTATTGCATTGTACTCATTATGGCGAATGAATTTGATTCGATTTGATTTGATATAGGTATTTACTCCATAAATGACTTGATAGTATATTTTATGTTGATATTACTAGAACATGTGATATTACATTCAATAAAAAAGTTTGCATGGGTAATGAGAGGGGTGATGAGAGAGGACGACTACTTTTTAGGCAGTCGGGACCGACGGCTTATCATCTCCTCCGAAAGACGGGGTGGCCGTCTTTCAGGGAAACAGTTACCTGGCTAAGGATCGAACCTCGCAACCTTTGGTTATCAGACCGGAGCGTTATCTCTTATTGCAGCGAGCCACCCTTCTCGTCCAAATTTCGTGGCTTGGAGAATGCAATAATTTAGGAAATGGCTGCTATCACTGCAGAAATGTTAGTCCGTGTGATGGATGATTTTGAGAAGAGAATTGAGTTCTGCATTCGAAATGATAAACGTTATTATTTGACATTATTTTTTACACATAACTGAAATTGCATGTAATGAGCTTTGTTAACTTAAATGGCACATAATGCTATTGATATGATGTTGTTAAAAAAATCTCTTTATATAAAAGCGAAATGGCACTGACTGATTCATTCATTCATTCATTCATCACCAGAACTAAAAATCCACTGAACCGAATGCGTTCAAATTTGGCAGGCATGTTCAGTTGGACGTTTAGACGCGCGCTAAGAACGGATTTCAAAACATTTTCAAGGATACGCCAAATATTTTAGTTTTTCTATAGTTTTTCAACGTTTTCTTCATTTTTTCGAGAACCAATCGGTAGAAAATGTTGATATTTGGTGGGCAGGTTCAGATAAGGTCAAGAAATGTTGTGTTAAAATATTTTTGCAATCCGTTCAAGATTACGACAGTAATCAGGTTTTCAAAATGTAGATGTGTTGCGGGTTGCATATCTTCCGCCTTGATACGACCAATCCTAACTGTAAATTCAATGGTTCAGCGAGATTTTAGATGAACTAATTTGGAAGATCAAGTTTGAATTATTGAATCAAGTTTCAAACTATATATACTTCCGATATACTTCCCAAGGTTACGCTTAATATTAGCGTTTTACTATTTTTTGGAATTTTCGGAGTTTTTCTTAGATTTTTCTAGAACAAATTGGCAGAAAATGTTGAAATTAGGTGAACAGGTCCAGATCAGGTGTAGAAATGCTGAAATAAATTTCGAATCCCTTCTGAACGGAATTTGCAGGCGAGCGAAGCGAGCCTGTTTGTCTCAGCTGTCACTGACAGAGGTTTTGCAGGCGAGCGAAGCGAGCCTGTTTGACTCACTTACACTGCCTATACTGTCGGGGGTCCAGGGGCGGAGCCCCCTGGCTAGGCGGAGAAGGCGAGCGAAGCGAGCCTGCCGGCTAGTATACATTAATTTCAAAATTGGCTGAGTATCATTTCATTGAAAAGCTTTTCCATCTTCCGTGTGTCAACTTGTATAGCCTAATAGGCTAGATGATATGTCAAGATACAAGGAAAAATTATGCATCATGAAAGTAAAAAAATATATTGATGAATTTAATTGCCAAAATGTGAAAAGATACGTTTAGTTGGAAGACTGCAGCAGAGTAGTGAAGCTGAAGCAATGCTATGAGCAAGAGGGTCTAGGGCAGAAAGCAATTGTCCGCTGGTCTCATGAAAAATGCGGTCGATCAAGATTTTCGAGAGAGAAAGAAATAATTGATAGGAAAAAGCGAGTAAAACAAGTAGTGACAAACGAGCTGGCCCTGTCAGAAGCAACCCCTAGCATAAATAAAACGTCCGAGAAAATTGTCGTCGCCAAGGAAAAAGCGAGGGATGCTACCCCTGCCCAGCCTGGCAATTTGGAGCTACAGCTAGCAGGACAATGGTCACGTGTTTGCCTTTGCCCAGGCACACAAATGTTTTTATTAAAATATTCAACCAAGTTGCCTGCTCTGCTCTCCACCCGCTCACACCAATGCCAATGCAATTGGCTTCTTGTTACGCTTTCCACCACTACCATACAACACTACCCGTGTATAGCCACTAGTATTAACAAGTAATTATTATTCATTGATTGGAAACCTCTCATCCAACTAAATTGAACCAAGCTATAATTTTGATTCAGGTTTTTCAAATTATTCAATATTCGTGGTCTTAGGCCGATATTACACGATGTATTTCTATTATCATAGTAATCATATGCAAAGAGATGTAAATATGAAATCATTCTTCCATCCGTTTTCATATGATTATAATTATATGATAATAGAAATATTACCGTGTAATACCGCCTAATAGAGAGGTGATACCATTGACCTCGGCTCACTCATTCAGAATTCTATGTTGTTGGGTGGAATGCGAAGATCAAACCCATACCATATGCATGATTCGTTCGGAATACAAGGTACTGTACTTATGAACCCACTTAACACCCACTGGTGCGGCAGTGGATCGGGCAATTTTGAAACCCCAGAAAATATTTCAAAATAAGGAGGTGCATCAATTTCAATTGCACCAAATGAGACTTGTACATTTACCCAGAAAGTTACATTTGGGGGTACAGTTAGGAAGAAAATCCCTTCCGGTGCAAGTTTTCATTACGTCACCCCAACTTCCATCGCCAACAAAGAATAGATCGCCCAGTACTGATCACCATACTCAAACCAATATTCTAGAGAGCACTCTTTTTCTTTGTATTTAGAATGTTTCTGGAGGAATGTGCATTATTTCTCAGGCATTGGCATTGATTCCTTACCAAGTTGTGAAAAATATATCATCCCAGAAAAGCTTTGTTACCAAGATAAAAATGGCGAAAAATCGACATTTTTCCAAAAGTCTATAGTTTTAAACTTTTTTGAAGGCTTTATGCAGGTACATAACCTTGACTGAAAAATGCAATAAATCCGTTTATATGTTTGTAACTAGGCCGGTTATTGTGATAATACGGAAAATATGCTATAAATAAGAAAATATGTATGTGTGTATATAATACGAGGAGCGTTCATAAAGTAAGGGCCGTTTGCCTATATTTAAATATTGGCCCTTCGAAGCAAAGTTTTACTACTGCAGCACCATGTAATGACACATTGCGAAGCTACAGCGTGATTTGTTTTGATTCTGAAGTCGTATTGTTGTCAATGAATGCAAAGAACAATGACCGCGAAAATCGTTGATCCCGCCAACTGTGAAGTGCCTTCTATGATTCGTTTCTTATGTGCAAAAGGATCGTCAAAAGGGACAACAATTACAGTTGATGTGTACTGCGAAACGCTCAAAAAATTAAGACATGCGATCCAAAACAATCGCCGCGGGAAACTGTCATCTGGCATAATTCTCCTCCCCGAAAACGCGCGTCCAAAACCATGGAGAAAATTCAAGATTTTCGTTGAGAATTCTTTGACCACCCACTACGGTCCCGACCTTGCACCTAGCGACTATACTTCCTCTTCTTGCATTTTAAACAGGGGCTCGGTGGACAACGCTTTGAAACCGAAGAGGGACTCAAAAACGCCGTTGTCAACTGGCTCCACTCTCAGGCGGCGAGCTTCTATGCACAGGGGTTAAAGAAGCTGGCGCAGGGGTAAAAAAATGCTTACAAGCGAACGGCGATGATGCAGAGACGTAAAGAAAGATCATACCTAACTAAACATGACAATGAAATTTGTTTCTTATGAATACATTTTTTTCTGTGACCAAACGGCCCTTACTTTATGAACGCCCCTCGTATAAAGGGAAAATTAGAATATTTATTAATATCTATTGAAATATTAATAAGGAAAATATGTTATAAATAAAAAATATGTGTGTGTATATTATTATATACATTTATGTATTATTATTGTAGGCTATATATTATATAAATAGATTTTTTTTATTTATAGCATATTTTCCGTGTTATCTCAATAACCGGTCTAGTTACAAACATATAAATGGATTTATTGCATTTTTCAGTCAAGATTATGTACCTGCATAGAGCCTTCAAAAATTTTAATCATCTTTACATTTCAGTTGAAGAAACAAGAGTCGTTCATGTGACTATGAAATGCAGTTTAGCCAACATAGATAATTTAATAAACTATTCGAATCCGAATCGAAACTGAATGAAAACAGGTTAGCCATCACAAATAATTAATTAGAACAATCATTTTTTAAACGCGTTCCTGAGTACTTCATAAACATAATTTTTGTAATGGAAATATTGTTTATTGAAAAAAGAGTTGTTCTATGCCCCAACCTTGCCTTAGAGAAAAAGGATTTCTGTAGAAGTATCGGCCTCAGGGTATTGGCTCCCCTCAAGTCCAAACCATATTCAAGTTTAGAATTAATCAACGTATAGCATACAGACCCGATTTACGTACAGTACATCTGAACAATTATGAAAACGTTTGTAGCGTTTTTTTGTAATTGGTTTGATGACCAATAATGACATCATTTTAAAAATTAAATTACTCCGAAATTTGTGACGGTATGTCCAAAACTCGAACATTTTACATTATTATTTTAATTGATATACTTCATAACTGAGAGATCAATTATGATTACTGAATTACTTTTTCAAATACAGCCTATTTAAGCTGAAAATTCTTTCAAAATACATTAACTCTGAATAATACTGATGGAGTTAACATAATTCAACCTCATAACCACGACCAATGATTATATTCATAAGTAAACTGACTGTATGTATTATATGATATCAATGTTCACTTATGGTTGTTCAGATGAAAGATTCATTATTTGTAGTCTCATCAACTGTCACTGGACGTTTGCAAGAGCGCTAGTTAGTGTTGGAAGAGGATGTAGAAAACTGCTGGCTGTAACTGCGGGCGAAAGCTGTAGCTTTATTTGTTCGGAGCTCGGAGCAAGACCCTTGCTAATAGAGTAGAGCAGAGCAGAGCTGAGCAGTTGGTGATGACTCCCACGGGCCAAAGCCCAAATCTCCTCCTGTCAACGCCACAACTGCTCACTGCTCACTAACTAATCGATTTGTTTTTTGCTCAACTGGACAATCGCTAGTTGCTACTGATCCTGTCACTCAAAAGTCAACTCTGCCATAGACAAGATGTGAGGGGGACGAGCTATTCCTCCAAGCAAAGGAGATCTGGCAATTCTTCCCAGAAAAATTCTATTAATAAATATAAATACCTGTAATGTTAACAAATTATGAGTCGTGGAACAGTCACCTCTAATAGGATGCCTTGTTGCCAACTCTTTGTACACAATAAACAAACACCTTTTCTGTGTTGCAAACTTTCCTGGCATAGCTTTCAATTAGGGTTTTTTCTGGTCGTGGTGAGTTGTAGTAGTAGGTGCACAAAATTTAAAAGTATGATTCCCAAGCGGCAGCTCGAGTCGTACCTCCAGTCTTTTGAAAGTCAAGATTATATTCTACTTTTATAGAAAGTTATGTTACGTTCTAAAATCAATAGTCAACTATTCAACACCCGATATGATATGAAAAAATGAGATATCGATTATCGAGAAGAACTTTATCATTGACTAGCCGGCAGGCTCGCTTCGCTCGCCTTCTCCGCCTAGCAAGGGGGCTCCGCCCCCTGGACCCCCGACAGTATCAGCAGTGTCAGGGAGTCAAACAGGCTCGCTTCGCTCGCCTGCATAACCTCTGTCAGTGTAAGCTGGGACAAACAAGCTCGCTTCGCTCGCCTGCAAATTCGGCTCAGAAGGTATTCAAAATTAATTGAACAAAGCATTTCTAGACCTAATCTGGACCTGTTTATCAAATTTCAACATCTTCTACGTATTTATTCTCGAAAAATCCAAGAGAAGCTCCGAAAAATAGTAAAACGCTAATATTGAGCGTAACCTTGGGAAGTATATCGGACATAGTTTGAAACTTGATTCAATATCTTTCAAATTAGTTCATCTATAATCTCCCTAAACCATTGAATTTACAGTAAGAATTGGTCGTATGAAGGCGTAAGATATGCAACCCGCACTACATCTACAATTTCAAAAAACTGAAGTGGCGTAATCTTGAACGGAATTCAAAAATATTTTAACACAACATTTCCAGACCTTATCTGAACCTGCCTACCAAATATCAACATTTTCTACCGATTGGTTCTCGAAAAAATTGAGAAAACGCTGAAAAACTATAGAAAAACTTCAATATTTTGCGTATCCTTGGAAAGTTTCTAAAATCCGTTCTTAGCGCGCGTCTAAACGTCCAACTGAATATGCCTGCCAAATTTGAAGGCATTCGGTTCAATGGATTTTAAGTTCTGGTGATGAATCAGTCAGTCAGTCAGTCAGTGCCATTTCGCTTATATAGATATAGATTTGAATAGAGAATTGAGAGCCGATACTGACATCGATGTGGTTGGTTTGTTTTCCGCATGACTTGTGTTTTCAGCGTTTGGCAATCAAATGTTTTGGCAACAGTTCGTATAGTTGCATAACGACTTGTTTTGTGATTGAGTTGTGGGAAGAAATCAATTAGTGATATAATAGTTTGTGCCGACTATTATTTTTGCAATATGCTGCTCTCAGAACTGCTTGGGTTATCGATGGATGAAATAAAGTTTCTTAGTATAACAAAAAAAAACGATTTCCAGAACGTACTCAAATACGCCAATCAATTCATTGGGAACTACTATCTGAATCATTGCACTTTGCAGGGTATCATTCTGTTTAAATTTTCAGTGCGAGATGTTCGATAACACAATTATACAATAATTGTTACTGTCTGATATTTTAATACTAAAAACTGGACTTGTTCAGATTTAGCCTTTCTGTGCTAGTCTCCGTCACCGAGAGCTTACGATTTTAATTCTTCACTGTTGAAGAATAGCACACACTACAACTGCATACAGCGCCGTATCATTGCAATTCCACTGAGCAACTCAGAGCTTGGTAAGAAAAAGAGAATATAAATTATTAAGGGTTTCATAGAAGCATAGGCTATTTCATTCTTTTGAGCTATTAGAATAATGTCGTGCATGATAAATAATGCTTGAGCTTGATAGGTTCACGCTTGAAACAATAAATATGTGTGTAGTTGAAGATGATCCATATTAAGAAAGTAGACTTAGAAAGTATAACTTAATCAAAGAAAAATAGCCTACACCATAAAATAATTCAGAGTGTTCCAAATACCGCTATATTCATTAGATTGAATTTTACACCTACATCCTACACCTACTAGTTCGAGTGAATAGTATGTTAACGGCTTGATATATCTTACAAAAATTTAATTCGATGCTAGGCGTCAGCGGGTATTGTACTAAAATTGAGATTTCTTCGCCATCTTGGATCTGTCATGATGAATACAAGTTCATTTTTTCAAATGAGAAGACAATCCTGTGATACATGATTTCTGTGCAGAATTCCATAATCATAATCATACTCATACTCATAATCATAATCATAATCATACTCATACTCATACTCATACTCAATATCATACAATGAGTTTTACAATGCATTGTACACTTTTTTGCTCATGTAATTAGAATTCAACTCATAAAAATTGGGCCCGTGTTGTTTAATACAGAGTGGCGCAGAGAAACGGGAAATTTTGAAATAACCATAATAACCAACGAAAATTTTACAAAACATTTTTAATGCTGAAAATATGTTCGTCAAGAATGGAATTTTTAGAAAATCACTTGAAAAAACACATCTGTTAAGTGTTGTCCATTGCACCTAACACATTCATTCAATCGATTTTGAAGACCAAAAAGTAACATTCCCTAGCGGCTCGAGCTGCCCGACTCTAAATCCGCTGCTCGAGTTGCCCGGCTGTAGCTGCGCTGCTCTAGCCATCACAACACTATTCACATAACTATATTATAATTGTTCACTATGTTACTATGTTATAAGGGCTACAAATGTGTAATTAATCAATAAATAGTGAATATCAATTGAAAATGACTTGAAAAGTGTGAATCCTATCCAGGGCACTCGAGTGGTTTTTTGGGGCACTGTGCAAGATTTTGGCAGGCGCCCCCCCTCCCCATTACCAGACGAGTGCAATTCAACATATTGTAATATATTCAGAGCCAAACATGATTCAAGCTGCCTTGCATGTTCACAGTTTTCTCATTAGCAATCGCAATTGCATGTGGTGTGGCGAAAAGGATTATAGGGACTTGTTTATTCTAATCCATCCCATTAGCGTATTGTCTCGTATTTTCTTGCATTGGATACGTGATAAGCAAAAGCCTACAGGAATTAATAGAAAATAGCTACATTGAGCAAAACTGTAACATTTTAACGTACTTTATCATTAAAATATTGAATTTTTAATTATTGATTAATTTATTTTTATAGTTAGCTTGATAGCACCTCAGGAAGGGAATAATGAATTTTCCACAGAAAGATATTGTGTATCATCATAAATAGTTCATTTCACTGGAAATAAAGATGTTTCAACGAAAAATCGGGAACTCAATAAGAAGCAAATTGAGGATTTTCAGCCATATTCACTGCTCTACCAAACTTTCTTGAATGAGATTCAAAATAGTTCCGAATTCAGCCAGCAGATGGCAGTAGCAATAGGGTGACTTCCATTGGACACGCCTCCAAGCTCCGCCCACGATCAGAATGGGCAGAAACATCGGTTAGAAAAGTTTCAAAATTCAAACAGTAGATGGCAGCAGTTGACGGGTGATGTTTCAGATTTGACTTGGACACGCCTTCATGCCCCGCCTGCTCTTTTCTTATTGGTTGACAGTGTTTCGTGAGTTCTGTCTTAGAAAATGGCTGCTAGCAGAAAAACAGATGGAATTTACAGTCTATAAGCTGTAATACAGCTGAATTCAAGTTAAGAAGCTACCACGTTTCAAACTGTTTACAAAGCTTGAAAGTTCAAGCTGGAATCAAGTTAAATGACCCAAGCTTGAGAACTCAAGCTGGAATTAAGTTAAACGACCCAAGCTGGAATCAAGTTGAATCAACAAGAGCTGGATTTGAGCTTGGAGCTTACAGTCTTTAAGCTGTAATACAGCTGAATTCAAAGTTAAGAAGTTACCACGTTTCAAGCTGTTTTCTAAGCTTGGAAGTAGAAGCTGGAATAAAGTCTAATAATCCAAGCTAGATATATCCAGTTGAAGCTGTTGTTATATCAAACAAAAAATATTGACCAATTATGGAAAAGGAATAGAATACAAAAGAGAATATTGTGAACAAAATCTCTATATATTAAAGCGAAATGGCACTGATTCATTCATTCATTATTTCATTCATTCATTCACCAGAACTAAAAGTCTACTGAACCGAATGCGTTCTAATTTGGCAGGCATGTTCAGTTGGACGTTTAGACGCGCGCTAAGAAAGGATTTTAAAAACTTTTCAAGGATACGCCAAATATTTTAGTTTTACAATGTTGATTACTTAAGATTGGAAAATTTAGCTTGTTACAAGTTTGAAACTTCCAGCTTGATTGCTTACAGTCTGAATCAAGCTACTTTAATCAAACTGTGAATTCCAATTCAAACCCCACTAAATTTACAGCTTGAAATAAGCTGGACTGTTACTGGAACATTCAAGGTTGATTTTAAGATTGAAAATTCCAGGTTTTTACAAGTTTGAAACTTTTAGCTTGATCACATACAGCCTGTTACAAGTTTGAATGAAGCTGGTTTGATCAAACTGTAACTTTCAATTCAAAATCCACTAAATTTTAAGCTTGAAATAAGCTTATGTGCTATCTGGGGCATTTCTCATGTAAGATTTCACTCTCCTAAGAGTACAAAAGAAGCGCGTGACAGAAATCGCTGTTGTAACAGAAATGTTGCATTAAATATTAAAAATTTCATGAACCATTTTGTAAGGAAAAATATGCTAGTAGCATTCATCCAAGCGAGAACTGAAATATTTGGGCTTGTGATGCTTAGTTTCAGAATAAACACTATTTCCTTCCCAAGATTCCCATTTTTTTCAAAAACGTACCCTGAAATTACATTTTTAGAAGTTTTCAGCCTTATTGGTAAAAAATTTGGCAACTCTAACAAAGTGCATTCTATCTAGTGTAAGATGAGTCCCAATTTCGTTGGGGGGATATATCGCCTCAATCCCCCCCCCCCCCTAGGTTCGCCCAAGCCAACTACAACTTCAGGAGTGCTGAATACGAAATATTGTAGCTCCAAGCACGTACCTTAATGTCCCAACTGGAACTGTATTCTTTACAATTATTAAAGAGAATCGGTCCTCCAGGTTGAAATAAATCCCCCCAAAAATTTGTATGACGCCATTGGCGTCATGTCCCCCGTCCTTGTAGGCAACCTGTATAGTTTTGGAAGTTTGTTTCTTTAATATTGCATTTATTTTATCTTTCTTTAATGTTATGAATGAAATATTTTTATATTATTTATGTTTTGGGGATCAAAATACCACGTTGTTAGTCTTGTGATGATTCATGCAATGAAAGTCTTTAACTTTTGTGAAAGTTCTTACAAAGATTATTTCCAGTTTTTTTAATGTTATGGATGAACCATCTCACAATCAAAACATGATTTTATATTGTTTTGGGGTAAGTGGGTTTACAGTTCAAGGTTTTACTATTCTACGGATAAATACCATAATGTGTAAAACAATTGGTGAATCAATTAATTTGGTACATCCTATTGCTCTAAATTCAAAATTTGTACAATTCTTGCGAAAAAAGATAACCTAGTTTCGAACTTATTATTTATCAAAATTTGGTATAAAGACGTTTTGGACGTTAGTCTGTGTTTTTAGCCAATAAGTTTATGATTTCCTGTTAATGGATATGGATAAATAAATAATTTGCGGGATTACCTTTGAATGGCATTGAAGCGACACTGCAGCGTACTTTTTGTTGGATTACTTGAACAGCTGTCGTGAGCCAACTGCTTGAGTGAGGGTTAGGCTGCTTCCTCGAGAGAGATAAGAGACATAGCTAGAGGGAGAGAAAGAGAGCGAGCTGGTGACATAGAGTGAGTGGGAGGGGGGAAACTGACTGTCTGTACTGCCTTGCAACAATGTAACAACCCCCATTGAAAAAATATATAGGATAGTTTGTTATTACTTATGATCAGATAGATCACTTATATTATTATAATAATTTAAAAGTGATGTAATAATATTCGCATTACTACGTGAGCGTCCTAGATTCAGGTAGCCAATATCCAGAGCCAGTACAAGAGCCGTGCCAAAGTGACAGGGGCGGAAATACGAGGGGAAAATCTTGTTGAGGGGTGATAATAAAGGCCTAAGGGCTGAGAATCTAGAAAAATGTTCAATGCTTTCAAGGAAATCAATGTAGGTCTTGGAGCTGCATTACACTTGGCTGCTGGGGGCGGATTGCTAATACAGTACAGTATTTAAACAATTTCACCGGAGCCGGACTACTAATAAGCAATGTATTTTCAGAAGAATAAAACTAATGTGATCTAAAACTTAAAAAAAATAACAATGAAAGTACCCTTTTCAGAAAAATATTCAAACACATATGTTTAATTAGAATAGAGTATAAATACAATAGATTAATGTTGTTTACTGTTATTTACACTTGAAAATGGCTATATCACCGAAACATGTTGTGTGGAATAAAAATATTTTTTTAAAAAGGGTACTTTGATTGTTATTTTTTTAAAGTTTTAACGAATACAGTAGCCTTGAGAGGAAATAAGTTTTGGCTAATGTGATGTGATCTATATTTATGAAAGCGAAATGGCACTGACTGATTCATTCATTCATTCATTCATCACCAGAATTAAAAATCTACAGAACCAAAAGTGTTCAAACTTGGCAGGCATGTTCGGTTGGACGTTTAGTCACGCACTAAGAAAGGATATTATTTGAAACTTTATTTGAAAAGAATACGCCCAATATATGCATTTTTCTAATAGTTATTCTGAGTTTTCTCAGATTTTTTCAAGAACCAATCGGCAGAAAATGTTGTAATTTTGTAAAAATTTTTGAAATCCTTTTGGGATTACGGCAGTAATAATTTTTTCCCTAATTGTAGATGTATCGCGGGTTGCCTATCTTCCGCTTTGATACGACCAATACTTACTGTAAAGTCAATGGTTCTGCGAGATTATTAGATGTTTCAAAGTATGTCCTTTCAAAGTAGTACGTCCCAAGTTTTCGCCCAATATTAGCGTTTTACTATTTTTCGGGATTTTCGGTACTTTTCTTAGATTTTTTCGGGAACTAATTGGCAGAAAATGTTGAAATTTGGTAAACAGGTTCAGATTAGGTCTATAAATAATGTGTTCAATAAATTTCGAAACCCTTCCGATGTTACGAATGTAATAAGTAGTGGAACGTAGTGGTTAGAAAGTAATGGTCAGAAAGTAATGGTCACGCCTGTAATGTTTGGAATCTGCACTTTTGCTTATTCCACGGAAACTACTGAACTAAATACGTTTCATTCATATACCCAGGTTGAGCAAAGGTGATAGAACAACTAATTCAAAGGATTAGCGGAAAAGACCCTATTAAGTGATATGATTATCAAAGCAAATCCATTTAAATGAAATTTGCAGGCGAGCGAAGCGAGTCTGTTTGTCTCAGCTGACACTGACAGAGGATTTGCAGGCGAGCGAAGCGAGCCTGTTTTTCTTACTGACACTACTGATACTGACGGGGGTCCAGGGGGCGGAGCGCCCCTGCCGCCTAGTATGGCATATAGAGACGTATGGGGCTCGTATTTCAACTAATAACTGCCAAAATCATCATTGGTCTTGTTGATTTATCATCGGTATAATAATCAGTGGCGTAACAGCCGGGCCCGCAGAACCCACAATGCGGGGGGGCCCGAGAGCCAGGGGGGCCCGCGAGTCGGTGAGCTGAAAATAACTCTGTATATGAAGAAGACCTCATCATAGATTTTCTCCATGGAATGCTAAGTTTAATAAGGACTCTATAATAATTATTAGAGATATCAAAAAAGGAAACAGTGAAATAAGTTAGTGAACTTTTATCAATTGAGTATTACTCCACTGGCGACTCGCGCCAACCAAACAGGTGATTTGTTCGTATCTTTTACTGTACAGCACTTCATCTCTTTCGTGATCACGAACCGTCAGTGGAATTACTCTGTTGCTTGCAATGTCCCAGATGTATGCATAGCATACATTTTGTATTTAACTATACCAGTAACGGAAGCTCTGCTGAAAAGTCATTCTCAAAATTAAAATTGAACAAGGACCAAGTGTCCAATGTCCAATTGAACAACCTTCTAAGTAACATGTCACAAAAATACTTAGTGGGCTCAGCTTATTTCGTATTGAAAGTAAAGTGGCTAGAGAAATTGACTTGAAATAGACCATTCAAGCATAAGCTTCTTCCAAATGAAAAAGATCTTAAAAATTTATGTAAAGACATTCGTGTCATTTTTCTTTTCTACATTCCTTTTTCTTGTTCTACAGTAGTTTTGTCGTACAGTAATATATTTTTATAAATAAAATATTATCATGCTCTACTGGATGTTTTTTATTCTGTCTAAAGATTCGTAATAAACTATTTTCATTTATTTTTAATGTAGGTCAACAATTGAACTCAACTTAAGCAAAGATAAAACTTACAAAAATTCAATATTTCAGTGCATGGTATCTGTACGAAACCCTTCAAATGAAATCTATTTTTGTTGAACAAATTTAATTTTGAAATCAACTACGGAATTGTATATAGCAGCGGATTTAGAACCAGGCAGCTCAAGCCGCGCAGCTAGCTGCCGCTTGGGAATTGTAAATTTAATTCTATTGATGGCTGACCACCTCACACTACTCAGTGTAAGCTGAGAAACGCCCCTCTTAAATTCAATTCTATTGGTGGCTGACAGCTCCCTCCACTCTGTCGACCAATCACAAGCCAGAACAAGTCCACGCCCACAACGCCCTCTCATTGGCTGATGCCATTACGTCATCATGGCCTAGCAGAGGCGGAGCTTGAAGGCGTGTCTAATAGGAGTCGAAGCGAATCAACCTATTGCTACTGCCATCTGCTGGCTGAATTTGGAACTAATTTATTTCGAATGTTTTCTCAAGAATGTTGAGGAGGGCGGTGAAATGAAAATAGCTACAATCTTCAATTTGCTTGTTATCAAGTTTCCAATTTTTGTTAGGACAAGTAGGATATTTTCAGTGAAACTCAAGATTTATTATGATTCCCAATATTCTTCCTGTGAAGAATTTATAGTTTTCTCCCTGATGCGCTTCCAAGCGAATAAATGGAAATAAATTGATTGATAATTGAAAACTGAATAATCAATAAGTCGCTAAAATTTTTCCCGTTTATTAATACAGTACTATTAGTACAGTATTTCCATTTCCAACTTATCCCAACTAGAAATATCCTAGCATCATTTTCAAGTGCTCTCAATGATAAAGTACGGTACAATGTTACAGTTTTGCTCAATGTAGGTAGCCTACACTTATATTGTATTCATTTCTGTTATGCTTTTGCTTATCACGTATTACATGTCTGAATACATAAAAATATAAAACAATACATAAGAATAAGAAAGTCCCGATAACCCTTTTTTTGCCACACAACAAGCAACAATGCTATTACAAATGAGTAAACTGTGAAAATGGAAGGCAGCTTGAATCATGTTTGGCTTAGAATATTTGTGATTGTATCCGTCTGATAACGATGGAGGGGGGGGCGCCTGCATGAAATCTCGCACAGGGCGCCAAAACACCACGCGAGGGCTCTGCTGTACAACAATGTATAAAACCAACTAATCAGGTAAATAATAATATCACTCTTTGAGTAGTTGTGGAATTGATATTGTGGTAGTTATTCATAATAAATGAAAAGACAAGATGTTGTCAAACGACTGATTTATTAGAAAAACGAGATACCGGTTTCGGTTGTTACACCATTATCAATCTCTGGTACCAGAGATAAACTTTACCAGAGATCTGCTAAACTCAGTTTACCAGAGATTGATAATGGTGTAACAACCGAAACCGGTATCTCGTTTTTCTAATAAATCAGTGGTTTGACAACATCTTGTCTTTTCATTTGGAATAATAATATGATTTGAAAATTTTTGAAGGCCTATGTAACATCTAATGATTGAAAATCTTGCTCGTTTCTAGCAAAATTGAAGGGATCTCAAACTAGCAAGCTATAATTTATTGATTGTTAGATCTGACATAAGCTTTAATCTTTAATGATCAAAATATACGAGGACTTTTTTGGCATAAAACAATGCAATATACATTAAATAAGGTACTTTATTGGTCGAAGTAGTAAAAAACTCCATAAATCAAAGTCACTTTGGGGGCCCGTAAAAATATGTTTGCGGGTGGGGCCCGAAAAAAACTGTTACGCCACTGATTATAATTAAGAATAGTCTCATCCATTAATGACGAATGAATCTTAGTTTGTTTGTAAATTGACATGATGGAAAATATTTATTTATATGGAACTCTAGTTCAGTTGACTTTGGATTGGCCCACATGGGAGATATTTCGAGGGGGATTTTTTCACCAATCTGTGTTATAAAAAATTCTATTCCTTTAAATGAAGACAAATTCCGAGTTCTACACTCTGAAACACTCAAATTCAAAAACCAGAAGGTGGCCACATTGAGCATGTAATGGCCAGAAACTAATCTCCAGGTATACAAGTATACAAGTTATATCTCATTTTTCTGTATTGCTTTCACAATAAACTTTCTATGGCAAAACTAAATGTTGGATCATATCGTGCGCCACCCTGTATATGATTATTGAGAGAATCATCCTTACTTCTATCTCTGCATGGGCCTACACTGAGGGAAGAAACTATTTCATCTGGGGGTATTACACTGAATATAATGTGAATATAATCAAGATATTTGAAGCATTTTCCTATTCCCTTTATATTGAATTAATTGTTTTGTTCATTCTATTTTAGTTCAAGGAAGATTGATATATAGAGGGGTAGGGTGCCCGGACAGGAAACGTTACACCACTGCTTTCTTTGATGTTGAATAAATTTTAAATTTCTATACATATTTTTGAAAACTGTCCTGATGACTGTTTGGACCTCGGCATAATTGGTCACCCATCCAACAGCAGTCCACAGTGTTTGTTGACCACCCTCACTGAGTGGCCATTAACTTACTCAATGAAAATTGTATGAATTCACTCACATCCATCGCATAACCTACTTTCTAAATGTTCCAATTCCCAACAGTAGTCTAAATCGATTGCTTTGTAACTGTTGAAGATAAACAAGTCATAAACTGTAATATGATTTTTTAGTGAATTCAGTTATTTCATGATAAAAAATTCAATTATGAGAAAATATGAGTGAATATTCTTGATTAATAGAAAACTTCACAGTTATTTTATCGTATCACGAACCCCCAAAATAAAATTGTAATTCGATTAGACTAAGACACGTGTCACCAGCTAGACTGATAATAGTTGAAGCTGTGATGCTATAATAGTTGAGATGAGAATTCAGCTGCCCAGTTGCTCAGCCCTCAGCCATCTCACTTCACTCGTTTTGCAATAATCGCAAGTAGGCTAAAATTGAAGGAAATATTGGAAGGGTAGGGTAGGAAATGAACCGGCGGTACACAATCTGTCCGGTAAATAATTATTTGTATTCACATAGATATATTCAATGTATGAGATAGCCACAATTATATGTCTAATTAATATTACTTTACAATATTATCCTAAATTCGTAGGCTGTTGGCATTAAATATTATTATTGCTATGATCATCATTACTCTGCTATATTCTCTCGGCGACACCCCAATCTCAAATTATAAATTTATATAATAATTAGATTACTCTTCAATAATGTCAATTTACTTTGTGCAATTGCCACCTTTTTCTAGTACATAACTTCAAATGCATTTATTTCATTCACACATTACACATCCACACAAAGCTAGGAACATACTTCCAACACACACATACAAACACACTCTTAAAGCCTCTCATTGCCACTCATATGCGTACTCCTTTTCTCATGGAACCGTCATCTTAAAATAAACAATAATAGTAATAATAATAACAACAACAACAACAACAACAATGTGAACGTATGTGACCCACCAATCAGACTAGCCTATATTGTACATAGAATGGGCGTGGCTCACACACAATTACTCGGCAAATGCATCTAAAAAAATTACATGTTTGTGACTAATAAATATATTTTCATACTATTTATTATATTTATATATGTACACCAGAAGTATATAGTACACTAGCATTTGCACTCATTCTTTATAAAAGTACCCCGTTTTACAGGCTTTAATAAAAATTTTATAAGTAACTATTTACAATTTACAGTAGAATTTTGGATATGGTTCCTCAGGAAAGTTTATCAATGACCGTAATAATCATTGTCTAGGATCATTATCATACAGTAAATCACTTACACGAATGATGGAATATTATATTGTCATCATTGGTGTGACTACTCCCAATCCCAATGCATCAACTCGTTCAACTCTATTAGAAAATGTCTTAATTGCTTACAGAGATTTAATGATATCAGTACAAACTAGAAGTTTACAAAATGATTATCATCGTAGGTGGATTGTTAATTCTATATTAAAAAACCCGCTACAGTATTTGAAAAGTAGTTAAGTGAATATAGCTTCTCCCTTCGTTATTTCACGGTACTTCTATAAATCTCCTACTCGACCCTCGATGGAGAAAATTGTTCAATATTACCCAACCTATTTTGTTGTCCAGAGAACATAATTCTATTCATGAAACTAAGGAAATCTATGAAACTATATATGTATAATTGTATATATCAATTATTTAGAAAATTAAGATTATCCAGTAAAAAAATGATAATTTCAAAGATTAATTTATACTATTTCAACTTTAAAATAGTTACATTCAAATTTCCCTGTTGGAGCCAGAAAGTAATGAACTTGGAAATTTTAATCACGCTCAATACTGAAGTACTCTCTTACATAATCGACATACTGTTAACATTTTTCCGAGACAACAAGCTTATTGATATATTGCTTATTTCAGGTTGTATTTGTGTGCATGAATGGATAACGCGAATACACACGAATATCACAGAGCTCGACTATTTGAACATTTATCGTAAGCATTAGAACTTATCTAGTCAGGTAAGATTTGAGTGAGCATTCAAGGAACAAAAATGTAGTCATTCGGTTGCAAACAATTGCTATAAAGCTGTTTGACATTTGTTTATTGGTAGCACCGGGGTTTGTGAATCAAAGCTGCACTAGGGTCACTTGTCGTCGGGTGCAGGAGGAAGGTTGCTGCAGTTGGGTTCGACCACCTCTAGTCCATTCACCATCTTCTCGATGCTCTTCAGCTCGCTTGCTGAGGGTGGAGGTGGGGGAGGGGTGCTGGAGGAGGGGGTCGGCGCAGGGGGACTGGGGGGTGCCGGTGGGGGGGACAGCGGACTAGCCACTGACTCGAAGGCCGAAGGAAGCGAGTAGGGCGCAAATCGATGCGTGCCACCCTGAAACACAACATCATTCTGTTTATCATCATTTCAAATAGTAAAAGCATTTAAAGTAGAGTACAAACAAAACATGCATAAGCACAATTTTTCTTCTGTATCCTTCATGGTAAGCGCTGAAACTTGAAACGCCTTTCTCCACTATAAACGCCTACTTATGAATGTACGATTTGTGGGCAAACATAGTTTTTCCCTTCAAGGTGAATAAAGCCAAAGCATTACACTGCACAGAACTGGGTTACAGAACTTTGTTTATCACTCCCATATTATTATTATGGAGAACGTGTGCATTGGGATGTTGTAAATTGAAACGTTTCAGGAGGAAGGTGCCAGACTTGTCAAGCTGATTCCTGACAAGAAGTTTTTTTTTTGACAATAAGTAGTGGAAAAAGTTCTATTTTGCATATCCTCACAAAGGCCTTGTTACCGAGATAACAATGGCAAGAAAATTCACAATTTCAAACGATTCTAAATTTTTAATAATTTTTTAGAAGCTTCATGCTGGTACAAGAGTAGTAATTTTTAATGTAAAATTACCTATAATATTCAATGAAACCAAATGGAAGTAGGTAACTTGATTTGTTATTGAGATAATAGGGAAAGTATGCTGAAAACCTCCATAACTTGAAATAAAATCATAAACTAGTTTTTGTCATAGTGGTTAATTCTCAACAACTTTTCAAGCAAGATTCTCGTTTCGTTAATTTTAAATATCAGCTGTTCTTTACTACACTGAATGTAGTAATGATCATCAATATGCGCTTACAGTAGAATTTGAATAGAGACAGTGCAGTTCATATGTAAGTTAATCTCATCAAAGTTCGAACTGTTCGAAGCTATGTTTGATGATCAATGATTTATCGTTTCTTATTTGTTCTTCTATTATACTATGGCAAAAAAGTTACTACTAAAAAAAATACTATGTACAAAACTCGTGTCGGTATTGGAGAAGTTTATCATCATATTCGTTTGTAAACACGGTTATTACAAGAAGGTTATTCCGATTTGAGGGAACTAGAGAAGTGGTAGGGGAGCCAGAAATGATGTAGCTCGGATCAACAACATAGTATGATCATATTACGATATGTTTTACTGGAAATATACGTCTCATTCCAGTCTGTACCACCCGTTTTCCATTTGGCCCAATATCAGGCAGTTAAGGAGCAACCTTCCCTGTAATAACCTTGTGTTGCAGGAAGTCAAATTCTATTCTAAAGAAAAAGTTTAATGTACTCATCCAAATTCCAGAATCTTGGACAAAACATACCACACATGTGAAAAATACAGTTTTATGTTATTTTAAGCGCGATTTCTGAGATTTGGGTGAGTTAGTACCTTGATACTGTGTGGTGGATGGTGAGGCGGTGTGAAGTGGTAGTGGGTGAAGAAGGGGTGGGCGGAGGCGGCAAGCTGCGCGAGCTGAGCGTTGAATAGGGGGAAGAGGGGTGGCGCGTGCGGGTGGGGCGGCGGTGGCGGCGCTAGGTGCGGGTACAGCGAGTGCCACCCCAAGTGTCCCCCATACAGAGCACCCCCCATCGGCCCCCCCACCGAGATGTTCGGCTGCTGCGGCTGCTGCTGCTGCTGCTGCTGATTACTGCCGACTCCTTTCCAAAATAAACCAACTATTAAAATAGGCTACACTCCTCCCACCAAACATCATAGAATACTAGATGAATACATTCTAATTAATCTAAAAACCAGCTACACCTTACTATATAATATGTTTATTCTTATTAAAATATAATTTATAAATATTATATAATTGATTGATTATACATGTATATATGTGTATGACTAAATTTGTCAAGTTTTCAATAAGAAAATGATGCCAGAGTTCGAGAAATCTGATTAAAAATAACAGGGATATATGGTGATTTCCGTGAACAAACCTAATTAGCAATATTGTTAGTACACGGCTCGAAACAACCAACGCTGTTTCTCAGTTATTTACCATTCGATTTCACTGAACCACACATCATTTTCTCCACAATTCAACGCTCTTAATATTTATAGATATTTTTGTTAAAGCAATATTTCCAAAAAGTAAACTAAAATACAAAATGTCAATCGGCCATAATTTTCAAAAAATTTTAAGAATTTTGGAAAAAATAAATTACACCTTTCTAGACATGATACTTGGGTTTACAGTATTTTCTGTTTGTTTGAGCTTGAAGAATACCGTGGTGATACTGAAATAAGATATCCTAAATACAAGGAAACCAGAATCCTTGGAACGGGTAGGCTATCCCAAACCTACATACATGTACATGTTCACTTTGTTATTTTTGTTATTAGGGTTGCTAATGTATAATAAGAAAGTTGGAAACTAGATGTGAGAGGAAAAACTTAATAAAAGGACACTTCGATTAATAATTGATTCATTTTATATGATATGTAATTAGATAGATTTCTCTGTCATCAACCCTCTCTTGATAGGACTGTAACATATATGATGAGGGAGGGTAATTGATAGAGCCTAAAGCTATATCTATACAGTGGTTTTCAACCTTTTCTGATTCATCTCCCCCCTCGCAAGACGTGAGAAGCTCATTTCGATTATGAAGCGATTCGAACGAGTAGCGATTCGACCAAGACCCAAATGAGTAGTCTTTCCGCCAATGGGTGTTCATGCTCCTGTCAGCATTACAAACGAGTAATTCTACCGATTTCTACCTGACTCTAGACACCCTTCATTGTCAGAGAAAGCTCAGATATAGGCAGAAGTTGAATAAACTCAAAATAAATAAATGTGTAACAAAGAATAGAAATTATGAATGAATGAGATAATGAGTCTCAAAAGTTTCCATAATAACAACAAAAGATCGGAGTTGTCTTCCTTCCTTCAGAGACCCTTCTCTTATTGGCTAATCAACTGGGTATTCCCAGTTTCTAGAAAAACCCGGAAATCACTATGAAATTGACATCGCAATGTATCAGGAGTCATGGAACATATTTTATAGTGGTCAGTTGTAAAAGTTCCACTGAGCATGCAACATGGGATTATACACTACAAAAAGAGGGAAACGGTGTTTCTTTTAATTTTATTCTATTAGTAAAAAATAACAGGCAAGTGAAGATGAACCCTACAGTGTGATTTGATTAACAAAGCAAATAAATTTGAATGGAATTTGTAGGGGAGCAATAGTCAAATCAATCCAATAAAAGTAATAATTGATGAAGATAAATCTACCTTTGACCTCACTTCAGGTATTCCCTTTGGAGAGAATAGAACTAAGCTGATTCGCATTAAGTAATTAAAGTGTACTATTTTTAGCGTGCTTAAGTGATTTGCAAGCTAAGTCATTGTTACTGATATATGTATAGTCAATCCTGGAAATTCTATTTATTTTGTTCCTAAACGTTTCTATTATGTCATGTCAATGCAGATATTCTTCTTTTTGTTATTTATCATTTGGAGGAAACACTACTCTTTCAGGTATACGGCCCCAAACTACCTGACCAAATTGGCAGAAACTTTACTCATCCAAAAAATTACTTGTCCCAAACACCCTCTTTTCACCCCCTTTCATTTTTTATTTTCAATTGTTATTCCTTTCTCTTATTAATATTTTTCAGGAATTTTCTATTCAATTTTGAATCACTTCAAATTATTTAGATTACTGACTATTACGTATGCATTGTTGACTATTACGACCAGTATGTTTAGACTATTGGATGGCTCGTTGGAGGAAGTGATAACAACCTGGTTAACCCGGGTTCGAGATTCGACCGGGGCAAAATTCTTTGAACACAGCTAAATGGCATAGAAATAGCCACCTCGTCTTTCGGAGGAGACGATAAGCCGTCGGTCCCGACTACCTAGAAAGTAGTCATCTCTCATCATTGATCATTACCATCTATATAATTAAACACTCACTAGCCTAATATCTTGTGGGCTTCGTCCTCAGAAAAAACAAGCGAACAATTATTGATTATTGGATCGTTCTCATGGAGGGAATAGATGATCAAGTAGGCCTAAATTTAGGTAATTAATTTTTCTAGTTTTATTTGCTTAGTTTGTGTATTTTGCTTGGCTCCAGCTTCATTGATATTTTCAATTATTCTTTTGAAAACATTACTTTGCTCCATACGAACTTTCTCTCAATAATAAAACTTTATTCAACAAAAAATATTAATTTCAGTTTTGATCTAATAATGCTATTATTATATACTGTAGTTATGAATATTTTGTTTGTGAATAATGTTGAATAAAAAGAATTTGAATGTAAATTTGATTCAATGATGTAATGAAAATACAGAAAAATGGTCCTGATTTTTCAATTCATTAAAATAGCATGCGTGGTAGCCCTATTTTATTTTTCAAATTAAAAACAGTATTCGCATGAATACACTATACGTATATTTTATTAGGGTAGTATATCCCCCTCCTCAAACAATTTTGGTGGCCCCTGAAAATTGATGATGTTGGCAAGTAGCCGTAGTGTCACTCACTCACTTAGCACGAAGGTGCTTAGGGCTGAATGAGCCATTAGTTTTTCCTCTGCTCTGGAACGCTACAATCAATCAAAATTTACGGAAATAAGCTAGAAAGAGGTAGAGAAGATAGTCAAGATATGATACAGAAACTTCATCACCTACATAACTTGAAATAGCTGCATATTTTGCTTTGGAATACTAATATTAAAAAATAAAGATATAGCAAAAATACAAATCAGAAAACCCAATTACAGGACAGTACTTTGAACTTTCATAGATCGCAAGAATGATCACTTTTCAAAGTAATTATACAGATAAAATAAAACATTCACCACGTTGAACTTTATTGGTTATTCCATTTTAGAATATTGTTTAGTTGATTGATTGCAGTACTGACCGGTAGATGCAGTTGGGCCGGACTCGGAGCAGCTGCTGTCCGGCTCACTGTCGTCATTGTGGGGTTGCAGGGGGGGAGGAGGCAGGGGGTGTCCTGTGGCCCCCACCAGTCGGCGCCTCATTGTTTCTTCAGCCAGCGCTGCGGCCTCCCCGGCTGCTGCAGCTGCGGACAAGGAAAACCAGGCTGCGGCCCTTTAGCAACTGTCCATTGCCATTGCTTTCTTCCACATTAAGGAGTTTTTAAACAGCCGAGAGATCTGTAAGCCATGGCAGGACAGCAGTGACTTTGCCGGAGGCCCCGCCACCAACCGGCAAAATCCTCCACCGCTAAATCAAAGTTCCGTCCCGTCAACTGTTGTCTTCTTCGTCCTCGTCTTCTTTTTCTTTTCCTCCTCCTTCTTCTTCTTCTACTTCTTATTTTTCTTCTTCTCCTTCTTCTTGTTCTTCTTCCTCCTTCTTCTTCCTGTTCACCCTCTTCTTCTTCTTCTTCTTCTTCTTCTTCTTCTTCTTCTTCTTCTTCTTCTTCTTCTTCTTGTCCTTTTGATCTTCTTCGATGGCAGCTGATTGCTATTAGTCGACAGTAGGAATTCCACGCATAGTTGGATGTCGTCTTCGATCTCTCGAGCGTGTCTAAAAACTCCATTTTTTGGCCAGCGGGAAAATTTTGAAATTGTTCATTCTTATGAATTAATAATGAATATCTAATTTTTTTTATGATGATTTTTTTATTCAAAAATAAATAATATTTTTTAAAATATTAAAGAGAATGTTAGAGCTTCCATTATATTGTCTCAATTTAAATGCTATTGAAAAAGTTCAGTACAACCTCTTATTGCTCTTGTCACGATTTGAATGATATTCCAACAATTTTAAAATTTGAAAGTTTTAACGTTGCTAATTATTATAGTCGCGCTGGAAAAAGACATAGTCATGGACTTATTTCCTCCATAGAGAATTCTTCCTTAATTCTTTATTCTTTCCATTGATGTTATGCTAGTGGTTGTCTTCTTCAGTTTCCTGTTGAATTGTTCTTCTTCGCTCTCCTCTGATATAAATATTTTTAGACATTTAATCTTTCTTGAATTGAAAAATATTGATTGATTATGTCATTGAATGAACACTGAACAGATAAATGAAAACTGAACTCATCCAATTATAGATATAAAAGTGTTTATAGTTTCAAATTCAAGATTTAAAATTGAAAAGACGTGAGAGTGATCGAAACTTGATGAGTCTTCTTCATAATTCAATCGACTGTTTATATAAATATTTAGCTCTAGAAAATTGATGAAAATAATAATTATTCACTTGCGTGAGTATGTCTAGAATTCTATTATAATATTTGAAATAACATTCAGATAAGCTTAATAATGCTACATAAGTTTCGATTGATTAAAGTATTAAGTATTATTTACTACTTTATTTTAATCTTGAGTCATGAAAACGATTTTTTTTCAAACGACTTTTGTAGATTTCTAGTAGCAGTAGATGATTGCGTTTTTCTACATGGTTCTACTTTGACGATCCAGCTGACGAAGACACGGTTTGCTTGAGATACGGTCGGGAAAATTGATCTTTCTCCTGTGCTCATAGCTTACACTTCCTCGGCTTCCTCATTCGCAACAACATTTAGCTTACAATTAGAATTCTGAAAAACAATCTTTTATTCGAATGAATCGAAATTTAGAAATGAAAGTACTTAGACAGCTGTCGAAATAAAAATGTGACCTTTGATCAACATCGATAGGATTATATTTTAGTAAATGGCTTGAATTGAAGTATATATCTTCGTTATATTTTTTCGAATATGATGCTGAAAAAAACACAGACAACAGAAGTTAGATGGAATTACAAGGACTATTCGATCATACTCGCGAATTGACGGCTGGCCTATCAACCTTTCATAACAAACAATGACCACTGACCTCTAAAATTTATAAAACTGTTGAAAAATAGCCGTCAATATCTAATACCACGTCTTGCTATCACTCACAAACGACATCCAAATATGAATATGTTTGAGTCTAATAATAATAATAATGTTTGAGTCTCACTATATACCACATCGTTAGAGTCTAAAAAAAACATGATTGTCCCACCAAAATAATTTTGTTAATATATGGCAGGGTTCAAATCTACATGAATAGTATAGCTGACGCCAAATTAAGCGGTTTCGTCCAATTCCAACAACTGATGTCAATTAGAGTTGTGATTATAAGCTATGCCTAGATTATGTTTTTGAAATGAAAAAAGACAATAGATGCTCTACATCAGCTATTAGTGGGTCACATTGAATACAAGAAACAAACTGTACCTTAGGCGTCAGAAATAACTATCCTTAAATTATAAAGATTCAGCTTCTAGACTATATAGATTATTCTCAAAAATAGATACGGTACTAATTAAAAGTTATAATAAATATATGATGAATATAAGATGAATTCAGTCAGTATTATTAGTTATTTGATTACTGTACAATTGCTTGTTAGGGAACAGTTACGCTATACATAGCTATATAGAATATGAAAATGGAGTAGCCTGTAGGATATAATACATTTAGTAGTTAGAGCAACACAAATAATTTAAGAGCTATAACGAGTAACTTTCAAAAAGAACAGAATTTTTTGTACCTTTCTTTATCGAAGTTGGAAAGGAACTCAACCGTTTCGGAATTGGAAGTGGCAATAAAGAATATAAAATCCACAAAAACATTTCTCATTGGATATGCCCCTATACTGTCCACATTTCACACTTTTTATGCAGATTAAAAAGTTCAGCAGAGAACTGCTGTTGAAAAAATAGAGTGAGAATTTGTGTTTATATGGAGAGTGCAATTTGTGTAATATGGTGGTAAGTGGAGTGTGGTACCTGGGTGATGGTGGAGACTGGTATGGTGGTGCAGGTGTGGCTGCAGAGGTGGCTCAGCGGTCGTTCCAACCACATCGACCAGCTGCTTCTCATCCTCGGACTCAGCTGCTGAGCTGCTTGTGGCTGCAGCCGCTGCAGCTGTTGTGGTGTTCGCTCGCTTGCCGTCGTCATGGTGCCTCTGCGCAGCTAATAGCGCTTGTCTGCTAACAACAAAACAATAAGCAAATAACAACATACTCAATTTCCACTCACTTCTTGTTATAAAAGCTAGAATTGGCTTTATATAGGCTACCACATGCTATTGAGAAAAATCGAAAACTGGTGATCTAATGTTTTATCGCTCGGGCTTGACAAGATAGGTCAATTAAATGTTGAAAGAAGCAATGATGACCTCTTGATTGGTAGGGAGCCCTAATAAATGCCGCTGCCTATATGGGATTAAGTTTTTAATAGCGCTCATGAAAAAGGGTGCACGTTTGTTTCGTGTAAGCTAAGATATGATAATTTGCATGAGGCAAAGTAAATGATTGGGGCGATAGGGTGATGGATGGGGTGTGGAGGGATCAAATTGAAATGAGGGTGTCGTCTGAGCAATAAAGGAAGGGGTGTTGAAAGGTTAAAATAAAGGTACCCTGTCGGCCAATTTAAGTGAGAAAGCTAAAGGGCGCGGGGCGGTTTTTTAAAGCCACTAATGATAGGCCAGGGTGGAAAGGTCACAAGCCTCTAATAAAACTGCCAGCCACCCTTCTCCTTTCCCTCAACAGGGAAATTGCACCCTGAATCTAATCTGCTCCTTGAAGACAGGGCAACATCGTACAAAAACCAGCGACAAAATTAAGCCAACGCCAAAGCCAAAGTTACAGTAAATTACAAACCGCGGCACCCCTAACTCCCTCTCCTGCCTCCAACCACAACCATTGCATTGCATTGCATTGTTTCAACCAATAAAACTTATAAGTTGCTTCTCCCTCGCCTCGCAACACATTCCTCCTGATGCATCAACCACATTATTAGGCCTATCAAAATGCACTGTAATAAAATAGCAACAACTCTCACACGACTTGTGGTTAAAAACATTGTTCAAATGATACAGTACTCGACTGATAGGCCATTGTAATGACAATACTGATTTGAACATTTCAATTCCATGATGAATTGCTAAGAAGAATAAAGACAATGAAAATTATGAGAGTGAATCCTATTGCAAAACTTTGAATTGTATTATATTTTTCAATTGATTTGATTGGAATCTGGCGAGATTACTCGTGTTTTTATTAGAATAGGTGAAAGCAACAGGATTGCTTTCAAGAATGAACTGAATTGAGTAGATGGCACTCTACTACCCTAAAAAAGAATGCAAGTGACTATATGCAGGCACTGGTGTCTATAGGCATTAGGGCTTAGCCGAACAGATGGCAGATGGCAGATATGTTACCCGTTCACAAATAAGCCTACTATTAGGAAAGTGGGTTGGCCACTGCTAGTAGCTTGTGATCTGCTATCAGAGGCCTACCGCTATCACGCTTCTTTTGCCCCCCAACAATAGCCTATAACTTACCGGGTGTTCAGGCTGATTCCTTATACCAAATAGTGCATTAGAAATACCCCAGAAATTCTTTGTTATCAAGATAAAAATGGCGGAAGACTGTATATTTTTCACCCTACCCATTACTAGTACAATTCGAAACATTATGTACAAAAATGATAATTTCTTATGGAAAATTGGCTGAGGAAACTTGCATTTTTTCCTTCTCAGTTAGAAGTTTGAAGTTAGTAGATTAATTGTTACTGCGAGATGATTGTCTGAGAAACTACGTCTGTCTGACGCTGAGAAACTAAATTTTTCAACTTCAAAGGGATATACTGTAAAGTAATATTGAATCTTGATCTGATATCTTAACTTGATCTGATGGATAGAAACTCAATTCTAATTAAGAATTAGAATGACTGTGATTTTGTAGAACTCAAGCCAAACGACAGAAATCACGATCAAAAAGAGAGAAAACATGAATATTTACAAGTGCTTTATGTTTTATTTCCTTCTGGTCCCGTTTTCTGATATAACATGTCACACAATCACGACCATTCAATTTTATGGTGAGAATAGAGTTTTCTACAAGTTTAATTGATTCTGGATACTATGTTATGATTCAATATCCAGTTCCTTCAAAGTTTAGAATTGAAGGTTCTTAGTATATTTTCTCAATCATTTCACTAGTTAAAACCTACTAACTGGTTCAATATTTTTACATGGGAAATGACCGTTTTGATACCTCTATTGAGCCTATAACAAACTAATACATTAGATGAAAATGTTCAAGCTTCCGCCATTGTCATCTCGGTAAAAAAACTATTTAATATTAATTAATATTTAATATTGTTACTTCAGAACTTTTCCCTCTTCTAATAGGCTTATTGAATTCTTATAACAACGCTATTGAAGAACTGACTTCATTAGGTTAGGGTTTATTCAATAATAATTCAATATTGTAATTGGAATGCGAATCCGAGTCGTGGGAGTAAGAACAGTTGGCATCCATAATTTATAATGCTTTGGATTCTGAGTACCCTACCAGGCAGCGCGAATTTCCCTCATAATAGGTTATTGACGAATCTGTCTGTCATTTGACTCAACTAAGTAATTATTGACGTCGAGTGTTGGAGGTGAGGAAGGCAGATTGTTTGTTAACCGATTAAGGTAGAGTCGATCAAAGATAGCAAGAAATGAAATGCTTAGAGCTAAAGCATGTTCAGCATGCTTAGCTAAACAAATGCTTAAGCTTAAAGCAGACTGCATCATCACACATCTGCTGCTGCTGCTGCTGGCTCCTGTTTTACACATACCTTTCTTCTAATTAATTGCAGTGTATATAGCAGATAGCAGGATGTATATAGGCTACTATACTCGGAATTAAGTTGGTGTATATGATGATGGAGGTTGGAGGTTGGAGGTTGCTGCACAAACCGGATCCTCAGTCTCAGTCTGCTCATCGTTGGCGCCGTCCGTCCGTCTGGCATCTCTATCTTTGTCTTTTTCTCATCTTCCCTGAATTGTTATCTCCTCATTCTCTTTCTGGAACTTCTCCTTTGTTCTGTCTCTACTTACTCACCATTCTCTTCTTCTCTTTCTGTTCTTATTGGCATCTTTACTTCCTCCTTCAACTTGAGAATGTAATCGTATATCTTCCTTCTTTAAAAAATGTCTATTTTCTTCAACTTTTTTCAGGCGTTTCTCGCTTATTTCTTTTCTCCTCCCAATATTCTACTTTGTTGAGCATCTCACTCTCTCTCTCGAAGGCCAAGTGTTAATGGTTTGGATATCCTTTCCCAAGAATGGACATGATTGTATATGTCTAAACTTTGCCGTTTCACTTGAACGGCTGACACTCTCAACCATTTAGCTGAATCTCAAATATTAATATTTGAATCAATTTTACATCCATCACCATTTTTTGAAATATTTATTATAATTTTCTAGCTTGAAAAGTTCATAGAATAATTAATTCTAGTCATTTATATTGGAGTATAGAATGTAAGCTGAATTTTATTACATATTTGAATAAAGTAATCTAATCTAATGTACCCTCATTCCTGATTTTTACCCATCTAAATTTATTATACTGTACTGCTTATAGTGAAGCTTTATTGGAAGATCTACTAACTATGCTATGCATGCATACCAAAGTCCGCGAGAAATTAATTTTTACACGGCTCCCTCTCTCTCTCTCACTCTCTCTCTCTCTCTCTCTCTCTCTTTGTAAAAATAAAAGTCTCAATCTCTGTAAGCGAGAAAGAGAGGCCTGATTCTTATAACTCCCACTAACCGTCCATACTACTTTTCCCCATGTATTACAATAGTTTGAGCAAGTAATATTCTACACAGTATGCCTCGCCAGTTTATTGGCAGTCACATTTACATGGGTAGTGGTCATGTTTGCATTGTTCGTGGAAAACTCGCGAAAAGCTTCTCCCGGAACGATGTCTATGGGAATATAACAAACAACAATTTCAATATTCTATGATTAAAAAACTATGTAAATTATCGTCTAATGCTAGATTATTATTGCAGCTATACAATTCAATATGATAAGTTCAGCTTAAACGAAAAACTCACTTCTTCTCTCGCTTTCCAGCTCCGGTGTCCCTGAATCCTTTCGCAAACGGATTGTTATCGATTTTCAGCTGAGTAATCTGAAAAATAGAATGTAGCAAAGATTGTTAATTTTTAGAAAAATTTCTTAGGAAATTTCGCTGTTAATTTTTTTTGGAAGAGCACACATGACTTCCAACGCACATGAGCTCTGCTATGACTGACAACGATAATAATCAATACATCAATAGGTTTGAACCACGGGAAAAAGCGAATATTGTAGACTTCTACAATAGTCAAATAGGCAAATCTCAATAACAGGCAGCAGATCCCATATTAAATTAAATAACATTGATTAGCTTTTTTAAGAAATATAAATGGAAATAAAAATAATATTTATAATATTGTTACAATGCTCTCTCACCCATTGTAACAAAATATCGAAGAATAAAGTAATTCAATATTGTCTTACAAAATGTGTGTAATTATAATCCATTGAAGATCAACTATACAGAAATCAAAGATAATAATAAATTTAATTTTAGTAGTAATCTAAACTTCAACATACTTAACGAAAGATCAGCAAACACGAGTAAATGATAATACATTAATTCCTTATGTGAAGCATTGGCAACGTGCCAGATAATTCTGCTTTACAGTTGAAATTCTGAACTATGAACGCTAAATCAATACTGTACAATAAAATAGAGAAGAGGAGGAACGTCCGTTTGAAAACACTTTCTGAATATGAATGTTTAGTCGCTAATATTCGCGTCCATAAGGTGTTAAGCCCCATCAATAATTATTATGTTGAATAGAAATAATGATAAATTATTGAAAAACTGTACTATTGGGAAAACAGCGAATAAATTAGTAGTCAGAACATAAATTTGAACGCCGATTGGGAGGTGTAGGGCTCTGTGCACTGGGCTGAATTGGACTAGAGGCTCGCTTCCTCCACTTTCCGTATCATTTTCATGTATGTACCTAGATTAGGTCTTAGCTCTTAGCTCATTTCACTCGACATGACTCGATACTTGGCCAATCACAACTCTTGTCTTGAGCTGTTGCGGCCTATAGTCGAGTCGTGTCGTATATTGGAGAACTCACCTTCTAGGGCACGTTAGTAATAACAACTATTTAAAATTAGAATTTGCTTCAATCACTTGAAGAGCAGTCAACAGAGTGCAGTGATGGACCTATCTCCTATCTGCAATGGACCTGATAATAAAACTGTACTGATGCTGTATGATAGAACATTGAGATCTAAACCAAAGTAGAGGCTTTTAAATGGAATAGCAGTTGATAGTAGACGCTACGCTGTGGGCTATATTATAATCAAATCAATATAGGACTTAACTCGAAAACATGCCAATGACAATAAAGTTGGAGAATTGAACTCAAACACTATAATCCAGGGACTGTATACCATGACACTATCGTAATAAGAAAGTAAAATATAATAGCCTAGTATGTAAGATTTGCTAACACATAGTTTGTATTACAATTATCATTGTACAATTCACCTGATGCATAGGTAAACTCTCAAATATAATAAGAACTAGCTAGATGGACAAGTTACCTTCTCGTTCTGGTAGGCAGTGACTGCAATAAATTCCGTTTCTTTGAAGACATAGGTGCGAAACGTGGAATATGGCAACTTGAGAATATCATTGGCGCGTACCAAATGAAACCTCGGCTGGTACTTGTGCATAGAGTTCAATATCGTCTGCAACATCACAAAATCAACTCATTAACAAACCATCACTAATTTCAAAGTTCTCAACAATTCATCCATTCATTCGTTCCCTGGAGGGGGAGGGAAGCTAGATGGATTGAAGTTGATCCATTTGGCTGGTCCTCAATATTAATATGATATAATACGGAATAATTATGCAAATAAAAGGAAACATCAAGGGCCGATCCAAATAATTATTCAGTGGAAATATTACCACTCATGCTACTGTTGTTCAAACAGGTAAAGAAGAGATTGATTGATTTATTTTTTGTAGAAAAAGAAAGATTAAGAAGCTAAGGAAGAGAGTTCACCGATACATGAATATAATCACCGAGAGTAATGATTGACTTTTAAACTTCAATCATTACTAGGTAGCTGAACAATGAGAAGAATGAGATTTACAAATTGTAGCAGTCAAAAAGTTCAGCTTGTAGAGAAGGAGCTTTCCCATTGTTTTGATTCTAAAGCTCTACTCGATTACACTGGGGCAACAAAATTGTTGAACAGATAGGATTGCAATTAAATATTGCTTCCGGGGTTTCCTCCCAATTAGCCTACTCCTGAATTCAAGCTTCAACTGATTCTTCATTCAACGCTTCCCAATTTCTGAAAAAGATTATCAAACACTTTTTTCATTCAAATTAATTTGATAAGCTACCAAAACATAGGAAAATTGCTATTATTCTTCGGTTCAGGATGGCCAGTAGTCAGAGATAATGGAAGTAAATTATTTATCACTAATTAGTCATTTATTATTAAATTAATTATTCTATTCTATACCCTCTGCCTGACTACCGGCAGTTGGTTTTTTACTGTTGTAGTGAATCAGAGGTTTCTGATTCAATGTAACATATTCTTTTGAATCGTGGTATTAGGGCATTAGCATTCGCGGCTGTTTGGCTAGCATGAATTAGCTTCATGAGGCTGAAGCTTCCTATACACGGGTTTATTAGTGGCGGCCAGTCCAATAGCTATAGCCAATCACAGCTCTTGTTTTTCAACTCAATGACAAGACAAAGGCTGTGTGATTGTACAGGAGGCTTTACTAACAGTGTCTAGCCTGTAAACGATAATACGCTTGCAATGGACAACTGAAACTCGACTTCAATCGAGTAGCCTCCCAGAGCAAATCTTGATCAAATATCACCAATGAAACCTTTATGATACAATAATTATTACTGCAATAATAATACAATAATTTAATTATCGTTGCTTTGCAAACAATACCGCCTAGTTGAAATTTGTTTTCGGAATTGATATTCTAGTATCAACGCATTCTGGTCGACGTTAGGCCAGATATTAAATCCAATACAAATAGATGGTGACAGTGACACACCCCGGTTGCAGCCAGCAGTTTCAATGCAATGGCCCAGTTATGGCACTGATTCATTCATCACCAGAACTAAAAATTCACAGAACAAAATGCGTTAAAATTTGGCAGGCATATTCAGTTGAACGTTTAAACGCGCGCTAAGAACAGATTTTTAAACTTTTCAAAAGATACGCCAAATATTTGAGTTTTTCTATTGTCTTTCAGATTTTTTCCGAGAACCAATCGGTAGAAAATGTTGAAAGTTTGTGGAAAGGTTCGTATAGGGTATAGAAATGTTGTGTTAAAATATATTTGAAATCCGTTCAAGATTACGCCAGTAATGAGTTTTTCAAAATTGTAGATGTATTGCGGGTTGCATATCTACCGCCTTGATACGAGCAATCCTTACAGTGAATTCAATGGTTCAGCGAGATTATAGATGAACTAGTTTGGAAGATATTGAATCAAGTCTCAAACTATGTCCGATATACTTCCAAAGTTACACTCAAGTTAGCGTTTTACTATTTTTCGGAATTTTCGAAGTTTTTCTTAGATTTTTAGAAAACCAATTGGCAGAAAGTGCTAAAATTTGGTAAACAGGTCCAGATTAGGTCTAGAAATGTTCTATAAATTGAAAATGTTCAATAAATTTCGAAACCCTTCCAAGGTTACACCTGTAATAAGGGTTTCCAATGTATGGAATCTGCACTTTTGTTTATTTCACGGAAACTACTGAACTAAATACGTTCAAATCATATACCCAGTTTGAGCTGAGATAATAGAACAACTATTTCAGAACGGTTACTCAAATAAACCTGTGAAGTGATTATGATGATCAACGCAAATCCTTTAGAAGGAAATCGCAGGCGAGCGAAGCGAGCCTGTTTGTCTCAGCTAACACTGACAGAGGTTCTGCAGGCGAGCGATGCGAGCATGCCGGCTAGTTCATAATGAATAATAAAAGATAGAAGCTTGGAGTTTGAAGTACTCGGAGCATCTATTATTTCTATTAAGATTCTTGGAGTTTTAAGTATCCTGTATACTCAATAACAGTAGGGAGAGCATTCATCAAACTGACAATTCGACAGTAAGGACAAACTGACAATTCGACAGTAAATTTTAGAGAGCTGTTGATTATATTTCCAAGCAGCAAGTGCGTGAAGGGTGGGAGGGAAATGGAGGGTGCGAATTGCTGAGCCAGCTGCTATAAATTTTTTGGGATGAGTTGGCAGCCTTGATCAACTGTGCAACGGTAGCTCAATGCTATCGACTTTCTAAGAGTTTTTGGTGTGTATTTATGGGATAATTTTTTATAGTGAATGTTTCATCAAGTAATATAGCTAGGAAAGTTTGTGAGTACGATTTTTGAGGCTAGGATGTGTGGACTAAATGAAATATTTGTTTAGTGTTTTCCTGAGTAGGGGAATTTCTCTCCAAGTAGGGGAAACACTCTGAATGAGAATGAATGAATGAATGAATCGATTTATTTTTTCGAATAGGAGTGAAGCTGAAAAGCTTTTTTCCACTCTTATCAACAGAAATACATACTATTTTACATAGCTAGAACATTAAGAAATCATACATATAACTTAATACATCTTCGTAATAAATATCATAAAAAACATTTTCAAGTCAAGCCTTACCAATTCAAAGCTTATTATTAAAATACAAATTATTGTTCTACTTAATCTTATTCGATTATACTGTAAAATTATCTCATATTATAATATCATTACATAGAATAATATAATTGATCTAATATTATAGAGATTTTTCAGAAAATATTAATTTTTCTAATTTTTTAGAGGCTTTAGTGAGGTTCTAAAATAATCATTTCCTATGTAAAATTAGCTGAGGAATTCAATGAAACCAGTTCCAAGTTTGTAACGTCAACTGTTATTGAGATATAATGGCAAAATATTGATAAAAAAGCAAATAGATGGTCCAATTATCTGGGTTAAAAGTTTGGATGATTTATGAAAACTTAAACAATAGTCAATATTGGACTCGGAATATTTATTAAAAAATAATCCATGTAAGCTACTGTATTCAAATTTGTATCTCTATTTTTTGGTGTGTTTACTGTCTTGGAATTATTCTTTTATCGTTCGGTTATTTCCACTGTTTATTGTCTGACTGTACACTTGAAATTAATTTTTGTAAATATTAAATATGAAATTGAGTTATTTTTACCTGAAAATCTGATGTAGAATTTATTGAAATTTATATGCATAAAGTGAAACTTATAGATAATTTTTTATTATAATTTCAATATTTTTACATTTACTTACTCAGCTCTAGCTGAGAGAGAGAGAGAGAGAGAGAGAGAGATTGATTGATTGATTGTTTGCCTTTATTAAGGGCGGAGTTAGGACTCTTGGTCCTCTCTACCACACAACCCTTTACAATATGTACAATAATATACAGTTATCAAAATTAATGATCATACAGTAGAAAATAAGTAGAAAATAATAAAATTGAATAGAGTAAGTAAATAAAACAAAAATACAGAAAAATGAGTAATAAGAACTAGAAATAAATTAAAAATATAATAAGTAAAATATGCCTATTTCCTTAAACTCACCATTCACTCACACACATGCACACTAGCAAGGTGGAGAAATACTCCACCGAATACTTCGATATATTCAGTATTGAAAAAATATCTAAATGAGAAAATAAATGAATATGAGATTGAGAACAATTAATGCAATGGAGATGGAATATCTTCTAGACAACTTAACTTTTTTCACACCTAAGCTGCCCCTCCCCCCTTCAGCCATTTCGAAACATCAAGAGAGAGAGAGAGAGAGAGAGAGAGAGAGAGAGAGAGAGAGAGAGAGAGAGTGGTAGAGGAAGATAAGATAAGTTTCCTTTATTCATGTATAGGTGTCAATAGGACATTACAGGTTAGAGTCTAGATTGTGACTGAATATAGTATAAGTATAGCTCCATATTACATAAATTCACAAGTTGAGAACTTAATTATTATCAAACAACAGGGCTACACATAAACACGATAGAACTATTATAAAAAAATATGATTGTAATTGTCAATCTTACTCTTTCAGGACTAAATTATCTAAATTAGAAGGCACTCGTGCCCACGAAACAGATGAAGATGTGCATTCATGGAATTAGGATATCCTTTTCATTAATACTTGGCCTTTAAAGAGAAAGAGAGAAAATTTTTAATAAGACAGTTTATTAAGCTCAGTTGTAGTGAATTTGAAAGAGCATAGTCAATAAATTAAGTCAAAATAATTTGAAAATTTTAAAAGCCAACAATTGATTCTAACATAGCGGGGTGTAATTCTCTGTGCGCTGTGAAAATAAAGCAAATGTTATGTTCTTAGGTACCAGTTTGCATTTGTCAGGTTTTTATGAATGTTGTTGGATTATCAAAGTTGAGGACTGAAAAGATCCTCGCTCTCGCTTTCAGTTAGTACGCATGAAAAACAACTTCCGGTAGTAGCTTGAGATAATTTGCATACTGCTTCGGTGGAGATATGCCTAGACTGTAGACATGTTTAGTATTCCAGAATACTTGCATTCATAGAAGCTGGCCCTTGTGAACGCGTCCCATCTACAGGTGCAGCTGTAGTCAACTTCGCACTCTTACATAACATGACGTAGTGACTTCAAATTCAGTCAAACATCTTGAATTTGTCGTAAATTTTTGAAATGTAAAATGGACTTGTTATACATTTTCATGAAACAGAAATGAATGGCAAAACAAAATGAATATGAATGGCAAAAACAATAACATTGTCATGTTAAACCGTTTTGGAGATATCAAATTGAATAATTAGTAGTAAATAATACCAGTGAACAATAGCCTATAAATAACTTTGAGACTGTTTAAAGCCTTGCGCAGACCAATGCGTCGCGAATTCGTTGTTCCAAGAATTTGGACTCCGATTTCGAGACGAAGGTTTCGGTGCAAAATATTTGTAACGCTGGGGCACGCACACCGAAGCGAAATAATTGTGACTTGGAGCGAGGGAATATTTGAGTATTTAACCTAACCAACCTAATGTATCGATAGTCGGGTAGAAGAGATGCTGAATTTAACTATAATAATGATGCTGTAATACAATAATAATATTCTGAGTTATGATATAACCTACTAGTAAGGGCCTAATAACTGCTCAATAGCCTGATTAGCCTGATTAAAGTGAACTGAAACTTATCTGGAACATAGACAGCTTTTCCAATATCACACCAAACCTTGTATTTTTCTCTTTAAGTCTTGTAATCTTTGTGATTTAAATCATACATATTGGTATAATACCAAATCATCATATTTGGTATGTGAAAATAATTGCTAAAAATTGCTCAGTGTTCATTTCCAAAGTGCCGAGAGTGCCGAGCATGCAGCATTTGCTGCGAATATTCACAAACCGAATATTTCGCAACGCATTGGTCTGCGCTAGCTCATACACCGCAAAGGTTTTTAAATTTTCGTCCGGCAAGTTCTCAGAATTGAATTCGCACCGCAACAAACCTTGGCAAAGAAATCGTGTTGGGTTGCGCCTGGGGTAAGACATCGATGTGCGGTTTTCGTCATTCAATTTCTTTTAAAACTCTAAATCGTAATCATGTATAAAATGACCATCATCCCGTTTGAAAAAATAGAATTGGATTGAATATGACCGATCAAAGTTGACGGACCAAAATTTCAATGTCAAAATTGAGTAGAAAATTTAGTAGTACGATCCCCTATGTCGCCGACCGTCAAATAAGCTTCCTACAAAAAATATTAAGCCGCTTCGAAACTTTTCACCCACTCTGTTTAGGCGGGTTTATATGAAGACAATTGATGCTGGGTTGGGTCCAACAGCTGATGTTGTCAATTAGAGTTTCCATTCAGCCATGCCTAGATGATGTTTTTTAAAATCTAAAGATAGCGCACAATAGATACTTTACATCAACTGTATGTTTCAAAGCACAATTGTTTTGCCAATTGGCATCGTATAAACCCGGCATAATAGCTACCGATAATGAACATTTGATGATTTTGAACATTTGGGGATGAACGTGACATGTCTTGTCTTCCTTGTGATATAAGAACAGATTATTATTCATATTGTTGGAGAAAGTGAAAACTGATAACGAGTATTGTCTTTTTTATATTGTATTTATTAAATAGAGTAAATGGTGGATTGCCTACAAACATCATGATTCACTTCCCAGAAGGTGATGATTTGATATTGAAAAAATGATCATAAGATCAATAATGTTCATCATAGATGAAATAGTTGATTGGTTGTGCTGACCACAGCTGAGTGGTTGTGCTGACAACGACCCTTGTAATTAGCATTTCATGCACACAGCAGTTTCTTGCCTGAGAGGGTTTTATGCAAATCTCCAACTCCCCAACCGCCTATCCCTCCACCCTCTCCCCTCCCATCAACACCCTCCACTTAATCAACAACCACCAATGTCAAATGTCAGCCACTATTAATAGTTAACAATCATTTGAATTAGCTACTGATGCTGTCGTGCTCTCTCTTTCTCCCAAGTTGGAGAATTGTAATGTGGAGAAGCCGAAATGTTGGATATGGATAGTTCGAGCTGTTCCAATAGTGTTCGATTAGTATTATCAACTGTTTTCTACAATATCATTTAGTTATCCAATATTATCCTAACCAATTAGAATTATCTCATTCAATGCAGTTAAAACCACTCCAAGAACACCCTGAGTTAAAATAGCCTACCTATAAAAAAGTCATTTTTTACTTTCATAAAATAAACCAATTGAATTCTCTCATGCTCTCTGCATGTCAATGATGAAATCCGTATATCCTATGAATAAAGTAATATTGGCAATTACTTTAAAAGTCTATGGAGAAAACAATCTCTCTTTGAACATGACAGCACATTTCTGGAGTTTTCTGAAGGTATGATTCCCAATCGCGCGGCTCGAGCTGCTTGACTCTGGCTGCGCTGTCCAGCCATTATAATCTATCCACATAACTATATTATAAATTTTCACTTGGTTATTAAGGCTATTAATGTATAATAAATTAATAAATAGTACAATTCACCCTTTTTTAGTCATTTCCAAGTAAACTTCACTATTTATTGATTCATTACACATTAGTAGCATTAATAACCAAGTAAACATTTATAATATAATTATGTGAATAGAGTTGTAACAACGTGACAGTGCAGCTAGAGCCGAACAGCTCAAGCAGCGCAGCTAAAGCCGCGACAGATCGAGCCGGGAATAGTACCTTAACGAGGGATGAGCTAATTTCTGTAAAAACTACATTATCTGGTTGAAAAACTAAAACTTTTCTGGTCTTTTCATCCAGCTGTTACTTGTCATTAAAATCGATTTCATCCAAAAGTTTCATCATTGAACAAATCCACAAAAATCGATAGATAGTTCGGGAAATATTTTTATACAACAAATCAATAATTGGATTTGAGTGAATAGAAGATTGAATGGTGGAAGACAGCGATGATGATGGGAAGGGAGGGAGGGCGATGAGCGTGTGTGCAATCGAAGATGTCCCTCGGCAATCATCAATTCTTTTAATGCTCCATATATCTGAAGCATCAGCATCATCATCATCAGCAGCAGCAGCAACAGCAGTGGCGGTGACTTTGGATCAATAGTCGTAGTGGTGGTAGTTGTCGTGTTGTTTTTGTTGTTCTGCTGGCGGGTGCCTGCAGGCAAGAGACACGACGACCCACCCAAACTTCCAACATCCTGTTTCTATTTCCCTTTAACCCAGTGCAAATTTATTTCAACCTCAATTACAATAACAAGCGTCAACTGAATTCCTAAACAGTGGCGTCGTAAATCGAAGCCGCTTTTGTGATGGGGAAGCTCACCCTTGTTCAATGTCAACCTTATTAATTCCAACATTATTGCAGATTCACAAAAATCTCCACTTATTCATGTAAATGCGCCTACTTACCAAGTCTATTGGCTTTCTTGGGGTGCCCACTGATGGTTGAGATCGGCTTTTGTAAAGGTGGCCACTGTTCTGTTCTATTGAATGTATGCAGATCATTTTCAAAATAGATGCATGTGAGTTAAAGTTCTCTCAATCGTTGTCTATATCAAGTGAGCTATGAACATGATGGAGAAAGAATGATTATATCTGGCCTATAGAAGAGTGCATTATAGACTAAATCTTGCTATCTATATTCCCCTTGATAGAATTGAAATCTTTTCCTTTTGGAGGGGGGATACGCACATAAAGTCTGTTCATTTCTTCCCAAGTGATCGTGAATGGGATATGAATGACGTTTTTTAAATCGAAGGAGACAATAGATGCTTCACATCAACTGTTTAGTAAGTTACATGGCGTAAAAGAGACAGTCGAAGCCGCCCAACTCTTGGTATCAGCTTGGTATTGATAATTCATACTCCAATATTTTTGGATTGTTTTCCTCCATTATTAATTTCTCATTTTTTTAAAAAGTTTGTATTAGCATTACTTATTGAATGCAGCATCTTACGAAAGCAATTACGATATTGCTGACGCAAGCCGACATTGCCAGTTTATCTCGTTTTTTGGGCTTTTTCAGCTTCTTAACTTGTAAGTGGGCCATCGCAAATCCTTAGCTAATCTGTACATGAAGTGGGCAGTGCGTTTAAAATCTATGTCTAAAATCTGCATTACTGAAATCTGAATTATTTCTCATGGAAAATTCTAATAAAAACTGAAGAAGAATAATGACAATATCCGTCGTAAATGCTGTTCCACCTCCGTAGAGTGCTGTACTTATAGAATCAACGCAGTAACAATTGACCACTTCAAAGTATGCTCTAACTAGTAAGCTCGATATCTGGTGAGGCACAGCCTATCAGCCTGCAACGGAGCTAGTGAAATTGGAGTTCATGAAACTACTCATCTCTCATCTTCTCACCAACTCCAATCTATTGTTGTTTGGTTTTGGAGCTCGTGAAACCCTCCCGTTGAAAATAATAGTTATTGGAAGGGTGATTTGATAGCTAAGTGAGAAGGTGAGATGGTTGGGTTAGGTTATTTTCCCAGCTGCTGGGAAACAGAAGGATTGAAATGCAAATACTCGACTGAGAAGCGGAATGTGGTCAGAGAGCAATATATTCAGTGATAATTTGTTCGACTGAAAAAAGAATTGGGCTCGAGAAGCTTGGAGTTGGAGTGTTGGAGTTGTTGTCAATCGATTATGTAAATGGGCGAATTAACAGCAGAATAAGAGTGTGTTTTTGTGGTGGTGATGACTGGACTGGGACTGGGTGGTAGTGGGTCTCAGGTGGACGTTAAAGCGCCATAAAAATCACCTTTTCACTATCCTCACTTAGGATAAGTGCTTCTGAATGGCCTTCAGCGGCCCTCTCATTCACATTAGACGCTTCTTATCTGCTCCATGCCACTGCCACCACTCACATCTCCAACGATTCAAGTACACATTATCTTGACTTACTTAAATTATCAAATTTGAAAATGAATAAATGAATAATATAATACAAAAATTAGTAGAACACAATAACAGAATAATAGATTATTAACAAATTCAACAGTTACTGTGGTGGGGTGTGCTTAAAAAGATGGAGGGGAAATACCTAGCCAACTATGGTTTCCCATGTAATAGGTTAATAAAGGTGAAAAAGGAAAGAAAGAAACATAAAATAGAATTATATTATACCATTTTCAATATATTTTTATTTATAAATAATTATTCCAATTTAAATAAAATTAATTTATAAAAATCGAGACACCGGTACCAGTTGTTATACCATTATTAATGTATTGTAAAATACCAGGATTCACTAATGTGTCAAACCATAGATTTATTAAAAATCAGTCAAGCCCGGGTCGCACAAACGTGCGACATTGTTAAATCCTGTTAAGGCAAAGTAAGTTAATATGCTACGCCTTGCTTTATCTCTGTCAAGTCAATTCATTCGCAATCAATGACTTTCCCAAACTCTTTCTCCTCCTTCCCTATGTCTGTCTATACAGAAAGGTCAGTTAATTTTCAAATAAAAATATAAGATGAATTATCAAAAAACGAATGAATAGAGCCATATATTAAACTGTACAAACTACAGTAAACATATCCATTTATAATTTGGTGGTGATGGCGCAACGTAATAGACAAGTTGATTAGTGATGACATGATTTTAAGGTGTTTATGTTGCACTTGACTTGATACCTTGAGCAAACCGAGTTCAACATTATTATTATTATCAAGTAGTCTGATGTTGTTTAGTAGGTGTGCTGGATTTGAGCTCAGCGTCGAGAATATTACATTCCCCCCGCTTAGTGCTATTTGCTTTCACTGACAGCTGAAGTTCAGTTTATAGTTGATAGGTCTAATCTAACGCGATGCGACGAGGAGGAGTCATTCCACTCCTGCCACTCAATTGATCCTGCCTTAAAACCAAATTCAGACTATTCTGCTATTGCAACACAGTCAAAATATTCAAGTTCAAATTATTTTTGTATAGATTACACATCCAGAAATAACGACAGACTAAGCTGTTAATAATTTGAACCAAATTGAATAACGCTGAAGTAACATATGGCCGAAATCATAATTTTGGATTATAGAAACGTGCCCATTTATGAATAATACTCGGATGACTCTGAAAAAGGTAGGAAAGTTTAATAATATACTGTCAACTGGTGACTATTGAAAATTCCCTTCTCAGAAGAGTGGACGAAAAGTAAAATAATTATTTTGTGAGGACTTGGAGGAGTAGAAAAGTTATAAGAAGTGTAATAATCCAACTACAGTAGTTCCATATTTTTCCAATCATGGAGATAACATATATAACTATTGTCATTAGATTATATTATCATACTTGAGGTGAAAACTAAATCAACTTTTGAAAAAGTATCACAAAAAAGTCTATACACAATAGAATTATCAAGTTGCAGAAGTAGTTGTTGGTAGTAACGGAATTTTTCAGAGCTGGATTGGAAAGCTCAATTTTAACATGAAAAAAACGTGCGTGGAAAAAAGAAGATTGACCTATTGTCCAATCAGAATAAAGTTGGAAGAAAGAGTAGCCTACAGTTCCATTATACTTATAAGATTATAACACTGGATTAAAGAATTGCATACTCAGAGATATGACACCAATAAACGTGGCTTGAATTGATGAAAGAGCAGTTATAAGCCTAGTGAGTGGGAGAAAGTGAGTTAGAAAGGGAACATGAGTAGACTGAAGCAGGTGATAATGAAGTGGGCTTGGGTTGTAGTTGTAGTTGTAGTTGTACCTTTGCTAGCCTAGCATCATGGTTTTTTCATGAATTTGATGCGGCCTAGAGTAGCTTCCTTTACACAAATCTACATTATTATGTTTATTATTCAGAATCGGTAAGAGCGTTGTGCTGTGCACGTAGGGCGGCTGGCCGCTTTTGCCCGTTGCCGCATCACGTATTCGTTGTTACAATACGTGTCTGCTCTGCTCCACTCTACTCTGCTCTGCCCAACCTTCATTTCGACATCACAAGTTTGCCGATTTATAATGCAGACTTTATTCCTCACCACATCGCAAACACTGCAATATCTTCTCACACATAGTCAATCTCATACAAACACTCATTTGCCAATATCTTTTTGTTGGATTTAATGAAAGTTATTATCATCCTCATTTTCTTAGATTCCATTTAAACCAGCTTCATTATCTGATCATAATCAATCATTTCACTGGTTCTGGTTTTATTCGTATCAATAGACTAATATTAGGATTATATTATGATTAGATAATGAGAAGTGGACTAATATTGTGTCTTAACTAAAATTGTAAAAGTTATTCACTGATAACCTAGCACTCAAAAGAGGCTGAGTGAGATGCAGAATAGGATCCGTTTGGTTTAACAGAATAAAAACCTCAAAGATTTTTCAGAACGTAGGTAATGTAGTTTTTATTTAATGAAAAAGGAATTGAAGCCAGTTAAGGGGTGAGATTAAAGATTTGATGTATTTGACAATGAAGCATTTTGAATGGGGCTCTGAAGTGGAGCGAAGCGAGGCCTGTGACAGGAAGCCGCAGTTGGAATAGCGCAATAAAATAGTAAGCAATGACACACGGCAGAAGGTAGCTAAAGGGAGGGGCTTCCAGCCAGGAGGAAAGCTAAAGAAGGAAGCATCGATCACCAGGCTGAGGCTGTCACACACTAGTGACTAGCCTAATATTATACATTAATATTACTCTCGGAAGTGTTCAAGGGCGGACGGCGCGTGCTCTGCTCTTCTTTCCACTATCAACATCAATCAATTCATTGATTAATCGCTATTATTTATCGCTGCAATAGTTCAAGATAGAAATTTCAATAATGGAAGATAAGATAGGCAAAGATTGCTTATGCATTGTGTTTAGAATAATACTTTCATTTGATGTAGCTCACGACTTGGAATTCCTCATTCTATACAAAAGAAGTAGATAGTACAAATAATAAATTAATGTATAAATCAATAAATGCAATGTTTTATATAATTATGGTCAGTGAAGTGTTGATTATTATTTTTCTATGAGAATCTTCAATAACTCTTATCAATAACAATTAATTAATCATAAAACGTGGATGCTGCCAATACAGGAGTTGTTTGCTGTGAGCCTGTGAGTGCCTCTGGGAGTCACAAAATGCAACACTCATTTGAAACCTAAGTTGGAACAAGATAAGAGTAAAGCATTTGCAATTTCTAACAGCCATTCGAAACCATGTATTTTGTTTACTTTTATACTTTACTATCACGCACACAACATATGAAAAATAATAAATGTGATTTTCATAATCTTGTTCTATAGTTGGAATCAATATAATAACATAGATCAAACGCATCAGTGTTTTCTGATTCGGTGAGAGTAGAATGCGATCACTGAAAATGAGGAATTGACCTTTTTACACAGCCAACTTGAATTCAAAACAAATTATTGATGATGATGATTAGGTATACTGTATACTGTATAGGTTAGAAATTAAACGGATGGTTGTGTGAGTGTCTACTCAGTGCAGTGCAGTGGCTCAATCTCAATGTCGGCAGCATAGCATAGCATACCAGGCATGAACGCAGAAGCAGACACAGATGAGCACAGCGCAACGCAGCGCTCCGCCAATTGGATAAATACTGCGCGCGCACACACATCTACCTTGTATGCTGTTCCTTTTCCTTTACCCAGCAAAAACATTATCATTTCTGCTAAAATCTGAAAAGTTCATCTTGAAAATCAGAAGTAGTGCTAGTAATTGAGTAGATACAATAATGATTCAATAAGAATGAAGCCTGTCCTGGAATTTAATACCATTTTAGAGATGCATGATTTGGTGAATCTTATTTTTCTCATATTTTTAAATCACACAACTCTTAAAGAATGGTTGATCATAAAATACTATTGGAAACCAACACCAATATCTCATAATTATCATGAAATACTTATATTTCTATATTCGGATGTATTTTTGATAGCCTGTGTAATGTGCACATATCGTATGAAATTTCCGGTTTTGCATAGTAATTTCATTGGCGGCTCGTGCCCACGAAACAGGTGGAGTACTGTACAGTATAAGATACGGGCACTTGACCTGTTTCGTGGGTACGAGCCCCCACTGAGTAATTTATTGTGAAATATTTTCAATAATAGCTATTATTTCCCGGTTGAGGGAAACAATTTCTCTCCGAGCTTGAGTCATTCTCCCATCTTGCCAGAGGGTCTTCTTTGCTTGGACAGACTATAGGAGCTCTCCTCAAATCCGAATTCGGGCTACTCCATTGAATTTACACATTTCCAGATCAAGATCTTTGATCTTGAAAAACGATAATACTCTTTTTTCGAACAATGATACCTCAAACTAATTCCCGGGAGTCGACTGCTTCCAACATCCCTCCCTATACCACGTTCACCGCCCTTCCGTACTGATTTTACAACTAAAACCTCTCTCCCTAACTCCCTTCCTCCCTTCATCACTCCCAATAAAATCACTTCTGGAAGCATCCCTCAAACTCAAGAGTAATTGCACTACTTATTGCTTTAAGTATGTTTTGGACTTGAACGGCAACTTGGCAAGGCATGCATGACAGTATGAAAGTACTGTAGATTATACGCTAATCTTCTATATTTTGTTAACTTGAGAAAGGTAAGGAGCGGAGATGGTGATGTGTTTTGGAATGGGAAATGTGACTGCATTAACAGCATTGTTGTTTGTCTAGTGGCAGCAACGCCTGTCGCCCATCTATAGGCCTACATCTTCAGCCGGTAACTTCTACTGCCAAGCATGTTGTAATAATCACTTCTACATACAGCATGTAACTGAGTGCATACAAGCAACAATTCCACAAAATCAATTCAAGTTCAGTGTTTTGTCTCATCCAGTTCTCAAAAAATACAATTCAACTGTTTCTTATAGATACATTTTGTTAATGTTTCCAATCGTCTTTTGGTTTCCAGTTTTTTTTTTTAGTGTTCTGTTAGGTGTTTCAAAATTCTTATGAACAGGATAGGCTATGATTCTAGCCCATACTTATCTGGAAAGCAAGTGCAGAGAAAAATCTGGAGAAATAACGAATTTCTGCCTTGAAGCACTTTTGAAAACTTTATCAAAAAATCTATTTTTCAATTTGTCGAGCATTGTTCCGAAACACTGATAGAAACATGTTTTGTTGTCAATAGAACGCAACTTTGAAAATCGGATAGTTATTAGAAAGGCTTCAGCTGACAACTCGTATTGAGTAACCTACCGTTACTGACAGTAGCTACTGGCTACAATTCGACCATTCAGAAGAAAGTAGGCGGGGCTGTTCATTATCCCCCCAACAATCACAAATTCTGTAATTAAACCATGGAAGACTAGTGATAGAGTTTACTCCCCTCTCCTTCACCGATATAACCCGCAATTTCAAGAATAAACGTCTTAAATTTTGATAAATAATAAGTTCGAAACTAGGTTATCTTTTATCGCAAGAATTTAAAGTCGAGGATAAACACCGTATTATACAAATTTTGAATTTAGAGCGATAGGAAGTACCAAATTAATTGATTCACTAAATTTTTCAAATAATTTCTTATAAAATATTGAATAAACTTGAAAATTTTAAGCCATCATAAAAACGCTACCTCTATTATTCGTTGCTATGACGATAATATGGTAAATAGATAAGTTATTCACTACAAAGTTATTGAACGATTGAAGTGAGTTCCTAGTTTGGCTCAATGCCCAAGTCGTCCGTCTTTTTGTTTGTATGTTCGACAATAACTGTCGAACGCTTTAATTGATCAACATCAAATTCAGGAGATATATTCTTCGAACCTTTATATACAGGTCAAGTTCGTTAAACAATAAAATTGACCGACTCCGTATTAAATATATATATATATATATATATATATATATATATGGCTTTTAGCTTTTCTCTTTAGTTGAATTAGGGTAATACAGTACTTGGGATATGCATACTGCGATACTGCGTAATAGTTATTTGTTTCCCTGGACGTGGCGAGGAGCGGTTACATTAGACTTGTGATAGATAGATAGATAGATAGATAGATAGATAGATAGATAGATAGATAGATAGATAGATAGATAGATAGATAGATAGATAGATAGATAGATAGATAGATAGATAGATAGATAGATAGATAGATAGATAGATAGATAGATAGATAGATAGATAGATAGATAGATAGATAGATAGATAGATAGATAGATAGATAGATAGATAGATAGATAGATAGATAGATAGATAGATAGATAGATAGATAGATAAATGCCTTTATTTACATTTTGTAAATACTTTACAAAAGTTTAGTGGGCGAAGTTGAGGCATGTAAGCCCCTCTTCCACTTAACCCACAAGATGAGGTGATGTGAGAGATATAGTTGATATGGAATGAAAAATACCATTTTCATGTTTTTCAGTTGTTATGTAAATGATATGAATGGAAATGCTCATGATGCATAAAGTACAAAAAAAGTCTTCAAACAATGATTTGAAAAAAAGATAGCTGATGTATTTTGAAATAAATAGATGACGGTGATGACAAAGAGACGGCGGCGGCGGCGGCCTAGGCTATCGTGGGAATTTTGAAACAGGGTGCTGAGTGCTGAGTGCGGGCCAGGAGGAAGCTTTGTGGAAAAAGGTCGGGCGCATCCTTTACGAATTACTTGCGCTTAAACTTTGCCAATGCTCGACAATAGTGGAGAGCTGGATGATGCCTGTGTAAAACACAAAGACACAAAGAGGCCTTTGCTGCTGCTGCTTGTAGCCTGAGTAGAACAGAGCAGAGCGAGCGGAGGAGTCTTTGTGTGACTGGCCAAGCAAACACGCCAAGCAAGGGGGAAATCGATATGTTGGAGAAGGGTGTCTCCTACCTTTTTGAGGAGCCGCCAGAAACCCCAAACACCGCTCTCCATTCTAGTCAACTAAAAAATCAATCCAACAAACAATCAAATCAAATTGTTCCTAATTCGCAGCTGATCTCCACCAACTCAGCCCGGATAGTTATGCATTTTTTATTATATCACTATTTTCTGCATCCATTCTACACTATCATTGGTTCAGAAATAAAGCGTTCAGTCATTATTGATTCTGCATGCGTTTTTCATAGAGTTCTTGAAAATTCATTGTTTATGTTCTGTAGTCTAATGAAGAATAATTTTGTGATCTACAGTGAGTCTCCTCGTTATTTCATTTCAACATAATTTGTATCAGTCAATTTCAACTAATTCTACATCAATAACTACATCGCTAGTTATTATTACTTGTCACTGTATGGGCTACTATGATTTATTTCATCAAGACAATCATACTTTCAAGAGAGCAGCATTCTTATTTTTAGAGGACGTAATGATCTCATATCATTTTTAGAGGACGTAATGATCTCGTATAGGCCTACGTGGGAGAATCTATTGATTGCTAATCCAATTATGATTTTCAACTACATTAATAACATGAATGACATAATAATAATAATAATGGAGCGTGTAGAGAAGAGGAACTAGGAAAAGAGAACAAAAATAATGTGTTAAGAGTTGTGGAGGTGAGTGAAGTAGGGGGGGGGGAAGTGCTCACACACACGCGTGTGGTGGAAGACACCTGTAACCATGGCAACTGTTCTCCGAGTATAAAAAGCAAGTTGGAATTGTCTCATCGAGCAGAGAAGGATGTAAGTGCATTTCTTGCATTGGTTGGGGTGGAAACAGACTGCTGCTTCAGGGAATTGGTATCCTTGCGAAATCCATCTGGGGTTGTATCTTCGATATTTTGCATTTTTGACATTTCAAAACTAACACGAATGCCAAAACATACAGCTTACGCAAAAAGTTTCGTCTGTCTTTGGTACGTGATGTAACCTGCTAATAGCAGATGTGAAGCAAACCTTTGAGCAGTGAGCAACACATTATTTTTCAGGTCTATTATTTATAGGTCTATATATATAAGGTCTATTATATATATATATATATATATATAGGTCCATTATATATAATAGGTCTATTATTTATTGTTTCAATTGTTCAAGTTTTATTGTTTGCTAAGGAAATTATCTTATTATCAGTCAATAGCTAACCTTATAATTAAAAAAAATGGAATAGAATAGAATAGAATAGAATAGAATAGAATAGAATAGAATAGAATAGAATAGAATAGAATAGAATAGAATAGAATAGAATAGAATAGAATAGAATAGAATAGAATAGAATAGAATAGAATAGAATAGAATAGAATAGAATAGAATAGAATAGAATAGCAATAGAATAGAATAGAATAGCATAGAATAGAATAGAATAGAATAGAATAGAATAGAATAGAATAATAGAATAGAATAGAATAGAATAGAATAGAATAGCATAGATAGCATAGCATAGAATAGAATAGAATAGAATAGAATAGAATAGAATAGAATAGAATAGAATAGAATAGAATAGAATAGAATAGAATAGAATAGAATAGAATAGGATAGCATAGCATAGCATAGCATAGCATAGCATAGCATTGCATAGCATAGCATAGCATAGAATAGCATAGAATAGAATAGAATAGAATAGAATAGAATAGAATGCAGTGGTGTTGAGGGGGGCAAATGGCTTGAGTGGTGATTTCCCACTGGACTAGCTGCCCTCTAGACTTGCATGTCGGAGTCGGATGTCCTTCCAGCTTGCTTGTCTCTGTCCTGCCCAGTCGACCCGCTTCTACTCATAAATACTTTACTTATCAAGTGAGCTAGGGAAATCTTCCCATATCACATACTATTTGACGATATTAAACTCATATTTTCCTGTTCATTTTGGCAGTTATGAGATCAAATTTGCTAAAAATAACATTAGAGATATACACGAATAAAGGGGGATAATAGCTGAGCTGATACCATACAGTAATTCCACATGAATAAAATAAGAGGGATGAAGTTGCAAAGCATCAAATCGTTACAAATTTGTGGCTCAAATAGTATGATTTGAACTTTTGCGCTGGAAAATTTAATCAATAGAGAATATATAAATTATTCTCATACAAGATGAAAATGACCAATTATTGTTGATAACAATAAGTTTCCTATAAGTTTATAGGAATGTTGAATCACGGAAATAGATCAAGGTATCAGTTACCATAGTTCTTTCAAACCTTAAAATGCAACATGGAGCTTCTAAACTTGAATAATATCAACACTATGAGCGACAGCTTCTAGACACACTGCTGTCATGTGTGAGAGAGAGCGGAATGTAATTACTGATCAATTTACTATAGGCTAATAGATAAACGGTAGAAATGCGCTCCCTCTCATATAAGAAAATGCATTGCCGTTGCCATGAGACTGAGTGATACCTTCTGAGGTGTGAAAAAACTAATATAGTCCATAATTTACGAACACAGAATTAAAATAAATAAATAATGAAGTGTACTATAAGATGTGTATACTTGATCAACTATAGCAAATGTTGTGTTGGGCTGATTGACTGTGTAATGCTCTATGCTCTATGAGCCCACATCCTCAATCAACTCAAGTACACAACACAACAAACACCCTATTAGGCCTATTTAAACAAACACTGCTTCTAATCGGCAATCTTTTTTCTCTCTTCGCTTATTGCAATTTAGTTTGACTAATGAACTATTCATTTCTAATCTATAAATTGAACAATTCTAGAGTTACAAGTCCTCACTACTCCCACATACTAATTAAATTATCACAATAGTGATTAGGCTATAGGATTCATGAGATATTTGTTCACTATATGGATTTGTCACGATTTAACCACAACATCACACAACTATAGGGTTTCGTCCGCTTCAATCTGCGCAGTTGGGTGTTCTGGTTAAGTCACTCGGCCGGCAACCGAGGGGTACCGGGTCCGACTCCCGGTCCGGGCACAGTTTTTTTATCAGTTTCATTCAATGGATCTCGCCTGCTATTTAGTACATTGGTCAATATTTGCAGTTGCAGAAGTCCTTTGTCTATTTATATAGCAATGAATTGAGATTCTAATTAATTATTATTATTATTATCCAGCAGTTGATGAGCTGCAATATCTAATAATTCTTCCAACTGAATATAGGTTCAATTATAATAAAATGGGCTATGTTGAAAGTTTATTAATAAATTCTTTATGAACACAATTTGAAATATCACAAACAAATAACTGTAACTTGAGCTGGACCTTGCATTGAGTCATCCATCATTCATCTTAAAGCTAATCAAAGGTTATTAGAGTATTAGAATAGAAGAAATTCTTATTCCTGAACTGAAATACAAAATCTATTTAACAGTTGGTCCTTATATAAATAACATTGTAAGTTCCCGTGAATATTTGAATTAGCAAGATATTGTGGGTGTGAAGAGAGATGTCCATTTCATGAAATATCGAGGAATTTGAAGAGAACTTGTCTTGACTGAATAAATCGAAAGGTTCGATGGACATACATTTCGTTTAATAATTGATGAGAATTTTTCCATCTCGACGATATTATTCTATCAAGATATACGCCGAATGCTTGGCCATAACAGGAGTGAGATTGAGGGATAATGTGGCTAGCAGCGGACGACCTATAAATTGTTGTGTCGGTGTGAAAATAAGCAGCACAAGTATCAACAGCAGCATCTTGATTCTGGAGGCACAAAATGAATTTATACTTGTGTGATAGCTATGTAACGCCGATGCTGCCGCTGCTGGGATGAGCCAAACAGAAACAGCAGTTAATGTGTTACTGGCTCCAACTTCTGGCTTTATCGGTTCATCGAAACTGTAAAAGCTTTTCACAACGCTCATTATGAGACGCCGCTTGAATTCCTGGCCTGTGTGACTGGCAGTACAAAGCAAAGCATAGCACCTTGTGACATTTGCCCGACCAACTCGCTATCTGTTTTGGGCATTTCAAACGACATTTCTGTTTGCCAACAATTTTTATCAACAACAAACATCATCTACCCGGCTTTAACGATTACATTCCACCAAATACTGATTCTTGCTCGACTACTCGTGCTGCTACAATTGAAACTAATGTTCAAGCAACTACTTCCGATAGCAAACCATATAATATGAATTGTGAATAATATTGGAGAAGCTAATATGCCTTTATCATTTCCCATTAATTCGAATTACAATCAATCAAATCTCTTTATTCCATACATACATGAAAATGTATGCGTCTTCACCAAAATAAAAATAACTAGATATGATAATAAGAAAAAACTATATATGTAATATTATATTTTAACATTAGTCCAATTTTATTATCAAAGGGTCAACATTTACATTGAAAAACTCGTCAAAACTGTACAATTCCAACCCAATCAAGTAATTTTTTAGTAAATTCCCAACCTTTGTAATATTTAATTCATTTCTGATGCAAGCAAGCAGGCAACCAATGAATTTGATTCCCATATAGGTTGGGCTTTGCTTGTATTTTTCTTTACTATGTTCCTTAATAATAAAGGTATGAATATAAAGTTATTTCTACCCCTAGTATTGTGATCATGTACATTAGACTGCCTAGGGAATCTTTCTTCGTTATTTTTTATGTGTAATAATATAAAACATAGCACAAGTGATGAATTTATGTTGAGTAGCGAATTTTTATCGCTATTTCTGAGATTTGGGTAAGCTTTACACAATCGCCGCCATTTAACTTTTTCTTTAGAATCCGACCCTCTTCAACTTCCATTAAAAAAAAATACAAATTTATGATTCCTTATTTAGTTATAACCCTTATTGTTGAAAAAAGGCGTTTTCTAGCATATTTTTCCAATTATCTCGATAACCGTTGAAGTTACAAACTAAGAACTGGTTTCATTGAATTCCTCAGCTAGTTTTACATAGGAATTGATTATTTTAGAACCTTACTAAAGCCTCTAAAAATTATTATAAAAATTAATATATTTTGAAAAATCTCAATTCTCCGCCAGTGTTATCTCGGTAACAAAGCGTTTTTGGGGGTTGGTCCCATGAAACTTTTTTGTCTACTTGGTGTAAGGAATCAGCCTGAGAAGTATTGCACAGTCCTCCGGAAACATCCTGTATAAAGGCTATGAACAGTCATATTCCAACTTTTTAAAAAATGTCCTGCACGACTGTTTGTTATAAGTTAAGACAAATAGGAAATTATAATCTTGGATAGGAATGATAATAGGAAATGAAAGGATAATATTGACGTTATCCATGCTATATGAATTTTATGGCAATGAAATTATATTTATTTATTTAATGCTTTTGGCAAAATACCGAATTCTCCTTATTTTTCCTGTAATCTATCATTCTATGTTTAATAGTTTCCCATCACATTCCGATAATGGATAATCATTTTATTGTGAAATTTTGTAGACTTGAATATGAAAATCAGATCTACAAAATTGTAACTCCAAATATTCCCAACATCCGAAATTTTAAAAATGGTGGCCGACTGAAACTTTAAATTAAAATTTAATTTCAAGATTATGATTTTACTAAAATACGTTATGTTTGTGAAATATGGAAATTCAAAATCTGCAATTAATGATGACTGAAATCCTTACAATAAATTATTGTGATTTAGCTATTTGTAAGGATTTTCGCGATCTCACGCCAGTTAATCTAGTAACTTGTTAATAATCCAGCCAATAACAGCCAATTAATTTGGTAGACTTGATAGTAATGTTGGTTTTTTAGTGTTGGGGGAGTAACCTAGCTGGAAATCATAGCAAGTGGTTGCGAAATAGTGTAGGCCTATTAAACATAATTGAGGCATTGCTAATTGATAACATCAGTATTCATCATTGAAAAAATCTTATTCCCTGCTCTACTTTATTAGTGAATTAATAGGCTATTTTGACAACTTGAAAGCACTAAACGACACACTTTTGGAGTAATTATGGAAAATGATTATTTGTATAACAAGAGCGGTGAGTGATTATAGTTGTGTCAAGAAGAGAAGAGCCTCTTGCAAGATGGGAAATTGACTCCAGCTCGGTCAATATTGGTTCAAAAATTATCGATTTGGTCTCAATTGTAGCAAAAATTCTGATCTACATCAATAATTTTTGAAACAATATTGACCGAGCTGGAGTCAATTTCTCGTATTGCCAGAGGCTCTTCTCTTCTTGACACAACTATACCACACAAAGGAAGATGGTTTTTATCATAAGCACTTCTCTGCTAGTGCAGGAACAATACTTTTAGCTCAATGGAGCCGAACATCATAATAGGGCTATGTAAACCTTGCAACTGTAATAATAATAATATTCGTGTAACCTGGCTGGCTCAGGTCTGATGTCACAGTTTTCAGGTCGCTGCTGATCAATTTCAGGGCCTCTGACATGACTTAACGACTGTTTTTAGGCAGCCGGGACCAACGGCTTAACGTGTCCATTCGAAACACGGGAAAGTGGCCTGAGTAAAATGTCTGGTCTGACCTGGGTTTGAACCCGGGACCTTTGGGTTGCAGTACTAGTATTACTCGATTTTCTTCAGTGGTAACAGGAGTAGATTAGCTATGATCAACTTCATTATGATATTTTTATGGTATCACTGGACTTGCATTGATCTACAAAAGTGTAAAGTGGAGTAAATTGGATCGCCAAATAGCTTAGTAAGTATGTGCGAAAGATTGTGATTGATGAGAGCCTAGGTCTTTAATTACTCAATTGAGTTTTAGCTTTAAGTCTGTCCCTAAAGATTTGTTGACGACATTTAAGCAGATGATAATTTAGCTAAACAGTAATGCCTATTTATAGGACAAGCCTCATCACAGCCTCGTCACGCACGAAATGCGGTGAATAGTGCAGTGCAGTGAAGGTGGCCAAATTGAAAGTACAAAAATAGTTGGTTTAGTGGCCGAGTTGTGGAGTATTAGAGAGAGATTAATTGTCGCTGAAAAAGCACAAGAAAAGACACTAATAATTGGCCAAACAGCACACTATACACCACCTCACCCCTGCAGTCCACCAGCAAAAGCACATTATTGGATATGGCTAATTCATAGACTAAATGAATGGAGATTGAAAATAGACATAACTGTCATTCAAACCTTCATAATTCACGCGTATAATAATAATAATAATAATAATAATAATAATAATAATAATAATAATAATAATAATAATAATAATAATAATTTCTTGTCACAAAAAAGGCAATAAAATATTTCGGAAAAACGTTTTGTCACTTTCTTGTCAAAAACGCATCCAAACCTCATAGATCAGGATTCGAAGGAGACATAACACAAAATTGCACATTTAAAAATTTTTATCAATAAAATACCATAAGTAGATATTTGCTTATGTGATATCTTAAATATTGCCAGGTCTGACAAGACACTAAAATATAGTAAGCAGGTATCAAAAAATAAGTAGGCGTAATGAAGTCAGGAAATGAAATAGATTATAACTTTCGAAGTTATAATGAATTTCGATAAAATGTAAAGAGCATGTTAAAATGGAACCATCACACACAATAATGAGGAGAAAATGATGATTGAAGAAGATGTATTGGAATTGGAATACTTCATTGTCAAAAGTTAACGTAACAATAATAATAGTTACAAAACGATAATAAATAAATAAAAACAAAATATGTTGAAGGCTCCACGAAATTATTATATTGAAAACGTTAATAAAAATGTGCAATTCTTTGAGTAGTTGTGAATTTGATATTGTGTTAGTTATCCATAATAAATGAAAAGAGATTACCAGAGATTGATAATGGTGTAACAACCGAAACCGGTATCTCGATTTTCTAATAAATCAGTGGTTTGACAACATCTTGTCTTTTCATTTAAAATGTGCAATTTTCTGTCATTATATCAGTAAGAAAGCAATAAATCAAATCATCCTTAAAAAATGTTTATTTCCCCACAATCAGTTTTGAACTTTCTAGTCATAAGTGAAATCGAACAAAATAAATTAAATACATTTTAGGAGTACTTTGATTAACTATTAATTTATTGTACATTAGCAGCCCCAATACCAAAGTGAACAAAACAATGAAGCGAGAGTACTTACGAATCCATGCTTATCAGATATGTTGTTGGTTAATTTGAGCTTGTGGAAGGAGACGACCTTCTGCATCCACTGTTCGCCGGTGGAAGGTGAGTCCGGGTGGATGTACATCCTCTTGGGCATTTCAGGGTCCGCTTTGCCTGCCACCATCCACCTGCTGCAAACACAATACATCGATATTCATTTTCTTTAAATTCTCTATTACTATAGAAGAACGCATGAAATTAGTCCGATCGAGCCCCCCCCCCCTCCCGGACCAAAAGTCGTTATTAACTTATTATTCGTTACCATTAATTATTGTATTTATTAATATAATATATTTATTATTGTAATTATTGTATTAATTATTACCATTGATCAGGTGTGTTGAAAAAATATGAATGAATTTTCATCCATAATAGGCTGGTTTGGCAAGGTTGAATCATGGCTCATGAGACTACTTTCTTGCGTTCTACTACAGTCAAGTCCTCATCGAATTTGAACGATGTTCACTTGAACCCTTTTCACTCATGCATTTTTTGACTTCACACATTGAATCTCTTCACTTGAAGAGATCATAGGAATCTGAATTGAATCTATGTATTTTAATATGACTAAAACTTAGTCTTATTGTTATTAGTCAATAATTATTCATCATCAATTTATTGAATAATGATGTGACAGTTATTCTAATTCTATTATATGAAAGAGCTGACTAGTTCGTTTTCCCAATATTTTGTTGGATTGTTTAGGAACGTGTTTTTCATTATACTGTCTGTCTATTGGATTAAAAAATATGTATATGCTACTCAATTTTCCATTCCCGTTCTACTCATGTTCTCGTATTTCAACATATTAATTCATTTGAAAATAATTTAATGACGATTGTGAAAAATAATGATGAAGGTTCAGACGTATTTCTACACAACTGAGCTCTATTAAATCTGGTGTTTGTGAGAGATATTAATTTCGTATCTGATTATGATCATTTTCCTGCACCTTGCTCTTCTCGCCATGATTTGACATTTATTATTAGGCTATTTATGAACTGAAACTATAGGAAATTGAATAATTTTTATATTGAACTAGTTCTAGAGGAGGCATTCAATATGTGATGGCATAAAATTGGCTTCGACAATCAAAACCAGAAAGCATCGTTGTTCAACCAAATGATTGTCAATATTTTCAAAAGCATGTTCCAGTAGGCCTATGTGTTACACAGCGCCATTGATGAGTGCAGGCTACGGGAGAGCGGAGCAGAGGGATGGGGCAACAAGCACATTTAAAATGACTGATAATGAGGCTGAATTCAATAAATCATCGGAAATAAGTTTCATCTGAATCCAACTATTCTTATAAAGACATTTTTTAAATTTTGTTTTCAATTTGATTTTTCTTTGTAAATTTATCAACCCTGGTAGTAGGATTAAACACCTGCCAAATTATGAGACACTTTTTTTCTCAACAATAGTTTGTAAAATACCTGGTCATTGCTACAATTTTATTGATGCACTAGCCAGCAGGCTCGCTTCGCTCGTCTTCTCTGCCTAATCTGCCTGGACCCCCGACAGTATCAGTAGTGTAAATGAGTCAAACAGGCTCGCTTTGCTCGCCTGCAAAACCTCTGTCGGTGTCATTCAAATGGATTTACTTTGAAAATCACATCACTCAACAGGGTTTTTTCAGCTAATGTTTTGAATTAGTTGTTCTATTACCTCAACTCAACCTGGGTATATGATTTGAATGTATTTAGTTCAGTAGTTTCCGTAAAATAAACAAAAGTGCAGATTCCGAACATTGGGGAATCTTACCGTAGGCGTAACCTAAGAAGGGATTCGAAATTTATTGAACACAGCATTTCTAGATCTAATCTGGACCCGTTTATCATATATTTCAACATTTTTGCCAATTGGTTCTCGAAAAATCTAAGAAAAACTCCGAAAAATAGTAAAACGCTAATTTTGAGCGTAACCTTGGGAAGTTTATCGGTACATAGTTTAAAACTTGATTCAATATCTTCCAAATTAGTTAATCTATCATCTCGCTGAATCATTGAATTTACAGTTAGTATTGGTCGTATCAAGGCGAAAGAAATGCAACCCGCAATACATCTACAATTTTGAAAACTGATTACTAGCGTAATCTTGAACGGATTTTAAAAATATTTTAACACAATATTTCTAGACCTTATCTGAACCTGCCCACCAAACATCAACATTTTCTACCGATTGGTTCTCGAAAAATGAAGAAAACGCCGAAAAACTATAGAAAAACTCAAATATTTGGCGTATCCTTGGGAAGTTTTAAAAATCCGTTCTTGGTACGCGTCTAGCGGTCCAACTGAACATGCCTTCCAAATTTGATTTTTAGTTCTGCTGATGAGTGAGTGAGTGCCATTTCGCTTTTATACATAGAGATAAAATACCCGGTCATTGCTACAATTTTATTGATGCATTATACCCTAGAGATTTCCATTTCCATTCATAAACAGCTATAGAATTTTGATATTGCAATTGAACAGTGTACACCAAACATCTTTCTGATAGTGTGATCGTGATCATAATAAAATTAGATGTTGATGTGTTTGAAAATCGTCAAATAGTTTGAAGATGTTTCGAAAAAACGGACATAGATACCTCTTTACATGGCAGATATTTGATACGCAGTAGTGATACAATCGTACAGGAGAGAGCTTATTCGAAATGCCGAAAATCGGGGAGAAAATTATTGGCTCTCTGAAACTTATTAATTCAACTTAAAAATCCCTAATACCTTACTCAAATTGTAATTCTTTCAAATTCATCGCTATGGGTGTTTCAAGAGGAATGTGCAATACTTCTCAGGCTGATTCCTTACACCAACTAGACAAAAAAGTTTCATGGGACCAACCCCCAAAAACGCTTTGTTACCGAGATAACACTGGCGGACGATTGAGATTTTTCAAAATATATTAATTTTTATAATAATTTTTAGAGGCTTCAGTAAGGTTCTAAAATAATCAATTCCTATGTAAAATTATCTGAGGAATTCAATGAGAATTTCAATGAGAAATTCAATTCAGAACAGTCTGAAGTCTGTAACTTCAACGGTTATCGAGATAATTGGAAAAATATGCTAAAAAACGCCATTTTTCAACAATAAGGGTTATAACTGTTCAGAGAATCATAAAATTGTATATTTTATTAATGGAGGTTGAAGAGAGTCGGATTCTAAAGAAAAAGTTACGTGGCGGCAATTGCGTAAATCTTACCCAAATCTCAGAAATCTCAGAAGTTACAAACTTGGAACTGGTTTCATTGAAATCTTCAGCTAATTTTACATGAGAATTGGTTATATTAGAACCTCACTAAAGCCTCTAAAAATTAATCTTTTTTGAAAAATCTCATTCATTCCGCCATTGTTATCTCAGTAACTAAAGCGATTTTGGAGAATGGTCTCATTTAGATGTCTACTTGCGTTAGACGCCCACTAAGAAAGATTTTTAATTCCTCCAAGAAACATTTGAGTTTTCTAGATTTTCGTTTAATTTTTTCGAGAACCAATCCGTAGAAAATTTTGATATTTGGGGGGCAGGTTCAGATAAGGTCTAGAAATGTTGTGTTAAAATGTTTTGGAAATCCGTTCAAGAGAACGCCAGTAATCACTTTTCAAAATTTTAAATGTATTGCAGGTTGCATATCTTCCTCCTTGATACGACTTATCCTTACTGTAAATTCAATGGTTTAGCGAGGTTAAAGATAAACTAATTTGGAAGATATTGAAACAAGTTTCAATCTATGTCGGATATAGATAAGATAAGATAATATGTATAAGATATATCCAACACACTTTTATCCTACAAATTTAGATTATTGAAACAATCAGTGATATTAGATTAGCGCATTAGCCTATAATCTATCATATATTAAAGAAATCATTCACTTTATTCGTTCACAAGAATCCGTTAGATATACATCCAAGGTTACGCTCAATTTTAGCATTTTACTATTTTTCGGAATTTTCAGAGTTTTTCTTAGATTCTTCGAGAACAAATAGGCCAAAAATGTTGAAATTTGGTAGACAGGTCCAGATTAGGTCTAGAAATGCTGTGTTCAATATATTTCGAAACCCTTCGGAGGTTACGCCAGTAATAAGGTTTTCCAATGTTTGGAATCTGCACTATTGTTTATTTCACGGAACTTAATACGTTCAAATAAGGTAATAGAACGATTACTGGAAAGAATCCTGTTGAGTGTAATAATGCCGGCCGGGTTGGCCGACTGGTCTGGGGCGTTACAACTTTCAGTCCGCTAGCGCTACCCGGTCGTGGGTTCGAATCCCATAAGAGGCATGGTCGTTTATACACCTCATAAATCATCCTCGCACACTCCATTACCCATGCACAAGTAAATTTGAATACTCATGTGGGCATCATCCGCAGCAAAAAAAAAATGATCAAAGTAAATCCTTTCGAAAGGAAATCGCAGGCGAGCGAAGCGAACCTGTTTGTCTCAGCTGACATAGATAGAGGTTTTCCAGGCGAGCGAAGCGAGGCTTTTTTACTCACCAACACTGCTGATACTGTCGTGGGTCCAGGGGACGGAGCCCCCTTTGTTAGGCGGAGAAGGCGAGCGAAGCGAACCTGCCGGCCAGTATTTAATATTGTAAATAACTATCAGAACATGCTCAGTTTTAGACTATTTTCCGAATCAAGTTGGATCGTTTTAGAGACATCACGACTTCTAAAATACACAGATGTTTTTATGACAATATTATATTTTTTAATTTCTCTCGAAGAAGTACCCACGGCCCGGACATCCCTAAACCTAGAAGGGTATCAACAAACTCTTTTATAAGTCCCAACTATGTCACCCCTTGTACCACCGGCGGCAAACCTTCCATTTTCGGGCTTGCTTCACTCACCCCTTCTCCAATCTGATTTGAAATTTTCAAATACAATACAGACAGTGGCGTAACAGCCGGGCCCGCAGGGCCCGCAATGCGGGGGAGCCAGGGGAGCCCGCGAGCCAGTGAGCTGGAAATGACACTGTATATGAAGAAGACATAGATTGTCTCCATCTAAGTTTTAGAAGGACTCTACAATAATTATTAGAAATATTAAAAAAGGAAACAGTGAAATAAGTTAGTGAACTTTTATCGATTGAGTATTACTCCACTGGCGGCTCGCGCCAACCAAACAGGTGAAGTGTTTGTATCTTTTACTGTACAGCACTTCACCTCTTTCGTGATCACGAGCCGCTAGTGGAATTACTCTATTGCCTGCAATGTCCCAGATGTATGCATAGCCTACATTTTGTTTTAAAATATACCAGTAACGGAAGCTCTGCTGAAAAGTCATTCTCAAAATTGAAATTGAACAAGGTCCAAGTGTCCGTCGAATTGAACAACCTTCCAAGTGTCATGTCATAAAAATACTTAGTGGGCTCAGCTTATTTCGTATTGAAAGTAAAGTGGCTACAGAAATTGATTTGAAACAGACCATTCAAGCATAAGATTCTTTCAACTCAAAAAGATCTTTAAAATTCAAGTAAAGACATTCATGTCATTTTTCTTTTCTACATTCCTTTGTTCTACAGTAGTTTTGTCGTACAGTAATATTATTTTTCTTAATAGAATATTTTCATGCTCTACTGAATGTTAGTCATGCTGCCTAAAGATTCGTAGTAAACCAATGTCATTTATTTGTAATGTAGGTCAACAATTGAAATTCAATTTATGCAAAGATCAAACTTACAAAAATTCAATATTACAGTGAATGGTAACTGTACGAAAACCTTCAAATGAAATCTGCTTTTGGTGAACAAATTTAATTTTGAAATCAACTACGGTACTGTTTACAGCAGCGGATTTATAACCGGGCAGCTCAATCCACGCGGCTCTAGCTGCTGCTTGGGAATCGTACATTTAAATTTAATTCTATTGGTGGCTGACAACTTCCTCACACTGTGTCGACCAATCACAAGCCAGTACAAGTCCACGCCCACAACGCCCTCTCATTGGCTGATGCCATTACGTCATCATGGCCTAGCATAGGCGGAGCTTGAAGGCGTGTCTAATAGGAGTCGAAGCGAATCACCCTATTGCTACTGCCATCTGCTGGCTGAATTTGGAACTAACTTATTTGGAATGTTTTCTCAAGAAAGTTGAGGAGGGCGGTGAAAATAGCTACAATCTTCAATTTGCTTGTTATTAAGTTTCCAATTTTTGTTAGGACAAGCATATTTTCAGTGAAACTCAAGAATTATTATGATTCCCGGTATTTTTCCTGTGAAGAATTTATAATTTTCTCCCTTATGTGCTTTCAAGCAAATAAATTGAAATAAATCAATTAATAATAAATTAGAAAATGAATAATCAATAAGTCGCTAAAACTATTTCTGTTTACTAATACAGTACCTAGTATAGTATTTACGTTCCCAACTTATCCCCAACAGAAATATCCAAACATCATTTTCAAGTGCTCTCAAGGATAAAGTACGGTAAAATGTTACAGCTCAATGTAGGTAGCCTACAATTATTTCTTATTCATTTCTGTTACGCTTTTGCTTAGCACATATTACATGTCTGAATACATGAGAGAATATAAAACAATACATTAGAATAAGAGAGTCCCGATAATCCTTTTCCGCCATACAACAAGCAACATTGAGATTACAAATGAGTAAACTGTAAAAATGGGAGGCTGCTCGAATCATGTTTGGCTTACAATATGTTGGATTGCATCCTTCTGAAAATGGGTGGGGGGGGGGGGGTGCTGGGGTTGGTGCGCCTGCAGAAATCTCGCACAGGGCGCCAAACGCTTTAATGTTTAGAATGCAATTAATAAAATTTTGTTTGATAGCGAATCTTAAAAAAATAGAATTGTACTTGTATACTGATTTCTCGACTGTTAATAATGTGTGGAAGTTGTTTGTGACGCAGATTGAAGTAAGAGAGGAGAGTAAGTGGATGTTTTATGCAGTTATAAAAGCTCTTGTCAGGTATGGTGGACAAGTGTGGGGTTACAATAATTTCGAAGATGTAGAACTATTCCATAGATCCTTTATCAAGAAATTGTTCTCTCTTCCGCAATCAACACCCAATCACATTATCTATCTGGAGACGAATACGTGCAACCTACGTCACTACTTGTACGAGCTTCATTACAGCTATATCCTGAAAATATTTTCGCTGCAGCCGAATAGATTGCCAAGGAAACTTGCGCAAAAAATGATTGAAAAGAAGGTAGGGTGGTACAGGATTTGGAAGGTGCAGGCAGAAATATGTGGGATAGAATTGCCGGAATGGGAGGAAGGCGTGCAGGATGTATGGAGACAGAGATTGAAGAGTATTAATGAATATATGATGGAGGAATGTAAAGAGAAGTGGATTGCACGTGCTAGACAATCCACATTACATCAGCATTACTCTCGTTTGATTCCACTGGCCGATCTCAATAATTATTTGGAAACAAATTTCACCCGAAAAGAAAAATCTATCATATTTAGATCGAGAGGAGGACTATGGTATTTGAACAAGAGTGTAGGATAGGAGGGAACCCAAACTATATGCACGCTATGCAACATGAGGGAAGAAGAAGATATACAGCATTTTATAGGGAGGTGTCCCATATTGGGGGAGATGAGAAGGGCAAATTTGGGTGATACATATTTAACAGAGGATAGGAAAGTGGATTTATTGAATGGTAGTGATTGGAGGGCGCTGATAGATTATATTAAAACTGCATGGGAATATATAAAATGTTTAATAGGAGAGTATAACACATGATCGCTTCCGATTCCTGATATTGTTCTCGTAAAATTTTTCTTTACTTTTCTTCTATTTTGTGAAAATTAATAATAACCAAATAACTCAATTTGGCAGACGACCAATTGGTCATGTCAAAAATATATATTATGTAAAATCTATTTATTGTGAATTTCTGAATATTTATGTAGTTCAATAAAATATACTTCTATTCTATTCCAGATTAGTTGTGAACATGTGACCGCGTGTAGTGGAGTGTGCATTTCAACTCAACGCCATTTGCTTTTCCTTGTAGGCTATGTAATTGCTAACGTGTTTCAATGTCTTGTGGGCCAACCCCACAGAGATCATACTACTGCGCGATGACCTCAGCAATTTTCTTTTTTCGCATTCCAGGGAATAAAATCCATATATTAGTTATTTTCTCCAATATTACTACAAATCGGTATCAATGTTAAGTGTACCAATAGAGTTTCTAAGGCTGAGGCCGAACTGCCGGTGGGTAGAGCCTGGAGGGTGGAGGGTAGTTGGTAAATCTATAGAACATACACACCATCCACAGTAATATATCGTATGAATGGTATGTGTTCAGCCGCCATCTTGAAATTCTTAAATATGGACAACATAACCTCAAAAAACAGAATGACGTAATACCATTCATACGATGTATTACTGTGGATGGTGTGTATGTTCTGTAGATCTACACACCTTCCACCCTCCAGGCTCTACCCACCGGCAGTGCGGCCTCAGCCTTAAAGATTGGAAAAATTAAAATTTTCTGAAAAAGTCAAATTTCCGCTATTGTTACCTCGGTAACAAAGTGTTTTTGGGGGTATGTCCCATTGAACTTTTTTCTCCAAATGATGTAAGGAATCAGCCTGAGGAATTCCACATTCCTCCTGAAAAATGTTGTATAATGAGATATTTGCTATTCCCATTGCAAAAATTGTATGACACCGCAACTTCAAACACTGTACTTGTATCAGAAACTGATTCTTTTTAATCAAAGCTGAATAAATATATCCTTAACTTTCTATCGAATAGGAAGTATGGCAAATACCTGATAAAAGGTGATTCTATTTTCTATACGCTAGAGCTTGGAAATTGGTGACACATGAGAGTAATCTGTCTTATCTATTGCATAGCCACCCCTATTTTTTATAAGTGAAGCTGCCTGCATCTATGTCCTTTGCTTTCTCTCTTCTTGCTCTTCAACATCAGGAGGCATCGTTATCGTCTTTACATTCCCCTTTCTCAAACAGCCTTCAAATTCACCCCTATTTAGCAGAGCAGAGTAGGGTGTATTCTTTCAACTGCACTCTTGCTCCCTACACCCCTCACATATCAAACATACTTGCTATAACTTTTTATTCTCCCTGCTTAGTCTTTGAATCCATTTTGTCTGCCTTCTTATTACTAATCAGAAACGATTTTCATGTTAGTCTCATGATAGTAGTGCACGGGGTCGGCAGTCGCGCTCAGCCAATTTGAGCATATTTTAATCACTTTTGTTCCAAATCACGTCCCCGTCCGACGTTGTTTCTATAAAAATTACGACCAGTAAAACTTCCCCTTTCTTTTCCAAAAATAGCACTTCCATCTCAATTTGTAGCGAATTTTAGTTATCGTTTTCTCTTATTTTGTACCTGAACTGAAAGATTTTCTGTGAATTTTCGAAATTTTTTCTTCAGCATTAACAAAATATATTAGTTTATCAGTGATTTTCTACTCATCATTCAAATTTGATAAATTTGATTTTTCAAGTTGTAACAGTGAAATTTCATCCGTTCAAATTACATATTTCTTGGAGAGTTATATCGAAAGAGTATTTTTTTACTTTTAGTTAGGCCTATAGCTACTGTTCTTGGGTGATTTATAATGATTTCAGTTCCAATTTCATATTTATTTTCAATTTGACAATGAATGAAGGAGATTAGTTCCTTCTTTATAAGCTTCAATTTTATTTTCTTTGTCTCATAATAATTGCTATACTTATTTTACTCATAATATATGGAACTCGCTCCTCAATCACAGGCAATATGCCCTTATGAGGAGCCTCCTTCTAAATCAATCTATAAATATAAAAGTGAAATGGCACTCATTCATTCACTCATCAGCAGAGCAAAAAATCATCCACAAGAATCTGAGAAAGAAAAATCTTTTTCTTGTTTTTTAGCACTGAATGTCAGAAATGTTGAAATTTGGTAGACAGGTCCAGATTAGGTTATAGAAATGTTGTGGTCAAATTTTTTCAATCTTTTAGAGAATAGGCTACGTGAGTACACAGGTTTTCCAATGTTCTCTTATTAGAACTTATTTCCACATTTCCACAGATACGACTGAACTAAATGCATCCAAATCACATATTATAATACCCAGGTAAAGTTGAGGTTATACATATAATAACTTGATATAATAATTCAAGGAAATTCAAGTCATCCAAAAATTAGCCAAAAGACCCTGTTGACTAATATGATTAACGAAGCAAAGCTGTTTGAATGGAATTTGCAAGCAAGTGTCCTTTTAAGACACTGCCGGAGGTCCAAAGCGGATAAGGAATTGAGTACCAGTATCTTTTTGTCAATATTTCAATTCACGTATTTGAATACGGTAGCTCTCGGTAATTTGGATAGTCTAAAGTTTAAATAGTTTAATATATTCATAACTTAGTAAAAATATGATGATAACTTTCACTTCTACAACAGTACTCACAATATTTTTACTTGTCAAATGCGTTTTGTGGCACTGACTGATATGTTATATAAGTTATAAGTTAATTATCATCAACACTTCAAGTAGGATGAAGACAAAAGAAGAAGTTTAATATACGGTATGTTATGTTGATTTTTAAAGTAGCCTACACTTAAAGATAGCTTGGTACTGGTGGTCTATAGCAATAGCCTACTGGTATGATACTGATAACTACACTGGTGGTCGTTGATAAAGTCGTGTATGCAATGGTTGTATTAGGCCTATAAAGCACTTGTGAGCATTTAGAGCATTTGCTACGCTCGCTGCTCGTGACTCTAACTTAAATCTCACTCATGCTTTAAAGGCTCTCATCAAACACATGTTGCATAAACTACTATTCAATAATATATTAAAATTGAATTTTAAATTCAAAGAAAGTCGAAAAAGTATTTCTCTCGGAAACTATTTTCTTCAATTTTTACCGAATTCAACAATTATGATGTATGAATTAGGACCGCCTAGATGAGATGAAAAGAATGAGCTATGAATTGTTGAGATCCGATGACTTAAAAATATATTAGAGGTATACGGTTAGAGGTAGATAGATAAAATACGTATCTTCAGTCCGTCCCCGAGTGAAATATATTGAATTAATACAGTAGTCCTAATGTTTTATCGATGCGTTGCCCCCTAGCAGCCCGAGGTGTAGTCTACGTTACGCTACTGTGGAAATCCAATGAATTATCTACCGCTCAATATATTATAATGTCACACTAATCTAATGGGGAAAAGTGACGCTTTGAGCCCGATTACTCGACACTCCAAACACGTTTTTGAAAATTTAAGACTTTCCTTCTTTTATTTTTATTTAGAGTCATAATGCAACATATTTTCAGTTACACTCATTTGATTGGTAAGATTTCAATCGGTAAAACTAGTTGAATAATAATAATAATAATAATAATAATAATAATAATAATAATAATAATAATAATAATAATAATAATAATAATAATAATAATAATAATAATAATAATAATAATAATAATAATAATAATAATAATAATAATAATAATAATAATAATAATAAATGCGATAAATGTGTACTAACCATCACTGTATAGACTTGTTCTAATCTAAGAATTGACATGATAAAGTTATTCTCATATAAAAACAAAAAAGTGTTGTTAATAAAATACTGTAACTTTTTCACCGCCTGTTTGAATGAAATGACTGATTCTATTATTCCGATTGCTATTGGCAGCCAATTAAAAATGGAAAGTCTTCAGTTGGACAGAAGCGGAGTTTTTCTGCGTATTTCTAAGCATTTTTCGAGAATAGGCTAAATTGGCAGATAAATTTTTAAAACGGAAGATAGGTTCAGACTAGGACTAAATAGCCTGTGTTCGGTTCAAACAGTTTTGAAATCCTGCTGATATTATTTATCAAATTTTTTCATTGATTCCTTTACATATTTCATGCATTTTTATAGATTTCTCAGATTCAACTAAACTAAACACGTTAATATACACAGGTTGAGCTGAGGTATTATTATAAGTAAGAATTAATCATAAGAACTTTTAATCATCCAAAAATCAAGCGAGATATAGATGTTTACATACTTATGCGTTTTTAAGACTTCTAAGAAACTGCTTCACTAAAAATTCTCAATTTTTTTTCGATGGTTCAAATGAGGTATCAGTAGAGCTGATTGAAAGGGTTCTCAAATCTTCCGATAATTAGACGTGATACAGATTTTTCAAAGGCCGTTTTTTTCAATTTTATCATGCGTTTTTGCAGATTTCTTAAAAACTGAACTGAAAAAGGACTGTTTTGAACTTTGGTAATCCAATTTTTGGAAGGTTATATCCATGATTACATGATTACAAGAGTTAACATTCTACTATAGGAGCAGTTGCAAGCAAATTCTACAGTTTATATGGATAAGCTATCAGAATCAGATGATAAATATCACACTAGTGAATCAGATTTAGCAAACAATTGGACTTATGAATTACGTTTATCGTGCAATAGTTGCATGCAAGAGGTGAGTGAGTGAGTAAGTGTGCGTGCGAGCGTGCGTGCGTGCGGGTGGGCCTCTGGTGGATAGTGGGTGTACCTGTTATGGAACTTGTACCGGCAGTCGTCAGCTGCAACGATGTCCATAAGCAGGATGTATTTGGCCTTTTTGTCAAGCCCCATTACCCGGACTTTGTAGGCGGGGAACATGCGCCTAAGAACAAAACAAACAAGAACCAAACTAAAATGAGGTGAAACGCTACTAGAATAAGGTGACATCAAATGTTAACTACCTGTTATGAAACTTGTATCTGTAGTCATCGGATGCTACAATGTCCAACAGAAGAATGTATTTCGCTTTTGCATCCAAACCAGATACGCGAAACTTCATCTGGGGAAACATTTGCCTGTGGAAAAGAAACACTTGACTACTCATCGCATTCATCTAATAACTTAGCCTACAATCACATTAGTCCTAACCTAGTTAACCTCGTCCTATCCTAAAACTCACACTACTTTCAATATCGAATATTACCTACTTTCTTCAATATTAAATAGCCTTCACGAAGAAAGGTTTCATAACAATTTAGATTCTTCAGAATTGGGTTATCTTCTACTTCCATCCATTGAAAATACAAATTTATGATTTCATATCCAGTTATAACGCTCAATTGTTAAAAATTGTGTTTTCTAGCATATTTTGCCAAGTACCTCATTAACAGTTAAAGTTACAAACTTTAAACTGGTTTCATTGAATTTGTCAGCTAATTTTACATTGGAATTGGCGATTTCCAACCCTGAACAAAGCCTCTGAAAAATTAGAAAAATAAAATATTTTTGAAAAATGTCAATTTTCCGCCATTGTTATCTCAGTAACAAAGCATTTTTGGGTGTATGACCAATAGAACTTTTTGCTCTACTCGGAGTAAGGAATCAGCCTGAGAAGTATTGCATTTTCCTCCTGAAACGCTCTGTATTTTTTTTTAACACGACTACTAGTTTTATAATTACTGTAGTTTATAATGGTCTGTCCGGCCGGGAGGGAATTTTGGCGGGGTGGGGGTCGTCTTCGGCTCGGTCAGTGTTGGTTCGGGGACTGTGAGTTCTGATTGAGAATAGCTTTTGGGCCGGGTTGGAGCCGTTTTCCCGTCTTCTTTACTTGTACGAGCTGTATAGTGAAGTGAATATGAATCTGGCAACCAGCTGTTAGGCCTAGGCCCTTCATGGGCTGCTGAACCATTGAGACAGACTAGTTTTATAACACTTATGTAGTTTCGAAGTGAAATGAAGTTTATTTACACTCGAAAATGCCTCTCATGTCGGCAATAATAGAAACAGTTGTGTTTGAATTGAAACATTGAAAAGAGTGCTGTGATTTGTTATTTCATTCATTAAATAAATACAGTGTTTCAGGAGAGATGAGACACTCCCAGGCTGGTTCCTTGCACTAGGTAGAAAAATATTCATTTAAGATGTAAAATTAGCTGACATATTCAATGAAACAGTAATCAAGATAATTGGGAAAATATGCTATAAACACAATTCCTCAAAAATTAGGGGTTATAAGTAGAATATGAAATAATAAACTAATAAAAGTTGTAGAAAAGCAGATTTTGAAGAAGATAGATGGCGAAGATTGTGTGAAACTCACCCAAATCTCAGAGATCGCAATTAAAAGGAGATTGAACGTATAAAATCGATTTTCAACATTTGCTATGATTTGTCTCCTTTTGATCGCGATTTCTGTGAATTGTGTGAATTTTACAAATCACTGCAATTGAACATAATATATTTCCTACAATTTATAATCATCAGCTGCTAGTATTTCTAGTTTCTTGAACAAATCATTCAAATTTCTCAGCAATTCAATATTATCTCAGAATATATTTCTCAGAAGTATAAATTCAACAGGTTTTTTATTATAAAATTTCTTTATTTGACTGGTCAACTCAATACTATGAAACAGTTTTTGACCAGCTCATGAAAAAATCAATTCATAATTTCCCACCTAATATTCCCATAATTTGATGAAAATGTGTAATTGAGTTTTCAGTACAACTGTATTAATTAATGGCTTTGTCATCATCTGTTTCAATAATTATTATCTACTTAGCTCAGTTCGTCCGGATTTATCATCCGGTTGAAATTTACCAGGAGTCTCTTCAACCGTAAATCGCTAATTCGATTCAATATGATTACTTGGAAGTGTAGAATGTTGAAAAAGTGAAATGTGACGTTGAATCGCATAGTTGTTAGTTGGTATGAGGAATTTGTTAGTGAAGTATTTTGTCAGTTGGAACACACCCTAGCTTAAATTGACCTGAGTCTTAGTTGGGCCCGAATTGATGAAATGAGTCATGGCCTCTACCCTAATAACAATAGACTGTATTATAATAGTGGTTTTATTGAGGGAACGGAACCCTCACCTTAAAATCGTGTCAGCCTATCTTGTTGGTGTGATCAGTGTTCAATGACAGTGTTCTATGTTCATCATCATAGTGATGCAGCCGTCACTCGGTCGGCCTGTCTTAACAGACCAGTAATTATTGTCTTCTGAAAATAAATTTTATTGCTCTCATGTCAGCTTAGACCAGCATAACCATATAAATCATTGAACCACGAATTTTTAGTTAACAATGAAATTGTTTAAAAATGTCTACAAATTATAATTATTCTCCAATAGTTAAAACTCATTTCTTACAAAAATAGACTGATTCAGAGACATAAAAATAGGCCTATTCAACAAATGTTCACTCGAAAATAAAATTACAGCCAATTATACCCAATAAATCCATGTCTCAAAAACTAAGATCAATTGCGTCAAAAATGAAAAATATTACACAGGTGCCGCATGCGAATGATTGAATAATATAATTTTTCTTATTGGTTCATGTCTTATTTGCTTATAGTAATAATAGCCTATGAAAAGTATTAAAATAGGTGTGAAATTTATTACAGTATAATACAATCGATATGACCACGAGAAAATTACTTGTTCTTCATATAATTTAGAAGAAGTCGCTTTCTTGAGAGAATCGTTGATGAGACCAGAGATGGTCGACTACATCATAATGATAATGATGGGCCACTTTTTTGAGATGGTACTAAAAAAAATTCAAATTTGATAATTTTCCATTCCTTACAATTTATTACTTAACCAGTAGAGTATAGATCTCTTAATTAGAATAGAAGGATTATTGGAGAAGATATATAAGATTACAATCTTTTCCATTTTAGTACACGAGATCATTCAGGCCAAAAATTTTTTTTTTCGATTTTGTAGAGAGAAATCAGCTAAAAGGGCGGTTAGCTAGGGGTGTTTTCCAATACACTACACGACTTGTCCTCAAGTTTAAGCATAAAGAGCTGTAATTGGCTCTTGCGGCCAACTGTCGAGTCGTGTCGTCTGTCGTTTATTGGAAAACACCCCTTGAGGAAGCTCATAGAAATTCCTCCTCATCACTAGGCCTATGCATAACAACTAAAATATTTTTCTTTTTCGGACGTGAATACTGATAAAAAATTTTGTTTCTCTGAACGAAACGAACATTTCAAAGTTTCCTATTCAACAAATTTCAGACGATGATCATTATTACATCGTAGACCCATAGACCGAGCTCAAATAAGTTTTTAGGAATCAATGCATCAATTAAATTGATACTGAATTTAAAGCAACCTGGATCCTGGCGGACGGATTTAGTGATTTTCTTTATGATTGAGTTGAATGAATAATTTATTTTCAGTTTCAATCTAGAAGAGGATTCCTATCTAATAAGGACATTACCAAAATCTTCAATCCTCATTCATTTCAGGTCCATGGACAGCTAGTAAGTGAATATTCTCAATTTGTGATACCCACAGTTGATAATTTGGCAAAATACAATCATATGAGACATGCTTTGATTCGACTTTTTGTGTACTGATGTTGCTAACATCAATCTTAATGAGCACGATGCACAAGGAATTTATTAAGATTGAAGCTTAAATGGGGCGAGGGCGAGTGCGACCTCTAACTAATTGGAGATGAATTTGATGGGTGAAGCTGGTTGATTGGTTATTAGTGTGTTGCTAATTAATTTGGAGAAGGGCAGCAGAGCTGGACAGATTTCTGTCGTAGTAATCCTTTTTTAGGGTCGTCGATTGTGGTGGGGTGGACATAACTTACACTCATCCTATTGTAACTATTAAATATGGCCGCCGCCATGAGCAGCTGCAGTATGAAGGGGGAGGAGGAGGGCGGCAGCTGTGAATACGCGTGCGAAAGTGCAGTGCATTGCACAGCCACCCTACATTCACGTCTAGCAGCCATTTTGGCGTGTACTCACTCCTCTCATCTTCTTGTGAGGTAACTGGATTGGCCTCTCCAATCCTCTCCACCCGTCCCCTCACCTGCGGCATCTTATTTTCAAATTATGCTTACATTTATGTAATAGGCTCTCGTAGTTTGTTCGAGTGGGGTCCTGTCTGATACAGAAATTTATAGCAGCTCACACAAAACTCCACCTAACCATCATCACACGATGTTTCCAAGTTGTGATCGTATTTTACTAAAATGCCTACATCTTTTTTATTCATATTTCATGAACAGGTTTCATTGTAGCGTTTTCATGTACATACTGTTCTGAAAAATATTTCTAGTTTCATTAAAATTATAAAAGAGCCAAAGAGCCCTTATGACACCAAAAGAGCTCATACCTTTTGTTAAAAAAAACACATACACTATAGGATAGGCATTATCATGAATGACGCCTCTATTTGACCAACCATAGATGTAATAGATGTAATGAATATCTATCTATCTATCTGCAAAAATGTTACAAGGTTACAAAGAGTTTAAAAATTAATCGATGATTTAACTCGAATCGAAGAGTAGAGTTTGGATTCCATAATGTTGGAATGGCTACTTTAAACAGACGAAGCTTGATTAACCTCTAACCAATTCACGGGACTAGACAAGTTTCTATTGGTTGAAACCAGATTGTCACAACTAGGCTACAATATGAATCAATTAAACTGGAGAGCTGACTGAACCTTTCCAGTGATCACAAAACTCAATAGCAGTTGAGGGTGAAGAATCGAGTGGTGAAGCGTGAACAAGACTTATACTTTGTCATTTGCAGCATTCATGGAACCGGAAATGATAGGCCTAAGTCTCAGTCACCAGTGGTGCAGTAGCCGGTAGGATAGATTCATCATAGCCTAAATATTTGCGAAACATCTGCAAAGTGACAATTTGATTCCATGCATGAACAAAAGTAGAGTTTTCGGGTTAATAATTCAAGTTATCAAACATCTATTGTTTCGTCATAGTCTTACAAATAAATTAACATTCATATTAGATCAATGAATATTACAAGTCCACTATCTGAATGATGCCATTATTGAAACTGTCATAGCGCCTCTCCATATTTTATTTAAGATCTAGATAGGGCTACTATATCTATGCAATGTTTTTCTTCAATTGATATCTTTATAGAAAATGTTTGAGAAACAATCAATTGCCCTTTGACTTGAGTAGGCTACTCAAAAAAGTGCAATAACTTATTCACACATATTTTTTAGAATAAACAAAGCTTTGTGCTGATGGCAACACCAAAATTAATGATATTAATGATGGAATAAGAAAAATTTACTGTAATCATTATAGAAGCTTCCACTAATATTCAGTTGAAAATTTATTCTGGAATATTGTATTGGTGAGGATACCCTTACGAGTAGGTTCCACCTGTACTATCTCTGTTGAATTATAGATATACTGGTAACATATCAAAGAACAGTTTCAAGTGTACGCGAGTGATTATTATTCAGTGTAAGCTTTAATAATAATTTCAAACGTGTAAACTAGTTAGCCCCATTGCACTCGCGTGCAAACTTTCATTTATTATGAAAGTTATGGCTTATAGCTTGAATAACTTACAATGAGATTTTGTAGTGAAATGAACGTTAGCTGCTGCAAATAGTCAAAACCACGATTTAGTAAAAATATTTAGGAACCACATAATAGGCTATTTAATATTGGTGTATATACAAAATGAACATGAATGATTCAATATTTTGTGAGTATATTGAAGTATATTTTAATTTCTAATGCCAATTTGCTGTTATTGAGACTATCCTCAACAGCCAACAAATCGATGAAAACCAACTTGTATTGATTGATCTATCTACTATTGATCAAGTCGACTCGACTGCTACACTGCATCGCGTATTCAACCCTTTACAGGGAAAAACAATAGATCTATTCTATCAAATTTCAAAAAACTTACAGTATATAATCAGAATCATCTTTATTGTGATCATAATCTTTAATTTTCTATATGATATTCGGCCAAATAAATCTACTTTGATATATTATGTTTTCATTTTTCAACTATTTTTACACTTGAATAGTTTTAAACGTTAAAAACGAGAAATTTCTTTCATTAATTGGAACAATTTTGCTTGGAGATAGATTCTCATGGATAACAGGTAAAATAGATGTAGAAAGGTAATTGAGAAGTGTTCTGATTTGAGTCAATCGATGGTTTTATCTTTAAAATACGGATTTGATGCCTTCAAAGGGCTCTAACCCTGCTAGAGGCTTAGCTTAGGCTATTTAGCTGCTAAATAGTTTAAGTAGGAGCTCGCAGAGCATTAGCCTATTAGATATTTTAATGAGAAATTCATTGTTGCTATTTCACTCGACCACCTGGTTACAGTTCAGTTACTGGTTCATTTTTCTTTTGGACGTTGCATGTATACAAATTATTGTTGTATTATGACTAGAAAGCTTGTGAATTTCTGGTGTTATAATAATTTTCTGGGATGTCTAGATGATATTCAGAAGGTTTCTAGCAGACTGGGCACTACTAAAGGAAAAATAACTTTACAATATCTATTGTATAGTTCAACCTCACTTTTATAGTGGCTTGTAACCAACAACAATGCATTACCAATTAAACTCATTTCAATATAACCTTTAACTATATCAGGCGTTATGACTAACGAAATGAACCCACAATTCTGCATAAAATATAAAAAATTCCTTAAACATGGCCACTACTGGTGCTTTTACCTCAGGCCCAATTATACCGCGAATGAGAAACGAAAAGACTATAGTCGGCGCAATCTAAGTTGACGAAAACCCCCTCCACCCGAGAAATAGCTACGTTGTCGTATTGCGTGAAATTGAAACTTCTAACGCAAACACATTCAACTGAATGTTAAAAGTGACAGCGTAGCTTCGGAAAAATCACGCGGTGTTGTGAAACTCACTATTTCTATGATAAACCAGCTGTTCGCAGCTCGAATATCCAAGTCGATTAGCTTCAATAACTCCAATCTTTAACATACAATGATTCATGCATATACAGCTCTCCTTACTTTGAAACTCTTGAGAAGCCAAATTACGATCTTCCGACTATTTTCGACATTTAGGAAAATAATTTCAATTGTTTTTGAACAACTTTCTCGCTTTCACCACCCACTTATCTTCTCAAACAAAAACGTTTCTAGATCATCGAAAATTTCATGTTTTCTGTTCGAGTGGAGTGGACTCGTCATTGACAAACATATTCATTAACTGAAACATAATTATTGGTCGGATATAGAAAATTCATAAACCATTGGAAAGCTCGAATTCTCCTTGTCATTTTGATATAAAAAACTTTATTTTTACTACAACCCATTATTGTGAGAGAAGTTTTTTTACAAAAAAAAAGTAATATTATCGCGATTTTTCAATTTTTTCAAAAAAAATCAAATTTTCTTTGAATCCTTCTACCCAGGAACTTTTTCAATACTACTGGCATATCAAGGATAAAATTCTACGTCTATATAGATATGGGGTTTAATCGCGAATTTGTAGATGCTCCAATTTTACACAATCTGGCAACGCAGCTATTTCCCGGGTGAATAGAAGAACAGTCAACTTAGATTGGGCGGACTATAGGAAAGGAGTCGCCTACATTATACACGATATCACATGCATATGCAATACAATGCAACTGAGGCCAACTGCATGATTATGTGAATAATATTGTATTTTTTCTGTTGTATGTTATACCACTCTGCTACAAACAATCATTGTCATTCTAGTGTACCCAGCAGGCAAAAAGTCGAAAGGTTGAAATTTCATTTTAAAAAGGTTTACAACTCCAATTTTAATTACATTAGCCTATAGAATGATACTATTGAAAGTTATCATTTGCGTTGTTTATAAGTTTTCGCAACAGATTTTTAAAAAAGACAGAAATATTTCCAGTTATTTACAAAGGTTAAGCTTAGATATTAGATAAAGCTTTTCGAAAGATTTTGATACAATCCTCAAATGATAGTATGAAAGTTTCCCCAGCCATTCTTTGGTTTTGAATTATTAGTTATTTCACATTTTTCAATAACTTTTGGTTGGCTCGTTGGAGTAAGTGAACGGTTCGAGTCTCGACCGGGGCACAATTCTTTGACCACAGCACAATCACATAAATACGGCCACCCCGTCTTTCGGAGCAGACGATAAGCCGTCGGTCCCGACCACCTGAAAAGTAGTCGTTATCTCTCATCATCATCATCATCATCAACCTCATTACCCACGCACAAGTTCATGTGGGCATCACCCTCAGAAAAACAAAAAACCAATGAACTAAAATATCAAACTTTATACACAGGTTTAGCTCAGATATTGGTACATAATATGTCCATGTTCTTATCCAAGAGCTACTTTTCAAAACAACAAGCAAGTGGAAGAATCCAAAGACCCTGTTATCCGTTTGTTCAGAGATATAATGAACAAAGCAAATCCGATTGGGATCAAAGCAAATCCAGGCGAGCAAAGCGAGCCTGCTCTTTTAGTTTTTTGATAAACTGCCGGGGGTCACTGGCTGAGCGGGTAAAGGTAAATGTGAAGGCGGGTAAAGGCGAGAAAAACGATTCTGCCTGCGAGTCTAACAAACTAAAAGATTAAAATATTCAAAGCAAGGAAGGGATTCATCTTGTCCTTAGTGGCCACAAGCAATCTTGATGTGCCGTTGAAAGTTGACCTCTGATCCCTGTCAGTGGTTTCAAATAGCCCAAATAACATCATTGGCTTTTGATAATCGAGCAATTAAATTTTATCAGGGCTCTTGACCATTGATAGTCGGAAGCCGATATCTAGAGAGAGGTAATCTACCATCCAAGAGATGTACGACCCAAATTAAAGTTCAGGCTATTCGGGTTACCGACCTCATTATCAAATCTAATTGCCATCTTATCAGCTTCTTCTTTCAATAATCCATTCGTCAACTGAACTCTTCTCTCTCTCCCTCTCTCATAAATATGTACCACTGTCTACTGGCTACACTCATAATAGAAGTGACTTATCGCTTGATTTCTCGTTCGTCACAACGGACTGATTCTTATTTTCATTTCCGTTATTTTTTGTTCTTCTTTTCATTTTCTCTTCAGATTGAAAAGGCTGACTTATTGATAAAAACCGAGTGTTGAATCTTTAGGCCACGTATCGACAGTGTGAGGCATGTGCCGCGAATGCCTCGCGGTGCGTTGATACTGGTGCGACTGAAACGCAGTCGATCAGCTGTGGCCAATCACATCTCTTGCTATTAAATTTAAAGGATAAAATAAGAGATGTGATTGGTCGCAGCTGATCGACTGCGTTTCAGTCGCACCAGTATCAACGCACCGCGAGGCATTCGCGGCACATGACTCACACTGTCGATACGCGGCTTTAGTATTCCGTATCATGATTTTGTTGTAGAGCACAGCAATACAGTGCTTTGTATAGTACTGATTGCATTTTTATATTTTCTCACATCTCTGGAGTATAAGAATTCTTACAGAGATTGGTTTTATTTTATTATCATTTTGAAAAACCGATCTTAACTGATTCCTATGCTATCAAAACAAACTGTTTTTTAAATGATTTCTTCTCATAATTATTTACAAAAGTATTGTTCTATATTCATATACATTGTATATCCTAATAAATTGAAAATTCTACTGTGGCTTTTATAAATTATACGAGAGTTCTTGAGTCATCTAATTTATAGCAATAAATTTCAAATCAATAACTTTGATGAATGATTATCTAAATAGGAACACATCAACTAGTAGCTGTAAATTTTCAGGTAATTGATCATTAATGAATGCAATAACGAGTTTCCATGTAATTATTTTATTTTCGATATTTTGATCATTATATTATATATATATCACTCATCTATTAATTATTTTATTACTCATCTATAATCTCTATATATAAAAGCGAAATGGCACTGACTGATTCATTCATTCATTCATCACCAGAATTAAAAATCCACTGAACCGAATGCGTTCAAATTTGGCAGGCATGTTCCTTTGGACGTTTAGACGCGCGCTAAGAACGGATTTTAAAAACTTTTCAAGGATACGCCAAATATTTTACTTTTTCTATAGTTTTTCAACGTTTTCTTTATTTTTTCGAGAACCAATCGGTAGAAAATGTTGATATTTGGTGGGCAGGTTCAGATAAGGTCTAGAAATGTTGTGTTAAAATTGTTCTGCAATCCGTTCAAGATTACGCCAGTAATCAGGTTTTTCAAAATTGTAGATGTATTGCGGGCTGCATATCCTTACTGTAAATTCAATGGTTCAGCGATTATAGATAAACTAATTTGGAAGATATTGAATCAAGTTTCAAACTATGTCCGATATAGTTCCCAAGGTTACGCTCAATATTAGCGTTTTTCTTGGATTTTTCGAGAATAAATAGGTAGAAAATGTCGAAATTTTGTGAACAGGTCCAGATTAGGTCTAGAAATGCTGTGTTCAATAAGTTTTGATCCCTTCTTAACGGAATTTGCAGGCGAGCGAAGCGAGCCTGCCGGCTAGTACAATTGATATTCTGTACACTTCAATAACATCACTTCATAAATAACATATTTTAACCCAGATCTAATCTATTTTTTCATGAAAATGGGGCTTGATTGAGTTTGCCTTGATCAATTTATGATTTTATTCTATCTAATGCATTTCTATTTTATTCCATCCCCTAGCGGTCAATTATAATTATTCAATTGTTCAATGTATATTATTCATTGATAACAATTTCTATCATTATTCTCAACTTTACTTATTCCTTATTTCTTTCGACAATTTGATTATATTTAATCTTCTCATCCAAATCGTCTTTATCAACTTATCGATTATCATTCCCATTTCTCTTCATTTCATCTTTTTATTTATTTTCTTCTTCTTCACTTCTATTTTCATATTTTCTCTTCGTTATGTATTATTTATTGTCATTTGTCTATGTAATATGCATCAAACTTAGCATATCGGCTCCTCTGTGTTTATCATACTCAAACTAATTTATTTCTTTATTCCTTAACTTTATGTAATAGCCTAAGCAATATTCTTTTGTTTTGTACCTCATTAACTAGTGCTTGCCATAGGTCTTATCAGACCTGGTAACGTAAGATGATCAAATAAAATCTCTCTCTCTCTCTCTCACTCTCTCTCACTCTCTCTCTCTCTCTCTCTCTCTCACTCTCTCTCTCTCACACACACACACACTTGAAACGTTATGCGAATCAGCTAAATAAGTAAATTACTAACAATGAAAACCTAATGTGATTAAATTCTAACTAAATTGCAAGCAAATGATTTGAGAAGGATTAAGCTCCGCCATGTCAAAATTCCTGTCATTCCGGAAAACATTTCCTGGACAAAGAAATTCAACATTTGAAAGATTTGATTCGCTCAAAACACTCGATGAACAGAGTTTAACAACTCAATCAGCTCAAAGTTCTAATATTATCACTTAAAAATGTTTCATTATAGATTGAATTGTTCTAAATTTTATAAAAACAAAGTAACATCACGATTCATCATTTTAAATATTGATTAGAAGTTTCAAACAGCTGTTTATGAAAATGTTCAATTAATAAAAATCAAAATAAAAGTATTTTGAAAAGGGTGCTTTGATTTTAATTAATTGAACATTTTGATAAATACAGAAGCCCTAAGAAAAAACTTAACTGTATATGACTGTGAGCTATAGCGCGCGATAAATTTGAAAAGCAACAGTGAACTGTTCATTCAGAATAAATATAGCCTATTATTTGCGGGCATTAATATACTCTTAAATAAGACTCGTAGGTATACTCTTCTTGAATAAGTCAATACAGTAGAATGTATTTCTATTGCAGCTGATTTTTGGCCATGGAAGATGTTGATTGTTGAAATAGTTGGTAGAAGGACAGGAAGCAATAGGCAGGCAGGCAGGTAGGCAGGCAGGCGGCAGACGGCTTCACAGCTGAGCAGAGCATACAGCTACCGATCCTGCTCTTTCACAAATGTGCCGCCTCGCTCATCCCTTATCTTGGCAAACACATCTCTTACAATGAATATTATCTTGAAACACTGGTGCTCTTTCACAGCAGCTATAAACTAGTTTTCGCTTGCCTGCATCTGAAGAGGATCGATGTCTCTTTTGTTGTCATCCGCCTACCCCACTAAACCTAATCCAACACCAGCTGCACCCCTACCAACCCTCAACCCCAACCATCCCCACATTAAAACCATCAGCTCATATAATATCATCAATTTGTGGAGTCGTTCAACATATGATACAATCTTCCTCAACATTTTCCCTCGAAAGCCATTACAGAAATATAAAATTTCCAACCACTACAATAATATGAATATGACCGTGACAATTAGTTCTTGTTTTTCACTGGTAAGGCCCGTATCGATAGTGCGAGGCATGTACCGCGAATGCTTCAAGTTAAAGTCTGTTCAAGCAAAGAAGAGTCTCCAGCTCGGTCAATATTGGTTCAAAAATTATTGATTTGGTCTTAAATTTAAGATCGAGATGTTTCCTATAATTGAGACCAGATCAATAATGTTTGAACCAATAATGACCGAGTTGGAGACTGGAGTAAGACTCTTCTTCGCTTAAACACTGAACAGACTATACCTTGTGGCATTCGCGGCACATGCCTTGCACTGTCGATAGACAAATCAATTCAGAGATCTATGGAAAAGCAATAACACTTTCAAAGTGCTCAAAGACATTGGAAACTCATTTTAATTATCTCCATGCAAGTTTACCATCAACCTATTAACTAATGGGGATAGCCTTATTATATAATAAATCAACAACGCTTATACATGGAAATCCTAAAATCTGGAAATCTCTTAAACAGAGATTTTTCAGTTAACCAGTGACAAGCATAGTCATTCTTAAATAGACTAATATGATAGGCTAGAGTAGTCTCGCTTATGTACGGCATCCCGCATTAACCGGCACCATAATCAGAGACTAATTTTTTCAAATTAAAAAAATCGTTAATCTGAATTTCCAATGAAAATTTTTACCTGCTGAAGTATCATTGCAGAATGACCCATATTAGTATTATTTTAATGTTTCTCTACAAATGGGAGGCTGTAAAACAGACTGCATCATTGGAATTCTTTGAGTTCCAAAATTGGTTCAAATTTAAGCGATATTCTAATTCTGATATAAAGTTTTCAATAGTAATTTTGACAATTTTTTTCTGAGGGTGAACCCCCAGACCCTCCTTTGACAGTTTTAAACGTTAACATTGATTGAAACTTCAAAATGCTCTCTCTCTCCAAAGGATTAAAATTTGTCAATAACCCATATCAAGATGAATAAGTAAGAACTCAAATGATGTAAATCACAATAAAAATAGTCTATTTCGTTCCAGTGGAATATGATACATTTTAAAAGTTTATTCTTGTTTCATGATCGCTAGTTAGGAGTTGAAGATATATTTACAGAAAGAACGTTCAACTGATCACAATAAATGTCTCATACTTCACTGAATAGGGTAATGTTTATAGGCTGCTAGAAAAATGATAATTAAATACTTAATGTCGTAGAGCTTTAGTATCTGATGGATTATTTATTATTTATGAATACTGTATTCATGTAGGATGAGTAACTGTATTTTTTATTTTGGGAATCTTTGTTATCGTTGACATAGTTTTTGTTTATTTGATTTAAATCGGTCGATACTTGTTCTAAAGATAATTGTTGCAGAAATTGCACAACTTAGACTATGTGTGAAGGATTACAAAGAATCCCTAGAAGAGCAGGTTCTGACAATAGCGTACAGCCTATAAGAAAGAACTTGTAGCATTACTCCGGATTACAAATGTAAAACGTTAAATCCTATAAGAGAATTTGCTTAATATTGTGTTTGGTTCTCTAAATCGCATTTATATTTGCAAGAACAGAACTGAATTCACTTCATTTCATTCCAAAGGTATTCAATAACAAATCAAATATCTCAGTTTTAAATCATACGCCATGCTCTCATACGCTCATACTCAAGTATCATACTGTCATACGCCATGAAGTAAAAAATGTTGGATCAGGGCAGGGCTTATCTCAGCTTATTCAACAACTACAAGGCATGGGAAGCGGTTTGTCCCAGTGGCAGAGAGCGTCTAATCGGTGAGATTAGATAAGCGACGTGCCTCTGCCAGCACCGTTGTACTGGTGACCGGTTCCTCTGAATTCAATTTATGAGCCTCAAAAATCGCTTCCCGGTGGTTCGGAACCCACCTAAAGCAGTAATTCATCTCTCATCATCATCCTTCCCATTACCCACGCACAGGCCCAAAAGCCCATGTGGGCATCACCCTAAAAAAAAAAAATAATCATCATTTAGGCCTACTTTTCATCCAAGTGTTGATAAAAGTCTCGATGAGCATTACTAATTTGAAATGACTAAGTAATTATTATATTTGTGGTCCAGAGCCTAGGAAAGGTTGCATGAAGAATACATTAACTATAGGCTACATATTTATGACGAAGCTGAGTCCTCTCACCACAGACACAGACCGTTGACTGTTGACAGAAAGAGAGGAACTAACAAGGTGTGGAGAATAGAGGTAAGCGACTGGTTAGAAAAAGACAAGTGGAAGGATGTGTGTCTGTGAATTTGGCAGGTGATTTATTACGTTTGAAAATACCTGGCGATTATGTGGCGCCGAGAGGAGCACAGCACAGAGCACAGTGCAGCGCAGCGCAGAGGGTGGCATGCCTGCCTGGCCACTCTTAAGTATATCGTTACAAGCAAGGTTAGCGGCTGGCTCGCTCTCTCATTCCTCACTCACTCACTCACTCACTCACTCTCTCTCTCCGGCTGCAGCTCTCACTCACGGGTCGGCGGCGACGCGATGATTAGTCTCAACCCCACCCCACCCCACCCACACACTGCCACAAACTAATAAATGATCGAAACTGAACTGATCGCTGCAATGTGAATTTGCTTTTTTATGAGTCTTTCACGAGTTGCCAACCCCCCTCCCCCCACCTCATTAACACATACGCTATCCACCACTCAATTTCAATCTTCCTTTATCAAATAAAATAAAATTTCGACATTTCAACTGGCATGGAACCAAAGCGCGTCGAACTTACTCGCAACAGCAACCAACATTAGAAATTCAAGATTCTAGAACGATGATGCTCTAATCGTATGATAACGTGATAATCGCAGAAACAAGTAGATATGGCAAAAACAAGGTAGATATGTAGTTAGATGTAGGAAGAGAGAGAGAGAGGAGGAGGCAAGATTCGTCAATAATTCTGACATAGCTTACTACAGTTTTGTTAAAAACCTGATGAGATTTGTGTATTTTTGTGAGCATTGCTGTGTGCCGACTTTGAGTTGATCTATTGATGTATATCCTGCACAATAACCAAGCCTATACAAGATTACAATAACTCGACTATATTATTAACAGCAACTATTCCGCCTGAGACTCAAATCATTCGACTTACGTAGATATAGATAACGTACGAAACTACATCTTTTGAACGAGTCATTTGCCAAATAATTGAACTGTGCAGTGCAATATATTCCACGGACCCAATAATACCTAACTAATAAGTTAGGGTATACAATCAGCAATCAGCATCAATTTCTAGCAGCTCTTTTGCTGTGTTCAGGGCTCAGGCACAGACTACGCAACATCTACTATTGTTAACCAAGTCTCATTAATAACATTCATTTGAAAAGACACCAACAAGCTTCAAAAACTTTGTTTTCTCTTTGATTCAATTTGATTTGGTTAATGAGAATATTATTCCCTCTTTGCACTTTGAGGCATTAGTTTTGAATTAGGTTATCAAATATGACTACTTCTCTAAAATATTACATTACGACTTAACATATTTAATCATCCTCAATTTTTGAAGTAATCTGGAAGGTGATAGGCCTCTCTATTATAAGCTAATAGCTAATTTTATTAGCTTATATTTGTTTAGTACTCAATATTAAGTTCTTCTTATTTCAATTATTGGTCTACGAAGTCAACCATTGATAGAAAAAGTCCTATAAGGTGCTTCATGCAGTGCAATGTACTAAGCACTAAGCATGCATTTCTTCATTGTAGTGTGGTGTGGTTTTACATCAAGGAAAGCAATAAAAATTATTTTATTTTATATTTCACTGAAAAGTCATTCAGGTGTAACATTTAATCAACCCACTAAAAACTTTATAAAACAGTATATAGAAGCTGATTTGTCAGCTAATGATGAACAGTATGTGATTTCGGTCAGGAAATGATACAGCTGGTGTCTAATCTATAAAATAAAATAATAGAATACGAATTAGGGATTGGTAGGTTAAGAAAAATCGATTTTTCAACATCAAACATTGATGTTTACTGATCGCTGTTTCTCACTTATGAGGGGTTTTTAGACATCGGTCGTTCGCGGTTTTTTTCAAATGAAAATATTTTCATCATGAATTCATAAAAATTATATTTCTTCAATTTCATCACATTTTGGGAAGCTGAGAAGAAAAATAATAAGATTATTATAGTTATAGCTTTATCAGTTTATCCAGGGGGCTCCGGGCCCTGGACACCCGGCAGTGTCAATGAGACAAACATGCTCACTTCGCTCACCTACAAATTTCATTCAAACTGATTTGTTTTGTACATCATATATTATCACTCAACAAGGTCTTATGGGCTTATTTTTTAATGACTTGAGAATCCTACGAATAAATCCGTCTATTACCTTAGCTCAACCTGGGTTTTTGATTTGAACGTAGTTCAGTCGTTTCTGTGACATCTGAAAAACTTGTAAAATATTGGTCGTAGATAAAATAGTGTATGCAACGGTTGTCTTTGGTCTTTTAAGCACTCTTACTCTAACTCACATCTCACTCATGCTTTAAAGGATCTCATTATACAACCGTTGTATAAACTACTATTTTAATCTAGGTTTTTATCTGAACCTGTCAACCAAATTTTAACATCTTCTGCCAACTAGTTCTCGAAGAAGGCTAAAGCAGAAAATCGTAGTTCAAGAAAAACGTAAAATATTGAAAATATCCTTGGGATATTAAAAAAAAATCTTCTTAGAGCGCCTCTCAAAGTCCAACCAAACATGCCATAATTGAATACCAGCATTTCTCTCTTATTAAATAAATAGATTTTGAGGCTAAGGCGCAAGACATGCAACCCGCGATGCATCTTCAACTTTCAAAATCTTCCCCTTATAACTTGCGTAATCTCAAAAGGATTTGAAAAAAATTCAACACTACAAGTCATCTTTAGACTGAATCTGAAACAGTCTAGTCTATCAAATTTCAAGATTTTCTGCCGATTGGTTCTCGACAAAACTAAGAAAACGCCGAAAAGTATAGAAAAACGCAAATATTGTACGGACCTATGGTAAGTTTCAGAAATCCGTTGTGAGTGAGCGTCTTAATGAAAGAAATGATCATGCCGGTCAAATTTGAACAAATTCGGAACGCAGTTGATTTTCAGTTCTGCTGATGAATGAAAAAGTGAAGGAGTGCCATTTTCCAGATGTCAGTAAAATAATCAATGGTAGAACATAGATGTTAATGTGAGAAAATATCGAAGTTTTATCTTTTGATACCAATTCCTAAAGCGAATAGACAAAATGTGCATATTATTGGAACCATCCCAGACACAGTCATCAAGCACCATGCTCAAGATCCCCACCTACGAAAGTCCGTGCTACGAAAAATAACCTCCATCCCATGTGGACATATGGATATGGTAGCAATGTATGATAGAGGTTGATTGAAATTACTAATTGGTCCTTCAAATAATAAAGACTCTTACAGAAGATTTCATAGTTGTAATAGAAGACCTTGCTGAGACGTTCTCAGAGAGAAAAAACATCTTGATGAATGAAAATATGAAAATTGCTGTGATGATGAAGGAGAAGGAAGAAAGGAAGATGATAATGATAGTGATAGTGGCCAGAAGAGACTTTAACGCTGGATCGCCTCGATGGAGCCCTAACGGACAGGTTAATGATATTTATTGAAAGCTCGTTTCGTGGCCTGGTGTGAAAATTAGCCGGCAGCTAACCGCATCCCCATCATTATCCGAACTGGTTTCCACTCCTATTTACATTGTTCCTCTGCTCTGCTCTGCTCTGCCCTGCAATTGCTGCCTCCTTGTGTAAACAGATATCCAGCAAATTCTAGGTTAGGCCAGATCGTGCCACGTGAGTGAGGAAAGAATTATAGCACCCCCCCCCCCCACCCTTCAACCAACACACCAGCATCTCGGCGCCACAGTCTTCAATGAACCGCATCTATCTCTTAATTCTATCTTTTTCCAACGTGGAACCCGTTTTTAAGCAACGCCGTCATTATCACTGTATTTTGTTTAAGCTTCGATTACCTTATATTTTACTATAGCCGACTGGCTCGCTACGCTCGCCTCAACCAACTAGCCAGGGGGCTCCGCACCCTGGACCCCTGTCAGTTTCAACAGTGTCAGTGAGACAAACAGATTCCATTCAAATGGATCTAAATTCTACATTGATAATCATATCACTTAACAGGGTCTTTTCAGCTAATCCTTTGAATTAGTTGTTCTATTACCTCAGCTTAACCTTGGAATATGATTCGAACGTATTTGGTTCAGAAGTTTCCGTGAAATAGGCTATGCAAAAGTGCAGATTCCAAACATTGGAAAACCTTATTTCAGGCGTAATCTCAGAAGGGTTTCGAAATCTATTGAACACAGCATTTCTAGACCTGACCTGATTACCAAATATCAACATTTTCTGCTAATACGTTTATATTGAGCGTAACTTTGGGAAGTATATTGTTTTTTTCTTTCTTTTTTCTGAGAGTGATGCCCACATGGGCTCTTGGGCCTGTGCGTGGGTAATGGGAAGGATGATGATGAGAGATGAATGGACCTACTGCTTTAGGTGGGTTCCGAACCACCGGGAAGCGATTTTTTGAGGCTCTCAAATTGAATTCAGAGGAACCGGTCACCAGTACAACAGTGGTGGCAGAGGCACGTCGCTTATCTAATCTCACCGATTAGACGCTCTCTACCACTAGGACAAACCACTTCCATAAATAAACAAAAGTGTAGAAACCGAACATTGGAAAATCTTATCATAGGCGTAACCTCAGGAGGGATTCGAAATTTATTGAACACAACATTTCTAGATCTAATCTGGACCCGTTTACCATATTTCAACATTTTCTGCCAATTGGCTCTGGAAAAATCTAAGAAAAACTCCGAAGATTCCGAAAAATAGTAAAACGCTAATTTTGAGCGTAACCTTGGAAAGTACATCGAACATAGTTTGAAACTTGATTCAATATCTTCCAAATTAGTTCACCTATAATCTCGCTGAACCATTGAATTCACAGTAAGGATTGGTCGTATCAAGGCGGAAGATATGCAGCCCGCAATACATCTACAATTTTGATAAAATGTTTACTGACGTAATCTCTAACGGATTTCAAAAATATTTCAACACAACATTTTTAGACCTTATCTGAACCTGGCCACCGAATATTTAGCCCATTTTCCATAGGTACAATACAAGGCACTCAGCCTCCCAGCTCATAGAACCATGATTGAAAAATCACCGCAATATATGGGCCCAAAAATATATAATAAGATCCCTCAGTATATAATAAACAAGGCGAATGTAGAAACATTCAGAATATTGTTGAAGAGGCTGTTGCTTGAAGGGTGTTACTATTCTGTGGATGAGTTTCTGCAGGAGTAATCTCTTGCATGTTCCTTGTCTCAACCTAGGCACCTATTCATAAGTTCCTTTATCCGACTACATTTTTCTAATTTTTCATGTGACTTGTATTATAGTGCGTTCTCATTTTTTTGTATCAAGAACCTTCCCCAAGGTTGTTTTTTTTTTACTCATCCTCTGTCTGATAAACAGATGTTCAGGATGTATATTACAAAATTGAAAAAAAAATATCAACATTCTCTGCCGATTGTTCTCGAAAAATCTGCGAAAATACAGAACAGCTATAAGAAAAAGGCAAATATTGGGCGTATTATTGGAAAGTTTCAAAAGTGCTTTTTTAGTGCGCGTCTAAACGTCCAACAGAACATGCTTTGCTAAATTTGAAAGCATTCGGTTTAGTGGACTTTTAGTTCTGGTGATGAATGAATCAGTCAGTGCCATTTCGCTTTTATAGATATAACTTCAATCGATCCCAAATATCGCATTCTTCATCACAATATTCATCATTCCATTACATCGGATTTGCGATTGCATGTTTCCAAAATAGCAAAGCCCCTTTGTAAGTTAAAATGTTAGAATTAACATAATATAGTTAACATGGGACAATAATATAGGACACATGAGAGTCTTGAGATGACAAAGGACTCGTATGACACAAAGCAGTCATGATAATAATAATAATAATAATAATAATAATAATAATAATAATAATAATACTCGTGTAACCTGGCTGGCTCAGGTCTGGTGTCAGTGTTTTCAGGTCGCTCCTGATCAATTTCAGGGCCTCTGACATGACTTAAAGACTGTTATTCAGGCAGTCATGATGAAGGGTGTTTCAAGAAGCACTGTTTGTGAAGTTTGAGGAAGAAAATATTTGGTAAAAGGAATATTTTAACTTTGAAATATAATGTAGGCCTATAAGCACTACAGTATTCTTCATTAGGCTATACCAGTATCACTTACATGAGCCAGTTTTCGTTTGTGTCAGTATTACAATGTTTGTATAAAATATTTTTGAAGTTATGTTCGAAAGTTATCCATTACTTGAAATCCCAGTTGGAGTAAATTCACACCCATCTAAAATAAACATAACAAAAATTACGTGCCGAGCAGCAACAATGCACAGAGTTTTGTGTTGGTTGTTTTGTGAATAATTGGTCTCACCTGCTCCAGTCGTCCCACTTATCTGGAGTGAATATTTTGTTTTGTTGAGTATGGTATGAATGCATTTATGTGATATGATAGGATAACCCATTATAATCAATAAAGAGCTAAGTTGCAAATGCAACTCACCCTCTCATTCCAAGCAATGTGAGACAGTGGTAGTTAAGTCAGAATAAAAGGCCGATGCCATTGTTTCAGACCGGTCAAAACTGACCCAACCACTGGGACCGAGTCGGCGGCGGCAATCCTATAGCATACTATGGCTATTTGATTTTTTATTTCTTTCCAGGACAATAACTCCGGGCAAACAGAAAACAGTCGAGGAATTTTGAAGCCGTTCCAGTTGAGAGATGCACGTTGATAAGAGTGGATGCTGGCATTTATTAATAAATAAATAAATCTGTGTTAAAGGGCTGGCGCCACGATCAACGGGGGTCCCGCTTCTCTGCTATGCTATGCTGTGCTATGCTGTATCCATCAACTTGCTATAAACTTTCCCCTTCTATACTCCATAGACAATACCTTTTACCTCACTTTTTTATTCCCATACAGGTATATATCACATTCAAATTTTCAAGATAAGTGAATAAGATATTGGAAGTCAATCATCATTTATCAATTCAATTGTTGGAAATCATACTAGGTTATTACAATAAACAAGTAGAGTCACAATTAACTTATAATCTATACTATTAATAATTTATTGAAGTGTTCCCAATCTTCAAGATATCCTATAGGAAAACGCATATTTGAGAAGGATTTGATTTTGCTCTTGTAATTAATATATTTTAGTGATTTAATAAATTTGAATTTTAAATTTACACTATTAATCGGCTTTATCGTTCATTTATTGTTGCCCAAACATAATAATAGATAAGAGTAGTAGTTTAAAAATTCAATTGACCCCAAACACGGACGCTTTCATTCATAAAACTATAGTCTACAGAGCATGAACCATTTGCTTCAAAATTTTATTTTTGAAACTTGGAATTGAAAAATAATTTAGAAAAACATATACGCCTTGTTGGCTCATTATTTGTTGGGTCATAATTTCAGTAGAGTGAGAGGCTTTTCCAATGGCGGATCATTATCCATATTGTGTGCTGGAGTTTTGTTTCAATCTAATCTAGTCCATTTCCACCAGAAACTCGCCTCGTTCAATTCATCGTTATGAAGATAATGCAACTGAGCAGAAAAAATAACAGGGATCGGGAATTCTATATTAAACTGATCCAGAACTGATTATAAACTGATTCTCATCAGCTGTATTTCACATGTTCAATTCAGCTGATCTGGCAAATCATTGCCCAGAATTAACGTTGACTTTTGTAATCAAATAATTATGCGCGAGGAGATTCGCATCGTTATGAGAAACAGACGCTTACCAATGTCAATGTCTACTTACTTATCTACAGTGAATTATGTAGTTCTAGGGAGAAACATGAATAATCAATACTCGTATTAAGGTATGTAGTTGCCGTGCAATCACTAGTCGTATGAGAAGCTGACACTTCGGTTCGAGGAATTTCCAACTTTAATAAAAACCATTTATAATACTGCAACTTGGTTATAAACTTCTAACTGGTTCAATCAATCAATTTTATTTGAAAAAAATAATTACATTTTTTGGTCCTGCTAAACCCAATGGGTTTTCAGCAGGTGCCATTTCAATACAAAAATTATTCACAACGTTGAATAAGTAAAAATAAAATACAGTTAGCTCATTTGTTGTAAATTATAAACAATCTTAACAAGAATGAAATAAGAAAAAATAATAATTTTATTGAGAAAGCAAAAATATATATAAGGAACATAATAAATAAAAATAGAAGAAAAATAGAGTAATCAGATAGCATTCTTAACCTTTAAGCATAATAACGAGTTAATCAGAAAAAGAGGGCGATTAAGGAAGGAAGGAAGAAATTTTTAATACTAAATGAAAGATTATAACTAAATTATTAGTCGTTCAGGCTGGCGGCAGTGATTTTACAGTGTTTCTTTGAATTTCTTTTTTTTTTACATGGTAAATGATTAATTTAGTATTTGCATAAAGCCTCTAAAAAATTAGAAATTTTTTTAATTGTTACCTTGGGGGGAATGTCCTATAGAACTTTTTCCTCGATTTGATGTAAGGAATCAGCCTGAAAAGTATTGCACTCCTGAAACACTCTGTATAGTGTTGTGGAAGATAGTGAACTAAATAGCCAAATTACAAACGGAGATCAATCCAGAGAATGCTGTGACTGACGATCTAGTCAGCTGGCTACAAGAATAATTATTGTTAAGTTGAGTTGAGACAATTCCAAATGGTGATTAAGTTAAGATTTTTTTTAGAATTGGAATGTATGAAATTGATGTGTATACTAATTATTGGAAAAACGATATGAGATGGACAGGAATTGGGTGGATGAACCGAGGCCTAACATGTTAAGTATCAGTCAATTAACTTTTACAATAATTATTAGCGACTGGACACCTTGGTCAGATTCGAGAATCAGCTGGCGACAGGCGATTCTATCATAATAACCATTTCATCCGTCAGGGCGAGATAGAGACAGGTTTTTGTTATAGGTTGCACTGCTGGCAACCTAAAATTATAGGTTGTACTGGCAGAGCAGAGCATAGCATAGCATCCCTGGGGCATGTTCTCAACATGGGAGGGCCTAATTATTTTATCAAATCAGGGTGGTGGAGGTGGGTAGGGGCAGGAAGGGAGGGCGTTAGATAAACAAACCGTAAATCATGTGGCTGATGAGACGCCAACCCAAAACCAGCTCCACCTTCTTGCCGTCGTTGCAAATTATCAAACTAAGAGATTTTCAACCCGGCCGAGGGGCGCAACATTTAGACAACTTTTTGTACTTTCAGTGTTGAATCAAGCACAATAAAGCAGAACGGATCCGGGTGTTGAGCAATCAATTTTATAGAAATCGAATGGTTGAGAATGTACTCGTAAACTGTATAATTGGCCGCAGAGCAGAGGGTTGTAGGGTTGTAGCTGGCATGTGACCAAATGCCATTCAAATGGAAATTGTCGGTTTTTCAGTGCAGCACTCAGCTTGTGCAAATTGGACAAGGGCTTTTCATCACTCACCAACCATTTGATTAGATACGGCCAGCTTTACGCGATTCCAAGCAACACAACAAATCACTGATCACTGATTTCAACGTTGTTCATTTGATTGTACCATCAGTCTCCGCTCGCTAAGCCTATCAACCTATCAACTCATCAGTTCAAATTCAAATTCGTTAATTCATAGAGTATAACATATTTTCAGTAACTATAACAGGGTTACATTAATATTTTCCCTGCATGTATGATTCGACCGTGTACAGGGAGAGTTATATGAATGGATTCACAAAAAAATAATAGTAATAATGATAATAATTATATCAAACATTGAAAAATGAAAGAGTTAATGATAATAATTAACATTCAAAAGATGGGGGATAAATGATAGTCTCGACTGAATTTTTAAGGGCTGTGTTGGAAGTGATAGCTTTATTGAATGGTATTGTGTGAAGGATTCTATGGAATTTTGTGTGTAGTGTAACAGTGATAGTGTAAGGTGAGTGTAGAAGGTGAGTTCTGCTTCTCACTCTCCGCTTGTAGAGTAATACCCCTCTCGGTTGTTCAGACTGAATATTGAGATAAAGCCAAAGTGCTCAATGAAAACAGTTTCTGAGTTGAATAGAATTACTAAATCGGAGAAATTGAATATTTATATGCATTTTGTTTCTAGTGGAGTAATTATGTGAAATTCCGGTGAAGAATTAATAAGAGAGAAAGAATCTTTTAAAACATCTATGACAACTCGTCTTCAGGATTGATTTATCATTCTCTATATATTTTTCTAGTTTTTATTGTCATATTTAGTCATTCGTATCATTTTCTTTTACTTCAGATAAGACGCATTTCTATCAATTAAGCATATCATACCACTTAGGTTTTTTAAATTATATCAATGATATTATAGTATTGTAGTATGCTACTGATGTATATTTTAATAGAATTTAGTTTTTTTTAAATTTCATTATAAAGATTTTGTATATGTCACTAACGGGTCGTGCCCACGAAACAGGTGAAGTGCTGTAAGTGAAAGATATGGGATACCTGTTTCGAGCCGCCAGGCCTACATTATGATTTTTGCTCACGTTATGTGAACACGTATGTATTTTTTCATTTTCTGTGGATATGAGTGGAGATATTACTGTGATATGATATTATGACATATGATATACTATGACAGATATTACCTGAGGACCAACCGTAGCATTGGCTGAGTTGGCTCTTCAAGTTTTCTGTTTTTTCTAAGTATTTGCGATTTTTTTACCCAATCAAACACTATTTTTAAATAACTTTAGCGGTGAGCTTCAAGATTAATAGTGAAGTAGTGAGTGAAATTTGTAACTTGAACCTTTTGAATTGAAATTGTTTTTTCTAACCTTCTTGTTAACAGTGGAGAAGGCGTTTCATTGCATTCAGTTTGGCTATAATGAACTTTGAACACCCTGTCAGAAACGTAACAAAATAAAATTACTCTTCAAATGACAATTCGTGAAACGTGATTACACTGAGGAACGCTCTGTATCACAGCTGTTTCTCGTTTTAACTCAGGAGCAGATCGTTGCACGATTATTACCATCGACCACTATTAATATTAAGACACCCTATAAGTTGGTGGTGAACTTATCAGCTGCATTCATCAACGATACAGTGCTTGATCCAAACGGATACTATCATCGAGAGCATTCCTTTGAGTAGTCTTCGCCCTGACTGCTATCTCTGGCATTGGCGTTCTTCTCATCTTATCTTCTCGCAACACCTGACTTTCTACAGCCTAAAGTGTTGGCACTGCTAAGACTATCTTCAATCTGACTGCTGTTTGTAGTTTTGTATAGACACTGAGATAATAAAATTCACAGCAACAATTCATTTCAAAAGACACTGGGCTTAATATTAATGATCTTTAATAAATTAATTATTACGGTACTACTGGATATATTGGATCGTATTCTTTGTATTCAATTCATTTTGTAGGTTTAATGTTTATTTGTTTGAAAAAGTCTATGCTTACCATAGGCTGCGTAGTTCAGGATACTGTATAAGAATAATTTTTATTTTGTTAGGGATCAGTGAGATATAGGCAAGGTAGATAGTTACACCATATTTTCAATAGTTCAGTCAAAGAGATTTTATCATACCGTTAATTAAATTGAGGCGAGCTATTTATTATACATAAATAATATATAATTATATATTATAATGTAATTTCAAGGATAGTAATTGAATATTGAATTGATAACTCAAAATATAAATAGCTTATTCACGTAGATCAAAATGTCACTGACTGAGGCTAAAACTATTAGAGGCAAACCTGGTATAATTCACAATTCATTTTTGTTCCGTAAGTCTGGCACTCTTAAAAGTTCTGGGGCGCATTCATGGAGATGCACGTATAGAGATTGTCCAGCAACTCTGAAAACTTCCCCCGGGAAGACAACTATTTTGGAAGTCAAGGAAACACATTCCCACTCCCGTGGTGATGTATGCACAGAAGAAACTACAGACCCTGATGTCAATAATCAATCATTTTCTGAAAAATATGATAATGGAAAATCTTCAGTACAAGATGAAAATACTTCAATAAATCAGATTACGTCTCCTGTTCCTTCTCATAATAATAACTCTCCCCTCCACTCGAACCACACGGATAGCCATACTCACTCACTTAATATAAAAAATACCCACTTACTCAATAGATCTCTGAATAATTCTGAAACTGAATGTATTTTAAATAGGCAAGTAATACTATCACTCCCGCTCCCTACATTCTCAAGTTTGGGTGCCGAATTGGACTTTTTGCGGTCGAAGTTTCTCGAGATTTATCATATTAAAACAGCTTTATTAAAAAGAGCAGTCGAGATAGAGGCGTCTGACCTCATGTTGTCCTCAGCTCCCGATGATGGAGAAGGGGAGAATGTGATTCAATAAAAAAATGATACCTCTGTCCAGACTGGCCAACAGGAATTAGATATACAACCTTCTATTGAAATCAACCACTTAAATGAACTAATAAACCGGATGAAAACTACCATAGAAACATTGGAAGCTGATAATTTATTCCTACGAAATAAAATTGAGGAATTGGAAGGCACTCTCAAATCATTCAAGTGTGATAGGGGTTTGATTGGTCAAGAGGTCCCGAAAGACAAGATTCTTTCGACTCCTCATGAGAAGCGCCAGTCAGGTGTACGTGCTCTGGTATTGGGTGATTCAATAATTAAGCATTTCAAATGGAGAAGAGGCATGGAGAACTCTTCATTTGAATCATACTCTGGAGCAAATATTGAAACATTGACGAGGGTTTTATCAGACTATGACAACCTCTATGATATAATAATAATGCATGTGGGTACAAATGATGTCTGGAATTCTGCAACACCAGACGATCTGGGATATAAAATGGAAAATCTTATCAGAATAGCAAAATCAAAATTTATTTCTGAAAAATTAGTTATAAGTGGGCTTCTTTACAGGTTGGATACTGACTACAGATATATAGATGCAATTAATGGCGTAATAGAATGGTATTGTGGTAAAAATAGTTGTATGTTTGTGGATCCTAACTGTTGGGTACGTGGGCGCACTATTGCGAGAGATGGACTTCATCTCAATCGTAAAGGGTCAAATATTCTAAAGAACTTGTTCAATAGGATCATACTAGATTGCGAAAAGAGAGAAGTACTGAGTTCAGCTCCATTAAAACCACAAGATGAACAAAGCAGGAAAACTCACAGCAACAATAATGCAATCCATCAACTCAATACACATGTCTCTCCTGTAACTGTAAACGGCCGGGCTATTTATCAACACGATTTTTTGTCTCCAGTTCGAGTTCATCACAATATGAGGTAGATATTAATGATTGTGGTGATTATTCTGTTGAAAATTGTTATTTAAAGGACACCAGTAGTAGGAATACTTCATTTATAACTTTAAACTCTATTGATTCAGGAGGAGACTGTCACAATAGAAATAACTCCATTAATAAACTGGGAAATTCTGAATACAATCCTCAAAGTCACAGCAGGTTTACCGTAGATCATTCTTTGAAAATTGTTACAATAAATGCGCAGTCATTGAGAAATAAGTTGGGACTCATAGAAACCTTACTATTAGACAATCAAGCTGACATCTTGTGTGTAAGTGAACATTGGCTGTACAAAGAAGAGCTACCATTTTATACACCAAAAAAATTATCTTCTCACAAGCAGCTTTTGTAGGAGTCCCCCATTCTCACATGGAGGGTCAGCTGTGTTTGTCAGGGAAAATCTTAACTATGAGGAAATTGATATAACAAGTCATTGCAGTAATTTTATTCTCGAGGCCTCAGTTATCATTTTGAAAGATTTTGATCTGGTTGTCTTGGCGTTATATCGCACACCCGACTCTAATGTTCATGATTTTATTGAAAACATGGAAACACTATTGATCGAAATAGGAAAATATAAGTACACTAATTTGGTAGTAGCAGGTGATTTCAATGTAAATATATTAAATATGACAAATGAAACTCAGTATTTTTTAAACATGATGAGATCCTTTGACTTATATCCTGTACAAAGTAAGCCAACAAGAAATCTTTCGTGTTTGGACAATGTTTTCACAAACGTTGACAAGGAGATAGTTTTCACATTTCTAACTGAGGAAGGTATCATTTCAGATCATGCCGCCGTCTGGGCAGTTTTTCCATTCAAGAAAACTGAGGAAAATTATGATAGCTCTGGACCCAGTTTTTTCAAAAAACGCCTCCTCTCTCCCGATAGATAATTTGAACATAACTCTGATGAATTATGATTGGTCGCCAATGTATGCATTGGATGACATAAACATGGCTTTCAGTTTTTTCCTGAATGTATTTGAGTTTTCGTTCAATTTGCATTGTCCTGTAGTAAATGTACGAAACCAGAATGAGTCAGCTAGATCTAGGGCTAAGAAAAATGGGTGGTTTACCCCTGAACTTGCTGTCATGAAAACATGGTTGTTGTGCCTATATGACAGGTGGAAAATTACCTTAAATATGGATGACAAAATCAGATTCAACAATTTACCTATTAGCAATTGTACCTATTTTTAGTAAAATTATTGAAGCATGTCTTTTTGAACAGCTCTACAAATACTTCACATCAAATGATCTACTCTATCAGCACCAATATGGATTTAGGCACAGGCACTCTACTGTTATGGCAGTTGAAAAAATAGTTGATGTTATTCTTGAAAGTTTTGAAAAGAAACATGTAGTTGGGACCTGTCTAGTGGATTTGAGTAGAGCTTTTGACACTATCTCACATAATGTTTTGTGTAATAAATTGACTTTTTATGGAATTCGTAATACCGAACTGCAATTGCTGAAATCATATCTCCAAAACAGAAAACAAATGGTTGTTATAGGCAATTCCTCATCCGAAATTATGAGTGTAACTGCAGGGGTGCCACAGGGGTCAGTCTTGGGGCCTTTTCTGTTTTTGGTATTTGTAAATGACTTCAGCTATAATGTTCCATCTTTGAGTGTACTATATGCAGATGACACAACTATTGTTGCTACTGATCCCTTTAACTCTTGGTAGAAAGAGTAGAAAATGAACTTGAAAATGCTCTGTCTACTGCAAAGACCTGGTATGAAGCCAACGGCCTAACACTGAACGAGAATAAAACTGAAATACTGTTTTTTCCCTTAAAGATAATCTGAGTATGGCTATTACCAAACCGGTCAAGCTTCTTGGACTTCGTACGGACTATAAGTTTGACTGGGACTCACATATCTTACATCTATCAAGAAAATTATCCCGTATAATCTATTCATTAAGAAAGCTAAGAAATTGTGTAAATTTAGATACACTCATTTTGACCTATTTTGGACTCTTCTACTCACATCTGTGTTATGGTGTGCGCTTATGGGGTAATTCCGTTCATTCAAAAACAGTGTTCTTATGGCAAAAAAAGGCTCTTAGAGCCATCCTAGGTCTAACCCAGAGAGACTCATGCAGGCCACATTTTCGTATTTTGGGAATTCTAACTCTTCCATCCCTATAAATCTATTCAAACCTAGTACACATCAAAAAAAAACTTACAAAGATTTTCCAATCATGAGGATATACATACATATAATACCAGGAACAGGAGCAATATTGTGGCGCCACACGTTAGACTTAGTAAAACCATGAGGAGCCATACGTACCAGCAGTACATATTATATAATAAACTGACTCTAACAACCAGGGATCTGCCTCTCAATGAATTCAAAAAAACTATATCTATTCATCTCAAAGGTAACGCCTTTTACTCACTTGAGGAATATCTGAATTTTTAACTTGATTGTGTAACGCTATAGAATGTAAAAATATTGTTCCCTATCTCTGTAACTCCAGTGACTTGAAATCACGAAATTTATGTTTCTGACTTTGGTCCATGAGTACGTTTTTGTATGAATTGTCAATAATTTTCCTCATGTGACTTCAATATTTTTATGCAATTCTAGAGACGAATATTATGTTTTTATGTGATTATTTGTAATTGTATGTACTTATGACAATTGTATGTACCTATGACTTGCCTATTGCTCATGTAGCCTGACGGCCAATTAAACTAATCTTAATCTTGAATCTTGAAAAAGCTTTCCAGCTTTACTGATACCCAAAAATAAAAAGATTCATTCACCCATCCTAGCTGGGACTGTATAAAAAATTACTCACATGTAACTTACATTTACTTTAAGCTATTAATTATTCTGAATGATCCTATTTAGATAGTATTGCTGTACCCATTACAAGTAGAATAATAAAAAAATCTTACTAAATGAAAGTAAAATTCATTTCCCTAATATTGATTTGGCTCCTCGTCAAAACTAATCATAAGCTAAGAAATGGGGTCCGGTGTTTTCTATGTTGCAATCATGTATCAACATATTAAAATCTGCTATTAAAATCTGATCAAATGTATGAAATTGCAATTAATAACTCAGGGTAAGAATAATTGATACTGTACGATCACAAAAATACAAATTGATTGAACACATCAATATAAATATAATGTAAATAGCTGTTGACAAGATTGAGAACTCGAGACAAGATTAAATAGAATCAATAGAATAAACAGAGCTCAATCAGAGAAACAATGAATAATTGATTCGTTAGGTTGTATTGAAAAGAAATAATACCTGGTTATGAATAATCGATGAAGTAGGCAATAGGCAGACTTGATGGCGGGGGGAGGGGGTGGTCTTGACTAGTTCATTTGGCTTTACTAGGCTATGTAGACTTTGCACAGGAATAGAGGTGACAATTCAAGTATTTTACAATGCTATTAGGGTGCAAGCCTTCTGATCAACGATTAGCCACTAATCTAGCTGTTTAAATATCAGCTGATACTAAAATAGTTCCATAATCAATGTAGTTGAGTGAATAAATAATCTTCTTGTCGATAACTACGTAAACAATAGGCTGAAGCTATTTCTAGCAGGACCCAGTGCCATCAACATTGCAATGTAATTATCGTTTTTCATTGTGATTGTAGGGTCGGCGGCCTAACCAAGCCAGGCTAATTAAATATATGATCAATGACTAGTAAATTATTAACAGCAAGTAGCCGAATCCAGCAGTGTGAAGACAATGTCCATCAATGCACAGAATGTCAAAATGCCAATCAATGGACAACACTGACGAATTTTCACGCGATGCGGTAGCAATGATTAAGCACTATGCTTCCCAAATACTTGAAAAGTTATTATTTTGCAAAATTTATCTGAATTTGGTATTCAAACTGATGATTGTTCTATGATGATGGATGATGTAACGCTTCAATAAATGGATTAACCGCCCCAAAAACAATGTTGGAGCTCTGTGATAAGATATGAATTGGCCAATGAGAGTCGAGCATTCAAACGAAAATATACTCATCAACATCTAAATTAGTGAACTGCAGCTGTGTTTAACACATTTACACGTAGCATTATTTTTGACTATGTAATTACTAGCCAATACATGTGCTTCGGAACGAAATGTCAACTTTTTGAGTCCTTTTAAGGCAGATCATCTACTGACCTTATTTTATATTTTTTTCTCAATAGAGCACAATTCCTTCTTTGAAGAAAAATCGTAGAGTATTGCTGCTTGTTGGTTTGTGTTATGAGAGGTTTAGTTGACCCTTGATCAAGCGCCCTTGGTGGATTTCTCGAGTAATTCGAAAAGGCACATGAAAATATTGTTGTGTTCTGAATAGGCTGTTCCATATTTAAAGAATTCTAGTCCAAGATTTTTTCTGAGGGTGATGCACTGATGCCCTCATGATTCTGAGTTTTGTGTGGGTGATAAGACGGATGATGATGATGATGATGATGAAAGATTAAGACTAATATTCAGGCAGTCAGGATCAACGGCTTATCATATTTTTCGAAAGACGTGGTACGACCACCATTTATGTGATTGTGATGTGGTAAAGATCTGTTCCCTGGAGAAGAGATCGAACCTCGGAACCTCTGGTCGTCAGACAGGCGCATTATCACTTACTCCAAAAAGCCACCCCTAAAAAGTGCAAGCTACACCCAAAAAGTTTGATATTGAAATGAAATGAAAATATCCTTTATTAAGCGGAGTTCGGACTAGGAAGTCCTCTCTACCACTCAACCTTATGTTCATTTTCTATATGTTGTGCATCCCCTTTTTTATCATTCTAGATCATACTTTCAACATTATTATATTGGGGAAATTGGGATGCATCAATTATTATTTATCGATGCGTCTTCCTTTTTCAATAATCTTAGAACATAGTTCAAACACAATATAATTATGGTATCAAACCAGTGGCGTAGCCAGAGGGGGGTGGGTCCGGACCTTCCCCGAAATTTTTAACATATCTTTATAGGATGCAGTTCACACAGAGTGTTCCATGAGAGTTCACTTAACTTCTCAGGCTGATTACCTACATTAGAATCGTTTAAAAAATATTCCTTATAAAATGAATTTGAAACATTATTAACTAATAGGAACTTTATCACTCTACAAGGTTATCTAAATTAATAATTCTTATAGATAAGCAGCAATATATAGCAGGGAATATATAAGCAGGGATAATTAAGACCTTTGTAATTAAAGTAATTATGATTGTTAATATGATAGTTGTGTATTACATACGAGTATGGCGAAAACAAAATGATCGTATACTAGAATAATTTAATAAAAAAATGGGTATAGGTCTCAACCAGAAATTTAGAAGTTCTATAGTAGCGTTTTCTTAATTCAAATATTATTGTGATATCTTAAATAAATAAATAAATTTACCGGAAGCATGAAATGTGAACAGAGGGGGAAGACATACTGCATGGAAAAGTGCATTCCATTGTCAGTTGATATTTTTCTGAAAATATAATGATTAAGATAATATTCTTTCGTAGATATTTATCCAATAAATAAATTTTATAGATGAAATGTGACTTCAAGCACAGCCGACTTCCATTGGTCGAACGAATTTGAGGTTGCGTTTTCAAATTCAGATTATCACTGGCATGCTGTCCTACCAGAGTAGGCCTGATTCTTGTCCAGAGTATTCTGATTTATTGTTATTGTTAATCAAAAACATTTAAAATTGTTAGAACTTGTGTGCGACCATTCAGTAATTTCAGTAATTCCCTTTCAGTAATTCCTACTATGAATCGAAAACTGTCAATTCATTCAAAGGCGAATTGCTACTATGAACCTTGTTGCAATCAGACTTAACACATGCTGTTCAAATATAAATTTGAAAACGAGGAGCATAATTATCAGAGTGAAAATGTTTACATTGTTGCGAATGAGGCAGCTGCTGGCTTTGTCAAGAGGATGCTCCTAAGAAAGTGCTGCTTGATAGAAAAATGAATAAATGAGTGTGCCAGCCGGGCAGGAGGCATAAGAAGTGTTCTCTTCTCTATTGACACTATGCACTTCTTCAACCGACTCCAAATACTGTACACTGTATAGGCCTATCAGATTCGCTGCCTGCAATTCTTAGTGAAATTATTCACCCATGATTGAACTGTTTTGCAATAGAAATCATTCGTATTTTTAATCTATAAAATTAAAGATTCAAAATTTGATGAGTTGTACTCTAGTGCTGTTACACACAAGATTTTCGCCACTTCCTACTTTTGTGAGTCTTTTGGCTAATCGGCTACTAATAACGTGCTGGCATACAGTCATCTGTAGTGACGCAGTGAATGTTTAATTTTCTGCTCTAAATTTTCCTATTCATTGAAATATTTTTACGAAAACTTTGAACTGTTATGTGTTTTGGCTTTGGCTTGATATCAACCAATCAGAATTCAAAATCAATCATCAATTACTTCCGGAATGCCATTTCTTCGAGTGGAAATTCTTTGGCATGAACAGAAATTTGGAAGTAACCTGAAAAATTGGGCTATATTTGAATCAAAATTGTGTTCGAAATACTAAGTTCTCTCTTTCACTACGTATGCTACATAAATAAATAAAAAAAAGTAGTTGAATAATCTATCTATGTATTATAATACAATCGAAATGGCACTCATCAGCAGAACTGAAATTCTCCTGGACCGACTGCGTTCAAATTTGGCAGGCATGTTCAATTGCAGCTTAAGACGCGCACTAAGAACGATTTTTTTTTACTTCCTAAGAATACGCCCAATATTTGTGTTTTCCAACGTTTTTCTGCGATTTCTTAGCTTTTTCGAGAACGATTGGCAGAAAATTTTAAAATTTGATGTACGCCTACAGGTTCAGTTTAGGACAAGAGATGTTGTGCCCGTAATCATTTTTTTCTCAAAATTTTAGATGTATCGCGGGTTGTATATCTTCCGCTTCAATTCGAATAATCCTCAAATTATTTTATACTGTAAATAAAATCTCCTGGACAGAATGCAATCAAATATGTCAGGTAGCCTATATAAAGCACACTAAGAACGGGTTTTGATAATTTTAAAATAACTGGCGAGTGATATGAGCAACGCAAATTCGTTCAAACTGAATTTGCAGGCGAGCGAGGCAAGTGACACTGCAGGCTCTGGCGGCTCGTGCCCACGAAAGAGGTGAAGTGCTATACAGTAAGGGATACGGGCACTTCACCTGTTTCGTGGGTACGAGCCGCCAGTGACCACATGGGGTCCAGGGGGCGGAGCCCCCTGGCTAGTCGGACGGGGGAAGCAAAGCAAGCCTGCCGACTAGTCAATAGATAAAAATATGTTAATGAATGTAGACTACTGTACAAATAAATTAAATTTAGTACACGCCGTGTGTAAAGTGAGTATTGTTGAATAAAAAACGTATGGGTGAAACAGTTTATTTGCAAACTGTTCTCAGTTCAAGAATGAGTAGCTCTCTGATGAAGAGTATTATACAAATTATACACAGATAAACTGAAAAACTTCAATAAATAAATGGTGGGGAAATACTTTTGTATTTCAAGTTCTCGAAGATTATTAATTTACTAGATCTTGACGAACTGAATCCAGAATCAACCTACAATTTCTCGTGAATGATCCAACTATACAGATGTGTACATAGGTTACATTGCAACTAGTATTGCCAACCACTCGTATGATCGAGATTTCCCCAGAATTTTACATTTAATTGAGGTAGACTTGGTTGAAGGGGTGAGTGGATTGAGAGGGGGGAAGGGGTTGGCGTCTACTTTACATGACTCGCTCAGCCACTCTCGGGTGGTCTCTCTGGCTGGCGCCTCACTAAACATCATCATCATCATCATCATCATCATCAACTCATGTTGTAATATCAGTCTGCTCTGCTCTGTTCCGCACTGCACCGTGCACGACTTGAATTGCTAGCGCTAGCATTGTTGGCGGTTCACTACTCAGTAGTAGCTAGTAGCTACGAGCTGCTACTAGCATGACAATTGACTCGCTCGCTGGACCTAGCTTCATTCCCTACTTTGGCCTATTCTGCATTCTGACATTTTATTCATAATCAATCATTAGTCCAGTACGCAGGGAATTTTGTAACGCTAATTTCTGCAAAAGGTGTATGCGATTTTATTGTTTTAATTGCTTCATTAGGGTCCCAATAATGTGTATTCGAAAAGTGCACACAAAATTTCCCCCCCCGCACAACTTTTGACAGCCGGAAAAACATGCATTTTTTTAGCTTTTCGCATATAACTAAACAACAGTCAACATTTTTATAGCTACATTCCCATAGTATATTGTAGAGGACAAAATTCTGCGTCGATTGAAAAAAGAAAACAAAAATCGGTCGAATAGCTATGAAAATGTTGACCGTTGTTTAGTTATATGCGAAAAACTAAAAAAATGCATGGTTTTCCGGCTGCCAAAAGTTGTGCGGGGGGGAAATTTTGTGTACACTTTTCGAATACACATTATTGGGACCCTAATGAAGTAATTGAAACTATAAAATCGCATACACCACCTTTTGCAGAAAAAAATCCCTGCGTACTGTACCACTAATTCTGTTCTCGACATAAATATTAACCCTTATTTAATAAAGATTTGAGTCAATAAGAAATTGGAAATGAAAATTGTTAATCATCCAGTTAATCTAATTTAATTTAGCATGAGATATTTTACTTTCATTCAACCATATGTATCATAAACAAGCCAAAATATTAAGAAAACCTCTTCCTCCAACTCCAACTTAAAACTCAGTTCAACTTGATTCTTCCTTTTAATTATTTTGAAGCCTATGAGCGTTAGTTGGAAGTGCGAATGATGAAAAGTATGGAAAGTGGGTGTTTGATTACAGAATTTTCTACATTTTTGAGATGGAGAAATTAATTTGCAATTTGAATGACAATAGGATGGTGACAGTTTTAGTGTACAGTTGGGGTTGGGTTCTGCGTCTTTTCTTCTTTCAACCCAAGGTCCCTTTTTTCCATTTTCATTGGCCCCCTCTTCTATTGGGCTTTACAACTCTATGCATATGAACATGTTCATTGACTATGGAAGAGCAAAGAGATGAATGTGTGTGTGTTGCTATTAGTAGTAAATCATACTTATATTTCTATTAGATAATACTATACTACACTATAGAGTATACTTTTACAATCCAATTCTATAGATAGTCAAGTAGTGAAATGCCTAATGTTTTTAAACGGCAATTTATCAGTGCACAATCATCGTAATACTGAAATTAGTCCGCCAGATTTTTCCTGCTTTTTTGACATGCTGATCATTAGTTGCCAGCTATTATAAATATGAAACTGAAATATGAAAACCTACTGTATTTTGTTCTTATGTGTCCAACATTTTGTTTACTAATTTGGCGAAATCGTCAGCCACAGTGTGGCGCTTCAAACCTGTATTATTTGTCCTATTCCCTTTTGAACATGTGGAAGCAATAAAAAGCCCAACCCTTGAACTTCAGCTAAGTGATCAAATCTTAAAGCAGGGACTTGTTGATTGAAATCTGTTGGAGTAGGCCTACCTACTCTTTACTATCCAATGAGTGTTACTAGTTCATTTGCACTAGCCTACTCCATAATTTGGCTTGGGTAAATGGGTTGCAGCAGTTATCTACCGGTCAACTGGGCTATACTATACTTGCTGTTTTTGAAAATTGTTTCTATCTACGACTGTTTGAATAGTTACAGTTTTTCGTTGATATCAAAACGAAAAAGGTTTTATCAACGGTTGGTTGTATTCGCGAGATGTTGAAAAATCTATAAAAACTCGTGTTCCGACTATCTCATTCGTATAGGCTATCATGGTAGCCTATAGGCTCATAGTACTCTTACTGTATAGACTATCTCATTCGTGCTCTGAATGCTAATACGATTTTCAAGACTACTTCGCATTACTCACACCTCTCAATAATACTATATTACTTTGCATCCTGGGACACCGTGCTAGATGAAATGTTGGAAATGAAGCAGCTTGAGACAGAAGCTAGTAAGAAGTAGAGGCGTATTAAATAATGATCTAACAATTACATTGTTGTGACCAATCAAATGGTTTCTCTACTATCCCCGGAATTCAAGCTCATCAGGGATTGGAATTAATATTAGAAATCCAACATGTCATAGTTTGAGTTCATGAAGAAGCAAAACAAGTTATTTGAGATGTTGTCGGTCGGTATTGGCTGGTTGAATTCGGCAAGGGGAGTGAGGCAGCTGCTGATATAAGGGGGGAGGGGGGGAACTGCTGATATATCCAGGTGCTATCTGTCATTCGAATATCTATCCCTTGTACTCATAGCACAATGCCAATCAACTACTAATGCGCATCAAGCAGAGCATTCAGCATCCACGGCTTCGAGCATAACCTACAAAAAGTGCTAGTAGCCTACTGTATAGTAGGCCTACAGCTAAAGCCCTGGCCGTGACGCACCAAATGGCCACTTTATTAAACCTGTCAAGTATGAAATACCTATACCTTCACCCTCCACCTTCCCTTATCGTTGCAATTTTTATTTTATTTTTCAAGTTATTTAAAAGTGACTTTTGTGATGCGCTATCTATCTATATCTATAAACTTTGCGAAATGGCACTGACTGACTGATTCATTCATCACCAGAACTAAAAATCCACTGAACCGAATGCGTTCAAATTTGGCAGGCATGTTAAGTTGGACGTTTAGACGCGCGCTAAGAAAGCATTTTTGAAAATTTTCATGGAAACGCCCAATATTTGCATTCTTCTATTGTTTTTCTGCGTTTTCTGAGATTTTTCGAGAATGGATCGGAATCGAGAGGTTCGTCTAAGGTCTAGAAATGTTGTGTTAAAATATTTTTTAAATGCGTTCAAGATTAGGCCTACGCCAGTAATACTTCCCAAGGTTACGCTCAAAATCTGCGTTTTACTATTTTTCGAAATTCCCGTAGTTTTTCTCAGATTTTTCGAGATCCAATTGGAAAAAATGTAGAAATTTGGTAAAAATGTCAAGATTATGTCCAGAAATGCTGTGTTCAATAAACTTCGAATTCCTTCTGAGGTTACGCCTGTAATAAGGTTTTCCAATGTTTGGAATCTGCACTTTTGTTGATTTCACGAAACTACTGAACTTCGAATTTGAATTACTGAACTAATTGATAAATAAAATAAAAAATCAAATACCCTTTTTTAAAAAACGTTGGAAGTATTATTTTTCTACAGACATATTTCGGGTCAAAGCCCATTCCAATGTCATTAAGAATTAGACCCGAAACATGTCTGTAAAAAATAATACTTCTAAAGTTTTTAAAAAAAGGTATTCAATTTTTCATTTTATTCAAATCAATTAATTCAAATAGCCCTAAGTTAAAAAGTTTAATCTACTGAACAAAATACGTTCAAATCATATACCTAGGTTGAGCTGAGGTAATAGAACAACTGATACAAAACAAATTCTTAAAAGAACCTTGTTAAGTGATAGCCTATGCTATATTGATCAAAGCAAATCCTTTTGAACGGAAATTGCAGGCAAGGGAAGCTAGCATATTTGTCTCACACTACTGATACTGTCGGGGGTCCAGGGGGCGGAGCCCCCTGGCTCCCTGGCTAGGCGGAGAAGGCGAGCTTGCCGGCTAGTATACAATTTCTTATGTTTGTGCAATGTTAGGAAAATCTCTAAGCAAATAACTTATTCTGTAACGTGAAAATGGCAAAATTGACGAATCGTACAAGTGAAGAAAGAAGTCATTTCAAAAGTTTACATCTGATAAAAAATATTCATAAAGATTATGAAGAATCAAATGTCAAGACAAGATATTGTCAAACCACAGATTTATTAGAAAATCGAGATACCTATATCGGTTGCTACATCATTATCAATCTATGGACCTATGGTAAACTAAAACTTCAAGTGAAGAGCAGCAGTATTTATACTAACAGTCAAGCACCGCTATTGGTGGACGCTTGAACCAATAACAGTGAACGTCTGCCATTGGCCTAGACAAGCCCCTCCCCAATTATAGCGTCTTTGGCGGACGTTCACTGTGATTGGATCAAGCGTCTATCAATTTCAATTAATATGAATAACTAGCACAATATCACCTTCACAACTACTCAACAAGTGATTATAAAGAAACTTCTGACACATTGTAAATCAAAATAATCATTTAATATAAAATTTTAACAGGAGCTGTCAAACAATAAAGATAGGATGGTGAATTTTATAGTTATGAAATTCAACTGAATTCTCATTTTCACGTTTGGGGAAATAGCGCCGATCATGAGCAAAATAAACATTTATCAACGTATTCTCGACTCTCTTCTTATAAAAAGTGAAATTGAAACCAAATATATAAAGAGCAATCGTAGGCTTATTATTGCCTATGATGTCTTATCATCACTATCAATCAGTTCACATTATTATTCAAACTGAATTACAGAAACCAATGACTCAAGAAAGAATTGACGAAACCCAGCTATCAACAAGAAATTGAAACAAAATATTTATTGTGGAATAGATATTAATTCAAATGAAATTAACTTTCGCAGATTTGTTCAATCTATCTCGATATTGGTGAGACTATGGAATTGGTTTTTTACCTTGATATGGCACGCTATGGAAGAATAAAATAAACATTACAAGAGTCACTTTCTACTTTTATCGACGATTATCGCTACATTAGTTTCTAAATGCGACAGTTACATTGCCCTTTCCACACTTTATCCTTCATCATAGAATTAAGATTGATCAATATTAAAATATGGAAATTGAGGCAATACTGTAACTTGTAATCCAGTGGCAGTTCAAGAAAGAGCCTTTATGCTGCAGTCAAACAGCAATAGTAGCAATAGTTTCAACAGGATTTGAAATCAACAATCTGGCGCTTGACTTAACGATCTCTAAATCATTATTATTCTCACAAATAAATTAAAACCTTTAGTTTATTGTTCAAAATGATAACAGAGTATCAAGTAGAGACGTAAATTATTCAAGTTGCAGTGCAGAGTTCAGCCGTTAGTTACAGCAATAATATGTTGGAGAATAACATTGAACTAGCCGGCAGGCTCGCTTCGCTCGCCTTCTCCGCCTAGCGAGGGGGCTCCGCCCCCTGGACCCCCGACAGTATAGGCAGTGTAAGTGAGTCAAACAGGCTCGCTTCGCTCGCCTGCAAATCCTCTGTCAGTGGCAGCTGAGACAAACAGGCTCGCTTCGCTTGCCTGCAAATTCCGTTCAGAATGGATTCGAAATTTATTTCAGCATTTCTACACCTGATCTGGACCTGTTCACCTAATTTCAACATTTTCTGCCAATTTGTTCTAGAAATATCTAAGAAAAACTCCGATAATTCCAAAAAATAGTAAAACGCTAATAATAAGCGTAACCTTGGGAAGTATATATAGTTTGAAACTTGATTCAATGATTCAAACTTGACCTCCCAAATTAGTTCATCTAAAATCTCGTTGAACCATTGAATTTACAGTTAGGATTGGTCGTATCAAGGCGGAAGATTATGTGTGTACGTAAATGCAACCCGCAACACATCTACAATTTTGAAAACCTGATTACTGGCGTAATCTTGAAAAATATTTTAACACAACATTTCTTGACCTTATCTAAACCTGCCCACCAAATATCAACATTTTCTACCGATTGGTTCTCGAAAAAATGAATAAAACGTTGGAAAACTATAGGAAAACTAAAATATTTGGCGTATCCTTGAAAATTTTTTGAAATCCGTTCTTAGCGCGCGTCTAAACGTCCAACTGAACATGCCTGCCAAATTTGAACGCATTCGGTTCAGTGGATTTTTAGTTCTGGTGGTGAATGAATGAATGAATCAGTCAGTGCCATTTCGCTTATATAGATATAGATTAGTTGAGCTTTCATCTAGGTTCCATACTTTCAAAGAGGCTGCAACATTAATTTTTTTCTGGCCCACTTCAATCTACGTGCAGTGTCCATCTACCACTTGAAATACTTATACAATACACACCTAGTTCAGAAGCAATTTCATATTCCGTATACTAAATCATGTATCGACTACTCAAGTTTATTGATATCACTGCAAAAATCAAAAATTATAATTTGTTTACCCACAGAAAAAAATTTAATAAATTAATAAAGTGTGAAAAATAGTTACTACTTAATGCATTGAAATCGCCCTTCTAGAACAATTGCGAAATTCGCGAGAAATCAATCAATTTATTTAGCCAGAAAGTACAGTCATACATAAGGCCACGTCAAAGCAAAATTTAGTGATGTACAATGATGAAACACAAAAATTAAAATAAATTCATCAATAAAACACTTGCGGCTCGTACCCACGAACCAGGTGAAATGCCCATATTTTTACTGTATAGCACTTCACCTGTTTCGTGGGGACGAGCCGCTAGTGCAATAAAATCGAAACATCAAAATCAATAAATAAAAATATATAAGCCCTCCAGCTTATCCATTATTATTATTATTATTATTATTATTATTATTATTATTATTATTATTATTATTATTATTATTATTATTATTATTATTATTATTATTATTATTATTATTATTATTATTATTATTATTATTATTATTATTATTATTATTATTAAAAAATTATAATAAGATGATTATTATTATTATTATTATAAATAAATAAATTTTATTTCTCAATAAACAAAAGTACAAACATTATCATAAAACTTCTGTGACATTTAAACAAATATGTACTCTGAATACTGAGAAGAGACACTCCCGAGAAAATTCTATGTGGGAGATGCCATCAAAATTCAAAATTTCAAATTATTTTTCTTACAAGAAATTATTATTATTTTCGTTTTTTCATCCTCAACTTGAAAAAGTAGAAAATAAACCTTAGTAGGCAACGCAACGCTTATATCAAGAAGGAATATTCCTGCCAAATATCATGGGATTCTATCGATGCGTTCGGCCCAAATTGCGTTAAATACGAAAGAAAACTCAAGTCAAATCTAGACCTCACTTAGGTTCGGTCAATTATTCACACTTTCAATACTTGATTTTTCATCCACTCACTGCTCGTTTGAGCATTGTGATATCTTGGGTGCTGCCGTATTACATAACCTAAAAAACTCAGAATCACGACAGTTGAATATGAATAGCCTACTATCGGTCACATGAAAGAGTCGCTGTCGAGCAATTATAGACCTACTTCTAGGCCTACTAACTAGACGTCTCTGATTGAGTTCAGTTCTACCTTTGCTCATTCTCATTATTTCCTGGCCCACTCCGACCTACGAGTAGTCAGTCTACTATTAAATTTCGAAAAGCCTATTCGGATCAATTTTCCAGGGTTGACGGAAATTACCCTATTCAACAAATCACTCACATAAAATTAACTAGGTAGGATATAATTTCAAATTCAACATTCTAAAGTTATAAATCAATTGAATAATGAATAGTCACTGAAATTAATAGCGGCTAATGACTCCTTTGGAAATATCCAAAAACTCCCTGATTTGAATTGATTTAGGATTGAGTTACTGAGTAGGCCTTAGTGCAACTTAGTGGTGGCCCGCTGTAGAAAGATTTCTAATTATTTTGTCGCTTTCAGAGATGCATTTTTAGGTGTTAGTGTTACTATTTCTAATTCATTGTTCATTACTGGTTGGTATCAAATCACGTTGATTCTGGTTAAGCTTCTTAAATACTAATTTTAAACGTGGACAATGTTGGAGCTTCATGGTAATTTTAAATGGATCCAAAGTATCTAAATTGAATAAATTGTATTCTGTTTTCAATGTTCTACCTCCATTCAGTCCAAACTTATTTATTGAAATCGTACAGATTCCGAAAACGTTCAAATCAAATGTAGCCTACTGTCAATGATACAAAGTTTATAGTCGTAAATACTAAAATCTTGTACGATTATTTTCAAGCGATATATTAGACATGGTTTATTGGTATATTATTAGGCCTATACTATAATTATCCTATAGAAATGAAGTAGTTTACTTCATGAATACCTGTTTATACATATCACATCAAGTTATTTTATCAAACTAAAGTACAAGAGATGAAATTTCTATAATTTAAAAAAATGTTTGTGTATCTACTTACTAGTACTAGTGTAAGAGATATTTTTATAAACGTTCAGGAAAAAAGTTTTTCTCTGGTACCGGAATGGTCAAATAATCGTACTCACATACCGTTTTTAATGTGTTCAAAATCAGAGCATTTTATCCAGCATTCAGCTACATTAAAAAATACTTTAAAATCATGGCTGATGATGAAACCATTTTACAGTATTAGAGAGTTGAGGAGACTGAGTGTTTAATTTTATTATAGTGCCTTGCTAACTGTTACAAGCTCGATACATTTTTGGATCCACTCATAAGAATTGCTAATATAGGATATTATTCAAATAAATTGCCGACCGGTATGGTTAATCATTGAAATTCATACAAAATTAATGAGCTGCCTATTTTTTCATGATTGTTGGCATTATTAGAATTGTGTCATAATTATAAGTATTTTATTTGTAAGAAATTTGACGTTGTCAACAATAAATTATTTTGAATTGTAGGAGTTCAACTTTATCATGACTCTCAATTCATAACTTACATTTTCAAGGAATTAGACGAATTCTAGATTAATTGATTTTCCGGACCCTGACACGGACTAGGAATCATTGAAAAAGATTTTTATGATCATTTATCTTTTTTTAGATTTTGGAAGAAATTGACTTAAAAGCAGAATCATTCATCCTTCATGCTGATAAAGTAAGTCCGATTCGAAAAGTTCATTTGGTTTGGCAACGGATTTTTCTATAATTATAATAGCTAGTCCTTTTCATGTCCTGTCCAATAATATTATGGTTGGCTAATATTCTTCAAATTTTTCCTGATTACTCGGCTATTTTTACTTTTTACTAGGCTTTTATATTTTTCTATCACTTATTTGTTTCATTCTAAACATAGTCGTTGATTCAAATAACTGGGCAAGCGTCGCTAGTTTCAAATAGTCTAGTCCTACTGTATTTTCTCTGAGACAGAGAGCCTAGCGTGAAAGATTAGAATAAATAAAGAGTTATTATAATAACGATAGTGTAATTTGATGTGAAAGAATGCTAGAAATCTTCGTTGATTTGCAAATGTGACAAAATTTTCAATTTGTCAAAGATTACACCATAAACGCTATCAGCCCTCAATCAGATTAGCTAAGAGTCACTGCCATCAAATAGTATGAAATTAATTGTTTATTTTGTTTATTGTGTTATGTGTTAGCTGATACTTGGTTGGTCGGTATGATGTAAGTAATTACTGTACTTATAACCTGGATCCCTAGTCAGATAGATTGATAGTCATTACATGTCAATTACTGTGTTAAGTACGTCACTCAGTCACCGGTAGCTAAGATAGCCTAGACCATTCGTCGAAAATTCATGATCAGTTGTATGAGAATGCTGTTAAAAAGTTTTATTTTAATTTCTTCGACTGTGTCAACATTAAATGAGTAATAACAACTCATTAATTGTTCAATTCATTATTAATAATTGTTATAACCTGTGTGGAAGCAGTAATGAATACATTAATCGTCTATTAATGAGCATCCCGATCAGACGTATGTTCTTATATAGTGCATAACTGGCACAAAGAAAATCTTGTGCAGTGGATAGATTAATCGGCAATTATAGATAAAATGACTAGAGGGTTTGAAATCAGCTACCTGCTACCTAGAACCGGCCAGACGAACAATTCATGTCGTATGATGCTTGAAGTAAAACTAAAACTTATGATAGTCCATCGACATTGAAACGTTGAATCCGAACTGAGTTGATAACTTTCTAGCCAGATTGTTGTAAAAGGCCTACTATGAGTACTCGTGTCGAGTATTATTAATAGGGCAAGGGCCTAATAAGTGCGAGTAGCCCGCTTAACCACAATCACAAACCGCACAAACGAAGAAGAAGCTGTTTTACTGTTTGTACTCACCGGCCCGACTTGGTGATGACCATCTCAGTGCCTAGCTTATGGAACTTGTCCCACAAATCCTTGCCCTCGAGCGTAACCTTAGGATCGTCATGCACGCCGTCGTCGTCGGGGGCGGGAGGTGGCAGGCGTGGGGCGGCAGCAGCGGCGGCGGCGGCTGCAGCGGCGGCAGCACGGTGCGGCAGCAGCACCGCCATCATGACATCGTCGTAGGCCGGCCGCGGGTAGCAGAGGGCTGCCGGGTAATGCGGGGGTGGGGGTGGAGGCGGTTGCGGTTGCGGTGGCGGGGGGGCAGCAGCGGCCGATGCGGAGGCGGCTTCCAGCAGCGAACTGACCGAGAAGTCGGTGGCGGGCGGCCGGTGCGGGTGGTGGAGATGCAGGAAGGCGGCTGCCGCAGCATGCTGCTGCTGCTGATAGGACATGTCGCATGCGGATGCGGGAGAGCGGGGCGACAGCGGGCCGGTGCACGCTAACACGTCTGCCTGATCGAACCTCATCGAGATGCTTACTATTAGCCGCACCGATTAGCCGCACACTCTATTAGCCTAGTGCAATACACCAGGTGCCATTGTAGATGTCGCCTGGCCGGCTGGCGTGACACCACTGTCTAGGCGAAGGCGCCTCTCGCTCTCGGCCGAGTGGTGTTAATGAGGCGCGCCGATTGGGTCGCCTCGCTCGGCCAATAGCAAGGCGTGTTGCCTTCACGCAGCCGGTGTCGAGTCCAGGGGGGGGTACTGCTACCCGCCACCTACCCACCGCCAGCGCCAGCGCCACTAACCTCTTCCTCAAATTAACCTCATCTTTTATTTACCGCTCAAAAGCCGAGCGCGCGGCCACTTCTTCCCGAGGCACCGAATAAACAGACTTATCCTGCCCAAATATTCTAATAAAATTTGTAAATACCTCTAGCTGCGCGCGCACACTACCACCCCCCCACTTCACCATAATCCACCCATCCACCCCTCTACATCGATCGCAAACAAATCTGCCAACTCCTCGCACCTTCATCACTCAACACAACAACAATACCCCATTCCATTAACACCCCACCCCCCTCCCCATCACCTATTCTCGCATTCATTCAACCATTGCATAAATTGACCAATCAAAACTTTAATAGTTCACATTGTATTTAATCTGTCAAGTGTTCGACCATTCAACACTAAAGAAAGTCAAATTCTCGTATGCCTCAATTTCATGTAGCCTAAGCCCAAGGCTAGTAAATCTACCAGGTAAGTCAGCGTACATAAGAGCCCAGCAGTCCACTTTTTTTGACGTCAATAAATTTATTTTTTACATTATGCTCTATACCTATTTTTATGATTCGACATGAAGACCTATCTAGGATTCCAATTTTCCAGCTGTTCCACAGAGAATTGAAAAAAAATCCCATAAAAAGCTCAATATCAATGAAAATATAATTGTGAAAATATGTAAAAATTATGAATTGAATTATTGAGTGTTATTACAGTCGAATAATAATGAATAATGTTGTGATATTAGAAGAATATGATGCTATTGTTGTCATAAATTGGGGTCAAAGATTCGAGAAGCTAGCGCTCTCGTTGTGAAAAAAAGTAAGCTTTGGTGGGTTCAAATTTTGCGATTACGATTATAAAAATTAAAATAATCATATTTCACTACAAAACAACTAGGACAACTTAAAAATATTGTTTCCTTGTTAATTGTGATGTTACCAACTCATCAAAATTCATTACAACAATAAACATCTTCAACACTAACGAGAATAGGCCTAGTTATGTTTACATTTTCATCAGCTGTGCTTTTCATTTTCGGTGCCAGAGTGCGACACTGTAGAAATCTAGTGACGTCAGATTCGTGAACCATAAATTCGAGAGAAATATCCCATCTGGTAGATTTACTAGCCTTGGCCTATGCCTACGGAGATTGAATAGGTACTACAATGAATTCAACTACTAATTTCAAAAATATTAAATACTAGGCTATAGGCCTAATAACGTGAAATATCCAGAAATAGTCTAACCAACTATTTATATTGTGTCTCTTAGTTATACAGAAATGCAATGTTAATATCAGAAAACAGCCACTAGTAGCTGAACAGCTACTAGAGCCACTTACTTAGTGGCGTAACGTACCCCACTTTCCCCCCACCCTATTTCTTCAGGGGCAGGATGGGAAGAAGCCCGAAATATTTCCGCGCGGGGAAAACTTCTTTCTACCTACTATTTTTTTACTTCGAATCAAATCGCTTTCACGCTCAAATAATCACAATATAATTCGAATGGAATACTAAATTTCTTACGAATGGTGGTAAGAAATAAATTTTTTCGTTGGTGTTTTAGAACAAATCAAACAGATCAGAACCTTGGCAAGGCTAGATCTAGAACTGCTCTCAATAGTGTTATAAATGGCTTTTTTTAATGTCCCGGGGAAAAACACCAGAACTTGTTTTTAAACAGAATGAGAATTTTCAAGCCCTGTAAAATCAGGTTTTAAGGTAATAATAGTTACGATTTTTGACTTGGGAGAAACATAAAATACCGTTTTTGAGGATTATATTAGAAAAAATCATTCGGGGAATACCATTTGGGAGTGTGAAAATTTGTGAATTTGTGAATAAGTGTTTCTTTTGAACATAACCTATATTTTAAATATTTCTAACAAAATTTGGGAAAAAGACGTTTTGGACTTTGATGTCTGTGTTTTTACCCTTTATTGTAAAATTTTTCGAATAAATAAATAAATATGTACCAACCCTCCATCTACAAACAATTTTTAAAAGTTCCTTCCAATCACTTCTGGATAGGCCCTTGCTCAAACTTGACAACAAACCTCTATTACACTATTAGCCAATACAACTCAGTATTTAGAAGAAAATCCCAAGAATATAATATGATAAATAGCCTATCTGTAGAGAATACATAGTTTTAGTTTTTCTTTACAAAATAACAAATAATTTCTATAAAAGGGGGAATAAATTGTAAACTGAACAACAGTAGAGGACACTCTCAATTTGATCAGAATGATTGAAGGGAGAGCCAATTTGCTGTAGCCTATCGATTCCGGACTATCGAGCGGTACTGAAGGCTTTCAATTAAACAAATGTATGTACTTCGTACATAAATCGTAATTGGAAGAACAATTAGGTATTTCATTGGAATACGAATACAGTTTGCAAATGCAACTTCACATTTCATATAACGCAATACACAAGAACATACAAAATTATTTGACTCAGATTTTAAAAAGTCACAAATATTCCAGAACTTCACAAACACTTTCGAATAATATCGATCTGGAATATCCCATATCCCCGACAACTTACAAATAGCTTTTGAGCGTTTTTAATTGCTTTGAAGACTTTATTGGGAAAAAATAAAACGGATAAAAGTTTGCCGTTGTGATGCCGGTTTATTGGGCGTTTTGGATCATTGGATGCATGACTAAAAGAATTTCACTGTTTTGGTCTCAGCTCTGCTCTGCTCACTGCAAAAGCCATCATTGTCACTCAATGAACAAGTTTTACTTCCAACTGCATTGCAAATTTGATTTTGTCCTTTTCACGTTTCAAAAGGCATTGTCATAATGTGATTGCTCAATCCACACTTTTTGATTCAAAAATCAATCCAACACCCAATTAAGGCGGATAAATGTTCCTTCATATTGGCCTATATCATTTGTCCAAGCTTCCACAATCATCTTACTTCTATCAATATCACTTCTCAATACATAATGCATACAGATACAGTAATATCACGAGTATTCCAAGACTGAATATTCATCTTCATCCCTATTTATCAGAAATTCATCATCTTCATCCTAAATTTAACAGAATATTCTTGATTTTACATTATACTCCTCTATTCTCTTGCCTAAAACTTTTTAAATTTTGGAATTAGTAAAATTAAAAATTAATAATCTAGAAGTTCCATTGTTTTTCATCAACTTTTTACCACATGTATATTTCCACAAACTGGTTGTTCTGGGTAAAATTAAGATAAATATTAATAATTCGAAACGACCGACAGCCCTTAGAAAGACGTAAGCTTAATCTGTACTCACCCTTGGTGCTAACTGTATAGTGTATAGGTGTAAGTAGTAGGCCTATAACTGGTGGTCTCCTGCATTCAATCACTGAACAATAATATTATTATAGGCTATCAATAATATTGATCATCGTTCGATATTTATCAAATCGCGCATCGTTTTTTGTAGGGAGTTAACGGTTAACGCATGGAACTTTTGCTGGAAGTTTGGAGGGAAGGGATCCCAAAGGATTATGGATGAGCTGGTTGAAATAGGTCGTTAGGTTGAAAATATGGCGAGCGACATGGCTTGACTTGGAAATTAATACTAAAAAGACAAAATTCATGGCTACAGCTAGAAAGAGGCTTTACAAAATGTCGAAAAGAATCAACCAGCGACGGGTAGAGCGTGTAAGTTGTAGGTAGTATCAGCACATATTATTATATTATTAGTAAGTAGTATATCATATACTATTATCACATATGCCTACAGTGGTATCACGCTCCAGAAATTTGAAAAGGCAACACTCATTATTTTATTAATTTCTTTTTCTGAGGGTGAAGTCCACATTAGCTTATAGGCTTGTGCGTGGGTGATGATGAAGATGATGATGATGATGATGATGATGATGATGATGATGATGATGATGATGATGATGATGATGATGATGATGATGATGATGATGATGATGATGATGATGATGATGATGATGATGATGATGATGATGATGATGATGATGATGATGATGATGATGATGATGATGATGATGATGATGATGATGATGATGATGATGATGATGATGATGATGATGATGATAAGAGATCATCCGTATTTATGTGATTGTGATGTGGTAAAAGAATTTTGTTTGGGTCGAGACTCGATCCCGAGTCCAACTGGTTATTAGACGGTCGTGTTATCACCTCCAAAGAGGTGATACATTCATTAGAATGAGGAACCTCTTCGCAAGCCATCATACTGGGTGCCAATGGGGGTAACATTTTTTTGTCATATGTCGTTGATTTTTTGAACGATTATGATAGATTTTGATGTGTAGATTCCGAATCCGAATTCAAGATGGCGGCCAAAATTTCGGTTCCATGTCTAGTCTACCACGATTTCCGTCAAAACGAAGCGCCTGACGAGAAAAATAATTTTTTTTAGTAAATTAAATTTCCAAGAGAATGGTATCACATTCATGTCTCTATCCTCATCAGCAACTGAGTTATGATTTTTCAAAAAAGAGGCCAACTTTCAAGAAAAACGAGAATTTGAGTATTTTTAGTATTTGCTCTCTTAGATCTTCTGACGTATTGATTTGAATCGTGTGAATCAAAATCCCTCTGGGGATAATTTTGTCCAAGCAAAAAATGACATTTTTTGGTGTATGATGGAAAAATCAATATTCTCTCAGAAATTATTTTCTTCAAGTATGACCTTATTCAACATATGATGTATGAATTTAGACCGCCTTGATGAGCTGAAAACGATGAGCTATCAATTGTTGAGATCCGATGATTTTAACAGTTGTTAGAGCTATCCTTAGATTGAGATCCTTGAAGGGTCCTTACTATTGAACATAACCAAAATTGAGGTCGGTAAGTGGCTTATCTGCTAGAAATTGATGAAGAATACATTATTACCAAATAAAATCTCAATACAAGCACTTATAATTTTTTGGAGACCATTTCCCCCATAAATAGGGTTTTCTGAGAAACAAGGATATCTTTTTACTGCCCTAGTTAAAAAACTATACAAGATAGAGAGGTCTACTTGGTCTCAAATTGTAGAAGACAAAAATTATCCTCAGAGGGATTTTGATTCACACGATTCAAATGAATACGTCAGAAGATCAGAGCATAAGAGAGAACTAAAAATACTAATTTTTCTCGAAAGTTAGCCTCTTTTTTGAAAAAGTAACATAAATCAGTTGCTCATAAATGAGGATAAAGACATGAATCTGAAACCATTATCTTGGAAATTTAATTTACTAAAAAAAAGATAAAATCATTCTTATCTTTTCAATTATTCTTTTGGGTCAAGTTTGATCCAACAGAGCTAAAAATTATAAAACTAACCTGGAGTATAATACAGTTGATTAGAACTAATTTTAAATCTATTTACATATTAAAAATGTAACTAATAACACTTCGAAATTAAATTGGGCTCTGCTCTGGACACAAGTCAGACTGGTTTATATGCTTATAAAGAAATAGTATTTTGGAATGAACCTACGGTGAGCTGAGCATTATGATATGAAAACTAAATCTGGACATCGAAACCCTGCCCGAGTCAACATTATGTATCGTATCAATGTTTTGATAACCCATCTAAACATTCACATTTTCACATTCATTTCAAGTTGTGCTCTACAAAAAGAATGTTGGCCCGTAAGAGTGGGCAATTGTCAGTTGAACGTGGGTCCAACTAAAATTTAAAAGTGACAACGTTTTTCGATTATTCTTGTACGTTTGCATGATTGCCATAGTGGCTACATGGTTTGGTTACTTTGTTTCCGGTAAAGTAAACCAGGCGAGCGCAATCCAATTGATAGCCAGACCCGCATTTTTGTTTAAACGAAGGCCTGAGTGTTATGTGTGAAATGAACGAAAAAGAGTAGAGTAACACCAAAAAAGTGAACAACTGTCTTTTTTCACACAAACCCGGATCCACTCCAATATAAATTATAACCAACCTCGCCAACGACTAATTTTATTCTAGAAATATATGTCTTGTATCCGACTAGACTCATGATGAAAATGAAGCAATAATCACTTGAGTGAATAAGTCGTTTTATATTAATTTGGTTTCAGGTTTTCAAGGGAAGGGTGGTTAGGGGTTATGCACAGACACTGCCCAACACCAACAGGAAGTGAATTCACAATATTCGTGATAACTTTGTGATTTCAATTGATACTCGTATACGAGTCATCAAATTCACTTTCCAGCTTCCTTTTGCATCAAATGCCACAATTCTGGTTCATAGTCACTTACTTCCATAATAATTTGTGTATAGTTCATATTCCTTTTTTAAATCTTGTTCAAAAATGATTTTTTTCTTAGCTCTAAACTGCAGACTTTGCATCACTATAACAATTTCATTTTTTCAGCACATCATGTTGTAAGTGCTAATTAATTAGAACTAGTAAAGCCCGGGTCGCACGAAAATATGCCACTTTATTACATTCTGTAACACAAGTTTCTTTCTCCTCTTCCTCTTGATACTCCTCCATCACTATCTGTTTCTCTCAATTCAACTCCTCCCTCTCAATGACTCTTACAAGATCTTGTAAGAGTCTTAGGGCGGAATTCACCAAAAACGAGAACCTAGTTTATAGAGTCAGCTGGCTCCAACCAAGCAAAACATTTTCAAAAGTGGAATGCGGGATTGCATATATAGCGCCTTGCATGAAAAAATACGTTAAATCCGGCAGGCTTTAAAATTATAATGTCATTGCATAATTATTATATAATTTGAGGTGAAATTGCTTGTTCAATCACAAAAGGTGAATAATATTCAAGATTGCATATATTCTTTTCAACATTTTTTATTCAAATTTTGAAGAAAATTTATGAATTTCAAATTAAATTATTATAATTTTCTCGAAATAATCTTGTCAGATATTCATGTTGATTACAGATTTGTAGATTTGTAAAGTGAATCACTTTTTGATAATTCGTCTTTATAGAATAAAGTTGTAACACAACTGAGAATTTTCAGAAAAATTCAAGTATTTCAACAGTTGAATATTATTTCCAGAACATGATAGATAAAAGATATAAATTTTTATCACGATCTATGAGTTTTGAAGCTCATAGGAACGAATAAGGTACACCATTGACAAATATTATAGTCTGAAGGATTTTGCGAGTGTAGTTCCATACATTCCTCAGTTGATAAACATTCCTCTTCTACAAAAATTGCAGAATAAAAGTGATGTGACCTATTGTACTAATTTCCATAATGCCACTGTTCCTTTACAAAAATTCAATTCCGAAATTTGATCGCTTTAGGCTATAATGATATTATTCTGTTATTGATTGATTTCACTTCTATCAGATTCACTTCTTCAGACGACCGTAGAATTGCAATTTCAATTTCGGTGCAATTTGCCTTTCAGAAGTTGTACCTCAAGGTTCCAATTATTCAACATTCTATTAAAATGAAATGAAAATATTCTTTATTAGGCGGAGTTAGGACTACGAAGTCCTTTCTACCACTCAACCTTCTATTGTCATGGTTCAAGCAATTCTATGTAATTTTCAACTCCAAAGGAGAAAAACTTGAGTAAAATATGAATAAATACAGTAATTAGTTCAGTACCTATAGGAGTTCGTTATTTTACATCCGAAGATTAATTTGAAAATCAGTGTAATACAGATACTATAAAATAGATTTCATACATTCATCTTGTTCATAATGAATGTCATCTACTACAGTGAATCTGTAAAATTATAAATTTCTCTTTTGTCCACTGGGAATGTAATGTACCAAGGAAGTGTTCAGATTTTCAATTGCGTAAAAGAAACGAAAAGCTCTATCATTCATTATTGATTATTTGGTCGGCTAGAATATGAGTAAAACGTTACCTCAAGAAATGCATCTACGTGTATGAAATAATTACTATCCTGCAAATAACGCTAATCCATTGAAAAATCATGTACTTATTTATTCATAAATAAATGCAAAAGAAATAGCAATAATTATGATTAGGAAGAGAAACAAAACGCTCAAAACAAAGGTGTTCCCAAATATTCATAGTCAAATGTATCAATATACATTTTCCACTTCACTTCAACATAGAAAATTGTTTAGAATAGTCTAAAATACAATGAACACAGTTTATTATCAAATCTTCATTTCAAATAGGCTTCTGCTTCTGAATAAAATGTCAAATAAAAACAAAATTACCTATTCAAATATCTTACAGCGAAAGACTCACTTCAACATCAACAAACATATCATTTTTTTGTTAAAATAAATAAAATTCAGAGAAACACATGTTCACTGACTTTTCGATACGCTGGGGATCTGAGATATCCGGAGATTTCATAAACTTGCCTTTTTTGGCGTGGTGAATTCCATTTCATTTGTAATCCACAGATGACCGTTCAATCTCGTAACCGGCTGATAACTCGAGATACTATAACTATAACGCTAGTTCTATATGATTTTGGTGAATTCCACCCTTACTTTATCACTCTCTCTCTCTCTCTCTCTCTCTCTCTCTCTCTCTCTCTCTCTCTCTCTCTCTCTCTCTCTCTATCTCTCTTTCTCTCTCCTGTAATGCAATAGGTTTGTCAAGATTTGATATTGAATAAAATTTGGATAAAAAATTTAATATCACACAGGAGCAGTGAATGATGAAAAACAACAAATATTTTTATGAAACACTTATTTTGAAGCTCTGGCGAAAATTTATAGTCTTTTAATCTTTAAACAAAAATCATTCTATTTTAGCCTCAATATTGACCGTGTGGCCAATCAGATTGGTCGAATCTGCTGCCATATAGATTTAATAGATTTGCCATATAGAATAATCCCAATAGATTTGCAATAAAATACATGAATGTACAATAAAAATTGACAATATAAAAAATTATATGTTACGTTGAAAGGTTTTCTTCTTGAATTGGATTGAAAATGCCTTTATTCATTAAATGTACAAATACATCAGAATAGTGTCACACAATACAATATAATATTATAAATAAGGTTACAACATAATAATTATTTTTCTTCATAATCATAAATTACAATAATAAATACTATAGACTCTAAAATTTAGCTGTCAAATCTGTGTACTCCTGAATGGAGTATATGGATAGTCCTACCAAAAATTCTTTTAGTTTTATTTTAAGTTTTTTAATGTCCCCTGTTTCCTGCAATTCCCTAGGCAGCATGATAAACAATTTTCTCCCCATATAAACTGTTTTTTTCTTGTAGAATTCTAGCCTATATACCTCTCCTCAACCCTTCCCAATCTGGTGTTGTATCCATGTGTTTCGTTTCTTAGTTCCATTGAAGAATATTTTTTAAAGTACATGACTACGTCAAAAATGTATTGCCCATAGACTGTCAATATACCAAACTGTGGAAAAATGAGTTTCACAGAGTCACTTCGTTTTAAATTCGTCATTATTCTAAGAGCCCTTTTCTATTGTAATAATATTCTATCAAGATTACCTTTGGTTGTACATCCATAGATAGCCAATCCGTATGCCAGATGAGAATGTATCAAGGAGTGGTACAGAATTTCTTTGTCTGCAAACTGCAAAGGCTATTCATTTTCGCAAAGCAAAAAGACCGGGGGTAAGTAGTCTCATCTTATTGCCTTTTCCAATTTCTCTTTTCATCATTTTAAGCAAATCAACCCACATAGCACACCAAGTATCCGGTACATATTAAATACAAATCAATAAAACCTTTATTGCGGGGAACATTTATATCTAATACATATCTGATAGCCTATGTTCATGTGGGAAGCCGATCAGAGCTTAGTAGAGCAAGCAATACCAGGAGTAGTTGGGTGACTTGTAGTAAATGATAACGCACCGATCTGATAATTGCTGACCTACAGCAATAAAGCATAATACGGCCAACCCATTTTTCGGAGGAGACAATTAGTAGTCACGTTACCCACTCACAAATCTAAGATCTCATGTGGGTATCAATCTTAGAAAGAAGACAATAATATTGAGATGCGTGTTGAAAGTGCAATTTACTTTCGAGATGCTTTCTTCTCTCGTATCTTTTCTTCTTGGGTGAACCATGGCTCACTCAAGAGGAAAAGATACCTACATTTGTATCAAATTGAACAATCGTATGGGAAATTATTGCATCAATAAAAATACAAAGGTCCCAATTTTTTGTTTCGTGTATGTTTTTAAATACACAGTACACTGCTCCATAGCAGGACTACGGCCACACATATTTTGAGCTATCTGTCTGTCCGTCCTAATTGGCATTATACCTCCGCAAAAAATAGTCCAAATTATCATAGCGAAAATTTGATGGAATTACTCGACTGGTGATACGGGAGTGTTCAACATAACTAAATTTCAGAAAGACGAGTCCTTTGCCATAAAAAATTAATATTTTATTCGTTTTTCATGAAAGAAGAACATGAAAGAGAAGCTGAAAATGATGAGAGTAAGCGTTGATTGGTGGCACCCTGACCTGCAGGTGCAAGCATGCTTGCTTTCCTACAAAACCTCCTAAAATCGAACATCGATACAGAGATTGAATTTGTAAATCCAATTCAATCCCATTATTTGATATAAATAAACAGTTGGAGCATGAGATGTGATATACCCAAAAGAGAGAGAGAGTGAGAGAGAGAGAGAGAGAGAGAGAGGGGGGAGTGAGCCGATTACAGCTAGAGAATGTGATTTATAGAAATGAGATGACGTTGGAAGGAGAAGGTTGTAGGCAGTGTGAGAAAGTAGGCAGAGAGAGTGCGAGAGGGATGATTGAGGAGTGTATAGTGGAAGAGTTAGTATAGTGTGTGAGAGTGGGAAGCTGAAACGTTTGTAGGTCTACACACAATACAAAGCAGAAAGCAACTGAGTATAGATAATTGCAAATGATGTTAGCGGTTAATAGGGTGGGGGGTGGTGGTTGGTTAGGAGAGGTTATCTGGCTGCGGCTTCGGTTCGATTTGACAAGAAAGACGTGGTTGCTGAATAAAAAAGACTAATTCAGCTTTATGGTAGGTCTGGCGCCAGTGTGCGGGAGAGGGGGGGAGGGGGTGCTGTGGGGGGCGGCGCCAGGAGGGGGCGGGGCCTTGTGACGAGCTGCAGCTACTTAATCTGTGGACAGTGCTGGTGCTGGTGCTGGCTCCACAGGTAACAACTTATCGACCGCACCCCGCACCCCGCACCCACCCACCACAACCCACAACAATTCTTTGTGTGGTCCACGGAGCAGCAGCAGTGTCAATCGTCTTATATCTATAGTAAGCAGGCAGTAGACAGCAGACAGCCTATCCATACAGTTGGTCACCATCTTAATCGATTTTCAATATCATTCAACAATAATATGGCCAAGTTTGAGATGGTGCATGCTTTTTGCCTTTATTCCAATCATTCTTAACGCATATTTTAGCTAGGCTGTTGGCTGAAACAACTATTGACTCTTTGTTGTTGCATCAGACATTGGAGAATAGTGGTGCAGGGCGACTGCTCCTGTAATCAGCGCTCAATTCCCAATATGAAAAGAACTGTTATGCGTATAACAATGGATAATTAGTTGAAACTTTAAATGAATTGAAACATTTCAATTGGTATCAATTCTGTCAAAATTAACAAAAATATGATGGAAAGACACAGTAGACAACGAAGTGGAGAAGAGAGGATACAGTTGGCTCGTTGGAGGAGTGATAAAGCGACGGTCTGATAACCAGTTGGAGTCTGGTTCAATTCTCAACCGGGGCAGAATTATTTGACCACAGCACAATCACATGAATACGGTCACCCCGTCTTTCGGAGGAGATTTTTTTATTTTTTTTTATAGGTAAGTATTATTACCTTATCATTTCATGGTAGGAAGGAAGGATGGAAGAAAACCCTAAGATAGAAGCTAACTAGCTAAATACATTACTGACAGATGCAGAAGGTTAAGAAAAAGATCGAAGCCGTCGGTCCCGACTACCTAAAAAGTAGTCGTCATCTATAAACCCATATCATTACCCACGCACTAGCCTATAAGCTCATGTGGGCTTCACCCTCATAGAAACAAACAAAGTTGAGGACGAGCGAAAATTGGAGGACCGAGCATCATGATGGAGAGGCATTATTCATACCCTGACCCAGACAGATATGTAGGCCTATGCATATATAATTGTGTATGTATGATTCCGCAAATGTTTGATTTGGATATAAAATATCATTCAAATAGAGTTGAATTTTAAATAGTTTGAATAGAATAGGCGAGAGATAATCGTAGCTATGATTATCCAAAAAGTACCGGAGCAGCGCTCCGGTTTGCTCCGGCTGAAATTACGCTATGCTTTGAATTGAACGCGACTGATCATAACGCAGGAATTGATGAGCATCATTAACAAAGTTTGTCAACTGGATTAATTTTTTGGATTTTGGAAACAATGTAATTCCGGGGTTTTGAACTTAATGTTTATTGAAGTAAAAATCTAGAGTTAATGATTGAGTTATTCATCATTTGAGAGATTAAATTCTTGGTTTTTCACATATCAACAAAATACTTGTCAAGTTAGTTCTAAATATTATATTTATTTAGCCTATTTATTCATCTCTATATATAAAAGCAAAATGGCACTCACTCACTCATCAACAGAACTAAAAATCTACCGAACCGAATGCGTTCAAATTTGGCAGGCATGTTCAGACATGTACCGTTAGACGCGTACTAAGAAAGGATTTTTGAAACTTCCCAAGGATACGCCAAATATTTTAGTTTTTCTATAGTTTTTCTGCGTTTTCTTCATTTTTTTCGATAACCAATCGGTAGAAAATGTTGATATTTGGTGGACAGGTTCAGATAAGGTCTAAAAATGTGTTGATATATTTTTGAAATCCGTTAGAGATTACGCCAGTAATAATTTTTTCAAAATTGTAGATATATTGCGGGCTGCATATCTTCCGCCTTGATACGACCAATCCTTACTGTGAATTCAATGGTTCAGCGAGATTATAGGTGAACTAATTTGGAAGATATTGAATCAAGTTTCAAACTTGTCCGATGTGCTTTCCAAGGTTACGCTCAAAATTAGCGTTTTACTATTTTTCAGAATCTTCGGAGTTTTTCTTAGATTCTTCGAGAACCAATTGGCAGAAAATGTTGAAATTTGGTTAACAGGTCCAGATTAGATCTAGAAATTCTGTGCTCAATAAATTGCGAATTCCTTCTGAGGTTACGCCTGTAATAAGATTTTCCAATGTTTTGAATCTGCACTATTGTTTATTTTACGGAAACTACTGAACTAAATACGTTCAAATCATGTACCCAGGTTGAGCTGAGGTAATAGAACAATTAATTCGAAGGATTATCTGAAAAGACCCTGTTGAGTGATATGATAATCAAAGTAAATACATTCGAATGGAATTTGCAGGCGAGCGAAGCGAGCCTGTTTCTTTCAGCTGACACTGACAGAGGTTTTGCAGGCGAGCGAAGCGAGCTTGTTTGACTCATTCATACTGCTGATACCGTCGGGGGTCCAGGCGGAGAAGACGAGCGAAGCGAGCCTGCCGGCTAGTTTCATTTATTTACATAGCTACTATCACTATATTATTATGAGTTGCCTTCCTGACTTAACTACAGCATTGCAGCTTTAGTAATTCACAACAGCTACAGCCGAGAGACGTTTTTCTAACCTTAAATTGATCAAGTCATATTTGAGGGATACCATGAATGAAGCTCGGTTGAGTGACTTGGCGTTATTAAGCATCGACATGATAAAACTAAAAATATTAATATAAACTAAATAGTTTAAAAGTTCTTCTGTGGAAAAGAGAAGATTATGCGCTTGAGCAAACTGAAAGAATAAACTTTGTTAGGTAGATGCGAGTTTCGTTATTTAGGATAAATTTTTGAAACATATTCAGGAACTCATTTCACCAATAGGAGAAAATTCATAAACATGTGGAAAATTTGTGAAGATGGAGAGAACTGTTAACTAACAGAACACTTCTACACTATTTGTAGTGTTTGGAACACGGGTGTGTTCGCTTCTACATATTTTTTCAAAGTTTTCATTGGTGTTGGTATTATATGAAAAAAATTAAATACATGAGAAGAGACAATTCCTATTATTATGAAATTGAAGACAATGCTTGAATTCTATGATGTGATGCCATAAGCTACACATATTTTGGTTTTCTTATAGGTGTAGGAAGAAATGTAAAAAAGGTGTAAAAAATACTGTATGAAGGTGCCCACAAAAATTCTCGCGGGGGGCCCCCAAATCCTTAGCGCCGCCACTGATACTTGATATGAGCCTCTTTGGTGGTATGGCACACATCGCAACCCTTTTCTATGGGACAGCAGTGGGGCGACCACTCAATCAATCTCATTATTTATTTCCTGAGATGGCCAACGTCACGGATTTTCTCCCCTTTACTGGATTCTTAATATGCCTTCAGAATGGAAAGTCCTACGGAATCATAATTGTCAGGGCTGCTTCTCCTCCAAACCATCTGATGCCAAGTGTTTTACACATGCATACTGAAGTGTGGCGGTAACTTTCTTTGAACCATAACAATATCATAAGTCTCTATCAACCAAAAACGTATTGAGAATTTTTCCGGCACAGCAATCCAAGTCACTTACAGCTGCTACACAACGTTTTTACTGAGCGGATGAGCGAATGAGTTGATTATTTTATCATTATTTGCTCAATATCTTGATTACCATTTGAGTAACAAAATTCTGTTCAATTCAATCAGATTTCTCTGCTGCTTTATTATAGTGTCATTGATCATTTTGGTATTCTCATGAAGCCCAAAAAAGATAGACCTATTTAATTGTAAATTCCAAGATAAAGATAGCCTACAATCCTCATCGCAATATCTGGTCTATTTTCATACGATTTTCTCATAATTCTGATGTAAGGAATCAGACTTATAAGTATGATTAAATCTCATAATGCTGATCAACTCTCTACACTCTGCTTGATTATCTTAGTCATCACATTCAGTAGAATAGAGTTCAAAGTGGAAGATTTCAAAAGAATGCGGAGTTGAGACTAGACATCCTGGACCCTCCCTCAGGGCCCCCTAGGCAACTACAGCTAGCTTGTAAGGGCACAAATTTATCCTAATCTACTTTTTAAAACATTCAAACTATCAGAAACCTTTATTTGGTTGAATTGAATAGATTGAAGGCTTTTATGACAAAATGTTGATCAATTGCTGATTGCAGACAATATTTATGTAACTGATACATTATAAAGAATTTTTAAATTGTATTTCCATAAATAATTTCACATCCTCACATAAAATTTCAGACGTTTTGTGAAGGACTTAAGCCTTTGCCACCCATTCACTCGGTCATAATAAAAATTGATATGAGCTTTTGAATACGAAAAGTTTTGTTTTGATTTTAAACAATTTGCCTTACTATCATTGTTATGTTTCAATTTAATATGAATATAATCTACATGAATGAAAGTGGAAAGTAGGCAGGAATGGTAGTCAAATGCATTGATTGTCGCCAGTGGAGCATCGTAGGAGGGTTGTGGTATGTCTACGATATCGATTTTCCATTTAGCGAGAGGATAACATAGGCTTGGGGCTTGGGCTGAGGCTTTGTTAATGACGTAGGGATCGCTTCCCTCAATGCACTGAGCCATTGTCAGCCAACTGAAAAATCATAGTAGTCAACAAATGATAAAATCTCCAATCACAATCTCAATATTGATTATCACAATCTACTTTCATTAGATACAAACATTTTCCAATTAAAGAATGAACTCGTCATTTTCACACTCATAAATTCAACAAAACACACCAATGTTGCATTGATCAAGTTTCCATGATATCAATACTAGACATAAGTAAGACATGGATATCAAGTCATTTGATAATGGGGACACGTTTATTTAATATATTCCCCCTTTCTTATGAATCTTTCTCATTGAATTAAAACTCAAATAATGACAGTATGAATCTTTGCAATTGAATAAAAAATTGACATTTGACTTGAAATATGGTGAATTGGAAATGAAGGACACTTAAATTCATACATTCAACGTATTTAATAAAATAATGAAATATAATCGATAATGCATTTGCTTCTCTTTTGACTTCACCTGAAAAATTATTTTAAAACACTTTCACTTTCAATTTGGCAAATGGCATTTAAACTACAGAGGTGAACTAAGGTAAAAGAACCAGTAGTGGCCATGCTTAAGAAATTTTTTATAGTTTAAGCAGAATTGTGAGCCCATTCCATCATTTTATCTCATCTTAAACTCAATGAACATGTAGCCCAGATCCTTCTTGATTGATTCGTTTCTCAAAATGGCTGATATCTCATTTAAAAAAATAATTATTAAACTTTTCGTGGAACTCGATTTTGATCCTCAAGTGACCACTATAGAATCAGTACTTGGCCACTACTGAATGATTTTATAGTGATGATTCTATACTATGATTCAGTAGTGGCCAGGTACTGATTCTATAGTGGCCACATGATGTTCTATGCTTATTTTAAATCTAATTTCTAAAGATGCTTGTTGCAATCATTACAGTAAGCTAATGTTACATTCCAGAACGTGATAATAATGCCAGAAATAATAATAAGTTATAATAAAATGAGTTGAATTGGCAATGCATTATTGTTGGTTAAAAGCCACTAGAAAAGTGAGGTTGAACCATAAAATAGACGCTTTAAAGTTATGTTCTCTCTATTTGAAACAGTCTTAGGAGAACATAAATTCCAATATCATCAACTTTTACTCTAATATCTATAACTTCTACAACAATATCTATTGGGTGGCCACTACTAGATTATTCACGGTTTCTTGTACTAGTAGTGGCCAGTCAGCTTTTACGCCAAAATATCAGCTATATTTGGCTAGGAACCTTCTTAGCAAAATCTAAACATTCTAGGGAATGATTATAACACCAGAAGTCATAATACAACAATTTGTATACATGCCTTCTTACTAAAACGTCTAAGACAAAACTGAACTTCTTATTGAAACCACGTATTCCAGTGAAATGGCGACAATAAATGTTCTAATTTTTTAGAGGCTTTAGTAAGGTTCTAAAATAATCAATTCCTATGTAAAATTAGCTGAGGAATTCAATGAAACCAGTTCTGAGTTTGTAACTTCAACGGTTATCGAGATTATTGGAAAAATATGCTAAAAAACGCCATTTTTCAACAATAAGGGTTATAACTGGTTAGGGAATCATAAAATTGTATTTTTTATTAATGGAGGTTGAAGAGAGTCGGATTCTGAAGAAAAAGTTAGGTGGTGGCGATTGTGTAAATCTTACCCAAATCTCAGAAATGGCAAGCAAAAATTGCAAAATTGACAAACATGAATTTGTGTTTAGTAGCAATTTTGCGATTTTTGATCGCTATTTCTGAAATTTGGGTGAGATTTACACAATTGCCGCCATCTAACTTTTTCTTTGGAATCCGTCTCTCTTCAACTTACTTTAACAAGAAATACAATTTTATGATTCCTTATCCCGTTATAACCATTATTGTTGAAAAATGACGTTTTTTAGCATATATTTCCAATTATCTCAATAACCGTTGAAGTTACAAACTTGGAACTGGTTTTATTGAATTCCTCAGCTAATTTTACATGACAATTGGTTATATTAGAACCTCACTCAATCCTCTAAAAAATTAGAAAAATTAATATTTTTGGAAAATATCTATTTTCTGCCATTGTTATCTCAGTAACAAAGCGATTTTGGGGGTTGGTCCCATGGAACTTTTTTGTCTACTTGGTGTAAGGAATTAGCCTGAGAAGTATTGCACATTCCTCCTGAAACACCCTGTATAGATTATAATTGTATGAAAGCTTAATGGCACTCATTCATAGTACGTATGTTCGGTTGGACCTCTAAACGCCCACTAAGAACAGATTTTAAATTTTCCAAGGAACCAGCCAATATTTACGTTTTCTAGAGTTTTTCTGCGTTTTCTTTTTTTTCGAGAACCAATCTGTAGAAAATGTTGATATTTGGTGGGCAGGTTCAGATAAGGTCTAGAAATGTCGTGTTGAGATATTTTTGAATTCCGTTCAAGATTACGCCAGTAATGAGGTTTTTCAAAATTACAGATGTATTGCGGGTTGCATATCTTCCGCCTTGATACGACCAATCCTTACTGTAAATTCAATGGTTCAGCAATATTTATCTATCTATCTATATCTATAAAAGCGAAATGGCACTGACTGACTGACTAATTCATTCATTCATTCATCACCAGAACTAAAAGTCCACTGAACCGAATGCGTTAAAATTTGGCAGGCATGTTCAGTTGGACGTTTAGACGCGCGCTAAGAACGGATTTTAAAAACTTTTCGAGGATACGCCAAATATTTAAGTTTTTCTACAGTTTTCCGTCGTTTTCTCAATTTTTTCGAGAACCAATCGGTAGAAAATGTTGATATTTGGTAGGTAGGTTCAGATAAGGTCAAGAAATGTGTTAGAATATTTTTGAATTCCGTTCAAAATTACGCCAGTAATCAGGTATTTCAAAATTGTAGATGTATTGCGGGTTGCATATCTTTCGCCTTGATACGACCAATCCTTAGTGTAAATTCAATGGTCCAGCGAGATTATAGATGAAGTAATTTAGAAGATATTGAATCAAGTTTCAAACTATGTCCGATATACTTCCCAAGGTTACGCTCGATATAAGCGTTTTACTATTTTTCAGAGTTTTTCTTAGGTTTTCCGAGAACAAATTGGCAGAAAATTTTGAAATTTGGTAAACAGGTCCAGATTAGGTCAAGAAATGCTGTGTTCAATAAATTTCGAGTCCTTTCTGAACGGAATTTGCAGGCGAGCGAAGCGAGCCGTTTGTCTTAGCTGACACTGGCAGAGGTTTTGCAGACGAGCAAAGCGAGCCTGTTTGACTCACTTACACTGCCGACACTGGCGGTGGTCTGGCTAGGCGGAGAAGGCGAGCGAAACGGGCAGGCTAGTACGATATAATAGGCAAATCGCAAATCAGATAATTAATTCAAAGTTATGTTTGATTCAATATGGGGAAAACTTAGAAATAAAGCCCGCTTTTGCTAGAGTTAAATAGGTAAAGGGTCGAAGGGGTAGACCACGTTGTATACGTTGTTTGGTGATACAATGGATGAAAAACGGAAATGGCAGCTGCTCTCAGCCACCCAAGTGCAAATGGCGAGGAAATCCTTCTCAACGACGCAAATATTCATGTAAATTTATCATGTCCATGCAGGGGGCTCCTCACCCTGGTCCCGCGGCTGTCCAGGCCAATAGAGAGACATATTCCATCACCATCATTATAATCATTATAATAATATTTTTTATTCCATAGTAGAAGTAGATTGAATAGGCCTACTGTCGCATTACAATTTGTCATTCCAAAAGACTTATCAACTGAAAGTTGAAACACCCAACACTAAAAGATTCAACACATGAGCTACAAATCAATACAGTTAATGCAAAAAATATACAAAATCACTTTTGGCAGAATTCCTTAGAGGACTACAATATTATTATTATTATTTTGGTGCCAAATGCGAAAAAATGGGGTAACCTTTTTTTGAGGCATGTCGTTGATTTTTTGATCGATTATGATAGATTTTGATGTGTAGATTTCGAATCCGAGTAATGCCAAGCTGTAAAAGTTGAGAATTTTTTGTAATTCAAGATGGCGGCCAAAATTTCGGCTCCATTTCTAGTCTACCTCGATTTCTGACAAAACGAAGCGTCGGACGAAAGAAATCATTCTTATCTTTTTTCTAGTAAATTGAATTTCCAAGAGAATGATGTCAGATTCATGTCTCTATTCTTATTAGGAACGTAGTTATGATTTTTAAAAAAGGCTAATTTCCAAGAAAAATGAGAATTTGAGTATTTTTGGTTTTTTTCCTTAGATCTTCTGACGTATTGATTCAAATCGTGTAAATCAAAATCCCTCTGGAGATAATTTTGTCCTCTACAACTTGAGACCAAGTGGACCTCTCTATCTTGTATAGTTTTTGAACTACGGCAGTAAAAAGATATCCTCGTATCTCAAAAAACCCTATTTATGGGGAAAATGGTCTCAAAAAAATTTATACGTACTTGTATTGAGATTTTATTTGGTAATAATGTATTCTGGATCAATTTCCAGAAGATAAGCCACTTACCGACCTGAATTTTGGTTATGTTCAATAGTAAGGACCCTTCAAGGATCTCAATCTAAGGATACCTCTAACTATTGTTAAAGTCATCGGATCTCAACAATAATTCATAGCTCATTCTTCTCAGCTCATCAAGGCGGTCTAAATTCATATATCATATATTGAATTCGGGCAAAATTGACGAAATTAATTGCTGAGGCAAAATTGACTTTTTCATCATATACCAAAAAATTTCATTTTTTGCATACAAATGAGTATATCTTCTGAACCCTTCGAGATAAAAAATTGAAATTATCATGAAAATGTAGATAAATCTTCCTCTACAATCTCCTATAAATAACTTTTTTGGCATCACGCATTTAAGATAGTTACATCGACTAAAAAACATACTGATATTCCATATATTCATGTTTCAATGGCTTGTCAGGCGATCAATAGACTGTGAATACATTTTGGAAAAAGATAAAAACATGTTTTTAGGCTCAAATTGTAGGAAATGAGTTTTTCTACATGTTTAATTCTCTCATGAACGTTTTCAACATATATACAAACTTGATTTGGAGACCATTGATTACCAGCTTGAAAATTTTTGGTAATAATGTCTTTCAGATCAATTTCTAGCAGATAAGCCACTTACCAAACTGAATATTGGTCATGTTCGAAAGTAAGGACCCTTCAAGGATCCCAATCTAAGGATACCTATAACTATTGTGAAAGTCATCGGATCTCAATAATCTATAGCTCATTCTTTTCAGCTTATCAAGGCGGTCTAAATTCATATGTTAAATTTGATCAAAATTGAGAAGAATAATTTCTGAATGAATATCGACTTTTCCATCATATACAAAAAAATTGTCATTTTTTGCTTTGAAATGAGTATATCTTCATAAATATTGAATTTATTATGAAAATGTAGGTAAATTCTTCCTCTTTCATCTCCTATGTATAACTTTTATGGCATCACTAAATTATCCCCAGAGGTATTTTGATTCACACGATTCAAATGAATACGTCAGAAGATCCAAGCAAGCAAAAACTAAAAATACTTAAATTCTCATTTTTCTTGAAAATTAGCCTCTTTTTTGAAAAATCATAGCTCGGTTACTAATAAGGATAGAGACATGAATCTGATACCATTATCTTGGAAATTTAATTTACTAAAAAAAGATAGAAATGAGTTTTTTTCGTCCGACGCTTTGTTTTGACGGAAATCGTGGTAGACTAGAAATGGAACCGAAATTTTGGCCGCCATCTTGAATTACAAGAAATCCTCAACTTTCACAGCTTGGCATCATTGGATTCGGAATCTACACATCAAAATCTATCATAGTTGATCGAAAAATCAACGACATACGACAAAAAAGGTTACCCTCATTGGCACCCAGACTAAAAGTTAAAGTGAAAGTTATTAAGATTATTTACTGAGTTATGAGTATATTAAAATATTTTTACTATATTTAAACTTTGTACTATTCAAATACGTAAATTGAAATATTGGCGAACGGATACCGGTAAGTTGTAAGTTAGCATTATCATTCATCACAGTTTTAGGTTGGGAAATTAGACCGCTGTTTGCTTTCATCAGCTGGTCTCGAAATGAAATAGGAAACGAAATCTGGAACAGTGTTGGAAAATTACTCAATTCAAAAATGTCAAAAAACTCTCATTACAAAACTGTTTTGAAATTTCGTTTGGAAATGATAGTTGTTTCAATTTCGATTGTAAAACAGAAATGGGAATTTTTCGATACACCCGTAGATTAAGACAATTTCACAATAACCACGGTACCTAATAATTTTTTTCGCATATAACTCTTTATTCCATTATAAAAATGGAGACAATTTTTTATCGCTATTCAGCCTCGCAGATACTTGAATTTATTAGCAGTAAAGCATATCATTTAAAGCTTGTTAAGAAGGCATGGAAATAGCAGTTTGGATATTTTGCTAATTCATGAATGTTATAGAAATTTATAGAAATTTAATCTCTGGTTACGTTGCAATAGAAAAAAGAAACATTCAGCTTCAGGAGTGTATAGCTTGTTGAAGGACTGCTACTTGGAAAAGATTCATGCATCTTTGAAAAACAAAGAATCGTCTTCTATTTTGTGGATTTCCGTTGTCCAACACTGGTTTCTTCCTAATACTGTACATCATTGTTACGATTGGTATAAGACAATTGATAGAAGTAAAGCCATTGTTTCATTATTGAGTCGTATCATTTATAAAATACTAGCCGGCAGGCTCGCTCCGCTCGCCTTCTCCGTCTAACCAGGGAGCTCCGCCCCCTGGACCCCCGACAGTATAGGCAGTGTAAGTGAGTCAAACAGGCTCGCTTCGCTTGCCTGCAAACCCTCTGTCAGTGTCAGCTGAGACAGACAGGCTCGCTTCGCTCGCCTGAAAATTCCGTTCAGTAGGGGTCTGAAATTTATTGAGCACAGCATTTCTAAACCTAATCTGGACCTGTTTACCTAATTGCAACATTTTCTGCCAATTTGTTCTAGAAAAATCTCAGAAAAACTCAAAAAAATCAAAAAATAATAAACCGCTAATATTAAGCGTAACCTTGGGAAGTATATCGGACATAGTTTGAAACTTGATTCAATATCTTCCAAATTAATTCATCTATAATCTCGCTGAACCATTCAATTTACAGTTAGGATTGGTTGTATCAAGGCGGAAGATATGCAACCCGCAACACATCTACAATTTTGAAAACCTGATTACTGGCGTAATTTTGAACGGATTGCAAAAATTTTTTAACATAAAATTTCTGGACCTCATTTGAACCTGCCCAATAAATATCAACATTTTCTACCGATTGATTCTCGAAAAAATTGAGAAAACGCCGAAAAACTATAGAAAAACTTAAATTTGGCGTATCCTTGAAAAGTTCCTAAAACCCGTTCTTAGCGCGCGTCTAAACGTCCAACTGAACATGCCTGCCAAATTTGAATGCATTCGGTTCAGTGGATTTTTAGTTCTGGTGATGAATGAATGAATCAGTCAGTCAGTCAGTCAGTGCCATTTCGCTTTTATAGATATAGATAGATTTAGGGTCTTATGCATTTTTTCTTTTACTGGACACATTAGAATTTCCAAAGTTATGAAAATGTTTTGAATTAATTTATTTTATTAACATACCATTTCCTTGGCAATACAAAAAATTATATTCAGTATATATTATGAAGAAGCTATAATATGAGCGACGGCTTAGGAGGAAGCTTAATGAATTGATAGGACACTAAGAAAATGCTCATATTTTATGCATGAACAACAATTAAATTATATGTCTAATTAACTTAATTTCTCTACAGACCACTATTTTGTCTGCCCTGTATGGTGGGAACTGCGCTGCGAGATAGGTTAGGTGTGGAGGGCATCGTTTGTCACCTGATCGAACGAGCGGAAAAGATCAGCGCTTGGGGGAGGAGAAGTCTTTTTGTTTTTCTTCAGTGGCTTGACGGTCGAGCAGAGAAAAAGCCCGGGGACTGAGCAGACACAGCAGAGCAGAGCAGAGCACACACCACACCGCATACGCATGATAAGTCAGTACTCAGATCAATAAAAAGCCAGCGAATGAAGCCCACAGCCCACCCGCCTAATCTCTGCGCTTAATCACAAAACCCGACCCAAACCCAACCCCACCCCATCACCATCACCATCTCCATCTCCATCCCTTCACTTATTCTCACCTTGACAGTCTCTAATTTATCAGCATCATGTTTCATCAACCTTACGTTCATAAAGTTTGGTATCATCCAGTGTGGCGCTCTCACTCAACGTTTTTCACTATTATGTGATTTCCAATTCCGGCATTGATTTTCTCGCTATTTGAATCCATATTGAAATATGAAAATATTATTGTTGAGTGAAATGAAAATAGAATCTCAATACAAAATTATCCTTAAATTGATTCACTGGAAATGTAATTTGTGCTCTCTGCTCAGCTGCTTTAACTTAGCAATCATTTTTTTAGTAATCACTAGTTGACTCTTGACCGAAATCTCTCTTATTCAGTTTTCCTCAATCAGATGTTATCAAGTTTAGCAGATAAAAAAGTTCTGTACGTTGTTGAAGATATTATCATGATTATAATCTTGTCTATCTGAATATGAATTTCACTCTTGAATTGAATTAATCAAGTTCAAAGAAGTTCAATGACAATGATAAAACCCTTACAACAGTCAATAAAGAAGCTAAACCAAGATGTAATGAGAGTTCAAAATACGTTAAATATTTGGAATAATAACCATAATTCATGTTTTTCAGTGTCACAATAGTGACAGATCCCAATCTATATCTATATAAGCGAAATGGCACTGACTGATTCATTCATTCATCACCAGAACTAAAAATCCACTGAACCGAATGCGTTCAAATTTGGCAGGCATGTTCAGTTGGACGTTTAGACGCGCGCTAAGAACGGATTTTGAAAACGTTTCAGGGATACGCTAAATATTTGAGTTTTTCTATAGTTTTTCGGCGTTTTCTCAATTTTTTCAAGAACCAATCAGTAGAAAATGTTGATATTTGGTGGGTGGGTTCAGATAAGGTCTAGAAATGTTGTGTTAAAATATTTTTGAAATCCGTTCAAGATTACGCCAGTAATCAGGTTTTCAAAATGTTAGATGTATTGCGGGTTGCATATCTTCCGCCTTGATACGACCAATCCTTAGTGTAAATTCAATGGTTCAGCGAGATTATAGATGGAGTAATTAGGAAAACATTGAATCAAGTTTCAAGCAATGTCTGATATACTTCCCAAGGTTACGCTCAATATTAGCGTTTTACTATTTTTTGGAATTCTTCTTAGATTTTCCGAGAACAAATTGGCAGAAAATGTTGAAATTTGGTAAACAGGTTTCTTTAGCTAAACGTCTCCAGGTTTCGTCTCCAGCTAAACAGATAGTGCGAGAATCCTCACTTGAAAAGTTTTGTTCAATAGTGGAGCAGGAAAAGAGCGGTACTGAAACTGATAATTCAAATACGGACGCACAGAAAGTTTGAAGTGCTACAGGTATTTTTTTCTACTTTGTGTTTTATCATAAAATTATTGAAAACTGACTTTTATTTTGGTTCTTACTTCAATTTCTAGAGATGCAATGATGAACTCAATGATGTATTTGACATTCAGTCCAAAACTGTGTTTAAATTTCTGTCTTATTTTTATTAATTAATTAACTAGCAACATTTCCTCGCCATTTTCCTTTGAAAAAATAATTAATTGAAATAATATGTTTCCTTCTTTATCAAGTTCAGTTGTTTAATTTTTCTTCCATGCGAGGCAGAAGTTTTTTAATTGGTTTTTATTTTATTTATAAATAATTGTTGCATTGTCTGAAGAGAAGGAATCATGATAAGCTTGTGCCACTTCAGCTCAATTGAATTCAACTTACTGGATTATTCTATCACACACAGTACCTAAATGATATCTCAATAATTTATTATCTCATAATTTGGTATGGATTTCTGAATTTATTTTTATTTTCTGAATAATCCAAAAAATGTTCATCTTATAAATTTTCTAATTACAGTAAAAATTCATATTATCCTCGTACTTTTTCATGAATTTATTTTGATAACAGGTTGTCAGATATAGTTTTTAATGGAATTTAATTGATCATGAATATTTATATTATTATTGTTACCGTATGTGTTTTTTATCGAAATTGGGTCTAAATTGCGGTAAAATCGGTCTAAATTGGGTCTAATTGATAATCAGTAATCTACTATTATATTTTACGTAAGAATGACCGAAAAGTATTTTGAATATTGGTCTTCTTATCAATTGAAATGGTGAAATGTTGAATCCTATTCTTGATCAGATAAAAAAGCTACGTAGTCAGAAATACATTTTTGATCAATAATCTTCTTATCAAAAATAATAACTATATAGGCCTACAATATAATATAACTATATACAATATAATTATTATAACTACATACAATATACAATACAATTATTATAACTACTGTGTTATCCTACTATTGATCTGATAAGAGGGTTATGTAAATGGATTTAATCTTGGATTTAATAGAGCTTCAACTAGAGCGACCATACCAGGTGTTGTTGTTTTTGTTTTTAAATTCTGTGCAAACTTTTATATGTATATTTTTATTTATCTTCACTTGTGGTTCATATTATACAATCTTTCCTTTACTTGAGACTCTAGATACGAAACAAAAGTGACAAGTAACAAGTTACCAGCTGTAAATATTAACTTTGATTTTTTGTTAAAAAATTAACGCATTTTTCATAATTGGATTAAAATTGTTTAATTTTTATCTTTCTTGAGCTTACTCCGAGGATAGGATTTCCAATCATATTTGATTGGATAATGAATAATAGAGCCATGTAAATATTAGTCTAAAAGTTGATGAAGATGAATTCTTTCGAAATGATGGTAAAAAATTATAGAAATAACAACTTTTTATTCCATAATTATTCCATGGTAGGTTCCAACTCACAAGGTAAAAACATAATTATATTGCTTATTCTTTTTCTTTTTTTATGTACTTTTCCTTTTTTATGAGTTCGTGCGTGTGTGTGTGAGTTTTCCAATGCGAGCTTTCGAATCTAGCTTGTATTTTATAATCTTAATTTTCCACAATTTTTTTAAATCAGTTATGAGTATAAACTATTCAACGGATGATGAACTATGAAGAAAATTGCTGTGTGCTATTGAGTAGTATTGATGAAGTTAATCACTCTTATATTCCGGAAAATAATAATTTGACAGTTCTTCATCAAAATATACAAGGCATAAGCAGCAATTTTGATAAATTTGTCACTTATTTGAGCTGTTGGAATTTAAGGCCTGCAGTGATTGTATTATCTGAAGTATGGTTGGATACAGATGATCAGGTATTGCTTTATTATATTGACGGGTATGAGTCTTATTCAAATATTTCTACTTTTACTAGAGCCACTGGTATTGTTGTTTATTATTCCATTGAATTAGTTGATTTCAATTGTAGTGTAACCGACTGTGAGTTGGACGGTGCGGATGTACTCTATCTAGAGTGCGTCTTATCAAATTACAGATTTAATTTAATTTGTCTTTATCGATGGCACGGTGTTGATTGTGATAGGTTTCTTGCAAGTCTTGACTCAGTCTTGTCTCGTCCGACATCATGCGATGTTATCTTGATAGGCAATATTAATATAAATATTCTTAATACTGAAGATAATAAAGTTGATAGCTATTTAGAAATTCTTAGCTATTATGGTTTTGAATCAATGATTAGCATACCTACTAGGGAAACTGAAACAACGAAAACATTAATTGATCATGTATTTATTAGATCGCGCAATTTCGCACATTTTGTTTAAAGTGCTGTGATTGAATCATTAATTGGTGATCTTAGAGCTGAGTCCGTGACTCTTCGAGTGAATGCTGTAAGAAGTAACAATACTTCAACTGGGGATGCATATAAAATAAATTTCGATCATCTTAATAACATGCTGCTGTCCCATGATTGGAGTGACATATTATTTAATAGTAATGTTAATTATAAGTTCAACAAATTTCTTGAGGTATTTTCAAATTTTATTGAATGTTCAAAATTCAGCATTAAACGTTCAACCAATTCTGTAAATGTTAAAAAGCTAAAACCTTGGATGACTGATGATCTATGTAGAGCAATTCACTCCCGTGATATGTTGTTCAAAAAAGTTAAAAGGAACCCTGAAAATGAAATTTTGGAAAATAATTTTAAAACGCTTTCTAAAAAAATTAAGAATTGGATCAAAATTGAGAAACAAAAGTATTATGCTACAATAAATAAATTAGGGTTGTAATAAAAAAATGGGTTGTACTGAATAAGATATGTGGGAAACCAAAAAAGCTTGTAGTCACAATGAACTGAAAATTGAGTATGAAAATGAGATTATAAGTGATCATAATACTTTGTCAAATTTATTCAATGATTTTTTTTGTGAATATTGGCAGGGATATTGCAGCCTCTTCTGGTAACTTACATGACAGGGATATAGAGGACATGTATAATGCGAATTTCACGAAAACCACGAGTCAAAGGTCTATATATATTGAACCTGTTACCTCCTAAATGTTGATGTATATTGAAAAATTGAAATCCGGTAAGGCTCCAGGGGACAATGATATATCTTCTGGAATATTTAAGTCTGTTGCGCTGTCTATAGTCCCAATTTTAGTTGATATTTTCAATTGCAGTCTGTCTACAGGAATATTTCCGACCAAGATGAAGCTGGCAAAGGTCGTTCCTATCTTTAAAAATGGCTTCAGATCAAAATTAAATAATTATAGACCTATATCCCTACTCTCAATTTTTTCCAAGCTGTTGAAAAAAGTAATGAGAAAACGAATTCTTGATTTTCTTAACTCATATAATTTTTTCTATAAAAATCAATTTGGTTTTCGTGAGTTGATGAATACGGAGATGGCTCTTCATACTTTCATGGCAGCTATATACTCTGGCATTAACTCCAGACCAGCGCACTGTGTTGCAGGATTATTCCTGGATATAAAAAAGGCATTCGACACAGTGAGCCATTCAATTCTGCTGGACAAGCTATATAATGCTGGTATCAGAGATATAGCTCATAAGTGGTTTTCATCCTATCTGGAAGAAAGGATGCAGTACGTAGCCATTGGAAGAGCAGAGTCCAGGAAGTGAATCGTGGTGTACCACAAGGATCGGTCCTTGGGCCAATCCTATTTCTTGTGTTCATCAATGATCTTTTTTCATCTAATTACTGTAGTGTGCCTGTGTCATTTGCAGATGACACTGCCTTTGCTTTTTGTGGTTTGGATGGTCTCCACTTGAAGAATATGATGCAGAATGATATGAATAAGTTATTACTGTGATTCAAATATGATAGTTTAAATCTCAACTTGTCAAAGACCAAATATATACTGTTCACTCTGTCATCAACCTGGAATCTACCATCTGAATTGAGGTTTCATGATAACTGTAGACAAATCAATAATTGTAACTGTGACGTTGTTATGCAGATTGATTCCATCAAATATCTGGGTGTTACAGTTGATGAGAAGCTTACCTGGTCCCAACACATACAGAATATAAAAAATTATATGTTACTCATACTGAGAAATTTCTTTTTTTAATAAGATTCTTTCAATTTCCATTCTAAGAGAGTTATACTTTGCCCTTGTTGATTCTAAATTAAATTATGGCATAAGTTGTTGGGGCTCCACACTTAGACCACTAAGATGTTTCACACTTGAGACCACTCATAACCATTCAAAAATCTATTGTTAAAGCAGTTAAAAAAACAGGTAGATATGAACATTCTTTTCCCTTGTTCCAAGGACTCAAATGTTTGCCTCTGAGATACATATATGTTTTCAAAGTATTATACCTGTTTTTTGTAATGTCTGGAAACAGTGGTGATGCACTGTTCAGGGAAAGACTTGGCTATCAAACTAGGAGAGTCACAACTGATATGCTTAGGCTTCCTAAGTCATATACCACCTGTTTCCAGAAGTCTTTCGTTTTTCTTGAGAAGCCCAAAGTTTTTTAACAACATACCTATTGAGGCAAGGAGAATTGCAAATAGAAAAATTTTCAAGTCTTGTATTCTTAGATGGCTTAAAGATATTATGCCAAATTGCCTGTAGAATATGTTTGCTATTGTTACCTAGTCTGTACACTATCATAGTGGTGGAAATTATTCATTAAAAAGTTTAAAAGTTCAAAATTGGAAAGGCATGGAAGGTGAGTGAATGTGTGTGTGCAATTATTTTCCTTTTTCCCATACAATATTATATTACAATTTTTTTTCTTTCTCTAGCTCTTCCAATCAACTGAATAATAAAAAAACTTAAGTAAACACTCCTACTTGCATACGATAAGCATCGTTTGCTTACAGCAAGTAGTATATTATTCTGATTCATCAACTTTTTGCGGATATATAATACATTATATGATAGATGTACGAGTAGAATACCATAACTAGCTTATTCATTCATTTATTTTCACAGTATGCTTTGATATTTTTTTCTTCTATTGAAATTGTGTAATGTGTTCATAATTCTGTTCATGTATTGTTTATGAATCGGAATAAAGAAATTTGAATTTGAATTTGAAAGGTCTAGATTAGGTCAATAAATGCTGTGTTCAATAAATTTCAAACCCCTTCTGAACGGAATTTGCAGGCGAGCGAAGCGAGCCTGTTTGACTCACTTACACTGCCGATACTGGCGGGGGTCCAGGGGGCGGAGCCCCTTGGCTGGGCGGAGAAGGCGAGCGAAGCGAGCCTGCCGGCTAGTCATGAAAATAATTTAATTATGAATTTTTATTAAAATACAGTTCTATAAAATTATCCAAATACAGTACTATAATAAATAATAACAAATTCATTTCCAATATAAAACTGCAAAGCAAGAGAGGAAAACGTTCTATTTAATTAGAGTCTTAGCAAGGCTTTCACGCCATTGGATAAGAACTAAGTACAAACTCAGCATTCGTGCTAACAAAATTTTTATTCCCACCGAAGCTCAAAGCTGATCACTTCTCGATATCGCTGCGGTATCGCCAACGAGTCCCGGTTTACCCAGGAGAGTCATTTCCATATCTGTAAGTTTCTTTTTCTTAATTTATTTCAAAATTCATCATCCCTCTTTTAAACAGACACCTCTTAAATAATAACAATAACAGAACATTTTCCTCAATAACTTTATTTTATTTGGATTGTTAATTATAAACCACGGTTTCGAAAGAAAGGGTATAACTCTCCAAATAAAATTCTGTCCAATTTCTTTTTTCAAATAAAATCTATTCTATTCTAAATAATTAATTTTAAACCAACGGTTTCGAAAGAAAGAGCATAATTATTTAAAATAAGATTTGTTTTTGTTTAACCTTCAATAAATTTATTTTCAAATATTTTATATTTTATTTTTAAAAGTTTCTATACTGTTAAATATTTCAAATATTTGTTCAAAAATTAATAACTACTTATTCTGTGTCATGATACTATCATTGATACTAAATAAAGCAGTGGTCCAAGGTTGGATCCCTGAGGCACACCAGAGGTAACAGGTTCATGATGACTGTAAGATATTCCTATTTTGACAGTAACTTTTCAGTATTTAAATAATCTGTTAACTATTTTATACCTCATCTTGACAAACCAATTTTTCTCATTGAATCCAAAATTTTATCAAAAGACAAAGTATCAAATGCCTTCTTGAAATCTAAAAATAATATTACTACATGATAATTCTTATTTAATTTATTATTCATATAGTTACATAACTGTGATAAGAGTTTACTTGGAAATTTACCTTCCTCCAGTGATAAGTTAATCATCCTTGTTATAATAGGTACAAATTTATCACTGTGCTTTTTTACATCAGACATCATAATATTATCAATTCCAGGAGACTTTTTAGAACTCATATTCCTAATAGTATTTCCAATTTTAATTTCATCTGCATCAGGTAAATCAAAGTTGTGCATATCTACATTTACATGATTAGCATTTTCTGAATAAGTAATTATATCACAATCATGTTTGACAGCTCTAACACCTTCAGTAAATTCACTACAAAAAATTTCCACAACTTCATCAAGTTGTTTATCCTCTGAAACTATGTGTTCAAATATATTCTCATCAACCAATAACTTTTCTGGTCTACCCATAGCAGTATTAATCAATGACCACGTATTTCTAATACTATTAATATTTGTTTCGAACTCATCTCTAAGGTAATTCATTTCAGCTCTTTTAATATCTTTATTCAATTTATTACGATATCTTCTATATACTTTCAAGCCTTCTGGTGTCCCAGAATGCCTGTATAAGTTATCTCTTTCTTTTAGCCTTTTGTATAACTCTGGAGTCATCCAATTCTTTTCAAGTTTAACTTGGGGTTTTATTTTTACTCTAGTTTTTGCTTGTTCATAACCCAAATCATAAACCCGGCATAATTCATTGTAAAGTTCGTCACAGCTACTTAAACCAATTATATAATCAACATCGAGATTTCTGAAGTATTGATCTAATTTATTCTTTGGATATACATATTTGTAGTCACTTATACTAATTGATTGCGCACCAATAATATCATCAATTGGACAAGAGCATATTACTGTGAAATGGTCGCTTATTCCATCCTTAATTACACCAGAATAAATCAATCTATCATATCTTTTCCAGCAAACAAAAAAGTGATCCAGACATGATCTAACAGGAATACCCTGCCGAACAACATCTCTAGTATCACTCCAGATACCTCTGATAAATCCCATAGAATAAAGCATATCTAAATAATCTTTAATAATGTTGTATGCATCATCATTCAGATTGAGATTAATGTCACCCGTTATTACAAACTTACTATCAATGGGAACTGTATAAATATTTTCATTTAATTCTTTAATAAAATTGGACTTGGTTGAATTTGGCGGGCGGTAGATGCCCAAAAAATACATTTCAAAACTAGAATTTCTACAAGATCTTATGTACCCTTGAACACTCTCATAAGTGGAACTACTGTGATAAATTCTATCAAATGTAAAACAGTCCTTCAGAAAAATGCATACACCACCTCCACCTCTATTTTCTCTTAACCAGAAATGCTTATCGTAACCATCAATATTAAAATGATTCATTAAATGCGGGTTTGTTTGCACTTCAGTGAAAAATATCAAATCAAATAAATTGAGAAACTTGTCATAAGCTAGTATAAATTCATCAAAATGTAATTGGATTTTTCTAATATTGAGTGAATTAAAATAACAGTTCATATGAGGCCTCCTCAAAAATGGCCTCCTCCTTAAAAACACTTTCAGCAACAAATAAGTTAAAGATGGGTTTCACTCATCCGAGAAATTTTGAGTGAATAAATTGTGAACTGATTCGTCTTCTCTTTCTTGATCAAACATTACAAATATTAGAAAAAAGTAATACCCCAGAGCTTGTCCTTAATAAGTTTAATTGATTTTAATTAAATCATTCTCATTTAAGATCTCAATAACAGGTTTTTTGTCATCTTTACGAACCAAGATTTTTCCATTCCTGTACCAAACATACTTATATTGATGTTTGATAGCTTGCTGCTTAGTCAACCATTTCAATCTCTTGAAATAGGCCGACAGATTTTCGCCAACAAAAACTATTTGATCTTTTTTGGTGCAGTCTGGAATTACTTGATATTGTAACAATTTTGGGCCCGACCGAGCTTCGTTCACAATTTTTTCTCTCAAAACTCTACTTTTAAGTACAACAATCACTGACTTCGCTTGGTTTGTATTCCTAGTTGGTAGCCGGTGAACGATGTCAATATCTTCTTTCACAAAATCAGGAACAATTTTTTCAACAGTTTTCATCACCAATTCGTAGATGTTTTCATTCTCCTGTTCTTCAAGACCGTAAATTTCTAAATTATGCTTTTGACCGTATTGTTCAAGAGAATTCAATTTGTATTTGAGTTCATCAATTTTTTTCTCTTTTTTGGTTAAAGTCTCTTCCAATGATGCAATTTTATTTTCATTTTCACCAACACGAATCAAAAGTTCATCAAAACAATCACTCATATGTACTTTACGGACTTATCCATAACACCGATTCTTTTGAGAATGCCAGTAATAATAATAATAATAATAATAATAATAATAATAATAATAATAATAATAATAATAATAATAATAATAATAATAATAATAATAATAATAATAATAATAATAATAATAATAATAGAGGGTGATGAGGATGAACAATCCAGGAAGGATTTAGAGGCTTTAAAATTTGAATTTCAAAAGGCTCTAGCTGAGTTCATGATCCACTTGCACGCCCACATTTGCATCGTCAACATTCTTCAAGATGCATGGCAAAAGTTACTCAAATAATGAATGAGGTCATCCTCCCACAATACCTAAATGGAGGAGAAATTGAATTTGAGGACCTGCACACTGTGCTTTAAGTGGCTGCTGTATCAGTGATCAGAGCAACTGTTGGTAGGATTTATCAAAAGGGACCATATAAGTTCAAGAAGAAAGAAATGCCTCCTTGGGAGCGGAGGCTGACCAATTCTATTGAGCAGTTGAGAAAGAGAATTGGACGTTTATCCAATATATTGCTGGCAACAGAAGCAACAGAGTGTTTAAGGGAGTTGGAAAGAGTCTCTGTCGAAATGGCCACCCACACTGCAAGGGATCCACAAAATTGCACTCCTCAACAATATCTGGATACCATGCAGCAGAAGCTAGTCGTGGAGGTAAAGAGGTTGTGACGGTATAGGGAATCATGGAGAAAAAAAAACTCTTTGTTCATAAGGAGTGAGAAGCTTTTCTATCAGAGTCTACAAAAGGCAGGTGGAGAGGACTATGGTGAACCACCACCAATAAAGGAAATTGAGAGATTTTGGAGGAGTATATAGGCTGAAGAAGTGAGTCATAGGAGTGATGCTTCTTGGCTGAGTGGTGTAGAGGATTCTCTAGTACATGTCCCATAGATGGAAATTGGGGTGATAACAGTTGAAGATGTCGCAAAATCTGTGAACAATACACACAACTGGAAGGCACCTGGCCCTGATGGTATCCAAAATTTTTGGATAAAGAGATTCACCACTCTCCATGGATTCATTGCTGAGACCTTTTCATTATTCTTGGAATATCCAGAAAAGGCTCCTCCATATCTATCTAGAGGTGTGACATACTTGCTCCCAAAAGAGAAGAATTCTAAAGATCCTGCCAAGTACCGCCCAATGACATGTCTTTGCACTCTTTACAAGATTCTTACCTCCTGCATCTAAGAGAAAATATATAATCATCTACAAGAAAACAGTTTGATAGCAGAGGAACAGAAGGGATGCATAAGGGGGTCTCAAGGGTGTAAGGAGCAGTTGATCATAGATGCAGTGGTTATGGAGCAAGCTATGCAAAAGCAAAGGAATATTACTGCAGCCTTCATTGATTATCAGAAAGCGTTTGACTCAATACCGCACTCATGGCTACTCAAGGTGCTCAGTATGAATAAGGTCCACCCACAGACAGTCTCATTATTGCAACATCTAATGTCATCCTGGTCAACAGTGCTGCAGATTGAGGGTTCAGCTGGGAGGATGACAAGCTCTTGTATCCCAATCAGAAGAGGAATTTTTCAGGGTGACAGTCTTAGTCCTCTGTGGTTTTGTTTGTCACTCAATCCACTTGCTTCTATCCTTAATGAGTCTGGTTATGGATATAATCTGAAGGGTTCAATTGATCTGCAGTGCACATTGTCACATCTAATGTACATGGATGATATAAAGTTATATGCAACCAGTGAGAGACAGTTAAAACACCTGTTGGCAATTACTGAAACATTCTCTGCTGATATTCAAATGTCATTTGGTCTGAATAAATGCAAAACATTGAGCATTGTAAGGGGTAAAATCCAACCAACACATTTCATGCTGGAGTCAGGTGAGGCATTTGAATGTATGGGTGAGGATGATGTGTACAAATATTTGGGTCTTGTGCAAACCAAATGCCTGAATCACAAGGATATACGTGGAAAAGTCACTGAAGCATATTTGAAAAGAGTGAGTTCAGTGCTGAAGTCCAGAATTGATGGCAGGAGTACATTCAAAGCTATAAACACATATGCTGTCCCTGTCCTGGTATATACTTTTGGACTTTTGGAATTGTAAAATGTTCTGACACAGAGCTAGAGAACCTAGCCCGCTCCACCCATAAACTACTAACAAAGTACAGAGTGCACCACCCAAAGTCATCAGTAGAGCGGTTGATTTTACCAAGAAACAAGGGAGGTAGAGGCCTAGCTGACATCTACAGCTGCTGTCAGAGGCAAATTCAGTCTCTTCAAAAATATTTTCTCAATCACACTTCTCATTTGCATCAGGTTGTTGTAGCCTCTGACAATACATATACACCACTAGATCTTTGCCACATTGAAGTAGCAAATCTGAGATTGGAGAGAAGCCATACAGCCACCATACACCCAAGATGGCTAGAGAAGCCTTTGCATTGGCGTCATGCTCATTACTTAGACAAACCATTTGTTTGCCAGGAAGCATCTAATGCTTTGCTCAATTGGGGGGGCATCTTTGCTGAAAGAGAGGGTTTCATGCTGGCTATCCAAGATCAGTGCGTTGCCACCAAAATCTATCTAAAATATATAGTGAAGAAAGGCCTGGAAAGTGATACATGCCGGAGATGTCACCAGGCGCCTGAGACAATTCAGCATGTGACAAGTGCGTGTCAGGCTTTGGTGGCAACAGTCTATTTTCATCGGCACATCCAGGTGGCAAGGATTGTTCACCAGAATTTGGCGTGTCTGCACAACCTGTTGCCTAGCTCAGTTCCATATTATCAGTATACTCCTAGTGCTGTTTTAGAAAATGAAAGTCACAAGATGTATTGGGACCGGTCTGTTCTCACAGACAAAACAATTGCCAACAATAGACCAGATATCATATTAATAGATAAGCAGAAACGATTTACATTTCTAATTGACATAGGCATACCAAACACACACAATTTGAAACAATACAGTGAAGAGAAGCTACTGAAATATCTGTCTTTGGCTGATAAGATTAAGCAGTTGTGGAGGCAAGAAAAAGTTATAATTGTGCCATTGGTGATGTCAGCAACAGGTGTGATACCAAAAGATCTGCCAAAAAGATTGAAGGAAATGAGAATGCCAGCTTGGGTGTTGAATTTAATGCAAAAAGCTGTTATACTGAACATGACATCAAACGAAGTTTCTTGAACATTCCACAATAAAAAAAGGTGACATTTTGTTTGATTGGCCAATGTCACTTTCATTAACCAGATAACTGGAGACAAAACACACATAATAATAATAATAATAATAATAATAATAATAATAATAATAATAATAATAATAATAATAATAATAATAATAATAATAATAATAATAATAATAATAATAATAATAATAATAATAATAATAATAATAATAATAATAATAATAATAATAATAATAATAATGGAATAAAAGAGATTGAAAGACGTATGCGACATGAATAGGGGCGGCAGCTCTCAATACAGGCTATTCAGGTAGAAGCTATTTCTCGAATGCCGGGGGGACTGTCTCAATCCTGGTGAGAGACTGTCTCTCGGGCATTTTTAATTTGCTCTTATTGTTTGTGATGCTGGCAAAAGGCTCTCAGGAGCCGGCGGAAGAGCCGTCTCTTTCTAATGAAGTAGATTGGAACTTTTTGTGTGCGAATTCTAGCAATGCTCTAATGCCGTAGTAGGTAGTCTGTGTGATGCCACTTTCGGTTAGCGACGATTTGCTTTGTATGAAACAGCCGGGGCCAGTCATGCCTGAAAAACACATCTATCAACAATTTTCTTAATATGATACGAAAAAAATCATTCCAAGCACGATATTCATTCGAGACTTGATCTTATTGTTGAACAATGGATAAACTAACAGAGTGTTAGTTTCTAAATTGAATAGGATAAGTAATTAAAACTCGACTGTTTAGCATGATTTAACGTTGAATTAGGCTCCGCTTTGGCGACGGTGTAAAATGCGGTGTTAGTGCAGTTGATAAGTAAGTCGACCAAGTTTAGAGATCACTCAAATACACATTAGACTTCAAATTAGACTTGAGAATGTTTTGATATAATCCTATTTTACTAAGCGAGTAATTTATTATGATTGTAAGTACAACAACGGATTTTGAAAATTATTTTGGAGTTGGATCTCCACTCAGTAGATGGATGCCACTTTCGGTTAGCGACGATTTGCTTTGTATGAAACAAATGCTCAGTAGAAAATGTCATTTGCGACACTGTTCTGTGAAAATTTCTGTTTCAAAATTATTGGCGTTTTTGCAACATTGTTCAGCGGAGCTATTCAAATGATACCATTTCAAAGACACCGATTGTTCAATTCATAAATTAATAATTAATTTAATTAATACATCATATTTACATTCGATATTCTCCATATTTCAAATTTATACGTAAAATAGGCCATGACAATTGAATATTAGAATATTATTGCATGTTTCACACTCCAAATTGTGAAATCTAGAGTTGTGCTGTAGTAAACTGGCCTTGTCCCAATCAAATAATCAACTCCGTTGTCCCTTAGATTCAATTTCGAAACAAAATTATGTCAAAACAATTCCAAGTAAAATCAAAATCTGTGCAGAATTTGAAATTTGTACGTTATTTGATTTGAGTAGAATGTGAGTTCTAACATTACATACATAAAAACCCCCTAGTATTTATTTAATGATTAATGAAAATAGAGATGAAGTGGAATACTGGGAGCTCCGTTGAGCAGCAGGCCAGCAGCACCATCACTGAAATAGCCAATTATAATATTATAATAAATGCCTTGTCGACGCATGTATTGGATTGAGCAACGTAGTGCACTCCTGCAGTGGTCAGGAATCGATTATAACAATGTGAAAGTGCATTCAAAATAAATTCACTAATACTAAATTCAACCTTCACTAATATCTTGACTAATCGAACTAAGCTTCTTGTCTAATCTAAGACCTTGTCTGCAAGAAATACAACTCAATGTATGCCGAAATATTATAATTATGATCGCATTTCGACACATACTGCTAATGTACTATGTATGGTACATCAACCACATGATTCAACAATATCATTGAAAAGTTACAAAATATAGTAGAAGTTATATAAAAGTTAAAAATAGAAGTTATGTAAAAGTTATACAGGGTGTTTCAGGAGGAATGTGCAATACTTCTCAGGCTGATTCCTTACACCAAGTAGACAAAAAAGTTTCATGGGACCATCCCCCAAAAACGCTTTGTTACCGAGATAACAATGGCGGAAAATTGAGATTTTTCAAAATATATTCATTTTTCTAATTTTTTTAGAGGCTTTAGTGAGGTTCTAAAATATTCAATTCCTATGTAAAATTAGCTGAGAAATTCAATGAAACCAGTTCCAAGTTTGTAACTTCAAAGGTTATTGAGATAATTGGGAAACATATGCTAGAAAACGCCATTTTTTAACAATAAGGGCTATAATTGGATAAGGAATCATAAAATTGTATTTTTTATTAATGGAAGTTGAAGAGAGTCGGATTCTAAAGAAAAAGTTGAATGGCGGCGATTGTGTAAATCTTACCGAAATCTCAGAATTAGCGATCAAAAATCGCAAAATCGCTACTAAAAACAAATTTATCACTTGTGCTATGTTTTGTCAATTTTGCGAATTTTTGGTCGCCATTTCTGAGATTAGGGTAAAATTTACACAATCGCCGCCATTTAACTTTTTCTTTAGAATCCGACTCTCTTCAATTTCCATTACTAAAAAATACAATTTTATGATTCCTTATCCAGTTATAACCCCTATTGTTGAAAAATGGCGTTTTCTAGTATATCAGTAGTGTGTCCCAAAGTTATGCTGCAATGAACATTCTATAATTTACAGGTTTTGAAAACAAAATGGAATGGCAAGGGCAGCATAAGGCCTACTACGAAATATGAATGAGATGGAATGAGAATGGCAGTGCAGAGCAGAGCAGAGCAATCACTTTAGTTGGAACGGAAGTCGCAGAGATTGCATTGCACTGCACTGCGAACGAAGAAAGAGAAGAAGAGAAGATTGGATGGATGATGGACGAGTGCTTTTTGAAAAGAAAAAAGGAAAAGAGGTCCAATCAAACATCCATCCCTTCGACAATAGTTTAGGGACTATTGACAGCCTTCTCATTGTTAGTAGGGCAACCTCCTTTTGCAGCTGTAGACCATGGTCTGCTCTTATAATATACGGTAGGCCTATCACGTGACAATAGGCACCAACACCAACAGTGATAGAACACTCTTATAATTATAGTGGCCTACTTGCAAACAGTCCACGCTAAAAGAATATATTCTTATGGTTTATAATAGTTAAAAAATATATTCTTATGGCTTTTAATAGTGGACAGACCTTTACGGGTAGGTGCCACCTCGCCAATGTGTACTTGATCAAATACTGGTCACCCATCCAAGATTAGTCCAAAGTGTTCGTGACTTAACTTCACGATCTCAAAGCGACCTCTCTCACCAAGTGGCCAATACCCAGTCCACGCTAAAATATTAATTCATGGAGTACTTATCAAACATAATAATAATATAATTTCACTGTTTGCGCCAACAAATTGAAAAAGTTAATTCTATAAAATATTTGGCAGTGATGGTGGATAGATATTTAAAATAGTCCAGTCAATGAGTGTTTTTTAGAGGAAAAAACCATATGAGGCTAATTTTTCCCCCATCGATTACCATCACATAGACAAGTGTTCTGCCAAAAGTCCTGACCCCTACCCCTCTTGCTTCCCCCCAGCACCCCCTCGAAGTTTTCATTTGCAAGGGTTTCTTAAATTGAATGTATCTCAGCAACCATTGAAGATAAGAAGTGAAATTTCTTTTCATTAAATAGAGAATAGAATTTTCTACATTTCATTCCGTTACCATTATACTCTAGCTCTTGTGGTTGAAAAGTTATAAATCGAAGAATGAAGGAAGCCACTCAATTTTTGTCTAAAATTTCTATTATTATTCGAACAAAAGTTTGCAAGATTGTTCTGCTGAAACATGTCCCATATAAAACCTGTAGAGCTTTTCAAGAGCTACATTTCGATGTATGATAGTTGATATTTTAATAGAATCTAAGGGGGGTAAAAGTTCTATAATATGCGATAAACACCCCTTGGCATGCTAAAATAACACGATTTGATGAAAATTCATTAGAAAATAATACATTTGGGAAAATTCTTATAAAGCTGATTTTTCCCACACCAATAACTAGCACACAGATAAGTGTTTTGCCAAAAGTCCTGACCCCTACCCCTCTTGCTTCTCCCCCAGCACCCCCTCAAAGTTTACATTTGAAAGGGGTTCTTATATTGAATTTATCTCAGCAACAATCTAAGATGAGAGAACGAATTTTTTTCATTAGATAGAAAATTTAATTTCCTACATTTCATTCCATTGATAACATTCTCTTGCTTCAGTGGTTCAAGAGTTATAGAAGGAAGAATGAAGGAAACCCCTAGATTTCTGTCGAAAAAATGCATTCCTTTCCAAATAGAAGTTTACAGGATTGCTCTACTGAAAAACGTCTAATATGAAACTTGTAGAGAGCTTTTTAAAACCTACATTTTGACGTATAGAAGTTGGAATTTTTATAGAATTTAAGGGGGGTAAAAGTTCGATAATATGCGATAAACACCATATTGCATGCTAAAATTCGTCCATTTGAGGAATATCGTTCGTTAATAATACATTTGGAAGAGAATATGAAGCTGATTTTTTCTACATCGATAACCAGACTATAGACAAATGTTCTGCCAAAAGTCCTGACCCTTAACCCTCTTGCTTTCCGCCCGCGTACCCCTCAGTTTCCATTCACAAGGGTTTCTCATATACTATGTATCTCGGCATGGTTAGGGGTGGGGGTTGAAACAAGAGGGGTAAGGGTCAGGACTTTTGGCAGAACGATGTAGAAAAAATCAGCTTCATATTCTCTTCCAAATGTATTACTAGTAAGCCCCATGGGCTGAAGAACACTCGTGCGAACTCTTTAAGTTAACTTATGGCTTTGATAACTTGATGATGAATTTTTGCAGTCAAGTCCACTTGATCAAGTTTGTTGATGCGTCGGATGCCGCGAATAGTTAGAATATGAATCAAAATTCTTATCAATCACTAGATTTAAACAATACTGAATGTTCCTTTCATTATGTTCCAATCAGTATAGGTTCACAAAAATTCAAGATTGATAAATTAATCATTATTAAAGAATATTATTCTATTTCAGTGATTTATATTATCAATCTGTTATTTCATAAAACTTCATAAAAAATTATATTCCCGTGGAATAAATTAGTTTTAATACAGTTAAGAAAATAATAATTTTTTGCAAGCTTAAGAGCTTAGAAGCTGAAAAATTTCTATAATCAGCTGATCATAACTATAAGAGGATATTTTTAAATTTCTATAATCAGCTGATCATAGAGGATATTTTTTTTAAGTGACTGCGGCCAGCTGCTGTCGATCGCGGTTGTCAACAATAGCTGAATGCTCCATTGTTGAAGCATTCGTCTTCCTCGAACGAATCCAAAAACGAATAAAATGTATGCTCTTAACCATTGTTGTACAGTCGCGACTGCCACAGCACAATCACATAGATACGACCACCCCGTCTTTCGGAGGAGACGATAAGCCGTCGGTCCCGACTACCTAAAAAGTAGTCGTCATCTATCATCCATTTCATTACCCACGCACAAGCCTATGAGCTTATGTGGGCTTCACCCTCATAAAAAAACAAACGTTTTATCAACTAAAACTTACCTCAAGAGTAAATAATGGTGTTACACGAGATTATAGCAGACGCCAACGAAAAAGGCGATTGAAGACCTGTTAGTGATACGGAACTTTACCAGAAAAGACAGTCGGCAAGCGATCTGCAAGAACATATTATTGAGCCAAGAGCAAGCGGAACTAAACCGTTTTGCTCATTTAGACAACTTACAGACTGTCCTGAGAGAGAGCTGAGTATTCGCCAACCGCAATTTCTGTTACATTGAAAACATCGAGTGATAATAACAGATTTGTCTTCAAAATCTTGTTAGCTCTGAACAGATTTTTGTTTCTTGGATAATTATTGTATTTTTATTTTCAATTTTTGTCTTCTATCAGTTGCTTGCTTAATTTGAACCGGATAATTATGATTAAAAAAATCCATAATCATGATTTCTCATCACATTTTTTACTGTGATGGCTGCCCAAAAGCAAATAAAAGCCCTTCTCTACCGAAATAATACTGGAAAAATGTCTTGTGATAAAATAATTCAAATTTGCCGCCTCTTGTCAGTTGTTTAAGTAAATAGACTCCTATCACATGTTTAAACTTTGAGATCAATATTCAACATATGACTCCAATTCAACATGAATAGTATATTACATAATGAGTGTGCAAAAGGCGTTTTTACAAACGAATAATTATGTTCTCCAAACGAGCGGTACGCGAGTTTGGAAAATAATTATGAGTTTGTAAACTTTTCCACACGAATTATGTACATTTTCAAACTCAGCTAGCTTTACATAGAATATGATTATTTTGATATCTGCTATGAAACTTTTAAAAATTAGGCTATAAGTGTTCTGATTTGATGAAAAATGTCAATCTTTTGCCATTATCACCTTGGTAACAAAGCATTTCAGAGGGAACACTCATGGCTATACTATCGAATTTATTAATTTTAATGTGAATGAATTTATATGATTGTTGTCGTAAACGGTACAATATTAGAATATTATTTGCATCTAAATTTGAAAAGGGTTGTATAAAAAGATTTGAACCAGAAAGTGGTTTTAGTTGTGATGTTTTTGTTTATTAATGTAATTGTTATTTGAAATTGATGTTATATCTTGTGTGTGTGAATGAATAGAAAAAGTTATGAGTTTTGATAGTATGATGAGGAGGATGGATTGGTGTGAGTTAATTGGGATTGGGGAATAGCCGGGTGGTCCGGCTGGAGTAAAGAGGTCAATTTGAATAAGACCACCAGCTCCACACAACCCCCCCCCCCCCCAAGCACAACCAGGCACTACGCGATCCACGATCAGAAACTAGTAGACAGCCCATGCTTCGCAACAAAGCTCAACAGAAGGTACTCAGACTAAATTTCCTTCTGAAAAGATTTCTCTTTTAGCGTGATTCGAAGCTACATAAAGAATGGATGAGTTTTTTAATCTCTAGGCCAAGATTCTTAAGATAGAATCATTCTGTGTCCAATAAACTTGCCTATAGGCTATACAATTCTATTTCTTATAGCAAAGGATAAAAATAGTTTCAATTGCAACCTGGTGATACAAAAAACAATACATTTAGGAATCCAAGCAAGATAATGTCCAGATTTTCTACTTACCAGATCTTACACGTCTGTAAAACCATTTTTCAATTTGTATCACGACAATTTCATCCAACATTGATTTTTCACATTTCACCAGTGGCGTAACAGTTTTTTTTGGGCCCCCCCGCAAACATATTTTTACGGGCCCCCCAAAATAACTTTGATTTATGGATTTTTTTACTACTTCGACCAATAATGTACCTTATTCAATGTATATTGGATTGTTTTATGCTGAAAAAGTCTTTGTATATTTTGATCATTAAAGATTAAAGCTTATGTCACTCACGCTACGATCGGGCGTAGCGATTTGATCGCCGACGACCGATCGCTACGTGAATGGGGTATTCTCAAGATCAAAATCAGATCTCTCGATCAATCTCACTTGAAACAAGTGAGATCTGATCTGCGGATCTGGATCTGCGCAGACCGATCGCTACATGATCTGCAGATCTGCAGATCTTCTGACAGATTACTTCCCCCACCACCATATTTTCAGTCACCACGTGACTCACCCACCACATGGCTCAACCTATGCTTCCAATTTTTGCCGTAAGAGAGAGCCAGTTGATCTCTCTTGATCGAGAGACCGATCGCTACGTGAGTGGGGAGAACACAGATACAACCAAATCTCAGAGCCAATTACGATCAATCTTTGAAGACCAAATCGCTACGACCGATCATAGCGTGAGTGGCGGGCCATCAATAAATTAATAGCTTGTTATCAATAAATTATCTAATCAATTACATTGATATTATTATCTAATGATATTATCTATTATCTTATGATATTATTATATTATCTGATGATGATATTATCTAATCAATAAATTATTATAGCTTGCTACTTTGAAATCCCTTCAATTTTGCTAGAAACGAGCAAGCTTTTCAATCATGAGATGTTATATAGGCCTTCAAATAATTTTTTAAATCATATAATTATTCACCGTATTAGTTGGTTTCATACATTGTTACATAGCAGGGCCCTCGCGTGGTGTTTTGGCGCCCTGTGCGAGATTTCTGCAGGCGCCCCCCGCCACCATTATCAGATGGATGCAATCGAACATATTGTAAGCCAAACATGATTCAAGCTGCCTTCCATTTTCACAGTTTACTCATTTGTAATCGCAATGTTGCTTGCTGTGCTGCAAAAAAGGATTATCGGGACTTTCTTATTCTAATGTATTATTTTATATTTTTATGTTTTCTCATGTATTCAGACATGTAATACGTGATAAGCAAAAGCGTAACAGAAATGAATTAAAAATAAGTATAGGCTACCAACATTGAGCAGAGCTGTAACACTGCACTTGCATATTGCTTAATTACAAGCAAATTGAAGATTGTAGCTATTTTCACCGCCCTCCTCAACTTTCTTGAGAAAACATTTGAAATAAGTTAGTTCCGAATTCAGCCAGCAGATGGCAGTAGCAATAGGGTGATTCGCTTTGACTCCTATTAGACACGCCTTCAAGCTCCGCCTATGCTAGGCCGTGATGACGTAATGGCATCAGCCAATGAGAGGGCGTTGTGGGCGTGGACTTGTACTGGCTTGTGATTGGTCGACAGAGTGGAGGGAGTTGTCAGTCACCAATAGAATTGAATTTAAGAGAGGCGTTTCTCAGCTAACATTGAGTAGTGTGAGGTGGTCTGCCATCAATAGAATTGAATTTAAACGTACGATTCCCAACCGGCAGCTAGAACCGCGCGGGTTGAGCTGCCCGGTTATATACAGTACCGTACCAGTACCCAGCTATATACAGTACCGTAGTTGATTTCAAAATTAAATTTGTACAACAAAAGTAGATTCATTTGAAGGGTTTCGTACAGTTACCATGAACTGAAATATAGAATTTTTGTAAGTTTTATCTTTGCTCAAGTTAAATTTCAATTGTTGACCTACATTAAAAATAAATGACATTGGTTTACTACGAATCTTCAGGCAGGATAACAAACATTCAGTAGTGCATGAAGATATTTTATTTTTAAAAATATATTACCGTACGATAAAACTACTGTAGAACAAGAAAAAGGAATGTAGAAAAGAAAAGTGACACGAATGTCTTAAGGTTTTCTTTGAGTTGGAAGAAGCTTATGCTTGAATGGTCTGTTTCAAGTCAATTTTGTGAATTTTTTGAAATTTCAAGTGAATTTTTTGAAATTGTTTTATTTCAGGGTGAAAATTTTGTATGAGTGTTGAACTTGACTAACAATTTGTGCTTAATTGAAAAAAAAAACTCCCCGAAACTTATAGCCTGAGCTGAAAATGGAATTCATACGAAAATAGAATAACTTAATTTTTGAAGAATCTATATCTATATAAGCGAAATGGCACTGACTGACTGACTGATTCATTCATTCATCACCAGAACTAAAAATCCACTGAACCGAATGCGTTCAAATTTGGCAGGCATGATCAGTTGGACGTTCAGACGCGCGCTAAGAAAGGATTTTAAAAACTTTTCAAGGTTACGCCGAATATTTTAGTTTTTCTAGATTTTTACGGCGAATTCCTCATTTTTTCGAGAACCAATCGGTAGAAAATGTTGATATTTATTGGGCAGGTTCAAATGAGGTCCAGAAATTTTATGTTAAAAAATTTTTGCAATCCGTTCAAAATTACGCCAGTAATCAGGTTTTCAAAATTGTAAAGATCACCTCATACAGCATTCCTCAAATCCGATGAGGAAGCACGGGTGATATATTATTAGTTTGACTTATCAAAGCATGGAAATTGAATGGAACAGATTTTTTTATAAAAATACAAGAAAAATGTCTAATGGTAAAATAATTCAAATTTCCGCCTCTTGTCAGTTGTTCTAATAAATGTTCTATTGATAGCATTCCCCATTTAAATTAATAGAATTCTGTAAATTCTAAAATGTGAAGAATGGATGGGCAGTTAAACCATGGACAAACAGTATTATAGATAGACTAATCTATATCTATAAAAGCAAAATGACACTGACTGACTGACTGATTCATCACCAGAACTGAAAATCCACTGAACCAAATGCGTTCAAATTTGGCAGGCATGTTCAGTTGGACGTTTAGACGCGTGCTAACAACGGATTTGAAAAACCTTTCAGGGATACGCTAAATGTTTGAGTTTTTCTATAGTTTTTCGGCGTTTTCTCAATTTGTTCAAGAACCAATCGGTAGAAAATGTTGATATTCGGTGGGCAGGTTCAGATAAGGTCTAGAAATGTTGTGTTAATATATTTTTGAAATCTGTTGAAGATTACGCCAGTAATCAGGTTTTCAAAATTGTTGCATATCTTCCGCCTTGATACGACTAATCCTTAGTGTAAATTCAATGGTTCAGCGAGATTATAGATGGAGTAATTATGAAGATATTGAATCAAGTTTCAAACAATGTCCGATATACTTCCCAAGGTTACGATCAATATTAGCGTTTTACTATTTTTCGGAATTATTCTTAGATTTTCCGAGAACAAATTGGCAGAAAATGTTGAAATTCGGTAAACAGGATCACCGTTCAGAAACGAAATTCAATAAATTTCGAACCCCATCTGAACGAAATTTGCAGGCGAGCGCGGCGAGCCTGTTTGTCTCAGCTGACAGTGGCAGAGGTTTTGCAGGCGAGCGAAGCGAGCCTGTTTTACTCACTTACACTGCCGATACTGGCGGGGGTCCAGGGGGCGGAGCCCCTGGCTAGGCGGAGAAGGCGAGCGAAGCGAGCCTGCCGGCTAGTAGTGAATGAAAATAAGAGAAATCATTTTGGGGATAGGCCTACTCATGAAAAATGCCCCACAACGGCCTCAACTGATAAAATACAATGTTAAAATTGAATATGAGAAATAAAATCCCTTACAAGTGATTATTAATCTTGAATATAACACAAACACATTTTAGGGCTGATTATGAAAAATCCCCCCAACTTATAGAATATGAGCTGGAATACAGAATCCCCCCCAAAAATCGAAGAAGCGCATTTGAGCTGCTGAACTCCCCTCTGGGCACCCCTGTCAGACTCAACATCAAAACCACAAATAAACCGACATTTTTTAATCCAATGTATTGCACAGAATCAATAATACACTGGATGACAGTGAAATTGCGTTCATTGTATCGTTCTACATTGACGAACAATGTTTTTCCACCCAATTCTAGAAAGTTTCAAACTTGCTATGTTATTTTGTTGATTAACATCATGTCGAAAGCAGATGAACGCAGATATTAGGTTTGAGAATGGCAGTCAGTTGGAGCTTATTCATTTTACGCATCCGATGCTCATCATTACCCAGTCATTGGGCTTTCTATTATATTGCGATACATCAGACATCAGTCATCAATCCAATTAACGAGAAAGGTGGAAGCCAAACCAACTGTCTGTCATCGGATGCAATGCGTGAGTTGATAACCCCCCTCCCCCCTAGCGCCACAATTCACGACAAATCCCAACCCTAACCCTGCCTATGCTCTGCCTACGTATTTCGTTATATTTACCAGTTACTGAATAAAAGTATCGTTCACAATGCCAATGAATTCCATTAATTGAAATTAGAATGAGGCCAAAGATTGAAAGCGATTCTAATTAAAAATATAGCGAGGAAGGGCGCGCATTGCATTGGTATGGCTTCCAGCGCTCAACTTGGTTAATCACTTCAGTCTCTTTACTATTCGCTTTTCAAAATACAAATATGACGGTTTAAATATCTTATTTCTGACAGGAATGGCGCTGTTTCTAAACTAAGTTGCCTGTTAAAGTTATAGAACTTCAAGTCTTTTGTCTCATTTTGATCGCGATATCTGATAGTTGGGTGAGTTTTAAACAATCCTGGCCAATTTATGTTTTTCCAGCATTTCTACTTCAGAAGTCTTCAACTTCTATAATTAAAAAATACAGTACTAGTTTATGACTTCATATCCAGTTATATCCCTCAATTGTTGAAAAATTGAGTTTTTAAGCATATTTTCCCCATTATCTCCATAACCGTTTAAGATAGAAACTTCTCAAAAAACGTTTAACTCCTCAAGACCCTTATATTACATATTTTGAAATTGTGTTCACATACTCATTGAGTGATAAGACGTTCAAGAAGACCTGTGATTGGCTACAGCTATTCGACTGCGGCCGACCGCTGGTCCGTTTCGCATGATGGAAAACATACTTTCAATTATAGAGACTACAATCTCTATAAATAATCTCTAAATCTCCAATGTACAAGGAATTGGGAAAATAGGAAACAGATTGTGGGTGATTTATCATGAACTTGGATACAGCTGAGCTTTTCAAGTTGAAATAAAGGATTGGTGTGGCATACAAAATTTATTTGCATGCATTCAATTTTGATGAAATTGTCTGTATGTAGCACCAGCTGTGGCCATATTGACGGACTGATGCCTACAAAAACTAGACCGTGACTGTGGCCACTGCATAACTGACTTCCTCGCGCTGACATTAGGAATCGACACACAATCCGAACGTACCGTAAAAACAGACAATGCTATTAGGATGCAGGGAACATGGGTGACTTCGTGAGGTCTACCGTTCACAGAACTACTAGTATTATGTTAACGGTTATATAATTGGTGCTGTAATAAATTACATGAAAAGGCGGAGTTTGAAAATATAAATGTTCATTCTCGGAGAGGAATTCTCAAAAACATGACTGGTATCCATGAGCTTAACCATGAGCCAATATTTTCCTGGTGAATTAGGATAAGAATTTGTTTCGTTTTATGAGGGTAAAGCCCACATGAGCTCATAGGCTTGTGCGTGGGTAATGAGCTGGATGATAGCTGATAGGTGACGTGACGACTACGTTTTAAGTAGTCGGGACCGATGGCTTATATGCTATGAAATGATGATGGGATTAGTTCGAAGATTGAAGATACATTGAGAGAGAAAAAAGTAAATAAATGAAAAGACAAGATGTTGTCAAACCACTGATTTTTTAGAAAATCGAGATACCGGTTTCGGTTGTTACACCATTATCAATCTCTGGTAAACTAAAACTTAAGGTACAGAGCAGCAGTATTTATACTAACGGTGAAGCACTGCTATTGGTAGACGCTTGAGCCAATGACTGTGAACGTCTGCCATTGGCCTAGACAAGCTCCTCCCCGATTAGCAGTTCATTTAAACATTACAAAATGGCGATTTAAACAGGATTCAATTGAAGACCAATAAAAAGCTACAATAACTTACGAAATACATGGAACAATGTTACGGAAGGATGAGAAAAACAACGGAATAAACTAATACTGTAATATCTGACTTACAAATTACGATAAAATTAGATTTGTGGTGTTGAAAATGAATTGAATGAATTGAGATTGAAATGAATCTGGTCATTCAAACTTGACTGTGGATTATCTTTTGTTACCCTAATATTTCTAATGCTTCGAAAATGTTGAGAATTCTGCCCTTATTATTAAAATGCAGAAACTTAACATTCTCCTCGGCCTTGAACTTATGATTATTTGTTATTAAATGTTCAGCCAAGTTTGAATCTCCATTACACTTATTCGAATCTTTGATATGTTCTTTTATCCTAATTTTGAAACTTCTACCAGTTTGACCAACATAGATCGCATTACAATCCCCACATTTAAGCCTATACACCCCACTCCTATCCCATTCATCAATTATTTTGTCTTTACTACAGCTAAATAGATTATTTAAAATAGGTTTGGTTCTGAAAGCAACATAGAACCCATTCTTTTTCAATTATCTACCTATCTCATCAGAAACAAAGCCTAAATATGGAATGGTTACCCAAATCTTTTCCTAATTGTTTGTCCCTACAAAGCTGGAATTAACTGAGATTCGTCTGTTAATTAAAAAAAAATAAAATTTATAAGCTAAGTTAGCTACTATTACTCAATTATGAAATTAATTCAAGCATGGGCCAAATTTTAATCGATAGCAATAAATAAGTGAGAGATTAGATAAGATTATTCACTTCATTCAAATAGAGTATAGCATTTATGATCTTAAATCCTAGATTCCGAAGATAGAACATAAATTTAATTACACAATTGGTTAAAATAAAAAATAAATATACTGTAGTCTGTACTAGAAGGGTATGTAGTGAATTTTCTAAATTACAGACATATAGGATTAGATTATTCACTTTATTCAAGTGGAGTACAGCATTTATGATCTTAAATCCTAGATTCAGAATATTAAACAAAAATCAATTACACAATTGATTAAGAGAAAAAGAAAAATACAAGGATATGTAGTAGACTTACTAAATTACTGATATTGTATTCAATATTCTTACTGTTATAATATGATTCTGATGTATCTACATGAAATGGCGGAGTTTGGACATAGATGTCCATTCTTGGAGAAGGATATGCAAGGATATCCCTCCCATTAACACTCAACCGTAACAAATGTTTTACTGATAAATAGATTCGACTGAGAATTAAATTAATGAATTTTCCACTATGAAATTGTAGAACAGAATGTGGAATGGATACAGTAGTTGATGAAAAATGAATGAAAATGATAGGAATGACGAATGAAGTTTATTTAAGACTGGAATGTTCATTAAATAAGATTATTATAATAGAATATAATTATTGAAGCTAACTACACCACATGATAACAATTATCTATGGATGTTATGTAATTATTTTGAAGTCAATTCTTAAAAAGTACTATGTTGTGATAAGAATATTGATGATGATAATAATAATAAAGACTAAAATAGTTCAATAGGATTTAAACAAACTTAAAATAAAATTATTAATTCTACTATTCAAAGTTTTAAAGTGGGGTAAAAGGGAAGGGGAACTGCAATGTAGCTGCTCTAATGTTGGACCGTCTCCGTCATTCTCTCAAAAAGATGCTTTATCAATTTTGAAATGAAGCCCGCTCGACTCTCAATGGATTTAATGGAATTGGGAAGTGCATTCCAAGCGCGACAAGCGCTTACAAGAAATGATTCATTATAAATTGTAGTTCGATGATTTGGCATCCTTATAGTATTTTCTCAAGTCCTAGTGCTTGAAACATCTAGCCTCCTACCTTCGGAGAGAAATTGGAAATAATCTTTGAAATAATAAGGCTTGTCATACTTCAAAGTGTCCCTAGTAAGTAGGTTAGTTCACTATTCGGAAAAGTCTTTGTTCTGGTAATTTAATAATTGAACTATCAATGTGTGCTTGAGTGATCCTTTCATGGCGTTCAAGAGAGTACACAAACCGTAGGCAGTAATTTTGGCAACGCTGACGTGTCTTGGAAGAATGTCTTGCAATTTTTTTATTGGGTGCATAGCTGAGAAAACTTTTTTACAAGTGCTATTAGCTTGCTCTGACCAGTCTAGAGTTTTATTCATGAGAATTCCAAGATTTTTTACTGAGCTGCAGTAGGGTATTTCATTACCATCAACAGTGATTTTGTGGATTGAGTTAAAATCAATTTTGTTAACTATGCGTGAATATCCAATAATGATAGGCGCGTTTTGATGGGGTTAAGTTTCAAGCCATTTTTCCTAGTCCATTCAACTATAAGAGTTATATCTTCATTCATTTTGTCTACTGTTTCATTAATTTTTGTTATGGACAGCTAGCATAAATCTGAAGGTCATCTGCATATGTGTGGAAGCTAGAGAAATTGATAACAGAGGAGATGTCATTTGCATACAGAGTAAAGTATAGAGTGTAGAGTAAGTATACTATATAGTATATAGTAAAGTAGAGTAAAGTATAGGACAGAGAGGGAGAGACATAAATTACAGACAGAGAGAGAGAGAGAGAGAGAGAGAGAGAGAGAGAGTGAGAGAGTGAGTGAGTGAGTGTGTGTGTGTGTGAGTGGGAGTGAGTAAGGGTATGTGGGAGAGAGTGTATGAGTGTGCGTGACGACTAATGAATAGCAGTGTTACGGTCCATTAGACTAGGCCTACATGGGTGAGGGTCACGCAAGATGGCGGCGTCAATTCTTGGGTCGATAGGTGTAATCCTAGCTGTGAATCTCACGCACATTATCAATTAAATTTCAGCCTTCCAACAGCTGGCTGCCCATGCCAATAGCTCTTACCTTAGTCCGGAAATCTCTTAAGAGCCCCAAATTCTGCTGAAAATTTTTGTCACGTTTTTAAAAAGTGCCGGAAATTCCCTTTTGAAAATCCAAAAAACCTTTCTTGATCATAAAATGAATTCCAGCGCCTCCTGTGAAAGATATTTGGATAAATCGATACATAGGAATTTCATTTGCCATGAAATACAAAAATTTGTACTTGTATAAAGAACAACATCTAAAGAGAAAGGTCGATTCCTACGCAAACTTGTTCCATACAACCCCCTTTTTTGTTTGGTTTAAAGTTACATCCTTTTGAGCGTTGGGTTTTTGGGGGTAGGGTGATTGGAAGGTGCAAAATTTCAGTTTTTCGTAAATTGTAGCCAAACCAAGCGTCGGACATGAAATTACATGCATGTTTTTTCTAGAAAATAAAATTTGGAACAAATTTCTTCTCATAATTTAGAAAATTGAATTCTCTTCTTTCGTGTCATTAACATTTCACTCTAGCTCCTGTGGTTCAAGAGTTATACATGTAAGAATGAGAGAAAACCCTAAATTTATTCCTGAAAGTGCTATTATTTTCCAAATAAAACAATTCGTATATTAACGTACATTTACTCACGTTGAATTTAAACAAAATATATGTTTCTTATACTAAAAAGGTCTTGAAAAGTTTCACAACCTCTATATGAGACATTCTTAGTAGAACAATCATGTGGTTTTTTATTAGGAAAAGAATGAAATTTTGAGGCATAAAACTGGGGGCTTCCTCCATTCTGTCATGTATATCTCCTGAACCACAGGAGCTAGAGTGGAATGGTAAAGACATGAAATGAAGAGAATTAAATTTTCTAAATAATGAGAGAAATTCGTTCTCCTATCTTTAATTGTTGCTGAGATACATGCAATATAAGAAAACCATACAAATGGAAACTTTGGGGGGCTGCTGGGGGGGGGGGGGTGTAGCAAGAGGGGTAGGGGTGGGGACTTTTGGCAGAACACTTGTCGATATGCTAGTTATTGATGTAGAAAAAATCAGCTTTATATGTTTTTTCCCAAAACTATTATTTCCATATGAATTTTCCTTAATTAGTGGTATTTTGGCACGCCAGGGGGTATTTATCGCATATTAAGGGACTTTTCCCCCCTTACATTTGGGCAAAGTTTATGTTCCTATAATTTAAAATGTAGGTCTTGAAAAGCTCTACAATTTTTATATTAGACATTTTTCAGTAGAACCAACCGGTAAACTTTTATATGGAAAATGATAGCATTTTCAGGCATAAATTTAGTGGTTTCTCTCATGTATAACTTTTGAACTACAGGAGCTAGAGTGAAATGGTAATGAAATGAAGAGAATTTAATTTTCTAAATAATGGGGAGAAAATTGGTTTTTCATCTTCAATGTTTGCTGAGATAAATTCAATGTAAAAAATCCTTGCAAATGGCCATTTTTTTGGGGAGGGGGGGCTGGGGGAAGCAAGAGGGGTAGGGGTGGGGACATTTGGCAGAACACTTGTCTATATGATAGTAATCGATGGGGGAAAAATTAGCCTCATATGTTTTATTTCCCTTAGAGGGTCTATTTTTGCACTCATTGACTGGACTAGTAGGGGATTTCGCTCATACCCATAAGTTCCACCTTGTATTCAATTACTTGTCGCCAATTCGTCAAGTAGACAATTCCATCAATTCCACCTCCTTTCCATTCGAAGTAGTAATGTTTCAAGTTCCAAATCTAATATTGCGTATCCTTTTATTTCTCCGTGAATTCCGTTACGTTCCGAGGCTAGGCGTAGTTCTCTGAATCGCATTTTAAACAGCGTGTGGGTGATTAGCCCAACGACGCCGGGCTTGAGACATTTCTTTGACTGGTTTCTACCCTTTGACCTGTCCGGCTTGGGAGGCCTGCTAGAAGTTGCACTACCGCCGGTATAGTTAATGTTTTCATAGGGTTATAGGAACAAGCAAGCCCCTCCACCAACTACAAGGTCCTGTGACCCCCAGGAGGGGGGATAGTATTGTATGCATGACCAATTTTATTTCAGTGAGGATTTTTGAGTTTCGAAGAAATAAATGTAAGTTAATAGGAATTTTGAGGAAGGCTTACTTTTGTTTTTGATGTTCCCATTAATAGATTCTGGAACCGTTTTAAATAATTTTTCAAATTAATCTCTAAAATTTATCACGGGAGAAGAACCGCGGACCCTTTTCCATTTTCTAATAGAATTAATAGGGTGGGATAGAAACCATTAGACATTGGAAAACGGAAACGATTCACCAAAAATACAAAATACAAGCTTTCCCGATCCGATGAATTTGTACACGATATTAACTGGAAAAAATGTAGGATACTTTTCTCAGGTACTTTATTTATTAAAGTACAAATAATTTAATTATTAATAATTGAAAAAATAGGTAAGACATCTGAATTCGAGTTCAAGAACAACTATTTTATTTATACTTTATTAAATAAACTTATTTTTCCTCCATCTTTGGCTACTTTATCACTGTTTTATATTAACTTAAATAATATTCACATGTGATTTATTGGCATACAGTACTTATTATAGAATTATTGATTTGTTTATTTGTTCATTTGCATTTAAAAATGACTCTGAGTAGTCCAAAAATGTTATGCACAAATAAAATTTGAAAATTGAAAATTGAAAATTATAAATTATAAATTGAAAATTGAAAATTGAAAACTGAAAATTGAAAATTGAAAAATTGAAAATTGAAAATTGAAAATTGAAAATTGAAAATTGAAAATTGAAAATTGAAAATTGAAAATTGAAAATTGAAAATTGAAAATTGAAAATTGAAAATTGAAAATTGAAAATTGAAAATTGAAAATTGAAAATTGAAAATTGAAAATTGAAAATTGAAAATTGAAAATTGAAAAATTGAAATTGAAAATTGAATGAAATTGAAAATTGAAAATTGAAAATTGAAAATTGAAAATTGAAAATTGAAAATTAATTGAAAATTGAAAATTGAAAATTGAAAATTGAAAATTGAAAATTGAAAATTGAAAATTGAGAATTGAAAATTGAAAATTGAAAATTGAAAATTGAAAATTGAAAATTGAAAATTGAAAATTGAAAATTGAAAATTGAAAATTGAAAATTCGTACAGAGAATGTTATGCTGATAATTAGAAGAGAACATTCATATTGACTTCTTATCAAAACAGGTTAAATTCTATATAACAAGTAATAAACTGAAAACAAGAGGACTAAAACATGTTTTCTGAATCAATTGAGTGGCAATGTTGTTCAGATTGTCGAAATTATGATTGTTTCATTGATACATACAATTCTATAGAACACAAAGAAATTTCAATGTTCCAACTTTTGAAGGGTAGAAATGGTGAAAATTTTTTTCCAATTTTATGAACTTTTAACCATATTAAATTGTAGCAAATTGAATTCTGAACAAAAAATGTTCAGTGACTTTTTTGTCTAAAACGCACCTAAACGTCACAAATTGAGATTGAAATGTGACAGAAACAGACAAGAAAGTAGTATGATAAGATAGCTACTATAAATCCTGAGCGACCTTGGGAGAGTCATATAGTAATCAATTCTTATGTAAAATGAGCTGAGAAATCGAATGAAACCAGTCAAAAGTTTGTAACTTCAATGGTTATCAAGATAATTAGCAAAATAAGCCAGCAATCTGAATATTCCAACTTTAAAGAGATATAAATTTTATAAAACTTAACATAAACTTGAAATAGAAGGGCTAATGCATGTTTTCTGAATCAATTGAGTGGCAATGTTGTTCAGAATGTCGAAATTATGATCGTTTCATTGATACAGACAATTCTATAGAACATAAACCGAACCCAAACTGACACACAAACAGAACATGAATTGAACACAAACTGAATTCAACAACAGGTTAACATAAACTTTGAATAGAAGTACTAATGCATGTTTTCTGAATATTAAATTGAAAATTTAAAATTTAAAACTTGAAATTCAAAATTTTAAATTTAAAGTTTTAAAAAATTGTAGATGTATTGCGAGTTGCATATCTTCCACCTTGATACGACAAAACCAAATTGTAAGTTCAATGGTTCAGCAAGATTATAGATGAACTAATTCGGAAGATATTGAATTAAGTTTTAATCTATGTCCAATATACTTTCCAAAGTTTACACTTCATAATAGCGTTTTACTATTTTTCAGAATTTTCGGAGTTTTTCTTAGATTTTTTGAGAACAAATTGGCAGAAAATGTTGAAATTAAGTAAACAAATTTCTAATCCCTTCTGAACGGAATTTGCAAGCGAGCGAAGCAAGCCTGTTTGTCTCAGCTGACACTGACAGAGGTTTTGCAGGCGAGCGAAGCGAGCCTGTTTGTCTCACTTACACTGCCTATACTGTCGGGGTCCAGGGGCGAAGGAGCCTGCGCTAGTTCTGAATAAAATGGTGCCTGATTTGTCAGGATTCAATGATAAATAACTGAGATGACTATTTTAATTCTAATTTCAACCTTTCACATTCAATATGGTAGTTTGGAAAAACTTAATGTGTAATACGGCCTGCGGCTCGTGCGTAAGTGTTTCTCTTGATACATAAATAACTATATTGTACTGTGTGAAGGAGGCAAAATGGGTTTTTTACCTGATATCTATATTAATAAAATTATTTATTTATTTGCATTCATTCAATATTTCTCAACATGCTAACAAACAATGGAAGCTTGTTGTGGAAATACACCAAAATTTTGCCCAAATTTCATCCAATAGGCTTATTTTTTCGCAATTTTTCAAGTTTATATTGATTTTCCTTTATAATTTGCTACTGAATAATTATTTTAAACAATCAGAGCCCATTTGAGACCAAAAAAGGTACGTCAAATGCTGTATTTACAAAGTTGAACCACTCATAGAGGAAATGACTCCAGCTCGGTCAATATTGTTTGAAAATTATTGATTTTGTCTCAATCGTAGGAAACATTCTGACCTTTAATTTGAGCCCAATCAATATTTTTTCAACCAATATTGACCAAGCTGGAGTCATTTTCTCATCTTGTCCTATTTTATCAAAATAAACACTCACTTGAGAAAACTTAACTATTCACTTAACGGTCGTTGCTCATATTTTATATTCTCATTTCATAACATTACATGGTAATAGAATGAGCCACTTTTACCATCAGCTAGGTTTAGCTAGGCTTAAAATACCGGGATCAAATTTTCGAGTCCACATGCTTCAAAAACTTTTGGACAAAAAGAAAGCTCGCTCCGCTCAATTTGCGGCTGCCTCCGCATGCGCTTCCCTAGTATAGATACACATTGGGAAATTGCTTGTTTCGGTTGTCTCTTGACTGCATGAACCTTAAATAAATAAACAATTAAAGTGAAGGTTTTTGTGTCAATGCTTCGGTTACAGTCCCAACAACAAAATTCGAGATTTCGGCATTGTTGTGACTTGTTTATGTCGTGGCTAAAACGAAGCCACTCCAGTCGCACACATCCACATGCAGAGCTTTTGTTTATCTCGTCTAAAGCCATCGTGAATGGACTATAGATACTCTCTTCTGCGGAAATCAAACGATTTATGAGAAGATTCCAATATTTGGATCCTGATATTTGGTCAAAATTCTTTTCGCAATATACACTGCCTTTTCAGATTCTCCATTTGACTGTGCAAATTTTGGACTTGATATCAGGGCCCTCGCGTTGTGTTTCGGCGCCCTGTGCGAGATTTCTGCAGGCGCACCCCCCTCCCCATTATCAGACGGATGCAATCCCACCCAACATATAATATATTCTAAGCCAAACATGATTAAAGCTTCCTTTCGTTTTCACAGTTTACTCATTTGCAATCGCAATGTTGCTTGTTGTGTGGCAAAAAAGGATTATCGGGACTAACTTATTCTAATTAATTGTTTTGTATTATTATGTATTCTCATGTATCCAGACATGTAATATGTGATAAGCAAACGCGTAACAGAAATTAATAAAAAAGTATAGGCTACCTACATTGAGCAAATCTGTAACATTGTACCGTACTTTATCATTGAGAGAACTAAAAAATGATGCTTGGATATTTCTGGTTGAGATAAGTTGGAAATGAAAATACTGTACTATGTGCTGTATTAGTAAACGGGGAGAATTTTAGCGACTTATTGATTATTCAGTTTTCAATTATTAATTGATTTATTTCTATTTATTTGCTTGAAAGCACATAAGGGAGAAAATTTTAAATTTTTCCCAGGAAAAATATTGGGAATCATAATAAATCTTGAGTTCTTGAAAACTTAATAACATGCAAGTTGAAGATTGTAACAATTTTTACCATCACAGCCCTCCTCAACTTTCTTGAGAAAACATTTGAAATAAGTTAGTTCCGAATTCAGCCAGCAGATGGCAGTAGCAATAGGGTGATTCACTTGAACTCCTATTAGACACGCCTTCAAGCTCCGCCTATGCTAGGCCATGATGACGTAATGGCATCAGCCAATGAGAGGGCGTTGTGGGCGTAGACTTGTACTGGCTTGTGATTGGTCGACAGAGTGTGAGGAAGTTGTTAGCCACCAATAGAATTGAGTTTAAGAGGGGCGTTTCTCAGCTTAAATTGAGTAATGTGAGGTGGTCAGCCACCAGATAGTCAGTCCCAGATATGCTAGTTATTGATGTAGAAAAAATCAGCTTTATATGTTTTTCCCAAAACTATTATTTCCATATGAATTTTCCTTAATTCGTGGTATTTTGGCACGCCAGGGGGTATTTATCGCATATTAAGGGACTTTTCCCCCCTTACATTTGGGCAAAGTTTATGTTCCTATAATTTAAAATGTTGGTCTTGAAAAGCTCTACAATTTTTATATTAGACATTTTTCAGTAGAACCAACCGGTAAACTTTTATATGGAGAATGATAGCATTTTCAGGCATAAATTTAGTGGTTTCTCTCATGTATAACTTTTGAACTACAGGAGCTAGAGTGAAATGGTAATGAAATGAAGAGAATTTAATTTTCTAAATAATGGGGAGAAAATTGGTTTTTCATCTTCAATGTTTGCTGAGATAAATTCAATGTAAAAAATCCTTGCAAATGGCCATTTTTTTTGGGGAGGGGGGCTGGGGGAAGCAAGAGGGGTAGGGGTGGGGACATTTGGCAGAACACTTGTCTATATGATAGTAATCGATGGGGGAAAAATTAGCCTCATATGTTTTATTTCCCTTAGAGGGTCTATTTTTGCACTCATTGACTGGACTAGTAGGGGATTTCGCTCATACCCATAAGTTCCACCTTGTATTCAATTACTTGTCGCCAATTCGTCAAGTAGACAATTCCATCAATTCCACCTCCTTTCCATTCGAAGTAGTAATGTTTCAAGTTCCAAATCTAATATTGCGTATCCTTTTATTTCTCCGTGAATTCCGTTACGTTCGAGGCTAGGCGTAGTTCTCTGAATCGCATTTTAAACAGCGTGTGGGTGATTAGCCCAACGACGCCGGGCTTGAGACATTTCTTTGACTGGTTTCTACCCTTTGACCTGTCCGGCTTGGGAGGCCTGCTAGAAGTTACACTACCGCCGGTATAGTTAATGTTTTCATAGGGTTATAGGAACAAGCAAGCCCCTCCACCAACTACAAGGTCCTGTGACCCCCAGGAGGGGATAGTATTGTATGCATGACCAATTTTATTTCAGTGAGGATTTTTGAGTTTCGAAGAAATAAATGTAAGTTAATAGGAATTTTGAGGAAGGCTTACTTTTGTTTTAGATGTTCCCATTAATAGATTCTGGAACCGTTTTAAATAATTTTTCAAATTAATCTCTAAAATTTATCACGGGAGAAGAACCGCGGACCCTTTTCCATTTTCTAATAGAATTAATAGGGTGGGATAGAAACCATTAGACATTGGAAAACGGAAACGATTCACCAAAAATACAAAATACAAGCTTTCCCGATCCGATGAATTTGTACACGATATTAACTGGAAAAAATGTAGGATACTTTTCTCAGGTACTTTATTTATTGAAGTACAAATAATTTAATTATTAATAATTGAAAAAATAGGTAAGACATCTGAATTCGAGTTCAAGAACAACTATTTTATTTATACTTTATTAAATAAACTTATTTTTCCTCCATCTTTGGCTACTTTATCACTGTTTTATATTAACTTAAATAATATTCACATGTGATTTATTGGCATACAGTACTTATTATAGAATTATTGATTTGTTTATTTGTTCATTTGCATTTAAAAATGACTCTGAGTAGTCCAAAAATGTTATGCACAAATAAAATTTGAAAATTGAAAATTGAAAATTGAAAATTATAAATTATAAATTGAAAATTATAAATTTTAAATTTAAAATTGAAAATTGAAAACTGAAAATTGAAAATTGAAAATTGAAAATTGAAAATTGAAAATTGAAAATTGAAAATTGAAAATTGAAAATTGAAAATTGAAAATTGAAATTTGAAAATTATAAATTGAAAATTGAAAATTGAAAATTGAAAAAATTGAAAATTGAAAATTGAAAATTGAAAATTGAAAATTGAGAATTGAAAATTGGAAATTGAAAATTGAAAATTGAAAATTGAAAATTGAAAATTGAAAATTGAAAATTGAGAATTGAAAATTGAAAATTGAAAATTGAAAGTTATAAATTGATAAATTGAAGATTGAAAATTGAAAGTTATAAATTGATAAATTGAAGATTGAAAATTGAAAATTGGAAATTGAAAATTGAAAATTAAAAATTGAAAATTGAAAATTGAAAATTGAAAATTGAAAATTGAAAATTGGAAATTCGTACAGAGAATGTTATGCTGATAATTAGAAGAGAACATTCATATTGACTTCTTATCAAAACAGGTTAAATTCTATATAACAAGTAATAAACTGAAAACAAGAGGACTAAAACATGTTTTCTGAATCAATTGAGTGGCAATGTTGTTCAGATTGTCGAAATTATGATTGTTTCATTGATACATACAATTCTATAGAACACAAAGAAATTTCAATGTTCCAACTTTTGAAGGGTAGAAATGGTGAAAATTTTTTTCCAATTTCATGAATTTTCAACCATATTAAATTGTAGCAAATTGAATTCTGAACAAAAAATGTTCAGTGACTTTTTTGTCTAAAACGCACCTAAACGTCACAAATTGAGATTGAAATGTGACAGAAACAGACAAGAAAGTAGTATGATAAGATAGCTACTATAAATCCTGAGCGACCTTGGGAGAGTCATATAGTAATCAATTCTTATGTAAAATGAGCTGAGAAATCGAATGAAACCAGTCAAAAGTTTGTAACTTCAATGGTTATCAAGATAATTAGCAAAATAAGCCAGCAATCTGAATATTCCAACTTTAAAGAGATATAAATTTTATAAAACTTAACATAAACTTGAAATAGAAGGGCTAATGCATGTTTTCTGAATCAATTGAGTGGCAATGTTGTTCAGAATGTCGAAATTATGATCGTTTCATTGATACAGACAATTCTATAGAACATAAACCGAACCCAAACTGACACACAAACAGAACATGAATTGAACACAAACTGAATTCAACAACAGGTTAACATAAACTTTGAATAGAAGTACTAATGCATGTTTTCTGAATATTAAATTTAAAATTTAAAATTTAAAATTTGAAATTCAAAATTTTAAATTTAAAGTTTTAAAAAATTGTAGATGTATTGCGAGTTGCATATCTTCCACCTTGATACGACAAAACCAAATTGTAAGTTCAATGGTTCAGCAAGATTATAGATGAACTAATTCGGAAGATATTGAATTAAGTTTTAATCTATGTCCAATATACTTTCCAAAGGTTACACTTCATATTAGCGTTTTACTATTTTTCAGAATTTTCGGAGTTTTTCTTAGATTTTTTGAGAACAAATTGGCAGAAAATGTTGAAATTAAGTAAACAAATTTCTAATCCCTTCTGAACGGAATTTGCAAGCGAGCGAAGCAAGCCTGTTTGTCTCAGCTGACACTGACAGAGGTTTTGCAGGCGAGCGAAGCGAGCCTGTTTGTCTCACTTACACTGCCTATACTGTCGGGGGTCCAGGGGGCGAAGCCCCCTGGCTAGGCGGAGAAGGCGAGCGAAGCGAGCCTGCCGGCTAGTTCTGAATAAAATGGTGCCTGATTTGTCAGGATTCAATGATAAATAACTGAGATGACTATTTTAATTCTAATTTCAACCTTTCACATTCAATATGGTAGTTTGGAAAAACTTAATGTGTAATACGGCCTGCGGCTCGTGCGTAAGTGTTTCTCTTGATACATAAATAACTATATTGTACTGTGTGAAGGAGGCAAAATGGGGTTTTTACCTGATATCTTTATTAATAAAATTATTTATTTATTTGCATTCATTCAATATTTCTCAACATGCTAACAAACAATGGAAGCTTGTTGTGGAAATACACCAAAATTTTGCCCAAATTTCATCCAATAGGCTTATTTTTTCGCAATTTTTCAAGTTTATATTGATTTTCCTTTATAATTTGCTACTGAATAATTATTTTAAACAATCAGAGCCCATTTGAGACCAAAAAAGGTACGTCAAATGCTGTATTTACAAAGTTGAACCACTCATAGAGGAAATGACTCCAGCTCGGTCAATATTGTTTGAAAATTATTGATTTTGTCTCAATCGTAGGAAACATTCTGACCTTTTATTTGAGCCCAATCAATATTTTTTCAACCAATATTGACCAAGCTGGAGTCATTTTCTCATCTTGTCTTATTTTATCAAAATAAACACTCACTTGAGAAAACATTCACTTAACGGTCGTTGCTCATATTTTATATTCTCATTTCATAACATTACATGGTAATAGAATGAGCCACTTTTACCATCAGCTAGGTTTAGCTAGGCTTAAAATACCGGGATCAAATTTTCGAGTCCACATGCTTCAAAAACTTTTGGACAAAAGAAAGCTCACTCCGCTCAATTTGCGGCTGCCTCCGCATGCGCTTCCTAGTATAGATACACATTGGGAAATTGCTTGTTTCGGTTGTCTCTTGACTGCATGAACCTTAAATAAATAAACAATTAAAGTGAAGGTTTTTGTGTCAATGCTTCGGTTACAGTCCCAACAACAAAATTCGAGATTTCGGCATTGTTGTGACTTGTTTATGTCGTGGCTAAAACGAAGCCACTCCAGTCGCACACATACACATGCAGAGCTTTTGTTTATCTCGTCTAAAGCCATCGTGAATGGACTATAGATACTCTCTTCTGCGGAAATCAAATGATTTATGAGAAGATTCCAATATTTGGATCCTGATATTTGGTCAAAATTCTTTTCGCAATATACACTGCCTTTTCAGATTCTCCATTTGACTGTGCAAATTTTGGACTTGATATCAGGGCCCTCGCGTTGTGTTTCGGCGCCCTGTGCGAGATTTCTGCAGGCGCACCCCCTCCCCATTATCAGACGGATGCAATCCACCCAACATATAATATATTCTAAGCCAAACATGATTAAAGCTTCCTTTCGTTTTCACAGTTTACTCATTTGCAATCGCAATGTTGCTTGTTGTGTGGCAAAAAAGGATTATCGGGACTAACTTATTCTAATAATTGTTTTGTATTATTATGTATTCTCATGTATCCAGACATGTAATATGTGATAAGCAAACGCGTAACAGAAATTAATAAAAAAAGTATAGGCTACCTACATTGAGCAAATCTGTAACATTGTACCGTACTTTATCATTGAGAGAACTAAAAAATGATGCTTGGATATTTCTGGTTGAGATAAGTTCGAAATGAAAATACTGTACTATGTGCTGTATTAGTAAACGGGGAGAATTTTAGCGACTTATTGATTATTCAGTTTTCAATTATTAATTGATTTATTTCTATTTATTTGCTTGAAAGCACATAAGGGAGAAAATTTTAAATTTTTCCCAGGAAAAATATTGGGAATCATAATAAATCTTGAGTTCTTGAAAACTTAATAACATGCAAGTTGAAGATTGTAACAATTTTTACCATCACAGCCCTCCTCAACTTTCTTGAGAAAACATTTGAAATAAGTTAGTTCCGAATTCAGCCAGCAGATGGCAGTAGCAATAGGGTGATTCACTTGAACTCCTATTAGACACGCCTTCAAGCTCCGCCTATGCTAGGCCATGATGACGTAATGGCATCAGCCAATGAGAGGGCGTTGTGGGCGTAGACTTGTACTGGCTTGTGATTGGTCGACAGAGTGTGAGGAAGTTGTTAGCCACCAATAGAATTGAGTTTAAGAGGGGCGTTTCTCAGCTTAAATTGAGTAATGTGAGGTGGTCAGCCACCAGATAGTCAGTCCCAGATATGCTAGTTATTGATGTAGAAAAAATCAGCTTTATATGTTTTTCCCAAAACTATTATTTCCATATGAATTTTCCTTAATTCGTGGTATTTTGGCACGCCAGGGGTATTTATCGCATATTAAGGGACTTTTCCCCTTACATTTGGGCAAAGTTTATGTTCCTATAATTTAAAATGTAGGTCTTGAAAAGCTCTACAATTTTTATATTAGACATTTTTCAGTAGAACCAACCGGTAAACTTTTATATGGAAAATGATAGCATTTTCAGGCATAAATTTAGTGGTTTCTCTCATGTATAACTTTTGAACTACAGGAGCTAGAGTGAAATGGTAATGAAATGAAGAGAATTTAATTTTCTAAATAATGGGGAGAAAATTGGTTTTTCATCTTCAATGTTTGCTGAGATAAATTCAATGTAAAAAATCCTTGCAAATGGCCATTTTTTTGGGGAGGGGGCTGGGGGAAGCAAGAGGGGTAGGGGTGGGGACATTTGGCAGAACACTTGTCTATATGATAGTAATCGATGGGGAAAAATTAGCCTCATATGTTTTATTTCCCTTAGAGGGTCTATTTTTGCACTCATTGACTGGACTAGTAGGGGATTTCGCTCATACCCATAAGTTCCACCTTGTATTCAATTACTTGTCGCCAATTCGTCAAGTAGACAATTCCATCAATTCCACCTCCTTTCCATTCGAAGTAGTAATGTTTCAATTCCAAATCTAATATTGCGTATCCTTTTATTTCTCCGTGAATTCCGTTACGTTCGAGGCTAGGCGTAGTTCTCTGAATCGCATTTTAAACAGCGTGTGGGTGATTAGCCCAACGACGCCGGGCTTGAGACATTTCTTTGACTGGTTTCTACCCTTTGACCTGTCCGGCTTGGGAGGCCTGCTAGAAGTTACACTACCGCCGGTATAGTTAATGTTTTCATAGGGTTATAGGAACAAGCAAGCCCCTCCACCAACTACAAGGTCCTGTGACCCCCAGGAGGGGGGATAGTATTGTATGCATGACCAATTTTATTTCAGTGAGGATTTTTGAGTTTCGAAGAAATAAATGTAAGTTAATAGGAATTTTGAGGAAGGCTTACTTTTGTTTTTGATGTTCCCATTAATAGATTCTGGAACCATTTTAAATAATTTTTCAAATTAATCTCTAAAATTTATCACGGGAGAAGAACCGCGGACCCTTTTCCATTTTCTAATAGAATTAATAGGGTGGGATAGAAACCATTAGACATTGGAAAACGGAAGCGATTCACCAAAAATACAAAATACAAGCTTTCCCGATCCGATGAATTTGTACACGATATTAACTGGAAAAAATGTAGGATACTTTTCTCAGGTACTTTATTTATTGAAGTACAAATAATTTAATTATTAATAATTGAAAAAATAGGTAAGACATCTGAATTCGAGTTCAAGAACAACTATTTTATTTATACTTTATTAAATAAACTTATTTTTCCTCCATCTTTGGCTACTTTATCACTGTTTTATATTAACTTAAATAATATTCACATGTGATTTATTGGCATACAGTACTTATTATAGAATTATTGATTTGTTTATTTGTTCATTTGCATTTAAAAATGACTCTGAGTAGTCCAAAAATGTTATGCACAAATAAAATTTGAAAATTGAAAATTGAAAATTGAAAATTATAAATTATAAATTGAAAATTATAAATTTTAAATTTAAAATTGAAAATTGAAAACTGAAAATTGAAAATTGAAAATTGAAAATTGAAAATTGAAAATTGAAAATTGAAAATTGAAAATTGAAAATTGAAAATTGAAAATTGAAAATTGAAAATTGAAAATTGAAAATTGAAAATAAATTGAAAATTGAAAATTGAAAATTGAAAATTGAAAATTGAAAATTGAAAATTGAGAATTGAAAATTGGAAATTGAAAATTGAAAATTGAAAATTGAAAATTGAAAATTGAAAATTGAAAATTGAGAATTGAAAATTGAAAATTGAAAATTGAAAATTGAAAGTTATAAATTGATAAATTGAAGATTGAAAATTGAAAATTGGAAATTGAAAATTGAAAATTAAAAATTGAAAATTGAAAATTGAAAATTGAAAATTGAAAATTGAAAATTGAAAATTGAAAATTGAAAATTGAAAATTGGAAATTCGTACAGAGAATGTTATGCTGATAATTAGAAGAGAACATTCATATTGACTTCTTATCAAAACAGGTTAAATTCTATATAACAAGTAATAAACTGAAAACAAGAGGACTAAAACATGTTTTCTGAATCAATTGAGTGGCAATGTTGTTCAGATTGTCGAAATTATGATTGTTTCATTGATACATACAATTCTATAGAACACAAAGAAATTTCAATGTTCCAACTTTTGAAGGGTAGAAATGGTGAAAATTTTTTCCAATTTTATGAACTTTTAACCATATTAAATTGTAGCAAATTGAATTCTGAACAAAAAATGTTCAGTGACTTTTTTGTCTAAAACGCACCTAAACGTCACAAATTGAGATTGAAATGTGACAGAAACAGACAAGAAAGTAGTATGATAAGATAGCTACTATAAATCCTGAGCGACCTTGGGAGAGTCATATAGTAATCAATTCTTATGTAAAATGAGCTGAGAAATCGAATGAAACCAGTCAAAAGTTTGTAACTTCAATGGTTATCAAGATAATTAGCAAAATAAGCCAGCAATCTGAATATTCCAACTTTAAAGAGATATAAATTTTATAAAACTTAACATAAACTTGAAATAGAAGGGCTAATGCATGTTTTCTGAATCAATTGAGTGGCAATGTTGTTCAGAATGTCGAAATTATGATCGTTTCATTGATACAGACAATTCTATAGAACATAAACCGAACCCAAACTGACACACAAACAGAACATGAATTGAACACAAACTGAATTCAACAACAGGTTAACATAAACTTTGAATAGAAGTACTAATGCATGTTTTCTGAATATTAAATTTAAAATTTAAAATTTGAAATTCAAAATTTTAAATTTAAAGTTTTAAAAAATTGTAGATGTATTGCGAGTTGTATATCTTCCACCTTGATACGACAAAACCAAATTGTAAGTTCAATGGTTCAGCAAGATTATAGATGAAATAATTCGGAAGATATTGAATTAAGTTTCAATCTATGTCCAATATACTTTCCAAAGGTTACACTTCATAATAGCGTTTTACTATTTTTCAGAATTTTCGGAGTTTTTCTTAGATTTTTTGAGAACAAATTGGCAGAAAATGTTGAAATTAAGTAAACAAATTTCTAATCCCTTCTGAACGGAATTTGCAAGCGAGCGAAGCAAGCCTGTTTGTCTCAGCTGACACTGACAGAGGTTTTGCAGGCGAGCGAAGCGAGCCTGTTTGTCTCACTTACACTGCCTATACTGTTGGGGTCCAGGGGCGAAGCCCCCTAGGGAGAAGGCGAGCGGCGAGCCGCCGGCTAGTTCTGAATAAAATGGTGCCTGATTTGTCAGGATTCAATGATAAATAACTGAGATGACTATTTTAATTCTAATTTCAACCTTTCACATTCAATATGGTAGTTTGGAAAAACTTAATGTGTAATACGGCCTGCGGCTCGTGCGTAAGTGTTTCTCTTGATACATAAATAACTATATTGTACTGTGTGAAGGAGGCAAAATGGGGTTTTTACCTGATATCTTTATTAATAAAATTATTTATTTATTTGCATTCATTCAATATTTCTCAACATGCTAACAGACAATGGAAGCTTGTTGTGGAAATACACAAAATTTTGCCCAAATTTCATCCAATAGGCTTATTTTTTCGCAATTTTTCAAGTTTATATTGATTTTCCTTTATAATTTGCTACTGAATAATTATTTTAAACAATCAGAGCCCATTTGAGACCAAAAAAGGTACGTCAAATGCTGTATTTACAAAGTTGAACCACTCATAGAGGAAATGACTCCAGCTCGGTCAATATTGTTTGAAAATTATTGATTTTGTCTCAATCGTAGGAAACATTCTGACCTTCAATTTGAGCCCAATCAATATTTTTCAACCAATATTGACCAAGCTGGAGTCATTTTCTCATCTTGTCTTATTTTATCAAAATAAACACTCACTTGAGAAAACTTAACTATTCACTTAACGGTCGTTGCTCATATTTTATATTCTCATTTCATAACATTACATGGTAATAGAATGAGCCACTTTTACCATCAGCTAGGTTTAGCTAGGCTTAAAATACCGGGATCAAATTTTCGAGTCCACATGCTTCAAAAACTTTTGGACAAAAGAAAGCTCGCTCCGCTCAATTTGCGGCTGCCTCCGCATGCGCTTCCCTAGTATAGATACACATTGGGAAATTGCTTGTTTCGGTTGTCTCTTGACTGCATGAACCTTAAATAAATAAACAATTAAAGTGAAGGTTTTTGTGTCAATGCTTCGGTTACAGTCCCAACAACAAAATTCGAGATTTCGGCATTGTTGTGACTTGTTTATGTCGTGGCTAAAACGAAGCCACTCCAGTCGCACACATACACATGCAGAGCTTTTGTTTATCTCGTCTAAAGCCATCGTGAATGGACTATAGATACTCTCTTCTGCGGAAATCAAATGATTTATGAGAAGATTCCAATATTTGGATCCTGATATTTGGTCAAAATTCTTTTCGCAATATACACTGCCTTTTCAGATTCTCCATTTGACTGTGCAAATTTTGGACTTGATATCAGGGCCCTCGCGTTGTGTTTCGGCGCCCTGTGCGAGATTTCTGCAGGCGCACCCCCCTCCCCATTATCAGACGGATGCAATCCCACCCAACATATAATATATTCTAAGCCAAACATGATTAAAGCTTCCTTTCGTTTTCACAGTTTACTCATTTGCAATCGCAATGTTGCTTGTTGTGTGGCAAAAAAAGGATTATCGGGACTAACTTATTCTAATGAATTGTTTTGTATTATTATGTATTCTCATGTATCCAGACATGTAATATGTGATAAGCAAACGCGTAACAGAAATTAATAAAAAAAGTATAGGCTACCTACATTGAGCAAATCTGTAACATTGTACCGTACTTTATCATTGAGAGAACTAAAAAATGATGCTTGGATATTTCTGGTTGAGATAAGTTGGAAATGAAAATACTGTACTATGTGCTGTATTAGTAAACGGGGAGAATTTTAGCGACTTATTGATTATTCAGTTTTCAATTATTAATTGATTTATTTCTATTTATTTGCTTGAAAGCACATAAGGGAGAAAATTTTAAATTTTTCCCAGGAAAAATATTGGGAATCATAATAAATCTTGAGTTCTTGAAAACTTAATAACATGCAAGTTGAAGATTGTAACAATTTTTACCATCACAGCCCTCCTCAACTTTCTTGAGAAAACATTTGAAATAAGTTAGTTCCGAATTCAGCCAGCAGATGGCAGTAGCAATAGGGTGATTCACTTGAACTCCTATTAGACACGCCTTCAAGCTCCGCCTATGCTAGGCCATGATGACGTAATGGCATCAGCCAATGAGAGGGCGTTGTGGGCGTAGACTTGTACTGGCTTGTGATTGGTCGACAGAGTGTGAGGAAGTTGTTAGCCACCAATAGAATTGAGTTTAAGAGGGGCGTTTCTCAGCTTAAATTGAGTAATGTGAGGTGGTCAGCCACCGATAGAATTGAATTTAAATGTACAATTCCCAAGCGGCAGCTAGAGGAATGGTTTTCTCGAAATAACGTCGAAACGGAGCGTCAAGCAGAGAAAATTATTCTCATCTTTTTTAAGTAAATAAATTTCCAAGCGAATTGTAGTAGGATTATCTTTCTTTACTAGAAACCAAGTTACGATTTTTCGAAAAAGAGGTTGATTTCTTGACATATTCATTTGAATTGTTTTACTCAAAATCCCTCTGGGAATAATCATCTCCTCTACAGTTTGAGACCAAGTAGATCTTTCTCCCTTGTATAGTTTTTAATCTAGAGCAGTGAAAAGATATCCTTGAATTTAAAAAATCCTTTTCTGGGGGGAAATTTTCTCCAAAACAAATTTATACGTCTTTGTATTGAGATTTTCTTTGATAATCGTGTCTTTCAGATTATTTTCCAGCGAATAACCCACTTACCGATCTGAATTTTAGTTAAGTTCAATAGTAAGAACCTCTCAAGGATCTCAAACTGAGGATACCTCTATTGTAAAAGTCAATGGATCTCACCAAACTATAGCTCATTCTTTTCAGCTCATCATTAGGCCTTTCAATAATTTTGAATTCAATCAAAATTGAAAAAAAACTCCTGAGAGAATATTGACTCTTCCTTCTTCAGATAATCTTCCCCTTCTTCACCAAGACTATACAAAAGTAAATCTACCTGACAAGTTTGAAGCACTTCTAAATCGTTCAAATCTTGTAATCCATCTGGACCATCCTTGTGGCTCCCGAAAATTGGAAGCTTCTGTGGTGGCAACTTTATACTGAACTATCGATCGCTCTTCATTTTCTCTTCTTAATTCGACTTATTCTCTGTCTCTTCTCAATTGATTCTTTTCTGGTCCCATTTCTTCTGATACCATGAAGAAGTAACACGACTGAAGCCAAGTTCAAGGAGAACAATTTTATTTATATTAAATAAACAAATTATATCTAACATGTGTGATTATAGTATAATCTGTCAGCTCATACTACAATATTCATTATTGTTTTTGAAAAGTTGAGATTATATCTTAAGAGAAGTTGATCATCAATGATGAATTAATGCTATTCTACGAATAAGATGAAGTGAATCTTATGACATCTTTATTACGATTTTTGGCTCCAAAATACAATAAAATAGGCTACTCTCTTTGACTATAAAGCCGTTATTAGAATAAATAGTTGTAGACTCGATATTTGTCAAGTAATCGTCGTGGCATACAAGAGACTATCATTGAGACATTGTTAAGAGTTAAGAAAGTTGACAGTGTAATAATGAGCCGGACGTGAAGGTAGTAGGAACAATGCTACTGCAAGAATGAAAGCTATAATTTTGAAGTTTGGATGGAAACGCAACAGCACGGCATAGCCCTAGAAGGATATGATAGCATAGTTTGCCTTGCAAGTGATGTGTTTCTGTACCCTCTCCTCACCTCTTTAATTTTAACCTTCACTCATAACAATTTTCCAATTTAATTTCAGCAATTTCATACTTCGCAATTTAAAATTTAAAATTTAAAATGAAAATTGAAAATTGAAAATTGAAAATGAAAATTGAAAATTGAAAATTGAAATTGAAAATTGAAAATTGAAAATTCGCAAAATTGAAAATTAAAAATTTAAAATTTAAAATTTAAAATGAAAATTGAAAATTGAAAATTGAAATTAAATTAAAATTTAAAATTTAAAATTTAAAATTTAAAATTTAAAATTAAAATTAAATTTAAAATTTAAAATTTAAAATTTAAAATTTAAAATTTAAAATTTAAAATTTAAAATTTAAAATTTAAAATTGAAAATTGAAAATTTAAAATTTAAAATTTAAAATTTAAAATTTAAAATTTAAAATTTAAAATTTAAAATTTAAAATTTAAAATTTAAAATTCAAAATTTAAAATTTAAAATTTAAATTGAAAATTGAAAATTGAAAATTGAAAATTGAAAATTGAAAATTGAAAATTGAAAATTGAAAATTGAAAATTGAAAATTGAAAATTGAAAATTGAAAATTGAAAATTGAAAATTGAAAATTGAAAATTGAAAATTGAAAATTAAAAATTAAAAATTGAAAATTGAAAATTAAAAATTGGTTCAGCAAGATTATAGATGAACTAATTTGGAAGATATTGAATTGAGTTTTAATCTATGTCCAATATACTTTCCAAAGGTTACACTTCACATTAGCGTTTTACTATTTTTCGGAATTTTCGGAGTATTTTTTAGATTTCTTGAGAACAAATTGGCAGAAAATGTTGAAATTAAGTAAACAGGTCCAAATTAGGTCTAGAAATGCTGTGTTCAATAAATTTCTAATCCCTTCTGAACGGAATTTGCAGGCGAGCGAAGCGAGCCTGTTTGTCTTAGCTGACACTGACAGAGGTTTTGCAGGCGAGCGAAGCAAGCCTGCTTGTCTCACTTACACTGCCTATACTGTCGGGGGTCCAGGGGGCGGAGCCCCCTGTCTAGGCGGAGAAGGCGAGCGAAGCGAGCCTGCCGGCTAGTTTTGAATAGAATGGTGTCTGATTTGTCAGGATTCAATGATAAATAAATGAGATATGACTATTTTAATTTTAATTTGCGTAAGTGTTTCTCTTGATGCAGCAAAATCACTCTTTGCGTACTGATACAAAAATAACTGTATTGTACTGTGTAAAGGAGGCAAAATGGGCTTTTTACCTGATGTCTTTATTAATAAAATTATTTATTTATTTGCATTCATTCAATATTTCTCAACATGCTAACAAACAATGGAAGCTTGTTGTGGAAATACACCAAAATTTTGCCCAAATTTCATCCAATAGGCTTATTTTTTCGCAATTTTTCAAGTTTATATTGATTTTCCTTTATAATTTGCTACTGAATAATTATTTTAAACAATCAGAGCCCATTTGAGACCAAAAATGGTACGTCAAATGCTGTATTTACAAAGTTGAACCACTCATAGAGGAAATGACTCCAGCTCGGTCAATATTGTTTGAAAATTATTGATTTTGTCTCAATCGTAGGAAACATTCTGACCTTTAATTCGAGCCCAATCAATATTTTTTCAACCAATATTGACCAAGCTGGAGTCATTTTCTCATCTTGTCTTATTTTATCAAAATAAACACTCACTTGAGAAAACATTCACTTAACGGTCGTTGCTCATATTTTATATTCTCATTTCATAACATTACATGGTAATAGAATGAGCCACTTTTACCATCAGCTAGGTTTAGCTAGGCTTAAAATACCGGGATCAAATTTTCGAGTCCACATGCTTCAAAAACTTTTGGACAAAAAGAAAGCTCGCTCCGCTCAATTTGCGGCTGCCTCCGCATGCGCTTCCCTAGTATAGATACACATTGGGAAATTGGTTGTTTCGGTTGTCTCTTGACTGCATGAACCTTAAATAAATAAACAATTAAAGTGAAGGTTTTTGTGTCAATGCTTCGGTTACAGTCCCAACAACAAAATTCGAGATTTCGGCATTGTTGTGACTTGTTTATGTCGTGGCTAAAACGAAGCCACTCCAGTCGCACACATACACATGCAGAGCTTTTGTTTATCTCGTCTAAAGCCATCGTGAATGGACTATAGATACTCTCTTCTGCGGAAATCAAATGATTTATGAGAAGATTCCAATATTTGGATCCTGATATTTGGTCAAAATTCTTTTCGCAATATACACTGCCTTTTCAGATTCTCCATTTGACTGTGCAAATTTTGGACTTGATATCAGGGCCCTCGCGTTGTGTTTCGGCGCCCTGTGCGAGATTTCTGCAGGCGCACCCCCCTCCCCATTATCAGACGGATGCAATCCCACCCAACATATAATATATTCTAAGCCAAACATGATTAAAGCTTCCTTTCGTTTTCACAGTTTACTCATTTGCAATCGCAATGTTGCTTGTTGTGTGGCAAAAAAGGATTATCGGGACTAACTTATTCTAATGAATTGTTTTGTATTATTATGTATTCTCATGTATCCATACATGTAATATGTGATAAGCAAACGCGTAACAGAAATTAATAAAAAAAGTATAGGCTACCTACATTGAGCAAATCTGTAACATTGTACCGTACTTTATCATTGAGAGAACTCAAAAATGATGCTTGGATATTTCTGGTTGAGATAAGTTGGAAATGAAAATACTGTACTATGTGCTGTATTAGTAAACGGGGAGAATTTTAGCGACTTATTGATTATTCAGTTTTCAATTATTAATTGATTTATTTCTATTTATTTGCTTGAAAGCACATAAGGGAGAAAATTTTAAATTTTTCCCAGGAAAAATATTGGGAATCATAATAAATCTTGAGTTCTTGAAAACTTAATAACATGCAAGTTGAAGATTGTAACAATTTTTACCATCACAGCCCTCCTCAACTTTCTTGAGAAAACATTTGAAATAAGTTAGTTCCGAATTCAGCCAGCAGATGGCAGTAGCAATAGGGTGATTCACTTGAACTCCTATTAGACACGCCTTCAAGCTCCGCCTATGCTAGGCCATGATGACGTAATGGCATCAGCCAATGAGAGGGCGTTGTGGGCGTAGACTTGTACTGGCTTGTGATTGGTCGACAGAGTGTGAGGAAGTTGTTAGCCACCAATAGAATTGAGTTTAAGAGGGGCGTTTCTCAGCTTAAATTGAGTAATGTGAGGTGGTCAGCCACCGATAGAATTGAATTTAAATGTACAATTCCCAAGCGGCAGCTAGAGGAATGGTTTTCTCGAAATAACGTCGAAACGGAGCGTCAAGCAGAGAAAATTATTCTCATCTTTTTTAAGTAAATAAATTTCCAAGCGAATTGTAGTAGGATTATCTTTCTTCACTAGAAACCAAGTTACGATTTTTCGAAAAAGAGGTTGATTTTTTGACATATTCATTTGAATTGTTTTACTCAAAATCCCTCTGGGAATAATCATCTCCTCTACAGTTTGAGACCAAGTAGATCTTTCTCCCTTGTATAGTTTTTAATCTAGAGCAGTGAAAAGATATCCTTGAATTTAAAAAATCCTTTTCTGGGGGGAAATTTTCTCCAAAACAAATTTATACGTCTTTGTATTGAGATTTTCTTTGATAATCGTGTCTTTCAGATTATTTTCCAGCGAATAACCCACTTACCGATCTGAATTTTAGTTATGTTCAATAGTAAGAACCTCTCAAGGATCTCAAACTGAGGATACCTCTATTGTAAAAGTCAATGGATCTCACCAAACTATAGCTCATTCTTTTCAGCTCATCATTAGGCCTTTCAATAATTTTGAATTCAGTCAAAATTGAAAAAAAAACTCCTGAGAGAATATTGACTCTTCCTTCTTCAGATAATCTTCTCCTTCTTCACCAAGACTATACAAAAGTAAATCTACCTGACAAGTTTGAAGCACTTCTAAATCGTTCAAATCTTGCAATCCATCTGGACCATCCTTGTGGCTCCCGAAAATTGGAAGCTTCTGTGGTGGCAACTTTATACTGAACTATCGATCGCTCTTCATTTTCTCTTCTTAATTCGACTTATTCTCTGTCTCTTCTCAATTGATTCTTTTCTGGTCCCATCTTTCTGACACCATGAAGAAGTAACACGACTGAAGCCAAGTTCAAGGAGAACAATTTTATTTATATTAAATAAACAAATTATATCTAACATGTGTGATTATAGTATAATCTGTCAGCTCATACTACAATATTCATTATTGTTTTTGAAAAGTTGAGATTATATCTTAAGAGAAGTTGATCATCAATGATGAATTAATGCTATTCTACGAATAAGATGAAGTGAATCTTATGACATCTTTATTACGATTTTTGACTCCAAAATACAATAAAATAGGCTACTCTCTTTGACTATAAAGCCGTTATTAGAATAAATAGTTGTAGACTCGATATTTGTCAAGTAATCGTCGTGGCATACAAGAGACTATCATTGAGACATTGTTAAGAGTTAAGAAAGTTGACAGTGTAATAATGAGCCGGACGTGAAGGTAGTAGGAACAATGCTACTGCAAGAATGAAAGCTATAATTTTGAAGTTTGGATGGAAACGCAACAGCACGGCATAGCCCTAGAAGGATATGATAGCATAGTTTGCCTTGCAAGTGATGTGTTTCCGTACCCTCTCCTCACCTCTTTAATTTTAACCTTCACTCATAACAATTTTCCAATTTAATTTCAGCAATTTCATACTTCGCAAGAGGCATGAAATATAAAAATACTGATGAATAGATGAATACAACTTTGTATCCAATAAACCATGCCTACAAAAATAATCAAGCGATTAGCCTATGCTAATGTAAAAATAAGAGGTCGAACCAGATCGAAACTTTTATTGTCTGTGTTGGAAATCGATTGATCAATGAATACGGTATGATCATCATCGTGGAGATAATTCGATCACTGCAATAGAAGCGATTGCTGGGTTAGATTTGGGGAGAGGGACGGGGTTTAGATTATAATATTTGTTTTATGTTGGAATTTGATATTTGTTACGGTCAAGTCCTTGAGAAGGTTAGAGTAGAAATTTTTTTAAATTGTGATAGCCCTTACTTATTTAAATCATTACAAAATCTATATATTATACAGAGTGTTTCAGGAGGAATGTGCAATACTTCTCAGACTGTTTCCATACATCAAGTAGACAAAAAAGTTCCATGGGACAAACCCCCAAAAACGCTTTGTTAGCATGATGAAAATGGTGAAAAATTGACATTTAAAAAAAATACTGATTTTTCTATTAACATTTATCGAGATAATGGAGAAAATATGCCATTTTCAACAATTAAGGGTTATAACTAGGATAAGGAATGATAAATTTGCACTTTTTAATGGAAGTTCAAGAGAGTCGAATTCCAACGGAAGATTTAAATGGCGGTGATTAAAATATAAATGGCGTTGATTGTGTAATTCTTACCCAAATCTCAGAAATAGCGATCAAATAGACAAAACATAGCACGAGTGATAGATAGATTTGTATTTAGTAGCGATTTTTCGATTTTTAGGCCGGGCGTAAGCTGGGACGCACGTAACGCATTCCACGCGAATTAGCCAATCACAGCTCTTTTCTTGTCATCAATATGAGCTGTGATTGGCTAGTTCGCGTGGGCTGCTTCAAGTGCGTCCCAGCATACGCCCGGCCTTAATCGCTATTTCTGAGATTTGATTGAGAATTACACAATCGCCGCCGGTGAAATCTCTTCAACTTACATTGATAAAAATTACAAATTTATCATTCCTTATCCAGTTATAACCCTTAATTGTTGAAGAATGGCATTTTTTCATATTTTCTCCATTATCTCGATAACCGTTGAAGTTGAAGAATTCAAACTGGTTTCACTGAATTTCTTAGCTAGTTTTACATAGGAATTGATATTTTTAGAACCTGAGTAAAGCCTCTAAAAAATTATATTTTTAAAAATCGCAATTTCCTGCCATTGCTATCGCGGTAACTAAGCGTTTTTGGGGGATTGTCCCATGGAAATTTTTTGTCTACTTGGTGTGAGGAATCAGCCTGAGAAGTATTGCACAATGCACAATCCTTCTGTAACCCTCTGTACAAAAGCGAAATGGCACTCATTCATTCACTAGCCGGCAGGATGGCTTCGCTCGCCTCCTCCGCCTAGCCAAGACCCCCGACAGTGCAAGTGAGTGAAACAGGCTCGCTTCGCTCGCCTGCAAAGCCTCTGTCAGTGTCAGCTGAGACAAACAGGCTCGCTTCGCTCGTCTGCAAAATACATTTGAATGGATTTGCTTTGATCATCATATCACTTAATAGGGTTATTTTGGGTAATGGTTCTAAATTACTTTCTTCTATTACCTCAGCTCAACCTGGGTATATGATTTGAACTTATTTAGTTCAGTAGTTTTCGTGAAACAAACAAAAATGCAGATACCAAACATTGAAAAACATTATTACAGGCGTAACCTCGGAAGGGTTTCAAAATTTATTGAACAAAGCATTTCTAGACTAAATCTGAACCTGTATGTTTACCAAATTTCAACATTTTTTGTCAATTGGTTATCAAAAATTTAAGAAAAATTCCGAAAAATAGTAAATATTAATAATATTCGTGTAACCTGGCTGGCTCAGGTCAAAAATAGTAAAACGCGAATATTGAGCGTAACCTTTGGAAGGGTATCGGACATACTTCGAAGCTTATCTTCCAAATTAGTTCATCTATAATTTCTCTGAACCATTGAACTAGAATCCGTCTTAGATCAAGAAACGTTGTGCTCGAAAATTTTTTGAAATCCCTTCGGGATACGCCAGTAATTTTTTTTCAAAATTGAAAATGTATTGCGGGTTGCATATCTTCCGCCCTGATACGACCAGTCCTCATACTGTTAATTTGATGGCTGAGCGAGATTATAGATTGACTAATTTGGAAGATAAGCTTCAAACTATGACCGATACACTTTCGAAGGCTATACTCAATATTCGCGTTTTTCGGAGTTTTTCATAGATTTTTTGAAAACCAATTGACAGAAAATGTTGAAATTTGGTAAACAGGTTCAGATCAGGTCTAGAAATACTGTGTTCAATTCATTTCTAAACCCTTCTATCTTATCTTATATTTGGGTCCCAGCCCGGGCCCAAATTTATATTATAAATTAATTTTTAAAAATATGAAAATTTATATTATATAAATTAATATCCAATGAGAAATATTGGAGCGAAAAATAAGTCAGAACAGTAGTTTTTGCAACGGTTGTATAATGAGAGCCTTTAAAGCATGAGTGTGATGTAAGTTAGGGCACAAGCAGCGAGCATATCAAGTGCTCTAAATATCTCACGAGTGCTTTAATGGCCCAATACAACCATTGCATACACTATTTTATCTACCAGTGTAGTTATCAGTATCAGTCCAGTAGACTATAGCTATTGATCACCAGTCTCAAGTCATCTGTAAGTGTAGGTACTATAAAAATCAACATAAGGTATAAACTTCTTCTTTTGTCTTCATCCTACTTGAACTGTTGATGATAATTAACTTATAACTTGGTAAATATGTTAATAATAACATATCAGTCACTGCCACGAAACGCATATCAATAAGTAATTTATACTGGTACAAGATACTGGTACTCAATCCAGTAGCAGTTATTAGGTTGGTAAATATGACCGCCGCTTGCTTTTTGTATCAGCTGGTTTTGAAATGAAACACGGAACGGAATCAGAATCAGTGCTGAAAAGAGACTTTCATGCTGAAAAACACTCATTACGACACGGGTTTGGAATGATAGTCACTTCGATCTCGATTTTAAAACTGAAATAGGAATTTTTGATAGGCCCGTGGATGAACAAAATAACCATGCTATCAATATTATATTATTGCTTTGTTTGATGGTGAAAGTGATGAAGTGGCCCAAAGGCGTATCACCTTGCCGACTTAATCAATCGCCAACAGCAAACATGGTGAAAGTTCTTTTGTTCTCACTAATTTAGATTCGGAAAGTGCATTTTAGTCCAGAAAGTTTAGAAATCACAGTAACACAAGCCAAAAAATACTAATCCAAAACTGGGAAATCTTGAATTTGAAAACAATTTAGAACAGAAAAGTTCAAGTTGTCACAATCTTGCCATGGCAACTAAACCAAACAATGTACAAACAAGTACAAATACATTACCCACTCACTACACTTATACCGTAAACACTTTTTCATAGGTCAATCAAAGGCAATTCGTTTGAAATCGACTGTACAGTACATCCAATGGACTGTGAATAATCGAATAGTAAATGGGTTATATAGAGATATAGAATGAGAAGCATGTTGTCACGCGATTGCCTCCTATTCCCTAATTTGATATTATTATGGTTGTAGATTTATTATCCATATGGCGCTAACTTTTTTATATGTGTATTGATGGCGATCATAGTTTTTTCAGCTATTGACTGCATAATACAACCCTGATCATGATCGGCAATACTGATTTACCAATGTTACTACAATACCACGAATAGACACTTCAAAAACACATGTAACTTATGAACATCTAGAATCTATAATCAAGAATAATTATGAGTTCAGTTCTGGGGTAACTGCCCTCAAAAACTTTGCTAGGCTGAAAGATCCTGCTGTATCAGGAGTACTCTGGCTCCCTAGATCTGGATCAGCGTGTTCAATGGTGATTAATGGCGGGTGATGAAATAGAGATTCCTTCACTACTTTATAGTTCACTAGCCGGCAGGCTCGCTTCGCTTGCCTTCTCCGCCTAGCCTGGGGGCTCCGCCCCCTGGACCCCCGCCAATATAAGCAATTAAGCGAATGTTTAATTACATTCGCAAGTCAAACAGGCTTGCTTTGCTTGCCTGCAAAACCTCTGTCAGTGTCAGCTGGGGAAAACAGGCAGCTTGCCTGCAAATTCTATTTGATTGGATTTGATTTGACCATCATATCACTCAACAGGGTTCTTTTGAGTAATCGTTCTGAATTAGTTGTTATGTTACCTCTGCTCAACCTGGGTATATGATTTAAACGTATCTAATTCAGTAGTTCCGTGAAATAAACGAAAGTGCAGATTACAAACATTGGAAATCCTTGTAACAGGCGTAACCTTGAAAGGGTTTCGAAATGTATTAAACACAGCATTTCTAGACCTAATCTGGACCTGTTCTCCAAATTTCAACATTTTCTGTTTCGAAAAATCTAAGAAAAATTCCGAAAAATAGTAAAACGCATATATTGAGCGTAACCTTGGGAAGAATATCGAACATAGTTTGAAACTTGATCTTCCAAATTAGTTCATCTATAATCTCGCTGAACCATTGAATTTACAGTGAGGATGGTCGTATCAAAGCGGAAGATATGCAACCCGCAATACATCTACAATTTCGAAAAACTAATTACTGGCGTAATCTTGAACGGATTTCAGAACATTTTTAGACCTAAGACGAACCTCTCCACCAAATATCAACATTTTCTACCGATTGGTTCTCGAAAAAATTAAGAAAAGGCTAAAAAACTATAGTAAAACTCAAATATGTTGCATATCCTTATTAAGTTTTAAAAATCCTATCTTAGTACGCGTCCAGAGGTCCAACTGAACATGTCTGCCAAATTTGAACGAATTCGGTTCGGTAGATTTTTAGTCCTCCTGATGAGTGAATGATTGAATGAGTGCCATTTCGCTTTTATATTATAGATAGATAGATAAATAGATTGATATTTTTTTTGTTCTTTACAAAAACTACTTCTGAATTAGAATCGAATGAGTGGTTCTTGAATTATCAAGTATTTAGTGACAGTTATTATCTGACGGATCTATTATTTGCTAATTTTTAATTTCAAAGAAATAAATCTATTCATTTATTAATCTTCAACTGAGTCCAAGCTAACACGATTTGTGTGTCTACACTAAACCCCTATTAAAGGCCACTTCTGGAAGTCCAGAGACTAGAGACAGCGGAAAGCTAGCCGCTGTGCAGAATATCTGAGATGGGTGGCACGAGAAATTTCGCTATTTGGTAGTTGGTGAAGCGAACCAGTGAAATGATTTATTGAGTTGACCAGGGTTGTAAACCTGCTGCCCGGCTAGCTCGCAATTACTCAGCATTACCAAGTCCACATCCCTCCCACCAATTATTCATCGCCCGCCCGCCCGTCTTCCTTCCTTGCTACGTGGTCTGTTTGGCCCACTATGTCCAATTTAATCATCATCATCATCAGTAGCCTGTATGACCCGTGACAATTGACCAAAGTAACACTATAAAAATACATAATCATTTCTGTGGCCAACATGTCAATATTAAGCTACTTGATTATATCAAAAAATGGTCATGTAACAAAGTTCGTTCTTTTATACAGAGTATGAATAATCTGATAATCACAACACTGTACTGATGAACCGGGGTGACGAAGTTCTAGAAAGGTTTCGTGAAAAATGTTTAAATAACAGCAAATATATGAACAATTAAAGTGTCATAAATTCTGATTATTTTCAATAGAACTTAAAAAATGTTTCAAACATATAATACACTTATACAGAGAGTCCCACTAATGTTGTATAGCTGTCGCCAAAAGTTGAGCAGTTTCCTAGCTGATGTAACCTACTAACAGCTGATGTAAAACATCTATTTTTTATTAAAAAAACAATTATAGCCTGTATGTCTTATTTTGACACTGCTAATAGCGAGCCTGTTTGTCTCAGCTGACACAGTTAGAGGGTTTGCAGGCGAGTGAAGCGAGCGTATTTGACTCACTGACACTGTTTGACTCACTGATACTGTCGGAGGTCCAGAGGGCGGAGCAGCCTCGCTAGAGCGCAGCTAGCCTGCCGGCTAGTCCATCTGAGTAATTGAATGTTATGGCCTGTAGGCCTATATTATTTTCATGCTAATGCCCTCATGATTGAAATGATTAATAATAATTATGAAATTTTGCGTTCTTTAAAAATGGTTTTCTAAATTATTATAAGAGTTGTGAAATGTTGTTTATTATTTGAATTAACTAATCTTTCAACTGTTATCAAAACTGTAAATGAGTGGATCCTTTTAAAGAGTCATTAAAATTATTGCATCATTACTTCTAATCACCACATAGGCGCATACATCCTTACATCTTATAATCTTGCTTACATGATAAAATTATCAATAATTTTCGAAATTAACATTGGATTTTTATTAATGTCTTCTTCTTACAAATTAATTTTTATGACAATATTATAGGCCTACATCGTCATGGTGTAGGCACTTGGCAATTGCATCGGTGTGCTGGATGAGCTGAAATCAAGTGGCGATAATATTTCTTTTTGTAGTTGCTGTTGGCTTGTTGCTTCTTGCTCCTGTTTGGGAGTGGGCTAAAGGATACAGATTCAGGGCAACCAGCTGTCTTCATTAATAAGAGATAGAAATGAAATTCATACTTTACGAAATTTTTTAGAAAATTAATCGGTAGTTTAGAGTTTTATTTAAATTATTTAGCGTCTCTCGAATCAAGGAATTTTTGAGCTGAGGTAATAGAACAACTAATTCAGAACGATTACACAAAAGAACCCTGTTAAGTGATATGATGATCGAAGCAAATCCTTACGAATGAAATTTGCAGGCGAGCGAAGCGAGCCTGTTTGTCTCAGCTGACACTGACAGAGGTTTTACTGGCGAGCGAAGCGAGCCTGTTTGACTCACTGATACTGCTGACACTGTAGTGGGTCCAGGGGGCGGAGCCCGCTGGCTAGACGGAGAAGGCGAGCGAAGCGAGCCTGCCGGCCAGTAACACTTAGTATATATTATAATATATATATATTCTGTATATATTATATATAAATATAATATATATACAGATTAAGTAAGAGAGTAGCAAGACGATTGAATTTAACAAAATATAGCCTATACTGTTGCAGAAAAAGCTGTGAAAAAAACAATAAATTTTTAATGTTACCGTATTCCTCGACTTGATTGCTGGCTATTATCTTCTAGTTGACAGTGGGTATAGGATAAGGATAATTTTGTTTGCTTCAATTCAAAGTGAAATTTTTGTTAGTGTGTGTTGTGCTTAAGTGGGTGCTGGTTGCAGGTTGCTGGTTGAGTAGAGCTGAAACTCGGTTATCGCGATGACGTTTTGCCGAAAATGGTAAGCGCAAGAGTAGGCTAACATTGTCAATTTTACGCATGTTAACAAACAGGACCGAGTCGCCGCCACAGACCGACAAAGGGGCAGCTGTTGTTGGCCAGGGGGTTGAGGAGGGGGGGGGGGAGGGGAAGGAGACCCTGGCGCCACAGGCTGGCGCCGCTCACCCCACAAAAGTCTCTCTTGTTGTCTCTCTCCTCTCCTCACAGCCACATTGCCGGAACTGCACTGTATTAGTATTAGGAACAACCAGCGTACTTTTCTCCCGCAACATTAATTACGACCGAGAACCGGAAAATATTTATAGCCCGCGCAGCTTAGCGCACAGCACCAACACTCACACAGCTAGCTGTCTGATTTAGATTTCGAAAAGCTAATTGGCTCCGAGCGAGGACCCCCTTGGCCGCTTCCATTCATATATACATAGGACAGCTATAGGCTACTATATTCTTATTTCTCGTTCAGAAATGCGGTTGCAATAGTTACCTTATCTACGATCATTGATTCATACCACTGGTTCATACAAGCAGATTGCTAGTGAAAAGCCGGCAAACTTTTGAATGCTATCTTCCCAATAACATGATATGATAACAAAATGTACAGAAAAATTCCAAGTTTATAACATTTAGATTTATCTTTAGGTACGTTTACACCTATAAACGTAAGTGAGCACACAAGACAATTGACTTGTATAAAACAGGGTTCTTTACCGATTTTACTTGTAAACTCGTTTGAGATACATGAGTGAGTTTGAAAAATTCCTTTCTACACTGGCACACCACTTGTTTGGCACACAATCATTTGTTTGGCATCAAATCATTGGTACACATGATTTGTTTCAGCTCACACATTCAATTTCTGCCATCTTCTGAACATTCTGTATAGAAGAGTTTCCCTTCAACATTTGACTTGTAATATACGGTATATTATAAACCATATGAAATGATTGGTCAATTCAACCACCATTCATAGTTTTTTACATTTATGCACCGTGTATAGGCCTACCCGGTTATTCCGTGATTATTCAAATCATGGATCAATTGCAAGTTTAGATATTTTCATTGTAAACAATATCATTGATTAATTTTGATTTAATTGAAATAAATAATATGCTCCCCAGTAATAATTTTTCAATTAATGTTTCTTAGGAGAAGATAACTGAGTAGGATATCATTGACTCTTTAAGTGATGTTTGCTTCACACGCACACATACAACCAGGGCCGAGTAAGTGAACACCGCTCTACCTTACCGCCAACTCTCATTATAGCCAAGGCTTACATGATCAAAATGTATTTAACAAAATAATTCATTCATAATAATTTTGATTCGAAAAACATGTTGTCAAATGCAATTAGATAGGCCGCTATTCTTTTGCCTCTTCTGTTTGAATTAATGGGCCTGAGCTGTCATGACTTGTGTGCTCTGAGAATAAATTATAATAGCCTACTTTAGTTATTGAAATGAAAAGACTAGTAGTTGATAGAGCAAACAATGTCAATTCTCTCATAGAATGCGACATCACGTGTAATTTGTCTATAAAATTGATGGGAAACAGCGTGAGGAGAACAATAATGACAACGGATAACGATAGGCATAGGACACTCAGTCACGGCAAAGTAAAGATAAGCATCCTACCTGTGCTGTACAAAAATAATAGGCCTATGATTTGTGGCAATACCAAAGCCAAACCAGCCTGACTCCATAATGACTTTCAACAAGACTGCGCGTGCGCAATATTCTTTCTTTCTCTCTCCTTGCTCACCTCTCTTCATCACTATATTCGCTCTCATAATAACTTGAATGATGACACAATAATTGGACGTAGTTATGCAGAAAGGAACCAACCCACAAAAATGAAAGAATGGATTTTTCAATATTTGGGTTGATAAAACTCTTATTTATGTTGTAAAAAAATCACTGGAAACAACTTTAATGGCGATTATAACACATATAGTAGGATATTTGTTTTGCAGAAAGGAACCAACCCACATAATTGCCATGAAATGGGAAATTTTATTATTAAGAATAAGAATAAGAATAAGAATGTTTTATTCCTTTAAGCATTGTCTACATTGCAATCGGAAACGTCAAATAAATACAATCAACAAATCAACAGATCAAATAATCAGATCAATCAAATAAATATACAATCAACAGATCAAATATATTATTAAGACTAGACATGAGTTCAGTATAACTTAATCGATTTTCAACACAAATTCAACACATCAGTATAATCTAGTATGGTCACAGTATATATTTCATCTTCTAAAATCACGTAATATCTTCTAATTGAGGGAAATAATAAGATTAATAAGGTTTTCATGATTCGGCAAAATTATGAAACAGACTAAAATTTTAGTTTCTTTATAGAGAAAAATCATATGAGACACACCATTATAGTTTCCATTTGTAAGGATTTCTTTTATTGAATGTATCACAGCAACCATTGAAGATAAGACAACTAAATTTTCCTCATTATTTAGAAAATACAATTTACTTTTTTCATGTCATTACCATTTCCCTCTAGCTAATGTGGTTCAAAGTTCAACCATTTATCTACTGTTAGAGAGTGCCGAGACACATGTGATATAAGAAAAAATTCTTAAATAAGAGGGGTGGGGGTGGGGACTCCAGGCACGACACTTGCCAACATGCTAGTGTTATCGATGGGGAGAAAGTCAACTCCATATAATTTCTCCAGATGAATTATTTTCATATTTAATGAATTAAACGGGGTATTTTAGCACTCACTTGATGGACCATAGTATCAGGCCATCCGCCAAGCGCTTTTGAGATTGCGCTTTTCGTTTATTAGGCCTACTTTTACGTTAAATTTCAGAAAAAGTTTCATATGAGACTTTTCCAGCAGAACCATCCTGTAAACTTTCATTTAGATAAGATAATTCAAGCAGAATTCTGGGGATTCCCTTCATTCTTCCATTTATAACTTTTAAACCGCAGGAGCTACAATGAAATGGTAAGATATATGTATGTCTGGCTCAACAGCCCATTAAGGGCCTAGGCCTACCAGCTGGTTACCAGTTTCAAATTCACTCTACTATACAGCCCGTCCAAGCCAAGAAGACACCCCGGCATGACGGGAAAACCCCAGCCCGGCCAATACCGGCCCAAAACCATAAATTCTCAATCAGAACTCACAATCCACGAACCAACACTGGCCGAGCCGAGGTCGCCCCCTTCACCCCGCCAGAATTCCTTCGGAATTTTTTAAGAAAACTTTTCTGTATTATACAAGAACACTTTTCTGTATACTAAGCGATGAGTAAAAAATTAGCCTCATATGATTCTTTATCTCTAAAAAAAAACTGAAATTTTAGTCTGGTTCCTATGGCAATTATGTGGGTTGGTTCATTTATGCATAACACATAAAGTAGGATATGTTTTTCGCAGAAAAGAACCTACCCACATAAATGCCATAAAATGAGGAATTAATGCTTTTTTTGTACATAAATATGTTGTTTATTATATTAAGAGCCCATATATGTTCCCAAAATCAGAATATATTATTGGATAATAAAATGGGAGGTATTATTGCAGTTTCAACTTTGGTACTCGATATCTCAAAAGTAGTTGATTGTGGGTTGGTTCCTTTCTGCATAACTCCGTACAATTGATTATCATCACACATCGCTCAACATCGATGGTGGAAAGACATTGAACATAAAACATCGACATTTTGTAGACCGATACTTGTAGGTTTACAGAGAATCGATATTTTCAGCAATCTCTATCGAATATCAAATAATCGAGGTTTTAATAAGTCGATGTATCGGTCGCTCAACATCAATGGTGGAAAAACATAGAAGTTATTAAGCCTAGATGTTGAAACATAGCTAGATGTCTCAGATGTTAAGCTGAGACAACGATGTGTTTGCCATCACTACTAATAATATTCTTATTCTTACCCTTGTCACTATCGTGAATGCCATCCTCGACTCCCCGCTGTGGCCCAATTCGTCGTTTTTTTGTCTGCTGTATTTTTTCAAAGTCACTACATAATTAAATTAGTCATATTACTTGCATCTTGAGCTGCGACAACTTATTGTTTTATCAGAATCGTATCAAATGCCATCTTCAATAGCAAGCCGCTTATTATTATACTTGAGAACAACAACCTGGACAGCAAAGACATCATACTCTTTATGATTTCAAACGCCTTTAGAATTTGGATTGCTGCATTAGCAGCCAGGTAATCGTCGCTACATTTCAACGTTGTGATCCGTTTTTCGTGCCTACGCAAGCATGTCAAGCGAGCACGAAAGTAGTCATGGGACTGTGTTCTCAGTCTTGTTCACATAGGCTAATAATCAAGGCTAAAGCTAGAAAATTCAATGACGACTGAACTCATGGTCGTCTAGATTATTATAATCCCTGGGCCGTGTCTCATAAACATTTACAGCTTGATCTTCTGAAGAAAAACAAGTAATCGGGATTATAGATTCACCAATAAAACGTTCGATTTACAATGTTCCAAAATTTGGAAAGAATCAGCTTTGCCCTAATTGCAGGCGCTCAAAATACATCAATGACCTACTTCAAAGTTTCAATTACAATTTTTTTTTTTTTTTTTTTTGAGGGTGATGCCCACATGGGCTCTTTGGCCTGTGCGTGGGTAATGGAAAGGATGATGATGAGAGATGAATGGACCTACTGCTTTAGGTGGATTCCGAACCTCCGGGAAACGATTTTTCAGGCTCATGAATTGAATTCAGAGGAACCGGTCACCGTTACAAGAGTGGTGGTAGAGGCACGTCGCTTATCTAATCTCACCGATTAGACGCTCTCTACCACTGGGACAAACCGCTTCCCCATATGCTTTCTAGGCTAAAATAATTGTAGTTAAAATAATCATTTAATAAAAATTATTTATATACAAATTACACAATGAAATTAATAATCGATATTCATCAAATCATCATCATTCATTGCATTTATCAATCATCAAATCATTGCATTGGAAGCAAAATTTTGGTTTCCTCATGTCATAGCAACTAGCCAGCTGAGATTGTAAAATTTCCGAATTAGGGAATTGGGAAACGTTTATGGGACAGAAACACCAATAGAATTCACGAATTATGAGTAATTGCGGTCATTGCGGATTGCAAATGTTAATGAGCCACGGCCCTGGACTCAGTATAATACAAGTGTCCTCAAGTGGCTGAGTCCTCACTTTTCCCCTATGCTATGCTACTCCTACTAAGGTCCTCCTACGGTGGACAAGTATAATAGACTTGTCAAAATGTTTTACACCTTTTATCGGTTTCCCAATGAATTATTTTCATTTCAGAAGGGAAACTGTCATGCATTATGTAAAATTTGCTTGAAGAACCAATCAAACCAGTTCTAATTTAATAGGCCGTTGAAGAGCTCTCAGCATGAAAGGAGAAAATTAAATAGGAATATGAGTAATAGAGTAGCCAAATAGAAGAGTATTTTGGGTCACATTATAAGTTATAACGATAACAAACCATGAAACATTATTTTTAGGAGAACTAAAAAGAAAGCACTTTGTCCATCGCACTGTTTTTCCAACCTTTGTTTTAATTTTTCTTCATTACTAGAAAATAATATGGCCTAATCTGCACATAAGTTTCACACGTTTAATCATTATCGTAATTAAAATTATATAAGTCTACTGTAAGTGTTTATTGAATGTGATTTGTGATTTAATTTTGGAAGAATAGATGGGAAGGACGATTTTGATTTGAATATTTTCTATTACCTATTTCAACCCAACCTGTGTTATAATGTTTTTAAAATAATTGAAAATATTAATGAGGATATTTTCAATATGGCGACAATCATAATTGTCGAATAAGCAATTCATTTCTAACTTATAATTGGAATGCTTGGCAAGTAAACTATAAACTAAACTGTAAAATATAAGTGAATAGCCAGCTGCCACACGTGAATTCAAGCATTAACTTCAATTCCTTAAGCATTAAAATTTGAATTATTTTCAGTGTTCTTAAAATCGCCGAATTCACTGCGGCACTCTACATTTTTCACATGACTAGGCAGAAAATGCCTATTTTGTGTATGTGTGTGTGTGAAAAAATTGTTACTTTCAAGTTAAAAATTTGCAAAATGGGGAGGGCGCCCTGACCTCTGACCCCTAGACATGAACGCCACCCGCTCATTTGTTCAAATTATTGATAATAGCAATACATAATTGTATGAAATCTGCAGAGTTTTCTCATTCAAGGAAAAAAATCTAGAGTTGGCCATGTACAGACTCTCATATTCATTCTGATGAGCAAAACAGCTAGAAGCTCAATGACGTACAAGGACGTAGTTATAGAGAGTGTTTCAGGAGGAATGTGCAATACTTCTCAGGCTGATTCCTTACACCAAGTTGACAAAAAAGTTCCATGGGACCAACCCCCAAAAACGCTTTGTTACTGAGATAACAATGGCGGAAAATTGACATTTTTAAAAAAATATCAATTTTTAGAGGCTTTTCTGAGGTCCTAAAATAAGCAATTCATATGTGAAATTGGCTGAGGAATTCAATGTAACCAATTTGAAGCTTGTAACTTGAACGTTTATTGATATAATTGGAAAAATATACTAAAAAACGCAATTTTTGAACAATAAGGGTTATAACTGGATAAGGAATGATAAATTTGTATTTTTTATTAATGGAAGTTGAAGAGAGTCGGATTCTAATGAAAAAGTTGAATGGTAGCTGTGTAAATCTTACCCAAATCTTAGAAATAACGATACAAAATCGCAAAATCACTACTAAACAAAAAATTTATGATGTTCTATGTAATTCGAAAATTCGAATGTAGTTCTAAAAATCGCAAAATTGACAAAACATAGAATTACATGGAAAAACATAAATTTGTGTTTGGTAGCGATTTTGCGATTTTTTGTCGCTATTTCTGAGATTTGAGTAAGATTAACACATTCGCCACCATTTAACTTTTCAATCCGACTTGCTTCAACTCCCATTAATACAAAATACAAATTTATTATACCTTATCTAGTTATAACCCTTACTGTTGAAAAATGGCATTCTTTAGCATATTTTTCCAATTATCTCAATAACAGTTGAAGTTACAAGCTTCAAACTGGTTTCATTGAATTCCTCAGCTAATTTTACATAGAAATTGTTTATTTTAAAACCTCACTAAAGCCTCTAAAAAATTAGAAAAATTAATATTTTTTGAAAAATGTCAATTTTCTACCATTGTTATCTCGGTAACAAAGCGTTTTCGGGGTTGGTCCCATAGAATTTGTTTGTCTTCTCGGTGTAAGGAATCAGCCTGAGTAGTATTGCACATTCCTCCTGAAACACCCTGTATAGGGCCTACAATATCATGAGTTATTTCTCAGCTCAGCAAGTGACAGGACATTATTTACAAAACCAACAAAACATTGAAATGTTCACACTAGAGTATTTTCAAAGGTTGTATGTAAGCTTCTAAGTGGGATTAGGAATTCACGTTGTGTTTTTGGTGTAGGGTTGTCAAATATCCAATGTTTGATCTTTGTGGACCACACTACTACTTCACCCGCTTCTTATCTTCATCTCATCCAGACACAAAAACCAATCGAAGCCAATGCATAGATAGATACAAGAAAACAAGATTTTTTTGGATATTTTTTGCTACTACAACAGCTCATCCTCATCCCTCGTTTGGAGTGTCAAAAAAGTATGTTTCCATCAATTTGAACTGAACAGCGGCAGGGTAGCCTCAACTCTACAAACCTATCACAGTAATACACGATTTTCTAAGCAATGCAAAATAGTTGATTACCATTTAACAAATTCATTCACAAGCTGAAATATTATTAGTTTGTAGCCTACTTTCTTACAATTCCATATTGCAGTAGCCTATACATCTAATATTGGAATATTTCCTCATAGATAATTATATTTTACAGTGAAATAATTCTATATTCTGTCCACCTAGTGATTGAAGTACCAAGAACTTGATTGAAGCAAGGCCAGACTAGGTCTCATTTTTCCTTTAAAATATTATAAAAACACAATGAAAGCAAGGTGCAAAGAAGGAAACCTAGGATATGAAATTGCTCCGATCATACAGTGAACAGTGGTAACGCCAATAGAGAGTTACATCTTAGTAATAGCATTAAAAACGTCACGAACAATACGAAATTGTACAGGAGTATCACAAGAACATTGATGTTTCCAACACCAAACATGTTTGTACTTTTTCCATCTGAGAGGACGTTTTCCTACACAAGGGATGGGTATCATTAGACTAAACATCAATGTTTCTCCCATCAATGTTTACTGTTCGATGCTTCCCACCTAGACAATCGGTCTTTCGATGTTTCTCGCAGTAAAAATAATATTAAAAAATTTTCATTTCCATATGAAGTTCATGAATACCTGTACAATTTTTTTTAAACAGTGCAAGAATTAATAACAAGATTAATATGAATGTTTCAGCAGTTATAATACTGATACAGTGTTACAGTATACAGTGTTATTTTGTAGCCTACAATATTCATGGTTCGATATAATGATCGATGAGAAAAACATCGATAGTCTTTCGAAACCCATTCCTACTCCTTATATCACTCGCACACACCAAGAGCAAGAGCTCATGAAACGATATATGAAAATACAGACAATTATTATTTCTTTGAAAGCTGGACAACACATCCAGTCCAGAGGAGTTAATTGGTGGAAGTCATATGACTAGATTACTTTTGAATAGAAACTTTTCATAATGAAACGTTCTCTTTAAATAATGATAGCCCACTACAATAATATACTATGTGTCGGGGTCGAGTTCATCATTCATTGGTATAACATTACTAAGTAATTTACTCAGTAAAGTTTCTTAATATAACATTACATTACAGCCTTTAACTAAATTTATTGCCCACCTACTGAAAATAAAAGCAAACAAAAAAACTATTTATTAATTTAAATTCATGAAGGTAATCTCAACCTACTTTCAATCAAATTCTATTCACTATAGATTCTATATACTTGAATTTTATTTTCCTTTTATTTCCATCGGAATTCTATTAAAAAACTGTTGGCCCTAAATATACAATAAAAATCGATCTTGTCCAAATGCTGTATTCATTATTGGTATATCTTGATAATAATATTTTCTTCACCTAGTAATGTGTATAATAATTTACATTTTACAACATAGTTACAAAATTCATATTTTTAGATTTGGTTTACTACCAGCAAAATAGACAATTTTCCAACACTAAGTGCTCTATTTTCTATGAATAATTCTATGATTGGAAAGCGGAATTTCAGGTTTCCTATTTAAAGGATTTAAAGCGTTAAAAAATGTTAAGATTGGATTTATAAAACTGAAATTATGCTGCTTCCTCAACACTAATAAGAGGGGTTTACCTTATAAGATTCAATAATTAACGTAATTGTAGTTTATGCAACGGTTGTATGATGAGAGCCATTAAAGCATGAGTGAGATGTAAGAGTGAGACACAAGCAGCGAGCATAGCAAGTGCTCTAAATATCTCACAAGTGCTTTAAAGGCCTAATACAACCGTTGCATACACTATTTTATCTATACGAGCACCAGTGTAGTTATCAGCATCAGACAAGCAGCCTATAGCTATAGACCACCAGTATCAAGTCATCTGTAAGTGTACTATAAAAATCAACAGTTACTGCTGAAGATAATTAACTTAGAAGTTAGTAAATATGTTAATAATAGCATATCAGTCAGTGCCACAAAACGCATTTGACAAGCAACAAAATCGTGAGTACTTTTGTAAAAGTGAAAGTTATTAACATATTTACTAAAAGTAGTCTATATTGAACTATTTAAACTCTGGACCAGTGGTCACCAATTAAGTTTCATGAAGGTCTGTTTCAAAGTCTTGGTGAGCTTCTGCGGTCTATTCAGGAGGAGGGGGGGGGGGTTGATTTACTACTCTCTTTTATAGCCTAATTCAATATTTTATTCAGATTTTGGAGGGTTTCTCATGGATTTTTGTTTTGGGATTTATTCTGAGTTTTTTTGGTTGAGATCTGTATGACATCACAGTCCGGATACGGACCGCAGTCTGCCATTTGGTGACCACTGCTCTAGACTATTCAAAGTAATTAACTATTCAAATACAAGAATATATAATTGAAATATTGTCGAACAGTTAGTGATAGCATTATCACTATCTTGTCGAAGTTTTTAGGTTAGAAAATGAGACCGCTGTTTGCTTCTATCAGCTGGTTTTGAAATGAATCATGCAAGATGCAATGGAATCAAAACCAATACTGAAAAGTGACTTTGATGCTGAAAAACAATCATCACGACACGGTTTTGAAATTCCGTTTCAAAATTATAGTCATTTCGATTTTGATTGTAAAATTGAAATAGGGATTTTTTGATACGCCCGTAGACATAATAATATAATGTTTTCATTTTCAACATTTCTCTGTAATGATGAGTCTTAATTACTAAAACATGAGCTACAACATTTACTAATACAATATTTATACATGAGCTTTCTTACTTCTGCAGTTGTGATACACATGATTCATGGTAGGTGCATTCTATTTTAATGGATCATCTGCTACTATTCCTGAATACATGATGCTGTCAGGGTGTTCTATAAGTGGGTAATTACATGTGTTTCTTGTATTTGATCAAGTATCTATTTCTACGGCAATAATGGAGCTTTGTTGATGTCATTCAGTGCTTTCGGTTGAAAAAAAAGTTACAAATTTTGTATCTTATTAATTTAATAATTTTATATCAGGGCCGTGTCTCGTTAAAATTTACAATCTGCAATTACTCATATTTCGTGGATTTTATTGGCGTTTCTGCCTCATAAACGTTTCCAATGAAACGAAAATTCTACAATATCAGCTGATTAGAAAAATGAGATGAAAGCCAATCTAACCTACCTCAAGTTAGAATCCCGAAATAGTCCAATGTTGAGAACAAAAACCAAAACGTTGCTTCCAAATTAATGATTTTGATAGATAAATTGATACATGATTATGAATTTAATATCGATCATTATTTTTATTGTGAGATTTGAGTAGGAATAAGTTTTTGTCGCTGTTATAAAAACATAGCCTACAATGCAAATCGTTATAAATGAAACGGCGAAGTCGGCCATTGGAAGTCTGCTAATCGTTCGGAACAGCTGATTCTTTCCAAAATTTGGATCTTTGTAAATTGAACGTTTTATTGTGAATGTACAATCACGATCACTTGCGTTTCATCTGAAAAATAAGCTATAATTTTTTATGAGACACGGCCCTGGTTCATTTTATGTTGAATTAGAAAACAGAAATTGAACTTTTGATTGATGAATGACCGCTATTATAGACTATCCTCAACCAGCTGAGCATTAATGACAACCTCCACTTTCGTTGTCGCTTTTTAAATCTTTACTGACAATGTGTGATTAAATAAACTAATGAATCTTCAAATATAATGAGTTTTTTTCATGTAAAGCTAGTACTGAGAAATTATGCATATCGAAAATCCGCTTATTAGAATCCACTCCATATGTCTACAAAACCTTCTTAACAAGACCTTAAATATTGAGGAGAAAGACAAGAATAGGCCACACTTGCAAGATTACTAAAATAATATATACATAAAAATACACTATTTCAAAAACATATAATTTCCTTATAAATCAATTTTGTCCGTTACTCGACTTATAGTGTCAGTGACGAATTTTGAAAAGTGATTTTTTATGATTCTGTATGGTTTTGATGTACCGCTTAGCGTATCATTTTTTCACAATAAATTCTAAACATTTTGTTGATTTTGAATTTTGAAGAGAAACTGGAGTTGCAAGATGGTTTTTGAAGTTTGAGGTTGTAAATAAGGCGATTAATTGGATAAGGGCAGCTGGCGCCAGTGACTACTGAATGCCGCTCGCTATGCTATGCTATGCTGTCTGCTCACATGCTCACATCGTTCAGATCACTGATAAGCGATGCGGTGCGGTGCGATGGGATGCCTACTGCCTAGGCCTACCTTCCCAATTGGTCGGTCTGTCTCACTCTCACACTCAAAACGCGCACGACCCAAAACTATTCCTGGAATGTTTTCTTTTTTCTTCCAAAGCCTACCAATTAAATACACAACTCGAACATGGACTTTTACGCGTTCGATCGTGCTTAACATGCTTAAATGTTCCAAAACAACATCGTATCGATAGAAACAGCCCTTATCAATTCGTTACTAGAGACACACTCAAAACCTTTATGCTGAGAGGCAAAAGTCGAAGCATGGCTGATCGCTTGCACCCACAGTGCAGTAACAAAAAACACTAATTTTTAAATGTGGTGTTATATATTGTACAAAAATTTCCCGGAGATTGAAAAATAAGTTATAATTGTAACCACAAACCCCATTCGCCCAACGCTCATAAGAATACAAACTTTTCCCCATTCAAGTAGGAAATAAAAGCTTGCGTATTTAGAGGGGGGAATCCTAGGACTGCCATCACATGTGTAAACTTTGAAATCAATATTAACATATGACTTCACATTAAGAGTTTACTTGATTTGATCACATTATTATTTCTCATGATAATATATTTTTCAAATTTTCCGCTTATATTTAATCAGCTATTTTATTGAAATCAGATGGATTCCAAAAAAGTTTTTATTGCGAATGCATATCATGACATTTCTCCAGCCGTAATTATTGTTTCAAAATAAAGTAGATACGGGAGTATCTATATCTATAAAAGCGAAATGGCACTGATTCATTCATTCATAACCAGAACTAAAATTCCACTGAACCGAATGCGTTCAAATTTGGCAGGCATGTTCAGTTAGACGTTTAGACGCGCGCTAAGTACGGATTTTAATTAACCAAATATTTGAGTTTTTCTATAGTTTTTCGGCGTTTTCTCAATTTTTTCGAAAACTAATCGGTAGAAAATGTTGATATTTGTTGGGCAGATTCAGATAAGGTCTAGAAATGTTGTGTTGAAATCCGTTCAAGATAACAATCCTGTAATCCTATCCCAAGATAACAATACTGTAAAATCAATGGTTCAGCGAGATGAAGTTATTCGGAAGATATTGAATTAAGTTTCAAACTACGTCCGAAATACTTCCCAAGGTTACACTCAATATTAGCATTGACTATTTTTCGGAATTATCGGATTTTTTATTAGATTTTTCGACAACCAATTGGCAGAAAATGTCGAAAATTGGTAAAAAATTCCAGAATAGTTATGGAAATGCTGTGTACAATAAATTTCTAAACCCTTACTATAGTCGCCCACAGATCATTGGAATGACCAAGGTCATCCAAGTCTTTCACCACCCTTCCTCGGTTCTCCCTCCGATGGTGCCGCTACATACTCAGGGGTAGCTATAAGTAAGGGAGAGAGTGAGTGTGTGAGAGAGAAGGAGTGATGTTTTGTTTGGGTGAGGGTGGACCTTGGTCATTCCAATGATCTGTGGGCGACTATAGGTTGCGCAAGTAATAAGATTTTCCAATGCTTGGAATCTGCGGAGCTGAGGTAATAGAACAACCATTTCAGAACGATCGCCCAAAATATACTTTTTAAGTGATATGATGATTAAAGCAAAAACATTTCGATTGGAATTTGCAGGCGAGCGAAGCGAGCCTGTTTGTCTCAGCTGACACTGACAGAGGTTTTGCAGGCGAGCGAAGCGAACCTGTTTGACTCACTGACACTTCTGATACTGTCGGGGGTCCAGGGGGCGGAGGCCCCTGGCTCGGCGGAGAAGGCGAGCGAAGCGAGCCTGCCGGCTAGTATATAGATATATTGTTGCTGAGAGCTTATCCTTTTTTCGCCTGAAAAAGGATGAAGGAGTCGGTCGACTTAATCGTCCAACGAACTTGACCTGTATAGTGTATAATGGTACTAAGAATATAGCCCATGTTATGAATTCGAATCTGGTTGATTAAGGCGTTCGAAAGTTACTGTCGAACATGCAAACAAGCAAACGAACAGACGGTCAACGACTTCGGTGTTCAGTTATAAGTAGGAACTCGCTTCGCTCGTTCAATTAGAGGGAGTTGACAGTGGTATGAAAACAGCACATATCTGATAATAGGCTGAGTTCAATTTCAGTTTAATTCCTACAGTATCATAGCAATAATTTGCATTTCCACAAAGCTCTACACAGAGCTCGCATTCAAATGACCTTCTTACTATGATAAGAGCTCCACCTCCCCTCATATGACCATCACCCGTATTCACCACCACCCCCATCACACCGATAGACAGAATAACGAGCATCAGAAATTTCATTACTAATTATGCCACTGTGTTGACAAGTCTTATTCAAATCGTAATCTGCATTTAACAAAGAATTAGAGAGATTCAGTACCTTTGTGCGAGCCTCCTAACATTTTGCTAGTACATAGACAATAGACAATAATGAAAAGTTGAATGTCATATGATAATGAGATAAATAAATCGGTTCCTATTAATGGACTAAATAAGCTAGCTAAGATACCTGAAAAAATCTTCCCAAACAACAATGTTGTTATTTCGTAAGTTTTAATAATGATAATAATAATTAATTAGAATCTCTATATATTGCTATACAAATATACAAAGGACTTCTGCAGCTGAAAATATTGACCAACGTACTAAATAGCAAGCGAGATTCATTGAATTAAACTGTTCAAAAACCTGTGCCCGGACCGGGAATCCAACCCGGTACCTTCCGGTTGCCGGCCGAGCGGCTTAGTTTTAATAATGGGCTAATATTGAAATAACATTGAAAAAAGTGAAACTTGACTGTCAAAGAGAGTTCACGCACCTAATCTAAGGAATGATCAGCACCAATGTTTGTTATCTTTGGAAAATCCACACATTCCCTAGACGTATATTTTCATAAACGTTAGGCTATATTTGAAAAATTTTGTCAGGAAAAAAACCTGATCCCCCTTGTTGTTTGCCCTTTCCATGTGAGCATGGAACGCGAATCAGAAAACAAATTTACTTGATCTTGTTTCACAGCACCGAAAAAGCAAGATTGAAGTTTGATAATCGAGATGTATTATCGCATTCGCATTGGTGGCGGTCTGCTGTGGCGTCCGGGTGGTCCCATTGTCTTCTTACCGGACCCCCCTCCATCCGCCCACCACAGACCAACATCTCCACTGCTTCATAATACATTCAACAATAAAACAACAATCAACAATCAAAGGAATAAGATCAACTATACATGAGAAATACGGAAATAAACTCGATTATTAATTCAAACTACAGAATCGTGACGTCATTTTTAATCAATGGATGCCACCAAAAATACAATCGCGTTTTCATCGATGAAGCTGTCCTTATGCACGCCGGCTTCGTGGGATTTGTTTCCGAGCTGACAGGCGTAGAAGAAATAATTCTGATTGAAGATTCGAAACAAATATCTTACATCGAGAGAAGTGGTCAAGCAGTATGGAAGAACATCTCCGTTTTCTCGGATCCAGACTGTTACCAATCAGTAACCAATAGGTGTCCAATGGATGTGTGCTGTTTGCTGTCCAACTACTACAGTGATATTATGCACTACAAACAACATTGTACGTTCTATCAGAACAACAATCAGTAATGGAGACCATCAACTAGGACAACAGACTCTGATCCTTACACTCACTCAATTGGAAAAACAAATGGAAGCAGTCAAAAACAAGGCCCCTGAAGGCCCCCATTAACAATACTGACAATACATGAAGCCCAGGGTTTAACGTTCAAAGATGTTATACTAGTGAGAAAGAATACAAAAAAATTGAAAATTTATAATAGTATACAACATTGATAGTAGCGCTTAGTAGACATACACGGTCTTTCAGATATTTGACAGTTGGATCTGATGATGTCACTAACAAGGAAAATACAATCTGTTGAGGACAAGGATATTCACAAATCGCACAAAAACAACTTCAAGAACAGAAATGACTGATTTGATGGAGGATATAGATTTATTAGATATTGAAGACTTTTTGATTACAGATTCACAAGACGTCAACTACAATATCCAACCTTTCAACTTAAAAATCACAAATTTTAACATCAGGAGCTACAATAAAAATTTTGAAGAATTTATGATTCAGCTGGGAGACCTGAAAGTGGATTTGGATGTGATTGTCTTAACAGAATGCTGGATTTCTGATGGTATTCTCCCAAGAGTAATGGACAATTATACTTGTAACAGAACAACTAATAATAAACTACAAAATGATGGAGTTATAATTTATGTAAAATCTGACTACTTTGTAGAAATGAAAGAGCCAATAGTTGAGTAAGCCAATTGCTTAAATATGCACTTGAAAATTGGAAGAGATACTTTTGTTATAACAGCATTATATAGATCTCCATCACACTTGGATTTGACTGAATTTCTTATCGATATGAGGCTGATGCTGGAAGAAAATAAAAAATATTTTCATATTGTTCTAGGAGATTTGAACATTAACACAATAGAAACAAATCAGCATAGCCAGCTAGAGGACTATGAAAATCTACTCAAGTTATGTAGCACTAGTTGCTTAGTTTGCAGTTTTACTTAATAATAAAAACAATTGCGGCCTGCGCGCCGCGCTTAGTCGGTTAGAATCTTTCATTGCTTAATGTCATAATAAAGATTTTTCTTTTTAAAAAGTTTATTAATTACTCAACAATCTTATCTTCAGTGAATATGGATTCCTACATTGTATAAAGCAGGCTACTTGTTTTGGAAACAACACTGCTTCATGTATAGATCATATTCTGATAAACTTTAAAAAAGATATAATACCAATCATTTTTCCAAATTCCATAACAGACCATTTTATGACTATTCTTGGAATTAAATATAATGCTATGGAATATGTTAACAACAGGAAAAAATCCCACTACGAAAGTATTGATTATAATAAACTTTCAGTGGCATTAATGAATGAGACCTGGAGTTCTATTTATCTGCAGGTTTTGTTTATTTCACGGAAACTACTGAACTAAATACAGTACGTTCAAATCATATACTCAGGTTAAGATTACGTAATAGAACAACTGATTCAGAACAATTTCTTAAAGTAACCCTATTAAGTGATATGATGATCAAAGAAAATCCTTTCGAATGAAATTTGCAGGCGAGCGAAGCGAGCCTATTTGACTCACACTGCTGATACTGCAGGGGGCGGAGCCCCCTGGCTAGGCGGAGAAGACGAGCGAATGATTAATTAATTATTACATTATTAATATTCAATTTTTATATTATTAATAGTTTTTCAATTATTAGACTTTATTAGGAAATTAATAGACTGAGGAAAATTATTAAGGATTACTTGTCGCTAAATAATAAACCTGTATCTAGTCAAAGAAATGTAAATTTAAGTTCAAAAAGTTTCAATTCTTATTATCTATATCTATAAAAGCGAAATGGCACTGACTGACTGACTGATTCATTCATCACCAGAACCAAAAATCCACTGAACCGAATGCGTTCAAATTTGGCAGGAATGTTTAAAACTTGATTGATTGATGATGATTCAATGTTTAATTATTGTTTCAACTTTGATTTGTATGTAATTGCAATAGCTACTAAAATTATGTTATGATTGAGCGTTATTTTCCAATTGATTATCATTGTTAAGTAATAAGCACTGTTCTAGCTTCTAAGGCAAAGATAACATCAATCGTATGGCACCCTTTCGGTGTCTGGTGTCCTATCGAGTAGCAGTTTAGCTGTTGCCAAAATTCAATTAAGTAAACAAAGGCATGCTAGAAACCGAGATTTGATGGAAGAGTAGCGTGCGCTCTCGAAAAGGAAAAGGGTGAGGGGGCCCACGCTCCAATGCCAATCGAATTTATACCGCCAAGACGCCGGAAAACGCACACTGCGCCACTGCACGTGCCCAACCCCAACCCCCCAACCAAATGACGTCATCTAGTCAAAAATAAAATTAACAGGATCGCTTCGCTCGCCTGCAAATTCCATTCTAAAGGATTCACTCGGTAGGCCGGCAACCGAGAGGTACCGGGTTCAATTCCCGGTCCGGGCACAGCTTTTTGAACAGTTTTATTCAACCAATCTCACCTGCTATTTAGTATAGTAGTGCCAAGAACTGAAGAGCCTCTTGCAAGATGGTGGAAGTAAGTGAGAGTGTAACTACGCATGCGCAGAACTTAGAATTCCAGGGTAAAATCACTTCAGCCAACCTACCGTTTTTACACTAATCGTAATCATATTGATTTCACGAATGAAAATATTTTTTTATTAATTTATTTATTCAATTATTGACATATGATAGCATAGTACAAATCATAACATAATTATGAACTGAGACAGAAAAAATATCTAAGCCTGTACTATTTCTTCCTAAATTTGGTTATACTAGAACAGTTTTCATTCCGACTACTGGCAGCAGTGAAAAGCAGCCATGTTGCCAAAGGTTCTTCTGTGCTTGACACAACTATACATTGGTCAATATTTGCAGTAGTAGAAGTCCTTTGTTCTATTTATAAAGCGATAATAGGAGATTGAAATTAATTATGAGTATTATAATGTTACAGCAGTTGGTATAGTGCAATATCTAATAATTCTTCCACCTTTGAAAGATCTTATTCGGAAGATTTTCAAACAATTGCAATAAAAACGGTAAAACGTTTTCCCAGTCATTCTCTGCTTCCTGATGAGTTATTTAATACTTTTCAAGAACCAATAAACTTAAATATTTTAATCTCATACACAGGTTCAGCTTAAGTATATTTTCCATGTTAGACATATTTCCATGTTATAATAACATGGCGGCTCGTGCCCTCGGAAAAGGTGAAGTGCTATACAGTAAAACATACGGGCACTTTACCTGTTTCGCGGGTACGGGCCGCCAGTGATGTTATTATGCAGGATCTACATTTCTAAACCACAAGTGAGAGTTAAGCAAACCCGAAAGATTTTTGTTGTGTGATATGATAAACAAAGCAGTTGTCGTTTGAATGGAAATTGCAGGAGTGTCTCATCGATACTGGTGGACGGTGGAGCCTCTTGGTTAGACGGATAAGGTGAGCGAAGCGATTGTAAACTAATTATAGTTGTTAATAAATTAACAAACTGGAATGAAATGAACTGAATAATTGCCAGTTTATCAGACATAATACTTGTGACAGTAGGAAGGAGGTGGTGATTCAAACACTGGCAGCTTGTGCACACGAAACAGGTGAAGTGCTTTACAGTAAAAGATACAGGCTCTTCACCTGTTTCGTGGGCACAAGCCGCCAGTGGATTCAAACACTATCAATCTATCATTCTTAGTGGAATAGCTAGGATTTGATGTGGAGGGCTGTACACCGGGAGGGGGTTTTCGGAAGTTGGAATATCCACAGTTGGAAAGGGGTTTAGGGCTCCAAACCCCCTCCCCCCTCTATAATTCTAAAATTAATGACACCAAAAACATTTTTTTCAACAAATCTTTGAGATCCAAAATAGATGGTAATTATTGTAGGCCTACACAACTTGAAAAAATTCATTGTTATCTTCCAAAGGGTGATGGCGGAGGGGGGATTCCAGACCCCTTGTAAATCCCCCTGGCAACGCTACTGTTGGAGTGATCACCTTGTAATCATTATTTTATGAAAGTGGAAGGACAATAACGATGGCCTAAATTAAACAAAATCAAGTATTATTTCATTTTTCTTTTTTCTTTATTTGTCATGATCAGTAAGTTAATACAGAATTGACAATTGTCATACAATAGATAAATATCATACAATGAAAAATACAACTTACAAACAAATGTTCCACATTAACATCAAATCAATGCAATATTATAAAATTGAAATAAGAATCACAGCATATAAAAAAATTAAGTACCTATTTATAATTAATTAGCTACACTATTTGGAAAGTATTCCCTACTCAAAAAGAAAAATAGTAAGTTGACACATTTTAATTTTGAACTTATGGCAACAAAAAGCAGTTGAAGAATACAAATTATCCTCTAGAATAGACTGTGGAAGTCTTCATTCATTATGAATAAAAACATCTCGTTATTCGAGATATCTATTTAAAAGGTGTAACATTTCAGAAAAAATTTAATAAGCAAATATAATAATATTTATAATACTATAATGATTCTTGGAGCGAATTTGCATTATGAGTGGGGTGAGACCAGCAGCCAGCAGCCAGCAACCAGCAGCTATTATCATAAAATGAGGCAATTGTTTATGGCATGGTGACTTGCGAGCATGGCTCACAATGGACCAAGGGAGAGATGCAAATGGGGTCGGAAGTGGACGCTAGCTACAAAGTGCAATATTTCCGGAGAAAGAATGCGCTCACTTTGTAGTAAAAAAGGATATCCTGTTGGCTAATGGACGATTCCCCTTCGATGACTAATATGAAAGGGAGGCCTATTGGATTGCATTGCATTGCATTGCACGGCACTGCAAAACAACCCCTGATAGTCACGTGACTTCGCAGCTCCAATAGATTTTACTACTTCCTCTCTTCCTCTCTATCACTTATTACTGTTCCAAATTTCCCTGGGCTACTCAACACTCACACTCAGGCCTTACACAATTCGAATTTCTTAGTCTCCTAACTGATTCACACAACTGACTTCTTCTCTCCCTCCTGAGGGTGATGTCCACTTGGAACCTGGCCTGTGCGTGGGCAATGAAAAGGGAAAAGGACGACTACTTTCTAGGCAGAGTGCATTCTATCTAGAGTGAGATTGAGCCCCCAGGCCTCCCTCAGCAGTCACCATTTTAAGATTTTAACTAATCAGAAGCCAGTGTAAGGAAATGCAACATTAGATTTTAGGTCATAAGCCATTCAGAAACTCTCTGAATTATATTTAATCAATTCTTTATTTATTAACTAGTCGGCGGGCTCGCCTTCTCCGCCTAGCCAGGAGGCTTCGCCACCATGACCACCGGCAGTATCGGTAGTGTCAATGAGTCAAACAGGCTCGCTTCGCTCGCCTGCAATTTCCGTTCGAAAGGATTTGCTTTAATCATCATATCACTTAACAGGATTCATTTAAGTAATCGTTCTGAATTAGATGTTCTATTACTCCAGCTGGAACTGGGTATATGATTTGAATTTATTTAGTTCCGTAGTTTCCGTGAAATAAACAAAAGTGCAAATTGCGAACATTGGAAAACCTTATTACACGCGTAACCTCAAAAGGGATTCGAAATTTAATGAACGCAGCATTTCTAGACCTAATATGGACCTGTTTACCAAATTTCATCAATAACTGCCAATTGGTTTTTCAAAAATCTAAGAAAAACTCCAAGTAAAAATAGTTAAACGCTTATATTGAGCGTAACCTTGGGAAGTATATCGGGCATAGTTTAAAACTTTATTCAATATCTTCGAAATCAGTTCATCTATAATCTCGCTGAACCATTGAATTTACAGTTTGGATTTGTCGTATCAAGGTGGAAGATATGCAACCCGCAATACATCTACAATTTTGAAAAAACTTATTACTGGCGTAATCTTCAAAGGATTTCAAAAAAATTCTAGCATAAAATTCCTAGACCTAAGAGGAACCTCTCCATGAAATTTCAACAATTTCTACCGATTGGTTCTCGAAAAAATAAGGAAAAGGCCGAACAACTCTAGAAAAACTAAAATATTTGGCGTATCCTTCAAAAGTTTTTAAAATCCGTTCTTAGCGCGCGTCTAAACATCCAACTGAACATGCCTGCGAAATTTGAACGCATTCGGTTAAGTGGATTTTTAGTTCTGGTGATGAATGAATGAATCAGTCAGTCAGTCAGTCAGTGCCATTCCGCTTTTATAGATATAGATAGACCACATTCCTCATATTGATCTAATAATCCTTTAATATATTAATAATCATATTGATCTTACAATCCTTTTCAGTTAATACCAGGATATCAGTTTATTGTTTTTAAAGGTCAAGGATAATAACTATAGTTAATTTTACTAATGTCAATATAATCAAAATTGTAATGCTATCCTCAATTAGATCAATCGCAATTTCTTGATGAAATAAAGGTAATTTTTAACGGATGTAACAAGTAAAATTAAATTTGCTGGCAACGTACGAACTAGAAACGTTGCATACTGATTTTGATTATACTCAGGATTCTTTTTGATATACACTTATTCAGAAATTCAATTTTATTAATGAAGATATTTTTTCATCAAACATAACCTGATTAACTCGTAATAGAAGGTGCAATTTTCCAGTTTTTCACCTAAAACCCGAAAACGGTTAATCCTAGAGAAAAGTGCTCTGAATAGAAATTAAAGAGGACTAGAATCTGCGTCGATTAAAGAAAAGAAAACGAAAATCGGCCAGATAGAAACTTTTTTACATTTGATTAAAACTCCCATTTTTTATAAAAAATCCCAATGTAACTCATAAAGTAACAATAACTCACCCTAAACGTTGTCGAGCATGAGAAGTAGAGTCCAAATAACATATCAATATTGATATTTGACCTATTTTTGCAAGTTTAACAATCACTTTTCCAAGAATGGAATTCCTCCAAATTCAGCTACAGGTGGTTTTTGTCAATATTTTTATGCTAAAATATACATACGAAGTAATAACTATATTCAAGGTATTCTGGTAGTCTATATGGATCATTCCTCATCAGAATATATATTTTACTGCTCAAAATTTGGACTATTTGCTGTAGAAAGGACCCTTCAAGGATAATAATCTAAGGACATCCCTAACTTTCGTAAAAGTGAACGGATCTTATCAAACGATAGCACATTGTTTTCAGTTTCAGAAGGCGGTTCTATTTCATGTACTATATGTTGAATTCGGACAAAATTGAAGAATTTCATTAACCTAAGTACTTCAAGCTTATTCCTATATAACGAGAAAACACAAATTCTTTGTGTTAAAATGCGTGAAAATTATCGGTGCTATCTTGAAAATTATTGGTGGTAGAAAGTTGCATTTGGGCTCAAATTATAGAACATAGTTTCCTCTATAGCAATAGTTCTCCTTCATTTCCATAGGAAAAACCTTTTCTTACATCCACATCCATCTCCAGGTCCAATCAATGTAATTTTAGTTTCAATCTGATATCCAAATTTATTTTAAATCAATTTTTACCTTCAACCAATTTTATTTTTAAATTAATTTTAGTTTCAATTTATCCTTTATTTCTACCCATTTTAACTAGAATAACCATCAATAATCTTATTATAAATTCATTTACATCCTATAATATTATCCTCTTGTCCAAAAAATCCCGAACATGGCTTCCCCCCAATCCATACTTCCTCAATCTGTGGTACTCCTTCAATTAATGCTACTACACTAAGGACACTGTGGATTCAACACTTTGCTGTGAACTGAAGAAGGTGGCACAGCCACCGAAATATTTTCTACTTTAAAATGTAAGTTTATTTGTGTTTTTCTTCCTCTCCATAATTTAAATCTGTCTATTTGTGAAATAATTATTCAAAGTGACTTTCAATGATGTGCTACATAATAGATATGTATAATATTTTAGAGGTTTTTGAGATCTTACTATACGGAAATTGGTGATGGTTGCATTTGGCTTTATAGCGTTGGGATTGTTGTTGAACTGATCTATGATTTGGTAAGTGAGATAGGCCTACCTTCCCACGAGTCTGTTGACCCCGTGCAGATCCATTGGAATGGGCAAATCGATGTCATTGGAGGGCCTTATTCGTGGATGATGGGGTTCAAACCGCAAAATGTGGAAATGCGACGCAATCCGAAACGTGCAGTTGTGAACAGATGCCAGTCTTTACTATAATGGCTTCAGAAATTTGATTGCATTCTCTTCTTTTTAACCCTGTCATCATTATTTTGTTTGCTGTCTTGCAATGATTCACTGGACAGCACAGCACCAACATTTTTTTCTAGCACACGTCGGCCTACAGCTCGCTAGCATAGTTCACGCTCACAGCTCAATCTACCTTCAACATTCAACGAGATATCTTCATTACTTTCATTATTTTATCAAATTCAAGAAGATGATAAATATGTCAAATGGAAATTTGCTGTTTCATTGTTGATACAAGAAGCTCTAAGATACAATTTGATTGTATTATTTCATTCGATACATTGACCACATTGTGTATATCTTATTGAATGGATGATCTTAGAAGTAAATTACGTTACGCAGTGTATACAACGCTTTACATTCAATGAATAATAACGGTCTGTATTCTACTAGATCCGATTGCCTGCCAACAAATGCAAGTTCCGCGAGATCTTTCTCTGTGATCAAGGAGGCAATTGAAAATTGAATAAGCAAACATGTTTTGTCGAGACGCCCGGCTTTAATTGTGCTGCTCGAGCTGCTCGGCTCTGGCTGCGCTGCTCTAGCCATAACAACTCTATTCACATAATAAACTCAAAATAATAACCTCAAACACATCGTTAAAGCTAAAGCTACTTAATACAAGTGCGCGGGCAAGCAATGGAAATACACGTGAGAAATTAGATTCCCGGGAGAATGGAGACAAGGTGCTAACGTGTAATTCAGAAAGCATTGATTTCTCAACTTGGAGGCTCCCTTAGAACATGATTCTTCATAATTATAAAATAATATTGTATAATTCAATAAAATTCAATCGATTTTTTTTACATAGGTTGCCTATGTCTTTCAAACATGAAAAATGTATGTTTTTCTTTTCCAGAAAGTTGAAATATTGAAATTAAGGATGAAGAAGGGTTGAGAATAGGGGGGAAACCGGGAAAGGGGGAAACGATTTCAGATAAAGGGGCCCGGATTTTTTGGTTTTCCGGGGGCCCCGTTTGGAAACGTTACGCCACTGGATGAGAATAATAATATAGTACACTAGAAGAGCTGAACGAGATCCGGCCCTACTAATAAACATAATAATATTATCTAGATCAAGAGAGATTATTCTAGAGAGTGTTACTGTAAGAACATTAATTATAATTGTGCACCATAACTGGTCCACAATTGGTCCACTTGAGCTCACAGGTGCATATAATTATTCAAAATGTCATTACATTATACATATACATTTTACTGTGCTCAGATGTGTTGAAAAATGTACTTCCAAATTTTCTTACCATCTCCCATCCCATTTCAGAGTCCACGTGTCTGTTCCACGTTAATTTTCAATGTCCTCTCAATATTTTATCGTTTTTATAATTATATTATAATTAATACTGTACTCTAGCATGATCCCTCGGTTACATGTCTTCAATATTATGCCTTAAAAATATTTAATCAGAAGCGCAAACATTTGTATTCTCATAGGTTAACATTCTCTATCATACCAATCAGATTGTCAATTCTAAGTCAAAGGTTTACAAAATTTACAAATTAAATTTAATTGTAGACTGGGCTATAATAATGGGCTATGCCCAATTGTGAGGGATGGTGTGGGGAGGGGTTGCCGAATCAGGAAAAACAAACGATGGAAGAGGGACAGCACACAGCAGCTTCATCTGCCCGAATTCGATTAAACAAATCCAATTTGAAAGGAGATCCCCATTAGGGAATGCTGCAACTGTCGTGTACTCGGTTGAACATAATAACATTGTGACGAGAGCACCCTTTGCTACTCTCTCCCCTCCTCCTCTTCCTCCTCTTCCTCCTCCTCCTCCTCCTTCTCCGCCTCATCGTCGTCAATTGACTAGTCAGCATCATCCACCCTCACATCCCTTCCACCGTGACTCCAATCTCGTGTTCGATCTTTCACACAATCATAGTACTGGTGCAAGTAGCTCTCTTCTGCGCTTCCAAGTTTTATTGGTGTTTCGTGTTGGTGATATTTGAAGTTTCATTGAATTTGTAGATCTGAAATTAATGTAATCATTTATGTTATAATGCCATCCTGAAGTGGATTTGGAAATTTTCCGCCACCCTCTTCAAGCCATATGTGGGGGAGGGGTTCATGTTTCTATGTTTTTTCTAATGTAACAACTTCCATTATTATTTAACATTTAAACCTATATCTAGATCTAAATCATATCTGATCACAACCTTTATTTATCAAAATTCGGAAGATGAATAGTAAGAGCCAAGTCACATTTCCGCTCAAATAATTTTATTTTATTTTTATTTTTTTGCTGCGGATGATGCCCATATAAGTATTCAAATTTACTTGTGCATGGTGATGGAGTGTGCGAGGGTGATTTATGAAGTGCATAAACGACCATGCCTCTGGTGGGATTCGAACCCACGACTGGGTAGCGCTAGCGGACTGAAGGTTGTAACGCCCCAGACCACTCGGCTAACCCGGCCGGCTATTTAAAATTCATTTTAATTTGATTATGTGTATGTTTCAATGAATAAATGGAATGAAATTCTCTGAAGATTTGCATTTGGATAATCCAATAATAGTTGCATCTGCTACTGTATTCTTCAAATTCTTCAAATTCTTCAAATTTAAATGATGCTTGCCAATTATAGCAGTGTCATACGTTATTTCTGAGATTGGAGTCGATCTACTGTCAGCTTTCCTGATGTAACATGTAAGAACTCAAATATCCCGCTTTTTATAAATCAATATTTGAAATATTAGAAAGATTATGTAGTGATTCCGCCAAGACCCATATGAGTAGTCTTTCAGCCAATGAGTGTTCATGCTCCTGTGAGCATTACAAACGAGTAGTGTTTTAAGAATAAGAATCTTTATTATCACATAATAGACTAAGTAGTTAGCCTACAGATATTTGGTCCAGTCAATATCATAAAATTCTTGTACATTATACAAACTCTCAGCTTTTAGTACATCTTTCAATTCTCTTTTGAAATACATAAGGGGTAATGACTTGACTTATAGGTATAACTATAGGTATAGTTGTAAAGTTTCACAGACATGCACACAAGATTTTTCTGAGAACTAGTAAACCTGAGCTGTTGTACTCTGATATTGCTTCTATTTCTTGTTTCATATTGATGATAATCACTATTTAATTTGAACAATTCTAAATTACTATGAACATAACTTAGACTAGACAGCACATACAAAGAATACACGGTTAAGATTCTTAGATTTTTGAAAAAAGGTTTACAGTGGGATCTCGTATCAATCTAACTGCCTTCTTTTGAAGTATAAATATTTTAGAAACATGTGTACTAGAGCCCCATAATAAAATACCATAGCACAATAAACTTTGTATATGAGAGAAATACACATTTAAGAGTACATTGATGTTTACAGAGAATTTCAACCTTCTCAGCAGGTATAGGCCTTTTGCTAATTTTTTGCTTACAAACTCTACATGTGGCTGCCAGTTAAGTTTTGGGTGAAGAACAATACCCAAAAATTTTAAAGGTTCAGTCCCTACTTCATTGATTGAATTTCTATTGTAAGTGAACATGATGTCAGCTATCTTTTCCAAATTCAATGATAGATTATTACTAGCACACCAGTCATTAAGTAATAAAGAACTATTTGCTAGACAATTTTGTACATCTGTTTTGGAATTATAACTAACCTTGAGACCAAAATAATCGGCAAAAAGAAAGCCTTCTTTATGAGTATCATCAATATTGCAAATTATGTCGTTGATATATATATATTAAAAAGAATTGGTCCAAGTATGGAGCCCTGAGGGACCCCATACCGAATCTTTCTGCCCTTAGAGAACTGACCGTCTTTGTAAACAAACTGATTGCGGTCCTTTAAATATGACATTACCAGATTAACTGATCTGGAATTACAACCATAGTAACAAAGTTTCCTACCAAGTATGCCATGTTCAACCATATCAAAAGCTTTAGACAAGTCGTATGACCTAAAGCTGACAGAAAGACCTTTTTCCAAATCATCAACAACCTTATTTATCAAACCTGTAACTGCTTTACTAGTACTTCTAAGTTGCCTGAAGCCAAATTGTTTCTCAGTAAAAATTCCAGAGCTTTCAAAATGATTTGATGTTTGGTTTTGCATTATGGCCTCAAATACTTTGGAGAACACAGGGACGATTGATATAGGCCTGTAATTATTAAACTCCTTTTTATTGCCTTTTTTATAAATAGGTATCACATTAATGTTTTTTAATACACTTGGAAAAATGCCATTATGAACCAAACAATAGTTAAAAGGTAACTTAATACTTCACATATGTGAGGGGCAGATATTTTAAAAACTTAGAATTAATACCCTATATATCTAAACAACTTGAATTACTAAGACTAATTATTTTCAGGTATACATAATCTGCATCAACAGGTTGGAAACAAAATTTAACATTAGGCCTGTACACTTATTTATGTAGTGAGAACTGAGATGATCACTTACCGGCACATTTTTACTGACTTCCTCAACCTTATCAATAAAGAAATTATTAAATGAATCAGCGTTATTACCATCATGTGAATCAATAGCTTCATTGTTACAGTTTGTAAGACTCTTAATCACCTTCCATGCAGCTTGATTTTATTTTTTTGAATGTTCAATTTTGTTGTTAAAGTAATTTATTTTTGCATGTTTAATAGCAACTCTATACAGCTTTTATATATATCTCTCAATTGGTTAGTCTTAAAAATTTTCAGCAAACAATAGAATTTATCTCAGCTATCTTTCAATTTTATTGAACTGATTCCCATTCAGTTTTGAAAGTGTACTATTTTTATTATTTAGCGCGCTGAGCTGAATGATAGTTGAGTTGTTTTGTAGAGGGCTTTGAGCTGCACGGTTTGGTATATCTATTTTTGTTCCGGGGGCCATTTTAGGGTGAAATTTAGGGTTGAAAAAGTAAACTATTTCATTGTTGAGATATTTGAAAAATTCTTCCTGCCATTCAATTCAGTTTTTTGAGAGGATTTTTTCGTTTTTTCAAGCAAATTTCTACTTTTTCTATTGGAAATGGTAGCTGAGAATTAGTGAAATTTGATTTTCTGAGTTTTAACTCTGTAGGGGTGGAATTGCGCAAACACTTATAGGGTTGAAAATTATCAACCTTTTCATCTTGGGAGTTTTAGAAAATTTTTTTCCATCGTATAGAGCGTTAAAATACGATTTGGATTATACACACAAAAGTTGATTTTGATCAAAATTGAAGACGCCATATTGGGAAATGGCCGATTTCTTTCATAAATCATTGAATTAAATTTTTTTATGGGATTGAGCTCTGTTTTGACAAATTCAGGTGAAGGTAGACAATTTTTTTAAAATCAAGATTCCAGCTTCAAAATGGCGGGTTCCAGGGTGAGAGTAAAAATATAAATTTCGAGATTTTAGGAAACTTTTTCTCTCATCAGATAGAGCTCAAAAAACCTTATTTGACACCGTTTAAACGGAATCCGTAGTAACAGTTTTCAAAAAAAGTTAGCAGTGAAAAACATGTTTTTCATGGATTTTTTCAAAAATTTGGGCTTTGGTGTGAAATTAAAATGTTTGTTTTATGAAAATTTCGACTTTTTCAATTTTATATCAAACATAATGTGATTCTTGTAATGAAAAAGCTGGAAAAATCTGTAAATGAAATTTTCATATTATACAAGATGTGCTAAAGAAATCTCAAATTTTATTTTTCCGTTATATGTGGAATTTACTAACGCCAATAAAAAATGCAATGAAAAATGAGCAAAAAACGTATTTGAAGTTTCCCTCTACGATCAACCCCTATTGAGTTAAAATGAAATATATTGATTTGAAAACCACCCCTAAAATTTTGTATATTGTTTAAATGAAAATTCAGGTTTTGATGATGGAAAGTAATAGTTAACTGAGGGGCATGAACAATGGCACCTAAAAACCTAAACATCAATTAGGGGTAGATTTTCATGGGGTTAAAAATTTCAAAATAATCAAAATTTTCAATTTCTCAAATATCAATATCAAAACCTAAAATAGCATGGAAAAACGAACAATTTTTGTATCTCAACATTTTATCTCAAACCACCCCTTGTGGTTTAAAAGTTATAAAAGGTTTTATATAATTTCAAAATTGGAAAATATACTTTTTAGTGGTGAAAAATGGAATTTTCACAGAAAATAACTTGATAAACTTGTAAAGCATAGGAAACTGAACAAAAAACTTCATGGGACCATCCTTCCAAAATCAACCCCAAGACACTAAAGAGTCGATAATGATTGTGAAAAAACACAAAAGCATTAGAAATCAGTAATTTAGGGGTTGTAAACCATGAGAAAATCAATAAATGGGCGAGCGGAACAAGCATGCCGGTCACATTCCACTCACTAAAGACAAGCTTAGGGGACGTAGCCCCCTTCTGAGCGAGCGTAGCGAGCTATCAGGAAACAGCTCCATGCTGAATGGGGGCAGTACCTGGTGAGATCAAGCTCCATTGAACGCCACTATACTCAATTGACTTCAAGCTCCATTGAACGCCATATACTCAAATGACACTATTTTCACAAAAAAAACACAAACATCTAGAACCAACTCTATTGGACTATTTTCAACTCCATTAACCTCTATCAAACCATCAACAAACCTCCATCAAGCTCCAATGCCATATACTCAATTCACATTATTTTATAATTGCAATAAACACACTTGAAAAAACCACAATTTTCTAGACCAATTTTTTTAAACTTTATTAACCTCATTTAAACCATCAAAAAACCTCTATCAAGCTCCATTGAACGCTATTCAGCTCTATTGATTTCATACAACTTCAATGAACTCCACTCGAATTAACTTTATCAAACTTCATTGAACTTCATCAAACTCTATAAAACGCCATTGAATTCCATGAAATTCAATTGAAATAAATTAATTATTGAATTAATCACTAAATCACTTGATTGGGAAAGCTTATTGAGAAAACTTAAATTGGAAAAGAAAAACCTCAATTTTCTAGAACTTTATTGGACCTTATAAAACGCTATAAAACTGCATTGAACTCCATCAACCCTTTTGAACGCCATCAAACTCAATTATTGCACTCCATTAATTACTGACGTAGAGATTAAGCCACATCATTCAATCAATCAATCAATCAATCAATTTTATTTGAAATAAACTGTTACATTTTTTGGTCCTGCCAAACCCTTGGGTTTTTCAGCAGGTGCCATTTCAATACAATACAAAATTATTCACAACGTTAGACTAAAATAAAGTATAAATAAATACAATTACCTCATTTGTTGTATATAATTTCCTAGAAATCTAGTGGATCTAACTAGATTCCATTCAATTGAAGTGAAGTTCTTCCAACTCCATTGGATGCCATTGAACACCACTAACTTCCTCAAACTTCATTAAATTACATTTCAATCAATTCCACTCCATTGAACTACATCACACTTCATCAAACTCCATATTCAACTATTATATTAACTATATTGAACTCTCTTGATTATTGAAATAAACACCAAGCACCATTATTCCATTGTGAAAAATCCATTTCCTAGAACTCTATTGAACTGAATCAAACTCTATCAAACTTCATCAAACGCCATTAAACTGAAAAATATATTTATTATTGATTTTCATCTGAATAATTTTTTTTTTCAATTTTCATTGGACTAGAAAATAAATTTTTCTAGAACTTTATTGGAATCATAGTTCTCGAAAAAAATAAGATAACGCTGAAAAACTATAGAAAAACTCAAATATTTGGCGTATCCTTTTAAATTTTCAAAAATCCTTTCTTACGATTTGGTCTAACGGTCTAACTGAGCAAGCCTGCCAAATTTGAACGCATTCGGTTCAGCAGTTTTTTAGTTCTGCTGATGAGTGTGTGAGTGAGTGGATGAATGAATGAGTGCCATTTCGCTTCTATAGATATAGATTAGATTCTATTAAATTGCATTGAACTTCATCGAACCTCATTCAATGTCATTGAACGCCATTAAAATAAATTGAACTTCATCAATCACTCAAATCAATCAAACGAACGTTATTGAGCTTCATTGAACGCCATTTTACTACTAAAAAACTTCATAGAACTTACTACCAGAAAATTATTCAAGGATAAACATCCATACCAATATCAAAATATTAAAATACAGCTTAACTCCATTCCCATCAACTCAAATCAAATGCCATCAGACACCCTAAAAGTTGGGCAATAGAAGCATGTTTGCTTTGAAGCATATTTCCATCATTTTCTCAATAACCATTGAAGTTACAAACTTGAAACTGGTTCCATTGAATTTCTCAACTGATTTTACATAGGAATTGATCATAATGGTTACTACATCAACCCTTAGAAAAAATAGCAATTGCAACCAAGAACGCTAATCAGAACAACCAATCCTAACTTTCAACCACGGACTTGTCCAACGGGGGTGCTAACCCCCTGCCGAGCGAATCTATATTAGGTGATAGTTCAATCCTTAATATTAAAATTGTCGAAAAACCTTACATATACATTGAAACGCAATTCCAGGGGTACCTATCCCCCCCAACGTCTATAACGCCAATCCCGCCCGAATGAACTAATGATCCCCCTTATTTTGGGGTCTTCCTGTAAAACAAGTGAGAGTGACATGTGAGACTATTGAATAACAAGTAAGCAGAATGTTGGGGCTGTACGCCTCACCAACTGGTCCAGGGGCAAACCCAAAAATAAATTTCGAGGGGGATATAAAATCAGGGTCAAACCCTGGAAAACCCTTTCTCCGAGAGAGGGGGGTGGCGTTGTTCGTTGTTGCTTGCATGGAATATCTATAATGTATTTGCCTCATCTCAACAAACATATTCATTTTTTTGCCGTGTAGGAAAATTCATTCACCAATAAATTATTGTAGATTAATTGATTTGAACAAGAGCTATTGGACCACATCGGTCTCTTGTAGTTGTTGTATATTGTATTGGACAGTATTGTTGTTGAGTTGAACGTTTTAGTTCTCTAAGCTGTGCTGAAAGATTTTTCCTGTCATTTTGAATCTAAAATGGAGAACATAGGCCTATGTGCTCTGGATACTGAGTATTGCGATGTGATTGGATAATATATATAGGCTATACAGTATATTTGATTATTATATAACTTGATTCCAATAATGTTTATAGATAATTGTGTTGGAAACAAGAGGTTTTGTAGGCCTACCTGAATCTTTATTATATAAGTATATTGTATTTTCGTAAGTAAATGGAATGAAATTGTTGAAGTTATATCGAATGACATAGAAAATCCTATCCAGGGCACTTGAGTAGTTTTTTCGCTTCCTGTGCGAGATTTTGGCAGGCTCCCCCGCTCACCATTACTAGACGAGTGCAATTCAATATATTATAATATATTCAGAGCCAAACATGATTCAAGCTGCCTTGCATGTTCACAGTTTTCTCATTAGCAATCGCAATTGCATGTGGGCAAAAAGGATTATAGGGACTTGTTTATTCTAATCCATCCCAATAACGTATTGTCTTGTATTTTCATGCATTGGATATGTGATAAGCAAAAGCCTACAGGAATTAATAGAAAATAGCTACATTGAGCAAAACTGTAACATTTTAACGTACTTTATCATTAAAATATTGAATTTTTTATTATTGATTGATTTATTTTTATAGATAGATAGATAATAGATAGATAGATAAATTATTTTTATTTACATTTATAAATACTTTATTTACATTTTGTAAATACTTTACAAAAGTTTAGTGGGTGAAGTTGAGGCATGCAAGCCCCTCTTCCACTTAACCCACAAAGTTATAGTTATAAAAGTCAAAGTCAAAGTTATAGTTAGCTTGATAGCACCTAAGGAAGGGAATAATAAATTTTTCACAGAAAGATATTGTGTATCATCATAAATAGTTCATTTCACTGGAAATAAAGATGTTTCAACAAAAAATTGGAAACTCAATAACAAGCAAATTGAGGATATCAGCCATATTCACTGCTCTACCCAACTTTCTTGAATAAGATTCGAAATAGCCATCAGCCAGCAGATGGCAGTAGCAATAGGGTGACTTCCATTGGACACGCCTCCAAGCTCCGCCTACGATCAGAATGGCCGAAACATCGGTTAGAAAAGTTTCCAAATTCAAACAGTAGATGGCAGCAGTTGACGGGTGATGTTTCAGATTTGACTTGGACACGCCTTCATGCCCCGCCTGCTCTTTTCTTATTGGTTGACAGTGTTTCGTGAGTTCTGTCTTAGAAAATGGCTCCTAACAAAAAAAGATGTATGGTGTATCATACACAAAAAATTACGTTGATTTACTGTTAACGATCTTGTACTAATATTATATTCATTTATGTATTCAGGCAGGTAAGATTCTATCAAGTAAGTATTTGAAGAATTTATTTAAATAATTCAGACTCAGATCTACTTTTATTGTGTAACTTAGTAACATGTTGCACACTCCACACAACCCACGCGAGGGCCCTGATCCTATCACAAAATGAAATATACAAATTGCAGAGATTTATTTTGATACAGTTTATTGTATGACCAGAGTCAACGGTAAAATCTTTGTGAATGAATAGTAGGGCTGAACCATTTAAATGATTCCAACCAGTAGCATTTCTAATGTAAGATTTTACTCCCTGAAGGGTACAAAAGAAGCGCTTAAATTAAGAGCTGTTGTAACAGAAATTGTTGCACCAAATATTCAAAATTTCATGAACCATTTTGTAAGGAAAAATATGCTAGTAGCATTCATTTAAGCGAGAACTGAAATATTTAAGCTTGTGATGCTTAGTTTCAGATTTAATCTATTTCCTTCCACAGATTCCCATTTTTTAAAAACGTACCCTGAAATTACATTTTTAGAAGTTTTTAGCCTTATTGGTAAATAATTTGGCAACTCTAACAAAGTGCATTCTATCTAGTGTAAGATGAGTCCCAATTTCGTTGGGGGGGGGGGGGGATTGAGGGGATATAACTGTAAATTTAGGAGTGCTGAATACAAAATATTGTAGCTCCAAGCACGTACCTTAATGTCCCAACTGGAACTGTATTCTTTACAATTATTAAAGAGAATCGGTCCTCCAGGTTAAAATGAATCCCCCCAAAAATTTGTATGACGCCATTGGCGTCATGTCCCCCCTTGTAGGCACCCCTGCGCAATTCCAAGAGGAACATCCCTGTCAAATTTCATTAGAATGTATTGCCGCGTTCAGTTGTAAATGCGGAACATACAAACATGAAGAGAAATGCAAAATCGTCGACTTGAATCTTAGACCTCACTTACGTTCGGTCAATTATGCCATGAGATTGTACCATTTTCCCTTTTTTGAATCTCTGGGGGAATAATAATTTCATATCCCTTATTTTTGAATAATTGTAACCCAACAGTCGAGGTACATTTTTATGCCTCCCGACAATACACTTGTGTGGACTTATTCTAGCCAATACTAAGTGTTGAGGAGTTGGGAGGTGCAGGCAAAAACTTCTCCTCGACTTTTGGATTGCTTTTTCACTCCAAAATGAGAAGGGTTACAAAATAATTTTTTGTTGATAAAAAAATGGTACAAAGTTATGGATTTGATAAACTTTGGGTTCAGGTTTTTGCTGCTGCTAAAACCTTTTCAGCATTTCGCTGTTCGTCTGCTGTTCAGGAATTTCAAAGGGAGAAGTAGAAAACTAGTTTGTCTATTCAAATCCAGATGTTTCCTACCTGACAAGTAGGAAATAGATTCTTCACAGAAAGTAGTAATACTCTTTGATCTATCCAAATTATTCAAAAGTATATTGAATGAAAAACTTTTTTTGACATAAATAATGCTTTAGGAAAATAATAAAAACTATTTGCGATCGTATAATCAAAATAAATCAGCTGTGGGGATTGCGTTACATTGAATTCGCGAGTTCTATGAAAAAATTCACAGTAGATCTGAGCTCCGAGATTTGTCACCTACAGTTTAGGTGAACTAGGCAGAAGAGAAGAGAAGAGGACAGACCGAATAGATGAAGAAATAGCAATAGCATGTTACGAAGTGCAGATGGAAGGAAGTTGACAATGCAAGCGGCGACAGTGGACAATGCTATAATGGACACGGCTCGTTTAGTACGCTTCGCACAACAAAAGCCACCTTCTATACGCTTATTTCTCGTATTTATATACAAAGTAAGACGCCTCATCAAGCTCTAACAACGGTTAAACAAACAAAGAGTTAAACTAATGGGCTGAAGAACTCGCGTGTAAACTCTCAAAGTCAACTAATGGCTTTAATCATTTAAAAATATGAGCCACAAATCATGATAACACGATACCTCGATTAATATTAAACTGAATGATTCCATTTTGTGAGGATACAGTCATGTACGTTATATTTTGATGTAACGTTTTCATTTCTTGCAATCCGCAAATCTGCTGCCGTCAATGCACCAATAAAACTGTACTTGCTCAAGACGACTTGACTGCAAAATTCATAGAGAGTAATAACTGAACAATTCTGACAAATTTACAATATGGATGTAATAACTTTGTCTAATTGATTTCGTTGAAAACCATTCATACTTTATTGAAACTTTGTGTAGAGTCTATCCATTATCTAAGTATGATGGAAAATCTTGAAATAATTGAATGGCGGATTACAGGAAAACTAAGGAGAATTTGGTGTTTGCCAATGACATTTTCTGTTTGTTTTAGTTCCAAGAACACTGTGATTGTACTTGAATCAGTTCTTTTCGGAATACTCTGTGGAGTCATATTGATAGATTTTTATTTTAAATTCAATAGAATTTTGTAAATTACCAAATGTATCAAAATAAAAACCTTAAAACCATGAACAAACATTGTAGAAATTCGTTCAAGAATGGAAATTTTCAATAGTTCAGTATTTCCATTCGGATAAATCAAATGAATTATTTATTATGGATTCCCCTTCAATAGCACTCTTCAAATCCCTTAGTAAAGCACGGCTGACATTTTATTATTAGTCTGACTTATCAAAGCATGGAAATTGAATGGAACAACAAACTTCTTTCAACAAAAATACTGGAAAAATGTCTAATGGTAAAAAAATTTAAATTTGCTGCTTATTCTTGTCAGCTGTTCGAATAAATAAACTCCTATCACATGTTTAAACTTTGGAATCAATAACATAATGACTTCCACATAAAAAGTTTTCTTGATTTCAGAACATTATTTCTCATGATTGTACTTCCTAATTTGCCTCTAATATTTAATCAGCTTTTCATTGAAATCAGATGGATCTCCAAAAAATAATTTATTTAAATACCATATGACATTTTTTCCAGCCGTAGCCGTGATTATTGGGTTGAAGTATAATAGATATGGAAGTATTATATAGATATATTGTTGCTGAGAGCTTATCCTTTTTTCGCCTGAAAACGGATGAAGGATTCGGTCGATTTCATTGTCAAACAAACTTGACCTGTAAAAAGGTTCGAAGAATATGTGTTCTGAATTTGAAGTTGATTAATTGAGGCATTCGGAAGTTATTGTTGAAGATACAAACAAACAGACATACGGACAACTACTCAGGCCTTGAGTCAAAAGTAGGAACTCACTACCTAACCGCTCGTTCAATAAGAGAAAAGGTTTTCACTATTCTATATAGTATTCTGCTATTCTCCATTAGCGGCGGGCGCTTGTGGCTCAATCTCATTCCGCTGCCCCTGATTTCCTGATTCGCTGCGAGTAGGCAGCAAGGCAATATTCCAATTGGATTATTTGAAGGTAGAACTACACTATAGCAGTGTCTACCAATATTCTCAAGGATTGACAACTGCCATAGCATTATTCCTATTCAAATTTCACTTGTATTATGATTCTGATCAATCAACAATAAATAATGATGAGAATTTGTATAGCATTAATGAATGGAATATAATAAATTGAGTAGATTAGTGACTCTTGAATCAAATGTTTGAATTTCGGGAATTGAGTATGAAATTAAAATCATATTAAACGATTATGTAATCGAATACACAATACACCATAAGAGACATTTTTGATTTGTAATAGTGCAAGTTTGAATTTGAATACAAAATTGAATGGACTGCACTTGGAGACTGCATTTTTTGAAATCCGGCCAAGCGCAAGTGGACCTACAAAGCGAAATTTGAATCGAGGATCGAGCATCCATTCCTGCAGGAATGACCCAGGTTGGAAATATTTACACTTGCTCCTATTGTCCCTCCCTCCCTATCTCCCTCCGAGTTACCGGTACCAGGTTCGCAATGATAGATGATGTATTCTCTATCAAATTTATTGAATATTTCTGTCCATTATCAATTTTATGACAAAAAGCTATTTCAATTCACATATCTTACTTGCTGGAACGTAAATAATATTGCTGGATTACGTGACAGAGCGGCAGGAAATCTTGGGCTTGGGCATTAATTAGTAGCCACAAACGTACATGTGCGGATATGAATATAAAGGAGGAAAAAAGAAGACAGGATAGCTCTAGATGTGTTTTTGTTATGACGAGTAAACAGTTTATAGGAAATTACCGGGTAGGTAGAAGCCAGTAGACGTTTGACAATGGCTCCGCTAATAAATAGGCTGGTGGCAGGAAGCCACAACAAAGAGTGACACACATTACCAGCACAACAAATTAATATAATTTGTCTGCTTTTCACCAGGACACCATATGTTTTCACCAGGCTTGCACGCAATACTATTATCTGTCTTCAATGCAACGCAGTTCCAACGTCCTTCATTCATTACTACCAAATTTTCATACTAGCTGAAACGTGAGACCGTTCACAAAATGTTGACCTTTATGTAGAAACATTTATGTAGAAAAATTCACATCGACGAAACCTTTAATCAATGTTTTATAATGTATAAGTATAATTCACATTTTTTTACACAAATGTATGTCGGGGTGAGGTGAGATATGATGCTCTGGGCTAAAATTATTACATAAGATGCATCATAAGACCATCCATATTTTATATTTCCATCTTTCCATACGGTACTGTAGTTAGCTGATTTATGGTAAAAATAAGTAAGATTTCATCTATAATACAATAATATAACTAAAATGATACCTTGACTCATATATCAATTAATATTTTATTTTACTTTGCAGTAAGTTATGTATAAATTATGTGTGAACTTTTCAAACATTTTTATATTCTTTTAAACAAATTCATGAGCATAAGAGGTATGTCATTTTAACTAAAAAACTAAATTCTCTAAAATGTTATCTAAAATGACGTAACTTCAGACATTACTATAGAAATTGGAAAAGAGAATGCAATACATTAATAATTATAGTTAAAACACTGGAAATTGATAGGCTGATAAATATCTGCACAGCAATTCAGTGAGAAAACTGTGTTACAGTTGCATTTATAAAGAAAACAAATTTATAATTTTTAAACAAAATGGTCTGTTATTTTAAACGTATCTCTTCTAATAGTAATATTCAGTGTTTAATTTGTGAATTTAAAGTATCCTTTACAGATGACCGAAGATGGGGGTTAGTTCCAGTTCCGAGAGTCCTACCTTAGGAAGAAGAATTAACTTTTAACTCCTCAAAACTCGTTTTAAAATGATTTGAAAGCTCTTATTTCTGTATTTTTTACCATCATGTTTCTGCACTATCAATAATGATTCATTATAGGAGTAGCGAGTACTCAAAGGTACAGGTACGAGGTTTATGAGCAAAAGACACCAAAGTTTCACCCACCTACAATTTTTTGTAAAAATGTTTGGACCACTTATAGCTCATATTACTCATATGTGTTCAGTTAGAGATCGGAAGTTTTTATCCCATTTAGGGTATCCTGCTACACCCGGTTTTCGAGAAATGTCTTGTTTTCTATTGGCTAATCGCTTGAGACGCCATTCTGTTCTCTTTCAATGCATTGGCTTAAATGGGAGCAAAACTTCAATTATCATAAATATATCTTCGAAGATATCAATTTTAGCTAAAACTCAGCGCCTTTGAATCGAAAGAAGGAACTTGCCTTGATAATTTTTCATAGTTACATGTATTTACTTAGTCTTACATAGGCAAGACTTAGTTTCGTCTTTTAACTGTTATATTGAATAATGCTCTAACCATGGATACCGTGCTAAGCACAACCGCCTTTTTTGCATACCGTATCTTGCACTTCCAGAGATGCCAAGTTGATGCACATTTGCTGACACTATTTTTGTTATTATTCCAACTGTGGAAATTGTAACAGGAACGGTTTTCACTTTCTCTTGCTTCCAGGGCCGGTCAAAGGTGTAAGCGGGGTAAGCGGCTGCGTAGGGCGCCGCGAGAAGGGGGGCGCCAGCCGAGAGTGGAAAAAACCTTCCTTTGCCCATCGGCGTCAGCCGAGGGGCAAAGGTAGAGAATTAGAGGCGTATTTAAAAAAAAATAATTTATTTAAAATTTGAAGCAATTTTTCAATTATTAAACTGTTTCATGTGGCTCAATGGCGCCTAAGACAAGAATTTGGTTGGCGCCCCTCGTAATGAATGGGGGCGCCCTCTGTGAAGGTAACACTTTATCCCAATATACTGTATAACATTAGCGTACTTGCCCATGTTTATCTCCTGGGTGACATGAAGAAAGAAACTAATAAAGTTATTAATAAAGTTGGAGATATGGAAAAAATGTTCACTCGCTATAGCGCCCCCCACATTCGCGGTGCATAAGACTTAATTTATTAAATCAGAAGACAAATTTATGAGTTCAGAAATTTTAAAAAATTACAATAGGTGTTATAAAGAGAGGTGGAAATTAGCCAAGGGCGCAACAATCTGTAGAACTGAGGCGCCTGAGCGCTTTTTATGATGTATATCAAAGAAGGAAGCTAGAGGTTGAGATCTGATTTATATCGCAGAATTGGGTCTTATAAGTACACAAGGATAAGAAGTTTAATTGGGATGAATTGTTTTTTTTCTCAATAATCTGCCAATAATTTCGCGCTGTGTTTATTTAACACTTTTTACACATTCGAAATAAAGGTTTACCCAAAAAATGCATATTATTCAATAATATTCAACCAGCTTATCTCAATATCTGAAATCGCTAACTTTTAGTTCGTTGCAAACTGCAACTAAATTGGCCTAATATAAATGAGTTTAGAAAGAGAACGAACACATTCAATAATCACAGTTTAAGTTTTCAAGATTCTTCTGACCAATGGGCAGTCGTCGTCGACATCCCAAACTTTTAAATTTAGTTTGAATTTTGAATAAATTTTTAGATTGAATTGTATCAAAACACTTGAGTCAAATTTGACGCCATTGTGTGATTCGAGGGCGCCCAAGGCAAGACTTTGATCAGCGCCCCTCATCTATAGGGCGGGGGTGAAATCTCTGTACGGAGGGTGCCTTCTATTGAGGTAACATAACTATAATATCTATTCAGAGCATTAGTGTACTCAGCCAAGTATTTTTTGGGCGACACAGATACTGAAACTAATACAGTCAGTAAGGTATGTTAAAATTTGACGCAAAAAATTATTTCACCCACTGCGGTGCCCCTTGGATTGCCATATACAGACCACCCACTCGATGACTCTCAAATGAATCCAATCAAATCAATGGAAACCCAATATTCGAATTTGATTCAAAAATATTAAGAATTGTAGTCTCAAACTTATCGAAAATAATTTTTAGGTCCGAAATCATGGATCATATTAGTGAGTTGGAATCGATTATATCGTGAGGTGATGCCATCTTTCATACTCTCAAAACCATATTCATTGGTTGTATTGAAAAATATCAGTATCCACACAAATTAGGCGCAGAAGCGCTTGAAGGTGGATCTATTAAAAACATTTTGAATGATAGATTAAAATTGAGTACTAACTGGTATATGTTCAAGCGTGATTCAATATAACCAATCTCTTTATTTCCGAAAATGGGCTCTGAAACGTTATTTTAGACGGAAAATTGCAAAAAAGTCTAAAAATTCTATTTTTTACAATACTTGAGTCTACACTATACTACTAATTTTACATCCCTTCAAACATGTAATTTTTGCCATTATATCAGTAACAATTGAATTCCGTATTAGTAAAAAACTTCTAACAAAAACTTTCAGCTAATTTCACTTGCGAGAAGTGATTTTGGTCCCTCCATGAAGATTAAAAAGTTACAGATTTGATGAAAAAGTAATCTAGTAGAAAAATATAGGTAGAAAAACCAATGCTTTTCTGATAGAATTATTTCGGTGCGAGAAATTAGCCTGAGAAGTTTGTCAGATTCCTCCTGAAAACCTCTTTATTCAACTTACGTATAAGCATAGAGAAATAATAGTTGAGGTATCAAATCTATGATATAAGTTGGAGAAGGAGAGTTAATCTGGTAGTGGGGGGGGGGGCGCCAAAATGTTGCTTGCTTACACTAGAAAAATGTCTGGGACCGGCCCTGCTTGCTTCCAGATATCCCTGATTTCCTTGGTAGTCTTATTCGTGAGTATGATATCTGGCCTATTGTGAGCAACTGTCCTATTGTCTATTTGTGACTCCTTTAGCAGTGGCGCTTTTACGAGCACTGCGAACTTATACGGCCATATACTATAGTTAGGGCCTTATAACATTCAACTGTCTGTTGAACAGGTAGATAAGATGGCCCTAACTATAGATGTGCCCGTATTATATTCAACAACATCTACCAATCCCAGAAAGTGAACTGCGTAAGTCTAGATACAGCCTTATTAACCCAACGATATTGACATATTTACAACTTATGCCTTTCAAAAATCGTTTTTTATTAAAAAACCAGCTAATTTTAAGCTTTGGAAATAAAAAATAAAAAAGGGATAGATCTGGATTAGAGCTCTCATTTTATGTAGATAACTCAATTTTCTTTTCTTTTTTTTTGATGTGGCCGTATTACTCTAGTGGTACGATATATATTGTTAGTACCACACACCTTAATCACACAGCTCATATTTTTTTTACTCAATATTCATTCAGTTTTGATATCGATCCTCCAGGTGGTTGGTACCCCGCTTCTCCAGTAGTGTACAAGTAAGACTGATAGTGTATGCATACACTATCACACATGTGGTTGATCAATGTTCTACTGGCTGGGTGAACTATCCAAGGCTCAAAAAATTATTCATCAATTAGACGATTCCGTTTCAATAAAACAATAATGATTAGTCCTCACAATAATAAACAATAATAAGGCCCTTGGAAGAAGGCTTGGAACTCTCACAAAAATTACGATTTGTTGATGATTTTTCAAGTACAGCGAATTTTAAAACTAATTCAATCAATATTCTTTGAATGTAATAAATTTATGATTTAATGTTACTTCCCCTAATATTTCTACGTAACTGAATTATTGTAGTTTCATAAACAATTTTCTAGTATTGGGTCAATATGAGTTCATGAATTGTTTGAGTTCTTCATCATCGTATGGAATGAGATAAGAACGAATAAGATGAGAATTCGAAATTATATTCTCATCTCATTTCATACAGTATAATAGTCAGGGTGCCAATGGGGGTAACCTTTTTTTGTGGTATGTCGTTGATTTATTGATCGATTATGATAGATTTTGATGTGTAGATTCCGAATCCGAGTGATGCCAAGCTGTAGAAGTTGAGCATTTTTTGTAATTCAAGATGGCGGCCAAAATTTCGGTTCCATTTCTAGTCTACCACGATTTCCATCAAAACAAAGCGTCGGACGAAAAAAGTCATTCTTATCTTTATTTAGTAAATTGAATTTCCAAGAGAATGGTACCACATTCATGTCTCTATCCTTATTAGGAACGGAGTTATGATTTTTCAAAGAAGAGGCTAATTTTCAAGAAAAATGAGAATTTGGGTATTTTTAGTTTTTGCTTGCTTGGATCTTCTGACATATTTATTTGAATCGTGTAAATCAAAATCCCTCTGGGGATAATTTTGTCCTCTACAATTTCAGACCAAGTAGACCTCTCTATCTTGTATAGTTTTTGAACTAGGACAGTAAAAAGATATCCTTGTATCTCAAAAAACCCTATTTATGGGGAAAATGGTCTCTAAAAAATTTATACTTGCTTGTATTGACGTTTTATTTGGTAATAATGTATTCTAGATCAATTCCCAGCAGATAAGCCACTTACCGACCAGAATTTTTCTAGAAAATTCTAGTATCATTGAGGATTATAGAGAAATCTTAATTACATTGCGAAGCTGAGAACTTTACTGGCTCAGTCTGATCGGATCGCCGTCAACTCACACGTACAGTCATTATTATTGTCTGCAATTTTCTTGAGAAAACTTACGTTTTAGTTATTGTAGTAGATGATGTGAATGGCGAGGGGTGGCCGTCACGTGTGTGAAAGGATAATTATTATTAGGTAAGGCCTATATTATGTAGGTCTATTATAATAACTACTGTGGCCCTGTGGGCGTGGGCGTCACTGCAACATATCAAAATACATGTGAATAAGTCTGTGGTATTAACAGGTGTTGGCCGGCTGTTCATCTCAACTCGAATATAGATGCTCAAAAAAACTGAGCTAAATAATGTAATCCCTCATTTTTGTAAAAGTTGGTTTTTAGCTACAAAGGGCCGGTGTAGAAATCTATACCCTATTCAACATTCAAGATAACTTGAGACAATGTCAACAATTTTTTTGTGTCTGTAAATATGGGGTAGCCACAATAGCCACGACAAACCATTACCAATACGTGACATATAGCATCGACAAGTTATAGCATTGGCACTGCGTAATGCATGTGTGTCCGCAATTTTTTGGCCTAAAACTCATTCAAACCCTGGTATTCAATCGATCAAGAAAACATTCTTGCATATTTGCTTTCTCTATATTTTTTGTCTACATTAAATTCTGAAGTGACAAAGCAATTTTCTTTACAGTTGGATTTTCAACAAATTCCATCAATATGAACATTCAACAATGAGGTAGTTTGAAACAATGAGGTCCTGTTTATCCCTATGAAGTTGAAATAGTATATTTTGCACCTGAGGCCGAAAATGTCGGATTCAAAAACCGCTCGAGATCGGTTTTCAAAAGCCGAGAGCTGAAATAGTACATTTTTGGCCCGTGGTTCGAACTTTTTTTTTCGGCACACAACATGCGAACAAAACAAAAAAATAATCAGTTAATCAGTTCCAAGAACAGCTAGACTATTAACCTTATTATGCTATCTTCGCCTAAGCTGAATTTGGAGAAGGTGCTACCTGCTAGCTATTGAAACTTCGCGTCAAAAGTTTGATATAATCAAAATCGGAATTTGAGGCTAAATAACTGGCGGATTCCTCGAATCTAACAATCTTAGATCTGCTTGAAAAGGAGGAACGAACTGAAACTGGTGTGGTTTTGAAATAAATGATCGCCAACACATTGCGTCATTGAACGTCAACACATTGAAAAGAACCGAATGACAGCGATAGCATTGTTTACTATGTACCAAGAACGTGAAAAACATACTTTCTTCTTCGAATAAGTTTTGCATCTAGAGTTTGAGAAAGGGACGCGCAAAGGCTTGCGTGTCACTAAGCCGAAAGCTTTTCTTTTTCTAGCGACAGCATTAACAAATCAAATGTCATCATGTACTAGGAAGTTGTGAACATGGTCGGCACTTGCCGTGACTCCATTCACAACGCTTGTTTCACTGCTGAGGCACTTGCCACATTTTCAACCTCGTCTTCGTCTTCATGTAATCGTTCATTCAATCCCCAATCGCAAAATAAATTCAAATAGTATTTAAATAAATTTTGAAGGTTTTTTATTCTTCGTATAGGCCTATGTACATAGAAAAGTATGTTCCACAGTCGTTATGCAAATTCAAATTTCACAATAAAAATATCGAATTAAAGTGATTATTACATTTATATCACTGATTACTATAGGTTGATTTCATTCAGAGTTAATTTTGCATTTCATGGTTTTGCAAAATCTATTGGGGAACAATAATTCATTTCAGAGTGATCATGGGTGTAGTAACTGAAATACTTGATCATTCAATGAAGAATCCTTGATTCTAAATGTATCCATTGATGGGTTCAATTTCGATAAGTTTCTGGACAAGTATGATGATATTGCAAACTCAATAATTACAGTATTAATTTCTGGAAGCAGAGATGAGTGCTTGCATTTTGCTTGGCCCCCTGCCCACGGGCGCAGCCAGGAGGAGGGCTCAGGGGAACCACCCTACCCTGAAAAATTTAAATTCGAAGTCAATGTTTGAATAATTTCCAATGCACTACACTCTAATAAAGACAATCTTAATGGCTTCTCTCCTGCTAATGAGATCAATAGATTATATTAAATGACTCTATTAATATTCCTGTTCCAAAAAATTGTTTAAATTCTTCTGTAGCTCATAAAGTAACAGAGAAATGTATTACACCTCTCCCTAAAAGTTGTAGAGCATAAAAAATTGAGTTCAGAAAGTGCAAAAAAATTGATATTTGACCTTTTTTTGGAACATTAACATTCACTTTTCCAAAAATAAAACAAGCTACAGGTCGTTTTTTCAACATTTTGATCTTATGTTAGTCATTTAAAGTTCAATTAGAGCCTATGTGTATTTCGTAGTCTACTTGGATCACTTACCATCAGAATAAATACTCCACTGCTCTAAATCCAAATTATTTTTGATACAAAGGACATTCAAGGATAATAGAATAAGGACACCCCTAACTTTCGTAAGAGTGAACGGATCCTGATAAACTATAGCTCATTGTTTCAGCTTGAAAAGACAGTTCTATTTCGTATATCACATGTTGAATTTGGTCAAAATTGAAGAGTTCCATCCCCTAGAGTACTTTGAGCCCATTCCTATATACCGAGAAAAAAGCGACTTTTTGTGTTCAAATGCGTCTACCTTGGAAGCCATTGATAGGAAAAAGTCGCATTTGGGCTTAAATTGTAGATCATAACTTCCTCTATCATTTGCAATTGATGAACTCATGAAAAATTTCATGCTAAGGGGAGGTACGTTTGATTTAAAAAAAATTAAAAAATCATCAACATTTTTTCTCTTCATACTTTTTATGCAATTTCTCTAATGCATTACGACGTTGGAGGTGATAAATGCGGATGAAATTGTAGAGAATTAGATTCTCTACAATTTAAGCTCAAGAAAGCAATCATAACAATAATAATTTTCAATTTAGAATTAAATTACTTAAATAAAAATAGTAAAAAAAAGGGGAGAAAAATTTTTCATTTCAAGTTACTGTAGTTCAAACTAATAATTTCTTCATACCTAACGATAGACGAGATAATTTTCACAATTTGAGCCCAAATGCGACTTTTTTCCATCAATGGCTTCCAAGGTAGACGCATTTGAACCACTGGCGGCTCGTGCCCACGAAACAGGTGAAGTGCTGTACAGTAAAAGATACGGACACTTCACCTGTTTCGTGGGTACGAGCCGCCAGTGATTTGAACACAAAAAGTCACCTTTTTCTCATCAGTGCAAGTGGCTGCAAGTTCAAATGCTGAACAACTTCCTCATTCCTTAACTTTAAAGATTTCAGGTGAATACGAAAAAATGATTCCAACAAGATTGAGTAACTAACCACTTTGGCCAGAGTATCAATTTACATCAATGAGAAAAAGAAATATTTTTCCGATCGCTCTATCACAGCAAGTCAAGGAGTTTGAGACTCGTTAATCAAAAATACAGTACTTAGAAATGTGGATTACACAAAAAGGTGGATTACACCAGAGGTTTTACATCGCGTTTATAAGAATTCCAGTTTGATACTTGGACAATGTGTGCAAAATGATGGTCGCCACCTTACTGGAGTAATATTCAAACAGTAACAATTTTCATAAAAAAAATAATTTGTGTTTACGATTTGTTGCAATATCGACCTGAAAATATTCTCTGTAAGTTTCATACTATTACCTGAAACAATAAGCTGTCGGTCCCGACTACCTAAAAAGTAGTCATCATCTCTTATCATCATTATCCATCTCAGTACCCAAACACAAGCCTATGAGATCATGTGGACTTGAGGCTCAGAAAACAAAACTTTGTTGTTGGATCACAGATTCATCAGCTCATGCGCTAGATAATCATGTAATTTGCAACGCATACAACTGAGCAATCTTCATTATTGGCGTAATATCAAAAGGATTTCAGAAATATTAATTTTATGGATCTGCTGTCAATTTTGACTGTTATCCAAACTGACAGGTATAGCCTAACTGTGGACTGTGAGGAGAATTTCTAACATTACGGACCACTTCTGATCGTTGATCTACTCATTGACAAGTTTTTATTCTTGGCCTTTAAGCTTGCGCCTGTCTCAATAATATTTCACCATATTCAACATAATGGATCAGTCAGATGGACTCATATGCATATTATCTCGTCGCAGATTACTTTAAAATTGATTCCAGAATAAAAATAATTTTTTACCATTCGTGAAATTAAAAAAAGTTTAATCTGTAATTGCTTTATCAAAATTTGAAATAATCTAATGAAAACAAATTTAATGTATTGCTTTTCTTCTGACTATTATTGTTAAATTCTGCGATCAAGCATTCATATGCACATGGTAAATCATGTGAGAAATGTGCTCATGCTCATACATGCGCATGCCTTGCAACTTGGTCTGTCGTAGACAGCCTCTACTATCTGTCAGTACCAGTTATGTTGATCTGTAACACTAAGGCTGAGGCCGCACTGCCGGTGGGTAGAGCCTGGAGGGTGGAGGGTAGTTGGTAAATCTATAGAACATACACAGTAATACATCGTATGAATAGTATGTGTTCAGCCGCCATCTTAAAATTCTTAAATATGGACAACATAACCTCCAAAAACAATATGACGTCATACCATTCATACGATGTATTACTGTGGATGGTGTGTATGTTCTATAGATTTACCAACTACCCTCCACCCACCAGGCTCTACCCACCGGCAGTGCGGCCTCAGCCTGAGCGACAGTCCACAGTTGAAAGACGCCTGCCGGTTTCCCCATCCATCAACAGTTTTTTGACTGTCACAGTCAGAACTGACAGAGGATATGATGAGCCCTTACATACATATTTCAACTCCAAACTCACCTCACAAAACCTACTATAAAATTTAAAAAAATGTATATAACATTTTTCATCAAAATCCAACATGTCCTACATCATTGTTTCAGGCTCATAGATTTTCAGTACTGGAAGTTTGTGATTTACAATCCATTAAACATATTGAGGAAGTTAACCACCTTCAATCGCGAGTGTGTCGGTCTTCAACGCAGTCCAATTCATCAACAGCACATTCATTACATATGAAATCAAGGTCAATGAACGTCAGACTTTATGCAGATAGCCAAGGAAGAGACGTTTACAGATATTTCAACGACAAAAACCATACATTCACTAGTATGATTAAACCTGGAGCAAAGTTCAAGGATATAGCAGAGGAATCTGCTGAACTGGACAAGAATGATGTCACTGTGATCCTGGGTGGTACAAATGATATTGCCTGCAACGAGAGAAAGGTATTACACACTTCTCTTAGAAAGAAACTGAGAGATCTTCAGAATCGACGGGCGGCAAACGTGATTGTATTCTCCGTGCCTCATAGATATGATTTGCCTAGTTGGTCTGCCGTCAATGAAGAAATTCAAAAGGCTAACAAAAAGAACTTTAATGTATATAAATACTTTAAGATTGTGCTTTGTGCTTTATAACAAACATAGGGAGAAGGTTTCACACTTCACATGGCCTTTGTCTGAACTCGTTAGGGAAAAAGATACGTTTGTAACAGAATTGTTGAGAAAGTACAAAAGCTAGCTTGCGTCAACAGGATAAAATGTCAAATTCGTCTAAGACTGTTAGTCTTCCACATTGTTATTTTTCAGAAAAGTAGATGGGCTGGAGTCTAATTCAAATTCCATGCCGGTACATGTACACCCTGTGATTGAAGTTGCCAATTCAACAAGAGATTCAAATAGGTTTTCAGTATGTGACAGTAAGAATCCTAAAAGTAGTGCTGGGAAAGATATTTCTATAAATAAAACTAAATTATTGTCGATTCTTCATATTAATATACAATCTATCAGAAATAAAGTGGGTATGTTGGAAGCTGAAATTGTGAACAGACCAGTAGATGTTTTATGTATTTGTGAACATTGGTGTGTGAGAGATGAAATAAACTCTTATGTGCCATCTAATTACGTACTTGCTAGTTTCTACTGTAGAGAGCCACCACTGTCGCTCGAGGGTTCGTCTATATATTTTAAGCAGGATACAATATTTGAAGTTATTGATGTTGCCAATTTCTGCACTGATTCTCTATGTGAGGCTTCAGCCATAAAATTAATCAAGAATTCTATAATAGTAATAAATGTATATAGGACACCGAACTCTGATGAAAAGACTTTCTTTTGTTATCTTGAGAATCTTCTGGACTTTATTCTAACAAAATTTTTTAAATGTATTCTATTGACAGGAGATTTCAATGTAAATGTCTTAGATGTAAACAGTTTGGCTTGTGTTGAATTTTTAAACCTTCTTAGATCTTTTAATGTTTATTGTACAAATAATTTACCCACTAGGGGCCAAGCTTGCTTGGATAATATTGCCACTGATATCAGATCTGATCTATGTAAAGTATCTTTGATAGGTGAAGGAAGATTGTCAAATCATGCAGGTGTGTGGCTGGACGTTTTTGTAGATAATCATAATACAAATAGTGTACCAAATAAAACTGTAACAAAACCATTGATAAGTGACGAGAGATTAAGGGAACTTAAGAATATATTTTTGGGTGTTGACTGGTCTCAGAATGTAGTTTTTGAAATCTTTTTAAATGTAATCATCTATCATTTTAAGAAATTCTGCCCTGAAATTACGTATGTTGAAAGGTTTAAGAAAAAATCTCGTAACAAATAGTATACACCACAGATAGGAAATATGAGAAATTGGCTAATTATTTTATATAATAAATGGGAGAATAGTAATAACTATGTAGATAAGCAGAACTTCTTACAATTTTAAAAAGATTATAGGAGAGCTATAATTGCCAACTCTAAAATAAAGGTCAACGATGGATGACTGTATTGCTAAAGCAAAAAAACGTTGTAAAGCGGCATGGAATGTTATAAAAACTGAATCATCAACTTCTGGTTATAAGCAGCAAGAGCCACCTAAATCTGTAGATGTATTAAACAAATCTCTATATATAAAAGCGAAATGGCACTGACTGATTCATTCATTCATCACCAGAACTAAAAATCCACTGAACCGAATGCGTTCAAATTTGGCAGGCATGTTCAGTTGGACGTTTAGACGCCAGCTAAGAACGGATTTTAAAAACTTTTCAAGGATACGCCAAATATTTTAGTTTTTCTATAGTTTTTCAACGTTTTCTTCATTTTTTCGAGAACCAATCGGTAGAAAATGTTGATATTTGGTGGGCAGGTTCAGATAAGGTCTAGAAATATTGTGTTGAAATATTTTTGCAATCCGTTCAAGATTACGCCAGTAATCAGGTTTTCAAAATTGTAGATGTGTTGCGGGTTGCATATCTTCTGCCTTGATACGACCAATCCTAACTGTAAATTCAATGATTCAGCGAGATTTTAGATGAACTAATTTGGAAGATCAAGTTTGAATCATTGAATCAACTTTCAAACTATATATACTTCCGATATACTTCCCAAGGTTACGCGTTTTTCTATTTTTTGGAATTTTCGGAGTTTTTCTTAGATTTTTCTAGAACAAATTGGCAGAAAATGTTGAAATTAGGTGAACAGGTCCAGATCAGGTGTAGAAATGCTGAAATAAATTTGGAATCCCTTCTCAACGGAATTTGCAGGCGAGCGAAGCGAGCCTGTTTGTCTCAGCTGTCTCTGACAGAGGTTTTGCAGGCGAGCGAAGCGAGCCTGTTTGACTCACTTACACTGCCTATACTGTCGGGGGTCCAGGGGGCGGGCCACCTGGCTAGGCGGAGAAGTCGAGCGAAGCGAGCCTGCCGGCTAGTATTTTATAAATGTATCAAGTGCTATTAATGATAATAATAAGACTCCTGTAAATCATACAATTTTGTTAAATAAGTTAAATATGCGCTTGAATATGGAAAATGATAACTTTTTCAAATGGTAGAAGGTTGAACCAAAGCATGTTCGTGACATTGTAAAAAATCTAAGCTCTTCATCAGCAGGTGATATTTATGGTCTGAGCAATATGAGCATTGTGTCACAATGTGTATTCTGAGACCCCTTACATCTCTGATTAACATGGTTCTCATAAATAAAAAATTTCCAGAATGTTTAAAGCTCAGTAAAATAAATCCTGTTTACAAGAAAGGTAATAAGACACTACCTAATAGCTACAGACCAATAGCTTTAGTTCCTATAATTGGTAAGATTATTGAGGCCTGCATGTTTATTCAATTGTACGACTATTTCAACTCCAACACCTTACTCTACACACATCAATACAGTTTTCGACCAAAACATTCAACTATAACAGCCGTTGAGACTGTTGTTAATAAAATACTAGAGGCTTTCGAAAATAAGTTAATGACAGGTGTTTGTCTAATCGATTTACAAAAAGCATTTGACTGCATATCACACACTATCTTAGAAAGTTAATTGCGCTATTATGGTATCTTATAGACAGGGAGCTGAATTTAATAATGTATTATTTGAAAAATAGGAAACAAGTAGTAATGATAAATGAAAAAGTTAGAAGCCTTAGAGGTTATTGCAGGAGTACCTCAAGGGACCTATCTATTTTTAGTATTCATGAATGATTTTCATTGTAGTGTAGTCCCCAAATGTCTACCAATATTACATGCAGATGACACAACCTTGCTGTGCTCTCAAAAAAGATAGGAGGATGTTGCTGCGAGGTTAATGGAGAGTATCCAATTGTCTAAGACCTGGTTTGAATCCAATAGATTGGCAATAAATAATGACAAAACTGAGTATATATATTTTTCACTTGCAAACAATGGTAATGGAAATAGAGCTGTCAAACTATTGGGTTTGTACTTAGATAATAAGTTGACATGGAAAGAGCAAATTGATTTTGTATGCAGAAAAGTTTCAAGAGTGGTTTATCTTATAAGGAAACAGAAATTTTGTGTGAGTACGCAAACACTTCTAACAACCTATTTGTGCCTGTTCCATTCTCTCATAAGCTATGGAATTATGCTGTCGGGAATAGTAGCAATGCAGAGAGGGTGCTAATACAACAGAAGAAAGTTATTAGAATTATTGCTAATCTTCAGCAAAGAGTTTCCTGTAGGGAGAGCTTTGTTAAATTAAAGATAATGACTTCATTGTACATTTATTACAATTTGGTACAAGTCAAAAATAATTTGAGTAATTACTATCAGAATAGTGATAATCATAGTTATAATACAAGAAATAACTCAGATCTTCTTACCCCACAGGTTAGATTATCAAGGACCCATAAAAGTCATATGTATCAAAGATATATAATATTTAACAAACTTCCTTTTGAGATAAGAAATTTGCAAGAGATAAGATTTAAAACAGTAATCAAGAATTGGCTTAAAAACAACCCTTTTTATAACCTTAGAGGGTATTTAGGCTGTGATATTAGCAGTATCACTAGACAGTGAATGGTTTAACGTTATTGTTATATGTTTTTATACGTATTTTTAAATGTATCTGTTGACAAAGCCTATTGCTATTGCAATTATACATACATTATCATGTGCAATTATACATGCAATTATACATTATTATGTATTTGTTTTAATGGCTAATAAAGAATTCTTAATCTTATTCTTATTCTCATCGAGCTGATCACAATGATATAAATAATATGAGATCATAGACTTCAATAAAAAATTAATCCTTCAGAGCCAGCAAAGAGAAGGAAAAGTATCTCTATTATTTGTAATAAGAAAGAGGCTTGTAAATCCTGAAAGTAATTGAGGAACTAATTAGGCTATTCTTAAAATTCCTACGCTGAATTTCTGCGCTGAATCCGATAGTGTAAGTCTCGAAAAAAAGCAACATTTCCAAATTGGCTCCTCAACAGGTCTTAATACAAGCTGATAGGATTTGGGTAGGTACTTGAAGGTACATATAACTCCAATGTCTTCCTCTAGTTATTTCCACTTCATTTTCCAAAGCTCAAGTTCCATAAATGATGAAGCCTTATCAATCAGGCTGCGACAAATAACTTATAGCCTCATTGATTATACAGCTTGGTACATAGGAATATAGAACAATGAACAGAATGTGGATTAGTTTAGTAGTTTGGAGCTATGATCTGAGAAACGGAAATTGAGAACTCTTTAGGAATTATACTCTACAGAAAAATCATTTCCCCTTGTTTTATCCCTTTAGAAACCGTTTCCTGAGAATATTGTTTCATTGAAATTATGGGGGCATGATCTCGGAATAGTCATGATGCTAAGGATGAAAGAAACGCAATAATAGTGAGACCGACGTCAATCAGAGTCTTTTACTTGGAAACTCGGCCAATTTGCCCCTTTGCCCCTTGGAGATCAAAGACGCCCGCCGTTCGACGATATGAATAATATTGAAACTGGTAGGCCGACATCATTATTTAATGTTGGACACCGGCATCTGATAAAAAACTAGCAGCGGCTAAGTTCAGCCCCCCTCCATACTTGTAGAAGGGCCGCTTGACGCTTTACACCAGGCCAACACATCAATGAAGGGCCGGCCAACACACGCACCAGCACTGCCTAAGTATAACATACAGTACTTTCTAATAATATTGAAAATTACCTGATATCAATTCCAATTGATAATCGTACGGCATTATGCAGGAAGGAACCAAACCAGAATCAACTACTTTTGAGATATCGAGTACCAAAGTTGAAACTGCAATAATACCTCCCATTTTATTCTCCAATCAGATATTCTGATTTTGTGAATGTATATCGTAGATGTATTTTCAATATCATGAACGAGATATTTATTTAGAAAAAAACATTAATTTCACATTTTATGGCAATTACAGTAAGTTAATTGGTTCTTTTCGTCATAAAAATCCTTCTTTTTATTTTAATATTAAGAACCAGACTTCAGAGAAAAAAACATATGAGGCTGATTTTTCGATCGATTACTATCATACAGACAAGTGTTCTGCCTAAATTCCCTACCCCTACCCATATTGCCACACCCTCAGAACCTTCTCAAAGTTTCCATTTGCAAGGGTTCCTACATTGAATTTATCTCAGCACTCATTGTAGATAGGAAACAAAACTTCTACCTAATTTTTTAGAAAATTTAATTCTTTTCATTTCATGTTTTATCAATTCACTCTAGATTCTGTAGTTCTAGAGTTATAAATGTGAGAATGAAGGTAATACCTAGATTTTTGACTAAAAATTTTATTATTTTCCAAACAAAGTTTTACAAGATTGTTCTACTGGGAAACGTCTCCTATAAAACTCTACAATACCCAAATTTTGAATGATAGAAACATATATTTTGCTAAAATTCAAGGCCAAATTGACGTTTGAATAACGCTAAAATTGAGGAGTCATTCGTGTAAGAATGGATAAAAAAAAGTTCTTTTCAGTCTATAATTTTCATTTTTTTTAAAATAAAGGTTTACACTATTAATTGACTTATGATAATTTTTCCATAAGACTTGTAGAGCATTTCAAGAATAATAATTTAAAAAATATCAACATCTATTTGACTGGAATTGAACAGTTTCGAAGTTTTTTGTTATTTTTAATTTGCCGACTTGCCGTGACTTCTTGTGACATGCGGCCAGTCTCTTCGTCTCCAGAGACCAGAGACCAGCCGTCAAGAGATCGTGCTTCTCGTATACAGTCAACTCTCGATAATACAAACATTCGATAATACGAACTAAATCCCTGGTCCCTTGAAAAACTCTTGATAATTCGAACAAAATCAATGCATTTAGGTACTCTCGATAATACGAATCAAAATACAGAGCCTGATCCGACTGCAACACGCGATAATTCGAATTTTTTACAAAAACTCTCGATTATATGAACTTCTATTGAACATGAACATGATCAAACCTGCATAAAATTCAGCAAAGCAGAAAAAATTACAGACTTTTTCATCAAAAAATATAATAATCTTGTTTTGACTAAATGTAAAATAATATTGTTTTTCCTTAAAAAACTACAGACTTTTTCATGAAAAAAATATAATCTAAATTACTTCCGATTGATTGCACAATACTGTAATTATTGTATTTTTTAAATTAATTAAAACATCAACTTCTAATTCATTTATTTCTAGTTCCTTATATTAAATTCCTCAATTCTTGATAATTTTTGTATTCATAGTTTTACAGAACTTAATTTGAAAATTTGAACATTCAATTAACTACAATATCGAACAATTTTACTTCCTATAGCAGCAATTTTGCTATATAGAGTCATTTTTTCCTCTTCCATCCAACTTTTGATAATACGAACTCTCGATAATTCGAACTTTTTCTCAGGTCCCTCCAAATTCGTATTATGGAGAGTCTACTGTATTAACGGTAGGCTACTTACGTTGAATTTGAGCAAAATATATGTTTCTATTATTCAAAATTTAAACCTGGAGTTTTCCATCATTCTTCCATGAATAACTCCTGAACCAAAGGAGTTAGAGTCAAATGATAATGGCGAGGAAAAAAGTAGATTTAATTTCTTAAATAATGGGGAAAAGTTTTATAGCTTATCTTCAATGGTTGCTGAGATACATTCAATAGAAGAGACTCTTACAAATGGAAACTACGGTGTGCTAGGAGGGAAACAAGACGGGCAGGGGTGGGAAACTTTGGCAGAACTCAGGATATTTTGCAATCAATTTGTAATGGATCAGCTGTGAGACATCAATTAAAAGAATCAACCAAAAGAAATATATCAGCTGATATTGAGGGAGTTGACTCTGGAGAGAGGAACCAAACCACACAGTCTTGTGTTCAAAAGCAGTTTTGCAGAAAGTACTTGGTTCCATTCTGTATTCCTAAAATATTTCATTATTAAAAAACGTTGGTTACTGTGATTTTCTATTCCAAACAGTTAACGAGTTAACAGTTATGATTTTTCATATCATAAATCTGAGTTTTATCAACTCAAATATTGAAAAATGCCTTTTTTCATTTTAGTGGATTAGCTCCTTTCTGCATAACTACGTCCAATTCAAAGGTGAACTTTGTCCTTCCGTCCATAACAATAATTATTATTAACATTTATGATGAATTTCGTAACCTTATTATCAATTAATTGATTTAAAACCTTATTCATTAAAGCTTATAGAGATAACTAGCCGGCAGGATCGCTTCGCTCGCCTTCTCCGCCTAGCCAGGGGGCTCCGCCCCCTGGACCCCCGACAGTATCAGCAGTGTCAGTGAGTCAAACAGGCTCGCTTCGTTCGCCTGCAACACCTCTATCTGAGTCAGCTGAGACAAACAGGCTCGCTACGCTCGCCTACAATTTCCTTTTGAAAGGATTTGCTTTGATCATCACTTAACAGGGTTCTTTCCACTAATCGTTCTGAATTAGTTAATTTATTACCTCAGCTCAACCTGTGTATTTCAACGTATTAAGTTCAGTAGTTTCCGTGAAATAAACAAATGTGCAGATTCCGAACATTGGAAACACTTATTACAGGCGTCACCTCAGAAGTGTATTGAAATTTATTGAAAAAGCATTTCTAGACCTAATCTGGACCTGTTTACCAAATTTCAACATTTTCTGCCAATTGGTTCTCGAAAAATTTAAGAAAAACTGCGAAAATTCCGATAAATAGTAAAACACTAATATTGAGCGTAACCTTGGGGAGTATATCGGACATACTTTGAAGCTTGATTCAATATCTTACAAATTAGTTCATCTCTAATCTTGCTGAACCATTGAATTTACAGGAAGGATTGGTCGTATCAAGGCGGAACATATGCAACCCGCAATACATCCACAATTTTGAAAAAACTTATTAATGGCTTAATCTTGAAAGGGTTTCAAATGTATTCTAAGACAACAGTTTTAGACCTTATCCGAATCTGCCTACTGTATATATAAGTTTAGAAAATCCGTTTCTAGCGCGCTCGTTCTTAGCACAATTGCTCTGATTTGCATAGTTTTAATGGTTTTAATAGCTAAAGGTTTAAGACTCAATGAAAGCAAAACAAAAACCAAGCTCTTCACTCTCAGCGAAGGCCTCAAAAATGCTAATAATAAAACAAAACATGTAGAATTTTTTGTTATATTTATTGACCAAAACATGACTTGGGAAGCTCATATCAATTTTTTTTTTGTACAAAGCTATCAAGTGTTTCTTAGTTAATCAGGCAACTCAAAGCACATGTCCCTGACAATTATTTAAATTACAATAATAAATTTCTAATAACTAAAAAATAGTTTGATTACATTAAAAAAAAATTATCCAACTTTAATCTGAGACTTGATAGACATTCTTATAACACTAGGAACTGTAGCAGAATTGACTCACCACCGCTAGAACAGCCGACAGCTATAACACTATTGGGATCAAATTGTATAATATTCTACCAATAGAACTCACAGTCGAGACTGAAAAAATTTTTAAACCAAATTATCGAAGTGGCTTTTGGGAACTTGATGTAGGTACGCTTATTCTATTGTTTGCATTTATATATACAATATATGTAACTTATTAGCTACCGGAATTTATTATTAATTTGTATTAAACATTGTTTGTTTAATTTAAAATTTTTTGATCTTGACGTTGTCCATGTTCTATGAATTTGATGGCAATAAAATAATTATATTTATTTCATTTATTTATTGACAACAAAAGCTGTGTAATAATGCAAGTTTGTTCAATTATTAAATATATTAATTTTAAAATGAATAAATTTGTAAAAAAGAGGATTCTTCTGGGGGACGATGACATTGAGGGGGCTTGAGCATCACTAGCCCCCACTAGTTGACGTTTATGCTCACACTGCGTCGACTTTTGCGATGGTTTTGGTTAGGTCGAAAATTATTCCTACTATTTTTGTCTTGGGAAGAACATGCATACATCAATAAACATGATAACCGTAATGTGTGGGCTAGTATTTTTAAATAGATTTGGCGAGAATAATTTAATTTGGAAGAGGTGCTTTGATTTGGTAACCGTATTGAGTGGGGGGGGGATCACTTGGCTTCACTTCACAAGGAGTCACGGATGAAGCCACCTCTCTCATGCAAATCGTGCGTCGCCTCACTAACGCTTCAATCCACCGTCACATACATATATTGCATTTAGATATGGAGAAGACTACATTTTTACGTGAATTCATAAAAATCATAAAGTGATGATTGCAGTCTGATAGAATGATAACCCAATCATAATAAAAATTTATATTAGCTAATTATGATTATGATTTCTCATACATTTCTTTTTCTCCAGTACTTCTTCTCTGTATTCCTATACCTATTTCACATCCTCTCCCTCACTATATTTCACTTCATCTGCTCCTTCTCCATAATTATTGTACGAGCGTCTAGTGAGTTCCTACTTTTGACTCGGCGCCGAAGTCGTTGTCCGTCTGTTCGACTATAACTTTCGAACGCCTCAATCAACTTCAAATTCAGAACACATATTCTTCGAAAATTTACACAGGTCAGGTTTGTTGGACAATAAAATCTATCAACTCCAAAATAATAAATTTCAATACCAAAATAAATAAATAAAACTTTGAAATTAATTGACACTGCTGACAAACTTTGACACTGCTGATACTGTCGGGGGTCCAGGGGGCGGAGTCTCCTTGCTAGGCAGAGAAGGCGAGCGAAGCGAGCCTGTCAGCAGGTAATTTTTTTCAGTGTAAGCAAGCAAACATTTCGGCGCAACCACCCCCCCCCCCCCAAGGGAAAAACCCAGCCCTTTTTCAAATCAACTAGTAATTTATTATTTTTTTAACAAATTACATATACTATCCACAATATTATCGTCCCTATATAATATTATATTTCCAATTATTTTAGGTAGTGCCAATTTATATGCTACAGGCAGTGGCGTAACAGCTGGGCCCGCAGGGCCCGCGAGTCGGTGAGCTGGAAATGACACTGTAGCCTATATGAAGAAGACCTCATCATAGATTTTCTCCATGGAATGCTAAGTTTGAGAAGGATTCTACAATAATTATTAGAAATATAAAAAAGGAAATAGTGAAATAAGTTAGTGAACTTTTATCGATTGAGTATTACTCCACTGACGGCTCACGCCAACCAAACAGGTGAAGTGTTCGTTTCTTTTACTGTACAGCACTTCACCTCTTTCGTGATCACGAACCGCCAGTGGAATTACTCTATTGCTTGCTATTGCTTACATTTTGTTTTTAACTATACCAGTAACAGAAGCTCTGCTGAAAAGTCATTCTCAAAATTAGAATTGAACAAGGTTCAAGTGTCTAATGTCCAATTGAACAACCTTCCAAGTGTCATGTCACAAAAAATACTTAGTGGGCTTAACTTATCAAGTATTGAAAGTGGCTAGAGAAATTGACTTGAAACAGACCATTCAAGCATAAGCTTCTTCCAACTCAAAAAGATCTTACAAATTCAAGTAAAGACATTCGTGTCATCTTTCTTTTCTACATTCCTTTTTCTTGTTCTACAGTAGTTTTGTTGTACGGTAGGCCTAATATATTTTTCTGAATAAAATATTTTCAGGATGTTTGTTATTCTGCCTGAAGATTCGTAGTAAACCAATGTCATTCATTTTTAATGTAAGTCAACAATTGAAATTCAACCTAAGCAAAGATAAAACTTACAAAAATTCAATTTTTCAGTGCATGGTAACTGTACGAAAACCTTCAAATGAAATCTACTTTTGTTGAACAAATTTAATTTTCAAATCAACTACGTACTGTATATAGCAGCGGATTTAGATTGGGCAGCTCAAGCCGCGCGGCTCTAGCTGCCGCTTGGGAATCGTACATTTAAAGTTAATTCTACCGATGGCTGACCACCTCACACTACTCAATGTAAGCTGAGAAACGCCCCTCTTAAATTCAATTCTATTGGTGGCTGACAACTCCCTCCACTCTGACGACCAATCACAAGCCAGTACAAGTCCACGCCCACAACGCCCTCTCATTGGCTGATGCCATTACGTCATCATGGCCTAGCAAAGGCGGAGCTTGAAGGCGTGTCTAATAGGAGTCAAAGCGAACTACTGTCGTCTGCTGGCTAAATTCGGAACTAACTTATTTCGAATGTTTTCTCAAGAATGTTGAGGAGGGCGGTGAAAATAGCTACAATCTACAATTCGCTTGTTATCAAGTTATCAATTTTTGTCAGGAAAAGTATATTTTCAGTGAAACTCAAGATTGATGATTCCCAATATTTTTCCTGTGAAGAATTTATAATTTTCTCCCTGATGTGCTTTCAAGCAAATAAATAAAAATAAATCAATTGATAATTGAAAAGTGAATAATCAATAAGTCGCTAAAATTTTTTCTATTTAATAATACAGTACTTGGTACAGTATTTCCATTTCCAACTTATCCCAACCAGAAATATCCAAGCATCATTTTTAAGTGCTCTCAATGATAAAGTACGGTACAATGTTACAGTTTTGCTCAATTTAAGCAGCCTATACTTATTTTTTATTCATTTCCGTTATGCTTCTGCTCATCACATATCACATGTCTGAATACGTAAAAATATAAAACAATACATTAGAATAAGAAAGTCCCGATAAACATTTTTTTTGCCACACAACAAGCAACAATGCGATTACAAATGAGTAAACTGTGAAAATGGAAGGCAGCTTGAATCATGTTTGGCTTAGAATATGTTGGATTGTATCCGTCTGATAATGGTGGGGGGGGGCGCCTGCAGAAATCTCGCACAGGGCGCCAAAACACCACGCGAGGGCCCTGCCCTGCTGTATAACAATGTATAAAACCAACTAATCAGTTAAATAATAATATGATTTAAAAATTATTTGAAGCCCTATGTAATATCTAATGATTGAAAAGCTTGCTCGTTTCCAGCAAAATTGAAGGGATTTCAAACTAGCAAGCTATAATTTATTGATTGTTAGATCTGACATAAGCTTCAATCTTTAATGATCAAAATATACGAAGACTTTTTGTCATAAAACAATCCAATATACATTAAATCAGGTACATTATTGGTCGAAGTAGTAAAAAAATCCATAAATCAGTCACTTTGGGGGGGCCCGTAAAAATATGTTTGCGGGGGCCCGAAATAAACTGTTACGCCACTAGCTACAGGTCGTTGATATATTACGATTTTATTCAAATTTCTTATAATTCTTCAATTAATACCATTCGTTAATCAATAAAAAACATATTTGATTATTGGAGCATCTTATTCAAAGTTAATAAAAATTACCATCAATTTGAACACCTTAATATACAGGGTATTTCAGGAAGAATGTGAGTAGGGAGTGATATGGGGCTTCTAATCCAGAATAGGTGATGAGTTGTTGTTTAGGAGGGAATGAAGGGAAATTTTTTTCCCTTTCATCTCCATGTTAAAGGGAAGGAAAGTTGAAGTTTGGTTGGGACTGTATTATAAGTAAGGTACTACAGTATATGAATTGTAGTTGACAATACTTCTTGGGTTGATTCCTTTCTTGTAGGTAGAGAAGAAAGTTTCATGGGACAATTCCCCAAAAACGCTTTTGTTACCGAGATAAAAATGGTGGAAAATTGACATTTTCAATTCCTCTTATCTTTTTAGAGGATTTATGTAGGTTTTAGAAAGACCAATTCCCATGTAAATTTAACTCAGAAATTCAATGAAAGCAGTCTGAAATTTTTATCTTCAACGGTTATTGAGATATTTTCTAAAACAGTAATTAATGACTCCTGTTTGATAAGCTTCTCAAGTATAATATTCAGGATACGTCTCATACTTTCATCATTCGTTACATTTTTCTTTACTATTGCAGCTTCAGCGTAGCTCTTTTTTTGAATCGAAGTGAGAGAGGTGCTATTGGCTGCTCCCTTCTCAAGAATAGTAGTAGTTGCTCCCTTTTTCTCATTTTCTGACTTGGTAGTAGGTTTCTTCTCATCCATATTTTTCTGGCTATTATTTTTTCGTAACCTTTGATTTTTTATTTTCTGTAGCTCTACAGCCACAATACAACCTCTATAAGATGAATCGCTAAAACAAGCCATGGAGGAGGAGATCTGTCCCAAATCATTTGCCTGCTCATCTTATATTAAGATTTTAAGGTAATATTATACAACTGCATTGAACTAAAGATGATTGTCACAGTAAGGGCCGGTTGCACGTACGTTCTGTTAGTTTAATCACCGTTATTTCACCATGTCAAAGTGGAAAAACGTTCAAATGAATAAAGTATTGAAATGTTATAGTAGTAGCAAAATATTCAAATGTACTTATTCAAAATAGATATTAGAATCAATAATTATCTCATTATTGTATAAATTATTTATTTATTTAAACAAAAACATGATCTGGAAATTGCATGCTGATACAACTTGATTGTTGTCAGGTTGGTAGTACCACAAAAATCGAAAACCTTCAGCTGCTATTGTTTTCAGATATTGAAAATTCAATCATCAGCTGATGGTTATGTTAAAATTTTTAACGCCTTTAATTCTGGCCGATTAGTTTAGTACTGTAAAATTAGTATTCAATTCTATTCAAACAGCTGCAGACCTGTTAAATTTGAAAAAACCGCCATTGAAATTTTCCATTACCTCATTGATATCATTGCCTCAATGGTAATAAATCTAAACTTGATTGATGAATTTAAAGGTTAGTAATATTTTTAGGCAACAAAATTTAATGTAAATGATGTGTCATCGAGTTTAGTGAATGAAATTATTGAAAGTAAAGGATTTTTAATAATTTATATGTTTCTATTCTCTTTTTGAATTGAGTTAGTTCGCCGATGCTACAAGATGTCGTTATCCAGGACAATCACGGCGTTAAAACTTAACGAAGTTACGAACAACCGGCCCTAAGAGTAAAAATGAATTAATGATGGTGAAACGGTAAAAGAGTTCAAGAACGAGATCAGGTCTTAAAGTTTCAACCTTTTCGTTGGAATAGTTTTTTGTTATCTCGCAAACCTTGAGTCACGCAAACATACGCAGAAGTAGGTGAGAAGACAAGATGACAAATAACGGAACGATTTTAATAAAAAAGTTGTTGCGTTTATACGAGGAGATTTGGAGTGGCGATTAGGGGGATAAGGGCCAACTGCACTGCACTGCAATCTGCATTGCATAGTGCAGGCTTCCATCCTAAATTAGCATACGAGCACAAAGGTGGTCCAAGGGGTGGGGCGTATGCCTATTCCCCCAGTACAAGCTCCTCCTTCCTCATCATGTTCAGGGTAAGTCCTCATTATGAGTCATAAGTGAGGACATTGATGATGAGAAAGAGGTGAAGATTAAGAAAAAGGAAGAAAACAAGAAGAATTACTACAATGATGGCAAAAAAATTTGCACGAATATATTGGTATAGGCCTAGCTTTGCAACGAAGTAAGTATGCTTTTCAACGATTATCATTCTAAAGTGCTAGTTCAGACCTCACGCAGTAGGCTACGCGTTGAAAACTGAGAGATTCTTTATATTCAACAGGATGAAATTATATTCGAGACGTATTTATTTGAATTTTCAAGCTTATATGGAAGATTACATGGCCAGGATAGGAACCTAATCAGGATAATCTAGCTCTAGCAAAGCAACGCAAACATAGTCTATATTGAATAAAACCAAATTAAATAAGCTTACCACATGGATAAAAAATATATTATACCTAACTTGTGAGTTTTCCCCACATAGACAAGTCTGTGTGTGGGGAAAGAGTTCTAATGAGAGATAAGAATCATGTAAACAACAAGAAAATTGAGAAAAAATTGAAATATATATATATATATATATTTAGTACGGTATTAAATTCACACATTATATATAGTTACTGTATTATTAAGTTTCTACATGGCTAAGAATCAAAATTCAACATTTCATCAATGATACATTATACTTTTTTTTATGTCTGGCTCAACAGCCCATGAAGGGCCTAGGCCTACCAGCTGGTTGCCAGTTTCAAATTCACTCTACTATACAGCCCGTCCAAGCCACGAAGACACCCCGGCACGACGTGAAAACGGCCCCAGCCCGGCCAATTCCGGCCCAAAAGCCACAAATTCTCAATCAGAACTCACAGGCCCCGAACCAACGCCGCCCCCTTCACCACGCCAGAATTCCCCCGGCCGGACAGACCATGTAAATTCCAAGCTTGAATCCAGTATGTTGAATTGAAATTTCCAGCAGGAAACCAGCTGGATTCCAGCTTCTTGTGCTATCTGGGTCCTCTGGTACAGAGATGAAATTTACACTCACCGTTGACGCCTCGCGCCTGTCGGTGCTTCGGCAAGCCATGAATGAGCCCAATGAGCATTATGGCAAATCAATTTTGATTTAAAAAAACAGGTGGAATTGATCACTTTGAACCAAGACTTCACAATCATCGCACATATCAATATTGATCCCATAAATCTAGTATTTCATCAATTGAAAACACAATAATTATTTAAAACGTGTTTTCTTGTGACCTTTAAATCGTGATTTTCGAGGTTCCGTTGATTTTTTTTAATGATTAGGCTACCATGTATATAATGACTGTACTAATGATGAGGTTATTCGATGATGTTAATTTACATTTGATGACAATAAAAAATAATTACTTTTCTAGACAAAACAATGACTGGATAATTTCAATTCAGAATAAATTTTTTTACTATTCGTGTTGAATTTTAATACTGATGCGTATAATAGAAATTACGTTTTCCATTCACATTATAATGTATACATTGAAGTTGAACATTTACATTTCCCAGCATTTGTCACCCATTATTTAATCCAAAATCCATCATTCAAGTTTTAAACTTTTAATATAAATAAAGGCATTTGTTGAAGAAAAAGATTCATTAAATTTTTAAAAACCATGCAGTAAACCTGTAGTATACCTGTATGTTTATCATCAGCGTTTTCTCCTTAGCAGAGTTACATTTTCTTCGTCCTTCATATAGGCCTGACACAGAGAGCAGCTAAAGACCCCACCCCCTTCCATGTGAGGTAGGAGTGGGAGGTCTTGAGTGGATATACATGTGGCTAACGCCCACCACCCCCCTTGTATAAGTCAAACCTAACCTAAACTTCAAATTTGTTGTCCAAACCTATGCTAAGGTCACCAAACCTAACCTAAGTTTTTGAAATCTAACCTGACCTATAGCTTGAGTTCGATGTAGGGGTAGTGGAGGGGTGAGGTAGGAGTGGAGCGCTAGTGCATGCGGCCAGAGTGGGAACTAACATTGATGATATGTACCTTTAATAGTAGAGCAGTAATCAGATATCCATTGGTGTAGTGGTTATCACTTTCCATGCTAGGGGTTCTGTAGAGTTAAGGATGTCGTATTGTTCTATGTTTAAGGACTGATGTAAGGTTTAAGGATTGTTGTAAAATTAGTATACCATTATACCGCAATGTAAATCTTTTACCAGTTTAGTTCAGTTCAGTAGTACCCATATGACAGCATTGATGATCAACAAGTCTTCAACATGTATGCAGCTTTCAATGGGGTCTACAACCGAAATGATCCTTGTATTATAAATAATTATTTGATATGCATGCTTTTAAAGATGGGAGATTGATGCTTTATCCAATTGATTGTTTGCAAAGCATAAAGAATTGAAGGCTAGATCGAGGAGTTGAAGTGAAGTTTCAAACAGATGGCACAAACATACCAGCAAGAACAAGTGCATACTGTGTTCTTATCTATAACGTGACAAAAATGTATCAACCATTGACAGGGGATGTACTGAATGCATAATGTATCATGTATAATTTATGGATAAAGATGATGATTTACAGGGGCATAGTCTTAAAACTTACATCAGGCTAGCTCTCCTTGCAATCGAAAGTTTCTAGAGTAAAGGTGCATAGAGGCAAGATTCATAGAGAGCCTCAGTTTCGATGTTTTTGCTTTTCAATGTAACGGTAGCCACTCGACAATTTGCAGCCAATTCGCTTCGGCTGCAGTCGGCTGTGATCGTAACCCATTCAGGCAAGCGAGCTCTGTCAATTGAGCTAGCGTTGAGCCATTTCCACTGCAGTGGATACCGTGCTCACTCCCACCCCACCTTTATCTTCCCATACACGACTTTAACATTACTTATATGGGATGTTGGACTTCCGCGCTAGCCTTAGCTTGTTTGATTGGAGAACTTGCGTTGTGTACGTCACTTGGACTCGTCACGCTGCAGCACTCGCACGAAATTTGAAATAATACTCTAACGCTACTACTTTTTTCAAATATTAAAATGTCTCAAATATATAATCTAAATAATTTTTTTTATAAAAACTGGTTGGGCTTCGCAGCTAGCCTAGCTAGCCTAGAGAATACGCCACTGATGATTTACTTATTTTGCAACCCAATGTTCAACTAATAGTTCAATAAGTGTTTCACTGTCAGTCAATGTCAATCACCAGTGTTTCACTGTAAGTCAGGCAGTCAGTCAGTCAGTCAGGCAGTCAGTCAGTCAGGTAGTCAGTCAGACAGTCACTGTCAGTCACTGAACTGGATATATCATTAACATTAGTTCCCACTTTGGCCACATGCACTAGCACCCCACTCTGTGCATCACCCAAGCTGAAGTAGGTTAGGTTAGATCAAGGTTAGTATAGTATATACTAGTATACACAAGGTTCATACTTTATATGAACCTTGAGGTTAGATGTCAAAAACTTGGGTTAGGTTAGATTATGACAAGGAAAAATCAAGTTTCAAAACTGCGAGTGTTGAATATTTTTGTTTACGTTTGATAGTGACGGGGAAGGGTGAGTGGGTAGGTGGGTAGGGGGGGGGGGGTTTCCGGTGTTAGCAGCAGTATAATTTGGTGATGGAGAGAGGAGGTTGTTTATGGGGCACCTGTCTTGGCTGCAGGCGCAGCACTGTAATTACAGCTATCACTCTATACACAACACTGTTTGTTTTTCGCCCCGATCTTATCCCAGTGTTCCACCTTTTATCATGGCGTCACTATTCAAAATTACCTCGCAATAATTCAATGTATTAATCGTAGGCCTCGAGCGATGACTGTACGCTTTCTTCATTGTTTGCCACCTTCTCTTTCCTTCTTTGTCACTATCCTACTTAGCATCTTGTTCCTCTCCTCAGCCCGCAGCGCTCTCAACAAATTACAGTATTATGATTTCCAACAAACCCTCCAACAAAAAATAATGATGGTAATAATAATAATAAACATCATCACCATCAACATTGCAATCATGGATAAATTCATTACATCTGCTCCTGTTTTTTTCGAATAAACTTTTTCAAGAAGCAGGAAGAGAGAAAAACTATAAAAATTCTATTATAATATGAATGAGAATATAGTACAGTGCAATAAGACAAAAAAATGACCAAAGTGGGACATCCAAAGTAAAAGTTTGCGGCCAACACCAATCTATTCTACATAACCCCTGTATTGTGTGGTCACACCATTTTGAGCGTCAGGTTTGGGGAGGGGGGCCGAAAGGTACGAAATTTCAGTTTTTTCAAAATATCTCGAAAAGTAAGGGGTTAAGGGCAAATTGTGTTCTATACAATAATAAGAAATTTTAAATTGAATTTTGAATAAAAATGGTCCTTTATAAAATTACGCTAAATTGGAGGGTTTCAGAGTTACAGGGAGGATAAGCGTAAACATTTTTCAGATTTTCCAGAATTATTGATGAATTATGAAATTATTGTCAAGAAAAATATTTTTATTATAATAATGTGATTCATGGATGCTAATAGTTAACTACTATGTTAACATAGTAGCCAAGGGTGAACCCATTACTTGATTTAGGGGGGGGGGAGGGTTAATACACAATTTTTGAGAGGTGGCCGGGGGGCTGGGGTGGTTGTTAACGCCACCTTGTTTTGTTGCACATTCTGAACTAAATAAACCTTATAAACTGTACTACTTCAATAAATTTGTGAAACTCTGGGGGGATTAGGTATTTTAGGGATAACATCCTACTTCGACCCCCATCCCTCGTGGGTTTGTCCTGTGGTATTTACTGATAGTAACTTACCAATTTCTTCAATACCACTCCTTCCAGAGGAAAGTTTTTTCCCCATAACTATTTTTCATGGATGCATAGTTATCATAGTAACCATGGATTACCCATTAATTTATTTAAGTGGAATACAAATTATTTGGAAGATGGATATATGCAATTTTGGTTTATTGCACATAATGTACTATTTACCTTCCAAACTGTACTATTTTATAAAGTTTGGGAAAACACAGGAGGGACATAGGATAGTGTATGTGATATACATCCCCCTTCAACCCCCGTACCTCGTGAGTTTGCTGATGGTAACCTCACCAACTTCTCCGAAGGCGTTACTTTCAGGGAAGAATAGCCTTTCACATTTCACAAGCCTAAAGCATGAGCTATAATCAGCTATGCCTCAGCCTATAGATGATGTTTTTGAAATCAAAATCACAACACCTACTAGGAGCTATTGGAGAGCAGCTTATTAATCCATTTCAGAAATTGGTTTCAAGCTTCTACTTCAGAAGCTTCCAGGCAGCATTCGTTCAGAACCAACAACCAGTTACTCCTGATTGAGAAGGAGAATCTGCTTGACTGTGGTGGAAGAAAATTTGTGAGATTATTAGTGCATTATCAACAGCAAGTCCTGTAGCTCCCCAGGAATTGATCAAGTGCAATTTAAAAAGATGAATTGGTCTTTAAATTGCAAGTATCGAAAGCAGAAGGAGTTGATGGAACCCAAACCGTTCAAGAATAGGCCTATATGTACAAATTTCTCAGGCCTGGGATGTGACAACATCATCTTTAAAGATGGAGATCCTGAAGAAAAAATCAATTAGTTCAAAGATGAGTAAATAATGAGGATAATTGAATCAATATTGAAAGTTGTCAATCAATATTGAAATATTGTTCTTAACATTCTTAATAGTTATTCAAAATTAACATAAAGCTCAGTTTATAAACTTACGCAATTCTTATAGATTAGGCTATGTAACATCAACATGTTTATTTCAGGAGGAAAAAACTTCAAAAGCTGTTGTTAGAAAATATAATCCAAAATTATTACAGGAATGAAAATGAATAGTAATAATAATTTTCCAAGGAAAGCTTCGAATGAGTTTTTCTGGATTCCATACCTATTCTAGACCTGTGGAAGCATCTTTTCCCCTAAAGGAACGCCTTTTAAGAATCTGGTGAGGCTACCACCAGCCTATACCACATCAAACCTGAGGAGGACAGAGGTCGAAGGGGGTGCATCCCTTGAAATATTTAATATTCTCTAGAGTTTACCAAACTTTATAATATAAGATGATGCCGTTTGAAAGGTAAATAGTACTCTTATGTGTAACAAACCAAAGTTGCACATATCCAACTACAAGGGACCCCACCCAAATAATTAGTATACCCCCCTCCCTAAATGAATGAATGGGTATATCAATGATTACTATAATAACTATTAGCATCCATGAAAGACAGTTATGAGGAAAATTATTTCTTCTGAAAGGAGTGCCCTCGGAGAAATTGGGAAGTTTCTACCAGCCAATACCACAGGGCAAACCCATGGGGGATGGAGGTCGATGTAGGATGTTATCCCTAAAATACCTAATCCCCCCAGAGATTCACAAATTTATTGAAATAATACAGTTTATAAGGTTTATATAGTTCAGAATGTGCAACAAAACAAGGTAGCGTTAACAACCACCCCAGCCCCCCGGCCGCCTCTCAAAAACTTTGTATTCCCTCCCCCATAAATTAAGTAATGGCTTCACCCTGGCTAAAAAAATTTTTTTTTTTGACAATAATGTCATAATTCTGGAAAATCTGAGAAATGTTTACGCTTATCCTCCCTGTAACTCTGATGCCCTCCAATGTAGCATAATTTTATAACGGACCATTTTCATTAAAAATATTTTTGTATAGAACACATTTTGCCCTTAACCCCATACTTTTCAAGATATTTTGAAAAAACTGGAATTTCGTACCTTTCGTCCCCCCTCCCCCCAAACCTGACGCTCAAAATGGCGTGACTTTCTACCACACAATACAAGGGTTATATAGAACAGATTGGCGTTGGTTGCAAACTTTTACTTTGGATGTCCCAGTTAATGTCTAATTGCACTGTACTAATAGGAGGGTGGCAGAGCGGTTTCGCCATAAGGGCAAATGACACAATTCACATTGAAAAAGAAGAAAACGGTAAATTTCATTTGTCATCAGAAATTAATTTTATTCTATTAATAGCCCAGGCAAATTAGACGGAAAACAGGCTGTGCCACCAAAAAGATAGGGTGAGGCTGGGCATCCCAAATAAGTCTGATATGAGTTTGCTGCGGATTTCGAGGTATGCTCAATACAGAGTGACAAGAAAGTTGTTGCAATGTACTCCAAAACGAAGAGTCGGATAGAAAAAGTCATTCTGATTTTTCTCAACTAATAAAATTCCAAAGAGATTAGTATCAAATCCATCCTTCTATATATATATAATATATTATCTATATATATATATATATATATATATATATATATATATATATATATATATTTTTTTTTTTTTTTTTTTAACGGGTTTACCGGTACATCCGATCTGTGAACTCACTTACTTGGGTAAGTTGACGTTTCGTCGCCATCTCAGACGACATCCTCGGAACAGACTACAGACTACAGTCTGTACTACAGACTACAGTCTGTACTACAGACTACAGTCTGTTCCGAACAGACTACAGACTACAGTCTGTACTACAGACTACAGTCTGTTCCGAGGATGTCGTCTGAGATGGCGACGAAACGTCAACTTACCCAAGTAAGTGAGTTCACAGATCGGATGTACCCGGTGAACCCGTTAAAATATTCATCCATCCGCGAAAATTTAAAAGTAAACATATATATATATATATATATATATATATATATATATATATATATATATATATATATATATATATATATATAAAAGTTTAATATATCTCTAAATATTAAGCGACAAGACACATTGAATTTGCACGCTTCAAGCATTGTCGATTGATTTGGGAGGGGAGTAGAGGTGGAATCAGAACCAGCTGAATTTTATTGTAAGGTGTGTAATGTGGCACTTGTGTGGCACAGAAGGTGGAGAGAAGCAAACGCGAATATAATCAGCCGCCTCAAGAGTCGCGCCACTCATTCATGTCTGCAGTTAAGTAAAATACAGACGACCTTTAGAGGATGAGAAGATGAAATAAGATGAGAAGATGAAATAAGACGAAGCCCGTTTCAAAAATGAACAAAAAACTCCAGAGACGCAGGAAGGGAGGTAGATAGGCAGGGAGGCGAAACCCACTGCTGTTTGGAAAATTAACGCCCAGAGACAGATAGTTGATGGTTGTGAGTGAAAGATGATGGATATTACCAAGAACAGAAAGTAGAAACTGGCCGAGTAATTGATTCAGAGAGAGAGAGAGAGAGAGAGAGAGAGAGAGAGAGAGGGTGAGCGGGCAGAGGAAAGACACCTGTACGGTCATCACCCTCCTCGGCCCACGTATTTATTACCGATTTGAAATGTAAACAATGCCAGCGTAACGTATACTTAAAGAGCAACAACATAGGAGATATATCATTTATGTGTGCAGGCTGATGGCTTCATAGAATTTAATCATTATAGGTTGTTAAGAGCCATGTTGGGAGGCCTGCCTACCTACCACAGGCACTGAGGAGCCCTCGGGCCCCTACTTATCACTCGATACATCTTCATCCGTAGTTCAGGTCGTGCCTATTTTATGATGTGCTGATGCTGATGCTGAAGCTAATGCTGACTGAATAATCATCGTCTCGCCAGTGCCCACTTTACACGAGGCCAATTCACACACACACAACAAATTGCTACCATATAATTTGATCACTTCCACTCTCCATTTGATTTGCTTATTATATTTGCTCTTTCATGAATGAACCTGGAAGTTGCTTTCAATCGACAACTTATTCTGTTTTCAGCTTATAGTTTTCAAATTTTTGTGGGGGATTTCTATAATAAGCTTTGATTTTCTGTGTTAGATTTATGCACTATCAGAACTCGTAAAAGGTTTTCCTCTGATATTCAATTTTTATATTCTTAGGTGGGATTTCATTTTCCGCTTATAGCCTTGCGCAGATCAATGCGTCGCGAATTCGTTGCAGTGGTTCCAAGAATTTGGACTCCGATTTCGAAGCGAAGGTTTCGGTGCAAAATATTCGTAACGCTGGGGCACGCACACCGAAGCGGAATAATCGTAACTTAGAGCGCGGGAATATTTGAGTATTTAACCTAACCAACCTAATGTTTCGATAGTAGGGTAGAAGAGATACTGAAATTAACTATAATAATGATGCTGTAATACAATAATAATATCCTAAGTTATGATATAACCTACTAGTAAGGTGCCCAATAACTGCTCAATAGCTCAATAAGCCTATTAAAGTAAACTGAAACTTACCTGGAGCATGGACAGCTTTTCCAATATCACACCAAATCTTGTATTTTTCTTTTATATTCTTGTAATCTTTGTGATTTAAATCATTCGTATTGGTGTAATAACGAATCATCATATTTGGTAATATGATCCCAACATCTATGACGCCAGTCGCCAATCCCCCCCGAATGAACTAAAGATCCCCCCTTATTTTTGGGTCTTCCTGTTAAACAAGTGAGGGTAAAATGTGAGACTATTAAATAACAAGTAAGCAGCATGTTGGGGCTGTACGCCTTATCAACTGGTCCAGGGGCAAACCCAGAAATAAATTTTGAGGGGGATATAAAATCAGGGTCGAACCCAGGAAAACCCTTTCTACGAGGGGGGGGGGCGTTGTTGCTTGCATGGAATATCTACAATGTATTTGCCTTATCTCAACAAACATAAATTTTTTCCCGTGTGGAAAAATTAATTCACTAATTAATTATTATAGATTAATTGATTTGAACAGGAGCTATTGGACCATATTGGTCTCTTGTAGTTGTTGTATATTGTATTGGACAATATTATTGTTGAGTTGAACGTTTTAGTTCTCTAAGCTGTGCTGAAAGATTTTTCCAGTCATTTTGAATCTAAAATGGAGAACATAGGCCTATGTGCTCTGGATACTGAGTATTGCGATGTGATTGGATAATATATATAGGCTATACAGTATATTTGATTATTATATACCTTAATTCCAATAATGTTTATAGATAATGGTGTTGGAAACAAGAGGTTTTGTACCTGATTCTCTGTTCTCCATTATATAAGTAAATTGTATTTTCTTAAATAAATGGTATAAAATTGTTGAAGTTACATAGAATGACAGAAAATCCTATCCAGGGCCCTCGCGTGGTTTTTTGGCGCCCTGTGCGAAATTTTGACAGGCGCCTCCCCCCCTCAACATTACCAGACGAATGCAATTCAATATATTATAATATATTCAAAGTCAAACATGATTCAAGCTGCCTTGCATGTTCACAGTTTTCTCATTAGCAATTGCAATGTTGCATGTGGTGTGGCAAAAAGGTTAATAGGGACTTGCTTATTTTAATCCATCCCAATAACGTATTGTCTCATATTTTCGTGTTTTGGATACGTGATAAGCAAAAGCCTACGGGAATTAATAGAAAATAGCTACATTGAGCAAAACTGTAACATTTTACTGCACTTTATCATAAAAATATTAAATTTTTAATTATTGATTAATTTATTTTTATAGTTAGCTTGATAGCACCTAAGGAATGGAATAATAAATTCTTTACAGAAAGATATTGGGTATCATCATAAATAGTTCATTTCACTGGAAATAAAGATGTTTCAACAAAAAATCGGAAACTCGATAACAAGCTAATTGAGGATTTCAGCCATATTCAGTTATTCACTGCTCTACCCAACTTTCTTAAATGCGGTTCAAAATAGTTCCGAATTCAGCCAGCAGATGGCAGTAGCGATAGGGTGACTTGCTTCTACTTCCATTGGACACGCCTCCAAGCTCCACCTACGATCATAATGGCCGAAAAATCGGTTAGAAATGTTTCGAAATGCAAACAGTAGATGGCAGCAACTGATGGGTGATGTTTCAGATTTGACTTGGACACGCCTTCATGCCCTGCCTGCTCTTTTCTTATTGGTTGACATTGTTTCGTGAGTTCTGTCTCAGAAAATGGCTGCTAGCAAAAAAAGATGGATGGTGTATCATACACAAAAATTGCGTTCATTTACTGTTGACGATCTTGTGCTTATATAATATTTATTAATGTATTCAGGCTGGTAAGATTCTCTGAATCTATCAAGTAAGTATTTGAAGAGTTTATTAATATAATTTAGACTCAGTTTTACTTCTATTGTGTAACTTAGGCCAGTACTAGACTTCAATAGTTTTATGCTGTATGAAATGAGATGAAAATATTATTTCGCACTCTCATCTTTATTCTTTTTATCTTATACGATGAATATAATGATATAGAACTCAGATTATTCATGTTCTAATACCGACCTCATGCCAGAAAAAAGTTTTAAAAACTACAATTTTTTTTAAATATTAGGAAAAAGGTTTTATTGGAAACTGTGATTGGTTGACAGAGTGTAAGGTGGTTGTCAGCCAACAATAGAATTAAATTTAAGAGGGGCATTTCTTGGCTTGCTTTATACATTGATTGTGGTTTTCCAATTTCTAGATCAATTAATTATTATGAATGAGTTTTTACAGAGAAAATAATTTCTTGTGGATTCTAGTTGTTGGTAGAATACGTTTTTTATCAAATAGTGGAATAATTATTCTAATAGCCCGATTGAAATTTTTTAAATTCCCGTTTTGCATCAGCCGCCGCGGCGCCACCTTGGCCGTGCGGTCGCACACTCCACGCAACCCACGCGAGGTCCCTGATCCTATCACAAAATGTAATATACAAATTGCAGAGACTTATTTTGATACAGTTTATTGTATGACCAGAGTCAACGGTAAAATTTTTTTGAATGAATAGTAGGGCTAAATCATTCAAATGATTCCAACCAGTAGCATTTCTCATGTAAGATTTTACTCTCTTAAGGGTGCAAAAGAAGCGCTTAAATTAAGAGGAAGTTGCTGTTGTACCAGAAATCGTTGCACCAGAATATTCAAAATCTCATGAACCATTTTGTCAGGAAAAATATGCTTGTTGCATTCATCTAAGCAAGAACTGAAATATTTGGGCTTGTGATGCTTAGTTTCAGATTTAATCTATTTCCTTCTCCAGATTTCCCCCGGATTTTTTCCAAAAATGTACCCTAAAATCACATTTTTAGAAGTTTTCAGCCTTATTGGTAGAAAATTTGACAACTTCAACAAAGTGCATTCTATCTAGTGTAAGATCCTAAGATGAGCCCCAATTTCGGTGGGGGATATATCTCCTCAATCCCCCTCTGGGTTCGCCCCAGCCACCTACAACTTTAGGAGTGCTGAATAGGAAGTATTGTAGCTTCAAGCACGTACCTTAATGACCCTACTGGAATTGTTATTCTTTACAATTATTGAAGGGAATCGGTCCTTCAGGTTAAAATAAATCCCCCCCAGAAATTTGTATGACGCCATTGGCGTCATGTCCCCCCCTTGTAGGCAAAGTATGTCCACCCCTGAGCAAAGTATATAGAAATCAAAATATTAATAGGCTAACTACAACCGAACAAGAAGGAATAATTTAGTATCCAAATTTGTCATCTATCGATATTTGAAATTTTTGAAGCAAAATTGAAACAAACTTAGCCTACTAGGCCTATTAATAGTAGCCATTATAGCTGATAGATTGATAGGCATGGGCTGAAGAAAATTTAGGGTTATAACAACTAACTTGTATAGGTTGTTAAGTTGTAAACCCCAATTTGACTTCATTTACTTTTGGACAATACTAAAATAATATCCTACTTAAAATGTAGTCAAACATAGCCTATGTATTCCATTTACCTTTTCGTGTTTATAAATAATGTGAAGTTTTTGTATTAGAAAATTCATAAGTTGATTGATCAAACTAAGATGCAAACGAATTTGGTAAACATACGCTTCAAAAGTTGAAAGTTGACACAGCGCTACTCGTGGTAGTTCAATGAACTTATATGTTAGTCACGTGATAGTGCGAAGGATTTTGTCTTAGTGATGGGCGATATATACAGGCCAGTGTATCGATACGTATCGAAATCTAAGTATCGATACGCGTATCGATAAGTATCCCGTGTATCGATATTAATCGATATAAACTATCGATGTATCAAGAAATCGATGTATTGAGACTATTGATATATTGAATTTTGCAAGATGAGAAAATGACTCCTGCTCGGTCAATATTGGTTCAAAAATTATTGATTCGATCTAAATTGTAGGAAAAATTCTGATCTACAATTTGAGACCAAATCAACAATTTTTGATCCAATATTGACCGAGCTGGAATCATTTCTCATCTTGCAAATTTCAATAAATCGATAATCTCAATACATCGATTTTTCGATTAGTCTAAATTGTATGAAAAATTCTGATCTACAATTTGAGATCAAATCAATAATTTTTGAAGCACAATTGACCGAGCTGGAGTCATTTTCTCAACTTGCCAGAGGGTGTTCTTTGCTTGGACGGACTACCTAGATATTTGATGAATTTATACAGATTAAAAACGAAATCACATGAATTTCATGCTAAAATCAAACACATGCGTTTTATTAGAATAGAGTATAAATAATATTGATAAATGTTGTTTACTTGTTTATTTGTATTTGCATACTACAATATTCTTCCCCTATTCAATTTTCACAATTCTATCTCTTTCTATCGCAAAAGCCTTCCTCCTTCCCACGGAATTTCTCCTTCCCTGCCAAGACCATCAGTACCAGCACAGCGACAGCAACACAACAATACAATAGAAGGCAAGGTATAGTCTGTCCGAGGGGAAAGAAGACCCTCTGGCAAGATGGGAAAATACTCAAGCTTGGTCAATTCTGGTTCAAAAATAGTGAGTTTGAATTCAAATTGTAGGAAACAATTTGATCCACTACTAAGACCACATTTATAATTCTTGAACAAATATTGACCACGCTGGAGTCATTTTCCCTTCTTGCCAGAGGTTCTTCTTTGCTTGGACAGACTATAGTAAATGGGGTTTTTTTGTTATCGTTTGAGATTGCAGTGCAGACGAAGGTGAGCAGGTTTCCAGATGCCGCAAATTCACTTTGTATCGATATCTAGCTAGAAGCAAGTGTATCATCACAATCAGTATTGATACAGTATCATTTGAACAACACTCACTCTTTGTAGTCTTATTTGGGTACTTGTATTGACAGACTGATACTGTGATACACTGGCTTCTAGGTATCGATAAGAAGTGAATTTGCGGCATCTGGAAAACTGGTCACCGCAGATGAAACCCAAAGGCCTGGCGTGAGCTGGGACGCACATAACGCATTCCACGCGAATTAGCCAATCACATCTCTTTTCTTGTCATCAATATGAGCTGTGATTGGCTAGTTCGCGTGGAATGCGTCAAGTGCGACTCAGCATACGCCAAGCCCATAAGGCAGAAACCCAGAAATCGAATCCAAATCGAAGTCACGTGGTGTATCGATACAGGGGTCCGTGTAACGATACGCCGTATCGATACGAAATATCGATATTTTTCCCAAATTATCGATATTCATATCGATACGTATCGATACGCACATCACTATAATTTGTCTCCAGAGAGACAGCTTGAAACAAGCTGGGCTGTAGCTGGCTCATTCAATGTTGATTATTTATGATAAAAAGATTTAGCTAGTATGTAGTTACAAGTTTGAAACTTCCAGCTTGATTGCTTACAGCCTGAATCAAGCTACTTTAATCAAACTGTGAATTCCAATTCAAATCCCACTAAATTTACAGCTTGAAATAAGCTGGACTGTAGCTGGAACATTCAAGGTTGATTTCAAGATTGAAAATTACAGCTTTTTTAGAAGTTTGAAACTTACAACTTGATCACTCACAGCCTGTTACAAGTTTGAATCAAGCTGATTTGATCAAACTGTAACTTTCAATTCAAAATCCACGAAATTTTAAGCTTGAAATAACCTTATGTGCTATCTGGGTCTAATTCTAAACTTTGACAATTTTATAGATCCTATAAACCTTAATTAAAATTATTTCTGCTTGATGCTAATATTTTGTAATCTACCTGAAAGTAAAATAAAACAATTGATGGAGACGCATTGAATTAATGGCAGAGTGAAATATATAGCTAGCCTATCAATCAAATATCTTTTGAAGGACTTCTTTGATTTTCGTACATGAAAAATTCATTTGAGAAGACTCAATTTTGTATGGGCAAATATAATTATGTTTTCTAATAGAATAGAATATGTTTTATTGTAACCGCTTCTGAGGTCTTCAGAAGCATTACCTTTGTCACAAAATACAATAAATGTCATACACTATACAATTATTTGAGAGTATAAGTTATATCATTTAAAAAATACTTCAATACGGTATCATAAAATATCCAAAGTCACAAAATCTATATCTATAAAAGCGAAATGGCACTGACTGACTGACTGATTCATTCATTCATCACCAGAACTACAAATCCACTGAACCGAATGCGTTCAAATTTGGCAGACATGTACGGTTGGACATTTAGACGCGCGCTAAAAAAGGATTTTCGAAACTTTTCAAGGATACGCCCAATATTTGAGTTTTTCTATAGTTTTTCGGCGGTTTCTTATTTTTTTCGAGAACCAATCGATAGGAAATGTTGATATTTGGTGGGCAGTTTCAAATAAGGTCTAGAAATGTTGTGATGAAATATTTTTGAGATCCGTTCAAGATTACGCCAGTAATCAGTATTTTTCTTCAAAATTGTAGATGTATTGCGGGTTGCATATCTTCCAACTTGATGCTACCAATTCTTACTGCAAATTCAATGGTTCAGCGAGATTATAGATGAACTAATTTAGAAGATAGTGAATCAAGTTTCAATCTATGTCTGATATACTTCCCAAGGTTACGCTCAATATTAGCGTTTTAATATTTTTCGGAGTTTTTCTTACATCTTTCGAGAACCAATTGGCAGAAAATGTTGAAATTTGGTAAACAGGTCCAGATTGGATGTGAGAGAAGTTTTGCAGGCGAGCGAAGCGTACTTCTGATACTGTCGGTGGTCCAGGGGGTGGAGCCCTCTGGCTAGGCGGAGAAGGCGAGCGAAGCGAGCCTGCCGGCTAGTAGTCCAGATGAAGAAAACCAAGAAATAGTCTATTTGAATGAAGGTTATCCTAGTCTTTGGTTACAATGCAACCACTCAAATAAAAACATCAAAACATAAAAAAGTATCATTTGATAACAGTAATCCTACTATGTACTATAATATAGTACATATATACTATATGATTTTATCATCAAATTAAGTCATTCCCAACAAAAACAAAATTAAGCCTCTATACACAAGGTACAATAAATTAACATGGATGAGAAACTCAATATTAAGTACCTACCTAGCTTATTACAAAGTCCTAGCCAGTTCATAGAACTCTTAAAAGTGTAAAGAGGGTTACTCATCAGAAATCAGTGGCGTATTTAGGGGGGGGCAGGGCCCCCACAAATGGTGAATGTGAAGACAAAATAAGTAGCCTACCGTAATCTGAGGTATTTCGATAAATTTAAATAAAATATACGGTAATTGAAAAATTAATTTCAATTTATGTATTATTATATTCTTTTTCATGTATATCAAGTGCTCTAAACAGCTATTTTGAACATTAAAATACATAAAAATCATCCTCCTCTACCGCCCAGTGTTGACCAAAAGTGCATATTGGTGAGGGTTGATTAGCATAAAGCCTCAATCTGTATATTTTTGTTCAATCATTAAAAATAGAGTTCTTAACCCCTACTTTTTACTAAAAAATACAACAAAAATCGCCCCAACCCAGCCAACAGCCTGAATCTTTAAAATATTCTATTCTGATGATATGCTGAGTATGCATGATATCTAATGTTGTTTTTTCAAACATAAATTTAATACGTATTATTGATCAATCTTTTGAAATAGGGCACTAAAACGGTATTTTGTTCTTGAAAAACTCTAAATTTTTTTCGAATAATTCAAATAAAAATACCAATATGAAATAAAAATGGATCATAATTTTATATAGCCTATTATTTAAAAAAAAAAAACAGTTCTAAAAAGCTATTTCAAAGAATACAATACCAGAAAAAATCTATTCCCCAACTGCCCAGGTGGTGACCAAAAAGTGCTGATTGCTGAGACTTGAACAGCATAAAATCTTATATAATTTGTATTTTCATTCAACGTTAAAAAATAGAGCTTTCGAACGGTAGCCTACTAGATGGTATAGGACTAAGAAAAACAAAAAATCGCCCCACCCTTCTCAACAGCATGAATCTGTAATTTCATTCTGATTGTATGTATCAAATTATTTCAATTCGAAGGGAGTCCTGAAATTTGAGAAGACATCAGTTGACTATACGAGTGAAGAATTGTTATGTTCAGATTCAGGACCGTAGACAGGAATTACATACAGGTCCTAGGCAAAATCATCTGACCAGGCCCCTTATAGCATAATATGCTATGTATATTATCCAAAGGTTGTTTAAAAATAACTTTCCCACATTTTTTTCAAGTGTAAAACAATATTTCATAGGCAGTGGCGTAAATAGCACCCCCGCAGGCCCCGCAGTGCGGGGGGGCGCAGGCATCTGGGGGGCGCCACTTTAAAAATGTAATTGACTGCAAAGAAATGGATTTTTTTAATTAAATTTTTAAAATTGATAATAATTGAATAATTTTCTAATGAATTTATATTTTTAAATATTTTTATATTTTCATTCAGACTTGTTATACATAACTTGAAAATATAGTCTTAGAGTACAGTGTTCTTAAAAAATTTTCCCCTGACCCAACTTTTACGATTTGATAAACAAGACAGAATATAAAGAATGTTTCAGGAGGAATGTGAAATACTTCACAGGCTGATTCCTTACACCAAGTAGACAAAAAAGTTTCATGGGAAAAACCCCCAAAAACGCTTTGTTACCGAGATAACGATGGCGGAAAATTGAAATTTAAAAAAAAATAAAACATTTTTTGGTGGCTTTCCTCAGGTTCTTAAATAATCGATTCCCATGTAAATTTAGCTCGGGAATTCAATGAAACCAGTTTGAAGTTTGTAACTTTAACGGTTATTGAGGTAACTAGAAAAATATGCTAAAACACAATTTTTCAACAATAAGGGTTATAACTGGATAGGGAATCATAAATTTGTATTTTATATAAATGGAAGATGAAGAGAGCGGGATTCTAAAGAAAAAGTTAAATGGTGGCGATTGTGTAAATCTTACCCAAATTTCGGAAATAACAATCAAAAATCGCTACTAAACACAAATTTTTCACTTGTGGTTATTTTGTCTATTTTGCGATTTTTGATCGCTATTTCTGAGATTTGGGTAAGATTTACACAATCGCCGTCATTCAACTTTTTCTTCACAATCCGGCTCTCTTCAACTTCCATTAATAAAAAATACAAATGTTTGATTCCTTATCCAGTATTATTGTTGAAAATTGGTTTTTAGCATATTTTTCCAATTATCTCAATAACCGTTAAAGTTACAAAACTTCAAACTTGTTTTATTGAATTCCTCACGTTACGCCATTCATAGGCTTTTCCCCCAAAATAATTGGAAACCCTGATTTCTCATTTTTCCAATATAATTTTCATTTTGTTAAATTCATTTAAGTTCGAGTATGATTCATTCTTGTAGGACCTAATCAATCATTCTACCGCCAACCACTATTTTTCAAACGTTATGCAAATTTGTTTTCGACATTGTCATCCGTCTGGTACCTGAATACTGATGAGTTCTTCGTATCTTATGTTGATATTTATAATACAATATCGCTGCAATATCTATGGATAATTCTGAGGCGATCAATTATTGGGGGGCAAAGACTAGGAGCTCCAAGCACAGAGGACCCTGGGGACCGCCAGGCTCCCACCCAGGAAGGACTGGGCCTGAATAAATAGGAATAATACATTTGAAAAAAAATACAAATAATTTCAACTAAGGTATTTTAGAATTTATTTTAATTTTGAAATGAGTGTTGAAATTTAATGGTTGATTAGCTCAAGAAATTAAGCTCAATTAATTTCAATTGAAAAAAAGACTTTATAATTTTTATCAAGCTCCTCTATAATCTTATGAGCCCGACCAATTATCCGACAAAAACCCATGAACCATGAATAAGGCGGCCCTTCCATGTTCAGATTTTTAATCAATAAACGTATAATGTAGAAAATATCACCAACTATTGGAAAAATACTTCACACATAAAGTAGATCTGAGTAAATCTTCAGAAATAGGGCTCTAAAACTGTATTTTTTGCTGAAAAAATACCGGGGGTGGACCCCGGACCCCCCTTGCATTGTGGGGAGCGGGGAGGTCTCCCCAAACCCCCATAACAGAGGTCTGGATCCGCGGCTGCTGGCCCCCCCCCCCGAAATTTTTTTCTAAATACGCCACTGTCAGAAATAGTTTCAGCCTATTCTTAAAAATTTGATTTTGCAAACATCTAGCCTAAATTTTTCAGAGAGCGAATTAAAAAGCTTCACACAAATGAATAGAAATGTTTTGTTGTGTGCCAGCATAAGCATAGCGATTGGTGCACAAATTGTTCCTGCTTCTAGTTTGATGTTCATGTGATATTCCCCGCTCAACAAACGTATTCAAGTTTTCCTTCACATAGGTTAGAAATTCAAGTACAAAAATAGAGGGTAGTGTCAATATTTCTAATTCTTTGAATTTCTCTCTACATTCTCTACATTGAGCACGCTTTGGCAATCCACAAATAAGCCTGATCGCCTTTCTTTGGATTCTAAATAGTTTGGAGCTATATATGTAGACTGACGCTTTTTCACTCTTGGGAATTCTTCAAAGTTCTTCTTAATTATATTATTATTTGGTTCCAATTGCTAATTGAACTTATATTGGGTGAGGACAGTTGCACCGAATTCAAATTTGGGGGGAGGGTTTAAACAGTTGAAAATGGGGGGGATTTGCGCTTCTGTCCATGGGGGATGGGCACCTCTGTAAGGAAGGTAGACTCCGCTTCTGGCTCGGTAATTTTTTTTCTTAGAAACTCAACATGTTTCATCACTCATCATTGTTTCAGGCTTGTTGGGCTGATCACAATGATATACATGGTAAAATACTTTGATCCAAAACTGAGCCCTCCAGAGCCAATAAACGCATAAAAATGTTAGGTCCAATAAGTCAGTTAAAATGCAAGATAGGGACTTGTAAATCCTGAAAGTCTCTATCGAGGATAGATACTTTCCTAGACCTACTTTTTGCGCTAAATCAAATGGTGTGGGTCTCGATCCTACGCGTTGCAATGATGCATATTGAGTCTACCAATCTGATAATAATCATACGGTAATATGATAAGAACATGTGATAAAATGAAACTTAATTAAACCACCTTCTGGGGGGGGGGGAATTTTTCACGTTTTCAGATTTTTCTGGTTATGTGCTCGACTTCCTCTTTGCAAAGATGTACAGTTTATTTCTACCAAGTGGGAAATCTTTCTGGTTAGTCAGTCAGTTTGTGGTTATATTGTATAGATTCTAAAATAATGAAATAGTTAGTCAGTCAGTTTGTGGCTTTATAGTAGATTCTAAAATAATGAATATTTCATGTACAATCAACGTCCATTCATCAACATAGCCGAATACTAACTGAATAACTGATAAACTAAGTAATCATTAAGTTAGTTTTTTGTTTTATGAGTGCGAAGTCCACAATGATCTCATAGGCTTGAGCGTCGGTGGTCGGTAATGACATGGATGATAGATGACGACTACTTTTTAGGTAGTCGGGACCGACGGCTTATCGTCTCCTCCGAAAAACGGGGTGGCCTTATTTACGTGATTGTACTGTAGTCAAAGAATTTTGTCCCGATTGGGACTCGAACCAGAGTCCAACTGGTTATCAGACCGGCGCTTTATCACTCCGCCAACGAGCCACCCATGACCCATGTGACAACACACTTTCACAAGTGCCATGCTTTTGTATATTTGCTTTTGTCTCCTTTTGATCGCAAGATCTTTGTGCGACACAAGCTATACTAGTGATTATTTGTGGTTAAGTGGTAGAGTGGACATTACTGTCTAAACTTCGCCACGTCATTAAAATGAAGAAGTCATTCTATTCAATTACAAGCGGGTAGGTTTGCATTAAATGTTCCTTATTATTGATTCCTCAACAAACCTGCACAAAACAAGAGCCTTAGGCTCTAGGAAAATAAATATTGCAGTAATCGACTTCAACTAGAAAATCGAATTTGGAAGGAAAGAAGGGAACTAGAAATGAAGGGGCGCGTCTTGCGAGAAAAGAGGGGGTTGGTATCACTGCGATGCAAGGGAGTAGGATTCTTAATTTCATGAGTTGTTGAACTAACACGAAGGGTCGCAACAGAACCGTTCCTGTGACTGTCATCCTAACATACGTTGCCCGTTTCAAAAATCTTCGTCTTACCGTAAATACGAGGGGGCTCTCAAAAGTAAGTTAGGCTACACTATTTTTATACAACTCTGTACATATGGTAGGAAAAGTCTAAAATTTTAAGGGAACGTTAATTCAGGTGACAGTGCTGTTAAATTTCAGTATAACGAGCAATCCAATATGAATGTAGACTATTACACTCACTCCTGCCGCCGATTAAAATATTCGTAGTATGATAAGTTTTTCAACGGGAATAGTATATTACCAAAGACTGTAATGAGTGTGGGAAGGTCGGGTTCACAAACGAATAAAAATTGTGAGCCAAAGGCGAGTTTGGATTATGATTATGAGTTTAATTAAACGATTTGATTAAATTTTTTCGCCATACCAGTCGGCGAAGGATTTATTAAAACCTCAAACAACTAAAAATATTACCTGAAGTTCACATAACCCACAACAACTGGCTTCACCCAGCAGCTAGCAGACTAAACTTGAGCATGCGGAATGACACGCTTTGGAACCTGAAACGGAACGGAAATCGAATCTGGAACGTTCGACTACACAATGCATTGGCTGCTACAATAGTCCAGATCAAATAGAAAAATAGCCATATAGAATAGATAAATTAAAATAGCCATTCAAAAAGGGGATCATCCATTCTTCAAATAATTATTAATGTTTAGTATAGTACTAGGGCTGTTCATAAAATACCTTTTCCATGGGTAAGGCAATATTTCATAGTCTTTTTCCATACATCATTGAAAAGCCTGATTTCTCCTCTTTCTTCCTATATTATCTGCAATTTCCATCCCCACATTCCAGTAGATGAGTAGAGTAAGGGCAATAGCAATGAAGTGTCATAGAAGGACGGCTGGAAGAACATTGAGAGATAGAGTGAGAAGTGATCGGATCAGGGAGGAAATCGGAATGAAAGATTTAAAAGAGGCTATAGATAAGAAACAATTAGGATGGTGAGGTCATATACAAAGGATGGAGAATGAAAGGAAAGTTAAACAATATGCAAATGAGGTGGTTGGAATAGGAGGAGAAGAGGACGTCCGAGGTACTCCATATGATGAGCACATAAGAAGACTGGGAGAGGAGAGAGGAAAGACCCTAGGACAAATGAGGAGGCTGGCTGAGGATTGGGACGAATGGAGAAAGTGGTCCGAGGCTACCCCGACGCTGCAAGGCATACCGGGACAGAGATGAAGAAGATGAGACATTCCAGTAGGAGCGACATTCTTTTTTGTAGGACCCCTCCAAATCCTCCACCGCCAACTCAGTTCCCCGCTTGGAAGAAACTTTGTTTTTGACTTCATTGACAATTTAAAATTCAAGTCCGATGTGTCGATATTCAAATTTTGGGCAGATATTAGAGGCACAAGGTGCCTAATCAGGACAGTGCGGTGGATGGGAGGGACTACTCACTACAGTCCATCTGAACTTGGCTTGAAGGACTTTGGTTAATTGCCAGGAGACAAGCGGAAGTGCATTATTGTGTTTTAACGTTTCAACGTAGCTAAGTTTACCTAATCATCGGTTTTTTATCAAAATTTAAAGTTTTTAGTTGGTGGTGGACTAATAATCACTTGCATTAATGAGAAAATCGCCCCTTCAATCTCATAACCCACGGACTAAATTTGTTTGAATTTTTTGGCCTGAGAGTGAATGACTTTTTTTGTTTTCAAATTGTTTTCGCGATTCTTCTTTCGGTTTTAGCAACGAGTGAATTTATTGTTTTATAAACCTCAACATAAGAGTCGAAGAATTCGTCAGTATTTTGATTACAGACGGACGACAATGTCAAAAACAAAGTTGCATAATGTTTAAAACTGTTGGCGGTGGAATGTTAGAAGAGGTCCTACAAAAATGAATCATGCTCGAACTGAAATGCATTCATCAAAATGGCAGATATGTAGAAAGAAAGAGGAGAAATCAGGCTTTCCAATGATGTATGGGGGAAAAGCCTATAAAATATTGTTTTACCCTTGAAAAGTATGAGGGAAAGTTATTTTATGAACAGCTCTCTTATAATTATTTATTAAAATAGTGAGTTCTGGTTTCTGGCATGATTTATGATCCCTCAGTTCGACTAAACAAACAGGCTAGTTTTTATTTTGACTATTTCAGCCACCTGATATTATTAGTAGACTATAATAATAGTCCGGTATGGGTTAGAGTCGGGCTTCTATATGCTGCAACTAAATGGTTGGAAATTCTATTCTCAACATCATGCATGGAGAATATTTCACAAAAACAAGAAATCATAAATTGGAAAAATTGCTCGATATTCATAAATTAATATGAGATAATACGAAATAATTTATGAAAATAGATATTAAATTTATATATAAATTGGGGAAAATTAAATTTATATATACTTTTTTCGTATCAAGTGATCGTGAATAGGGTATATATGTGAAGGGTTTATGATAAGAAAATAAACTTTAAACTTAGTGCTATTTGAAATAATTGATAAATTAAATGAAAAATCAAATACCCGTTTTAAAAAACTTTAGAATTATTATTCCACAGACATGTTTCGGGACGCAGCTCATTATCAATGTTTATTATAGACTTGAATACAACTGAGATTTTCAAGTTAAAGTGAAGGGTTGGTATGGCATGCAATCAATCAATCAATCAATTTATTTTTCCAAAACGTAGTACAATAGTAGAATATTCGTAACAATAAAGATATACAACAAAAGTATGCAACAACAAAAAACACTACTAAATAAGCTAAAAGCTTCTTCTACGTTTACGGAAAAGCCTAAAAGGTAAAACCTGAGCGTAGACTTAATTTGCTAAAAATTTATTAATTACAAACTAAACACTTAGAAACTACAAATAATCAAAATAAGAACGAAGATTAAATTAGTAACACAATACATGACAGGGATTTATTTCTCGAGTGGTACTATTTATATAAGATTTAAAACCATTCGTCGATGTCAGGAGACTGAATTATTCATTGATGAAGTTTATTACATTAAATGTATTCTTAGTGAAAATGCAAACTCTGTCGCAATTTATTTGATCTACCTGGTGCACTATCAATCAATCATTCATTTATTGAAAAACTATTACAATGATATAAAATGATGGATATTATAATATAAAAGAGAAAAACTAGGATTAGCCTGTACTATTTCTCTGTCAATTCCAATTAGTAATGATGTCCAAAAGTTATGCATGTGTAACAAAAATGAAAATGTCACCATGAAATGAATGGTCATTTAAATTAAAATTAACTGCACTAGGCCTATCTATAATTCAAGTTTCACTAAGAGCTATTAAATAAAATTTAGTTTCACAATTACCGGGAATAAACGCTAAGTTATCAAGGTTTCTATTCTTACTTCAAATATTCACAAATCTACAAGACTCAGTTGTATAATTTTATGGCTTGAACTCGAAAATATCTTCTACTTCAATCGTATTGTAAGACTCAATTGAGATTTCATTTTCAAAATTATCTAATAAATCATTCGTCACAATATTGTAGAACAAGAAGATAAACAGTAGGCTACAAGAATGTAAAAGGTTCCAAATGATTTGATGAAGGCTACAGAGGAGTGAAAAATGAGAATCAATTGTTTTTGTGAAGTGATGAGCCAGCAAAATGTTTTGAATTACGAATTTCTGTCTGGTTGACATAATTCTCAGTTAACTCTTAATAATTATAGTTACGAAAAAGTTTATGACCTCTGCTACAATTATTCTTAGTTGACTCATAATAATTATAGTGATGGAAAAGGTTTATGACCTCTGCTCTAAATACAGTATTCTATATGCCATAGTCTGTTTTATCTATTAACATTTGAATTTCTCTAAAGTAGCTAGGACAAGTTGTATCATTTACTTTATGTTTATCGTCCTTTTTACTGCATTTGCAATTGGCAAATATAGGCTCTTGTAATTCGTTGGGGCAAATCTTGTAATCATGACCCTTCTGAGCACAGTACCCGCAAGTCGTGGAAGCAGACTTACAAAATTTGGAGATGTGGCCTATTTTCAAGCATTTGAAGCAACGAGGCACTGATGTATAATCTTTGACACGGCAAGAGGTCCAATCTACATAGATTCTTCCTCTATTGATTATTTCCCGCCGAATTTCAGGAGAACATTCGATTACCCAGTGGTTATGCTCTTTTTCTTTTTGACCTACTTTAAATAATGGTTTAAACTCTTTATCAAGATTTTCAATATTTATTGCGCGGTCTGGTAATTTTAGAGAGCGCGCATATTCCGAACACCTGTGGCCTCAGAGATGGTCGAAAAAACTAGAGCGTGACTGTGGCCACTGCTATAGCTGAATTTCTCGCGCCGACTTTTGGAATCGGCGCACACTCTGAACTTGCCGTTAGGACAGACATGGCTATTAGGATGCAGAGAACATGGGTGACTGCGTGGGGTCTACTGTTCACAGAGCTACTGGTAACTTTCTCACAGCTATTAAAGCTACTGAAACTAAGGTACCGGTAGGTATAATGTAACGGACCTTGAGATCCACTGACAGCACAACTTCTAGCATTCGAAGTGTAAGACAGTTAATATTCGAACTCATTCTCATGAAAATCAATAATATAATCAATAATGTATATTAGTTAGCACTGAAAATTTAGAATGACTTTAGAAAACAAAGAACATAGAATGAAAGAAATTTTGGACCCACAAAGAAAACTTAGAAGTATCATTGCAATCTATTGCACACGTTTCATGCATACCATGGTGGAAGGGCATGTCAGTGATATCTGAATAAAGAATAAAGTTTCTAATACGTCGTAATAGAGTGCTTGAAACGGATTAAGTCAGACTTGGATGATTCTTTATGCCAGCTTTCAATGTTTATTAAGCTCTAGCTACATTAGCGTATTTTCTGTCAGCATCAATATTTCTGAGCATGTCATGTGTGTGAGATGGGTACATGATATGGGTGGATGTGCCGGACCCACTAACACCCCCCCCCACTGGTCATGCCCATGCGTATAACTAGAGTCTTATCTTGAACTGAAGTACCCAATTAAAGAGCTTGATGGAAGCAAAGCTGCTATAAAATATTTTCATAAATGGTTCTTTTACCAACTTAAAGTACAGTACGTCACGGTTCTAGCTAATTTAATAGCATCTTCGTGAAGACTCTGGATATTTGGATTTCAACTCGATTTTAAATTGACGGAATAGTATTCTGTTGCGTTCCTGATCTAGTTGTTTGTCCGCATGGAATGAGGTGGGAGTTTTGAAGCCTCGGTGGACGACAAATGCATTGTTCAGAACTGAGAACTTGTAGCCAGCTACATGAAGTTCGCATACTTGACTTATTCGATTGAATCCGTACTGTTTAAAGCGTTCGTCATAAAATGGAACTGTATTACGGGCTATGTAGAATGGCTCCCATGGGTCTTTCCAAAGGACTTCGAAAAGTGGAGCCAACTCCGCAGATGGTAATTCTTTTTGCCATGCCTCATAGTCCGTGTGTACCTAGCGTAAAAAACCAAAATCGGCCACGTTAATTGCATACTTTCAATAAATAATTACAACCATATATATTCACAATTTCCGTTCAACATTCACTGCTCAATAGTAATAATGGCAAAGTTTTCATGTAATGAAATTCTATTTTTTATAATAAACCATACACAATAAGAATACAGTAATACGTAATTCATAGTAAAGGAAAGGTAATTCACTAACCAGAGCCGTGTCGCATAAACATTTACAGCTTGTTTTTCATATGGAAAAAAGTGATTGGGATTGTAGATTCACCAATAAAGTGTTCAGTTTACAATGTTCCAAATTTTGGAAAAAATCAGCTGTTGCCAATTAATTGGAACGAATTGAACAATTGCAGATGCTGAAAATGTTAACGATAAATAAAAATGTTTGACTTCGAGGTTTCATTATTGCGATTACGATTTGCTTTGTAGGATTGGCAGGCTTGAGCTGCTTGTTCAGGTCAGATTCTATCCACTCCTTGAATTTTTTCAATTAAATATATTTCTACTTACTTCTGGAGTAAGTGTAAAGTAGCCTATGTGCCAAGTGAGTTGCAGTGTGTCTGGTGAGTTGTAAAATTTAAAAACGGCTTTTTTCCCCCGCGTTGAGCGAATTCTCTGCTAAGCTTAAACTCAATCTTCTTATACCAACTAGTGACTTTTGTAGTGATTTATCCATTTGCTTGCTCACAAAAACTTGCATAGACCGAACAAACTTTCTGGCCTAACCTTGAAAGATAGCTAACATTCGAATCGACTAATTTGGTGTTTTGACAACTGTTCCTTGTGGATCACAGCCACTGTGGATACGATAGACCTACTTTGATGACGTTTATTCGGGTGACAGTGTATCTCTTATCTATATTATCGCTGTCGGGAAGCCGGCAGTCATCAGCTGATTGTTTTGTTTACAATTAGGTAACCCTAGCAACTGAGAGCGGCATTTCTCAAAAGACTAAATCTCCAGCACTAGCTTGGACACAGTTTTTGCCCGAATCCTTCGTATTTTTCTACATAATGAACAAACCGGCGGTGACCATTCGTTATAGGCGCGATTGTTTGATCCATATGCGAAAAACAGAGTCTGAATTGATTAATCTGAATAATGCTCTTCTCAATGACGATGTTGTGGACTGAGCTGTGCGGTTCAACGAAACTCTTTCAAAAATTAATGCCAATTTCTCTGACGATACCTTTATGGACTTGATACCGGACATTGTTGGAGCCTTGAACAGGTTGGATAAATTAATCACTGATAACAACAAATTGAGGAAGGCTATGATGGATCTATCAGAAGAAAATAAAGTGCTGGTTAAAGATTTGGAAGATAAGAAAAATAGAAGGAAAGAGAATTTTGAAGAATCTCTGTTGTATGAGGAGAAAACAGAAGTCGAAATTAGAATAATGAAATCACACATCATGCATCTGGAAGCAGCTAAGAGTAAATTGAATAAGGAACTGCAGAGTAAAAATGCTATATCATTCGCATTATTCAGGAAGAACAGAATAAACTACGAAATGGAAGAAATATTGCATCCAAACAAATTATATTAACTGAAAATGAAGACTTTCACACCAATGACAACGAATACTGCGCGACCTAGACTCCTTGAAGAGTCCTTCAAAATAACTAGTAAGCCCAATGGGCTGAAGAACTCGCGTGCGAACTCTTTAAGTTAACTTTTGGCTTTGATAACTTGATGAAATTTCGCAGTCAAGTCCACTTGATCAAGTTTTTTGATGCGTCGGATGCCGCAAATAATTAGAATACGAATAAAAAATCTTATCAATCCCCATATTAAAACAATACTGAATGATTCCTTTTTGTGAGGATATAGGAATTATGTACAGTATATTTTTATATAGCTGTATATAGTTTTCATTTGTTGCTATTCCAACTACCCGCGAATACTCTGCAGTCAATGCACTGCAAAAGATCACGGAGAATAACTGAACAATTCTAACAAATTTACAAATCCATACTATAGCCTATTGAAACTTCGGGTAGATATAGAGTTATATTGATCACATTTTGTATTAGATTAAATAGACTTTTGTAAATCCTTAAATTTTTTAGTGGGGAATGTTGTTCTTATATGATCTTGGAAATAGGGCTCTTAAACTGAATTTTATGCTCAAATAATACCGGGGGTGGTCCCGCGGACCCCCTTTTTATTGTGGGGAGCGGAGAAGTCTCCCAAAACCCCCATAACAGAGGTCTGGATCCGCGGCTGCTGATCTGAACCTCGTCCCGTAGAAGTCCATTCAAATGAGTCTCCTGTTAACAATATACAGTTAAGAAACAATACAGTTTCTATTTCTATTTTATGCAATATTTTAGCGACAAAAATGATTCCTATCCAAATCTCACAATAAAAATAATGATAGATATTTATATTCATGATAATAAATCAATTTATTCATCAAATCATTACATTGGCAGCAAAGTTTTGGTTTTTCATTGTCAAAATTGGACTATTTTGGGATTCTATCTTGAGGTGAATTGGTTTTCATGTCATTTTCTAATCAGCTGATATTGTAGAATTTTCGTTTTATTGGAAACGTTAATGAGACAGAAACGCCAATAAAATCCACGAATGAGTTATTGTAGATTGTTGAACGAGCGTTAGCGAGTTCCTTCTTTTGACTCGATGCCGAATTCGTTGTCCGTCTGTTCGTTTGTCTGTCTGTATATTCGACAATAATTTTCGAATGCCTCAATTAATCAACTTCAAATTCGGAACACATATTCATCGAACATTTATACAGGTCAAGTTCGTTGGAAAATAAAATCGACCCACTCCTCATCCTTTTTCAGTCGAAAAAAAGGATAAGCTCTCACCAACAATATACTCCCGTATGTATTATATTTTAACACAATAATCACGACTGGAAAAAAATGTCATAATATGGTATTCAATTTTTTTTGTAGAATCCATCTGATTTCAATGAAACAGCTGATAGGATCAAATCAAGAAGATTTTTCATGTGAAGTCATATGTTGATATTATTTTCAAACATGTGATAGGAGTCTATTATTATTTAAACAGCTGACAAAAGGCGGTAAATTTGAAAGATTTCACGTTGAACATTTTTCCAGTATTCTTATTGAATTTCTTACGTTTCATTAGAATATTTTCCATTCTTTGATACATCAAACTAATAGTATATATGCCATGCCGTGTTTTACTACAGAGTTTAAAAAAAAATCCTATTGAGAGTTGAGAGTTGATTAATGATTAATTTATGAATTTTTATGAAGTCCATACTTGGACAGAATGAAGCTCTTCAAGTCTATAATACTGTTTGTATAGTGTTGTCCTTCCACTTAACATTTTGAAATTTACTAAATTCAATATAAAAATTCGATCAATAGAACATTTATTAGAACAACTGACAAGAGGCGGAAATTCGAATTATTTTACCATTAGACATTTATCATGTATTTTTATAGAAGAAAGATGTTTGTTCCATTTAATTTCCATTCTTTGATAAGTCAAAATTATAATATATCACCCGCGCTTCATTATGGGATTTGAGGAATGCTATATTGAGGGGATCGTTAATATATAATTTATTTGATTCATCTTAATGAGAAGATCCCATCCTTGGACAAAGCTCTAAAATGTTTGTCAATGGTTTTCAATTTGATACATTTTGAGAATTTTCAAAAGTCTATTTGATTTGATACTAAATGCGATCAATATAAGTCTATATCTACACAAAGTTTCGATATAGTATGGAAGAGTTTAAGCAAAATAAATTATCACATCCATATTTGTAGATTTGTTAGAATTGTTCAGTTATTCTCTGTGATCTTAAGCAGTGCGTTGGCTGCAGCGTATTTGCGGGTAGTTGGAATAGCAACAAATGAAAACTTCGTATATCAAAATATACCTTTCATAATTACTATATCCTCACAAAAAGGAACCATTCACTATTGTTTTAATATAGGTATTGGTAGGATTTGTGGTTCCTATTTTGACTATCTGCGACATCCGACGCATGAACAAACTTGATCAAGTGGACTTGACAGCAAAATTTCATCATAAAGTTATCAAAGCCATAAGTTAACTTCAAGAGTTCGCACGCAAGTTCTTCAGCCCATGGGGCTTACTAGTAAATGTTCATGAGACACGGCCCAGGTCCTGAAATTACCAAATATTTGATTGTTATTTTTTAAAGTTTCAAAACGAATACAGTAGTCCTAAGAGGAAATAAGTACTACCAAATATTGTTTTACCAAGTACAGTATTATAAACTTGTACTATTATAATCTTATAAGTATAAGAAGTCTCACAATTCAGTTGGAATAACCTATTCAATTTATTTAACAATTATAAAACAGCATAATTCATTTTCAATTACTGCTCACCTGACATTTGCTACATATTTGAGAGTAGAATGGACGAGCACGGCCGGCTTGAATGCTGTTGAGTAGCTGAGCTTTGTTGAGCGGTGTTGAGTGGTCAGCCTCAGCCACCTCGAATGCCGGCACCACAAACACCACCTTATCCTTATCCCATCGTTCACCTAACACACCTCCACGCTCACATGCAAACTCCAAGAAGTCCTGAAACATTTCACGCCCAGTTCACTATTCAACAAAATAATTCAGCCCAAGCATCCCATTTTACTGACGAGATATGCAAATGATGTGATTTAAACTATATTTTGTATGTATGCCGATGATATAAGCTTAAGCATATTTGACAGACTTAGATACAACAAAATAAAAATATAATTACAACACATTGCTTTTAAAAACATTTTTCATCAGAGGAATCTATTGCTAAAAATAAAAAAACTGAATTTGTCTTTTCCTATTTGAAAAATGGCCATAAATTCGTTGAGATTGAACATGAAAATGAAACAAAAACGCTGCGCTACAAAAACTAATATCGCTCCAACATTAGAAATTTAAATCAAGGTATCCCTCAAGGTACAATATAGGGCCAAATGTAATTCATTACATGTAAGGTGACCTATGCTACATGGGTGACATGCATGACCCATGCTACAATAAGGGGTGACCTAAAGTTTTCCAAGAGCAAGATGCTCTATGCCTCTATGCGGATGACGCAAATGTCATCTTCTCAGGAGATACAGTACAAAGTATAGAATAAGCATTTGCCAATGGCCTCACTTTTTCAAGTAACTTTATAAACAACAGAAATCTTAATTTAAATACAGTAGTACGAAATCAGTAGTAATTTTCTAAATATAAAAATTTCACCCAGATCCAGATACGGTATTATGAAATATTTCTTACCGCAGTTACTAAAGCTTGCGTAGCACTATTTCCAATGATCTATTGATCTCTTCAAATTACAGCTCCTAGAGAACACCACCACGAAAGACTCAATATCACACAGCATAATATATTTTATTCATAAATTATTTTTTCAGCACTTCACTGTAGACCGCAGGCCTACCAACCCCTTCAACTTGGACAATAATCTTTAAAAATATCTAATGCTAATCCATCCGCATGGGTGCCTCCGTCATCTTTAATATCCCCTTTCATAAACTCGGTAGCTGTGATTTAATTAAATTTTCTCGATATGAGAGATTGCATCCTATTGCAAAATAATCACAATAGACCCCTTAACAAATTACGGATACCTTTTGGGAATACAACAATAAATCATTAGAGAATGCCAAATTTTATCCTCAAAACCCTGTCACATGAAATGAAGTAGTCTGGAAAGATTTTTTGTGAAACTAGGTTGTCATTCAAAAAGTTGCTTTTTGTGAGCTGGTTTAAAACATGTTTGTTACAACCATGATAGCACAGACAGCTGCGATCCACCTGGTTTCCAGCTGGAATGTTCAATCTAACAAGCTGGATTGAAGCTTGGATCTCAAAGTGAAAAGCTGTAACACAGCTTGATTCAAGTTAAGAAGTTACCACGTTTCAAGCTGTTCGCTAAGCATGAAAGTTCAAGCTGGAATCAATTTTAATCACCCAAGCTTGAAACTAGCTGGACTGTAGCTGGAACTTTCAAGGTTCATTTTAAGATTGAAAATTCCAACTTTTAGAAGATATAATACCTGATTTTGTAATTGAGAATGATATTCTCCATTAAAAAAAAATATTGTTTGTAAAACTCTTAATTTATCTAGGCTACTATTATTACCATAATGCCACCAATGACTCTGCCATTGATAATCAAAATAAATAGAGAGCAGCACGGGTATCTAGTTGACTACCTGTCTTAGGTTTTCACTTGGCAGCATATCAATGTCGAGTGTGAGTTGGAAGTGAGAGGACGTGGCTTGGCGCGCAACGTTGCGCAGCAGGTTGCCAGGGAAGTTGTGCGTGCTGGCATAGTTGGCAACAGTGTGGACACCTGGCAGGGGGGGACACCTGTCCACCCACACCTCACCGCCCCCGCCCACAACTTGTGGTCGCATTGAAATTGGAGGCGAGCTTTTGGCTGGCAGAGGTGACACGAGTGAGAACGTGACATTGTGCAGAATTGATACAAAACAGTGGCGCAGGCCTGCCACACTCCACAATGCATCTGATATCTCGTGATCTTCGGCAAATACTGCTACCGAAATCGGGCCCTGAAACATTATAAGTATGGCCTAGATGAATGAGCAACCATCACTTTTAGTTTTATTCAATGTTGACGTTTATTTGTAGACCATTTTTTATAATGATTGTGGCACAATCCATCTATTTCCAGAGTATAACAGACTACAGTTTTCTTGTATTTCGTTCCTGATACTGTGATAATGTAGGTCTTGTAATGTATTGAATCTTACATATTTTTATTAAAAGAGTTTTATTTGATACTTATTTTCTCTTAGGGCTACTGTATTTGTTAAAACTTGGAATGATTTAAATCGAAGTACCCTTTTTTAAAAATATTTTTATTTAACACAACATGTTTCGCCGATACAGCCATTAATCCATTGTATTCATACTCTATTCTAATTAAACATATGTGTTTGATTTTATCATAAATTTCGTATGATTTTGTTTTCAATATGTGTATTAAATCTGTCAAATATCTAGGGATCTAATATAACTAAGTTACTGCATTTTTTATTAAGCTTCAAATGAGTGAAATTTGATCAAAAATTGGGTTGTTTGTATCAAACTGAATTATATTTATTATCTTCTCCTTGTTCGTCTTTGCTGCTGTATAAATGTGAAATTCATCTTTAATATCTAACTTTCTACTTTTATTTCCATAATTCATAATTTTCATGTTTGAGTTCATGTCTGTAATATTAGGGCCTGAATCTATTAAATGTTCAGCAAAAGCTGATTTTTGTGTTGTGTTTTTCGATTTGAATGCTTGAATATGTTCCCGAAATCTTGTGTGAAAATTTCTCCCCGTTTGACCAATATAAAACCTCTCACAGTTGTTGCACTCAAGTTTATAAATTCCAGATTTCTTAAATTGATCCTGCTGTAATTTTGGATTTGATTTCTTTTTTATTAATTCAAAAGCATTATTACTAGTCCTATATCCTATAATGAACTCATTTTTTGCAAAAGTTTTCCTAATAGCTTTATTGAATGTTGTGTTGTACGGCATACAAAATAATATATTCTTTGCTTTCTACATTCTTGTTATTATTTTGAAATACATTATCTTTTAGTTTTTCTTTTTGCCTATAAATCATTTTATCAATAATTTAAGTATTATACCCATTTGTTACTGCAAGTATTTTATTATTTTCAATTCTTTTCCATAATTTTCTTTTGTCATTGTAATGTTTATTAGCCTAAATACCATTCATCTGAATGAAGCTATTTTCTGTTGTCATGGATGATTGGAATTTTTAGGAATTAGAGAAACAGTGTGTGTTGGTTTTCTGTAGATATTAAAATCATGTTTATATAATTATCTAGACAAATAATAATGTTTATTATTTTTGGACAAATAATACATGATTTCGATGCAGTTTTTCAAGAGAAATCGAATGCCGGAAACTGCACATCGGTATGTCCAACTGTTTAGAAGTTATTCAATTTTTAAAATCAGAGATCTTCAAAACTGTTTGACCTATCAAAGTGCGGGTTTCGCCATTCATTTTTTCTGGAAATTATATATCGAGATCATGTATCACATTACGATCGATCTTTCATTTTTTAAAATCATGAAAAATCCAAGATAGCGGACTAGATTTGTAAAATAACCGATGTGGTCATGTGATACATGATTTTAAAACTGTGATTGAATCGGAAACAATTAAAATCGTCACATTAATTTTAACGATGGGTTCTAAAACGGAAACTATACCGGAAAGTATTTTGATTTTGATTCCATCTATCAAATGACGAACAGAAAACGTACAACCGAGTGACAGAATGTTTCAACAAATGTTTTTCAAATAAATACAATGTCATTTTTGAAAGATCCAGCTTCAATAATTTAGTTCAAAAGTAAAACGAAACTATCAGTGAATTTATAACGGACCTCTTCGAATAGTCAAAAACGTGTCAATACGGTGATCGCGATCGTAACAAACTTGTCAAAAGAGGAGCTGATTCGCGATCGTATAGTGGTCGGAGTGCTGGACAGCAAAATCTCCTTTTCACTCCAAATGAATTCCGTGTTGACCTTACAACGCGCAATCGATCGAGCCCAAGAATCAGAATTGGAAAAATCACAACAAAAAATTGTCAGAAACAAACCTCTTAATGGTGAATTTCCAACACTAGCCCTGAGACATAAACCTGATTCAAAACTTAAGTATTTTGTTTGCTATAGGTGCGGATCCATCCACACCAATAGCAAATATATTATGTACCCATATTATACCAATGCCAATATATTATGTCCAGCCAAAGAGGCAATTTGCCACTATTGTCAAAAATGGGGTCAATGTTTATAGATCTGAAGAACTTCAAATAGTCTCCAACTGTGATAATGAACCAAGCAAAGAAAATGAGGAGCCTACATTGGATTCAATTGCAATCTTGAGGCTCAATTCAGAATTAAAATCGGTGCCATAAACCCCCCCCCCCCCTACAATGGAGGTTAAAATAAAAGTTGATGATGATCCCATAGTTTTCAAAATTGATACTGGGGCAGACATCACGTGTATACCAATAGACTTGCTGCCTACTCTAAGATTATCTGAAAGTGATTTACAAAAGTTCCACGGAAAAATCAAACATGCAGGTAGAGGGAAGCTTTCTTGCATGGGTACATGGGTGGGCGGTAGTGGACGGCAAACTGCTGAACGGCAATATCAAGCCCCATAAGAACAATGTAATTTTTATCAATCTCTTAGAGCAGATAGAGCCTTTATTCATGGACAGAATTTCACGTTCTTTATGTCATTGGAAAGAGAATCAAATTCTCCAGGGGTGTGACTATTTACCTTTTCGAGTTTTATTTTATTTCAATAATTAGAGTTCAATACTTTAATAGTTAATTAATTATACGATAATTATCAAAATAAACTAAAAATCGAAAAAGTTAATTCACGCCCCTGGAGAATTTAATTCTCTTTCCAATGACATGAAGAACGTGGAATTCTGTCCATAAACAGAGGCTCTATCTGCTCCAAGAGATTGATAAGAATTACATTGTTCTTAAGGGGGTTGATTTTGCCGTTCGGCAGTTTGCCGTCCACTACCATCCACTCTTAAGGGGAAGTTTGACGTTTTCTCTGGGACATCATCTACTACTAAAGTTACTCAAAGGTTACTCACTTTTTCAGCTGTTGTTCATGAAATTAGTAACAACAGAAATGCTGAGGCCAATTAAAAGTTCGAAACTCTATTTTCTGATATTCCTGGTGTAATGTCTGCAACACTTGTTCGAATGGATAGATCAAAGTTTAACGGATAGAACACACACTATAACGAATCATTTGAAAACCCACGTATACTTTAAAACATCAAAACATTCCTGCATGTATGCAATATAAAAAATTTGCGATACTGACAAAATTGGGCTCCTTAATTAATTCGTAAACTTGTTCTTTATTGTGATATAAGGAAACACTACACGACGTCTCGGAGACAGCTCTTAATAATTGAAGATTGGGAAGCTACTAATTCGTCATTCTTATGGCGATTCAAGATTCCAACTGTTCCAGCTATTTAAATTATTGAGTGTGTTTTGTATAATTTAGCAAGTATTCTTGTAAATAGCAATGTTCACAATCTTTAGAACTACACTAGACACTCTGCATTACATCAATGTGCTTTCTCAATTAAAAATGACGTATACCTTCCAACGTTGAGCGAGAGAGACGAGATAGTGAAGATGCTGGTAGGAGCAGTGAGTGACGACGGGGAGTTGGGCTTGCGGGGGTTGCTGTTGGGGTGGGTGGGCCAGCCCTGACACCACTTGGTACTCGCCACTCGAGTCCAGAACTCGGCTTTGTTCCACGGTGCGCACCAACTCACCAAACACCACCTCCACCTGTAATGCATTCATTTGATTATAGTCTTCAAGTCAACTCATGGCTTCAATTTCTTTGGAAACAGCTCAGTTCACTGAGTAAATGAATGAATTAATATTCTTTAATGTCATAGAATGTTTTTACACATTATAGACAACGTCATTTGTTCATATGAGACAATAATATTAAGTATAATAATAATAATAGTAAGCTTAAAAACTTAGTAGATACTAGTGACTTTCACTTTGACAACAGAACTCACGATTTTTATGCTTGTTGGACGCGTTTCGTGGCACTGAGCCACATCTTCAGCATACAAGGAGTAACTAGATACTGAGGTCTTGCAGGTCTGAGAATTTGGGATATGTGGATAGTGGGTGGTGGGGGAGGTGGGGAAAAGAGTTGGGTTGGTGGGAGGGGGTTAGGAGAGGTATGTCAGGGTCTGGGGAAGGCTTTTGGGCGGGAAGATTCAAACTAAAATTTAAATGATAATATCAAATAGGGTGTGGGATTGGTATTGGAGTTGGTTATTTAGTATGTTGCTGAATATTATATCGTCGCTATTTTAAACTTAAGCATAGTATACTGCGGCTATTGTGGTACAAAGTCATTCATATATACAAAAATAACAATATAATATGATTCAGAAATACAAAAGTGCAGTGTTACTGAATTTTGCAATACTGAAACAGTAATCAGATTAAGTTAATTACATTTGAGCTGAGAAAGAAATATAAGTAGCACAAAAAATTTGGAAATTGAATGAAAAATACTAAATAACCATTATAGCTTAGGTACCTATGTGATGAATTCTTAGGATAGAATTGGGAAAAAATTTTCAATTTCAATCATCAATTTGGTGATGGAATAGCCAGTCTTTTATTATTGATAAAAATTATTATAAAGTTCTACTTCTTCTACCAGCATTTGGCATAGTGTTGAAAAGTTTAGAACCTAGGTATAAGAAAGATTTTTTAAAAAAGCTATAATTTATTCTAGGTAGTCTTGATACTAATTCTAATCTTCTTCTTTCTGAGAAGCTGGGTCTGAAAACCCCATCGTTTCCACTTTGCAAAAAGAAAATTCTCAAGACTTTGAAAACAAAAAGATGACAGAGGAAAAATACGTAATCTTTTGAACAAAGGAAGCGTCTGCTCTCTTCGACTTTTGAATAGTATGAGCCTAATAAAATGTTTCTCTAATTTGTGCAAAGTACTAAAGTACACGTTTGCAGCTCCTCCCCAACATACAATACCGTATTCTAATTTTGAATTGATTAAAGCATAGTATACTGTGCGATGTGTATTTGTGTCACATAGATTTCTCAATTTACAAATATATTAATTTATTTATACTTTTCTTCAGGTTAGCTGTATGCGTTTTTCAATTTAAGCCTTGCGCAGACCAATGCGTCGCAAATTCGTTGCGGTGTGGTTCCAAGAATTTAGACTCCAATTTCGAGACAAAGGTTTTGGTGCGAAATATTTGTAACGCTGGGGCACGCACACCAAAGTGAAATAATAGTGACTTAGTGCGCGGGAATATTTGAGTATTCAACCTAACCAACCTAATGTCTCGATTGGGAGGATTGGGAAAGGGTGTGATAGAGCACAAGTGGGGAAAGTAAGCGCACTAATCAGAAAGTTCTCTGCTAACTTATTTTAGTTCTCAAATGTAGAAGAAGTAGTTAATTTTGATCCAAGCATTTATATCCTGTTTTACTCTCTTTGTTATCTTGGCACAGCTAATCATTTGTTCAGGAATTTTATTTATAATTTTAGTGCTTAAATATATGAGTTGTCTTCTAATAGTTTCAATGTTAGATAGATAGATAAAATGATAGATTAGGTATGATTTGAGGTGGGTCTTTAATTGTAATTATTATTGACTGTATTATATTATTAGTGCAAATGAATTTTTTTTTGTATAAAAAATAAATTGATTATTATGGATGCCCTCAATAGCATTCTTCAAATCCCGTAGTAAAGCACATTATTAGTCTGACTTATCAAAGCATGGAAATTGAATGGAACAACAAACTTCTTTTAACAAAAATACTGGAAAAATGTCCAATGGTGAAATAGTTCAAATTTGCCGCCTCTTGTTAGCTGTTCAAAAAAAGAGACTCTCATCACAATGTGATGAGAGTCATGTTAAACTTGAAAATCTGAAACTGAAATCAATTATATATTATAAATCAACATAATATTAATTCACATGAAAAGTTTTATTGATTTGAGTACATCACTAGATATTTCTCATGATATTTTAAAATTTGCCGCTAATATTGAATCAGCTTTATTATTGAAATCAGATGGATTCTCAAAAAAATTATTCAAACTCCATATTATGACATTTTTTTCTAGCAGTAATTATTGTGTTGAAATATAATAGATACAAGAGTATCAATGCCGGACTGGCTAGGATTCGGGCCGTCGGCTATACTCGCTCAAGGGCCCCCTAATGAGGGGTTGCGGGGTAGGAAGCTTCCCCCCACTATTTTCAATGGTTAGCGGAGGGGGAGAGAAGAATTGTTGCATTTTTTTCAAAATTCATTTACATTTCTCTAATTAAACAGTTCATGTACTATTATTATAGTAATTTATATTTGTGTAATATTTAAGCAGATTCAGGCAGTAGAGAAAAATATCTAAAACATCACAATATGAGCATCAGAAGCCTAATACTGTATCTTGATAAAAATTTGGATAGAATTATCAATAATTTTTCAATCAGGTGATTTTATAAATCTTATATTGTAATGAACAATTATTATCTGTCAATATTATAAACTGTAAAATGCATGCATTTGATTGTAAAAACAAGAGATCGGTTGTCTTGACCAGTTTTAGGACTCTATTCATCATCCTGATATGGAGCAAAGGGGGTCCGGGGGCCTTCCCCCCGACAGTTGGTGTATTCCACCAAAGCAAATTATTATGGTGTTGTGTATCCATTCTTTTTCCACTTCAAATTAAATTTAAACTTTTATAGAAATTACTTTTTAAATGGAAATTAGCTTTTACTACCATTGCAGTAACTCAAGCTTCGACCTGTTGTATGGTCATATTCAGACTGAACAGTGAGTTACTGCAATGTAAGTAAAAACTAATTTTAATTTAAAGAATTATTCTTATATAAGTTTAAATTTTTTGTAAATACCACGCACAAGCCAAAGATAAAGAGCTCATTCAATAATGAGAAAGGAATACTTTACCTGGTTGACATGCATTTGTTGAGGAAGTTGATCTCGAACAATGGTGGGGACATGATGGTGTGCATGGTGTTTTGACTCCAATCTGCTGAGCAGGATAAGGTGAATTACCTGCAGAACAGCCACTATACCCACCAGAGCCAGAACTAATTTGCCCCAAACAACTGCCATTTGCCACAACACTCAACAACACATCATTACCGGTATCTGAAAATTATATTCATTTTATTATCCCGCTCTTGAAAATTTCAAATACACTTATCTCTTTTGGGAAGAGAAGAAATTAATGTTATTATTGGTGGTAAAATTGAAAAAAATAAAAACTTTATTTATGAATTCAGTGAAATCTTGAAATAGTCAAATTTGGACTTGATGATTTCTTTGATTGGCCTCTCAATTTACAGTTTGTTATTTCAATGTTAATCATTTCAGACAGAAGAAAAACACGTAATTGCGTGCAGTCATTTTACCGGACTTGTGTATTTATTTATGCTACAATAATTCTGTAGTTTGGATACTCAAAATCAACTAGTAGAGCTAGTTTCACAAAAAGGTACAGCTTTACTAAACCCTGTAGAGTATAAGATCATTCCTCTCCTCCGCTTCTTCTCTTCCCATGCAGCAGTATCAAAAAATTACCAAATCAACAAAAAATGATCAACAAATTGATGAATTGAAATGTGAAACTTCTCAACACACCTGTCATAAGTTAATTAAATATTTTTGTCCGTTCATTTCAAATACTGAGATCTCTCGAATGAGAGCATGCACCAGCGCATACCATGATTGTCTCTTTTGGAATAGACAATGACCCTATAAAAATGAATTAAGGTAAGACTATGAAAGTCCGACGACTTTTCTACACCTAACCTTTTTCTTAATCGAATGGAGGTCTCAACTAGGCCTGAACGTGGGTATGAGAAAAACTGTTCGCCTACCATTCCAAAACTGAAGCCTCCAGGACCCAATAAACAGCTAATCAGTCTCATGCTAATCTTATGGCGGGGGATCAAGCTCGAAACCCTGATGACTTCCTTTCATAATACGAAATAACATGATGACTTTTCACCATACAGTATAATTAGATATCAATTAGATCTTTCAAATAAGGCCTGAGCTAAAATGCACTGCGCAGATACAAAATAGGATAAGTCTGGTGTAAAATGGTCTCACCATCTCCAATGCTGGAGCCTTCCCACATGGTCGGAGCGCACAAGGGAGTATTTGAGTCAAGTAGATACGTCGAGTAGATAGATAGAAAGGCTGCAAACAAAAATTAGGATATTCAGTCAAAATAAGACCCACAAATCACATAATACTTACTTGTAAAATTATTCCGAATTTTACGTTATTAACTTACATGTTAGCCTACTTTGCTACTACCTCCACTGAACCACCCTTCTCTAAAGAAGTCAATACAGTGCTAGTAAACTTCTTCAGATTGGTTACAGTTGACTTTTGGCGCAGCGCAGTTACATATAGGCTAATTTACCTGCCCAGCTACCTGGAGTCGAATTTCCGGTTGCAATCGATTAGGTATTTTATTCTGATGATTAAATAGAAAGGCTGTCTTTAGCTTATCATTTATTAGAATGAATAATTCAATTTTTTCCAACCTAACTTTGTATGATGAGCTTCAAACGCTTCAAATTTGTTCTATTTACAGTTTTATTAAGTTACCTTAAAGTACTTGTGAGTAACACGATAAAACTTAATAATTAATACGGTACCAATATAACCTACGCTAATAAAAATAATAATTTATAGATTGGCGGTGAAGATGCTGTGTTGGCCGGCCGTTTTTACTTTTCTGGTTACCTAGCCTAAGCTAGGTAGGTTAGTAGAGTGAAGGTGTGCTGTGATGGCCGCCCTTTTCAACATTTCTGGGTTACCCAATCTATGCTAGATAGGTTAGTAGATTCTATGCAGTGGTGACCTTAATGGTTTACCCAACCTAGGCTACGCTAGATTGGTTACTGGTTGCGTCCAAGTCCTGCGAGAAATGCACTTAGTGAGTGTGTGTGCGTGCGAGTGTTATCGACTGAGTTCTTCATAATGGCTTGATTACTCTAAAACTGGTTTGTAGGCTACAATCATGTGTTTAGTGTTTTCCCTCTACGCTTCAGCCGTCAGGGCTTCGGAGCTACGTGTTTTCCCGAGCTTCCCACTACGTGTTTTCATTAGTGTTTTCCCTCTACGCTTCAGCCGTCAGGGCTTCGGAGCTTGGACGTAGTAACTTAGTTACTTAGTGGGCTAGTGGCGGTGTCGATTCTGTGGTATGTGGTTGCCTCCCTGAAAGGGTGTTCCGCTCCAGGGATTTCACGATTACTTGAAGCAAATAAAACTGTGAATAAAATAAGTTTAAGCTCATAATACAAAGCAGTAGGGTTCCAGACCCAAAAAACTGGGGGCAAGGACTCAAATTCACGAGTGATTTTCTAGCGGGAGGGGGGCTGGAGTTTATAAAAGGATATGTGGATGTCCTTACCCCTACCCCAGATAGTAGGGTTCCCAGGCGTCTTTTTTCCTTGGGAAAAATTAAAAATATCATGACAAAGTGAATAATTAGTCTAACTCAATTTGATTATTTTTCGAGCTAGATTGAAAATCTTGATGCCTTGAAAACTTGGCCTCATTTTATTTTTTAAAAATATAGACTTGAGGTCCAAGAGTAGATAATTTGGCAATAATTTCTACTAACTACTATTGAATTAATTCCTATAGTTTCATACTACAGCACACAGAGTGTTTCAGAAGGATGCGCAATACTTCTCAGGCTGTTTCCTCATACCAAGTAGAGAAAAAAATATCATGAAACATAGGTACCCTCAAAAATGCTTTGTTACCGAGATAACAATGGAGAGAAATTGAATTTTTTCAGAAAGTATTGATTTTAAGAGGTTTTATTCAAGTTATAAAATTATTTATTCCCATGTCAAATTATGACGTGATAAATTCAATCAAATCTTAAAATTGCGACTTTACAGTAATTTTCCACTTGTTCAATGTTTTGTCTCTTGACTTTTGATCGCGATTTCTGAGATTTAGGTAAAATTTACACAATCACCGCTATTCAACGTTCTCTTCAGAATATCTTCTGATTCTCTTCAACTTCTATCAATATTGAAAAAAATTATGGTAGCATATTTGCTCAATTATCTCAATAAACATTCAAGTTAAAAACTCCTCATAAAACAGTCATTGAATTCCTCAGATTTCACAACTCCATTTCACATGAGAATTAATAATAATTTAGAATCTGAATAAAACCAGTGAAAAAATGGAAATTGAATATTTTTTGAGAAGTTTAAATTTTTCGCCATTGTTATCTAAGCGTTTTTGGTGATATGTCCCACGGAACTTTTTCCTCTGCTTGGTGTAAAGAAACAGCTTGAGAAGTATTGCACATTCCTTCTGGAACACTCTGTGTACTGTGTAGTATGAAAAATTTGGAATTAATTCAATAGTTGGTAAAACTTATTGCCAAACTATCTACTTTTGTACCTCAAGACTACATTTTTAAATAAAATAAGGCCAGGTTTTCAAGGCATTAAGATTTTCAACTTAAATAATAATCAAATTAAGTTAGACTGATTAACGGTATTTACTTTGATATTTTAGATATGATGCAATCATCATAATCCACTTCATTGTAGATTGGAGGACTCAATAACCTTAATTCATGGAAGATATCGGTAAGCTTCTTTGGTTGAAGTACCATTTTATGATTTTATATTTTAGAAATAATTATATAATGTGCGTCTAACTAGAAAAACAATAGGAAAAATTCCCATGAAAACTGGGGGGGGGGCAGCTGCCTACCCAGCCCACCACTGGAACCGCCACTGATACAAAGTGAGGTTAGGAAAAACTGAATGATTAAAAAAAATAATGATGAGCTAAAGACGGCTATTTTTCATCAGAAAGAATATACTTAATCTATTCCAATCTGGCTCACAACGTCACAAGTTGATACAGTAAGTTAGTTGGTTTACCTGCATATTCTATGATTAAAATAATTTTCAATCAATGTATTCAAGTTGGTAGCTTGTAGAATATCAAGTCCTCGAAATGAATGTCTGGTTAATCAAAGAAATTCAATTCAATAATATAGGCTATTTTGAACATCCTTAAACTTTAAAATTGAGGTTATGTTCAAACAAAGTTCAGAAGAATCCATATCAAGACCATCGCCATATCAACTAGAGTACCAAGAGTCCAAGACCAACTAAACTAGAACCTAGAATATCAGACCACAACAACAACACTGGTATGTGGTACCGAAAAGGGCGGCCACCAAGTGATCGACAAACCAAAAAGTCGACACGACACAGCGTCGACAAATCACGTGACTAGCTTAAGCGAAGCTTTGTGGAGGGGATAACCAAAAAAGCTTGAAACCAAAACGGCGACAAACCAAAAGGGCGACACGACACAGCGTCGACAAACCACGTGACCCTCAGTAGATGATCTGTAATTATTATAGTTATTCCACTTTATTGGAACTGAGGGCGGTAATGGGTAAGTAATGATATTGTAAAGTGAGCTAACTCAAGGTAGAAATTACTTGTCTATAATCTCAAGTATGTCCATAATCATTCAAGGTACCGTAGAAGCTTCTTATCAGTTTTATACTATTTTTCAATTACTAAGAATGGTCTACTTGAGAATAGATAATTTTTATATTAGGCTACATACAGTACTTCAGTAAGCTGGGTGGGTTGAAATCAATTATAATTGTTTGTTTTTTATCGTTTTCCATCACATTGCATTTGTTAATTTCCGGGTTTCTTGTCCTTTGGTCAATATCTTCAGCCTACATCACAATAATCATAGAGCTATTCATTATTAGATATTCTTTATTAGGATCTCTTTAGCGAAATTTAGAATATTAGGACAGAAGTAACAAGAATCATATTTAGAGTAATGAAGGCTTAGCATTATGTTAACATCAAAATTTATACTTTCTTTTAGAATTTCAAGACAAGCTGAAAATGTGTTAATGAGTAGGTATTCATCCTAAAATTAGGTGTTAGCAAATGTTGGTCAGCAAAACTTCTAAGGGGAAAGTCTCAACATTTTGTATAGCTTAAAATGGGAAAGTCCTAAAATTTTGTCAAGGCTATGAATTGTTTTGCATTCTATTGTGAATTTTAACAAACTTTGAATAGAATCGGTCAGCTAGAAGAGGCAATAGAAGTTTTTATTGAAACATATCGACACTCCACAGTGACAACAGGTTCCGTGAGAGAGAGAGAGAGAGAGAGAGAGAGTTGAGTGAGTGAGAGAGAGGAAAAGAGAGAGAGAGATATTAGATTATTTGGCTTCATTCAAATAGATAACAAAATTTTGCTTAGATTCTACATTGCAATATAACGAATGAGTAAAACAAATCTTTCAATAAATTTCACAAATAGAAACTTCTATAGTAAAAATACAAAAAACCGTGATGTAATGAATGCAAAATTTATAAAAATATTAATTAAGTGATTAAAATACTATGAGCGAAGTTTGGTCATCTATATGCCCATTCTTGGGAATGGGTATCAAGGATATCCATTCCACTAACACTTTGCCTTGTTATGGTATGATTACCAAGTGGCATCTTGAGCTGCCCGGCTCCAGCTGTGCTGCTTTAGCCATTATAACTCTATTCACATAACTATACTAAAATGAAATAAATCAAATACCCTCAAAGTGATCACATTGAAAATGGGCTAAAGCTTGAAACATGTCTGTGTAAAAATAATACTTTAGAAGTTTATAAAAGGGTATTTGATTCATTCCATTTTATCTATCAATTATTTTAAATAGCCCCAAGGTTTAATTTTCTAGACTACTGCTATTTCAATGATAGTAATTTCTGTTTATTAATGTTTCCACTATTATTATTAAGGTATGTTATGTTTATTGTTAGAAAATGGATTGCAAGTGGAAAATGATAAGTGCAATCCAAAATTATGAGTGGGGCTATGCAAAAATTATTTTCAACTTTAATTATTATTAACTATGCACATTTCTTATATTTTGATTAAAAATAATATAATTGAATGGCTCTTATTAATAATTAAAGTATATTCTACTGAACAGCACTTCACCTGTTTCATGAGCATGAGCTGCCAGTGTAGGGCACTTATCTTATCTATGTTAATATTTTATAATAAACTTGACATGCATTTTCATAAACAGCCTTTCTGTTTTATTTCCTATCTTCTCTTCATAATGAAAGAAACTTGAAACATTATCAATTCCACTTGAAGTTTTTTTAATTTTGACAAGTTCCACAACATCAATACTCACTCTGAACTTTCCAGGTTATTTTCATTTTTTCTAATTTTAATTACACTACACTGGGTGGCTATATTATTTATAATAATAAATCTATATTATTTGTTGGAGGTATTAAGTGTAAGAGATTGAATTATAGTACAAAAATATCAATATTATTATTATTAACTGAAATCAAGTTTACTCCATTCTCCTAGTCAAAATTATTTTAAACTACCCGCCCACTGCTACTCCTTTGCCCGCTCAATGTGTCATGTCGACCTTTTGGTCTGTCGCTCATTCGGTATCCACCGCTGAATTCAAGAAGGCGATGCCGTCAATCCTAGCTCTGCCTACGTCATCGCAAGCTTTCGGAAGAGTGGATTTTCGGAACACTGGTGTATCCTCCGTTCCCACAATGTGTACTAAAGACATTCTGTATCGAATGGTACAATCTGTCGTCTGCGTAAAACAACAATCTGTACCATTCTTGGATTAAAAGTGTCACAGAATGTCGTTTGTACACAATGTCGGTGGTACAAAATGTCGCCTTCCTATTTGGGGGGAATTTGGGCTGACTTGACCATGTACAGCTACAAGCACTTGCTACAAACACTGCTACAAGCAGGACCGATAGTGCTGCTAAAGCGACAAAACCTTGTACAAAAGTAGCAAAAGTGTAGAGTGATGATTGTGATGAATTCTGACGAGTGATGTAATTTAAATGGTTAGGCTATAGGTTTTCATCTTCGAATCGAATCTATGATAAACGTCCAAGCAAAGAAGACATTCTGATAACTTGAGAAAATGACTCCAGATCAGTCAATATTGGTTAAAAAATAGTTATTTGGTCTCAAATTGTAAAGCAGAATATTTACTACAATTTAAGACTAAATTTATAATTTTCGAACCAATATTAACCAATTATTTTAACCGAGTCATTTTTTCATCTTGCCAGAATATCTTCTTTGCTTGGACAGACTATATTTATCCAATTTATGGTTCTGGTTGTCATGGAAAAATTATAACAAGCTAAAATTTTTCGTGCTCTAAATTTTTTTGAAAATCCATATTTTTTGATAGTGAATGGTGATTTTGGTGATCTTCCTAGTGTTTTTAGACTCGCTTGATTCGGAAGAACTTCTAGAAATTTAAATCTCAGTGTATTCAGCAACTATTGTCATCCATTCACTATGTAGCCTAAACATCATCATCCACTTATCACCTTTGCTTAAAATACTTTATATAAGTCGCAATTGTAACAACAAGTAATAAACAAATAAAAAATTACTTTATGATGATTTATCTAGAGATTTATTTATAGATCTAGCTTATATCAAGCCTAAATAAGTTAATCAATGTAAATCGAGACTAATATGCCATATTATAATTCATTCATCCATCCATTCATTAGAGTACCGGTACAAATATACAAAAAAGGAATGGAAAAACAGACAATCACCCAAAACTTCTTCAATTCATGAATAGTCGCATTACAAATAGGGTAAAGGCCTACCTAAACCTGGTTCAAAATTTTCAGTTTTTAATCATCTTGCACGCTTGGCAAATAGTTTGGAAAAAGTAAATATATGAGTGAAATGTGAATTATCATGTAAATTTCCGAAATAAGGTTAGTTCGAAATAGACTTTTTCATGTAACTTTTTCTGTGCTGTCTTGAGTCTTGACAGAGCTGAACACTGAAGTCTGCAATGCTGGTACAAGTTTTTGCCGCTTTAGCAGCATGCAGCACTATCAGTCTATGTGCAGTGCTTGTAGCTCTACATGGTCAAGTGCCATTACACTTTTTTACATTACCCCCCATACACCATTTGGCTTGGCCATTTTAGCTAGCCAAGAAGTTAATACATAAGTCTTGCCGTTATTTTCTATGTTTTTATGATAAAAGAATTTCCCATACTTTCATTTTTGGGAAAGAATTGAGAGCCGTCGCTTTTCTGCAAAAAATGTCAAGCGAATCTGTCAAAACGGTGAGTTATTTTCTTAACTCCTTACAGGTAATTATTATGGTTAGGGTGTTGGTCATCTTCAATCTGAGGACTCAGATTCTATTTCCTTTCATTTGATGATTTTGATTTTTAAAATACAATTTATAGTATCACAGACAGTTAAACTGACGTTTAATCTTTCAGGGGGACTCCTTATTTATATTATTGTATGTGTTTCTATTTAACTTAATTTATAAATCTTAGTAGGCCTGCCCTTCTTGAAATTATTTTTATTTTATCATGACATGTTTCAACTCATAAGTCATTTTGAATAATGAAAACATTGAAACATCTGAAAAAGTTGAAACATGTCATTAGGCCTGTAAAATGAAAATCATTTCAGAAAGGGTAGGTAACTTACTGAGATTTATATATTAAATGGAAAACAATGATGAGTAGCCCTAAGAAAAATGAAATATTGCATGTATGTATCGTCATACGGTACATTAATTTGCAAATAAGTTAGGTTGGGGAAATAGATTGATTTAACTTGACATTTGATTATAATCTACCGGTACTAGTGTGTGTAGTTGTAATTATTCAGCATTCAAAAGGATGCTGGATACCAGGATACTATAATGTATTGAAATGTTTGATTAACTAGTCGTAAAGGCTAATTTTTCACTTCTCACACTCGATCTCTCTAATGTGTGACGTCCATGTAGACCATGGATCTGAATAGAATAATTATAATAGAATGACTTCTTCATTCTAATGATGTGGCGAAGTTTGGATAGTAACGTCCACGCTTGACTATGTGATAGGAACGTGGAGCTCTATTCCCGATCAATAAATGACTTTGGATGATGATATATTTTCAATTGAAACCTTGCTCTCTTCAGACGGAGAAATTCGACTCATTCAATTAAAAAAAATACATGGGCTAGTCACTAAGTTCAACAGGCTCAGGTTTACACGAGTTGTAGACAAGACAACACTTTATTACAACTCGTTAGAAGAAAGAAATTTGCCTTAAAATTATCTGATGAATTTGGCATGCATGAATTTTTTGTGTGTAAGTTGATCGAGAATTTGAATGTAAAAGTTGTTATATTTTTGCAGTTCCCTAGCCTTGAGCCTCCTGGTTATGTAGGATTTGCCAACTTACCGAATCAGGTTCACAGGAAATCAGTGAAGAAGGGATTTGAGTTCACACTCATGGTGGTAGGCGAATCAGGTCTAGGAAAGAGCACACTTGTCAATAGTCTTTTTTTGACAGATCTATATCCTGAGAGAATTATACCTAATGCTGTAGGTAAGTTGATTCGGCACAATTTGAATTTAATGGATATCTGATAGAAGTTTCTTGTACAATTCGGTTACACGAAACAGCCATAAATATCTATCGATATCGATATGTCTATTCTTTTACTTGTTGAGTAGTTGTGAAGGTGATATTGTGGTATGTAGTTATTCATATCAAATGAGAATTATGTTATAGGTAATGAGATGATATATTGTCAAACCACTGAGTTTTTAAAGAATCGATGTCTCCAATAGGTAAGCTATGAAACAGAACATGAAACAACAAACAAAACGTTTCAGTTACTTGTAAAACATAAGAAATCACAATAGTAACAAAGACAAGTGCATGAAGCAGCAATGATACTTTCATTGGTCTTCCTTCTCGGCTTTTAATTCTCTCTCCACGATATACTCTATCGCGATACCGCATATTCCTTCATTTTGTAGACCTTTTCCCACATGACCTTCAATCTCGTTCATCAATAGCCTCCTGTACATGGGGTGAGTAGTGTCGGCCAGTTGAATATATGTAGCCAATCACAGCTCTTGTTTGACTCAATGACAAGACAAACACAAACGTTTTATCGTGCTTGCGATGGAATCAACTGCAGCTAATGAAATTAGCGAGTAACTAATACTGGAAACTAAATTCAAGGTAAATTGTAGCTCTGCTGCTGAAAATCAGCTTGCCAATTTTACCGGTGAAAAACTCATCAGTTATTTTTCGAGAAACGGGGCCCTGGGTGAGGTTTAATTGTAATTTTATGTAGTCTTGTTTCCAGAAAAACCGTTTACATTACAAAACTTTATTTCTAAAATTTCCAGAAAAGACTAACGAAACTGTCAAACTTGATGCTTCAACCGTTGAAATTGAAGAACGAGGCGTGAAATTGCGATTGACTGTTGTAGACACTCCTGGGTATGGAGACGCCATAAATAATACTGACTGGTAACTATTATTTTCATTATCTTAGTTATAAATATAGGTATAGAGCATAATGTAAAAAATAAATATAGTTACGTCATACGGCAGGAAAAAAGTGAACTGCTGGGCTCTTATGAACTCTGGCCTACCTGGTAGATTTACTACTATAACCTTGCCTATTCGCAACCTTCTGCGAAACAAAAATTCTTTGCATATTTTGCTTCGAGGTACTCCCCCATAATTCTGTACCATAGGCAATGTGGGATTCAATTAGTGCGTAATATACACTTTTTGCTGTTCTCTTCGGCAACCGTTTAACAATATTCCGCAATGCAAATAGTGATTAACTCAATTTTAATGATATCTTGATCACATGTCCCCCCCAATTTAGTTCGGAATCCATTGACAAAGCCAACATGTTCACGACAGTACAACTCCCAATTTCCTTTTCTTCGAGTGTTATGGTGGGCTGAAAAGGGCGAGACTTGTAATCAAAGCTAATGACATGACTTTTGTTTGGATTTATAGAGAGGTCTGAATCATTAAAAAACTGTACTACCTCATTTGCTATGCTATTAGCCTCAATCTCTGAGAGGCTAATCTATTAGCCTAGTCTATGAGATCTGCTTTTTGAAATAGCAAAGTACAATCATCGGCATAGAGAGTTATCTTACCAGTAAGATGAACATTATTTAATTGAATATCGTTAATGTACAATATAAAGAGTATTGGACCCAAAATGGAGTCTTGGGGTACGTCTCGGGTCAATGGTAAATTGGCCGAGTTCACTAAACCATTTGGAGTAGAGATACACTTGTACTGGAAAAAGTATTAGACTTCTCAATTTTAGTACAATCCCACTGTCACCCACATTCGAATTACTTTTTGTAAGAGAGATATGAAGTCGTTTTCAAACTTCCAACTCACTCTGTAAATAATATTTTATGTATTTGTTTTATTATGCAATAATTTAATTTAATTTCTGAAAATGATTTGTATTTAACTTGTTTTAACAATGCATTGTTCTCCTTGAGTTGATTGGCACTGATGTTGATATATTTTTACAGCTTTCGTGCTATAATCCAGTATATTGATGATCAATTTGAAAGATTTTTGCGGGATGAAAGTGGCTTGAATCGTCGAAATATTGTCGATAATCGAATACATTGTTGCTTTTATTTTATTTCGCCTTTTGGTCATGGGTGAGTATCCAATATTGGTTTTCTTCTGTTGGAATTTCTTTTTTTACACTACTTTTTCACTTCCGATTTGAAATTAAATTTTAGTATATAAGTAATACATGGATTATGGGTTCCTATTATACAGTGTTTCAAGAAGAATCTTGCAAACTTCTTGATCTGTTACGTGAAGAATATCCACAAGGAAACACGTTAAGGTACAATTCCCAAACGGCGGCTCGAGCTGCCGCTTGGGAATCGTACCTTAAGTTGAATATAATATTCAATATAAAATTTTATAACCTAAAAGTCAACTAGTAAGCCCGATGGGCTGAAGAACACGCGTGCAAACTTCCAAATACTACTCATGGCTACAATAACTTGATGATGAAATTTTGCAGTCAAGTCCACTTGATTAAGTTCATTGTCGCGTCTGCTGCCGCGAATTATCAATATAGGAACTAATATCATACTAATATGACCTATACCTATATTAATACATATAGGTATATACCTATATTAAGACAACGCTGAATGATTCCTTTTTGTGAGGATATAGTTAATTTATGTACAGTATAGATATATAAATTTCATTTGTTGCTATTCCATCAAATGCTGCAGTCAATACACCAATAAAAATGTACAGAGTGGTCATAAATTATTATTAGAGCGCATTTCATAGGTGAATAAAAAAATAACCATCCAATGTACTTACTTGTATGATGATTTATTGAAAAGGCAATTTCAAATCGTTTTATTTACAACACTTGAAATGTTCAAGAAATTTCCACATGAGCACCATTTGTGGCACGTAAAATGTCTAGACGATATTCAATTTCACGCCATACATTATTGATCATATCTGGAGTGATTTCATCAAGTACGGCTGTGATTTTTCTTTTATATTACGTAACTCTATCTTCAACAAATTCCCAAAGAAAGAAATCAAGTGGTGTAATATCAGGGGATTGAGGTGGCAAGGGAATTATCCGTCGCGGCCAATCCAACGTTCGTGGTTTTACTGAACATTTTTTCTTCAGAATTGAATTTCCTACAATATAAAATAATCGAAAATCCTGATCAACAATTGAATATTTTATTTCTATCCCTTTTAAGTTGTAAAATGTAGTTTTCAGCTTATTTTTCTATTTATCTCAATAGCCATCAAAGTTACGAACTTCTAACTGGTTTTATTCGATTTCTCAGCTGATTTTACATATTAATTGACCACTATAGTACCCTTTCAAGGCCGCTACAAAATGATAAAATTGAAAGATTAGATGAAAATGAGAAAACAAAAATGGCGGCTATACGAGTAATTGAGGACTTTCAGACATTTTGAAAATGATATTTAGGTATGTTTTCTACCTAGGAACAATACCCTAAAATGCTCGACACTACTTCTGAAATACACTGTATATTATGATGTATATGTTTATTTGGCAATAAAAATCTTTCAATTTTCAAAAGCCAGGTCGTAAAAGGTCGTAGCTGGCCGAGTGGTCTGGGGCGTTACAACCTTCAGTCCGCTAGCGCTACCCGGTCGTGGGTTCGAATCCCACCAGAGGCATGGTTGTTTATGCACCTCATATAAATCACCCTCGAACACTCCATTGCCCATGCACAAGTAAAATTAAATACTTATATGGGCATCATCCGCAGCAAAAAAAAAAAAAAATTAAGAGTATCCAGTGAAAGGGATCACTGTTTTGTAACATCCTATTAAATATGACTCATAATTCTTCGTTGTACTTTTTCTTAATCTGGCTGTTGAAAGTTGAAACTAGAATTGGTTGTCAGCTCAATACTACGTCGTCACCCTGTGCCAAAACTACTTCTTAAATAGTGCTCTCCAAAAGTTTTCTTGATTTGAGAACAATATTATTTTTCATTATAATACTTTCAAATCTGCCGCTAATATTAATTCAGCTGTTCTATTGAAGTCAGTTTGACTCTAAAAAATTCACCATTCCAAAATTATTAAATTTTTCCAGTTTTGAGTATTTGTGTTTAAATATAATAGATACGGGAGTATATATAGTATTATTGTTACTGAGAGTTTAAATCATTTTTTCGCCTGAAAATGGATGAAGGAGTCGGTTGATTTTATTGTCCAAAGAACTTGACCTGTATAAAGCTTCGAAGAATCTGTCTTAAGAATTTGAAGTTGATTAATGAAGGCGTTCGAAAGTTATCGTCGAACATACAAGAAACAGACGGACAACGAAAAAGTAGGAACGGTATTTCTACTAGACTATAAATTCTTAATGAAGTGTGAAGTGCTGTGAAAATATATAACCTAGTTTCGAACTTTATTATTCACTACTTCGCTCGCCTTCTCCGTTTGGGGGCCCCGCCCCCCTGGACCCCCGACAGTATAGGCAGTGTAAGTGAGTCAAACTTTTGAAAAATTCAAAAATTAAGAAAACGTATTAAAACTATAGAAAAACTAAAATATTTTGCGTATCCTTGAAAAGTTTTTAAAATCCGTTCTTAGCGCGCGTCTAAACGTCCAACTGAACATGCCTGCCAAATTTGAACGCATTCGGTTCAGTGGATTTTTAGTTCTGGTGATGAATGAATGAATGAATCAGTCAGTGCCATTTCGCTTTTATATATAGAGATTAAAGTTTGGTATAAAAACGTTTTGGACATAGGTATGTGTTTTTAACCAATGAGTTTAATAGTTTTTGTAAAATGAATAAATAAATAAACTCTTCGCTCGTTCAATAATCAAATATGTAAATTTCTCAGAACATGTTTGTTCATAAAGCTATTCAATTTTACTGTACTTATTTTCTACCCATTTTTTCTATTCCAGGTTGAAACCACTAGATATAGAGTTCATGAGACAGTTGCATAGTAAAGTAAATATTGTGCCTGTAATAGCGAAAGCAGATGTACTTACCAAGAAAGAAGTTCTTCGACTTAAGAAGAAGGTAAGATAGATTAATTATCTTCTGACATTTTTATTAAGTAAATGGTAATTATTTTCGAGGAGTCTGAGCAGCAGCATTGTGTTAGGATTGGCAAGGCTTGAATTGAGAGGTGAAACTTGTCAATACACCTGCTTCCGACAAAAATAACTATTTGAACGTTTCTTCCTAATTAAGATCTATAAAATGAGAGTTGCCTCTGCTGGACAGTAACTGCCTTCGAGGTTGAATGAACATTTTTTATGATTTAAGAAGTCTATAAAATTAACATTTACAGGACTAACTTTTGCGTAATCGGTTGAGGAGCGACGAAAAAATTCTGCTCAAATAAAAAACGTACTTGCCTTTTTATATTTATATTGTACTCAGGGCCTCACGAAACCTTTTAAAAATTATTTGGCCCTTGAAGAAATCGTTTTGAGGAGTCCTATTTTATATAAAAAGTCTATTATGGCTTTTCTATTGTGAGGGAGACCATTCCACTTCCTCTTCGCCAATATAAATATTAGTTTAAATACTGGTCATACATTCAAGAGCAGTATCGATTATTCGTGTTTTGATCTCAAGATCACTAAGCAACCACCCTCACTGTTGGATTAACATATCTCCCCTACCCATTTCAGATGATAATTCATAAATTACGCTTGTTTAACATTGCATTAAATACTTGTTGATCTCCATTATATTATTATTATGAAAATACCTTGTTTTCTCCATTCAGGTGATGGAAGAAATTCAAAGTAATGGAATCAAGATTTATCCTCTGCCGGATTGTGATAGTGATGAAGATGAAGACTACAAAGAACAGGTAACAATATTGTTTGCTGATTAATTAATTTTCAAATATTTTTGCAATGTTAGATTGAAGAGTGGTACGCCTGATTTTATTATTAGAGCTCCATTTTTTAAAGACTGGCAAATAATAACCTGGTTGAGCTGAAGTAATTGAAGAACTAATTCAAGAATACTCAAATCATTCAAAAATTAGCCTGAGTGATAGTGGCCCTGTTGAGTATGATGCACAAAGCAAATCCGTTTATACGGTTTTATTGACTGGAGTGAAGCGAGCCTGCCGGCTAGTTTGAAATAGACATATTTGTATACTTTTTCTACGAGAGTGATGTGACATTTATTTATTTTGGGAAAGACAGTAAATAAGAGCAATTCGACCAATTCAACTTGAAATAATTTTGGATCTCCACATGGTGATGTGTAGGCGTGCAAAGTGATGTGTATAGGCCTAATAAGTGTTGTTTGATTCGGCAGGTTCGCCAATTGAAGGAGGCAGTTCCGTTTGCGGTATGCGGCTCGAATACATTTCTCGAGGTGCGAGGCAGGCAAGTGAGAGGCAGGCTCTACCCTTGGGGCGTCGTCGAAGTCGAGAATCCAGAACATTGTGACTTTATTAAACTCCGAACAATGCTAATGTAATGTTTATTGGTAACTCTGTATGTTTCTCGAATGTGTCCGCATGTACAAAAAATATTTAGCGCTCGGTACACTATTAAAATTTGATATATATCTCTTTATAGATCGCCTATTGATTTTCAATATTGGTGGTTCTAACTTGAAAGAAGTTTCAGCAGAAAATAATTTCTACATGGAGAACGTGCTCCACGACGTGCGATAGCCGAATTAGGCCAGGCGTATGCCGGGACGCATGCTTGCACACGTACGCATGCCAGCCAATCACAGCTCTTGTTGAGGACAAGACAAGAGCTGTGATTGGCTGGCTTGCGTGCGTGTGCACACATGCGTCCCAGCATACGCCTGGCCTTAGGGTCACGCTCTAAACACGGTTTCAAATTCTCCGATTGGCTCCATTTCTTTAAAACGATTTTTCCTTATGCGTTATGTGTCGAGTTTTTCATATTTAGTTGCTTTGATTTATATTACTTGCTAATCTTATTCAATTGAGGGTTAAAATTATAACAATATTTGTGAAAGTAATAATTAATCTTCAGTTTACTCGCCTCACAAAATTGTTCACTTCAATTAACCGGACGTAAGTGAGGTCTCAGATTCAAGACGACGATTTTGCATGTATGTATGTATGTATGTTCCGCATTTACGACTAAACGCAGCAATATATTCCAATGTAATTTCACATGAATGTTCCTCTTGAAATTGCGCGTCGATGTATATGTAAGGTTTTTGTGAAATTTTCATATCAAGGACTAAAAAAGGAAAAAAAGAATTGAACTATTCTCTGATATAGGTATACTCCTAAAATGATTTGATAGTATATTTCATGTTGATATTACTAAAACATGTCAGTCCGTCACTATGGCCACAGCTAGTGCTACACGCAGACAATTACATCAAAATTGAATACATGCAAATGAATATTGCATGCGTTCAAAATGGCCACTGCATTGCTGACTTCCTCGCGCCGACTGTCGGAATCGACGCACAACCTGAACGTACCGTAAAGACGGACAGCGCTTTCAGGATGCAGGGAACATAGGTGACTTCGTTCACAGAACTACTAGTTTACTTTTCCAGTTTGAAATAATTTTTCTAGAAATAAATATATCATTTGAACTACATATCAATGCTTTGCATTGGTCGTTCAAATAAGCATTTGGATCACTTATCAAAAATTTCATTAATAAAATCTATATAAATCAACGATTATAATACAATTAAATTTGATTTGAAACGTCTTGTTGTCTGATGATAGAATTCATTTTAAACCTATGATTAATATGATATATAAAATAATATATCGTTATATAAACGATATAATATATAATCGTTCAAATAAACATTTGGATCACTTATCAAAAATTTCATTAATAAAATCTATATAAATCAACGATTGTAATACAATTAAATTTGATTTGAAACGTCTTGTTGTCTGATGATAGAATTCATTTTTAAACCTATGATTAAAAAACAAAAAAATGCTTTTTTTCAGTACCCATATGCAAGACCTACAAGAAGTCACTCAAGAAGTGCATTATGAGAATTACCGTTCGGAACGTCTTGCTAAAGGAGCAGCTGTACCAAAGAGAGCAACGTATGTTATGTTCAATTTCATTTCAAACAAATTCATTCAAATTGTTTTATTCCAGTTTTATGATGTCACACCAGAACGGACAAATATTTGCACTGTGCAGATGGGTGTGACCGGCCTAGCGTCGCCTTAACAATAATTTAGACTCCAACACAAATATCGGGCTAGGCTAATGCTATAAACGAATATTTCTCTTCATAAGTCGCAATAAATCGACTTTCTCTTCAGAAAGTACGTGGTTGGAAAAATTTGAAATTGAAATCATTTCTGAACTGTTTACAATCATACTTGATGAATGAATTGGTAATTTTCTTGTCACCGGTAAGCGGGGGTTACTTTGTGACAGCTTTTATGGGTTTCAATTAATTTATGGGTTTCAAATAATATTATCTCGGTTTACATTGATCATGCATGGGAGAGGCAGAGCATTTGATTTCGAATTATTGTTGATGAAACCCGATGTTGTCATGACTATTCATATTAGAGCTTGCAGATTAACCTTTGATCTCAGTTGAATTTTTTTTTTAATTAATTCATTTCAAATTTTATCAACGGATTTCTTGGTATATTGACATGATCTTTGAAGATTGGAATAATATAGGCCAATAATTATGCACAAAGTTCATTATTTTTTTATTTTACTTATTGTTAAAATCTTACAATTGCGACTTGATAGCAATTATTTTAAGCAAATGTGATAATGAGTGAGTGAATGATAATATTTAAATGGTGAATGAAAGTTTACATTACAATTTTAACTATGAAAAACACTCTTGATCAACTACTTATTTATTGATCAATTTATTAAGTTGAGAAGACATTATACTGATACTGTATTAGTTGGAAAACCAACTCCATTGTATAGCATCGATAAGGAACAAATTTCATTTACAATACACACGTGACATTAAAAATAGAATATTATAAACTTTACCATTCTCAGTTCAGAATAAATTATATGATTTTATATTTCCATGTGTACAATGTTTTGTGTTGAAAAATATGCATTTTATTCATCATACTCCTAAATGGAACATTTGAGACTGTAGCGTTTGTTGGAAATCAGTCGATTTATCAACTCAATAATAATAATTTTTCACTCAACATCATACTTAAGAAACATATTTCAAAATCAAGAGAACCTGCATTGCGTATCAATTTGAGTGACTTGTATCAAACATAGCTGCCAGTACGTTGCTTAGAGAAAGAAAAAGAGAGAGAAATTTGGGAGGGAGTGAGAACAGAGGCAGCGACGAAGTGTCCTTCCCTATTTACCATGAGACGCAATGTGTGCGCGACAATGTGTTCCATGGTTAATCAGGTTAATAGCGCCCTAAGAATATATTCTATAGAATGTTCGTTGGGCAATAGAAAACTTCTAGATTATCTCCAATATTGAAAATATGAGTATGCTTCGACCGTTTGCAGACAGCATAAAAATAAATGAAAGGCCCTCGTCACAAAGTAAATAACCCTCGCTTATGGTATGCATATTTCATATATTTATTAAATACCCTTTGAAACAGCTTCAGTACCTTTTTTGTTTCTCAGGACTACCGAGAGCGAAAAAACTGCCCCTGGAGAGAAAGACAGAATTCTACAAGAGAAGGAAGCTGAACTGAAACGTATGCAAGAAATGCTCGCTAAAATGCAAGCACAGATGCAGCAGCAGCAGCAGCATCCGTAACATCAGATCTCATATAATCTTATCTAATTACTCTTCAATATCTGACTATAAACATAGTATTTTCCATGATAAATTATTCTTTGAACAAGTCTAGAAACTATTAAATTGCTGTAATTGAATTAATTCGAATACGTTATGATAGTCTCTACGCATGAACTTTTTTATCATTATGATATATGATATATTTTCAAATTCATGCGTCATGTTCCTTGATATATGTCATATTTTTGTAATTGAATGTATTTTTTATATCGATAATCGTTTTGAAAATTGTAATAAGCAGCGAGTAAATGATTTGAACATAACGTTTATTTATTGGAGATTTGAAATTCTATTCCTTGTTGAATCTTCATCGAAAATCCGAACACGCTTCAACGCAAGTTATTTTCGCTGAATCCACCGACACATGCCAATTATTGATGTCTTTGAAACCTTTTATCAAAGGTTTCTATATTTACCGCTCAACCTTTTTAAATTTTAGTAATGCCTGATGCATTTTTATATCTTTGACTTCTCTTTTTTCCTTTCTTTAGCCTATTGTAAGCGGGGTTTGATAAGATTGGACTTATTTAATTAATAATAATCAATGTTGACTAATAAATATATATTTTAAATAATAATACAAGACATTCATTTGACATATAAAAATATTTGATTATATAAGGGAACGTTTGAAAATGTAATTAATTATATTATTTTAGGGGTACTCGTTTGGCTGTTTAGGAACATTTTGTGGAATTATAGGATACATTGACTCACCTTGCTCTCCATGTTGATAACACTTTTCCGCGACTTTAATAATTAAGTTAAAATACAAATACTTGTCTGATGAAGGTACACTACTCTTTCCAGTTGTTCCCTTGACACACAGAGTTATCCTACCCGGACTGTGGTAGCCTGTGATATCAAGAAATACAACCTTCCAGAAAATAGCCTAAATCAGACAGGGAGACGTTACTAAGTCTCTGAGAACGGAATCACAAACAAGACGAACAAGAACAAGCTCAGAAGAATTCTCCTTCCAAAAAATTTGGAGTTTATAAATGGATGAGTCTAAGGCTAGAACGTGTGCCCTCATGGTCACTCCACGTTCATGCCCTCGGTGAGCCAATGTTTACATAATAGAATATATCATGTTTACTATCATTCGAACGTTTGTTATTGAAAACAAAATAAACTAATTTAAATAACAGTCAGTCTGAATTCTTTCAATAATTGAATTTTGATTAAATATATTATTTTTAAACTGAAGTGATGTGTATTTATCACAGTATGTTCTTCATTATTTTCTACAGTTTTCATTTTCAAACGATAATTATTATTAAGATAATTGATTCTTGAACATAATTTTCAATTGCATTTACTCTTGCTTGCTACTGAAAATTCTTGCTTGTTTCAACTTTTAGGCCGGGCGTAAGCTGGGAAGCACGTAACGCATTCCACGCGAACTAGCCAATCACAGCTCTTTTCTTGTCATCAATATGAGCTGTAATTGGCTACTTCGCGTGGGCTGTGTCACGTGCGTCTCAGCATACGCCCGGCCTTAGAATCATTTCATCTGTACTTAAAATTATTGATGTCTTCATTCATAAAATTAATTTTAGCTTTAAAATTTCTACTTGACTCGTGAATCTGAGGAAGCTATTTTTGACCTAAGGAATAAATGTATCGATGTTTTTTTAATAACAAATACTAAGGTACTTGGTTTGAAATTCAAAGATTAGCCTATTCATCAATATTCTTTATAGCAATATTTCAAAGTTGGTGGAATTTGTTGAAGTGAAGAGTTTTTTTTCTGAACACCGTTTACATTTTCATTGATTGAAAATAGCGTACTGAATAGTTTGAAATTTCATTAAAAATGAAGTGATTCAATTTGGCATGTTTTTGTCTCGCGTTTCATTTTATCATTGTTTGAAGGTTATATTCTTCATTTTTATTTTCAAGCTTCCACTCATATTGAAGTCAAATTTTTATTACGGAACCTAATTTTAACACTACAATATTAATCTGAACAGAATAAAATGATTGAAATTTCAAAAATTGGGCTAAACTGAAACTGTAAGATATACCAATCCTTGGTATTACTGAATAGCACTGACAACCATTTCCGTGTTTAAACTTGCACGCTTGTTGATTGATTAAACTTGTTGATTAAGAACCCTTAGTTCGGAGCCTCCAAGTATTCTGGTAATCTGATCAGATGATTAATAATAATTGTGTTCGCTGTGAGCCGGTAAATGAAAGCACACTCGTGTATTGTATTCATTCCGCTGTACTGAGGATTGTCTCAAATTATTATTATAAAAATTAATATTATTAAATTTGGAACAAGAAATAACCAAATACAACTCAATCCTTACTCATTATTAATACTCTGTATTATTGTTGAATAAAATGAATATTCTATTCTCAAGAGAAGAACAATATTCACCTTTATCTTGTCTGACATCGTTGACTCTCCAGTTTATTCCAAAGAACTGCTTGATAACCGTGATATCAACACTAAAATATGATACTAATAATAATATTCTTGTAACCTGGCTGGCTCAGGTCTGGTGTCAGAGTTTTCAGGTCGCTCCTGAACAATTTCAGGGCCTCTGACATGACTCAACGACTGTTTTTATGATACTAGAACAGGTAGATAGAGTAAAAATGGTAGTAGTAGAATCATTACAAATCTTTATTAAATGATGGTACAAAACTAATATTTTTTATCATTGAAATAGCATACACATTGAAGGAATTTAATAAATTACTTAATTAGAAAAAAAATTATTCGGGAACATTTTCACACAGTTCAACCTCTTCAAATGATCTATGATGAATTTCTTGTTGAGAAGAGAAGGAGAAGGACACTTGTTGATATTGGCTAGAATTTTTTCCACTTGAGATTCTTTGTCTCCAGACAGTTCATCAACTGAAAAACGTGCAAAATAACAAAAACATTAGCAGTTTATGAACTAAATTACATGTAATTACAGTTTTGATATTGTCATAAAATGACATTTCCACATCAAGAGTTCCAATAACTATTAATTCATTAAGAATTACAGACTGACTGTTAGTTATCAAAATGGTTTTTCTGGTGGCCAACAACAATCCTTCGAATCATGGAGAACATTGGATCACCAATAACCTTGGAAGCTAGCATTCTCAATACCCCGAATATTGGCACATTCTCCCTGGCTGATACATCTGGGAAGTTGTCTTTCTTTATAATATATATTAATATTATATAGGCTGTCACGGTCCGGGCAGGTTAACAAGTGTTCAATAGCAACATAGTGTATCAAGGAGCAACTTGAAAGAGTATTACCTTATCAGTCAGGCATTTTTGTTCCTTAATATTAATTTTAGAGTCGCGTAATAAGTATCAATACCAGGAGCTCAATAAGGTAAGCCAATGTATCATTTAACCAAAAACATTTTCTTTGCGAAGCAAAGTGAGTCCCCCTTAATCATTTGAATACGGCATTCTTGTATTTCATTAAATATTTTGTATTATCACCAAATTCTATCTTCTTTTATTCACCACCAGATGTCATATTATTTATAAGCATACACTTTTATCCATTATAATATCATTCTGGTTGCACAGTATTGGTCCGCTCTCTTATTGGAAGCGGAATTGCTGATGTGGATCGATGGTCTTGATAAAAACACATATAGGCCTATTTTTAGAATTTTTATTGATGTGGAACTCCAACTCCATGATAGAATAAAACACTGTTCCACTTTTATTATCATCAGACATTTATGATTCTGGACCGGTTTCAAGACCTTACTGATCATAATAATCCCTTCAGTCCGCTAGCACGGCAGCTGGTCTGGGTTCGAGACCCAGTAGGCATGGCTGTTTTTCACCTCATCAATCATCCTAGGATTCATTATCCATTACCCACGCACAAGCTAAAATGCTTATGTGGGCATTATCAGCAATAAAAAAAATGTGACCAGTAAGTTCTCGAAACCGGTCCAGCATTTTATAAATTGATACCTAATAAAAGTGGAATAGACAATTTCAAACACTTATATGTTCCAAAGATTGTTTTCTGTGGATCAGCACAAAGAAGCATAACACATCCCACCCGCTGCTTGTGTATGATAGCTTGCAACCAGACAAAGGCCTACTATTTTCCGGCTGAACATCCAGAAAATCCTGTGGTTGGTTATAGTTGATGAAAATCTTCTAGAAAGCCCGGTATATTCAACATTTTCGAAGCTGTATCCTCATTGAGCTCCAATTATTACCAATTTCCTTCATAACTATAGTTAACAAAGTTAAGATAGTAGCAGCTTCAGCTCAAAGTCCAATGCCAATTAGAATGTAATTCATATGACAGTCAATGTCCAGGGGAATCCTGTCGAACTGAGATGAACTTATTATTGTATGTTTTTCATTAATGTTTTACTCGTTTCATATCTTCCGAAAGCTTACATTTAACAATTCTTCATTTTTATCACTGAAATTCTACTAGGAATGTGAACCAACTGACTGTATGTTGTTTTGACTCGTTCAGTATTTTAACACATCTTATCCTCAAGTTTGACCTAATGCTATCAATGAATTATTTAGACCAATGATAACGTACAAGCTACATTTCCATCTTACCTTGTGAGATTCGCAAATAAATCAAACGATTCCAAGCTGATGATAGTATTTCTTGATCCAGAAGATACCAATCAATCCCCAATCTGAAGATGAATTCCTCCAACTGATCCACCTATGAAAAATGATGAATAATATCTTATTACAAGAGACAAGGAATTTAGGCACGGTCTACTCTGAGCTTTGCCCTGGTTAGAACACTTTATTTTTAACCGGACTGCACTAAACCCTATTCACGATCACTTAGGACGAATTTGTGGTGGCTACCTCGGTCACATAGCATTGCCAATAATGCGTGTGTGTCGTATCGTCATCGTAGCAGCCCTTTTTTACGTTGTGAGATCGTTTCTTTCGTCTCAAGTCATCTTGAATGAGGTATAGTTCCAGAGAGGCCTGAGAAGAATCACAACGAATGGCTCATATTTAATTTTACCCCATACTACTGCTTATACAGCAGACGATCTTATTGAGAGGATGGAAAGTTTAGATCAAAATCATGAACATATTCCCATCTTAAAATTAAATTGAAATGAAAGATGGGTTAAATTAGTGATTGACCAAATGAGTCAGTTATCACTCTACAGTTTCTTCACGATCTCAAATTACCTACCGGTATCGAACTCAACCTAAGCTAAATGGCACTAGAGTAACTGACTGATTTATAATTGTAGGAAAAGTTTTAATCAGTGAATATTCAGGTGTGATGAACTTTCAATTCGGTCATACTCTCAACTCATGTGTTTATAAGTGAATAAACAAACTTTATTAGAAATAATTACCAGTTCAATAAATGAGCTCGATTAGTAAACATGTCTTAGAAAATAAACAAAAAGTTTATGAAGTTTTGGAAGATTTTTATTATAGAGAATAAGACTTCCTACATAATTAGTAATGAAAATCTAATAAACCAAATACGTTTAAGTTTGGCAGGCATGTTCAATTAGACCTTAACCGCGCACTAAGAACGGATTTTTCAAACTTTTCAAGAATACGGCTAATATTTGCGTATTTCTATAGTTTTTTCGGCGTTTCTCGACAGAAAATGTTGAAATTTGGTAGCCAAATTCACATGTCGTGAAATGTGTTAGAATTCCATTGAAATTCTAAAGTTACGCCAGTAATCAGGGTTTCCAAATTGAAGATGTATCGCAGCATGCATATCTAACGCCCTGATCCGACAAATATAAATCCATTACCTACAAAAAGCGAAATGGCGTTCATTGTTCATAGACTTCTAGACTCGCACTAAGAAAGGTTTTTTCATTTCTCAAGAATATGTCCAATATTTACTTAATTTAAGATCGTTTTCTTAGCTTTTTTCGAGAACTTATCGGAAGATGATACACAGGTACAGGTACACAAGATACTTGATACTTGATACACAAGATACAGGTAAGATGATACTTGGTACACAGGTTCAGTTCTAGAGATGTTACGCCTTGATTTTTCACAGTTATCATTTCCGTTTTTTATGTTTGTGAAATTTCTCAGAAACAAATGAACTAAATAGGTTCAAATTTCATACACTGATTGAGTTGAGCTATCAACTTATAGGAACTAATTCGAAATGTTTTCATACCACCCAAAAACTAAGCCCGATTCATTAGATTTTTTCACAGTAAGCGTTTATGCAGATTTTTAAGAAATAATTCAAGTAATAGCCGACGTTCAACAGAAGTACAAGGCTAAAAGGTTGAGGCGAAGTGAGCCTGCCAGCTAGTCATAAATTAAATTGATAATTCGTGCGATCCAGGAAGTCTTCGGTTCAGGAGAACTTGAGAAAACGTTTTCAACAAAATATTGTTGGAATATACTCGTATACGACGGCAGTATTCAGTTGAGTTTTTAGTTGAAAATTGAAATTGACTCACCAGAATCATAGACGACTGAGTGAAGCGTTTCAAAATAGTGTTCCAGTGAGAGGGATTGAGCAGATGATAGTGGCGACAAAGGTGAGCAGCCACAACTGCGCTGGCAGGCGACTGCTGCCTCAGAACCTCCTCAACTACTTCCGCCTTGTCACGTGACGAAAACATTTCCACAGTGCAGTTCAAGCCCAGTTGTTCCAATCCATACAAAAACCACAAAATATTCATGTACCGTCTGTAAAAAATACATATCAATTACTAAATGTCAAATTCATGACACAACATATCTATATTAGGGGAAAGTGTTGTTCCTTGGGACAGTTGTACCTCGGGATAATCACCATTGCTCTGCCATCTGTGGGTAATAGTTCAAACTAACCTATATTAGTTAATAATCATGTCACTAGATGTTACTACAGAGGTTATGGCGACCATCAACTGAGATTTGTGGGAGCTACAATAAAAATTGTAAAACTATCATAGGTGAGTGAATTTTTCTTGTATCGTTGGATTTTTTAAATTTTGTTTATTAATACTGTGTTATTGAAAATAACTTGAAATTCAACTTTGAAACATTCTCTTTTCAATGGTATGGTTGATGAGTGTTTTCCAATAACCTAAAACTCTTTTATTGGCCATATTTGTCTAATATGCATCATGTTGTACCTTGAGACATCATTGATGTACCTTGGGATGTCCCAAGGTACAATGTATTTAAAATTTTGTTGGAATAAAACAGTTGAATTCCAAGTAATTTTCATCAACACGGTATGAAAATACAAAATTACAGAAAAAACAATGATACAACAAAAATTTACTCACCAATCCATAAGATCTTTGGATTCATGTAAGGAGAAAGGTGTGGTTTTGTTAACATTTCCACCCAATACCTCTCACAAGTTGTAACCATTGGATCGAACAGTTTTTGGGCCAAGCAAAGGCTATTATAACACTGCAATGGATAGTTGGATGCTATCGAATCCAGGAGAGCCCATTCAAATATAAGATGTAGCTGGATTAGTGGTAGGAAAAGTTTTCAAAAAAGCATTCATTAAAGAAAATATAGAGAGAGGATTTGAAGTGGCTGGTTATATATAGCCTATATAGCACATCATTGAAAGTCACTTTTAATAATTATTTCACAAATAGATAAAATTATGGAGAAGAAGAAAAACACGAAACACCCTGTATATATCCATAAATCCATCTGTAAAATATTGGATACTTATTTTTAGAATTTTACCAAGTAGAAAGTATTCTTAGGATAGGAACTATCTGAAAATGCAGTATGGTTAATTGTTCCAATTGTTCCAACTGTCACATTAATTAATAATTTGTAACACAAGAACTGATGATTGGACAATTTTTTTTGTACATAGCCGATATGGTTTCTAGTGATTTCAAGATAATGACAATACAACTTTATAATCTCTTAAATAAATAAATATTCTACATAAAAACCAGGACTAAATACTTGATAAAATTCGATTCCCCTCTCACTCTCACATAAAACTCTATATTCAATAATTATGATAATCTACAGCAATATAATAGTATAAGGGCTCCTGCTAACAATTATTAATGTGTAACACAACATTAACATGGAATGTATAAGGAGCCATAACATTTACAAAACTAAAAAATTAATCTTATTCCAGACTTTCTCACAGACTCTAAAATCATTGGAAAATCAAACTGGACATAGGCTACAGTATATTTTCTTCCATGAAACTCAAGATTTCTGCTCAACAGTAATTGTGAACTCGCTAACTATTCGTTTGTTTTCTTCCGTTTCCTCTCTTCCTCCCTATTTTTCCTAGTTTCTACTCCTGCAAGTTCTTATTTTTTACCCCCTATTACATGTGAAATCTTAGTTGGCTAAGTATATATATTCCCTCCTCTCATTATTTCCAGCGTACCCCACTATGAAGTCTGGCTTTTAAATGTAATTGCTTAGATAATTATTGTTTCAATTCTGTCTTTTGTGTATTTGAATGGATTGAAGAAAATGGAATATTTCGTTTACCTTATTTCGTTCAGATCTTTGCCAGTAGCATCAAGAATTTTGTGTGGGGTTATCACTTTAATGAGACATTGCAATGCCCTCAGTTTCACTTCAATCGATTGCATTTCATTAGTGAAAACTATGCTCACCAAATAATTGCATGCAATGTTAGGCTCTTCATACCTCAATAAGTAGCAGGCTCTGAAATTCAAAAGTCGATAAATGATTAAAAACGTAGTTTTTTTGATAAATATATATATATTCGTGTAAGAATGGAGTCAGACTTCTGTCCTTGTATTTCATTTGATAGAAATACTCATCATTCCATGCTGTATTACAATACTTATCATTTGTTCAAATTGAAAGGCAAAAATAAAACGTTTTGGAGGAAACGAATTATTCTGTACTTCTTAATAATTCCGGATGGATAATAATAATACACCCCGGAAAATTTTGGAAAAATGTAACTAAAATCTCATTTTTTTAGACAATCCAGAGTTTAAAACCTGATCACTTTTTGTGATTTAAATCTATAGTTTTTAATTGGATTTATTAATTAAATAAATATATAAAAAACTTTCAAGACCCAACGTATTAAAAACCGACTAAAAATAAGAAAATAAATTTTATTATTATAATAACATGTCTTAAGACTAAGACCGTTGGGCGCATTTATGATGGTTATTCTAGCATATCAGCTACACATATTAATAATGATTTATGGAAATCTTTGAATTGTTAAGCTATGTTATTATAAATGCGCCCAACGTTTTTAGTCTAAGACATGTTATTATAATAATAAAATTTATTTTCTTATTTTTAATCGGTTTTTAAAACGTTGGGGTTTAAAAGTTTTTTATATATTTATTTTTACATGTATGTGTGATTTTCAGTAAATTTATTTGCCAAGTAAGGCTTGGACGTCACATTCTGATAATTTGCCAACTGTTCAGGATAGCATTTCTTTTCGCATATGTCACAATTCATATCACAGAAGGTGTTATCTATCAAATAACAAAATCAATATTATCTACTAACAGCTGATGGAATGAATCTTTATTTTTTTATGAACGGACTTCTCCATATCAATTTTTTTTTCTAAAAAATAATCAAAATACAAAATGAATCATAATAAAAACTATTGAAGGTTGGATTGTCATCAAGTTTTGATCTATCCTGAAAGTTTCAAGTCTCTAGCTCGTCAGGAAGTGGATGAAAATTAATTTACAAAAATTCCAACCTGACAGAGAACACCCAAAGCAAGTTAAGTGAAACGTTGTAATATACAGTGTTTCAGGAGGAATGAATTACACTATTTAAAAGGAGGAATTAACACTATTCATATTGGCTAGCACACAAGTTTTTACTTATGCTAGTCGAGCCAAAAATCAATAAGAATCTGACTAATGCTTTGCATCCTCTACTAACTTATTTGTTTCACACTAATTTATGTGAAATCGGTATGCTTATCCACTTTTGATTTTAATCAAATTTGTAAATTAGAATGCAAATCATGTATCTGTATATGTAATTTATGGAAAATGAAGATTGATTTGAAAGAGCAATACTTCTTGGGCAGATTCCTTACACCAAGTAGAGAAAAATTTCCACGAGAATCACCAACAAAAAAGCTTTGTTATCGAGATAACAATGGCTGAAAATTGACATGTTTCAAAAAATATCAATTCTTCTAATTTTTAGAGGCTTCCTTTGAGTTCAACAATTATCACATCCTTTGAAAAATCAGCTGCGGAATTCAATAAAACCTGTTGGAAGTTTTCAACTCCAACGGTTATTGAAATAATTGGGAGAATATGCTAAAAAAACACCATTTTTCAACAACTAAGGGTATGGATATGAAATCATGAATTTGTATTTTTAATAAATGGAACTTGAATAGTGCCGAATTCTGAAGAAAAAATTAAGAGGTTATGATTGTGTAAGTCCTACCCAAATAGAAATCGGGATAAAAAAAGAAAAATAGACAAAACATAGCACAAGTGAAAAATTAGTGTTTATTGGCGATTTTTTAATTTTTGATCGCAATTTCTGAAATTTGTTTGGGATTTACACAATTACCACCTGTTTACTAACTCTTCAGAAATGGTTTCTCTTCAACTTCCACCTATTAAAAATAAAAATTTATGATTTCATATCCAGTTATACCCTTAATTGTTGAAAAATTGTGTTTTTTAGAACAGTTTCCCAATAATTCCAACAACCGTTGAAGTTACAAACTTCTAACAGGTTTCATTGAATTCCGCAGCTAATTTTACATAGGATTTGATAATTGTAGAAACTAAATAAAGCCTCAAAAATTGGAAAAATCAATATTTCTCGAAAAATATCAATTTTTGTCATTGTTATCTCGGTGAAAAACCATTTTTAGGGGTGAGTCGTCTCATGGAGTTTTTTTCTCTACTTGGTGTAAGGAATTAGCCAGAGAAGTATTGCACATTCCTCCTTAAACACTCTGTATAAAGTTCTCTTCTGTGTGACCAGTGGCACTCGTAATCCTCAATTTAGAAATAAATACACAACTTTTTTTCATCTCAGATTCTGGGGGGAGGGGGGCAATTGCCACCTGTGCCCCCCTTGGATCTGCCACTGCGCCAGTCCATGCAAAGTAAAGACAGATATTCCATTTCATGTATCAATAATCTGAGCTTATAAATACATACCTTGTCAGATTATCATCTTCAGTCAATCTGCCCACCGATTTAATGATGCATGATTCAGAGATCATGGAATCATCCAGGTCTGGTACCAACCATTTTTCTAAAAGTTCCAATTTGATACTAGCAATATTCTTCTCATGTATTTTACCAATTTCTGTCACTGCTGCATTTATATCTGAAAATGCAATAAGTGTTTAATACTGGTTCAACAATATCTTTATTAAATCTTGCAAACCATAGTAGTTTCATTTCCATTTGCATTACTATATATCATGTTTTAATTACATTAGAGAAGTGCACAAGTGGTTGAAACTAAAAGAAACACAAAAAAGTGATGCATCACTTGTGCAAAAGTATTCACTTTTTACATTATCTAAGAAACATAAACACTGTACAATATGCCTACTTCTTTATCATAAGAATAACTCACTAGCCGGTCAGGGCCGGTCACCTAATAAAAAGGGCTTTGGGGATCTTCCCCCAGTCTTATTTTTCAAAAGTACTGTAGATCTGTATTTTTAAAAGTTTATACCCAGGCCAGGAATTCGATGTATGAATAATCCCTTCCTCCAATAATTGCACAGAGACATGATGTAAGTCCCGATTCAGACAGAAGGGACATGGGACGCGGACGCTCAGCTGATCATATGAAATGTATAAAGCGAATAATAGCTCAATGCACAAATGTCAGTCACCTCTTCAATCCAAACAGAAGGAACGGGACGTAGACGTGGACGTTGATCTTGAAATGTATAAAACAAATGTCTCAATTCACACTAAAAAGGCATCGGACCTTCTCGTACTATTGATGTCCCTACTGACAAATATGAAGTGACGCGTGTTCGATGAGTCATCAGACGGAATAGTAACAAATCATTTTCAATTTGTCAGTAGATGAATGATAGTTATTCAGTAACTCATTTATATTATGACTGTCAACTAAGTATAATCGATATAATACATTCGGAGACAGTTTCATAAGAGCTCTACGTCTACCATTACAAAATACCAGCACTTGTATTCACAATTTATCAAGTGTTTTTTAATAGTTGTTGTTATTCAATATTGATAAGGCATTCGAACGTTCAGGAGTTTGGGCATTTGAATCATATGTTTTTATTATAAATTTAATTTGAACAGATGATCTATAACAATAAGATGATCAGCATGTCAGTTTCAGGTTCATTCCACGTGCCTGCTGTGTGAATGCTCAACGTCCCGTCCACGTCCTATGTTCATTCTGTCTGAATCTGGCCTTAGAGACATCAACTGGTACATTCACAAGTTACACTAAAATAATGTTCACTAACTCTGAACACTGAACAGTAAGGTAAATGGTGAGGCGATTTTTTAGTTCAAAGTATAGTTTCAGAGCTCTATTTTTTATTATTAAATAATGAATACGTACAGATTCAGTCTTTATGCAGTTCAACCTTCAGCAATTAACTGTTTTAACATTACATGATCAGTTGAGGGGGGGGGGGGGGTTTGAGTCCGAAATAGCGTTGTAGAGATTTCTATTTTTGAAGATTAATTTGAAATGCGGATTTAGGCTTCATGCAGTTTAACCCTCAGCAATCTGCACTTTTTGGACAACAATTGATCAGTTAAGGAGGGGAGGATCTTTTGTATTTTTGTGTTCAAAATATCTTTTTAGATCTTTATTTCTTATCATTGTATGATTATTATTAATCATTCAATTATATTATATAGGTATTTATTAATTATAAATACAGATTCACACTTTATACCGTTCAATCCTTAAAATGGGGGGGGGCGATCACCCCCTATCATCCCCACAGAACAGATGCAGCGCCACTTTTTGTAATTGAGAAAATTGGTAAATCCGGCCCTGTCCACATGGATGCAATATACAAAATATCAACTTACCTGGACAATGGACGAGTTTCGAGTTGGTCTCTGATAATATTGCAGGATCGTGGTAAAGAGAGCGAATAAGCATAGTGGGATTCAATACTAAATCCAAATATTCACGTTGAGCAAGATTATACTTGTACAAAATATGAGTGCTACTCACTTTCAAGAGTTTCTTATGCACCTGAAAATAGTTTGTCCAATTAGAATAATACAATATAGGCCATACGTACCAGGGAGTGCAATAATTTTAGTGACGATTGACTTACATTTCATATCATTTTGGAGCCTGTTCAATCGAATACAATGCTGTATAGGCCTAATAAGGCCCTTAAGGTTTATTTTTTCTGTAAGATCGAGTTAATTAGCAAGTTTCAAAATGACTAATCTTATTACTTTACTAAAATCGAATGAATCATATTATAAAAAACTAAGAAGTTGGTAAGGCCTAATAAGAACAGAGTACCAATCAATCGAATTTGACTTAAAAAATTTAATCTAGTGTGTGTGTGTGTGTGTGTGTGTGTGTGTCGGTGGATTGTTGATATTAACCTTTTCAAGCCTCTGGTGAGCGACAGAGCCGACTGAGTCAACTTGAGCAGCCCACTCGGCGGTATGATTGTAGCACATATTAGCAACATTCACTTGGTCAGCACCTGCAAATATCATGCATTTATCAACGAGATAAAAATTAAAAGTATAGGATGATTCAAGAATAAAATCAACGTATTATTATAATATTCAAACGAAAAATTGAAAATAAATACATCAAAATGTTCATCTCTCTTTCCAATTTCATGCATGATGTAAAGCATATGGTCTCCTCTACTGCGCTGGCATGCATCAACTTTGTCGAGAGTACACGACAAGTTTCAACTTCCATTTTGCTGATAACCCGTCGACCAAGTCCACCAAGGCAAAGCGCCCAATTTCACTTTGGACGAGCTCAACCTCCAAGTCTCTGTGGATATCTGCATTCCGGATGAATCTTGGTGCATTGACGATGTTCCTCAAGATCTTGTTCTGGAATCGTTGAATTTTACCAACGTTGCTGTTGCTGGCACAAACCCAGAGTTGAATTCCATACATCCATATGGGTTTCAGGATTTGCTTGTAGATGATGATCTTGTTGCATAAGGATAGTACTGAATTCCTTCCTATCAACTAGTATATTTGGCTGTATCGGAGCCCTAGTTCTTCTCTTTTTTCCTTTACATGTGCATCCAGCGCAATCTAGCATCATACCCACATATTTAGCCTCATAAGCATATGGTACAGGTTTCCCATTGATGATTAAGGGAATCTGTGTACATTTCCGGTTGGTGAAGTTTACTTGGACAGATTTTGCCTCATACATTTTGATCTTCCATAGTCTAGTCCAATTACAGATTTCATTGGTAGCATCATATAATTTTTTCATTGATTCCTGACAGTTATTACCTAAAGTCAATACAGCTGTGTCATCAGCAAATGTAGAAACTGTATTTTTCTCCATCTCAGGTAGGTCGCTGGTGTATAACAAATACAGAATTGGCCCAAGAACACTACCTTGAAGTACTCCAGTTCTAATCTCCTTCAGTTCTGAGCACTGAGTCCTTGAGTTCTGCTTGATTCTAAAATATCTACCCAATAAATATGACTCAAGAATTTGAGTATACTCAAGTGGAAGCATGTATCTCAATTTACATAGTAGTCCTTTGTGCCAGACTTTGTCAAATGCTTGTGCAACATCTAGAAATACTGCACTACAGATTTTCTTTTATCCAAGTGCTATTTCAATTATGTTAGTGATACGGTGAACTTGCTCAATGGTTGTATGTTTCTCTCTGAACCCAAATTGATGTTTTGGAATCAGCTCCTTTAGCCCTATAATTGGTTTCAATCTTTTAAGAGTAACTTTTCAACGAGTTTTGAAATTACAGGTAGAAGGGAGATTGGTCTATATGAGGTGACTTCTCTGAATACATAGAAAACAAAATGCATTGTTATTGGTACCCAAAGACGAATCAGACATGGGGAAATTGGTCTGCCTCCTGTAACTTTAGATGGGGTTGAACTCATATATGACAACAAAATCAAGTTGCTTGGAATGCTGATTGACAACACACAAACTTGGGATGTCCATGTGAATGCTGTAGTGAGAAAAGTGTTTGCAGGGATGCATAAGATAAAATGGCTAAGAAGATTTTTACCGGTGGGAGTGAGGAAGACTCTGGTTCAGGCGCTGATTCTCCCTCATCTTCATTATTGCTCAATGGTATACAATGGTTTGTCTGGGGAGCTTAACAATAAACCTCAAAGAGTATTGAACTATTCTCTAAGATTCATTTTTGATTCTCGTTGGAATGATCATGTAACAGAACTCCTCTGTACAGGGAGCTTGATTGGCTGAAATTGGAACAGAGGCGACTGTATTTCATTCTATGTCAAACTTACAAATTGATTGTGAAAGGTACTGGTTCGGAATATTTGAGGGAGAAACTTGTACTTTTTAGAGAGATTCATGCCAGAGACACTCGGTCTCACTGTTATTTTCTCCAGATTCTACAGCACCGAACGGCAATATTTGGGGCGTCATTCTGCAAACAGCTTCGCGTGAGTGTTTGGCACTGGAAATTATCCTAACACCCTCCCTATCCTTATTTAGAAAGAGACATCGGCGCCTGATTCTCATGGCTGGGTATGGGGAGAGATAGATCGAATCAAGACTGTGGCTAAGTGGGAATGAATTACTGAGGAGGGGTTGTGTTTCATTGTTACATTATGACATTCATAAGAAATTTGATTCCACAAACTATCTCGAACTGCATGACTTCTATTTTTAATATTATTTTCTTATCTATATTACTTGCCTATGTTATTCAACTTTCTATTTTACTATATTTATTTATCAATCTGATTTAGTAATAGGGCTATATATGTATAATATGTACGTTAAATGCAGCTATAACTGTACAGTACTATTTTTTTTGTACGACTATGGGTCTTTTTAGACTCAGTGGAAATCGTCGATTTAAAATAAATAAATGAATGGTTTTTTCCTGGCATGAGAATCATGATGACTTCTGCAATTTTCAAATTCAAATTCAAATTCAAATTGTTTTATTCTGATTCACAAAGAAATGCAGTACAGAAATGCAAATACATCAAATAAATAAAATTATCAACAGTTTAAATAAAGAAAAAACAAAACAATTTTTCAGTAGTCAGGTACATATTTCAGTCTGAACAATGCATTTATAAGATATGTTGGTTTTACCAGAGCCTTTCTTGGCCACTGTTTCAATATATCTCCAGTAATTAGATTGAACCCTGAAATCTAATCTGGTCAATGGAATCTAATCGGGAAATTGCAAAAATATAATTTATCTATATTAAAGTTCAAGAGCTTTTGTTACATTTAATATAGTTATAGTTCTTTATATTAGAGTTCTTGTTACACACACTCATAACAAGCAAACAGAACATAGTCTTATCGGTTGAAATAGGTAAACAATTGTAAAGCAATTGTTGCAAATAGCAAATAACTATGCTTTCACAGGCACTTTGTCATTATCGAGTTTTTAAATGGTTTCATCTCTCTGAAGTATGATAATTTATTGATGATAATGATTGAATTGGTTTTACGTTTTCTACTGACCTGGTGGTAAGTTGTTCACGACAAAAAATAGGCAAGCACACGCTTTTTCCTTATCTTGAATGAATGAAACACACTGCTTGATTTCTTCAAGCAGTTTTTCATTGCATACATGAATGCACCACTCCTCCTTTGATTTGTTTGTAGTCGAAGCCAATTTTTCCAAATTCTGTAAGGTACAATGACTAAAATTAATAGTTTCTAGATAAATTAATACTTTTTTGTGAAAATTTTACAATCGGGGAAATACAAAGATATGAAGGCAATATTTTTCAACATTCATGTAATTGATTTTTTTATGGCAAATGAGAAGAGCAAAGCAATGTTAAAGTAGTTCCACACGCGTCAACTCGACTTGTCAAAGTGTGGACCGACATCTACTATTGGATCAAATGGGATTTCTAGCGAATCATCTACTTGATCAAGTCGACTTGACTCATGCATCTGACGAATTATTGCTCGAAACCCAAATAATTTTGACAATTCCTCACAGGAATTCATATTTAAAAATGAAGTGGGGATTATAATTTAAAAGAAAAAGTGAATTTTTTCTTACCATTCTCGAGATAGCAAGTGAGCATAGAGTACCCTTATCCAAATTGAAAAGAGATGAAACTGCAAACCACAGTTTATAGGTGCTCAGACTCAATTCAGATTCTGGAAAAACATAAATAATCATTGCTGGTTTCTTTAGAGAAATTGCAAGTCAGTACCGATATCAAAAGTATCTATATTATAAATTTATTAATGATTTGAGTTTTACCTGTCGGTGCTTGAATATGATTGGCGCGATATTTTGCATGTCATTTCGACCCAATGATGGTCAATCTAGGTATAGTTGAGTCAAGCACAGAAGAGCCATGAGAATGGCAACATGGCTGCCATTCACTGCTGCCAGTAGTTGAAATTTTTTTTGCTGCGGATGATGCCCACATAAGTATTCCAATTCACTTGTGCGTGGGTAATGGAGTGTGAGAGGGTGATTTATGAGGTGCATAAACGACCATGCCTCTGGTGGGATTCGAACCCACGACCAGGTAGCGCTAGCGGACTGAAGGTTGTAACGCCCCAGACCATTCGGCCAACCCGGCCGGCAATGAAAATTGAAAATGAAAATTGTTCTAACATAACCAAATTTAGGAAGAAATAGTACAGGCTCAGACGATTCTTTCTGTCCTAGTTCATAAATATGTTATGATTTGTGCTATCATTTGTCAATAATTGAACAAAAAAATATTTCAATTCGTAAAATCAATATGATTATGATTAGTGTAGAAACGGTAGGTTGGCTAAAGTCAAGATTCTTAGACACAAGGTTGAACGGTCGCAGGTGTAAAATTCAAGTGGAGGGGGAACCCAAAGCTATCTATTGGTAAGCCTACGTCACCCGTAGGATTAAACCAAAAGAGTAACCCGGCTCAGTATACAATTTATCCGCCATAGCTTCAAATAAATCGTTGATTAACCCCTTTAGGATCGAAGTAAAACTTTGAAATTCAATTAGAAAATAAATTTGTTTATCACTCACTCAAAATGGTGTACTTATCAGCAACTAGATAGGTGAAAGGGAGCCGAAATTCAGAAATAGCAGGAAGAGTATGCAAATAGTTGTAATCCATGAAGAACATTTCTTCTTCTTGGGAAGATGTTGGACTGAAACAAGAAAAAATAATTGAAAATATTGCAAGAAAATAATTTTTATTTTCAATTTCTAGAATAAATTCTATTCTAATGGGCCGGTAACAAATAAAATTTTATTTATTTACTGACCCTTCACTGAAACTGACTTCAGGAAGTTGCTACCTGGGTGACGATTAGATACTTTCCAATATTGTCAATTGAATGAGAAAGCCCAAGTTACAGTAAGTTTATAAAACACGAGTCAGGTCAATCACTATGTGATGGCTTAAATACATAATTAATTAGCAATTGCACACTAGTTTCCAACTTGCAAAATTTTAAGAAATATGGAGCCAAATTCAGACAAAGATGAGGCGCGGACTCACCTTGTCCTCCTGTAATTCATGAGGAATTTCAAAATTGCCCTGTACTGCTTCATGGATGCATATTGATCGGTTGACAGCAATCGTCTGTCGGACATCTGCTCGGAAACATGATCGAAAAGATCCAACAGTACTATGTACAGTTCATAGTAATAGCAATTCACCTGCAAAATAATAGGCTGTCAAATATAAATGTATGCAAATAATCTAATGTTTTTCTGTTCTATTAATATCAAGAAATTCCTGTCCATTTATCTTTTCAAAATTGAAATTTTCTGAATATTGTTATCGGTAAAGTTCAGTGCAAATAATTTTTAGGTACAAAAGCTACGTGAGCTCACTGAACATTCAATTGAATAATTTAATAACACTTGTTTATATTATTTTCTAGAAAATTCTCTTGAAATTTTGACAGCTTGATAATTTCGTTCTAATAGAAATTAATGATCAACTTTGAGCTTTGAGCTAGCAAGGAATGGCCAATTAATTCAACCACCAGAATTATTGTAGCATCTCAAGAATTAAAAATGATAGTGTGGGTACATTCTTCCAGAGAGAGATGGTGAAAAATTCCAAAAACTCGACATGATTATCAACCAGAGCGGAGACGCTTTTCATTTTCACTAGAATGTCATCGGCCGTATTTTTCACGTGCAAAACTGAAACAAAACGAAAGCCATTATTGACCAGCAACATTTCAATTATTACTTTTCTTATACTGTATTGGAATCTGTACTGTATGCAGAGCGTTTTAATTCTCTCCTCAGTATTTGATTCTCTGCAATTGAAAATATCAAGATACCAATTAAAAGTATCCTATCAATTGAAAATATTATAGGCCTATCTACTAATAACTCTCAATTATTAAAAATTGTGTTGGTACCATATTTTTCCTATTATCTCAATAACCGTTCAAGATACAAACTTCCAACTGATTTCATTGGATTTCTTATTCATTACATAAGAAATCATTATTTCTGTTGTTTTGAAAAATTATATATATTTTGAAAAATTTTAACTTTCGAAAATTGTTATCTGGGTAACAAACCATATCTGGGGGTAAGTCTTATGGAACTTTTTTTATATATATATATTTTTATATTACGTCTTGGGACTCCATGAGGGAGTGTAAGACAAGTCAAAAACACTAGAAAGTTACGTATATATGTTTAACTTACATATGTGTCAAGTATAACATTGTATATATCCTATATGTAAAAAAGCAGTCATACTACTCATATGGATTATGATATTCATAGCAATCATAGATGATATAACTATATATAACTAAATATATCACTAAATATAGTTTGTCACTATAACTAAATTGAATTCCAGTTCACTTTCAAGGAAAAATCTCAAGAAATACTATTTGAACTCACCACGAGCGCCTGACGTATCAGCAGTGACAAACATGTCAGGTTCCCATGAAAGAACCAAATGTTTCACATAATTCAACAAGCAGTCATTGAAATCGTAGTGAAACGCATCACAGTACTCTCGCAGCACATCCAAGTCTACACTGGCAATAGTTATCAGCTTTATAACAACTTCTCTTGTATCCATTGTGATGAATTCTGTGGACACAAAACTTAGTTCTTTCACTTACTAATTTTATTGTCGAGGGTTTTTCAACAATCAGGGGAAAGAAGAATCTTAGTGAATGGTTCAACTAATTATTCAGTAGTGTTTGTGGCACGCTCAATTCGGTTTCAGCTTTGTAAAATAATTTTAGAAAAATATGGTTCGGTCCTTCCGTTGGAAAATAGTTTTGATTATACATTGATTTGATTCAATCAGAGATATTCAAGTTGAGTAACCGTACTTTGAATGTTTCCGTTTTAGAATTAGTATTTCAAATTCGAAAATCAATTTATTCCCATAAAATTGCAAATTAAATTTTATCTTACATAAAAATTTTATATTTGAGGAATCCCCCTACAAGACCATACGACTGTGTGTAGGGGGGGAAGGACACTTTACATTTCTATTTACAAACTTTCATTAGAAAAGAATGATCACTAAGTTATGTCTTATAGAGCCTCATCATCTTTGTAATGTAATGAAACACATTGCATGAGGTGTCAGTTTATTGATAAATCCAGTTCGTCCGACAAGTGTTTCGTATATTCAATTAAAATTCAAGTCATCAATGAAAATCAAACAAGTAATTTTCATTCCAATTATTTATGAATTTACAGAAGGTATGATGGATAATAATTTATAGTTTGATAATAGAAAACAAACATTATGTTCGTTTTGTACGCTCAGACAAAACATAAAAGCAATAATTTTGGTGAAGGTGACAATTTATTAATACGGAATTCACAATAACTTATACTCTTTCATTTTCAAGCGATTCTAAATAATATAAATGATGATAATGATATATTGATCAATATTTCAATAAAAGGTCTGACAGATTGTTTGCAGTTTTTTTGAACAGAAATGAGCTGCTTAATGCAAAAATCATCTTTCTTCATCTGTCAAGTTAGGTGACAAAGAACTGAGTCATTTTTGGACAGTAAATACCTTTATATGGGAGTCCCAATTTTGACAATTTGTTGCCCCATTGTCCCTTCAAAACTGATGCCATGAAAGTGCTATGCAGATTATCATCGTTCTTCAGTTTCCAATAGAATGCTCCTAGAATTGATACTGCCTTAGTTCGATTTGCATTATAAACATGCCTGGAATAAACAGAAAATTAGACAAATTCAGGTTGGCTTTTTTCTCAACATCAAAAATCTCGAAATAGCGTCACAACACTTACATGTTTTAACTTAAATATATTACAAAAAAATGAATTTTAGGTTTTTATCTTGGTAGCAAACCGTTTTGGGGATATGTCCAATGGAACATTTTTTTCTACTTGGTGTAAGGAACCAGCCTAAGAAGTATTGCACATTTCTCCTGAACCACTCTGTATATACTGTAACTCTTCAGGACGTATTGATTGGAATATTTTATTTGCCGAAATAAAAATAATTATTCCTTTTACATAATATACAGTACAATAATATACAGTACACATATAAAGTACAAGAAGTAATAATAAAACTTGAATAGAACCAATATTCGAACTAGGTTATACTAATGTGTATTTCCATATTGTTCGATTGGTCAAATGTTCGATTATACAAGGCCCTATTCTACAATACGAAGCTGAGAACCTTGACGAATCGAACACCTTGTCTAATCGAACAGCGTGTTTCGATTCGTAAAAATGTTCTATTAGACAAGGTCTCCTAATAAACAACTTGTTCGAAGAGCGTGTCTTCGATTAGTCAAGGTTTAGCCAATTCATGTGACCCTAATAGGAGACGCTGAACCGGCTATCGACATACACCCAATTAATTTTATTGGGCTTGCCAAAATAGCATAAGCTTGTGCTTTGACAAGGTTTTGAAAAAATTGCATAATGATTGAAAAATAAATGAAAATCAAACACACTTTTAAAAAACTTTACAAAATTGTGTTTTAATAATTTTAAAGTTTTTTAAAAGGGTGTTTGATTTTCATTTATTTTTCAATTATTTTGAACAGCCCTAAGGTTTAAAGTTCAGTTTTCAAATAATGATTACATAATGATATATGGAATTCCAGTTCTAGATGAATCGATGAGTACCTAATAATAATATAAAACTCAATAAAAAACACTTATAAATGGAAATAAACTTACTTAATAGTAGTTACTATAGTTTCGACCTGTTGTGTGGCCATCTTCATCATGTTCAAGGTTATGATAACCTTGAACAGAGTTTACTGTTCAGTCTGAAGATGGCCACACAACAGGTCGAAACTATAGTAACTACTATTAAGTAAGTTTATTTCCATTTATAAATGTTTTTTATTGAGTTTTAAATTTTAAAGTGGAAAAAAGAATGGATACACAACACCTAATAATAATAATAATCTGAATTGGCTTAATACAATATGATACTAAAATCATAAATACATCACAAAAAGAAACAACGGAAGTAACAATAGTCAAGATAATTTATTCCCAAAGGCATTTATATTATAAAGCGTTTGAACACCATCCAAAATTTCAAAACCTAGGTAAACTCTATTGCATGCCCAGTTTTTTATCTCGTTAATTAATTTTCTAGTGATTTTATTTTCAATTAATTTTGCAGGTAACTTGTTAATTGATTTATTGCAGTAGTATGGAAGTTGATGTATGCATGCTGTAAGTCTGGTGAATATAATGTTTAGAAACAGTTGGATGTATTTGATACGATGAAACACGTGTAGAAAATTTATGTGTTTATTGTGTATATTATTGCCTCAATTTTGGGAGGTCGATTTCTTTGAATAGAAGTCTACTTGGATACATTCTCGATCTTCCTGTGCTGCTCTAATAATGTGTGGGTGGTAGTGGACGGCCTACTGCCGAACGGCAAAATGATGTCTCATAAGAACAATGTAATTTTTATCAATCTCTTGGAGCAGATAGCGCTGTTATTTATGAACAGAATTCCACGTTCTTTATGTCATTGGAAAGAAAATTAAATTCTCCAGGGGCGTGACATTTTACTTTTTCGATTTTCAGTTTATTGTATAATTAATTAACTATAAAAGTATTTAACTCTAATTGTTGAAATAAACATCAATAAAACTATCTAAATAAAAATTGAAAAAGTAAAAAATCACGCCCCTGGAGAATTTAATTCTTTTCCAATGACATGAAGAACGTGGAATTCTATTCATAAATAACGGAGCTAACTGCTCCGAGATATTGATAGAAATTACATTGTTCTTATGGGACATGATTTTTCAGTTCGGCAGTTGGCCGTCCACTACCACCCACCCTTAAAAAGTTTGTTGAAATGTGTATCATGGGCTGCACCCCATGCCTCAATACTGTATTGAAATAAAGAGTGTTAAACCCGCCATTGTGATATTTCATAAACTAATAAAGGTAGCATTCCTAAGTAGCAGCTCGGGCTGCCGCGGCTCTAGCTGCGCTGCTCTAGCCATCGGAACTCTATTCACATAACTATATTATAAATGTTCACTTTGTTATTAGGGCTACTAATGCATAATAATAAATAATCAAAGTAGCCTTTCAAGTGAAATTCACTTATTTTTTTATTTATTATACATTAGTAGCCCTAATATCAAAGTGATATCACAGTTCTATGATGGCAAGAGCAGCGCAGCTAGAGCCGCGGCCGCTCGAAATGCCGCTTAAGAATACTACCTTAAGAACAATCAATTATTTTTCGATTTGAAAAGATTGATGAGGCAAGTTTTCAAATAAATGCTTACGCCTCAAGTTGATTGTTGAGCCAACAGAATGCTTCTTCTTCAGAATATTCGTTGAGGATAGCTAGTCCAACAGTAAAATTCAAATGTTTGCCAGCAACCTTTTTAAGTATCAAGTTTTGTAGTACATCAGATAAGCAGCGATTGAATAATGCCTCCCAACTGCTTTTATTCATCATAGTGGCCCACTGAAAGAAAAGAGACATTCAGTACACAGAGACATACCAGTACATTCAGGTATTTATTCTACCCAAAATAATATTTATCAATTTTTGCCTAGTACTTTTCATATTTTATTGTATTTTTCTAGCTTTTCAGTTCAAAGTTACAAACTTCCATTGAATTTCTGAAGTAATTTTACATAAAAATGTATTACTTATATGTGTTCAACATCTATTGAGGGAGCTGTGGGGGGAGGGAGGTAAGAATCTTGACTTTGAAACATTGGTCAAAGTTCTTGCTGTGCTCTGAGCCATAGGTAGGGACAGGTAAGGAAGTATTATTCTTAAAGGAAGCTCTATGGTTGTTTATTCTGAGGTTGAGGGCAGTGGTTGTTTCACCTACATAGAAGGCAGGGTTATTATTAGGGATTTATTCTATGTAGGTGAAACAACCACTGCCCTCAGCCTCAGAATAAACAACCAAACAGTATAAAATGTCCTCTATGTGAAATTGCACACCTCCCACTCATTTCAGGCCAAATATCAACATCAACAATATAACATATAAAACTATACTTATAATTAATATATTTTACCAACTGATATAATTATATAACTATTCATATGTGTAGAACAGAGATAAAAGTTATAAAGGGCTTACACTGGAAATAGTTTTCATAGGTAAAACTAAGACTCATGCAAATCTATTTGTGTATTGTGTGACCAGAAATTTATTGTGTAATACATCGAAGTGAACAATGGTATCAGTGAAAAACATAAGTATGTAAACCTCCATGGTTAAGGCAGAGCTTGATTCGATGCCATGTTCGTTTACAAATTTGTTTCAGCATTTCATGCGTAACTTGAGGGAACGCTACCGTAACTCCAGCTATCAGTTCTTAATTTGTAACATTGTTTTTTTGTACCTCTATCTTGATAAGACTTCAAAGTGCGTTGTCAGCTGTTGTATAATCTAGGCTTCTTGGAGGCCAGGACATTGTGGCAGGACAGCTTGTCACCGTCTAATCCATCAGTCCAATCCAACAGTGAGAAAACACCGATATTCCTATTTAAAATTATAGTTTGCAGTATTCTTGAATATGCAGCAATTGTTTGAAATCCCTATGTCAACATCACTTCTAGTCGACTAGAGTCAGTGCAGAACAAATTGCTTCGGCTCCTGTTCTACAAAAAAATTCAAAGTCTGGTTTCCTTATGAACGATCCAGAAGCGAATTGAGAGAGATGTTCAGGGTTCCTTCGCTCAAGTCTAAACGTGATCTCAGTTCGCTTTTGTTTCTGCACTCGTTGTTGCATGATCAAACTGATAGCATCTATCTTGTGGGTTTGATTAATTTGCATGTGCCTGCAACAACACAGCCTAGAAGACACTGTCTATTCGCTATCAATAGATGTCGTACTATGGTAGGATATTTTTCTTCAATGAATAGAACAGCTGAACTGTATGATCTGTATAGTAAGGATTTGGACGTGTTTCATGATGGATGGTCAAGTTTCAAGCGTAAGTGTGAGTGCCTTCTGAATAATGTGCACATATAGATCTCTATTGGATGGACACTCATCTGCATGAAGTGGTATTAGAAATGAATGAAAATTATCTTAGTTTGCATCATTACTCTAGTCCACCTACTCTAGAACATGGTACGCCATAGTGGAGTAGGTCAATTTCCACACAGAAAACACGTAAAGACACATTATAAGATGTTTTTGTAGCTAACTATTGTATAAACTGTAATTGTAGAGTTTCTAATATTCTGTAATTGATGTAGTAGTTTTAGTTTTTTTGGGAAATAAACTTTTATTTATTTATTTATTAGCATTGTGAGTGTCTTGATCATCTTCTTCATTTCAATCATCATAATCATCATTTTCATTTCGATCATCATAAGCATGGTAATAATAATCATATTAACATCATAAATTCACCAGCACACTTCCACAGTATTATAGAGCTATGTTTGTAGCATTATTGCTTGTATCACATTTTTGCAGCATTAGTAGTTTTCTTTTGTATTTGAATCAGTTTCTTTATTTGGGTTTTGCTTTTTCTATCTATCTTTTGAAATTAAGTTTATAATTTGATATATTACCATTCAAACAAACAGGATTAATGAAGCAATGACAGCCATAACCGAAGAAATGTTAGCAAATGTTTGGAAAATAATTGACTTTTGTTTGGACATTTTTCAAGCGACTAAGGGCGCAAATATTGGCATTTATTTATGATGTAAAAGAAACTGTTTGAGACGACAAATTTGATGAATGAAAAAAAAAATAACTGAAGTTATTTGGTTTTTCTTCAAACAATGTTAAAAACGCACCATTCTTATATGATAACCCTATATTTTGGAATTTGACCAGAACTTCCCGAGAATTATTTTTATTTACAAAGGAAATCATGTCTTAAACATCAGTATTTTCAAGAATGCTACACTTTCTTATCTTGAGCTGCATTCAGAAATTTCCTTCTCTCTGATGTCGGCCTGAACACAGTCATCGTAGTTATCAATGGGAGACCAAGACGAGAGATACGGTATTCACATAAAGCTCTCACATGAGTTGATGTAGCAAAAACAATGATAAACTACTGATAAGGTAGCAGAAAAAAGAACTAATGGTTATCATTTCCTTACTTATAATAAATAATACACTGTACATAAAACCTAACCCAACTGCCTGAATTGATACGTAATCAAGAAATACGGAGCCTGTAAATCGAAAGTTCCTTTAATCTTTGACGTCATGTTTCTTGTTCTTATCTGTAAGTTTTATGAAACAGGCCCTGGATATTTATAAAAAGAGTAAAATATATTCAGAGACATAAAAGTGTTAAGATAATGTGCATTCACATTCGTCTCAACGGGTAATTATTGACTGCCAAATTACATTTTTTCATTTACATTTTAGTAGATCTATTTTGCACAATGCATTGACGATTGACCACTTTTATTTTTATTTATTCTTTTGAAATTACAATTCTCAAGCGACAGCTCGAGCTGCCGCGACTCTATCTGCGCTGCTGGAGCTGCTCGGCTCTAGCCATCACAACTCTATTCACAAAACTATATTATAGATAGATGTTCAAAGCGTTATTAGGGCTACTTATATACAGGATTAGCCAATGAAGCGGGACGGTTTCAATAGGTTAAAGATTGTTCAAGAAATCGTATTCTCGTAATTTTAGTATTATAAATAGAAAGCAGAAATGTAGCCATTTAGTTTACAATGGGTTAAAAATAATTTTTTGAATATAACACCTTCCAAATGTCCTTCATTTTAATCTATGCACTTTTGCAGAAGGACATGGAAGTTTCCTGACATTTCACGGCATATTGGGTGGCTCGTTGGAGGAGTGATAAAGCGCCGGTCTGATAACCAGGTGGACCCTGGTTCAAATCCCAAGCGGGGAACAATTTTTGACCACAGCAAAATCACATAAATGCGGCCACCCCGTCTTTCGGAGGAGACGACAAGCCGTCGGTCCCGACTACCTCAAAGTAGTCGTCATCTATCATCCATATCATTACCCACGCACAAGCTTATGAGCTCATGTGGGCTTCACCCTCATAAAAAACAAAAAAAATATTGAGTGGTATTCCTTCAATTTCATCTTGAATCCGTTGTTTTAGAGCTGTGATAGTTCTGGGTAGATCGCTCTGAAATACTCTCGTTTTCCAAGTAGCCCAATAAAAAAAATTCACAGGTTGACAAATCTGGAGAGAGAGGGGACCAAGTGATATCCCCGTTACGAGAAATTACGTGGCCTAGAAATAAAGCATTCACAGCATTCATGGTAATTCTCGCAGTGTGACTTGTCGCCCCAGTGTGGCTAGTTAAAAACTAGAGTTTTCCAGAGCGATCCACCCAGAACTATCCCAGCTCTAAAACAACGAATTCGAGATGAGATTGACTCAATATGCTGCGAAATGTTATGAGAAACTCCCAGGCCCGGCTGCAAAAATGCATAGATTCCAATAAAGAATATTTGTGAAGTGTTATATTCAAAAAATGATTTTTCACTTATTGTTCACTAAATAGCTACATTTCTCCTTTCTTTTTATAATAATAAAATGACGGAAATACAATTTCTTGAACAATATTTTTACCGATTGAAATCGTACCGCTTCATTGGCGAACTCTGTATAATAAATCAATAAATGGTAAAATTCACCTTTTTAAGTCACTTTCAAGCAAATTTCACTATTTATTGATTTATTATGCATTGATAGTCCTAAAGACAAAGTGGAAGTTTAAAATAGAGTTTTGTGAATAGACTTGTGATGGCTAGAGCAGCTCAGCTAGAGCCGGGCAGCTCCAGCAGCGCAGTTGAAGCCCGCGGCTCGAGCTGCCGCTTGGGAAACGTACTTTAACATTGGATTCATGATTTTCCATCTGATTCTGATTACTTACCGCATTAACGCAATCTTTAGTTGGATTTTGCTCAGTTGATTCAATTGCATGCTTCGTAACAGAAGACAAACAACAATATAGATCGCTCACAACTTGAAGGTTGACAGTAGTTTGTTCTATTTGACTCAAGCTCTTCACTACAGACTTCACACGGTTTGCAATTTCATTTACCTGCAACAAAATAAATTATCATGATAAAATATGAAAATTCTTATCCCATATACAGTAATAGAATATCCATTGGCTATGCTGATGAGATGAGCCATTCATCAGTCAATAATTATAAGCATTATTAAAAAAAATTTATTAATAATAAAACATTATTATTATTATTATTATAGAATTATTGAACGAGCGGCAGCGAGTTCCTACTTTTGACTCGAGGCCGAAGTCTTTGTCCGTCTGTTCGTTCGTTTTTTTGTTTGTATGTTCGACAATAACTTTTGAACGCCTCAATTAATCAACTTCAAATTCAGAACACATATTCTTCGAAATTTTATACAGGTCAAGTTCGTTGGGCAATGAAATCGATCGACTCCTTCATCCTTTTTCAGGCGAAAAAAGGATAAGCTCTCAGCAACAATATATCTCCAACCACACAACTCTATTCGGGCTTTTAATGTAAAATAGGCTAAATCAGTCATTTTCTATTGAATTTCACCATTTATTAATTTAGTGTATATTAGTTGCCCTAATAACAGAGTAAACATCTATAATATAGTTATGTGAATAGAGTTGGGATTGCTAGAGCAGCGCAGCTAGAGCTAGGCAGCTCTAGCAGGGAATTCAAAGCCGGGCAGCTCGAGCTGCCGCTTGGGAATCGTAGCCTACATTTAGTCTACACATGTTGATTTTACAAAACAGACATTTACAAAGCGATATAAGAATAAACTTTGCAGTTGTGCCATCTTCCAATGAAGCCAAATATCTGGGAATGACACTATATTCAAAACTGCGATAGAAAGCATGTGAAAAAAGGGCAAAATAAAATATTAAATATTAAAAAATGTACCGGTTGTTGAGAAGAGATTTAAAGCTCTCAATCTAAAATGAAATATTACTGTTTAAACAGATCCTTCGGCCTCTTTCGTTGTATGGTATCCAGCTGTGGGGCTGTTCTAGGAAGAGTAAAATCTACATAATTCATTAATTTTAGAGCTAAGTATTGAGGAATACTGTCAATGCTCCATACTTGATAGGAAACTCAGTCCTCTACAAGGAGGTCCTGCAGTTGTAAACAAAGGCCGCTACAAACCATGAACAAGCTCTAAACCTCCATGACAACTCGATCTGCAATTCTGACGAGACTCAGAAGGAAGAAGTATACCGATCTCGTGTGATGTGGATAGTGAGAGACCACAAATCAGAATTATAAAACAATCCAGAAAATCTAAAGGTGTGTGATAAGTATTCAATGCAAAAGGAAGTTGCAGAAGAAAATTGACAATGAAAATAGCTTTTACTGTTAAATTTCCTATTAAATTATGTTAGAACTGAGCTGTTAATTAGCCAGGAGCTAGATTACAGTGGAAATTCATGAAAAATTACAATTTTCCATGTTGATGTTATAACTCAATTCAATTTCAATTTATTTCAATTTAAACACACATAAAGACACTATGAATAATATGATACAAAAATTAGTAAAACATACTAATTCGAGAAACTTGATTCATTAAGAAATATATTTTTGAAATACATTCTAATCTAGAACTAAACATCAACTGATAGGTTTCAAAAAGAAATGATATGAAGTTTCAGCTACAACAAAGCAATAAGAGAATAAAGGTAGGCTTACTCACAGAGAGGTTTGTCACCAGGTGCTGTTGTTTAAACGCTCTTTGCACTATTCTATTATTGGATCCCTGCACATCTGCAACACAATTAATATAATTGTATTTTTCCTAGAAAAGATATTAATTTTATTCATACTCAACACAGAGGTTAAAAAATAAATATCTACTGGAAACAAAGAAGTGATTGAGGATTAGAAGTTGAAATTAAAATGATTTACCATAATTATATTAAATTCATCATTTTTGTAGGAGCTCTTTGAAGGAAAAGAAAAGATCAAGAATTCTTTCAAAATGAGAGAAGGCTAGTTCAAAAACAATGATTCTCACGATTCCACCAAATGGCAAGTGATTTATATTACTTAGGAGTGATTTAGCAAGGGATTAGCAAGTGATTTATATTACTTATTACTATTAGGAGGTGAATCCAACACATTGAACAATGAATTCCTATTGAATGGGATTTGAAAGCAATATTTAAAGCTTCTCACCGGCAAAAGATATATATTCTTTGAGAATAGAAGTGATAATTTCTGGAAGAAAGTGAACCAGGCGAGTTGACGGAGTTTCCTCTGAAAAAAATGTTACTTGTGGCCGACAGCCGGTCAACAGGTTCACCCAAATCGACAATTCAACTGCCTGCAGGATGCAACCTGAAAGCATTATATACAAGTTAAATCCTATACTAGTTATAAATATTTACAATATAAAATATTTACAGTATTTATATTTTCTCTCAACACTTGATTGAAAAGCTAATTATTAGTTAAAAAAATTATTAATAATTTGCAAAACAGGAGTTTTTGCACACTCGAAATAAATTAGCCGTTTTGCGACAATGAAATGTCTCCATTGATACATCACAATAAAAACAGTGATTGATTTGTTTTTTAGAGCTACTATCAATGTATAGTACTAATAATGAACTAGAAGTAGGTTTATTATAAAACTTTTTATTTAGGTATAGTAATAAAACTTTAGTAGGCAACCCATGCTTCGCAACAAAAGTCCACAAAACAAAAGAAGATTCCTGTTTCTATTCTAGCTTAACCAGGGTGGCAATAACATTTATGGATAGGAAAAATAATCATTTTGCTATTTCTATGACTTCATAAATTTTTTAAAATCTGTATTAGGTAAACTTACTGCTTATATGTTACTTTTCAAATCTCTTCGATACTGGGAAGTCAGTTTCAGCTTTCATGAAGATTCTTGAGCATTTTGTAGGTGCACATCTAACCAGATATAAAATAATAGATGAAAGTCAACATGGTTACATACCCGGAAGAACGACAGTTGATTTATTGGAGAATAAGACAATTGACATCATTGATGATGGATTAATCCAGTAAATAAAGTCTGCAGAGTGCATGAAATATGCACCAATTTTTATCTCTGGGATTTGTTTAGACAGGTGAGGAGGTTAATATACTGAAAGTCCCTGAACCTGAGGGTGAGCAAAGGGTGGGAGGGGGTTTAGAAGGTACAATTTTTCAGTTTTTTGCATAAAACTCGAAAACGGTTGTACCTAGATCAAAATACCCTGAATGGAAATTAAAGAGGAATGAAATCTGCGTCGATTAAAGAAAAGAAAACAGAAATCGGCCCGATAGATTTTTTTCATTCGATCAAAACCCCCATGTAAAAAAAAATCCCCAATTGTCCTAACTGCTTTTGAATGTTACTCATAGATTAACAATAAATCCTCTACCTCATCACCCCAAAAAAGTTGTGGAGCATGAGAAGTAGAGTTCAAATAACATATCAATATTGATATTTAAACTATTTTTAGAAGTTGATGGATCACTTTTCAAAGAATGGAATTCCTCCAAAATCAGCTACAGGTGGTTTTTGTCGATATTTTGATGCTAAAACATACATAGATACGAAGTAATAACTATATTTAAGCTGGTATCTGGTAGTCTAACTGGATCATTCTTCATCAGAATACTTATTTTACTGCAAAAAATTTGGGTTATTTGCAGTAGAAAGGACCCTTCAAGGATAATAATCTAAGGACATCCCTAACTTCGTAAAAGTGAACGGATCTTAACAAACTGTAGCTCATTGTTTTTAGCTTGAAAACGCGGTTCTATTTAATATATTGTCGGTCAAAATTGAAGAATTTCATTAACTTGGGTAGGCTACTTTGAGCTTATTCCTTATTCCTATAACCTATATACACAAATTTTTTGTGTTCAAATAATTTCGTTCATCTTCATGCATTGTGAATAACTATGGAATAAGTTTCAATCCTTTCATTCTCATTAGCGTTTTAAATAACCCCGATATTTATCACGTAATTATTTATTCATTGTTTTCTAGATAGAAATTAATGCACCTACTCATACGCTCAAGTTGAGATAATTAATAAAAACCCTTAAATATTGGTTAAAAACTATACAGTAGTTAAAAAATATATTACATAAAATCCCCTATACAAATTTTACATTGAGACAATTTATATTCAATAACCTTTGTACGCGTGTATATAATAATTATTTAAGCTGTTATGATCTCACTCAGGTGAGAGCTTCATTATTATTTACAGCAGCAAACATAATCAGATTATTATCATTATTATTATTTAGCGTATGGCTCTTCAAGATATCCAAAAAACAGCATTCATGGGATCAATATGATCCTCTGTCTAAGGATAAAAAAATAACATGAATGGTTATAATAGTCATAAAAGCAAGAAAAAATACATATATAAACATGCTTAAGTCTAATACAGACATCCAGTCTGTTCAAATAGGCAATTGATTCTGGACTCTTGTCCTTCCTCGAAAAGCAGTTATTTTGCACTCTTCCACTAAGTGATCAATGTGAACTATGTGGGTCTTGCCCACACTCACAGAAAGGCGTTGGAATTTTGCCCCATTTGAACAGCACATCTGCCGTGTTTTGTTCTTATTCTATTCAGAGCTGAACATTTTCTACGAGGTAGTTCGAAACCTGATGGTTTTTGAGAAAGCCATGGAATTCATTATGTTATTTCGCCTCTACGTGGTGCGCTCTGGGTAACCCAAAAATCGGCATTCAGACAAATCAATTGGTTTTCCTGACCAACAAGACATTGAAAAAGCAAAATCATCCCTAAATAGATTTCCTAGCCGATACACGATATCAAAATTGAAGTATTTAATATTATAATCCAATTTGACATAAATAACACAATTTTGCACTTTTAAAACTAAACTATATAAATAATAAGTCACAAACACATGATAAGAAGACAATGGATATTTTGATTGAAAGTTGTTCATTTAGTTCATTTGTAATTGAAAATGACGTCGAAACTAGTGTTTAAATTAAAATATTGAAAGGGTGCGTTGATTTTCATTTATTATACATAAATAGGCTTGGCTTATAGAACTGTACTTACTGATATTTTCAGATCGCAAACATATGTTTGACAAACTTCTTAGCAATGAGGAGACTTCAAGTAGTTTCAAGCTGTTGCACATGTACGTTGCCAGGTTAAAAATATGTTCTCCAAGAAAATCCAATAGTTCTTTGCAAAATAAATCATCAATACATTCTGACTCAACAAGATAGCTGAAAATAGAATAGAAATAGTGGAAACATAAGGTAAAAGCACCAGTAAAGGCCATGTTTGAGTTTTTCATAGTTTATGCAGAGTTGTGACACTGGCGGCTCGTGCCCACAAAACAGGTGAAGTGCTGTACAGTAAAAGATACGGGCACTTCACCTATTTCGTGGGTACTAGCCGCCAGCTAGTGAATTGTGGGTTCATTTCATAAGTTGTTATATCACCTGAAACTTAATAGATATATAGCCCAGATCCTTCTTGATTGACGTATTCCTTAAAATGGCGAATATCTCAATTTACAAATTAATAATTACATTTTTTGTGAAACTCAATTTTGATTCTTAAGTGGCCACTATGCAGGGGCGATCTGGCCAGGTCGGTTGGTCGGGGATCCCCGAGGGCCCCTAGAAAGTAGGGCCTGCATTAGTGCATTATTGGCCTACTCACTTGGACTTTATATGTTTTTCGTAGTAACAAGATAACAAAGGGATATTAAATTCTGAGAAACCGAAGCAAAGGCTCTTGTGCACGCTTAAACCACGAAAAGTGTACCCGAATCTCATTACCAAATCCAGTACCGGTACCGGATTCAAGGGTAGGCCAACTAGGCGCGCGCCTTGGGGCCCGCACCGTATAAATATATAAAAAAATTATATTTCTCATAACTTGGCAAACTGAATTCTAGCAAACTAATATCAATAAATGTCCACACAACAAACTGTATTATATAATGTATTTGTTGAATGTAATTTATCTGTTAAATAATAATGCAAGTTGAACCTATTTAAAACCCTCTTGAACAAAGATTACTTTGGTGATAGGACTGCGATTAGCTGTAATTGAGTAATAAATTATCAAATACTCAAGAAATTATGGCATATTATTTAACATAAAACAAGACGAATCGCAAGTGTAATCCATTGTCAACTTAGTAAACATTCAGTATAGCCCAGGCAAACTAGACTAAAGAAAGGGCCTAGCGCCTAAAAAATGATGAATGGCAGGAAATGATCTCAAACCACTGTGGACATCCCAAATAAGTTTAATATGAAATTGCGCTTTCTGAGTGGCGCTATCCATTTTTTACACATGCATGTATGATGTACAATTCGTTTATGTGACAGCACACTTTGAAGAGGACTTGAATAGGCTACATATATTCTTATTAATAGTCGTAGAATATATGCAGATGGAGGTCTCATCAAACTCAACATAAATGCCGGTGCTAATATTACGGGGGAACATTGAGCTAAATGACGCGACATATTGATGACTTTTTCAAATAATTTACTCAATGAGATCTTTCAAAAGAGACCTGAACTGACTCAATCGGTTGAAAAATGAGAAACCACGCAAGAAATCTGTTTACAAAGAAGCATGCTTGCCTATAAATATATAGATAATAATTTACGATACCTTAGTAATTCAACAGCAAGATCGCCATTTCCATTATGTAGAAGAATCGATGCCAATTTCAAAACAACTTTACTATGAGGAATGTCGAAAATTTCAGTTAGTCTACTGACTTCTTGAACTATATTACCTGTTTCACATTCTGTAAAAAGTCATAAAAAGTCATGTAAAATACTAATTTTAATTTCATTACCATTTACGAGATACGGTTCATCATTATTTTTTAATTGGTTTCATAATTAAGTGCCAAAGGGAACCGAGAAAAGCCAATAACAAGTGTCAAGGGAGTTTTGGGTAGTTGACTAATATTATATTTGGTGGTAGAAGAATTTAAGTAGATATATGAATATACAATTTAATTTAGTGGCTTACACGACCATTTGATATTATTATGTGAGTACAATAAACCTTCATTAAAATAAAAGCATTTAAATTTATATTAATTACCTATTATATTATTTAGGGGAACTCGCTATAGTATTATTAAATATTATTGGGGTACTCGCTTGGCTTGCGTAGGAACATTATGTGGTTACTGATAACATTGGCTTGCCTTATGACTCCTTGGTATTAAACACTTCTCGCGACGTTAATTTTAATTCAAAAGATCAAATACCCGGCTGATAAAGGTACGTACTATTCTTTCAAGTTGCTCCTTGATACACAGAGTTAACCTACCCGGACTGTGGTAGCAAGGAATACAACTTTCAAGAAAGTAGCCTGAATCAGCCAGGGAGACGTGACTCGTCTCTCCGAACGGAATCGTAATTTAACAGCAACACAAGACCGATTCTCCCAAAAATTTGGAGTATACATGTAAGAAGCTGGTCGCTCTACATTCCCGCTTCTTTTTAACCATATGAGAGACTTATTATTTATGAATGTTGTTTATCAAAATAACAGCAGAGCTGAGTAGAGAATCATTGAATGTTTATCTTCGTTTAAGATTTATTGAGTTTTATATTATAATTGACATTAAAATCGATTTTCTAAAGTAAAATTAAAATCGTTCGTCAATTATTTATTTTAAACCATAAGTGCTGAAGATTATTATACATAAATGGATGAGTCTGAGGCTAGAACATGTGCCCTTATGGACACTCCACGTTCATGCCCTCGGTGAGCTAATGTTTACATTATAGAATATTCATGTTTACTATCATTCGAACGTTTATTATTGAATACAAAATAAACTAATTTAAATAACAAACAGACAGTCTGAAATCTTTGGAGAATCGATTTTTGATAAATAATATGGTATTTAAACTTAAGTGATGACCATTCAACACACAAGCAATATGTTACACACTTCAATTATAAAAATATGAAAATCAAATTCTCAAAAATTGGTTCAATTGGTCCTAGAAATTGGTGTTTATAAGAAGTTGAACAACTCCAACCCTAATATCTCTAAAGGGGCGAGCGATGCGAGAAGCAAAAGATTGTTTTGGCAAACATTAAATTTACTTTTTGAAATTTGTGGTAAGTTATACAACAAAAAAGAAAGAAGTAATAGTTGAAAAAGTAATAGTTACTTGTTATATAAAAAAATGTATTATACAGGGTGTTCCGAAAAGAGCTGATTCGGGTACCACCACGGTGTTCCTCAAGCTCTAACAAACAGAAAATGCCGAATTCTACTTACTTTTCCTGTTATCCGCCATTTTGTGTTTTTATGATTTTCCATCATAACTCGATAATGTATGCACATAAGTCTTTGAAATTTGGTATGCTTAAGTATAAGTATGATAGCTTGAAAATAGTGATCTCAAAAATTTTCAATTATCTGAAATTTCCAAAATGGCGGCCGACTGAAAGTTTAATTTCGAATTTACTGTTGAGAATAATGGTTTTATGAAAATTTGCATCATTACAAATGAAACATATGAAACAAATGATTTGAAACATATGTTTGATAATATACTTATACCTAAAAGAATATATCTCATATTAAATTCATGATTTAATATAATACAATATAAAATGATGATTACCTTGTATGAGTTGTTTAAAAGCTATATCAGCAAATTCTTTATTTTTTTTCTTCTTATGCATTTCAGCAACATGTGACTTTATATTCAAATTAAACTGGAAAAAATTGATTGGCTTACTATTTGGATACAAAAAATAGAAACAAATAGTAATACTAATATAATAATTGAATGATAATAATAATAATAAAATATAATATTATCGCCACTATCATGAACATCGGTGCAATTATCAATAAATAAAAAATAACTATATACACTGTTCCCGAATTTAAATTTCAACCAAGTAATAAATTTAACTAAGGAACGAGACAAATTTCCTGAGTACTATTGTTTGATAAGTTAATCCATTGATACAATCAAACTGTAGAATTAAAAAAACCAAATGAATAAAAAATTACGTCTTATCTATGATATTTGTCATACATTTAGTTTTTAGGTTAACTATAGAAATTATTGTTGTTATTTTTATAATTACTGATATTATACCCATCACTTGAGTGATACTCAAACTTTGATGTTCTATGTGACGATCGTGAATGAATAAATAGAGTACTAATCTACATAAAAAATTAAATATGTATATTAAATATATGTACTGTAGAGTTATCTTGAACCCGTTTTTTGTCAATTATTATTCTGCCATAATTGAGGACTATTAAGAGATGGCTTGAAGTAAATCCTTTCTAGTCCCTCAATGAGTTGCTGAGAAGCTCATTAGATGACTTGACGTGAACTAGCCAGATATGGGTATAGTCTGTCCAAGCAAAGAAGACCCTCTGGCAAGATGAAAAAATGACTCAAACTCGGGCAATATTAGTTCAAAAATTATTGATTTCGTCTCAAATTGTAGATCAGAATGTTTCCTGCGAATTGAGACCAAATAAATGATTTCTGAATCAATATTGACCGAGCTGGAGTCATTTTCTCATCTTGCCAGAGGGTCTTCTTTGCTTGGGCAGACTAATCTATACTTGGGTACTCGTGAACAATCAAGGATCCTGGTCATAGCCGAAGCAGAAGACATGACTGATATAATACGTGTATTCAGTGCTTGATTTGTAAAAAAGAGGTATGGAAACGGTGGGTGGACTGGCTCACTGGGGGGTATGGAATACCCCCAGGAAGAGGGGGTCCGGGGGCCCTCTCCCAGGATTTTTTTAAGATCACCCTTGAATTGGAGTGTTTTCAGCAAAACTGAGCAATGTTTTGTAGCTGTTTTTTATAAAACTAATAATACAATTTTAAAGAATGAATAAAAATCACAAAGCTTTTTTCGGACCAGGTTTTTACCATTTCAACAACACTGTATAATCTACATAGGCCAAAATTTTCTCAAGTTTTAAAACATCCGGTTTAAGAATAACAACATGATGCAATGTTATTCAGAATAAAATTGGCATTTGGCAATGGCAAAGATAGTAACACCTCGCGCTGACGCCGCTTATAAGAATCCAGCCGAGGCCTACGGACGGAATACTTTATGATTTAGCGTCCACCTATAATTCTGAATAAACTTCTAGCAATATCATGTTATAATTAAATACAAAGTTATTGAACATTTTAGAATTAGCGACTGCCAAAAATAACATTAAAAAAACGAATACGTAAAATCGTTGATTCTAAGAAAAAATTTCTTCGGGGGTATGGGAGCGCCGCTCCCACGCGCTCCCCATCAAATCGAGCCCTGCGTGTATTCATTTACGGTGATAAGCAGGCGTGACTGAGAATTATCTTTTTCTAGACAAAAGCATCAACTCAATCTGTTTTAGAATGTGAATTAAATCATAACATTACTATTGATCGTTCATCACCAATTAAGTCCACCGAATGAAGTTTTCGAGTTACAATATTCCAGGAATTATTCAGGTTAATTGAATGAATTTTCGAAAGCTTGAAATATTGAAAATGCAAAAAATAACAAACCTCTAGCTGACACGATCTGGCCAGACCTTGGTCTGTGTTTGAACAGTGTTGTTGAAACATCTGCAGCCGATTGACATCAATATCTCTCATTAAGTTCGCTTGTAGGTTCAATCGTGTTTGTATCCTGTTTCTCAAATTCGGCTCAAGTTTGTTCATCATTTCTAAAACTTTTCCGTGATTGCTAGAAATTAAAAAAATAAAACTTATAAGAATATAAAAAGCTTTTACATGGCAAAATAAAGTCAAATGCACAGATTATTTTTTGTGAAAAATAAGCTGTAGGTTCGAGTGTCTAGATCATCAGTGGATGACAAGAATCATAGAAGCTCTTAAACTACTACTCATGGCCATCTACCGAAAATAACCCATTCGAGTTTCACCACGATGCTCTTCAAGCTAAAACAAACAGAGAATGCCATTGGAAAAATGCCGAATTCTCCTTAGTTTTCTTTCTTGTAATTCGACATCCTATTTTTTATGATTTTCCATCATATTTCGATAATTGATGAACATTTTCCTATGAAATTTGGTATGCTCCAGTAAGTATGATATACGGTATTCAAAATAGCGACCGGTGAAATCCACGATAGCGAAATTTTAAATTGTAGTTTACTGTTGAAAATATTGTTTTTAAAAAAATGTGTACCCTTACAAAAATGTAGAGTTTAAAAGTCTGAATAAAATGATGCCAAAGTTTGTGAGATTCCATTATACTAAATAACTGAGATAAGTTTATATCAATTTTTTGTTTCGTGCCATTTACAATCAGGCTAGTCGGGCGTGAATCAACAAGAATCAAAATTGAAATGTATGACGGATACGGAAAAAAGAAGGAAAATTAGGAGATTCACCAATGACATTTTCTGTTTGTTTCAGCATGAAGAACACCGTGGTAGTACTCGAATAAGTTCTTTTCCGAACACTCTATAAATAAAATTGTGTAATCTCGATACACTGCGTATCAATATTATCTACTCAGGACCTTTCAAGAAGAACTTTTAGGCATGCCAATATACTGATATAATTTGGTATTAGAATATACCAAATCTGGATCTCTGGTTGTTCGTAGGTCTGTTAAGTTAAATCACTGTTTTAGCACCGTTTTAAAGTGAAAATCGTCAAATTTATTTGAAAATAAAGAGTTGAAGTGTGGTAAGTTAGCAGTAGCAAAACATTCTCTTGCAGCTAATAATCAATAAAATTTTATTATTATTATATGGATATTAAACTTATTACTATATGAATATTAAACTTATTATCATATAATTTATTCGGAAAGACATGATCTGGAACTTGCATGTTGATACAACTTTATAGTGTTGCGGTTAGTAATCCCACATTCAAAAAAGTCTTCAGCTGCTATTATTTTCAGATTCTGAGGGGATCATAAGCTGATTAATTTTAATTATTGATCATTCATCAGCTGATGGATTTGATGAAATTTAACCGCTCAATCCTGATCAATTAGTTCTGTACTGTGAAATCTTATTCAACCAGCTGATTACCTGATAAATAAATAAAGAAGCGCCATTGGAATTTCCTATTCCATTATTGATGTTTCTGCCTCATCGATAATAAATATAAACTTGATTCATAAGTTTTCACTCAATAATATTTTCAATTAATTTTATTGTAAATTATGTGCCATCGAGTTTTGTAAATAAAACTACCGCAAAGGTTAATAATTCTATACATCAAATCTATATATTTCTTTTGGCTTTCTCAGTTATATTATGAACTTTCTAATCTCATTTCTTAAGATTGTTTATAATTGACGACAAACAAGCAAAATGTATTTAATTTATACTTTTAATTTTATTTCAATGTTGTGAATAATTTCTGTATTGAAATGGCACCTGCTAAACCCACGGGTTTAGCAGCAGGACCAAACAGTGTACTAATTTATTTCCAATAAAATTGATTGATTGAGCTCAAGGCTTTTGTAATAAATTCCATATTTTAATTGTCTATTTCAACGGAGTTCAGTCTGTAGATGTTGCTCGCTATCCAGATTAATCAGCTTACCCATCTTCAATGAATTTTGTTGCAAAGCCGATATACACATCATCTTCCATGTCAATAGTTTTTCCAATGATCAAACTATCCTCAAAACTATTTTCATCTCCTGAATGTATTATGAAATTCATAATTGTTTCCATCTGGAATAAATTTAACCATATTAAAATTAGATAATTTATTGTTATATTTTGAAATAATAAATATTGCATGCTTGATTAACGTCCATTTAATAACACATTCGAATAATAACTAAACAAATAAACAAGGGTGATCATATTAAGTTGGTTGCCCATAGCAACCAACCATAAAGTATCCATATGACAATAATACAGGAAATTTATTGAAAGGACTAGATGCAAATTGCTCAAATTTGAATTCAATCAAACTCGATTGTGATTGTCTCATTCTAGTCCTCAGTTTAACCCATGAATCATTCACGGATCATCATGGAACAATACGCCACAACTATCTATTTTATAATACCAAATGAAAATTGTTCGAACTTACATTTTCGTTGTTGTAGATTTCAGTGAATGCATATTTTTTCAAAACCAACTTGCTTGGAACAAGCATCAATTGCTCACGGATAGAAGCAGTCAAGGGATGGTTCAATGCCAGAGCTTCATCCACCGTTTCCAATATGGCTGTACTTAATGGAGCTGCAGCAGCTTTCAACAAACTCAAAACGCATTCCAAACGTACCTGGTCAACAAAGTAAAGTACTTCGAGATGTCAAATTCAAATTCAATCCATCAAGCCAGAATACTTCACAAGTCAAAAAAATCAACTAAGCCTCTGTAATTGAAACTTTCCCCACTATAATAGGCTCACCTGCAAGAAAATCGTATTTTATATTTGAGGGAATATAGTAGGCCTATACTCGGTTGTATAAAAAAACAGACAGTTTCTGTGTTTGGTCAGACTTAAATGTCTTTTTTCAAATTTTTATGAATATAAATAAAGATAATTGTCCGCAATTACTACTCATGAATTTTTCACGTATACGTATTTCTGTTGAAATTGTGTGATGAGTATAAATTTTATTTTTTAATAGGTTGCTGGAAACTTTACCTGGGCAGCATATACTGCTCGAGTTATCTCGACTACTCTGATTTCCCAAGGAGCACCTGGGTAAACAAGCTCAACAGGTATAAATCTGACAAGTCTCTGGAACAAGATTGATAAGAAGGTTTAGAACAAGGTTGATGAATTATTTTATAACATGTACAGTATTACAAATCAAGCTCTCATAGTATTTCAATTAGAGTGAACTATTCAATACTTGAAGCCAAATACACTGTAAATATTGAAAATGAATTCGTTAGGCGATACAGAAGTGTCCGAACTTAATCCTTCAGAATCAGTCTACTTGAAAATTATTGATTCAAGCACTTAGCACAAAAATATGCGAGTTCCATTACGCGTACGGCTTCTAAAACCGAGATCAGTTGCAGTAACGTCGAAATTAGATTCAAGATTCTTTTATTGCCAGAACAACATTACATTGTATAAGCACGTCGAAGTAAAAATAATAAAATAACACTTTTCAAGTAAATAAGAAATACAATATTAAATTATTTGAAACCTTATAAAGATGAAAGATGACAGTTACGTTAATTTGTTTGCAATTTCAACCTTCTCCATGTAGTGCAATTTTAGTTCTGATATAGGATCACAATCAAGTACCTTAATGCAATAGCTGTAGACCGAATCCGAATCCAACTTTTTCACCATGAGAGTTTGGGCCAAGAAGTTGTTTATTAGATCGGTAATGAGGTCAACTGGAATTTTGGTTAGGAGCAGGAAAACCACTTCATCAAAGTCTTCCTGTGAAATATTATTAAAATAAAGCAATTATTCAATAAAACTTGGAATGGAATGGATCAGTCACATGACATTTCAATATAAGTGCTTATCGAGCAATTTGAATATAAGGAGAGTAAATGAGAGACACTATGAAGTGAAATACTATTGTAATGGAGTAAGAATTACCTACAAAAAGTGTCACTGTTTGCACTATTACTGCTGTATTCCTGCATCAATTTGGTTGATTGAAGTCAAAAATCAGTGCAGAAACTATGAGTATTCAGAGTGTTTCAGGATGTATCTGGCAAACTTCTCAGGTTGAATCCTTACACCGAAATAGTAATTTGAAGATAATGCTAATCATTTGTAAATCTGTATTTTTATAAATCTATTTTTATTTTAGTTAGCGAGTATGACAAATTATCGATATAATCTGTTTAACCGAACACTGGATAAAAGAAAGAGTCGAAAAGAGGTTCATGCATTCTAAGGACACACACCTACGAGACACAGGCTGTCTTGTGAACATATCACAGACTAGCCGGCGGGCTCGCTTCGCTCGCCTTCTCTGCCTAGCCAGGGAGCACAGCATTTTTAGACCTAATCTGGACCTGCTCATCAAATTTCAACATTTTCTGCCAATTGGTTCTCGAAAAATCTAAGAAAAACTCCGATATTTTCAGAAAAAGTAAAACGCTAATATTGAGCGTAACCATGGGAAGTATATCGGACATAGTTTGGAACTTGATTCAATATCTTCCAAATTAGTTCATCTATAATCTCGCTGAACCGGTAAATTATCAAGGTCGTATCAAGGCGGAAGATATGCAACCGGCAATACATCTACAATTTTGAAAAAAACTGATTGCGAAATTGAAAAATCCTTTCTTAGTGCGCGTCTAAACGCCCAACTGAACATGCCTGCCAAATTTGAACGCATTCGGTTCAGTGGATTTTTAGTTCTGGTCATGAATGAATGAATTAGTCAGTGCCATTTCGCTTTTATAGATAGGCTATAGATTTTGAATAGTTTAATAGTGAATAATACTTTGAATGTTGCGGTGTGATTAATACACATATCTCCTATTAATTTAAAACACTCCTTCAATATATCTTACGAAAATTTGAATATGTTACTGTTCTGTTCAAAACAATGTCCCAGATACCAACAAATACTATCTGGTGATTTCAGCACGATCAAAATTTATCGATATTTTAAGATGGTCCTGTTTATTTAGAAATATATTTTTGTGGCTTTGTTAATTCTGTTCAATAATTCCTGACCAACTTTTCCATCATCGTTTACTTGGGTTCCTTAAGTATGCATACTGTTTTTCCTGCTCCAGAGTGTAGTTTTCATACCTGATTTCAATTTCCATCTTCATCCCAATTATTTTATATTATCATATAATTGCTTTTGTTTTTTTTTGTAAATTTCAATGTTCTTTTTCATTTTTTCATATTCAATGCACCAATTCCAAATAAAATTATTAAAAATCAACAGAGCTCAGATATTCAAATGCAGGCCTAAACCTAAAGAAGGTCCAATAATAACTGTAGTTGAAAGTAAAAAATGCGTGATATTTGTTTTAAATATAAAATATTTAATATAGATTCAGACTATATTCTACGAAAATTCTTTAATCACGATCAATAACTAAATTAATCAACAACTTATAAACATTTATAATTCAACTTATCATATGATTATATCAAACCACACGATATCTGAACAATATTTGTTAATTTTACGTGAAAAACAAATAGTACCTAATTAGCTCAGAATATTTCAAGGCAAAGTGGTTTAAAATGTAATTTTCAAGTCAAAAATTTTGCGGGGGGCCTCCTCCTATCTAAACCCATTGTCTCTCTCTTTACTCAAATACATGGCAATAATACATTGGTCTATTACAATCTGCGCATTTTCAATCAGTGCCAAAGTTCTAATTTCAAAAATTAATTTGAACAACAATTCAGGTATACGAATAAAATATTGATAAAATTTTCAATGTGCTTTGGTGAATGTTCCAAGAAGTATTTACCTCAACAAAAGTAGTGTATGTGATATTAATATGGTAAACGTTTTTCAAGCACAAAATTTGATGAAGTGTTCTTAGAACGCTATTCAGTTTTTCAATGAATATATGCTGCAGACCAATTGTAGCTTCTGATTCTTCAAGTTTCTGTAGAATGACTAGCATAAGCTCACCAAAACTGATCCCTTTTTCCAACCAGTTGTCCTTATCGATGAGATCAAATGATCTGCAAAATAGATGATGATTATTTGATTAAAAAATGAATAACAGATTTTTTTGTATTCAACATTCAAGTTTTGTTACATTGAGCAGAAACTATTTATAACAGTCCAATTCACAAGGATACAAGAACCATCTTCAAAACAACTCAGCATTGGAAGTGAGAATTGAAAATCACAGTACCCTCTGGGTATTTGTTTCAGCACGACATGTTTTGGTGTCTCGGTCCCATTCTCAAGTGCAGAAAAAATGGGTCTTATGGCACCGAAACATGTCGCGCTGAAACAAACACCCAAAGGGTACTGTGATTTTCAATTCTTATTTCCAATACGATTATAAGGAGCCCTAAACAACATGCTGAACGTCTCAGCATTGCTTATCAGGAGATCAGAATTTACAAAACTTACAGGACTGCAATATGAATGGGTTTTATTTTTTAGAAATGACTGTTAAGGTTAATCACTGTTGTAGCACCATGACAATATTAAAAATCGTTAAAATGCTATATTTAGAATTAAAGCGTTGAAGTGTAAAAATAGAAGCAAAACATCTGATTGTAGTTATTCAATTTAAAATTAATATTAGAATCAATAACTATCTTATTATTAATGAAAGAACTTGATGTAGTCACAAATCCCCTTTTGTTTCTAATACAATTAAGAATAAAAAATGATACAGAAACATGTTTTCATGTGCACTCTGTGTATAACAGCTGAGGACAAAAACATGTTTCTGTATCATTTTTATTTTCAATTGTATTAGAAATAAAGTGGATTTGTGACTGGAAAATGGAAAAAACATAATGGAAAAATTCCACTACATTAATATTCAATCAACAAATTTCATTATATCTTATTATTGAATGAATTCTCGATTTATTGAAAAAACTTATTTGGAACTTGCATGTTGATACAAATTTATAGTGGTGTATGGTTGGTTATCTCACATTCGAAAAATCTTCACCCTTACTAAGTTACTTTCAAGTATAAATTTCACTATTTATCGATTTATTATTCATGAGTAGCCTTAATAAGCAAGTTAACATTTATAATACAGCCACGCGGCTCGAGCTGTCGCTTATAAATTGTACCTTAAAACTGTTCAATTGACGTTAATTTTAACAGATGGAATTTAGAAAAAATGTATTGTGCTGATGAATTTACTTACAATATCTTATTCACTGTCCAATTTATAATGCTTTCAAGCGATGATGGATCGTTCAATAGAACACTTGCAACTAATTCTTTTGTCCAATCAGCTGATTCTTCTACTGATATTGAGTCTGGAACATCGCTCAACATTTCAATAGCCTCAGACAAATGAAAATTGCTACGGATTTCATTCCAGTGTCTAACCCAAATGGTCTTGGCAGCATTCAATTCACCCTGAAAAATATTCTACAGTAATGCTACAACTTCCAAGAAATTCTGAATTCTACCGACATTTTATTTGAAAAAAAAAACAATTTCTAAGCTCATCTTGCTGCACTTTTCAATCCACTGTTCCACTTTTCAATCCCATAGGTGATGGGATGATGGCGTTTAGACTACATATTCAATTTCATTAGGATATCTTCATTGCTTATTATAGATTGGGATAGTTAACAAGTCTTATTCTATAGGGTGTTTCATTAAGAACGCAACCCATTACTACCATATTCGTACACTTAGGGTTGGGTCCTTAATGAAACACTCTGTATTCATCTTAAGGTACGATTCCCAGCTCGAACCACGCGAGCTCGAGCTGCCCAACGCGATTCGCTGCTAGAGCTGCCTAGCTCTATCCAAAAGTAACTATATTATAGATGTTTACTCTGTTATTGGGGCTACTAATGTATAATTTATCAATAAAAAGTAGTGAAATCCACCATTTAAAAGTGAATTTCAATATTAATTGATTTATTATACATGAGTAAACATCTATAATATAGTTACTTTTGGATAGAGCTAGGCAGCTCTAGCAGCGCATTTATAGCCGCGCGACTCAAGCGGCCGCTTGGGAATCGCACCTTTACACTATGAGCAGGGCCGGTCAAAGGTGTAAGCGGAGTAAGCGGCTGCATAGGGCGCCGTGAAAAGGGGGGCGCCGGGCGCCAGCCGAGAGTAAAGAAATGAATGAAAAAATCTACCCTTGTCCCTCGGCGTCAGCCGAAAATTTGAGATTTTTGAAATTCTTTTATTTAAAATTTAAAGCACTTTATCAATTGTTAGATTGTGTAAAAACATAGGGCCGTCATGGGGCTCGAGGACGCCCAAGACAAGAATTTGGTTAGCGCCCCTCTTAATGAGTGGGGGCGCCCTCTGTGAAGGTAACACTTTATCCCTATATAGAAGGTTAGCGTACTCGCCCACGTCTATCTTCTGGGTAACATTAAGACAGAAACTAATAAGTCATTAATAAAGTTGGAGATATGGATAAAAATGTTTACTCGCTATAGCGCGCCCCGCATTCGCGATGCTCAAGACTTAATTTATTAAATCATAAGACAAATTTATGAGTTCAGAATTTTTTTTATAAAGAGAGGCGGAAATTAGCCAAGGGCGCAACAAACTGTAGAACTGGGGCGCCTCGGGGGCGCCTGAGCGCTTTTTAAAAGACAGAAACGCTGAGCGCTTTGTATATCAAAGAAGGAAGCTGGAGGATGAGATCTGATTTACGAAGGCTATTTTTTTATCAACTTCCGATGTGGCATAAAAATGAAACTAGTGGGGGTGATTGAATGAAAAGTTAGCCATATTATTAGTTACTTCTCAACGTAGTCAACATTGAAATCGATGCATTTTTCGTACCTGGGTACAAGCTTCCTTATACCTAGTTCAGAGAAGTTTGCCGCCAGTGATTTGGGATGGGTTTTCACAGCATCTTGCAGCGCATAGTCGGTTCGGAAGCTTTGCCCTCCTTTTCTCCAGTTCCGGGAAAAGGTTATAGTCCCTTGGTGCTGAATCAGGGCTATACTCCGGATGGCCAGAAACGTCTCATTTAGACCCTTCAAAAAGACGCTTCGTCACAGCAGCACTGTAAGGACAGGCGTCGTCATGAATGAGCATTAGCCTTCCGATGTGAGCTTTACTCTCCTTTTTTTACACCAATCACGCACTGCACTGTGCTCTGTCACTCATAAAGCTTTTACCGTATACTCGTTTCATTCTTCTGTGAATTTCTGCTGCAGATAACCCTTCAGCTTGCAAAAACTAATTACACCTCGCAACTCACACTTGCTAAATAGTACCTAGTGTCGCTAGATGAATTGGTAATGACATCAGATGGCCGCAACCGGGTGGGGTTATAGTGGGAGAGCTATATAGTCAATCGCCGCGCATTGTTGGCCAATGCTGCTCGCACTGCCACCTAGCGACACGATCGGAAGTTGGAAAAATAGCCCTCGTACAACTGATTTTGTTAACACATTCCAACAGGAGGGAATCTCATTGACAGAAAATATTTGCAACTTGGGGTTACAAAGTGAGATTATCTCATTTGACAATGCTGAGAATCGGGTGGAAATAGATATTAACCCTCTAAAACTCACAGGATAATTTTAGGATTATTTCTAGAAGTAATCAAGATCTCGACTCGACGTTTAATAACGAAAAGTGGAAAAAGCCAGTTGAGCCTTTAAACTTTTGCAATATCAGCTGATTGCTGAGCTAAAACAAAGTAGTCTATGCAATGCACGGCAGCCTATATAATATCGAATGTGTTTAATCAGGAAAATTATACATTATTGTCAATGGTAATGAGATGTTCAAACTCAGCAACGCCTCATAGCCATGTAGTCATGTCTACAAGCAAATTATCGCTCACCTTTCTCAGATGACTACGAATTTCGCATACTAAATTTGCTTTCGAGAATAAGATCCAATGATCAGCTGAGGTCGGCTCATGAATGATAATGTAAGTGTTGAGTCTCAATATGGTTGAGCCCATATTGCAATGCAGTTTGACGAGCGATCTGGCTTGTTCCGTCACTTCGCACTTATTCAAAGACAGACTTTCATTCACCCTTTTCATTCCATAATTCAATAACTTCACAATATCTCGCAAATCCGCTGTCAGAGCATTGATACAGTAACTGCAAACAAATTCAATATCCTGAAAAAATAAGTTTCAATTAGAATTAAACTTTTTTTTTATTTTCTTCAATAAATCAAGAAGTTATCCTTTCCGAAAGAAACTCAGTTACCTTCAAGTGAATAGTCATAGAAACATGTTAAAGATCAATTACAAGCAAAGATAGTGAAGGAAGTTTAATCAAGGAAACCAAATATTTTGGGACCGATTTTTTTAAACTGACCTTTCACAACTTCCACCAATTAAAAAAAACAAGTTTATGACATCATATCCAGTTTTAACCTTTAATTGTTGAAAAGAGATGTTTTTAGCATATTTTCCGTAAATTTAAATAACCGTTCAAGTTAATTTTCTAACTGGTTTCAATCACGTTTTCAGCTAATATTACATATTATGAATTGATAATATTTTAGTACCTGAATAAAGCATTAACAAAATTTATAAAATTATTATTTTTTAAATATTCATGTCAATTTTCTGCTGTTGTTATCTCAGTAACAAAGCATTTTCTTGGGGTATGTCCTATGGAACTTTTTTCTCTACTTGGTGTAAGGAATTATAGGAAACTTTGTTGTAGATTTCCTATGATGTTTTATTAGATGTTTTAATGTAATAATGATAAATATTGAACTGAATTTAGTTGATAATTTGGAACTGAATTCTTGTGTTGATAATTTAGGACTGAAAATATTTATTTGATTGATAAACAAACTAATAAAAAATTCTAATCACATGTTTTACACTAGTGGCGATTAATAGCAGATGATTCGCCACATTAACCATGTTACATACGATGGATGAACATTTTTAAAAGGCTCTCAACCAATAATATGGACACATCAACTCGAAGAAGCGTTTGAAACCTGCAAAAAACTGTATGTCTTCAGCTTCTTTTCTTGTCCGTTTCCGAATTGACATCCTCTTGCTTTCTTTTCAATTACTCACCTTTGAAAGAAAGTGGCCAGCGTAATATCGTGAGCTATTCGCGGTTTATGCAGCGGTGCAGTATTTTCGCGGAAGGACATTCACTCACTATCTACACACACCACAAGCCTTTAGTCAACAGAACCGTGAAAAACTGCCTTCAACTCAACCAATCATCAGTCATCTCGTGAGTTTTCAACGGGTACCTATACAACATGTCAATGCTACCCAAAACGATGTTGCTGATACACTATTATGTATTGAAGCTGCTGATGCAACCCTTTTTCAAGAGTTATTGGTCAAGTCTCAAGATTTTGATGAAATACTTCAGAAGATAACACCAGAGAATAATTCTTCTCTTCCATTGAAACATGAACCCATTCCTGGATCACGACTTACTGTGCTCCCTGTGATGTATCTACAGGGAAACCTCGACCGTTTATTACACGATTTTTCAGACGACAAGTCTTTGTGGCACCCTCCACAATCTTCAAAAATTCCTGATGGCCAAATCGTCTACCCGCGGGGGTAATGTGGCGAATCATCTGCTATTTGCCACTTATGTGAAACATGTGATTAGAAACGTTTATTAGTTTGTTTATCAATCAAATCAATATTTTCAGTCCTAAATTATCAACACAAGAATTATTCAGTTCCAAATTATCAACTCTAAATTCAGTTCAATATTTATCATCATTACATTGAAACATCTAATCGTTCATCCTATTTTATTTAAACCACTTAACCATAGGAAACCTACAACCTAATTTCCTATAGAATCAACCAGGAAAGCATTGCACATTCCTCCTGAAACACTCTATAAAAATATGTATTCAAGTTCTAAGATGTTGTATGTATCACAGGTGGAGCCGTTAGCCAAGCATAGCATTTATGTCAACAAAGAGTTGAATCTATCAATTCTATAGGATGAGGGAGACCATTTTGATAACATTGGAAAGTGGGCTGGCAAGTAAATGGTTGATAGAAGGATAATTATTCCTCAACTATTTAGTCCATTCAAATGGATCTGTCGGGTGGGGAAATGTTCATTGCCTGAACATAAGAGTGTAGCCAGTTGTTGTTGGGCATTGACTTTTGAATAAGTTTGTGTAATAGTTATGTAATCGTGTCATAAAAATGCGCTTCACTGTTAAAGAACGTGTATTCTTGGTTAAAACTATTTAGTGACTAAATCTCCTGCTGTGTGTCGTCAAAAGTTCAGGGAGCAATAATGATCACAGATGTTCATGGAATCGAAGACAAACATTACCTACGGCATCAACGAAATAGACAGTATGCAACTTAAAATAGTAGCCAGTAGCATGGTCAAACGTGTCGATAAGTGCATAGAACTTGATGGAGATAACTTTCAACATATAATGCAATTATTATAATGAAACAATGAACTAAGATATCGTATATTTAAATAATCAAGTAATTAAACTAATTGACGGGACCTCTTTCAAGTTGAACACCCTGTAATTCTAATAATATTTATTCAGTTCAGTATTTATTCACATTGAAAATGAACTTATGCTTCGAAACATGTCTGTAATTGAATAACATTTTAAAGTTTTTAAAATGGTATTTGATTTTTATATTTATTCATTATAGCTATAACCCTTATCGGAATCAAAGCTAGCCAGAAAAAATACATAATCTAGTGAAATCTTTATGGATAATGAGTCCACGTTACAAGAATAAATATTACTGAAAAGAATACACTGACATCGAATCGTCATAGTGAATAACTTACCACGATGAGATCAAGAAGAGCAATAAATCCATCAACAGATACAGTAGTTGTTGATTGAGTCCATGGCATCAACTCCTCAAACACTCGAGCCGCTTCTGAACGATGAACAATTTGAACATCCAATCCAAAAAATTCACAGAACCTTTTTGCGTCTTCAAATCTTCCTTTTCGTAGCAATTTATCCAATCTGGAACTCGACAAGAAATTAAAACCGTTATCTATATATAATAAAAGCGAATAGCACTCATTCATTCATTCATTTATTTATTCATTTATTCATTCATTCATTCATTCACTCACTCACTCATCAGCAGAACTATAAATCCACCAAACCGAATGCGTTCAAATTTGGCAGACATGTTGGACCTCTAGCCGCGTACTAAGAAAGGATTTTTAAAACTTGATAAGGATACGCCAAATATTTGAGTTTTTGTTCAAACTTCAAATAATTACGATCAGAGTACCCTTTTTAAAAAATATTTTCATTTCACACGACATGTTTAATGACATGAAATATTACATGTTCAAGATTACGCCAGTAATATGTTTGTAAGTTGTAGATGCATCGCGGGTTTCATATCTCGTCCCTTAGCTGATCAATCTATATTTTCAATAAACGCGAAATGATGCTCATTCATGGCATGTTTTGTTAGACCTTCGGAAACTAAGAGCAGTGCGCACTAAGAACAGATTTTTGAAATTTCTCAAAAATACGCCCAATATTTGATTTTTTCAATATGTAAGATTTTTATTTGCTTTTTTGGAGAACTGATCGGTAGGACAGATTCAAATTAGGTTCTAAAAATGCTGAGTTTAAAATCCTTCTGAGAATACGCGAGTACTTGGGTTTTCAGATTTCACAAGACCGACTGAACTAAATACGTTCAAATCACATGATATCCAGTTTTGAAAATTACTAATTCTAAAATACTCAAATCATCCATAAAACCCTGACCCTGATATGACCCTGTTGTATGATATGATTCACACAGCAAAGTTGTGTGAATGGAGCCTGTTTGTCTTATACACACTCCAACACTGCCGGTGGTCCTACTGACTAGGCGGGTAGGGAGCCTGCCGGCTAGTAAACCTGCTAGAGACTTACCTTATGCTATTTAGCACCTAAATAGTTCAAGTAGGAGCTCCCAGAGCATCATTAGAGATTTTTGAAAGAAATTCATTGTCGCTATTTCACTCGACTATGTGGCTTCAGTAAGAAGTTCAGTTTTCTCTTAGACGTTTCAGTAAGAAGGCAAGTATACAAATTGTTGTATTATGACTTGAAAGTCTGTAACAATAGAATCAATACCTGGCCACTACTGAATGATAACCCAGGAAAAACCCGCAGTTATTTCTCAACATGGACCACAACCACAGTACACGTAGAAGGAATATCGATCTGGCTGTTCCCAGGATGGCAACAACAGCCGCCCAGAGGACAGTCTATAGATACTGCCAGAGCACAGCAATAACTTTGACCAATGTTTCAAAGTCAAGGCTCTAAACAACCCTCCCCCCCACAGCTCCATCAATAGATGTTAAAACCAAAGCACTAGCATTCATCTGGGTGCTTGGAGCCATTCCATTCCATTCCTCGCCTCAACAGACAGCAATAGTAACCCCCCCTCACCAAAAGCCTTTACCCCTAACTCTCAACTCAATTTCCTCACTCCAAATTCATTTCAATCTCATATCCATAAAATTCTACTTCAATAGTAATCCCCTAAACCCCCTCCTAATAGTACCCCCTCAACAAGTCACCCCCTCCTAATACCCAACATGGCTGCCTTGCAGTTTGTGTTCCTCCAACTTCCTATTTCCCCCTCCAAAAAAATTCAAAATTCAACACACCACCTCTACTTGCCAGTCTTGGTTGAGAAAGGCATGCACAGCAGCCGAAATATACCAAGCTCAAAAATGTAAGTCTAATTTCTAAATGTTTTTTCTAATTATATAAGTGCTATATGTATATATTATTATAATTATTTTGAAGTGACTCTGTGATGTGCTATATAAAATATATATATATATATATATATATATATATATATATATATATATATATATATATATATATCATAGTGATTTTTTGTGGGGTGATGACGTGATGACGGATTGCAATCTTTGGTCTTTTATAGCACGTCTCTTTATTATCAGAAAATCCCACAAAAAATCACAACTACTCAAGACGCCCCGTAACTGTAACTGTTTCTAGATGCCCCATCTAGAAACAGCTACAGAGATCAGCCCATATGAATAGGCCTACTGGGCTTTCAAGATCTCAACATCTGAAAATTTCATGATTCAAATACTGTTTTTGTACCAATAAAACGGGTTTTAAACGAATATTAGATTATAAGTTTTTTAAACGTCCTGTGAATGTCATTGTAAAATCAACTCACCGTGATTGAAGTTGTGTCTCTTCCAGAACTTTAATCGTTAATGTATTTGCATCACTCAGTTCTATGAATAAGATCTCCTCGAAAGACGGATCATCCACATTCTGATTATAGACAGGAAGAGAACTGATGGGTAGTTTTATGTCATAATTTTCAGAAAAATCTGAAAATCAAATTATATGAATCATAAAATTGCTTTAGCCTATATCCATAATCAAATCGCAAATAAAGTTTCTACAATATTACTAATATGTCCATGCTCGATGTGTACTGAGTGTATTATGATACACCGTCAGATCTCAGCAATCATAAGTATAGTATAGTAGCACACAGTTGACATTCCTTCAAAATGGTCACTTGAAGCAAGAGTGTAACTGCGCATATATAATCTAAAAATACTGGTGTAAATTCACTTTTGCCAACCAACCACAAGTGGGATGTGATCAAAGAAGTTATAATAGTAATTGGATGTTATAATAGTAATGGGATGTGATTAGATTAGATTCACTTTATTCAAGTAGATTACAGAATTTACGAGTATAATCTTAAATCCTGTATAGAAATTTAAAACAAAATTAATTACAAGTGATGAGAAATGGATATAGATATTTATAGATATAAATAGAATGACTATTTCCATTTCGATTTCCGCAACCATTTTCAACGAATGTCGAGTTTAACGAATCGCAGTTCATTCATTAGCCTGTTCAACAATAAATTATCGCGTCCAAAATAGTTGTGCGCACAGCTAGTCTTACCCATTTGATGGCCCACAACTAAGGCCGATAAACGCAATTTTGAAGGTGTTTTTTACAAAAATTTTCTATGCCAAAATATACCCATACGCCTTATATTTGCGCAGTTTGAATACTGATAAGAGTTGCCTAAGCAATGGACCATTATGGACCGCTTCATCACATAGATATCAAACTGCCATATAAAATCATTTATTTGATTAAAGATATTTATAAAAGCTATATAAAAGGATTTATTTGATTTCAATCTTCAATTTAAATATTGATGAAGTATGCTCAGCCTTCTGGTTCAGCCATATCTGCTGCTAATGGAATTAATTCAGAAAAAAATCAGATCTAATATTCAGCAGAAAAATACCAGCAACTAAACAAGAAGTGCAAATAAATTAGCTGGAATGTCTTTGTTTGATAAGGCCAACAGATAAATGTGGAAGTCGAATATTTGGTGAAGATTCTAAAACTAGAAATATGCGATACATCAAACAATAGCCGGTTCATTCACAATCATTATTGAATTCTACTTCACAGTGAACAAACTCAGCTGCCTATAATGTTCAGTTCAGCTAGATACAATTATTATTTTAAACATACTCATTACATATTAGAAAATGACTATTAATAGTCGAAACATGTTATGCATGAATAGAAATAATTGAAAAGGGTACTGTGATTAACATTTAAAATAAAAAAACAAAATTACTCATTACAATATAAAAATAATAATAATAATATTATATTCATAAGAAACAATATTATAATGACAAAACTTAGTACAACAGAGTAGTATTTACCTTCGCTAGAAACCATAATCATTTTATCATTGGTGAAGATTAAAATTGTTTCTTGTGATTTCCCTTTCACGACGGTAAAATCAACACAAGTCTTATATGGTAGCAAAGATAGAGTGCTAAGAGTGATTGGACAAATCACAATCAATTCTTCATCAGAAGTCTTCCCTAGAAGAAGTCTGGAAAAAATGTCATATTAATAGAATAAACAATACCAAGTTTTTAGTTTTTCTGGTCATGTGCTCGACTTCCTCTTTCCAAAGATGTGTAATACATTTCTACCTGATACCGGGAATTGGTCAATAATATTGATTATATTGAATAATATAAGGAGGTAGATTCAATTCAGAGTCGAAAATGAATCATTCTTTTTATAAAGCCATTCAACTGGTTACCCTAGTTAACACACGAATAATAACTTTCATGAAATTTAATGGCATCGCTTCACAGAACTGCAAGTTAACAAAGAATAAATAAAAATGAAAAAAAATCTTAAAAAATAACAAATGGAATGCCATACATCAGAATGACAAGAGTTCAAGTAATTATTAATAATTTCTTACTTTTGAGAACATTGAAGGTTTTTCAGCAGTATTCCAGGTGGCATTGAACATTCAGTTGAAGAGCTCCGAATATCAATTGTATCGTCTGTTACATTGCATAAAGGCAACTTGACCAACATTTTGCCATTTGAAATGAATAAACACTCTTCTAACTCACACACAGCTCCAATGGCAATCTGAAACAAATTTTCACATAATAATTATTATTGATGTACGATAAAGGTGATAGAAATGATTAATTTTCGACAATTTTCTTTTTTTTGTGAAATCTGTTGATTCAAACCTACAGACTAGAAATCTGGTCAATTAATTTCAATTTCAAAATATTTGTATAAATGTCATTGGTCATACATACGTTGGCATTGACAATGATCATACATTACCTATAAACTAGCAATGATTATGCAAAACAAAGTCCCAAACTTGGGTAACATAAACAATTGAAAAAATTATATTGCAATAATTACAATTGGTCTAGGGTCTCACTTGAAATATGGGTTGAATTATTAGTGATTTTTTTTAGGAATGATAGGAATTTAATTTACTAAGTCTTGCCAACTGTAAGGACATTCATTTGTTAACCAGTTTTTTAGCCTTGATCTGAAAATGCTGAATGATTGAGCTTCTCTTAAAAGGGTTAGCAATGATTTGAACACTTTTTTTGCCCATATGCTGCTGAGTGCTTGATTTATAAATAGTACATTACGCCACAAGCATGGGAAGGAAAAGTTTACGGTATGAGAATAGTTTCCAGGGCGAGGCTTGCCGACCCTGGGAATAATTCCGAATACCGTAAAAAACTTCCTGGGCGAGTTGTGTATAATTTTTTTCGCTACACTTCAAATAAATATTATCAATCTAATTTCATGAATGAACAAAACAAATAGGATTAATGAAATCTAAGAACAGCTAAGACCAGATAACTTACTATACTAGCTTCGGCTGAGCTGAATCTGGAGTAAGCTGAACTGCTAAGTATTGAAAGTTTGCATCACAATTTTTTTGATTTAATCAAATGGATATTACTTAAAAACTATCAGAATACTCGATTTTCTTAGTCCAGAAATGTTTAAGCTCATGATAGTTTTTGTACGATCATCCTAAATTGTACAATAGCAATACAAAGTTTCTTGTTTTTGACAAATTTCTGGCAGTTTCAAAGAAAGTGATGGCCCATTGTAGTTGCATTTTCTCTCGCTAGATGGCGTCAGCTGTCCACGCTTGGAAAGAGATGGTCCTTGTATGGAAAGGACTTCTTTCCGCTCGAGGACAACAGCTGATTGATTATGTATGTGAATGACGACTTCCTAGTCTACATAGGGACTGGTAAGCAGCTTATTTCCGTGAAGTGTAGCGAAAATTTAGTTTCATAACGTTCAATTCTGATTGCACTTCATGACCTTGTGTTGTGACTATGGATGTTGGAGCCCAATAGCCTGTTCCCCTTGAACTTGAAGACAAAAATGGCCGAGTAATGAATGTAAAGGGTAGGGTCTGTCATAATTTTTGCTGATTTGAAGTGGGTGCAACATGAAAATTTAGGTGGCTTCCTGAAAAAAATTCTGATGATCCTCTTCTGGGCCCTGGAAACAGCAAGTTAATCTCTTGAGCCTCCCCAGAGCAGTATTCTGTAGGGCAGTAGAGGCTCAAAATAGCCATAGTAGGCAGCAAATACTGCCTCTCTGACTAGCAATCCAGAGATTCTTGCTACTAGGAAAGCTGTTGAGTTGAGCCTTCCCAGTAGGGGCTCAATGTGACTGCCCATGCCAAACGCTGATCCACTGCCAGACCCAAAAAGCCAGCAGAAAGTGTAGACTGGATATTCTTGCCCTCAAAACTGAAATGAACCAGGCTGCAGGGTGACGCTTGTATATGAAACTCAATAAAATATGTTTTATAGTTGAATTGAATAAAATTTTGACTCCAACTGGAGGGGAGTCCTCTCTTCAATGGGAGAGAGAGTCTGCTGAGCCAATAGAAACGAGAAATGAGAAAATACTACACACACTGTTGCCAGCTTTCCACTCCCATACGCACAGGTGCATTTTTACAAATTCTTCGAGCGAGCAGGAACCTACTAGATTTGCTTGTCTGTGTCTAGTGTGTGGATTGAGGCATTCGAGTAAATTGTCGTATCAATGTGGCAATGGCAACACTGCGCCAGCTCAATCCCCACAACTTGCGTCTCCCCAAATCCCTCCGAGTCAGAAGTAATTTCAAAACGACTATAGGGATGTTCACCTCCAACTTATTAGCGCTGCACCAGGCAGTGACCTCAAGAGGAATAGCAGCATATCCAGCCAACTGCAGCTCCATCGTGTCTTCAGCTGTCACAAGAGACTTGGCATCATCAGCAAAAAGGACAGGCTTGGTTAAATGGACATAAGCAGACAGGTCATTCATGTAGATTAGGAACAGGAGGGGATCTATTATAGAACCCTGTGGAATCCCCTTCCTACAGGGTGGAGACTGGATCTGAATTTTGCATTTAGAACCAAACCACTGACACCCTCGAACTAAACCATATGGGTTCTACAACTTAAATTAGATTTCATTATTGACAAGAGTCAACTTTGCAACCCAAAGCAATGGAGCTTCCTTCAAAGAATTTCATGGTCCAAACTAATGCTTTTTTTAATCGACAAAAAACCCTATCACTTTATGATTTTGATCCAGAGATGAGTATATGTCAGCCACAAAAGACTCAAGAGCATCAACAGTTGATTTCCCAGCTGAAAACCAAACTGGCACCCTGAAAACAGATTGGAGTTTTGAAAATGAGCAAACAGACAATCATAAATTGATTCTCCCATATTTTTGATAGTGGAGTTAGGTTAGCTATTGGTCTATACTTGTCAATTTACTTCCTAGAGCCTTTTTTTAAATTGGTTTTACAGTGAAAGTGATACAATGATACTGATACAGTGAAAGTATTTGTTTAGTGTCTTTGATGAAATCTTAACATTTTCTTTTTCAGTTTACCAGCCAAAGACAAGACCTCATCATCTGTCCATATGGGTGGATCAGAAACTATAACATTCCCAGAATTTCAATTTTTCAGTAGTGTAAGGAATGGAGAATCATCCAAGTCGTCAATGACATTTCCAGAAGTGGCTACTCCAGGAAAGGAATTAGCCAGAGAAGTATTGCACATTTCTCATCCTGAAACAATTTGTATACAACATATATGTCAACAAAGTTTTTATTTATTGTGGACATCAGGTTGAACTACGTTTTTTGTACTTGGAATTTAAAAAAATTTCCGGTTGGATCCCTCCTGCATCCCCTTTTACCTGGGGGTATTCTATACCCCCCAGATCCCCCGTCTACCCCCTCAAGGAATATATATTCTAACTCCACCCATGAACGTTTTATTATTTAGGGTCTCCGGACCCCGCCTTATGCACCCCCGACATTTTTTCCTTGGTCCTTAGTGACAGTTATAGAAAGATATTCTTTTGAGAAAGATTCTTCTGCTTTCAGCGAGTTGGATGCATAATCACCATTCAGTAGAAATTGGAGAAGGCCAATAGTTGTTAGGATAGATTCATAGAATGAAAAACTAATTTCCAGTTAGCCGGTTACTAATTGATCAACTGAAAAATAAGAAATCAGCAAAATTTGCAATACAAACAATACAAAGCACGAGGGAAAAGTAATATGCAGTGCTTATTCACTAATTAAGCAATTATAATAAAAAACTGTAGATAGATTGTTTCTTGACTCACGTGACTTTCGGTGGAAGTTGAGAGGATCTTGAAGTAGTTGATGTTCCCAAAAACTTTCTCAACTATTTTTCGTGAATTATCAGTGTCGAAAGATCCTTTCAACAGATTAATATCCAGATCTGATAATCTGAAATTTTCGACAAACAATCAAATCAAACTTTATTGTTGTTGACGAACATTAAAAATGTTATAAACAAATTATGAAGCCAAAACACTTATATACAGAGTGTTTCAGGAGGAATGTGCAATACTTCTCAGGCTGATTCCTTACACCAAGTAGACAAAAAAGTTCCATGGGACCAACCCCCAAAAACGCTTTGTTACCGAGATAACAATGACAGAAAATTGAGATTTTTCAAAATATATTAATTTTTCTAATTTTAAAGAGGCTTTAGTGAGGTTTTAAAATAATCAATTCCCATGTAAAATTAGCTGAGGAATTCAATGAAACAAGTTCCAAGTTTGTAACTTTAACGGTTATTGAGATAATTGGAAAAAATATGCTAAAAACGCATTTTTTCAACAATAAGGGTTATATCTAAATAAGGAATCATAAAATTGTATTTTTTATGAATGGAATTTAAAGAGAGTTGGGTTCTAAAGAAAAATTTAAATGGCGACGATTGTGTAAATCTTACCCAAATCTCAGTAACAGCGATCAAAAAGCGCAAAATCGCTACTAAACACAAAATTATCACTTGTCTTATGTTTTGTCGAATTTTGCGATTTTTGATCGCTATTTCTGAGATTTGGGTAAGATTTACACAATCGCTGCCATCTAACTTTTTCTTTAGAATCAGACTCTCTTCAACTTCCATTAATAAAAAATACAATTTTATGATTCATCATTTAGTTATAACCCTCATTGTTGAAAAATGGCGTTTTCTAGCATATTTTTTCCAATTATCTCAATAACCGTTAAAGTTACAAATTTGGAACTGGTTTCATTGAATTCCTCAGCTAATGTTACATGGGAATTGATTATTTTAAAACCTCACTAAAGCCTCTTTAAAATTAGAAAAATTAATATATCTTGAAAAATCTCAATTTTCCGCCATTGTTATCTCGGTAACAAAGCGTTTTTGGGTTTTGGTCCCATGGAACTTTTTTGTCTACTTGGTGTAAGGAATCAGCCTGCGAAGTATTGCACATTCCTCCTGAAACACCCTGTATATACTAATATACATAAGAGTCAGATGCTTACGTTATTGCTGAAGACCTCGTCAATTTTATAAAAAAGCCTGTTTTCAAGCCATTTTCCTAATGTGGACATGAATTTTTTGATAGGTAAATTTCTTATTCTTAGAGGCAATTTGTTGAATATTAAAAATTGTTTATAATTATGGCTTTTGAATGATTTATGCAGTAATTAGGCCATTTCTATGTTCATGAAGATGACTTGTTAGAGCCAAGTTTTTTTAACATGGATAAGGTTGAAAAAATGTACATTGAAGGGAGGGGCATGATTTCAAGCTCAATGAAACTATATTTATAGCTTTCATGACTTCTCAGACCAGCAATACAGCAAATAGCTTTTTCTGCCAAATAAATGCTTTTTTCGTTTCACTGGAGTTACCAAAGGCAAAGCCTTTATAGTTCAGTTGGGAATGAAATAAGCCATAATAAGTCAAAATCAGCACTTCCCTGATGACACAACATTTTAATTTCCTAAGTAGGAACATAACTCTGGATAGATTTTTACAGAGGACAATATGTGACTACTCGAACTTAATTTGCTGTCTAGTGCAATGACCAATAGTTTAACTGGCTTCAGGTAGGCAAGTTCTTCCTGAGGTGCAGAAACGTTTGTAATATTGCAACAACGCGTTTGTAATAACAACGCTCGGAGGTGATAGTGACGTTGATGATAACATGAGGGGGACGTGAGGTGGCCGGTAAGCTCACCCGATGGGACTACCTTAAAGATAAGCTTACAAAGCTTGCCTTCTCACCTTGGAAGAATTGAAAGAGAAATTCAGAGAAGAAATCCAGACCCTACCAATCGCACTGTGCCAAAATGAGTTTGAAAACTTAAAATCGGCGATATCAGTGTATCGCTGCTGATGACCTCCAATTAACTGATAAAGATTTCAAAAATATTAACAATAAAAACTATATTTCACACTGAATTGAATGAGCCGAACCATTTTTTTCTTAGTGGTTCGGTTCATTTTTTATAACTCTTCCAAACTCGTCAGTCGGCTCTGCCCCACCTTGTACTAATCAATTTTGATTCTTTATCTCTAATACCATAATGCTCTAGCTTCCTGCAGAGAATACTGTGAGAAATTGTATAGAAAGCTCGACTCAAAACCAGCATTTTACCTCGCACTACCTTTTTTCTCAAAACCACCAAGAATAAAATCCACAATTTTTTCGACAGCCATAGTGGTCCAGCAATTAGGTCTGAATCCAAATTGGTTCTCATCTAAAATAGAGTTGACTGTCATGTACTCATACATTTGCTGGAATATACATGTTTCAATTACCTTTCTAATTACTGGGACAATTGCTATTGGCCTGTGATTTTCTGGTTGATCCCCTTTCTTTAAAATTGGGTTGATCAGTGACAGTTTCAAGCAGTCAGGAAACTGTCCTGTGAGTAGTACAAAATAGGGTCAGTGGTGCCAACATGGTATCAATTATATTTTTGAATATAAAATTAGATATACCAAAACAGTCTTTGCTACGCGAATTTTATGAATTAGCAAAATATCCAATTTGTCAATTCCTTGTTTTCAAAACAATTCTTCAATACTGTATTATACTGCTAGTAGACCTATTCAACATTTCAAATCTCTGAGACTGTAAAGTGAGACATTTATATCTCCTCAATATTGAATCTCGTAGTACAGATATCATATTAAATTGAAAATGATTTATAGTTCTTGTGAGTGTTAACTTGTGAAAAGTGAATTTATTGAATCACAAACAGATGAAGCAAGAAATTCGTTCAACTGACTTACCTCACAACCACTCCACATGTAAATACGAGAAACAAATTCATGGCATCTTCTGATCCCATATGATGTAAACTTATATACACAATCTCATTTGGGATATTTGAATTCTGCATCATTTGAGAACTGAAAAAGATAAAAATACGAAAGTTGAGACTTTACATTGTTTACGTTGATGAGCTCATACAAAAGAGGATCGACGTGCTAACCACACGTTACCTCTATCCTGGTTGATAAATTATTCACATCTGCTATACAGTGGAGTGAATTACTGGTAATTACTAATTTGGTAGTCAACTGGTAATTGTTGAAAGTGGAATACATTTATTCATTTGAGAATGGCGATAATGGATAGATATTCATATAGTGTTTAGGAAAAACACAATTTCCAAGGATTCCAGAAGAGAAATCAAAATTAAACAATATCATGAATAAATTTTCAAGTTTCTGAATTCATAATAACAGACATACAATATAGAAATAATAATTTGAATAATAGTATAGGATAAAGAAGATTACCTTGTCACAGCATTAGAAAAAATCCGTTCATATTTCTTTGATGGGCAATGAACGCAGTAGATGTCAAGATTTTTCAATGCTACGAATAGGAGTATTCCATCATTACACATCTTGAAAGTAGTAATTATAGATTCAAAATGTACATTTAGTAGCATCTGACTGCAAGTTGCATCAAATAAAGCTAACGAGTTATCTATTGCAATGCAAATGGTTTTTTGATGAGAAACAGAGATTGGTTTCAAAGAGTGACTTGGGCCTATTTCCTTAACCTGTGAACAGACATATTACATATTTTATAGTCGTAAAAAAAGTAACCATTCATTCTTGAAATTGCCAATGAAAATATCAATATTAAGTAACATTAACCACATATGTGTATAGATGAGATTTGTGGTTTCCATTTTGACTGAATAAATCAATTTATGTTTGCAGCCTCTCCATCTATTAAGAAAACTTGACTCAAAAGCGACCTCTTGTGGCCGCGCCAAAATACAAAATTATATGATTGTTGATGTAATATATGCTTTTTGAAACTGCAGTACTAAATATTGATGAATAATGTACTTATACTTGCTTTGCAGCTCACTTACAAAATTATAAATAATATATTGATAAGTCTTAGTTGGAAGAGATAGGTCTGTAACTCTAAGTTTCGTTCCTTATTATCATCTTGAATATCATCTTTGCAAGCTTCAGAAGTCAGGAACGACTAATGTTTTTATTGCTAAAATGAAAATATGGTGCAATAACTTGTTGAAAATTTCTGCACAACCTTTGAGAACGTATGCCGGCGAATGATTAGACCATGTCATTAAGCTAGTCAAGCTAGTGAGGTATAGCTCACGCCAAAAAGTTAGGCAGTTTCCTTCGCTCCTTGTGCGATCCAACAGCTGATGTTGTCAAACAGAGTAATCATTCCGCTATTTAGATATCATGTTTTTCATATAAAAAAGGCATTAGATGCATTACATAAACTGTTGGTAGGTTACATCACGTGCAAAGACAGATGAAACCACTAAACTTTTTGGCGCCAGCTATACCCATTTCTACAATAAAATATTAATAAAATTTATTTATTTTATTAAATGATAAATAAATATAAATAAATACGCTAAACAAAAAAAACATTTCAATCACTTACACTTGACGATGCATTTTTCTGAATTGTGGCTAATTGTTTTGTCTCAAATGCATAGATATTATTATCATTGAAAACACGAGTTCCAAAGTTCACACTCTCACCCTCGGTGTTCAAACCAAATGTGAATTTATCCCACATTTTGTTGCTAAACAAAAACGTCACACTTGATTACTCATCAATATTAAGCTGCATTTGTGGTTCAATTTCCTTTCGAGAAGATACATGAGATAATAAATATATCAAATGAAACAATCGGACAGAGATGGACGTCATTAAATCATCATTGGAGCAGAATGTGCTCGTTTTCAATTGTTTCATGACATACATTCATCATCTTTGTTACTCTCATCTTTTACATACTTTCATCTTTTACTGAGAGAAAATTGAACCGTGGACACACAAATTTGAAAATATAGTTTTATATAGGCCTAGATTGAATTTTTGAAAAAGAAGAAAAACACAAAGAAACTTACATTTTAAACTAGCAGATATTTCGGTGGCTGGGCCACCTTACTCAGTTCACAGCAGAATTTGTGAAATAATCATTTAAAAGTGACTTTCAATTATACAGGGTGAAAACCTCAAAGTAGCACACCTGGATATAATGCAAACGGCATGAGATATCTAAGCGAGACCTTGACCATACCTCATATAACACTTTTCTTTACTTTTTCAGGTGGTAAAAATTTTTTTCCCTCATCTTGGATCCGCCATATTGAATCCAAATTCACTTTTTTAAATAGGAAGGTGGACATATTATACATGATTTTGATGCAATTTTCAAGAGAAATCGAATGTTAAAAACCGGACATCGGTATGTCTAGCCGTTAAAAAGTTATTTAACTTTTTTAATCAGAGATCTTCACTATAAATCAGTTGATAGCTCAAAACCGGATTGCCCTATCAATGAGCGGTTTTCGCCATCAATTTTGTCTTGAAATTCTGTATCAAAAACATGTATCACATGACCACATCGGTTAAAATTAGACCGCCATCTTGGATCTGTTGTAATTTAAAAAAATTAAGATCGCCTTGTGATACATGATTTCGATACAAAATTTCAAGACAATATTGATGGCGAAAACCGCACATTGATAGGTCAAACCGTTTTTTAGCTATCAACTGATTAATAGTGAAGATCTCTGATTGAAAAAGTTAAATAACTTTTTAACGGCTAGACATACCGATGTCCGGTTTTTAACAAGCGATTTCTCTTGAAAATTGCATCGGAATCATGTATAATATGTTCACCTTCCTCTTTAAAAAAGTGAAGTTGGATTCAATATGGCGGATCCAAGATGGAGGAAAAATTTTTTTCTACTAACTGAAAAATTGAAGAAAAGTGTTATATGAGGAATGTTCGAGGTACCTTGATAGCTCATGCCAATCGCATTACATCCAAGTGTGCCACTTTGAGGTTTTCACCCTGTATAAATATTATACACACGGCCTTATAAATCATATTTCATATGTATAATAAATAGATGAAATACTATTCATGAGTTCGGTAATACAATATAATATATTATACTATGAATAGTAAGTAATACTTTAATACTATGAGTGAGTTCGGATATTTCCTTAACTGGAAAAATGTGGGTTTTAGCCTAGGTTGGTTGCATTTGCACAACAGAGTAGGCATAACCACTTGCCAGCAGAAGAAATTCAAATTCATAGATTGACGATGGAAGAAAATAACATGAAAATATGGCTCAGTAAATAAAGATTTGAAAGTATAGATATGAAGAAAACAAAGTCAGTATTGTAATAACGTTGGTGATTCAACACTTCTAAGAATACTAGCCGGCTAGCTAGGAGGCTCCGCTCACTAGACCTCCGACATTGTAACAAAAAATGAGACAGATTGGCTAGCTTCACTCGCCTACAAGTTCCATTCAAACGGATTTGCTTTGTTCATCATATCACTCAACAGAGTATTTCGAGATTGCTTCTACTCCCAAAATTTCAGTTTCTACTTATATTAGTGATCAATTTTCAATTGAGAAGGGTTGATATAAAGACAATAAAAAATAATGTGTTTCAAGTTCATAGAATAAGTTAAACAGATATTATATTGAGAACACAGTTCGAATCTTGATTGTTTTATATGAGGGATGAAATCATCCAGAAATAACATGATTCTGTTGATTGTTTATTATTGACCAATGAAGATTATCAGTAGAAGTAGACACAACATATCATGGATATTTCAATGGGGGATATCTTTGATAATTTGGATAAACATTTTGATAATATCGCTGAAAATTTAAATTTTGAACTATTTTTAGAAAACAACTAAAGTAAAAGCACCAGCAGTTTGACAAGTTTAAGGAATTTTTTCTAGTTTATGCAAAATTGTGGGTCCATTTCATCAGCTATCTCATTTAAAATTCAATAAACATATATTTATATAGCCCAGATCCTTCTTAATTGACTTATTCTTTGAAAATGCTAATATTACAAATTAACTATCAAATTTTTCTTGAAACTCTATTTTGATTCTATAGTTGCCGCTTTGATTCAGTGGCCAAATGACGTTTTATGCTCATCGACAGTTCCATTTCTCAAGCAACTGATTGCAATCATCTAAGTATAAGGAGGGTATTACACGATAATAGTTCTATCATCATAGTTGATCATATCGAAAGAGATGAAAATACGAAATAATTTTTTCATTTCTCTCCATATGATCAACTATTATTATTATTATTGTGTAATACTGGCCTAAGCCAATTTTACATTCCAGAACATGATTATAACATCAAAAATAGCAAAAGGCTAAGCTTATATTGGAATGAATTGGATTGGTGGTACAGTTGTGTTGGTTTCAACCACTAAAAAAGAAGAGTTAAACTAGATAACAGATATTGTAAAGTTAATTTTCCTATATAGGCTAACCGATTTAAAATAGTCTTTGGAGGACATAACTTTACATTACATCAACTTTTACAACAATATACATTGGGTGGCCGGCTGGCCACTTGATAATTCATGGTTTCTTTCTCTAGTAGTGGCTAGTCTGCCTTCACGCCAAAATATCAGCCGTATTACGCTAGAAACTTTCTGAACATCATCTAGACATATGATTATAACACTAAAAAAGCAAAAATTTCAAATTTTCTAGTCATTACACAACAAGATATGAACATACCTTTTTACTGAAGCGACTAAGAGAAAACTATAAGTTACGTCTTACTAAAACCAAGTGGTCGAATGTAATAGCAATAATAAATTTCTCATAAAAATCTGAATTTCTGAAAATCTGATGATTTTCTCCTAGCTCCTAATTTGACTGTCGCTGAATACGTTAAGCTAAGCCTCAAGCCGGTTTAGAGCCCATTTAACTTAGAGGCAGCAAATACGTACATTTAAAAATAAATAGTTATTGTGCATCTAGGGACTAAAGGGCAACTTTTTCTCCCTGAGGGGAAACTGGAAAAATATCCTGGTGGAGGAAAAATATATTTCAAGTGGCCACCGCTGGTGCTTTTCCGATATCTGGATCATAGTGTTGATCGAGCCAAAATTACTATTTGAAAATTTGAAGAACATAGCGCATGAGAAAGATAAGCGGCTTCAGTAGATAAAGTGGAGGTCAGCTTGGAAAGATCCAATTCCATTGTTTATTCTCCATTTGCTAAGATTCCCACACTTAAAATAGAAAGAAATATTGCAACACATAAAACTCAATTATTATTGAGTAGGCTACTAACAACGCAATATCAGTAAGATATCAAAGGAAATGCAAGACTAGGCTGCTAGTCAAATGACATGCCTTAAAAATTATCAAAACATCAAATACTCATTCATTAGAGAAAAATATTTGTACTCTAAATTTTGAATAGGCTTACAGGACAGTAAAAAATCTGAGATTTTCAAGAGTGAAACTGGTAATTATTCTACATAATTCACTATACGGTAATCGCGATATTTCAATTTTACCATTTTGTAGATAGGAGAACAGAAGATCCAATCTATTTTCTGCAGTAAAAGATGAACGACTTCTGTTAATTTTAAAAGAGTAAGTTATAAGATAGCGGTATGTAGACTCAAATATAAAATCAAGTCTCATCTATCAGAACTCTTGTTCAGCATGGAACTGGTAGACCTTCAAGTGGAAATGAAATTTTGATAAGTTTTAGAAGTTCAATAAGAAAATTTACCTGAAAAAGTACCAGTCTCGAATAAGTTACTGAGAAAAAACCAAATAATTTTGAAGCAACCAATTTCTGTGTTTTTTCATCAGCATAAAATGCCGAAACCATTGGAACCGAATATTTGATTCCAGCAAACTGGGTAGCCTACTGAGCCACTAAAATAAATTTTTGCTGAAAGAAAAATGGAACACAACACAGAAATCTTAAGCAGCAGATAATAGGCTAATTGCGAAAAATTAATGTTCTAACAAAGCAAATGAATCCATATTATAATCAGTGTCCTTTAAGCGAGCTGAATTACCTGACGTTACCTGTTTGCGGAGGATAGGATTACTCGTCAATTTTCATGTGTAAAAAGTATTAATTTGTCTGGAAACAAGCACAGTGGGATTTCATAAATAACAACTAAACAATATAACTGTGGAAAAATATCATCAACTTTGATTTTTTTTTTAATTGGCAATGAACTCACATCTCACAAAACTCAATGATACACTAAGTTAACTTAGTAAGCTGACTAAGAAATAAGAACTTTTAGGTTATTTATTTTCCCTCCACAAATGGTTCGCCATGGTAGCCAACTCAAGAAAGGTGAAAACAAAAAGAATAGGCGATTGAGGCGCTTAAAGTGGTATTCTATTCAAGCTTTGAATACGGCTTTCACACCTATAAGATAAGATGAAAGATAATAACATCATTTTTAAATTAAAGTTCGATTATATCCTTGAGATTTCAAAAATATTGTGATGTTATTTATTATTCAGTATCTATCGAGTTATCTGTGCTTATTTCATCGAGACGGCGACATTCTGTACCTCCGACATTTTGTACCAACGACAGCCTGTGATACTTTTAGTCAAAAAATGGTACAGATTGTCGTTTGACGCATGCACTCTCAGAACTCAGAGCTCAGTGCATAGAAGGATATTATTGGGAATTTTTGACAAAGGAAGAGCAGACTACATACTAAGAAGAGAAGGATAGAAGAGAGTGAGAGAATGGATGAGTTTGATGAATGGTCATTGACTTGTTGGTAGCAATAATGCTATACATATAAATAATGTGTTCAAAGCTACAAGAATTGAAGTCACCAATCGACTTGAGCATTGTGAAGAAGTCTATTCCTAATATTACATCTTCCTGGATGTCTGCAACCAACACCTGATGTCTATAACAGCTGTCTCCCCAAATACTCTGGCGGAATCTCCTGTAGCTGTGCAAAGTACGTTTTCATTATGAATTGGTTTGGGAAGTAGGTTTTCATTATTTATCCATTTTGTAGGTTTTATCTTGTCCTTGTTTTCCACTATCCATCCATTTAGTATTGTTATGGTTGCTCCTGTGTCCAAAAGTAGCTGTTTCTGTTGTCCGTTCACTTTGCCAGTTATGTATAAACTGTTTGCTCCTTGTCCTCCTGCTTGTCCTCCTTTGCACTTGCTTCTAATGTGTCCCAACTTCCCACAGGCATAGCAACGGATTTCCTTCCTCCCAGAGTTCAATCTTTCTAGGACTTGCTCAACAATTTTCTTAATCTGGCTTCCTTCAGCAAATCTCATCTCCAGTTGTCTCCAGATTTCATTGAAGTTACCGGTGGAATAGTCTGTATCTTGATCTCCAATGATGTTGTGATTTCTAGAATATTGTTCTGTAGTGCTGTAGTGTTTTTTGTAATTTCATCTTTCAGTGATGAAAATCGTTGTTCCATGTTATTCTCAAATAAATTAAGATCTTGTTCTTCTAATTCCTGCCTCAAGTTGGCCACTTTGAATTCATACACAGTTATTTTTCCAGCCATTTCAAGAATAAACTTTCACTTTTAAGATCCCACTTTTGACACCAATTGTTTTGGGTTTGCTATCTTAAAATAACCAGCTGGTAAATACTTCAATTAACACTATTTCTTTATTATTATTCACTAATCTAAAAACACTTTTCTCAATAATAATAACTGAAACTAACCCACATAGCACACAAAGTATCTGATACATATTAAGTACATATCAATGTAACCCTTAAAGTATGTATTACAAAATATGTACCTCAAACGTATCTGATACATATTATTTGAGGCAGAATTGATATGTATGCTCCCAATACTTTCTGATATGTATCAGATACATGTCTGCTAAACCTACCCACAATGCATTAGTAACTGTGCCTCTGCTCATGTGCTCTTTCTGAACTGAAATTTTCTGTTGTGAGAAGTGATGAAATGTAAGCTGATGTGATTGTGGAGACAAAACCAGAATAGTACTTTTAAAAGGATGAAAATTGTTTATTTGAATGGAATATTATAATATATTACTTATTATATAAATCTGTGTTTCATTTATCAATTGATTTGAATCTGATCCAATGCTAAGTAGGCTATTTGATTGCATTCAGTATTTTGAGGTTAAGTTTCTTTTGCATCTTTTTATGTCTTTCCAAATGGGATTAACTGGATTATTAACAATTACAAATGTCAATATCATCATTTGATAATATTTATATCATCGTATAATCAATACCTAAATAATATGTATCTCAAAACGGACATTTTCATGTATCAGATACATACCAGATAAGTACTAGATATGTAAATTTACATATCTGATACATACTGTAAGTATTGATGGAACTTATCTAATACGTATCTGATATGTTCATGTGCTATGTGGGCCAAGAGAGGGATATTATTCATGTTTTGATTTTGAAACCATAATGTTACTTCTTCTGGTCACTTCTTCACTACTTAAAATTTTATTTGCAGTTATAAGAATTTATTGTCACACAGACACACTGAAATGAAAGACCTCAATTAGTTTAGATGTCTATATAATCAAGGCTTTATTTACGTGAATGAGTTTGTTATTACATAGTTTATTGTTATTTTCTATTAGTCAGTCAGATTATCAGTTATTCAATCAGGTGATTTTATTAATATATCACACACTAGCAAAAAGAACAAATTTTCTAAAAGTCATTAGACTGGTTTGGCTTATTTATAGGAAGCTTTGAGATCAAAAGAGGTTTAATTTCTCGGATCAAACTGATATATAGGCCACAATGAAATCCTAGATGTTGCGGATTGTGACTCAATGGAGAACTATTCGACTGTGGCCCAACATCCATGTGTTCCATTTTGACCAAAAATATTTCCTATATGTTTTTATTTAATAGTTTTGAACACAATTATGGGATTTCCCATTAAATTATGTTCTTTTGGAAATTTATCCAGGGTCATGCACCCATTAGCCACATTTTAATTTGTTGTTCCCCCTGTGGCCCTCTAAGGTCCTATATCAGGTCACTGGTCACCCCCAGTGGAACACATTCATAGGCGTTGTAAAACCATTCATAAATAGTAGTTTATGTCACAGAGAAGGAAATTTCCTTCTCTGTGTTTATGTAACAGTTGTATAATGAGAGCCTTTAAAGCATGAGTGAGATGTAAGTTAGGGCACGAGCAGCGAGCTTAGCGAGTACCCTAAATATGTCACAAGTGCTTTAAAGGCCTAATACAACCGTTGCATACACTATTTTATCAACGACCACCAGTATACAGCGTGTTACAAAAATTCAGACACTTTTCTTAAAATTACATATACTGTACTTAGTGAAATATGTGTTTGTGTGTGCATCAGGTCTCACCACAAAAGGTCTCAGAAGCAAAATTTGTAGGTATGAAACTTGCAGAGCAGTTGGTAGACCAGCTACCCATACAGAGTGTTCCAGAAGTGAAATGTTTCCATTCATGTTGAAATTAATCAAATGAAGAATTACTGTGTTGTTATGCAGGCTATGTTTGAATAAAAGACTGATTAGCTTTATTCACACCACACATTTCTTCCTTGTTCTTATTATTCAAATAGCCTAAATTATGATAATCTATTATATTATATTATTATTTTTTTATAATTTAATAAATTTCAACCGCTGTCAAAGACCTGGACATAGAAATAAATGGAATATTTGCATATTATTTCCATACAATAACTGTTTGGTGGTGTTCTCCATAATTCTCCTGGATTTCATTCCGAAATTGGAAATTAAAGGCCTGGTAAGGCTATATTATAAGTTGAAAAACAACAACATCCATTCCAACATATATAAGGGACTAATACATATTAGACTTGACCCATATAATGTAATAGGCTACCATACCACACAGGACTACAGAATCATGATATCTAAGCCATCAAAGTAGGCTATCTTTGCAAAATATTTTGATTGAATAATTATAAAATAAACCTTTATTTGAATCATGTTATTTTTTATTACAGTGTATGATAATTGTAATAAATTATTAGGATAATAATTATGATAACAAATAATAAATTATGAAACTTAGGAAAGAAATAGCACAAGGTTCTGCCTAGTTTTTCTTGCCTGGTTATAGCCACCCGTGTTTCATTGCGGGATCTTAGAAATGCTATTGAGAGTTGTGAAGATTTATTGATAATCAATTTATTTTATTTATCTGATTGGAAATACTGTAGCCTACCATCGAATGAATTCCATACTTAGAGAGAATGAAACTCTGCAATAATGTTTGTCCATGGTTTAACTGCCTTTCCATTCTTTAAATTTTAGAATAGGTATATACAAATTTCTATCAAATTCAATATAATAATAATAAAGAGACCAATTCCTTGATTTTCCACGTTTCAAAACCATTTGATTGCAAAATAATTGAATATGGAAAATGGAAACCAATATTTCAAAGTAGATTTAGAAGGCAAACAACTAGGTACTCTTATAAATTGAAAAAAATATAGTATTAACGCATGAGAGTTTTCATAGAACAATTCAATTATTATTATTCTCCATAAATTTTTGCAGCCAATTTGTTTTAAATAATAGGAATCTATCAGTTGTTTTATTAGAACAACAGACAAGAGGCGGCAATTTAAATTATTCCACTATTAGACATTTATCTTGTATATATTTTCCAATTTGTTGCATTCAATTTCCATGCTTTGATAAGTCAAACTAATAATATGTCACTCGTGCTTCACTATGGGATTTAGGGAATGCTATATTGAGGGGATCTTTGATATATAATTTATTTGATTCATCCAAATAGAAATAGTGAACTATTGGAAAATCCCATTCTTGAACAAAGCTCTTGAATTTTGTCAATGATTTTCAATTTTATACATTCAAGAATTTTTAAAAGTCTATTTAATTTAATACAAAATGCGATCAATATAAGTCTATCTACATGAAGTTTCAAGATAGTATGGATGAGTTTCAGCAAAAAAAGAATAATTTATTACATCCATATTTGTAAATTTGTTAGAATTGTTCAGTTATTCACTGTGATCTTTTGCAGTGCATTGGCTGCAACCTATTAGCGGACAGTTGGAATAGCAAAAAATTAAAAGAATACATAAAAAATATTCTTATGGCTTTTAATGGTGGGCAGACCTTTACGGGTAGTTACACCTCGCCAATGTGTACTTGGCTAAATACTGGTCATCCATCCAAGAGCAATCCACATTGTTCGTGACTTAACATCACGATCAACGATAGATCACCCTTACCGAGTGACCAATACCCAGTAAAGTATATATACAGTATATAAACATATACCTTACCAAATTATCGGCCTACCTTACAAAAAGGAATCATTCAGTATTGTTTTAATATAGGTATCGGTGAGATTTGTGATCCTACTTTGACTATTCGTGGCATCCGACACACCAACAAACTTGAGCAAGTGGACTTGACTGCAAAATTTCATCATCAAGTTATAACTTCAAGAGTTCGAACGCTAGTTCTTCAGCCCATGGGGCTTACTAGTAATAATTATAAATACGTATATGAAGGGGGTAAATTGAGAACGGTTTGAAAATATTTTGAAAAAGTTCTCTAAATCTTTGAAAACGAAACCGGTAACTCGATTTTCTGGTAAATCAGTGACTTGACACCTTCAAAACTACTCAACAAGTATTATCTTAATCTCAAGCCCTCTAGATTATTAGTAAGAGGGTTTATATTTTCCATCCACAAATTGGAATACAAATTTTGTTTATTTTTGTCAAGTTGCAATTAAATTTTTTTATAATTATTGATGTCAATTATTGTTTAGTGTAAAACTATTACTATGAAGATTGTAGAGATTGAAGATTGAAGAAAATTGTAGTGGAAAATTGAAATTGGCTTAATCGGAGGTAGATGCTGAGGTTTGTCTATAATTAACAGCGCAAATGTAGACTACACAGCCATAGTGTATCAATATTTATTTTTTAGCAAATGAGTGTATCACAATATAACCAAAGAAATGTTACTTTTAAAGAGATGCAGTGTTAATTTGAAATAATTTGAAACAAACTAAAACAATACACTAGAACTCATGATGAATTTGATTATTAAGGAGGTGAATAATAATCAAATAGTCATGAACATCAAATAGAATTTGAATTGATAATGCCCAACTATTCATGTTGGTCGTCCACTTTTTGATGTGGGTTTGGCATTCTTATAGTGATGAATAATAATTCAATCAATTGATAACTGTTTGAAAGATCCCTCCATTCCAAAAAGGTCATCATGAGTTTTGGGCTTTCCTGGTCTTTTAGATTCATCAGCTTTGACACTTTCTTGAGCTTTGAACCAATCTTTGTAGCTTATCAGCTTTTCCATCCACTGATCTGAAAAATGTAGGAAATTTAATGATATTAAAAACGTATTATTGTTGAAAAAATTAATTTTAAAACCCATCAATAGTAAATAGTCAAGAAAATGTAGTTAAAATTTAATTCGTGAGACTTCTAGGTACGGTTCAGTTACGGAAATGATAGGGCTATATATAGCCCTATATACAGAGTGTTTCAGGAGAAATGTGCAATACTTCTCAGGCTGATTCCTCACACCAAGTAGACAAAAAAGTTCCATGGGACCATCCCCCAAAAACGCTTTGTTATCGAGATAACAATGACTGAAAATTGAGATTTTTCAAAATATATTAATTTTTCTAATTTTTTAGAGGCATTAGTAACGTTCTAAAATAATCAATTCCTATGTTAAATTAACTGAGAAATTCAATGAAACCAGTTCTAAGTTTGTAACTTTAACGGTTATTGAGATAATTGGGAAAAATATGCTAGAAAACGCCATTTTTCAACAATAAGGGTTATAACTGGATAAGGAATCATAAAATTTTATTTTTTATTAATGGAAGTTGAAGAGAGTTGGATTCTAAATGAAAAGTTGAATGGCGGCGATTGTGTAAATCTTACCCAGATCTCAGAAATGACGATCAAAAATCGCAAAATCGCTACTAAACACAAATTTATCACTTGTGCTACGTTTTGTCAATTTTTGTCACTAATTTTTTCTCCACATTCATAGATTCGGGGGGGGGGGCTGTTCCCTCTGGGCCCTCCCTAAATACGCCACTGAGACTCATTGAGTTTTTGAACTTGTACTAGGTGAATAAAAATACGACTCTATGATGCAGTCTGCTATCTGCCAACTTGAATTGTACCTACTCCAGAGAAACTTACTGTTGATTTCATCAATTGGTCCAGCGAAGCCACCATACTCTTCAGGAAGAATGTCTTTTGGTACATATTCATACAGAGACTCAAGTTCATTGTGTACATGAATCTGTAAAATAAATTATTGTTTTTCAATTTATTAATTAATTAAGATGGAAGAAAATAATTCAAAGCATAATAAAAAACACTGAAACAAATAAAAGGATTTAAGTATGGTACTACATATTGGGATACTGCAGAAAATTCATAAACTCCAACAACAGCTCGGCGTTTTACCCACTGTTTCACAGACTTCTATGGCCCGCCGATAAAAATAACTTTGTCGACTAGGAAACACTTCATCAACTTGAAATATTATGTTTCAAAGAGGGAGTTCGAATTCACCCTTGCCCGGTTCCCCTAGGAATTCAATAGATGTGACAGCTTCACCCAATTGCACACCCTGTGGGCCAGCCTTATGCACACAATTGTGAGTTTTGTTAGGAAAAAGAAAATTTATATCAACGTATAGAAGTTGCAAATTTTATACAATCAATGGAGTATATATGGGAGCCGGGCGCACCTGTTTGGATACTCAGACCAATGTGTATCAAATAATGTTTCAAATCATTAATCTCAACATTGAATTCTAAAACCGAAGAAGAAATAGAAAATAAAACGCCATAAAACTTACCCTGTTTCGGATTTTTTCTTTCAAAAATGGTTTTACAAAGTTTATTATTGTATCAACCATAGGAGAAACATTCACCACATGCACTTCTTTCAGCTTGACTGGATAAGCCTCCTGCAATGCAATTTAAACAAGTATCATTGAAATAATCAGTCTATTATTATCAACAATAATTTTTCAATTAATGAGTTCATCATATTTTACATCCCAATTTGAACCGAAAACTCATCCATTGATCCAGCGGTATTCAATTTTTTCCAAAGACAGAAACCCTTCATGGAGCCTTTTAATATCGCGTAATTTACTGTCAGGGAGTGTGGGTGGGGGAAGTCACTCCAGGCTTTTGTTACTGCATTGAAACTGTATATCGTTTCAGAGAGTTCTGAACTGTCTTGAAATTGTATTGTAACATGGCTGCCGGCTATTATAAGAGGGGCACTAACCGCAAATCCATCTCCAGGTCGAACAAAGAACATTTGGCAAGATAGGAGAATGACTCCAGCTCGGTCAATATTGCTTCAAATATTATAAATTCAGTATCAATTTAAAAACATTCTGGTGTAAAATTTGAGACCAAATTTGTTATTTTAAATCAATATTGGCCGATCTGCAGTCATTTTCCCATCTTGCTTACTTATTTTTTTCCGAGTCAACACTTCCAAAAAATAGCTGCCATAACGGCATTGTCAGAGTCTAAAATGTTGATATTTGGTGGGCAGGTAAGGTCTAGAAATGATGTGTTAAAATATTTTTGAAATCCGTTCAAGAGTACGCCAGTAATAACTTTTTCAAAATTGTAAATGTATTGCGGGTTGCATATCTTCTGCCTTCATACGACCAATCCTTACTGAAAATTTAATGGTTCAGCGAGATTAAAGATGAACTAATTTAGAAGATATTGAATCAAGTTTCAAACTATTTCCGATATACTTCCCTAGGTTACGCTCGATATTAGCGTTTTATTATTTTTCGAAGTTTTTCATAGATTTTTCGAGAACAAATTGGCAGAAAATGTTTGAAATTTGGTAAACAGGTCCAGATTAGGTCTAGAAATGCTGTGTTCAATAAATTTCTGGCCTTTCACTGAATTGCAGGCGAGCGAAGCGAGCCTGTTTGTCCCATCTGACACTGACAGAGGTTTTGCGGGCGGGCGGATCGAGCCTGTTTGACTCACTTACACTGTCGGGGGTCCAGGGGGCGGACGAAACCCAGTGGTTAGGCGGAGAAGGCGAGCGAAGCGAGCCTGCCGGCTAGTTGAAAATATGATGAAAAACTAATTTTTCTACTTGAAAGAGATAGAAATAGGGCAGGCCTACCTTATTTTTGACCGTGATTTAGAATAATGTTATATTGTAGAGAATATCATGAAGAAAAATTCAGTAACGCAAGCAAACTTCACGAAGCATGATTTATAAGAGACAAAATTCAAAAAGGTTTTAAAAGGTTTTCACCTGTTTCGTGGGCACGAGCCGCCAGTGGCCCTTACTACTCACAATAATGTCATTTCGAAACTAGGGATACTTCCCTGCCCCACCTTGTCATCAAGAAAAAAAGCCGCACAGAAAATTGTTTTAGATACTGTGTGAGTTACCAGCGCAAGCCCCTCTTCAGGATCTACTGTACCTGGTCTACTATGGATGAAGGAAATGTATTTGAAACCACATGCTTATGGAGCCAAATAATAGCTTTAAACTCATCCATAAATTCAACATTTTTTGTTTGTCTCATGCATGAAATAAAATAAAAACATTTTGACATTAGTATAATTAGACGCAAAACCCATCAAGTTGATGAGTTGTACCCATCAATGATGCATGATTTAATTGATTTGTTATAATGATGGGCAATCATTGTCTATAGTATAGGTGTAGGCTAAGTAGGCTTATAGTGTAAGTATAGTTGATGCACGCTAAGAAGAGACGTGTTTTGTGACGGCGTCTCTTCTCAGCGTACGCTGATTAATGTTTAGTACCTGAACACAGATAAGGAACTTTTTAATGAGTGCAGGTGTGAACTTGGAGAAGTGTGTTGCAAAATGAGACGGAGTAGCAATAGCTGCATCGAGAATGTAGATGTCACCAGCAACACCAACCAGCTCCTCCTTGAGTCGGATGTCGCCAATCATGAGCACCACTTTCATGCCATCGGCCACATTCGGCACCACTGAAACAGCATCCACTCCGCGCATCATTATCACTCGTCGCCCATTCGCCGTCAGTCCCGGCAAAGGCGGAATTTGCCTGCCAAAAGCCATAGAAAGCACTCAATTAAGTCACCAGACAAACCACTACTTCTCAACCTATACCTATTAAAAGCTTTATGCAATCAGTATATACGGAACTTTTAATGGTTACTTTTCAACATAGCCTCCAAAAATAGTTATACACTTGCCTTTGTCCGTATTCGAACCGAACAGGCATTAACCTGGTGTGGCCTGTCCTCTTTCCCATTTGCCTCCTTTCTTACTGATCACACTAAGCCTAGCTATTGTCCCGGATCAAAGAGAGATCCCAATTCTGACCAGTTTCTATGATCCCAAATTTCACTGCAATGCTTGTCTGAAACTTTTGTAATACATGTACCTTATTGTCATTGAAACAGTTATTCCCTACTTTCGTAAACGATCAAGCGATATTGGCTACATTGACTTTCAACATTTTGATTTGGTTGATCTCAAGATAATCAACATTTTTCCACGGATGAAGAGGAACTAGCAAAGGAGACTGAGTGGATCCGAGTAAAATCGAGACATTTAAAGAAGAGGAACATGAATCATCGCTTTCGCCCCCTCAGCCATCAACTAGCAGTTCAACAAATCAGCAAACCAAGGAAAAGAAGAATAAAGTAGTGCCCCCGCCTCCCATCATTGTAGACTGTATAAAAAACTTCAATTCATTTTCAAAAACTTTGAACAGTGTTTCACCAGCTGACAACTTTACAATTAAATTAGTTAATAATGAAACATTCAAAATCAATGTTCTAGATGTAGATACATTTAGAAACTTCTCAAAAAAATTGGTTGATGCTGGCTATAAGTGGCATTCTTACGAAAACAAACAGTTGCGACCTATCAGAGTCATGATAAAGAAACTTCATCACTCAGGTAGTCCAGAGACCGTACTTGATGATCCGAAGAGCCAAGCAGTGCCGCATTTAGCAGTTCAGCGCCCCTAGGCCTACAGACCAAAAAGCGACCCCTCCCCCTACACCTGAACTCCTCCCCCTCACCACGGACTATGACGAAACCCCCATCCCCCATACACATACATTATTTTTCTCATAACTGTTTCAGATTAAATAAATATATTTAGGCTAACAACTCAGTAAAACATACTAATAATTCTTGATGATATTGTACTGCCAAAAGTTATTAGGATGGTGTGTAGAATAACTTAAAAGATGTGCGTTTTTTAGTGCCTAACCTTTTTATAAAGGCTGAAATAATAGCCTACAACTTATGTTTCTGATGGACAACATTCAACGTTGCGGGTTGTTCTATTGGAATGAGACTTTCTCGTCAACTTGAAGTCTACCGTACAATATCTGGACCCAACGTGTTACGTTTTACTGATTTCTGATTTCTACTTTCCAGGGCCGTATTACCGCCATCAGCCTCACACTTGAACGAATAATTCAATCAAGAACTTACGCAATTCTCATCACCTCTTGCAGTTCAAATCGTGTTGGATCGCGATCACTGAAGAACTCCGGACAAGCTGTCCTCATTGTAAAATACATGTCCAGTTTCCGTTTTGTTTTCTCCAGTGAGAACTTGCAGCCTCGAAGAAACGTCATAATTCGACCATCATCTGGAAATTCAAACAAAAGTCAACGGTAATTTTCAACTGAAAGCAGGACTATTCAAGTCAATTTACAATCACTATTCTCAATTTTCAACAAATACATTAGAACTCTAATATGGAACCTTAATCTATTATGTATGATATATCCTTTTGCCTAGGGCTGCAAATTAAATTGCAGCCCCATTTTTCATCCCAGCCAGTTGCATCTGTATTTTTCAAATCCAAAATTATTCTTTCTAGGACCATCTCAGACACAGTTTAACATTTGAAGCATTCATATGATATGATTGACCATCTCATGATCAATAGGCCTCGTGTCCCATCTCTTCTGTGTACCGTTAGCGTAGCGTTTTCACTACGTCTCTTTTGTCTAATTTTTTGAATTTGTTGAATAAATTTGAAAAGTGCTACCGTATCTTAAATCTAAATTCAATGAAATTGCAATCAATTATCTGCTGACCATAGCATTGTGGTAGATGTGGTTGTCGTTTCAGCCAATCTTTGATGTGCTGGAGATCTTGATCTCGAGTAGAAACATTCTCATTGAGCTCAGTGCGTATTCGCAGCTGCATCTCGGGAGTCGGCTGAACCAAAGTCATTTTTCCTGCAAAAAGAGAAGACAAGATAATTTCGGATTACAATTTAGACTAGTAAGTTATGCTATAGTTCTGCCAAGCACAGAAGAGCCTTTTGTAAGATGGCGGAGGGATGTGATCTGTACGCATGCGTCGAACTGAGATTTCTAGGGAAAAATCACTTCAGTCAACCTAACGCTTTTACACTATATAAATTATAGTTCCGGGAGGCTGAATCAAAGCTCACATTGCAACTGCCAATATAATTCTGTAGTCTGCAATATCAGCTGTTAAAAAAATACGAAAACATTCCCACATGAGATTTTTTATACTGAGCGGTACAAACCTCAAATAGGTTTATTGGTTATGTTTGAGCATCATATTATGAAATATTGTGTTCCAGAATAATCATAATCATATTGATTTCATGAATGAAAATATTTATTTATTTATTTGATTATTGACATGATAGCACAAATCATAACATAATTATGAACTAGGACACATATGCGATAGCAGCCTAAGGCTCGGTACACACATGGCCGCTGCTGGATTAAAAAAATCCAGATTCAGCGCTAGTTTGTTCAATGCACAGTTCAGCGGCTCTCGATTGCGAGTCTCTAGCGGGACCAATGGATAAATGCTCTCTACAGAAAGCTAAATCTAAAAAAATAGAAATAGAATTATTCTGATTTCAGATTCGGAATCAGCGCCCCCTAATTGGTAGTACTGCCCACATGAGTTGAAAAATAATGATAATTGAGTAATTTTTTATACGAAAGTCGTTTTATAATAGTACGTTTTATAATACTCATTTTCTCTCTAATAAGAATAGTTGGGAGTTGAAGTACAGTATTGTTCATAAAATAATAGTTTCAAGCAAAAATGTTTGCTTTGTTAATTGATTAAATCAGACATAAAAGGGCCAATTTCAACTTGGGTGACTCAATGCGGTGTAATAATTGAGAATGCGCCGGTCTCATAATCAGAGGTTCTGAATTCGATTCAGTTGCTGTTCCATAAGAAACGTTCCAATAAGACAATATTGGACAATAAGATAAGACAATATTGCTGGAAGTGGAAATTCGCTGAACTCAGTTGAATACAATCATAATAAGTTATAAGTAATAAAGTCATAATAAGGCTTTGAAACTGTGCAATAATTGATGTGTATTGATGAGTAAGCTAGCAATCGTTGTGTTTGACCAGAAAGTCTTGTTTCGTACAATTGAATAAAATAATAAAATTTTTTGTGTATTTCATTCGAGGAAATGCCATTCTAACTGAGGAAATGCTGTCCATTGCGAACAGTCAATGTTTATTTCCAAAGTGCCTAGCATAGCATAGGCGTAGCCAAGGAGGATGGTTTCAGGGATTAAAGCCCTTAAACCATGAGACTGAAAAAATTGCCTGAAAATTGAACTTAGTTTTTTTTTTTAATTAATAAAATTGGTTGAACTGAGAAAATTTTCTGATTCCTGAACATAGAATAGAGAACAATGGAGTAAATTAGTAAGATGTATCAAGAGCTCGATTGAGTTCGCGACCTGAATTCAAATTAAAGGGCCCTGAGAAATCCAATGCCCCCCCACCCCACTGGTTGTGTAGACGATAAAAATGACCCTACTTGGTTACAGCAAAGAATAATAGAACTCTCTAAATACTAGGGTCCTCTTTGGCTACAGATTTCGCTAAAGTAAGTTTCCTTACTTGCTCACTCACTTAATCATTAAAATAGTCTTGAGTGATTATACTTGAAGTATAAAGTGTTTGAGGTTTGGAATGTAGTGACGAAAGTGATAAAATGCATCTGTGCTAGAAAATAAACATATTGTTACTCTGCAGTTGGCCTACCGGTATACAGCTGTTAGACATTCACTAATAATAATAATAATAGAAATACATACACTTACAGTAAAAGATTATGCTTTACTAATGAAAAACTTTAAACGAACAGCGGTTCACAACACAATTACCCAGTCGAGATAATAGAAAATCGAACGGAACTTTTTATACTATTATTATTGAATACTCTCTGTGACAGAGATACACTTGCCTGGGATAAGTGGGCCACTGACTCTGACTGCTTACTGCTTTCGCTTTCCTTGGATTCTACTCTGTTGTCTGTTCTCTGGAGATGGACTATTCTACCTCCCTTCCACGCCCATCCCATAATCGCTTCTACCACCACCATCACCAATCTCTCATTCTAGCTAACTTTATTATGAAGGCTACACTTTATTTACGATTAACGACTACACGAGCTGTGCCACCTATCTATATCTATAAAATCGAAATGGCACTCATTAATTCATTCACTCATAAGCAGAACTGAAAATCCACCGAACCGAATAAGTTCAAATTTGACTGGTATGCTCAGTTGGACCGTTGGACGCGTACTAAGAACGGATTATTCAAACTTCCCAAGGATACGCCAAATATTTGAGTTTTTTCAAGTTTTTCGGAATTTTCTTAATTTTTCCGTGAACCAATCGGTAGAAAATGTTGAAATTTTGTGGAGAGGTTCGTCTTAGGTCTAGAAATGTTGTGCTCGAAAATTTTTCAAATCCTTTTCATATTACGCCAGTAATAGTTTTTTTTTCAAAATTGTAGATGTATTGCGGGTTGCAAATCATCCGCTTTGATACGATTAATACTTCTTTGTAAATTCAATAGTTTAGTGAGATTATTGATGAACTAAATTGGAAAATATTGGATCAAGTTTCAAACTATATCCGATATACTGAAAGGTACAGTGTTTCAAAAAGAATATCGTGGTTTCATTGCTTCATATTATTCATCAAGTTGCACTCACACTAATAAATTATTTATCAAATGAAAGAGTAATTGAAATAGTTTCTAATTCTAGTGTTACATATGTCATAGGCTACGGTGCACTATTCAGTCTACAGTTAGGTTTTTCCAAAAGTTGATGAATTTTTCTTCAGTGTACCGGAATTTTCCTTTGACCCAATGAAAACGCATGTCCCAGGCTAATCTTATTGGGGAAATTGGGTTCTGCATACTCCAACTACTCAATTAAACGACACCTTGATAACTTTTACAAGATGTAACACCCTCTAATTCATAGGTTATTTATTCACTCAATAAGTTATTTCGAATGAGAACTGAACAAATTTGATCGGTTGAGAAACTAGCGAGGAGTTTTGGTTAGAAAAATTGAATGACGCATTTTCCACGCTTCATATTATTCATCAAGTTTAACTTATAATACCGTACATAAAATGAAAGAGCAACTGGATAACATATATGTAAAAAATTGTTGCATTTGTCACACTGCACACTATCGAGTCTACAACCAATTTTATCCGGAATTGGGCTGGTTGGTATTTAGTGAAATTGATGAAACAGCTCCTTTGATCCTTCTTCATTTGTATTTTTCTAAAGCAGACGGCACATTGCACACAATTCTTGATGAACTGTCAAAGGAAAGAATACCGTGACTAAGATGGCAATGAATAGTGAGTGAGTAATCTTCTTACACTATTAAATCAAACGCCAGCGCACGTGGATCCAGTTGTCAGATCATTGAAGAAAAACTCATCAACTTTTGGAAAAATTTGACTGTAGACTTAATAGTGCATCGTATGACATATTAAGTAATACTAGAATTAAAAACTGTTTGAATTACTCTTTCATTTGATAAAAAATTTGATCAAAAAGTTTCATCAAGTGCAACTTGATGAATAATGAAGCAATGAAACCCCACTATTATTTTTGAAACACCTGGTACTTCCCTAAGTTACTCAATGTTTTCTACTTTTCGGAATTTTTCTTAGATTTTTCGAGAACCAATTGGCATAAAATGTTGAAATTTGGTAAACTGGTTCCGATTAGTTCTAGAAATGCTGTGTTCAATAAATTTCAAACCCTTCCGAGGTTACTCCTGTTACAAGGTTTTCCAATGTTTGGAATCTGCACTTTTGCTTATTCCACGAAAACTACTGAGCTGGATACGTTCAAACCATATACCCAGCAGGTTGAGCTGAGGTAATAGAACAGAAAATTCATAACGATTACAAAAAACCCTGTTAAGTGATATTATGATCAAAGCAAATCCACCCGAATGGGATTTGCAGGCAAGCGAAGCGAGCCTGTTTGTCTCAGCTGACACTGATAGAGGTTTTGCAGGCGAGCGAAGCGAGCCTGTTTGACTCTCTGACACTGCTGAAACTCTGTCGCGGGTCCAGGTAGCAGAGCCCCTTGGCTAGGCGGAGGAGGCGAACGAAGCGATATTTATACCTGAGATCGTCAGATATTTGTAATAATTTTGCCTCCACCATTTGTAATAATAGAAGAATGACTACTATTTTTGTAATAATAGTAAATGACTTGTTATTCCATGTAAACTTAGTAAATCACTTTTGGCATAGTGAAGTGGGATGCATTTCACTTCTGAAGAGGAGGCTGATGAAGCTCCAGGAGTAAAATGCATCCTACTCCACTATGCCAAAAGTGAGTGATTAACTAAATTTACTGGAAATACAAGTCGCTTTCCACTACAAAGTGTTAATAAGTATTTTGTTATGGAAAGCAACATCGATTTCTACTATTTTGTATTGTTTATTTTTTTATGAGTCTGCAATATTTTAAATATTGTACCAGTAATGAATTTGTAATGATAGCAGATGTCTCTTATAATTTGAATTATTTCCACCAAAATACAGTAAGAAATGGTTAGAAAAGAAAAAGTTTTATAAAAGGGGCGTACACCAGTTTCAGGACGGGAACACTGTAAATGTAGCATGATTGATGGTAGAGCAATAAAAAATTCGATAATCTAAAGTTTAATGTGGAAGTATTGGAAGGAAAACAAATTTTAAAATGTCAAGATTATCTGTGAAAGCCCAGTAAAACTATTACAAAAATGCAAGTATTGGGCGTATCCTGGAAAGTTTCAAAAATCCTTTCTTAGTGCGAATTTAAACGTCGAACTGAACATGCCTGCCAAATTTGAACGCATTCAGTTCAGTGGATTTTTAGTTCTGGTAATGAGTAAATCAGTGCCATTTCGCTCTTATAGATATAGATATATCGACTTGTATATATAGATATATATATATATTGTATATTGATATAGATATATCGACTTTCAATATTGAAAATTTCCATGCTTTGATACTTTGATATGTCACCCTGGTTTCACTCCAGGACTTGAGAAATGCTATTGAGAAGATTTAATAATAATTGTTTTTATTGATCCAAATGGAAATACTGTACCATTGAAAAAATCCATAGCCTACTCAGAGAGAACATAGCTCTACAATAACGTTTGTCCATGATTTAATAGCATGTGAATTTTAAAAATTCTAGAATATACAAAATTCTATCAAATTCAATACGAAATGCGATCAATATATCGCATGCAGTAGACTTTGGTTCTGCGGTTGCAGTCAGCACGTGTGTATCCCCTTATATGAATTTTTGGTCAATATGATGCAGCCGCAATTCGAGAATGTGCTGCAACTTTGATTGTTAAAACACACTTTTCAAGTACCATACGGATTTTCACGCGTTTTAAAAAATTATCGAAGATATAATCATTTGTACCTTACGCAAAAACCTCACGTTTTTGTACACGGAGATTCAATCCAATCATTCTTGTTTATGAAATTCTTTTCACTATTTAGGAAGTTGCGGTTGAGATTTAAAATTGAAAAGTAATTAGGTAGGCTCTATTGTCGAGCGTTCACGTACTGGAAATAATAACGGAAATCTTTTGAATCTTCTCAATATAATAACAAAAATGTAATTCAAATGTCAGATAATACTAGGTCTAGGTACCTATAATGAATTTTGTATGAGTCAACACTGTAACAGCTGAATCAACTATAAGGAGATAGGTTTTGCTATACAGTGTTTACTTACATAAGCATAAGGACTGGTTAAGAGTGGGCAACGAACGAAGGATAGAAAGTAGTGCCAAGTGGCAAGTAGGCCGAACGCACGTAACAGTCAACCTATTATGCAATGCAACCTCTTCGCTTTCATTTTTCATCACTCGACCATTACATCCATGTTCTCGGTTTCCAACATTCTGTCAAAAACACTCTCTTTGAGTATGAGCACCAGTTGTGTGCAATTCGATTCGATTATCATTTTCTACCATTCCAATTCCAATTTCAAAGTTCGCGAATTGAGAAGCGAGCACGATATTGAAAGTATGCATAACTATTAGAAATCTTCTCTCAGAAAGCCTTGTCTTCTTGTCTTTGATGTATTAATTCACTTCAACTTACATGAACTCTAACTGCACTGAACTTTATAAAACTACAATACCATTTATTATTTGTTCATCTTATATTATTTTCAAAAGTAAGAGTTTTCATATACAAATCATAGAATTTTTCTCAGAATTTAATGAAAGAGGTTTTCATTTAGTTACCATATATCACCTATTGGGGCGAATTCCTGTACTGCAGAGGTTTGCCCCTTTTTATGGAGCGAAGCTCTGCAATGTTTTTTTAGATATTTGAACTCTATTGATTGTAGGGGGTTCTGTTTCCCCACTTATTGAAGGAAAGAGTTCAATGTAAGACTGAAGCATATAAATTTTGAGAAATCAGTTGATGGTTGGTCATAACAATACAAAAACCAAAGAATGCACGGGTTTGCCCCCACCTACCCTATTTCTCATGTTTTAGTGTCAGTCTCTCAATTTCAATAATATTTTTTAAATGTGACATTATTGAATAATTATATTAATTTTTTATCATCAAATTATTCAACTATTATAGGCTACTATTATGTGAAATTATTTTATAGGTGTATTGTAGCCTATTGCAATTTTTCTCTAATTAAATCAGAAAATATTGAATTGTTTCAGTTTCTTCTCTGAACCGTTCTTAATGAGAAAAAAATGATTTTTTTCACTCATCTCATGGCATCAAATAATGATTCAACAGTGAAAAATAATAAATTTATCACTTCAGGTCTGTAAGGGTTAACCATTCACAATTTATTGATACTTGCATTATCATTGAAAAGCAATCAGGGAATTTGATCCGGCTCTTTCATCTTTGCCAAAAATCAAATTATCATAGGCCTACCTCACTTCGAGCTATAATGATGATATCTCAAATATTCTAGTAAACATTCCAATATAGCCTATAGAAATTACATAGTTTGAAAAGTAACAATTAGTTATTAATTGGATAATATGGAATCATTGGAATCTATTCGTTATACTTCATACATTTTAAACGTTAATTTATTATTGAAATGGAATATAAATACATTTACTAAGTTTACATGGAAAAAAAAATTAGATTCTACTACAAAAAAAAGTAGAGTCATTTACTATTATTACAAGAATAGTAGTCATTCTGCTATTATTACAAATGGTGGAGCCAAAAAAACCGTCAAATACTTTCAATTTTTTTAAATCTTATAAAATACTAGCCGGCAGGCTCGCTTCGTTCGCCTCCTCCGCCTAGCCAGGGGACTCCGCACCCTGGACCCCCGACAGTATCAGCAGTGTAAATGAGTCAAACGGGCTCGGTTCGCTCGCCTGCAAATCCTCTGTCAGTGTCAGCTGAGACAAACAGGCTCGCTTCGCTTGCCTGCAAATCCCATTCAAATGGATTTTGCTTTGATCATTTTATCACTGAACGATTTTTTGAGTAATCGTTATGAATAAGTTGTTCCATTACCTCAGCTCAACCTAGGTGTATGATTTGAACGCATTGAGTTCAGTAATTTCCGAGAAATAAGAAAAGAACAAGATCCCAAGCATTGGAAAACCTTATTACAGGCGTAACCTCGGAAGGGATTAGAAATTTATTGAACACGCATTTCTAGACCTAATTTGGACCTGTTTACCAAATTTCAACATTTTCTTCATAAAAACCTCTGTTAGTGTCAGCTGAGACAAAAAGCTTTGCTCGCCTGCAAATTAAATTTGGGTGGATTTGCTTTGATCATAATATCACTTAACAGGGTTTTTTTGTAATCGTTATGAATTTTCTGTTCTATTAACTCAGCTCAACCTGCTGGGTATATGATCTGAACGTATTCAGTTCAGTAGTTTTCGTGGAATAAGCAAAAGTGCAGATTCCAAACATTGGAAAACCTTGTAACAGGAGTAACCTTGGGAGGGTTTGAAATTTATTGAACACAGCATTTCTAGAACTAATCGGAACCAGTTTACCAAATTTCAACATTTTATGCCAATTGGTTCTCGAAAAATCTAAGAAAAACTCAAAAATTTCGAAAAATAGTAAAACGCTAATATTGAGCGTAACCTTGGGAAGTAGGCTATATCGGACATAGTTTGAAACTTAATTCAATATCTCCCAATTTAGGTCATCTATGATCTCGCTGAACCATTGAATTTACAAAGAAGGATTAGTCGTATCAAGGCGGATGATATGCAACTAGCAACACATCTACAATTTTGGAAAAACTTATTGTTGGCGTAATATGTAAATGATTTGAAAAATTTTCGAGCACAACATTTCAAGATCTAAGACGAACCTCTCCATAAAATTTCAACATTTTCAACCGGTTGGTTCTCAAAAAAATTAAGAAAATGCCGAAAAACTATAGAAAAACTCAAATATTATTGTCGTATCCTTGGGAAGTTTCAAAACTCCGTTCTTAGTACGTGTCCAACTGAACATGCCTGCCGAATTTGAACGCATTCAGTTTAGTGGATTTCTAGTTCTGCTGATGAATCAGTCAGTGCCATTTCGTTTTTTTTTATAGATATAGATTGGCGGATCTTTGTATCCGTAAAGGTAAGATTATTTCTTTGTAAAGGTTCCCAAGCGGCAGCTCGAGCTGTCGCGGCTCTAGCCGCGCGGCTAGAGCTGTCGCGGCTCTAGCTGCGCTGCTCTAGACATCATACTCTATTCATATAACTATATTAAAAGTGTTCACCATGTTATTAGGGCTACTAATGTATAATAAATAGTGAAATTTGCCTTTTTAAGGCATTTTCAGGTTAATTCCACTATAATAATAATAATATTCGTGTAACCTGGCTGGCTCAGGTCTGGTGTCAGAGTTTTCAGGTCGCTCCTGAACAATTTCAGGGCCTCTGACATAACGTAACGACTGTTTTTAGGCAGCCGGGACCGACGGCTTAACGTGTCCATCCGAAACACGGGGAAGTGGCTTGAGAAAAATTTCTGGTCTGACCTGGGTTTGAACCCGGGACCTTTGGATTGCAAAGCCAGCACTCAACCCACTCAGTTAATTCCACTATTTGTTAATTCATTGATTTGTTGATTGTAATAGTAGCCCTTATAACCTATAGCCCTAATGATTAATATTATTGTGGACTTGTGGATGGATATGAGTTTATCAAAATGAGAAATTCATCATTGATAATTGATCGGCTTCCAATACCAATTGTCCAAAGTTGAACTTCAATCAAAGAATCCTCTCTTGAAACAAATTGAAGAACTGTTGAGTGTTCAGCAAATTTATTACAAAAATCTCTAAATATAAAAGCGAAATGGCACTGATTCATTCATTCACTCATCAGCAGAACTAAAAATCTACGGAACCGAATGCGTTCAAATTTGGCAGAAATGTTCAGTTGGACCTCGAGACGCCTACTATGAACGGATTTTTGAAACTTCATAATGATACGCCAAATAATTTTGGGTTTTCTATAGTTTTTCGGCATTTTCTTAATTTTTTCGAAAACCAATCGGGAGAAAATGTTGATATTTGGTGGGTAGGTTCAGATAAGGTCTAGAAATGTTGTGTTGAAATATTTTTGAAATCTGTTCAAGGTTAAGCAAGTAATCAGTTTTTCAAAATTGTAGATGTATTGCGGGCTGCATATCCGCCTTGATACGACCAATCCTTACTGAAAATTTAAAGGTTCAGCGAGATTATAGATGAACTAATTTAGAAGATATTGAATCAAGTTTCAAACTATGTCCGATATACTTCCCTAGGTTATGCTCGATATTAGCGTTTTACTATTTTCCGAGAACAAATTGGCAGAAAATCTTTATTTGGTAAACAGGTCCAGATTAGGTCTAGAAATGCTGTGTTCAATAAATTTCGAATCCCTTCTAAACGGAATTTGCAGGCGAGTGAAGCGAGTCTGTTTGTCTCAGCTGACACTGACAGAGGTTTTGCAGACGAGCAAAGCGAGCCTGTTTGACTCACTTACACTGCCCATACTGTCTGGCGGAGGCGAGAGAAGCGAGCCTGCCGGCTAGTATTTTATAAGATTGAAAAAAAGAATTGAAAGTATTTGACGGTTTGTTGCAGGGTATTAGGGTATTATGAATTTCCATCACCTATTTGATGAGTTGAGTCTTGAGTTGATTTGTAGATTGTTCTTCTATTATCTAGTAAAAGAGAGTTACAAAAATGACAAGATTATCCTGCTACTGCACCATAATTTGAATAATCCATGACTTATATTTCTTTCAAAATAGTTTTCAAACAATATGGTCTACAGTTAAGCTCAAATCCAAAAATTAAACAGATAAGTGATGATTGAAAAACTTACGGTAGTAAATAAAACTCTTATTACAAATTTTCTTTAACCTGAGAAAATATCTACCTCATATGCGTTTTGTTATTTTTTGAAAGAAGATTTTGAAAATTTTCTTAAATTATCGCGATATTGACGGGTTTCATGTTTTTCTTTGTGTTTTCAAGGTTTTCAATAACGTTTTGCATTTGAGAGTGTTAAAAAAACTGTCTTTAAAATTAAATGGTTAGAGGCATAGTCATTCTAGACTATATAATGAAATTTAGACGTGTCTTATCCGGATTTAGTAAATATAGCAAAACGTGAATGGCTAAAGCAAACGGTAATTTGTCAGTTGAAACAAAGTTTAATGCTCTATTATATTTGTCAGAACGTGTTGAAATAGCATTTGAAGCTGCATCCTCAATCCAAGCAGATCATATTCAGACTTTATTGGCAGAGTAGTAGCTGAATATTATGCTTTTTCCAAACTTTGCACTCACTCTGGATATAAAAACGCATGAGTAAATTTTTAACCTGTTTTGTCACCAATAACAGGAAAATATATGTCTAGTCTTGAGAAAAAATGTCTATTCCATCTGATACTCTACCCCATTTTCGATAGCATAAAAATAATGAATTCCCATTTCATTTTAATAACAAATTGGCACATTTTTATATACTTGAAAACCTTTCAACTCTTTTCACTCATACAACGTGCATAAATTTGAAATTGGAAATTGAAATACGTATAATGATGGAAGTGCTCTGTCAATTTGTTACTATGTGGTCGCCATTGGACATAAATATGTTATTGAATCACAAGTATGGTCATGATTTCTGACAAGTCACAGATGGGAGCAACATGAAAGAGTGTATGTAATCACTGCACTGCAAATTCATTTTTTTGGTGCCATTAGAACCAAGTGGATAATTAGGAATAAGGTCGATCAAGATGATAAAGTTAAAACTCATGTCAGATATCATAAAGCGAATTTGTTATGTAATAGCATAATCATCGTCATTAGTTCAGTAATTGTAATTTTCCTTACGTGGAAGCATGAATATATATGTTTCACCATCAAAGTTTAGAACAAATTTTGACTTTTTTCGGTGAGGGGGGTACTCCGCGGGCGTTTGTAGATTATCACAATTAGGTATATAAATATATTGTTTGTTTGTTTGTTTGTTATGAGGGTGAAGCCCTCAGGGACTGAATAAAAAATCTGCAGTTTTAGAGAATTTTGTTTCAGATTTGAACGCTCGTTCAGTTATTATATTATTCTTACATGACAAAATGTAAACAATATTCACTCAGCCTACCAATCACGTTTAATGAAGTTGGACTCATATTAATCAAATTTAAGTTCATCAACAGTTTTAATTAATGAGATTACTCCATCAATTTTACGTATTTTAACCCTGCCAACATGGTCGACCCAGGCATCCTTAATTTTAGCCTCCCTTTTCAACCATCGTGCAACAGCAAGAAGTTCTCTTCGCCTAGGCGACAGACTACGGTTGATGAATACTGGCTTTTGTACATCAAAACCCTCAACGATTAAACCAGGTGGGGATGGTGCTGCTGGTCCAGGCTTACCTTTGAACGGCCTGAGACGGTGGATGGCGTCCACTATGGCCGGAGGCATGCCGACCGCCTTGCTCACTCTCGCAAATGTATCAAATACATTCTCATTAGCCGGTTCGGGGAGGCCATGTATCTTCAACGTGTTGCGCCGCATATAGGCTTCATTGATTAAACTTAAGGAGCTTCCTGTGTCAATCAATGCTTTTGCTTTTCCATCAAACTTGTTTACTTTTATTTTAACTGCTGTCTTTTTTAGACATTTCGGTGCTGCAGTAGCAATAATGTTATTTGTTTGGGACTTTGATATCGGAGAGTCAGATTTAGAAGAAATGGTTTTCTCTGATCGGCAGACGTCACGAAAATGACCAATTTTATTGTAGTTTTAGCCATGTTACTGTTTGCTGCCATGACAACCATATGTCACACACCAGCACATGATGTTTGATTTTTAGTTCAATAGAATGGCTAGTTCATGCTACGTTGTCTTCCTTCTTTGGCAGTATTTTTGTCGTTATATATTTTGTATTATAACTTATCTTTATTAATATGTTTGATGCTATTAATATTTTACAATATTGTATTTTGTTTTGGAAAAATAAAATTTGTAACAAGCGGGCTGAGACATAATAATTAATTTTCAATGAATACTAACTAAATTTTTCCTGTAACAAAATCCTGATTGGTTGGGAGCTTTGTTGGGTACGTTCATTCAAATGCCTAGATTACTATGATATATTATCTTGAAAACTATGTTAGCAACTAGTACGACGAGCATGGAACTTTTAATAAAAATGATAGTTTGTGATGGTTACTATTCAGCAGGTTTATTGATCTCTATTTTTAATTAAAATTTGGATTTAACAAAATAAATAGGAATTCATTAAAATGCACGAAAATTGCACTAATTTCAATAACTAAGCAGCAAGCCAGCAATTTCTTTAGAACTAATCAACATCACAATGCAAGATATTCATAAAAAATTCAAATTTCATGTCGAAATTTCTGTTCAACTTTAAAAATTCATCAACCTAAAAAAATATTGAACATAAAAACTAAAATGTACTACTTCTCAATATTCACACTATTACACATTGATTGATTGATTGATTTCGACAATTCTAGTAGCCGACGCATCTCTATACACTATTCACGATATCTTAATTGAAACTAATGAAAATTCTTGCGAGTGTGTGCGTGTAAGTCAAGGTTCGTATAGATATAGAACTATATATGAACCTTGCGTATATGTATGGTGTGCCTCCCTATAGCCACTTCATGCCATAACCAATACACGACGAAGCATAAACACGTGTTGAATTGGCGTATTTGTGCATGTGTCCGCAATTGTTTTTGTAGGGACTGTCTCGTTTAGTTGCTATGATTGTTTTCTATGTTTAAACACTTTTATTTAACACTTTAAAAATATTTCAACACTTTATTATTTGTTTTCTTTGTCTCAAGTTATTTTGAAAGAGGTAAGGTTTCTAGTTTCTACTTGAGTAACACAACGACTTGACTCAAGACATTATCACAATAGGTAGCAATACTTAGTACCTTGAGTGTAAGTAAGCTGTTTAATTTTTCATGAGTCAAAAGGCCAGACGGTCTCGTCATAATTTCTCGTCTGTAGAACCTTCCAAAGAATATGTATTAGTATACATTTAGAAAATGTATTCTGTATATTATATGTAGATTTTTCGGATCACATATTCAGGACTAGAGGCAAAACCTCTGTCGGTGTCAACTTAGTCGAACCGGCTCGCTTCGTTCGACTGCAAATTCTATTTTAATGGATTTAATTTGATAATCATATCACTTAACAGGGTCTTCTCAGCTAATTCTTTGAATTAGTTGTTCTATTACCTCGGCTTAACCTGGGTATATGATTTGAACGTACCGTACTCAGTTCAGTAGTTTCCGTAAAATAAACAAAAATGCAGATTCCAAACATTGAAAAACAGACAATAAAGTTCCATGGGGCCAATCCCCAAAAACGCTTTGTTACCGAGATAACAATGGCGGAAATTTGACATTTATCAAAATATATAAATTTTTCTATTTTTTAGAGGCTTCACTTAAGTTCCAAAATTATCAATTCCTATGTAAAATTAGCTGAGAAATTCAATGAAACCAGTTTGAAGTTTAATTTTAACGATTATCGAGATAATGGGAGAAATATGCTAAAAAACGTCATTTTTCAACAATTATAGGGTTATAACTAGATAAGGAATTATTAATTTGTATTTTTTATAAATGGAAGTTGAAGAGAGTCGGATTCTAAAAAAATTTGAATGGCGTCAATTGTGTAAATCTTACCCAAACAGTGGCGTAACAGTTTTTTTCGCCCCCCCCCCAAAAACAATATTTTTACGGGCCCCCCAAAGTGACTTTGATTTATGGATTTTTTACTACTTCGACCAATAATGTACCTTATTTAATGTATATTGGATTGTTTTATGCCAAATTGTTTTATTCAAGCTGCCTTTCATTTCCACAGTTTACTCGTTTGTAATCGCATGGTTGCTTGTTGTGTGGCAAAAAAGGGTATCGGGGCTTTCTTATTCTAATGTATTGTTTTATATTTTTACGTATTCAGACATGTAATACGTGATGAGCAAAAGCATAACAGAAATGAATAAAAATAAGTATAGGCTACCTACATTGAGCAAAGCTGTAACATTGTACCGAACTTTATCATTGAGAGTACTTGAAAATGATGCTTGGATATTTCTGGTTGGGATAAGTTGGAAATGGGAATACTGTACTAAGTACTGTATTAATAAACAGAAAAAAGCTTTAGTGACTTATTGATTATTCAATTTTCAATTATCAATTGATTTATTTCTATTTATTTGCTTGAAAGCACACAAGTGAGAAAATTATAAATTCTTCACAGGAAAAATATTGGGAATCATCATAAATCTCGAGTTTCACTGGAAATATACTTGTCCTAACAAAAATTGGAAACTTAATAACAAGCAAATTGAAGATTGTAGCTATTTTCACCGCCCTCCTCAACTTTCTTGAGAAAACATTCAAAATAAGTTAGTTCCGAATTCAGCCAGCAGGTGGCAGTAGAAATAGGGTCGCTATTCGCTTCAACACCTATTAGACACGCCTTCAAGCTCCGCCTTTGCTAGGCCATGATGACGTATTGGCATCAGCCAATGAGAGGGCGTTGTGGGCGTGGACTTGTACTGGCTTGTGATTGGTCGACTGCGTGGAAGGAGTTGTCAGCCACCAATAGAATTGAATTTAAGAGGGGCGTTTCTCAGCTTACATTGAGTAGTGTGAGGTGGTCAGCGATCAATATAGAATTAAATTTAAATGTATGATTCCCAAGCGGCAGCTACAGCCAAGCGGCTTGAGCTGCCCGGTTCTAAATCCACTGCTATATACAGTACCGTAGTTGATTACAAAATTAAATTTGTTCAACAAAAGTAGGTTTCATTTGAAGGGTTTCGTACAGTTACCATGCACTGGAAAATTGAATTTTTGTAAGTTTTATCTTTGCTTAAGTTGAATTTCAATAGTTGACCTACATTAAAAATAAATGACATCGGTTTACTACGAATCTTTAGGCAGAATAACAAACATTCAGTAGGGCATGAAAATATTTTATTTAAAATAATATATTACCGTACGACAAAACTACTGTAGAACAAGAAACAGGAATGTAGAAAAGAAAAATGACACGAATGTCTTTACTTGAATTTCTAAGATTTTTTTGAGTTGGAAGAAGCTTATGCATGAATGATCTCTTTCAAGTCAATTTCTCTAGCCACTCTACTTCCAATACTTAATAAGCTGAGCCCACTAAGTATTTTTGTGACATGACACTTGGAAGGTTGTTCAATTGGACATTGGACACTTGGACCTTGTTCAATTTTAATTTTGAGAATGACTTTTCAGCAGAGTTTCCGTTACTGGTATATTTAAAAACAAAATGTAAGCTTATGCTATCCATACATCTGGGACATTGCAAGCAATAGAGTAATTCCACTGGCGGTTCGTGATCACGAAAGAGGGGATTTGCGAACACTTCACCTGTTTGGTTGGCGCGAGTATCAAAATACTCAATTGATAAAAGTTCACTAACTTATTTCACTGTTTCCTTTTTTGATATTTCTAATAATTATTGTAGAGTCCTTCTTAAACTTAGCATTCCATGGAGGAAATCTATTATGAGGTCTTCATATACAGTGTCATTTCCAGCTCACCGACTCGCGGGCTCCCCTGGCTCTCGGGCCCCCGCATTGCGGGCCCTGCGGGCCCGGCTGTTACGACACTGCACCCAAATCTCAGAAATAGCGATCAAAAATTGCAAAATCGCTACTAAACACAAATTTTTCATTTGAGCTATGTTTTGTCCGTTTTGCGATTTTTGATCGCTATTTCTGAGATTTGGGTGACATTAACACAATCGCCGCCATTTAACTTTTTCTTTAGAATCCGAATCTCTTCAACTCCCATAATAAAAAATACAAATTCATAATTCCTTATCCAGTTATAGCCCTTATTGTTAAAAAATGGCGTTTTTAGTATATTTTTCCTCATTATCTCAATAACCGTTGGAGTTACAAACTTAAAACTGGTTTCATTGAATTTCTCAGCTAATTTTAAATAGGAATTGATAATTTTGGAACTTAAGTGAAGCCTCGAAAAGAATAGAAAAATTGATACATTTTGATAAATGTCAATTTTCCGCCATTGTTATCTTGGTAACAAAGCGTTTTTGGGGGTTGGTCCCATGGAACTTTTCTGTCTACTTGGTGTAAGGAATTAGCCTGAGAAGTATTGCACATTCCTCCTGAAACATCCTGTTTATATATATATATATATATATATATATATATATATATATATATATATATATATATAGTTATATGATTTCGATGCAGTAGGCCTACGTTAATTCAAGATCAAATCTTATTGGATGTCAACAGTTATAAGTAGAACTTAGTAGTCATTTATTCTGTCATTTATCACGCGATAAAAATACCGTATTATCAAATTTTTTAATACCGAATTTCGAAATACATCATAAATCGTAAAATATTATGTCAAATATTGCTTTGAAATATTAAGGAAATGATTCCTATCATTGCGATACAAAATATTTGAATAATTTCAGTAAAATTGAAAACTAACCATGTTAAATTGTACAAATGTCAGCCGTGAACGTGGTGATAACCATTTTTAGATCCGTACTGAGAAGTGTCACATACATACTTGACCCCCGCTTCATTAAAGATTCTATCCTGATTCAAGTTCAATGCACAAACTCAACGAATATAACTCAAATACCATTGACTTTATACAATAATGTGTTATATAAGGCCTGAAATATTTAAATGACGACCAAAAATATTATCGATGGTCTACCATCTATGGGTACAGATACATATAAGTATGCTATACATATATATGCTAGTCACATGGGTTCAATCGCGCTCTGACGTGCTGATATTCTTTTAAAATAAATTTCAACCTGATTTGATTAAATATATCATATTGTGCGATATTGCTACTCAGATTTCTATGAACAATAATTTTTAAATAGTTTTCAGTTTTGAGATATTTGGAGGGAATGTTTCTCACCTTAACAAATAAGCGGTTGCTGGAGTACCTATCTGGTAAAGAGAGCTGAGATGCGGACACAGCACTGACTCAGTGCGTACTGACAGAGAAGCTGGGCACAGCTGAGCTTAAAAGTCGCACACGCCAGTCACATGCCGCTGCACACACAATGAACGCTGCTGCTGCTGCTACACACGCGATACGTTCCTTATCAACAGCACCTTTCTTAGCACCTCATTCAAACACTTAAACAAATTCATCACTATATCATAAACTAATTCAATAACTAACGTAACTTAATGGTAGCCTACCGGTATTCCACTTCGACTCCGCTTTCATACAATCTCATCCTTAATCTAGTATTATGAGTGAATCAGCTCGAATGTCGAACCTGTTCTTAATTCAAGCTATTCCTAGATTCAAATTCAAATTCTTTATTGCATGATCGAACATTAAAATAATAAAAAAATCATTCACAAATGAAGCGATAGAGCAATAATAATTATTGCCGACAGATCACAAGCGCTAGATAGTAGTTCATAGTTGGAGAGAGTATTTTTCAGAACACTTCATAAAAATCTGGTGTGGAACACTCACACAACTTTCCTTGCCATTTACGAATTCACATTTGCGTAATACAAGACTATCTATACCTAGTCATCAGCGAGTCCAAATTTCATTTGGCTATTACTTCCTCTTCTTCCGGTACTAACAGTGAAATTTGCAATCGCCGTTGTCGCCTCGCGCCCGTCGGCGCTTCGGCTAGCTGTTAGCCGAATTGACTTGGACTTTGAATGAAAGTGTTTTTTTTACGAAAAAACCGCCATATTCCACCTCTTCGTATCTGCTGTAGCCCCACACCTGAGCAGCGTACACCATTATCGCTTGTGATACAGTTTTGTATAAAATCCACTTGGCCGACAACGGCACCTTTTTATCATCAATCAACTGCTCCCAGCCAGCATTTAGTCCTGCTTCAGCACTCCTTAATCACATTATTGTCAGTATCACATCATTATTGTAATATCACATTATGCAGTATTATTGAACTGTAATAAAAATCAATAACATAATTTATTGTTTTTAAAAATTTTCCAAGAAATATCTCTCACATGAAGATGAGTCCTGAGAGTCCGCTGGTTTCTTTTCCTTTATTGAAATATGTTTTACTCTAGTTATATTATTAGTCTAGTTATAATGATTCAGTTTTCCCATTCTTCTCTCATGTGGATGTGGATCTGAGAGGTCGCGTATTTTTTGTTTACTTGATAGTTTTTCATGTCGTTGTTCTATATAATCCATCAGACTAGTGTTGTTATTTAATATGTGTAGTTTCCATATTCCTAAAATAATTTTTGATAAATTGGCTACCTAGAACTCACTCCTACACACAGACTGGTATTCCAGTAACCAATTTTCAAGTGTAATATTTATCTTTTGTAATTGTGCATTTTTGGAGTAAAGAATTTGAATTTAAATTTATATATTTTTATAATTTCATTGATATTGGGCTTTTTACGTGGTATCATCTTTATTTTTCAAATCTCAGTAGAACAGCTGGAAAATTGGAATCCTAGATACATATAGAATCATAAATATAGGTACAGAGCATAATGAAAAAAAATGAATAAAAATCGTGACGTCATATGGCAGGAAAAACAGTAAAATTTACCAGATATATTTTCAATATGCTGTACTTACCTTATTTGTCAGCCACCTATATATGAATTAATTTAAGAGGGGTACGTTTCTTAGCTTGCTTTATACAACGATCATGGTTTCTCAATTGATCAATTCATTATGATAAAAATAAGGTAATCCAGAGAGATGATGCAGATAAAATAATGACTTATGGATTTAAGTTATTGATGGATCCATCAATTTCGAAAGTGTTTTTTCTCTAATGTAAATAATTATTTAAAAATTGATTTTTTTATTCCCGATTTGCTTTGGCCGCCGCGGTGCCCTTTTGGCGTTATAATTATATTATATAATTTCACTTGTAAGCCTACATACAAGGCAGTAGGGCAACAGCCGGGTCCATAGGGTCCGCGAACCTATAGGGGTGCTGGACATGACAAGACTAAACTCTTTTCCTAGAGGAGGTAGAAGAGCTAGAAGAGGATGAACGCTTGTCATATCCTGATCTCTATTTCAAAACAGTATAGTGTAGTATGAGACTTTGGATATTGTAATAAATAAAATAGAATCGAGATTTGAGGGATTGAATTATGTAGCCGAAGTAGGATTTTTTGTATTCTCAATCCCAAGTTTTTATCATCGGCTACAGATGAAGAATTAAACCTTTAATCAATGGAACAACCGAACAAGGGGCTTGGAACAATATGAAGACTTCACCATAGATTTACTCCATCAAATACCAAGTTTTTGGAGGACTCTACAATCAGAAATATAAAAAAAAGTAAACAGGGAAAGAAATTTTTGAACTTCTAGACTATTAATTGAGTATACTACTCCATTGCTTGCATTGTCCCAGATGTATGCACAGCACTCTTTTTTGCTATAAAAAATATAATATCAGTAGCTTCTCCTGAGAGGTCATTCGAAAAATTAAAATTGATCAAGAATTACCTTCAAAGTGTAATGTCACGAAAAAGAGTTAGTGGGCTCAGCTCATTAAGTATTGAAAGTGAAGTGGCTGGAATTATTGATTTGAAAGAGATCATTCAAGCATTCTCTTCTCACAACTCAGTAAGATCAGCAAAATTCGTAAAGCAAAAGAAGACATTTGTGTCATATTATTCTACATTTTTCTAGTTCTACAATAGTTTTGTCGTGATATCAATTTTTCAAATTATAGTTATTTGTGCATCTAGGAACTAATAATGAACTTTTTATCCCTGAGGGAAACTGTTGGTGCCCGAGGCATAGCCGAGGGCGACAATTTCCCGAGGGAGAGAAAGTATTTTAGTCCCGAAATGCACACAACATTTTTCCTCTATATCTACACCAATAAATACCATAAGAATGTAATAAATAAAGCATGTTGTACACGGGGACAGTACTGTCGGCCAGTCGAATATCTGCAGGCAATCACAGCCTTTGTCTTGTCATTGAGTGAGACAAAAACAGCTGTGATTTGCTACAGATATTCAACTGGCCGACAGTACTGTTGTCCCCATGTACACAGGGGTGCCTATCCCTACCAACGTCTTTGACGCCAATCCCCCCCGAATGAGCTAAAGATCCCCCCTTATTTTTGGGTCTTCCTGTCAAACAAGTGAGAGTGAAATGTGAGACTATTAAATAACAAGTAAGCAGAATGTTGGGGCTGTACGCCTCACCAACTAGTCCAGGGGCAAACCCAGAAATAAGTTTCGAGAGGGATATAAAATCAGGGTCGAACCCAGGAAAACCCTTTCTCCGAGAGGGGGGGGGGCGTTGTTGCTTGCATGGAATATCCATAATGTATTTGCCTTATCTCAACAAACATAGGCTATTCTTTTTTTTACCATGTAGAAAAATTCATTCACCAATAAATTATTGTAGATTAATGAAATGAATAAGAGCTATTGGACCATATTAGTCTCTTGTAGTTGTTGTTTATTGTATTGGACAATATTATTGTTGAATTGAATGTTTCAGTTCTCTAAGCTGTGCTGAAAGATTTTTCCTGTCATTTCGAATCTAAACTGGAGAATATAGGCCTATGTGCTCTGGATACTGACTATTGCGATGTGATTGGATAATATGTATAGGCTATACTGTATATTTGATATTATACTGTATACTGGATATTATATACCTTAATTCGAATAAGTTTTATGGATAATTGTGTTGGAAACAAGAGGCTTTGTACCTGTTTGTCTGAATCTCCATTACATAAGTATATTGAATTTCTTAAATAAATAGAATGAAATTGTTGAAGTTATATCAAATGACATAGAAAATCCTATCCAGAGCCCTCGCGTGGTTTTTTGACGCCCTGTGCGAGATTTTGACAGGCGCCCCCCTCCCCATTACCTGACGAATGCAATTCAACATATTATAATATATTCAAAGCCAAACATGATTCAAGCTGCCTTGGATGTTCACAGTATTGTCATTAGCAATCGCAGTGTTGCATGTGGTGTGGCAAAAAGGATTATAGGGGCTTGCTTATTTTAATCCATCCCAATAACGTATTGTCTCGTATTTTCATGTATTGGATACGAGATAAGCAAAAGCCTACAGAAATTAATAGAAAATAGCTACATTGAGCAAAACTGTAACATTTTACTCTATCATTAAAATATCAAATTTTTAATTATTTATTAATTTATTTTTATAGTTAGCTTGATAGTACATAAGGAAGGGAATAATTAAATTTTCACAGATAGATTTAGGTATCATCATAAATAGTTCATTTTCCTGGAAATAAAGATGCTTCAACAAAAAATCGGAAACTCAATAACAAGCAAATTGAGGATTTTCAGCCATATTCACTGCTCTACCCATCTTTCTTGGATAAGATTCGAAATAGTTCCGAATTCAGCCAGCAGATGGCAGTAGCAATAGGGTGCTTACTTTGACTTCCAATAGACACGCCTCCAAGCTCCGCCTACAATCAAAATGGCTGAACACCTCGGTTAGAAAAGTTTTGAATTTCAAACAGCAGATGGCAGCAGTTGACAGGTAATGTTTCAGATTTGACTTGGACACGCCTTCATGCCCCACCTGCTCTTTTCTTATTGGTTGACAGTGTTTTGTGAGTTCTGTCTTAGAAAATGGCTGCTAGCAAAAAAATGGATGGTGTATCATACACAAAAAATTACGTTGATTTACTGTTGACAATCTTGTGCTAATATAATATTCATTTATGTATTCAGGCTGGTAAGATTCTATCAAGTAGGCCTAAGTGCTGAATACGAAATATTGTAACTTCAAGCTCGTACCTTAATGTCTCAACTGGAACTGTTATTCTTTACAATTACAAGAATCGGTCCTTCAGGTTAAAATAAATCCCCCCCCCCAAAAAAATTTGTATGACGTGACTGGCGTCATGTCCCCCCCATGTAGGCACCCCTACGTGTACAGCATGCTTTAGTGTAATCTACCATACCGTCGTAGAGATGACGTAACCTCACAATCAAAAAGCCGCAGCTATTTCCTGCACCTAAGCATGTCAAAAAAGCGCTATTTCTTTCTACTGTCTGTAGATGTTCAGCTGTTTCGATCAGTTTTTCATATGCTGCATTGATGGATGACGTCACCCATGTTATTCTTATGGGTTTACTTTCCTTCCTAGGGAAAAATTAGAAGCTTTATCATTTGTTTCCGGGTAGTAAAATGCGACCTTACCATAGCAGGTGGAGGAAAAATATTCTTATGTTCTACTAAATGTTTATTGTTATTCTTCCTAAAGATCCGTAGTAAACCAATGTCATTTATTTGTAATGTGGGTCAGTAAAAAATTATTAAAATTCAACTTATACAATGATGAAACTTACAAAAATTAATGTAGCCTAATGTGGAAAGTGGACGAAAACCTTCAAATCAAATTTACTTTTGGTGTACAAATTTTAGAATTAAAAATTGTATAACAATTTAAAAAACAAACTAATTCGGTAAATAATCAAGTATGATATGTAAGTCTATGTAACACCTAATGATTGAAAAGCTTGATTGTTTCTAGCAAGACAGCTGATGTCATACTCGAAATAATTGATTTCAAACTAGCATAGGACTACTATTGGCCTAATTGATTTATTGTTGGATGTGACATAAGCTATAATGAGCAAAATACGAAGACTTTTTGACATAAAACAATCCAATACTTAATTAAAAAAAATTACATTAGCCTATTGGTCAAAGTAGTATAAAACCTCAAAATCAATATCATTTTGGGGGGCCCGAAAATATATTTGCGAGGGGGCCCGAAAAAGACTTTTACGCCACTGATACAAGGATTGTTGGATTTGATTTATTTGTATAATCTCTCTTTAACTCTGTCAACTTTAATCAGACGTTTCAGTTTCGCGGCACACCTGGCCGACTCGCGGTACCGTAGCCGGTTGACAAAAACACTGCTATAGATTGACTGAATGGAATTTTATCCTTGTTTTCCAATCTTATAAAAAATTCCAAAATTTTAATCAGTAAAAATCTGATATTTTAACCACAACAATGTTGTAGTACAGAGTATAAGTTACATTGTGACCTATTTTTACAGGATATATTTACATCAAGTAAAGTAATAGTATAAGAGATCTCCGACGAAATACGGTAGATTACTGTAGATTGATGAGAGTCGTGGTCATTGATGTAAGGCAATTAGTGCAGAGCTGAGCAGAATGCATCAGACCAAAACCAACGAAAGGAGCTGGAGACTGGAGATAGCGGCGATGGTAATTAGCTTCAAGTATACCAGTGTGCGGTGTCAATCAGAGCAGGTGATCAACTATTTTCCTTTGTTTCGTAACAGATGTGCGTGCAGTGCAACAACCAACCACAGTAGGCCTACTGACCATCTCACAATAACTCTGCAGGCTTCGATGTTCACTTTTTTAATGAATCTCTCTTTTAAGCTTTCTGTTTTTAACAACGTGTCTCATATGTTGGAAATGAATATGACTGGTCTAAATGAAAGGGAAAGTACCTACTTAATTGGATATTGAATAGTAGGCTACACTGTAGACTATACTGAATGCAAATAAATCATGTTGGTAGCAGCTAGTCAAGGCTAGTAAATCTACCAGGTGAGATAATTGTCTGAAAATTATGGTTCACGAGTCTGACGTCACTAATTTTCTACAGTTGCACTCTCGCGCCCAAAATTTAAAGCACAGCTGATGAAAATGTAAACGTAGCCTATTTTTGTTAGTGTTGAAGAACATTATTGAATGAATTCTGATATGAGTTGGGAACATCATAATTAACAAGGGAACAAAATTTTATAGTTGTACTTGTTCTTTTGTAGTGAAATATAATTATTTTCATTTTTATAATCGTAATAATCACATAGTTTGAACCCACCAAAGCTTACTTTTTATCAACGAGAGGGCTAGTTTCTCGAATCTTTGGCCCCAACATTATTCATTATTATTCGACTGTAATAACACTTAATAATTCAATTCATTATCTATATCCAGAAAAGCGAAATCGCACTTATTCATTCACTCACCCACTCACACATCAGCAGAACTAAAAAACTACCGAACCGAATGCGTTCACATTTGGCAGGCATATTCAGTTGGACCGTTAGACGCGTACCCTACTAAGAAAGGATTTTTAAAATATCATAAGGATACGCCAAATATTTGAGTTTTTCGGCGTTTTCTTAATTTTTTTCGAGAACCAATCGGTAGAAAATGTTGATATTTGGTGGGCAGGTTAAGATAAGGTCTAGAAATATTGCGTTGGAATATTTTTGAAATCCGTTCAAGTTTACACCAGTAATAATTTTGTTCAAAATTGTAGATGTATTGCGGGTTGCATATCTTTCGCCTTGATACGACCAATCCTTACTGTAAATTTAATGGTTCAGCGAGATTATAAATAAACTAATTTGGAAGATATTGAATCAATCATTTTAAATAATAGAAACATATATTTTTCTGAAATTTAACGTAAGTGAGTTAATAACGAAAGTGTAAGTCAGTTAATCAACGAAAAGCGCAAACTTGAAAGCGCTTGGTGCAATCAAGTGATTACTAAAGTACCCCGTTATTAATTCATTAAATGTGATTAATTACACTGGAACTCTCTATAATTCGTAGTGAAAGCTCAGTCCCTTGAAATAATTTTCCATTAATATTAGCTTCGATAATTCGTAATCTTCCCTAATACGTACAAAAGCTTTGGTACCATGAGCTACGAATTATCGAGGTTCCACTGTTTTTGAATGATTCATTTGGGGAAATTATATAAAGTTGATTTTCTACCCATCGATAACTAGCATGTTGGCAAGTGTCCTGCCTGAAGTCCCCACCCCCACCCCTCTTAACTTGTAAAAATAATAGAATAATTAGATTTAATAATAACTTTTGTAATCTAGAAACTAAGCATAAATATTTTGTTGCTATCTAAATGAATAAAGAAATCTAATCTAATCTAATCTTATTTAAGATTTATTTTTCTCATGTATCTCGGCACTCTAGAGATGAATAGTTGAACTTTTCAGTGAATTCAATTGGCTCATTTGTATTCATCATTACACTCAAGCTCTTGAAGTTGAGGAGTTATTCATGGAAAAATGGATAAAAAACGTTGTTTTCACCGCTAATAAATAAGGTTTACAGAATTGTTCGACTGATGATACTTTTTCCATAAATCTTGTAATTCCATTATTCTATTTCAAGAATAATTTTTAAAATATCAACATTTTCCACTGAAAATAAACGTTTCTTCAAAATTTTCTGTAATATTTAATTTGCCGTTAATTCTTTTAATATGCGGCCAGCCTTAAACCAGAGCCGTCAAGCGCTTCCGAAATTGTGCTTTTCGTAGGTATATTAATGGACATAATATACTCACGCTAAATTCTAACAAAATATATGTTTCTATTACTTGTAAAGTAAAGTAGGCATTAAAATGCTATACAAGTTTTATATTAGACATTTCCCAGTATACTTGTACTTGGGAAAGAATGAATTTTCAAGCAGAAATCTGTGGACTTCCATCATTCTTCCATGCAAATAACTCCTGAACCCAGGGGTGCCCATCCCCCCCATGGCTGATGGCGCAAAATCCCCCCAAAATCCATTGCTTGTCCAATAGTCCCACAAAAAAACCACACTCACCCCCCCCCCCCCACCACTAACAAAATGTGAGAAACAAAATGTTAAGTTACCATTAGAATCATGAACTTTATTGATTGAAAGTATTGAAATAATTCAATGAAAGTTGATTTCAGCAACTACATTTCATTTGACGTAACACTTTAAAAATAAGGAATACAGTGTAACTTATTCATTCCATAATATGGAGTATAACTTACAAAACACTTGAATGCTTCTTCTAATTGCTCTCTTTCAGGAGCATTGAACTGGGGGGTGTGCCATCGCAGCTAAGCGGGGGGTCCGGGAATGTTGTAAAAATTTTAGTCAAAATTGCGTTTGAGAAGGCCATTTTATTGTCTATTGAATGAGGAAACGAGGAAATATTTATTATGAGTTATTGAAAACTTATTCACTTTGAGATTGGGATAAAATTTAAAATTATACAACTCATTCTTTCAATGGGCCTGGTGAATAAAAACAAGTAAAGACTTTACTAAGGGTTTTTCGAGTATTTACTAGCTTTGGAGTGAATAAAAACCTGTCTAGTAGAGGCTCGACTCGAGCGTTTACTAAGGGGCCTAGTAAGCTCTAGTCGACCTTGAATTTTCCTAGTGTTTACTAGCTTTCGTGTGAATAAAAGCTAGTAAAGACTTTACTAGGCTAGTATTCACAGCCTACTCATCAAATCACAGTTAATGCAAAAACAACTAAAATCAAACCCTGGATAACATCAGGCTTAGTGAATTCAATAAGATATAGAGACAAACTTGAGAAACAATTAAGTAGACAACCTTTCAATGACAATCTAAGAAATAGATTTATACGTTACAGAAACAGATTGCAATACCTGCTGAAACATGTTAAAAATAACTACTACAAGCAAAAAGTTACCGAGGCGCAGGGTAATCCTAAGAAATTCTGGTCAGTGGTTAACGATGTGGCAGGACGACCTTCCACCAGGGGGGCCTTCCCAGTTGAGAGCTTTTGCGGTGGCGGTGCTGGTTCCCTCACAGACAATAGAGAAATTGAGAACGTTGCTAAAAACTTCAATAACTACTTTGCCTCTGTGGGGCGGCAACTGGCTGAAGCCATTGATCCAGTTGATGATACAGGTGAGGAAGTGGATCTTGTAACACACTCTCAATTTTTACTTAGTCCTGTTACTCAGGAAGAACTCTTTAATATCATAATGAGCATAAGAGGGGCGTCTGCTCCAGGTTATGACTCCATCCCTGCGCGATTGATTAAAGACAACATAAATACAATTATCATCCCTTCATTACATATAGTTAACTTAAGTATCCGCAGTGGTAAATTTCCAGCAGCTTTGAAGGTGGCTGGGTTATTCCCATTCATAAATCTGACTCCAAATCTTACATGGCTAACTACCGACCAATCTCACTCCTTACAATCACAGCTAAAATTCTAGATAAATGTGTTAAAGTCCAACTATCAAATTATATTGAACTGAATCATATCGTAGACAATATGCAATATGGCTTCCAATCCAATAAAAATACTTCAGATGCCTTGTTTGATGTCACTAAATTTGTTACTCAGCAAGTGGGTTTAAAGAATCGTGTACTTTTATCATTTCTTGATCTTGCCAAAGCATTTGATTCAGTGGACAGGAATAAATTACTTGAAAAACTCAGAGCAATTGGAGTGTTGAACAGGTCTTTGGATTGATTGAAGAGTTACTTTTCCAATAGACAACAGATAGTATCCATAAATGGTATTGAAAGCCCTTCAATTAATGTAGATTTTGGAGTGGTGCAGGGAAGTAACCTTGGTCCACTTCTCTTCATTATATTCATTAATGATATTTCAAAATTGGGATTGGAAGGAAAACTTTATCTTTTTGCTGACGATATGGCCCTGGTCACCTATGGGAGTTCTTGGGAAGAAGTATATTTTAAGGCCTCTAATGACTTATTAAAAATCAAAAAGTGGTTGGACAAGAATACCCTTACCTTAAATTTTATGTACTCTTAATTTTAAGATACTCTAAACTGTTGATTTATTTTCATGCCAAATAGACTTTTTCCATCTTACTATCTACATACAGAGTAAATTACAAAGCAGATCAGGCATAACATTTTGTGGAATGTAGCTGTGACAATAGGCCAATAGTCCTTTTATAAAAGACGAGATATGGGCTACATAATTTTTCATTTTATACCAGACAATATTTTACAATATTCTCGACCACCTTATAAGATTAGGCAAATAAACAAGAGAAAACTATTTATTTTCCGATAAATTTATTCTGAATTTCATTAGAAAAGGTATAAATTTCAATTAACTTATTGAATTTTCATCTACATATTTCAAACAACATAATTGGTTCATCTAAATGTCAATGAAGTATAATCATTGATGAGAACAGAATTCTGTAGCCTATAAATATAATTATTTGCAGTTGACAATATCACAAAAAATAATATCTCACAAATGAATTTCTGGTAATTGATAAAAATAATGCTAAATATATATAATAATGAAGTTTGATTGAGACTACTGTGATGAGAAATACTTGAGTAGACGAATTAAAAAGTAATAGATTACAATACAAACGGTAGGTTGATTGCAATAAATGGTATCTGAATACCAACACTATTATAATTTCAAAATTGAACAAATCATCAGTTAGTTATTTAAAGCTCAAAAAAGCAAAATATTGAATGACAAAAATGATATTTCCGTTGATAGAATAACTCCAAAATTGAAGAATCGAGAAAATAACTCATTGCATTTAAAATTGGATGAGTGACCAAATCCTAGAACAATCTCTTCTCATAAGAAAACAGGCTGTGCACGTCTCCTTCAGACTGAGCGGAATGAGTTCTCCTTTCAAATTTCAATTCTCCTGAATACATCATCGATCTGAAACCATCACATGTTCATGAATTGAATGCTAGATCATCAAGTACATCAGTAATATGACGTGGAATTAATTATAACCATTAATGACACATTCTTACGTATAGTTCATATTTATGGGAAATGAGGTTTTGGAATTTTGCTAAAAAAATTCAACTGATCCGACAATTTTATCACAAGACTCTTGGAGACTTTAATTCCGCGTTCTTTTCTCATCATATATGCAAATTTTCAGCTGGTCCTCAGATTTTTACTTTTTTGCTTAATTTAACTGGAATATCTTGCCGTGTGAGGGAAACAATGGTAATCTCCCTGTAGCCTTCAAATATTGTATTGTTTCAATAACTGGGTTAATAGATATAAGAAGTACTGCAATGCATTCAAAGGACTTCAGTCTTCAACTCAACATGTTTCATGCCACTTTTTTAATATGCGACTATATAGAGCACAAGAGGAGGGTGGTCAGGAAAATCCATTAACGGAACAAAAAAATTATTATTAGTTGATTGTTATCCGTATCTAAATTATAAGTTACTTGGAAATAAACCGATGAGTAGATGGATAATAGAATGTAGTGAAATTATAATTAATCTATATATTCTTCTAAATCAATGGGTTCGAACTTTCAACCTGTGAAAATTGTGATTTATCTTGCTGGTAGAGATTTAAACTCAAATTGAAGCTTCACGCAAAATGAATCAGCTGATCTATCACTGAAGTCGGATGAAATTGATGTTTGTCAAATTATTGAACAACTGAAAAAACGGAGACTGGATGAAAACCTACCGTAGATTTGACAAGCAGCGAGAGCCGATATCTTGGCAACTATGCTGAAGACCACATTGAAGATAAGGCAGAAATCGTAGAACCGAGCCCTTGTCAACTATGGAACCGCTCACACCTTGAGCTACTTTCAATTTATCAGCCTCACTGAAAAACAATAAATATGTTCGGCATTAAAAATAACTTTCAACTTTGTCAGATAATATTACAAACGTTATCATCAAAATTTAGAATTCCACGAGAAATAAACTCTTCAAGAGTAGATCTACTTGCATACAGGTCTACTAGAAATGAAATTTTTGTATTTACTAACTACTAGCAAATTTTTAGTAAAGCCCGAGTCGCACAAACTTGTGACATAATAAAATCCTGTGAAGTAAGTTTCTCTTTCTCCTTTCTTAAACTCTCCCACTTCAATTCATCTCCCCTCAATGACTTTCACGAACCTCTTCTTCTCCTTCTCTACCTATGGCTGTAAAGATTTAATGGATGGTTAATGTCTCAAGTTATTGGTGAAAATAATTATTAGTCCAGTCAATGAGTGCAAAAATACACCCGTTAGGGGAAGTGAAACGTATGAGGCTAATTTTTTCTCTATTGATTACTATCACATAGAAAATTGTTCTGCCAAAATTCATTAGAAATTAATACATTTATTATGAATCTGATTTTTTCCACATCAATAACTAACAAATAGTGTTCTGACTCCTTCCCCCTTGATTTTTCCCCAGGACTCCCTCAAAGTTTCCATTTGCAAGGTTTTCTTATATTGAATGTATCTCAGCAACCATTTCAGATGAGATACCAAATATTTTCTCATTCGATAGAAAATTCAATTTACTTTACTTCATACAATTAATAACATTCTCTAGCTCCTGTGGTTCGAGAGTTATAAAAGGAAGAATGAAGGAAACCACTAGATATCTTCATTAGAAAGAAAATATTCATTCTTTTCCAAATAAAAGTTTATAGGATTGTTCTACTGAAATCAAATCAAATCTCTTTTATTCTCTTTAACAAAAACTTTACAAAATTGTTGTGTATTGTATACAGCGTATAATGATGAACACAATAGTAACCTACTACATCATAAAATATCGAATACAGTAACATAATAAAATGCGTCATTACAATATTATGTAATAAATGAGAAAATACCCTTACATAGGCTATTGCCTGTAAGAAAGGGTGAATCTGGACTATAGGTATTAAGATTAAATACTTATAAGTATTTAACAGTAAGGATTTTGAATTAATTAGTTTAATATTACAAATTTATTAAATAGAAATATAAGATAAATGTCTAATGATAAAATATTTCAAATTGCCGCCTCTGGTTAATTGTTCTAATAATACAACTAATAGAATCCTATTATTTAAAACAGCTTGACTGCAAAAGTTCACGGAGAATGATAATACAGTAATTGAATTGTTTTAACAAAACTCTCATGTTTTAATATCATGTTTTCAATTTAAGAGAAGTTGTTCGCCAACCTACTAAAACTACTTTGAAATACTGGTTTTCATTTTCCATATTCAATTATTTTGCAATCAAATGGTTTTGAGACGTGAAAAATCAAGAAATTGGTCTCTTTAATACAAAAATCTGTTTAGTGAGGAATGCCGCTGTTCATGTATGATCTTGGAAAACTCGTTTAAAAACTGAGTGTTACTTCAAAAGTGTGTTTTCATCAATCAAAGTGGCAGCAACTGCACATACTGGCATTGCGGCTATACTATTACAATGCATCAAATTGAAAACCAAATCATTAATAAATCTTCTCAACTCTCAATAGCATTCCTAAAGTCCCGTTGTGAAACGCGAGTGGTATATCATTATTTTGGCGTATCAAAGCATGGGAAATTTTCAAATGAAACAAAAATTTCAATAAGAATACTGGAAAAATGATCAAGGTGAAATAATTCAAATTCGCCGCCTTTAGTCAACTGTTAAAATAAATAGACTCCTATCACATGTTTGAAAATAGTATTAACATATGACTTCACATGAAAACTTTTCTTGATTTGAAAACAGCTGATTTTTGAAAAGGCTCCTTGATTTGATACTATCACGTGTTAGATTCTGTAAGAAATTATTTTTTTCACAATTTCATATGACATTTTTCCAGCCATGATTATTGTTTCAAAATATAGTAGATACTGAATGGAGCCTATATATAGATATATTGTTGCTGTGAGCTTGTATTTTTTCGCCTGAGAAAGGATGAAGGAGTCGGTCGATTTCATCGTCCAACGAACTTGACCTGTATAAATACACAAACAAATTTGTTGAACACACAAAAAACCCACAGACGGACAACGACTTCGGCGTCGAGTCAAAAGTAGGAACTCACTAAACGCTCGTTCAAGTAATGAAAAGATAAACGAGTTGGACAATAGTGCCCGTCACATTCACAAATCATCATTTTTGAGATCATACAATCCAAATTCATAATTATTGAAAATTCAAGTCAACTCACTTGTGAAAATATCTATCCATGGCAGAGCCCTTCGCATCCTTCCTATTCATAGCATCAAGACTTCCCATGCCCCTATATTTCTTCAATCTTACTCCATCTGAGAAAAAATAGTCTCCGGGAGCTTCTGATGTACCAGCCAACATTGAGCCCATCATCACTGAAAAAATTTCATGATTTTTTTACATATTACAGATTTATCATTTCAGTAGAATATTATTCCATCAACTAGTCTTCAACAATTTATAGGTGAAGAACAAAAAATGTAGAAAGTACCGTTGAAATTATAAAAAAATAAACTTTCTACCATCTCAATTAAACAGATGTTTAGGACCGAGAAGTAAGGGTTCAAACGAAGATCAAATAGAATTCCTCTCAAATTTATCCGTGTTTCGGATGGACACGTTAAGCCGTCGGTCCCGGCTGCCTAAAAACAGTCGTTAAGTCATGTCAGAGGCCCTGAAATTGATCAGGAGCGACCTGAAAACTCTGACACCAGACCTGAGCCAGCCAGGTCACACGAATATTATTATTATTATTTATTTATTGGCAAAACATTCTACACATACCGTGAAATGACAAAGCAAATAAGCTTAATAACTAACCTAATTAAAAAAAACTAATAACTGACAAAAATATGCATACTAACCAAATTAGAAAGGCTGAAATAAAATACTTCAATAAGAAATTTGATAAACATGAAAAAATGGGAATATACAGGGTGGCGCACGATATGATGCAACATTTATTTTTGCCATAGAAAGTTTACTCGGTTATCTCGTTATATACCTCAATGATTAGCACTCACAGATCCACCAGTGCGTTAGGAAGTTTAGTGAGGATCTTCTCCTTCAGAAATCTCAATTCAAATAGGAGATTTACATCAAATCAGGACTGTTTGGAAGCCAGTTATGCCCACACGCAAAGCGATTTGGAGATCGGTTTGAAATAACATTTGGTTAAAATTTTCATGCAAAAAGTGTAAAACAACATTAGCCGTGTGTAGTCTGGCTCCGTCCTGCATCAACCACTACACTGATTCTCTAATCGAAACCCTTTGGTGATAAGCTGAGGAACAAAATTGTTATGCAGCATGTTTAGGTAACGAGATAAACAAGGATATGCGTCGCCGCGTCACCAATAACATAGCCGTTCGTGTTGAAGCAGTTATCAGACATGGTGGCCACATTGAGCATGTAATGGCCAGAAACTAATCTCCAGGTATACAGTAGACAAGTTATATCTCATTTTTCTGTATTGCTTTCACAATAAACTTTCTATGAAAAAACTAAATGTTTCATTATATCGTGCGCCACCCTGTACGAGAATTATTAAAAAATTAAGTACCGTTCTTAAATTATGCCGCCGCAGCGCTGCAGTTGCAATTTAGCTGCATTTATTACCAAATTAGTAAAGTGTAAAGATAATATCTTTATCTTAGATTATCTATCTAAGTGATGGAATGGTGCAAAAATGTGTTGTGGCCTTTAAATATGACCGACACAACATTAAGAAACGAAGTAAACATTAGTAATGACTGAAGGTCTCCCACGTTGTTCCCCATTAAAAGCCCTCAAGCCCTTAGCGGCTAAACGTACAGCTAACTGCTGTAGATTTTTTCAGTTCTGTGAACTTGTTAAAATTTGAATAAAGTTATGCCATAATTTGGTACCAATGCTATACTATTTTGTGCAACCAAAAAATTGTTTTCTACCACTCTCCATTTTGAAATAATTACAATACGAAAATCGCTTTAAAATAATAAATAAATATATTATATTAAATTATAAAAAATTATGTCATAATTTTGTGTCAATTTTGTACCCCTTCCATGTTTCAGGGCAAAAGTGATTGAAAAGTGGGGGCTGAATCTCGGCCAGAGCCAAATGCAATAAAACCTATATCAAAAACTAGAATTTCTTATTATCTGAATGATAGCGAATCAGCTGATATAGCCTGACGCAGTCCCTCACCATTATTTCGAAAATAAAACTTCGAAATCTCAATTAGTTGCTGCAGAGAAAAATAGATCATGCTCTATTCGTTTGCTGCAAGTACCGACAGCAGCATGCTGTAGGCCTACATATTGCCATATGAGCTGATTCCCTATAGAAATAGAAATTCATTCATTGACATGAAACATTTTTAACAATGCATGGTCAACAGTTACATCTCCTAACACCTAAATTATTGCTGATGCATGTTCCTATTGTTGTGACCGCTCTTTATAGTTTTTAGCCAGTCTACTGCCTGCAACAAGTACAAAAAATTGAAGTTTCTTTTTAAAAAAGCGTTTCGCTACCCCAGAACCTTTACTAACGACATTATTCAAATTCACAATACAAGAAAGAATATAATCAAATATATTACAAACAGGTCTTCACAGTTCAGCGTCTCAATTTCAACTCATTAGCCTATATAATTTTGGTACTTGATGACATAAAAATCAGCAACTCTATAGATACATTCTTCTAGTAACATGTTTTCAACAGTATTAAAAAAACAATTGAAGAAAGGTTTTTAAATGCTATTGGGAGAGAATTATATAATTATGTGCAATTGTACAGCCAACTACAATTGGGTGGCTCGTTAGAAGAGTGATATAGCACCGGTCTGATAACCAGGTGGACCCTGGTTCAAGTCCCAAGCGGGGAACAATTTTTGACCACAGCACAATCACATGAATACCCCGTCTTTCGGAGGAGACGATAAGCTGTCGGTCCCGACTACCTAAATAGTAGTTGTCATCTATCATCCATCTTATGATCCACGGGCTTATGGGCTTTTGCCATGAGCTCATGTGGGCTTCACCCTTATAAAAAAATAAATAAATATACATATATTACAGATGAGTCAGGAGTCTGGGTTGAAGAAGGCTTGTCTAAGCAGACGAAATATCCCTGGCTCAAAAATTTAAGTTAAGTCTAGTTTCTAAATGTTTTTTTTTTCTAATTCTATAAGTGTCATCTGAATATATTATTACAATTATTTTAAAGTGACTCTGTGATGAGCTATTGAGAGAGAATTATATATACAGGGTGTATATAGGGGGTATACAGGGCTCATACAAGGTGTTTCAGGAGGAATGTGCAATACTTCTCAGGTTGATTCCTTACACCAAGTAGACAAAAAAGTTCCATGGGACCAACCCCCAAAAACTTTGGTACCGAGATAACAATGGCGGAAAATTGAGGTTCAGAAAAATATTAATTTTTCTAATTAAGTTTGTATATTTTTATATTAACTTTTTAATCACTTCTGCCCTGAAACATGGAAGGAGTACAAAATTATTTCTTGGTGGCACAATATGTTAAAAAATTGACAAAATTATGACATAATTTTATCCAAATTTGGGCAAGTCGAGGTACTGGATTCATTCTTACCCTGAAACGGGGAGGAGTACGAAATTATTTTCTGTTGGTACAGAATTGGGAAAAATTAAGGCAAGACTTTTATTAAAATTTGAAAAAGTTGGAAAAAAGGTTCACAGTGCTACAAAAATCTACAGCAATCAACTGCACGTGTGTAGCCTTACACATTTTCATAACTCAGAATGTCTTTACCATACACTTCACTGATTTGGAAATTGATGTCACACTGGAACAGTATTACAGCATACTTGTGCAGTCGGCGGGTCTCAATCAGATGGTCCCAACTGCAGCGATGCGGCGGCCTGATTTAAAAACGTCATTCAGATAGAAATACGCCTTGTAATTGAAAGGATTTATAAATTATCCGAAAATTACACCCGGTATAAGACGTTTCCACTCCTCAATACATACTTTTTGAGTTAAATAAAATGAAAAATCAAATATCCTTTTTAAAAAAACTTTAGAAGCATTATTATACAGACAGACATGTTTCGGGACTCGAGCCCATTATCAATGTGAATAAAACAATTATGATTATTTATTTATTTATAATTGTGATGATTTTATTCACATTGATAATGGGCTCGAGTCCCGAAACATGTCTGTCTGTATAATAATGCTTCTAAAGTTTTTTTAAAAAGGATATTTGATTTTTCATTTTATTTAACAATTATTTTAAATAGCCCTAAATTAAAAGTTTAATTTTCATATTATTTGAGTTTTTCATAAGTTTTTTGTTGTCTAGGAAAGGCTAGCTTGCCGGCTAGTATAATAAAAAATAAGATATCATGATAAAGAATGGAAACAGTGATACTCATAATTCAAACAATTTATTTTTGACATTGAAAACTTGATGCTCACTGGTATAGCTGATGCAAAAAATTAAAACTTATGCGTTCCAACAGCTTATGCTGTCTGCAAATAGTCTGAGTAACTGTACCGAAACAGATTATGCCTAATAGAGAATAGAGTTACGAATACACTCTGATCAGTAGTTGGAACTTATCAATGTTGGAACCAAAAGGATGCATAGTTTGAAGTACCTGTTGAAGCACCAAGTGCCAGAGCTTTGACGATATGGCCAACAGACTGGATTCCACCATCAGCTATGCAAGGCACACCGAAGCGGCGCGCGTATTCAGCTACTTTGTAGACTGCGGTGGCCTGAGGCCGGCCCACAGCCATCACTTCCTGCGTAATGCATATAGAGCCGCTGCCCATTCCTACACGCAACCCATCGGCACCTGCATCTATCAGATTCTTCGCTTGGGTCGCAGTTACAACTGAAACAATTGATTATATCAACGCGCTGACATGATTCAGCAAACTTATAAGTCTCTTTATACAGGAGAGTTTCTTTCAATAGAGAATTTTTTGCATCAAATACCATCCTGTCGATGGAAAAATATGGTGAGTAAATCACATATACGGAGATGCATTACCCAGCGCCAAGGGCAGATTATCAACCAGTAACTAAAAATATCAATTTAAGAGGGGGTTCTTCAATGTGGCACCAAGAGTGCCAAGTTTATTACCCATTAAATTTGACAAGGCAAATAAATTAGAGTTTTAAAGGTATACCTGCAATCAGCTGGTGACTGATAACGCCGAAATAATTTCGGCGGGATGAAGCCACTCTAACCAATAAATAAAATGTAAACAAGGTAATGATAGCTTCTAGGCTGCAATGTACTAATGAGCAATGTATTTGACAAATAATTAAATAGTGATTAACATGCCATCAATAAATGTGAGTATCAAGCGTCACTGGCTTGTCAATTATTCCATTAGTTACAATAATTAATCTCCAAGTTCATGAAGTGGGAATCGCTCCACCACACTATTAAGACAATCAACTTTGAAGCAGATGATTTAAGAATAAACTTGAATTATTAACTTATGTGACCATGATGATAAATCATCTTGTGCAATTGAATAATCTTTTCAGAAGTTAACTTCTAAAATAATAATTGATCAACATAGTGTTATTATAATAAACATCATCAGTTTTCATGGAATGAAGACAAAAGAAAACATTATGAAAACCTGTTTGCAAGTAATCTAGAAAGCTAGGCCAAGTTTGGTTGAGTGGGAAATGTTGATAAATAGTTTCAAATACAACATTTTAAATTTTTTTAGTGAACGTGGGGAATCTTACTAATCTGAAGGCGCTGAATCTGAAATCATTTTTTCTATCTCCATTATTACGCAATGTGGATTTTTGTAATAAGTACGTTAATGGATTTTGCCGCACCGTTAATGACTTTTTCTGCAGCTTGCCATACCGAATAGTCTAGTCGGTCTATCGTCTGAACAGGTTCATGCGTTCTCATTGTTTTTCCATTGAAACTCTGGTGCGCCCGGGATAGGAGTGGCTAGTCCGCACTGCTATTCCGCCCCGTCTGAACCTGAACATATACGTGTGTCCACTTGTGTATGTGTATGCTTTCTCTATGGTAGTAAACAACTACACAATGATATGGAAGCATGAAAGTAGACAAGTGGAGGCTAGTTGAGAGTTTTAGTTGGATTAAATAATCTTCCCTCAAGATGGGGTGACTTGAACTTTGTCATGGGACAGTTTTCTACTGGCATTGAAACAACAACACATACCCCAAAACTAGTAACAAAGATTATGGATTTTAAATCATCCTCATAATTTGAAAATATTTGTTTGTTGATCTTTTAGATGAATCATTGTTTATGCGCATTTTGGACTAATCAATGATTACATTTCGGAATCGAATCATATATTTTATAAAACTGTTACAATAAATTAGTTTGAACAGAATTATCTGGACTCTGAATTAAAAATGTCACCATGATTATAATATAAGAGTATAATAATTTGTATTTCGTAAATCCTAATAAAAAACCATTGTATACAAACTTCTGATCATTTCATTAAATTTGGCAACTGATAAGAATGAAATATGTTTAGTAGAATCCTGCTCAACCGAAACTCTGGTTAAATAGAATGATCGGAACAGAAACAGAAACAGAAACAATCATTTGACTTGCCTGAATTAGTTCAATTTTAATCATTTATTATTTGTTTGAAATCTGATAAAAACGAAGAATATTTACCATTGCCACCGATGACTTGGAGGTTGGGGTAATTACTCTTGATATGTTTAATCATTTCTATCTGGTAAATTGAGTTCCCTTGAGAAGAGTCCTGGAAAAGAAAAATTGGACATTTTTAAAAGTCAATCATAACAGATTCAGACAGAAGGGACATGGGACGCGGACGCTCAGCTGATCATATGAAATGTATAAAGCGAATAATAGCTCAATGCACAAATGTCAGTCACCTCTTCTGAACAAAAAAGGTCCTCTTCACTTTTGCTCTAAATAGTCAAATTGAAAAGTTGAAATATTTTGCGGGGCCTGTACCCCATGATGGGGGGAAATATTCCAGGCTCTGAAAGTTTTTCTTATACCGTTCTTATGTCCTGAATCCATTGGTGACTTTCATGACACTCCAAAATCAACCGTTTTGGCTGTGAATTGAGATAATGGGTCAAAAATTGAAAATCCCCCCTGCCCCCCTATTATCCGGTTGGATTTTTTTTATAAACTCATGTTTTTTGGGATTCTGAACAAAAAATTACTGGACAAATTTTCTGAGAAATCAACGGTTCACTAAACAGGAAATATTCAGGGGGTCCGAACCCTATTAAGGGGGCAACATTTTCAAAGTTTGGAGGTTTTCCCTGTGCCTACTCAGTGCCCTTAATCGATTGGTGACCCCAAATCGACCCTCAGATCAGCCGTTTTGGCTGTGAATTTTTGTCAGTGTGTCAGTCACGCTCTTGTATAAGTTTAATATATTATGATGTGAATAGTGTTGTGATGGCTGGAGCAGCGCAGCTACAGCCGGGCAGCTCGAGCAGCGGATTTAAAGCCGGGCAGCTCGAGCCGCTTGGGAATGTTACTTTTTAGTCTTCAAAATCGATTGGATGAATGTGTTAGGTGCAATGGACAACACTTAACAGATGTGTTTCTTTCAAGTGATTTTCTAAAACTTCCCTTCTTGACGAACATATTTTCAGCATTAAAAATGTTTTGTAAAATTCTTTCTGAGCTTCGTTCTGAGCAGTGTGACAAAACAAGAATTAATTAGTCATTTCTATGGATTGAACAGCACTAAATGAATTACCAATACGACGACATCGACACCAGCAGCTGCAAGCAGTTTGAGTCTTTGCTTATCGTCAGCCCTTGTTCCAATAGCAGCCCCAACTAACAACTGTTTATTCTCATCTTTAGATGCATTTGGGTAGTTTCTAGACTTTTTCAAATCTGTTCGAGCAATCAATGCAACGAGTTCTCCATCGTCATTAATGATGGGTAGTTTTCCTTTTTTCGACTTTTCTAAAATACTGTTGGCTTCTTCCAGAGTGACTCCTAAATTAGCAGAAACAATATCTTCTACTTTCGTCATTATCTGAAACAAATGAAAGAATTGAAAACTGTTGAATGACATTAATTCATAGATGAGATATACACACAGTACTCTTTTATATATTTATTGAGAAATGACATGATAAGAACACATAAAAGAAGCATAATGAGGCATAATTCCTCTTGCAAGTGCGAAAAATGTCATATTCCAATAAAAACAAAACAAAAAAAAGAACTGTGATTTCTATTATACTGTATTTGCTTCAGTGGTAGCCCTGAATAACTAATTGAATAATAATAATATCATTATTTATTAACTAATTAAATATTCAAGAATCTAAATGAGAGATGTACACTGATGAAAAAATATTCTGTGTCGGGCTATGCCACAGTCAGGCAAAACTATATTAATATGAGTGAAATCGCAAAAATCAAACTGGAAATAGTTTTATCCAGTTATTCATGATTGCTTTCAACAAAATCAGGCATCACTTCATTCAGAATTTGGAGCACTACATTTAACCAATAATTCACTAATTTCAATCAACCGCCATCATGAAAATGTCGGATTTTTGAAACATTGGAAATAACAGTATTGTGAACATGATAATTATATTCAAACATACCTAACTTCATAGGAAAATGGAACAAGATATGATAAAATGGCGGATTATAGAAGAAATTAGGAGAATTCGTCTTTTTGACAATGACTTTTTTGGTACACTTGATAGAAAGTAGCCAGTTTTGATCTACATGACAGGCTTTGAAAGCCTTCATTTTCCACACTAGTGCGGAATAAACGGCTGATATTTGGGCCTTATAGCCGTACAAGATAAAAAAATAAACTGTCAACAAAATTTTCCGTTGACTTAGCAGCGCATTCCATGCAAATTGGTCGACTGAACAGGTAAGTCGACTATTTGGAACATTTTCCAGCTGATTGCATCAGACTATTTAGCAGATGATTTTCTTCAAACAATAATTTTTGTTTCGTATAATTCCACACCTAGCCTTTTGTTTTGATTGGGAATTGATTTTAGCGACTGATAACCTTCGTTGAAATTAGAATCCTGAATTTATTTTAAAACAAAATACGGCAATTACCAATATAGAATTCAGCAAGTTGAATTCGTGTGTCGTATTTTTAAAAACTTTTTCATCCTATTCTAATAAGCCTTTCTATGAAGTGTACCAAAAACACAAATACACAACACGTTTCGAAAACGTTCGCGACGTCGCAAATACTCACCTTTCCAGCCTCAGCTGATCGCTTCAGCAGTAAAGCTTCGTATTCTTGACGTATGGCGTAGCAAAACGACGTTTTCTAAACTAGTGGTGTAATATACTATTTCTTTTGTATGCTACTGTATTAGCTTGAAAAATATCGTAGTGATACTGCGATCGGTACTTGTTGGGACTCTTGTATAGGTTAACAATGGACTGATAACTTAAACAAAAATTAGCTTACTGAATCCAATTTGACATTTTTATCCTGCTTGTCTTCTAGAAAATCAATATCCCGAGATGTGACGATTCCCACCAAACGTCCACCTAGTTTGCCATTATGTGTAACAGGAAAGCCACAAAATCCGTGCTCTTTTTTCAGATTGAATACATCTAATAGCTGAAAAAAGGAATAATACATCAGAGTGAAATATTATAGTGAACAATGGATGATAATAATAATTATTTGTAAGTTGGTGGAAGCTGGTAGAAGACTCATGATATACGAGGGGTATATCAAAAGTAAGTTAAACTACTTTCTTTCAACCCTGCACATGGCAGGAAAAGGCTGAAATTTTCAGGGAACTTATTCGAATTCAGTCGCAGTGCTGTGAAATTTTTAAGCGGCTTCGAGCAATCGAGTATGGAGCTAACACTTACTCATGCCACCGATTGAAAAATTCCAAGTCTGATCAGTTTTCAACGGGAAAGAATAGTGCAACTATGGTGACTATAATATTATGTCATGACTAATGGTTTCATGTTGGCGCTAATCCTGTCTTGAAGAAAGAATAACATTACACAACAAAAAATAAAGCGAACTTCCATCAACGTCACCTGCACCAAACATTGTCCAAGATTTCAAGCCTCTAAGAAGGCAAACATCATTAAAAATGATCGTAGCTTTACGCTTGGCAAAAATCATCACCAACTTTTCCAAATTAATGTTGAAGTGAGCCATACACAACTTGCGGTGAATTTCAGCCGCACTTTCATTCCTATTCAAAGTACTGGTCACACTATACCTATAGGCCTACATTTTTCAATTGGCGGGATGAGTGAGTGACGAATGAATGATGGCAGCCGCTTAAAAATTTCACAGCACTGCCACTCAACTTGAAGTAGAGTTACCTAAAATTTTCAGCTTTTTCCTGCCATGTACAGGGTTGTGAGAAAAAAATCGTACAAGAAAAGTATGGTCCAATAGGAAAATACTTATGAAATATCACATATATGATATATGAGAAGTTGACGCATCACCACCTGACCATTTAAAAAGTAGTGGAAAGAAGGTAATTAGAATAGAGATGTAACAGTCATCAATAAACATCATCAACAGTCATTAATTCAATAAATATATTAATTATAGATAATTTTTTCTGCACAATTTAAGAAAAAATGCATTGATAACTCTAATAAGTCCCAATTTAGAATCCAATTTCAAAGATAAAGATAGTAGGGAAATTGAAAAAGTTAATTTTTATGTTTTTCAATTGTAAATAAATCTAACCTTATCAGCTTAAATTCATGGTTTCTACACACCAAATGATAGGAGAGTTTATGCTCTACATTTTAAGCCCAAATACAAATTTTTACTATCAATGGCTTCCAAGATACACATTTTAACACAAATAGTAGCCTTTTTCTCGGTATATGTGAAGAAACTCAAAGTATTCAAGGTCGTAAAATTCTTCAATTTCGATCGAATTTAACAAATGATATATGCATTTGAATCGCCTTGATGAGCTGAAAAAAATGAGCTATAGTTCGTTGAGTTCCATTGAATTTTACGAATGTTACGGGTGTCCTCAATTTATTATCCTTAAAGAGTCCTTCTCACTGGAAGTAGCCTGAATGAAGGACGGTATGGTATTTACTACAAATCAGTTGATAGCTCCAAAACGATTCAACATATCAATGTGCGGTTTCCCCATTCATAAATTGAACTTGAAATTCAGTATCGAACTCATGTATAACATTATCATCTTACATTTTTTCGAATAACGGCAAATACAACACGGCTGACTAAATAAGAAAAATCACTGATGAGGCCATGTTATAAATGACTTCGGCACAGAATTTCAAGACACATGAATGGAGAAAACCGCACTTCTGATTTGTAGAGAATATCTCAGATTAATACAGTTACAGTAATTGAAATAACTTTGAAACAGTTTGACATATCGATGTGAGGTTTTCGGCATTCAATTTCTTTGAAAAATCTGCATAAAAATCATGTATAACATGACCATCTTCCCATTTGAAAAAATAGAGTTGAAAAATAAGACGGATCCTAGGAGACGGATCAAATCTTACACTCAAATGTCAAAATTGAGTGAAACTTTCAATTTTATTATGACCCCCTAAGAACAGAGAAGGTAAATCTTCTGGGCCCTAAATCACCGACCGTCAAATTACCATAGTATAAGAGATAGTAAGCCGTTTACAAACTTCCCACCTACTCTACATAAAAATGTATGGAGCACAAGAATACATACTGTATTATCTGGACTAATGACAACAGGATCTCTGATGAATCCGTGCTTGTATTTTTTCACTTTGTGTACTTCATTTGCCTGGTAAGCTGGACTGCAATTATGATGAATGATGCCAATTCCTCCACATAGCTAGAACAATTAAGTATTAATTATTAAAGCAATCATAAACCTATAAAGAATTTCAACGCGATAAATTTAGAAATCAGGAGATTTCTGACTTATTGCAAATCATCATTATATAATTCTCAACATTAAATTTTGTTCAACCCCGTGGAATCTCAGGAGTCATTAAATTAGCACCCTGGATTTTGAGAGAAAAAAGTTTTATTTATGAAAGACTAGTACAAAATTGGGCTCGGTCAAAGTTAAATTTTCCTAAGCATTCTCCATTTCAAGCAAATACTGGGCTAATAACCAATTCTGAAAAAAATCAATAAGCCCAATTCACTCATCTCAATCACTACCCAAGCCATAGTAGATGGCTAATGATAATTTTATGCAACATGGATCTATACAATTTTAATAGACGAGCATATTGTTGTGATCTGTATAGTGATGGAAAAATGTCTCTATTTTTAAAATAAAATAATAGTTACCTGCAAAACATTGATTGGATAGTTAGAAAGAAACAGATTTAGAAAATAAATTCCAGTGATTGACAAAAGTAATACTATTTTAATGAGAAAAAATGCCAAGAAGATAATACAGAAATTAAAAAAATGAATCACATATTAAATTAATGCTTTCAACGTGTGGGCTAATTCCAAAACCAATTTCTGTGAAGATTCTTCATTTACCCTCAATGGGTCAAACGATGGTAAATTATGCTAATAACTATATGGAATAGTTTTAATAATTTCATTCTCATTAGCGTTTTAGATAATCCCGGTATTTATCAAGCAATGTTTTTTCAATAAAAATTGATAAGCCTACGCATACGCTCAAGTTGAAATAATAAAAATCCTTAAAAATTGGTGGAAATCTATACCGTAGTTGAAAAATATGTTTATCATGAGATCCACTTTGATACCATTCGTATGCCTATGTACACGTGTATTGATCTCACTCAGGTTAAGAAAAAATTGTTAATGTAATCAATGTATTTATAAAATTAAAGGACATTTTCTTGGCTACGAACAACTCCAATCTAGTTCCTATATGTATTCTGTTGAGAAATAATATTATGATAATTTCCCAAATACATAAAAAAGTGGTTAAAATTTCACAATGTTGCTTTAAAAATAAAAATATTGAAAAAATCTTCAAATCAAAAATATACCGTATTAGGTACATTAAATATATTATTAAAAAGTATTACATTAAACTCGAGGTTTTAATGTGAATAGAGTTGAAAATTCACGGAAATAATGTCTACTTGTCTTAAACGGGATTTGAACCCGCGGTTTATCGATTGCTAACCGCACGCTCTATCCATTACACTATATCAGTTCATGCATGATAGAGGGGTATGATCAGGCAATGTTGTGTTTCATTGTAGTCAGTTAGAAACAGGGCGTAGTTGCTAATTTATCAAACAGTCAACCAGAGTTTATCTAAGAATCACTTACTTTGAAGGTTATGCTTTCTAAAAAAATAAATCTATCTATAAATTAAACAAAATCATGTGAAAAAAAATCCTTAGAGTGGTCAAAATCTAAGTGCAAAGTTTCAAGTTCATCTGTTAACTGGAAAGGACTTGCGTATTATTAATTAGTAAGGATAGATAGATTAATGCCTTTATTAACATTTTGTAAATACTTTACAAAAGTTTTGTGGGCGAAGTTAAGGCATGCAAGCCCCCTCTTCCACTTAACCCACATAAGGATAAGGATATGAGCACTAAGAATATGAGTAGTGAGGATAGGGATATAATAAAATATACGTTAACAAGAAACCGACACTTACCGCCATAGCAATAGCCATATTGGATTCGGTCACTGTATCCATGGGACTGGATACCAACGGCGTTTGAAGAGATATTTTCTTGGTCAATGCAGATGTCAAGTCCTAGAGACAAGATTCTATTAATAATTTACTCATTTATGTTTTCCAATTCACATGAATAAGTCATAGCCTCGTTAAAAATATTAACAACCAGCCGGAAACTCTCCGCCTAGCCAGTGGGCTCCGCCACCTGGACCCCCGACAGTAGCAGTAGTTTGAGAGAGTCAAAACCTCTGTCAGTGTCAGCTGAGACAAACAATTTGAGACTGCAATTTCCGTTCGAAAGGATTTGCTTTGATCATCATACATACCACTTGAAAGGGTTCTTTTGAGAAATCGTTCTGAATCAGTTGTAAGCTCAGCTCAACCTGAGTACAGTATATGATTCGAACGTATTTAGTCCAATAGTTTCCGTGAAATAAACAAAAGTGCAGATACCAAACATTGGAAAACCTTATAATATTACAGGCGTAACCTCAGAAGGAATTAGAAATTGATTGAACATACCATTTCTAGACCTAATCTGAACCTGTTAACCAAATTTCAACATTTTCTGCCAATTGGTTCTAAAAAATCTAAGAAAAACACCGGAAAATAGTTAAACGCTAATATTAGCTTGACCTTGGGAAGTATATCGGACATACTGTAGTTTGAAACTTGATTAAATATCTTCCGAAGATATGCAACCCGTAATACATCTACAATTTTGAAAAACTGATCTCTGGCGTAATCTTGAACGGATCAAAAAAAATATTTTTACACATTATTTCTAGACCTTAGACGAACCTTTCCACAAAATTTCAACATTTTCTGCCAAACAATAGAAAATTTCAAATATTGGGCGTATCCTTGAAAATTTTTAAAAATCCGTTCTCAGCGCGCGTCTAAACGTCCAAATGAATAGTTCAGTCCAACTGAAAATGTCAGTCAGTGCCATTTCGCTTTTATAGATATAAATTTATTCAAATCTATAAAGGCGAAATGGCACTGACTGATTCATCACCAGAACTAAAGATCGACTGAACCGAATGCGTTCAAATTTTGCAGGCATGTTCAGTTGGACGTTTAGACGCGCTCTAAGAACTGATTTTTTAAAATTTTCAAGGATACGCCCAATACTTGCATTTTTCTGCGTTTTCTGAGATTTTTTGAGAACAAATCGGTAGAAAATGCTGATATTTGGTGGGCAGGTTCAGATAAGGTCTAGAAATGTTGTGTTATCATATTTTTGAAATCTGTTCAAGATTGCGCCAGTAATCAGTTTTTCAAAATCATATATGTATTGCGGGTTGCATATCTTCCGTTTTTATACGACCAATCCTTACTGTAAATTTAATGGTTCAGCGAGATTACAGATGAACTAATGTGGAAGATATTGAATCAAGTTTCAAACTATGTCCGATATACTTCCCAAGATTAAGTTTAATATTAGCGTTCAACTATTTTTCGGAACTTTCAAAGTTTTTCTTAGATTTTTCGAGAACCAATTGGCAGAAAATGTTGAAATTTCGTTAACAAGTCCAGATTATAGGTCTAGAAATACTGTGTTCAATGAATTTTTAAACCCTTCCAAGGTTACGTCTGTTACAAGGTTTTCCAATGTTTGGAATCTGCACTTTTGATTATTTTAGGAAACTACTGAACTAAATACGTTCAAATCATATACCCAGGTTGGGCTGAGATGATAAAACAACTAATTCAGAACGATTACTGGAACTAACCCTGTTAAGTGATATTATGATCAAAACAAACCCTTTCGAAAGGAAATTACAGGCGAGCGAAGCGAGCCATTTTGCCTCAGCTGACACAGATTGAGGTTTTGCAGGCGAGCGAAGCGAGCCTGTTTGACTTACTGACACTGCTGATACTGTCGGGGATTCTGGGGACGGAGCCCCCTGACTAGGCGGAGAAGACGAGCGAAGCGAGCCTGACGGCTAGTATTAAATAATTTATAAACATTAATAAATCTTAAATAATAAATAATCAATAAATGTTAATAAATCATACTTCAGTTGTCATTATATCATGTTATTTCTTACTCTGGAATTTGTTCAAAATGTCTTGGTGATATTTCGGGACGTGGAAATGAAGCACACTTCTTGTCTAGACAGATATATAAGTTAAGTTCTCATAATCCTTTATTGCCATTGAAAAATTAATAAATAACTCAACTAGATTTATTTCACAGCAAAATCTTGCCGTTGCATTTGTAATTGTTTCTCAAATATACCCACAAACTTTGTAAGATGTTTCCTTACATCAAAAAGGATGAAAAATCTGGTAAATATGGGTCCTGGAATACTTGTTACCGGAATGATTATTGCGGAAGATTTCAAATTTTTCTTCAAATTTCCAATTAAATAATAATTTTGCGGTGGCCACATGGGTACTTGAATGATCAATTCTAGCATGAAATTAGCTGAGAAATCCAGTTTACAAAAGCTGAAAACAGACAAAGAATCATAATTGAAAAGATTGTGGTTTTTTCTTATTTGAATCCTGATTTGTGAGGTTTGAGTAGGCTATGTTTTAGACGAAAAAGTTACTGTAATTTTTTCTACAGAATTTAATTCTCTTCTATACAATGTTTCTAATAATGATTAGTAATATCAACGAAAATTTGATTTTTCTTAGCTCATTATCTCAGTAATCATCGAAATTAAAAACTTTCAACTGGTTACATTTAATTAATCAGCTAATTTTACTTGAGAATAATTATCCACTCAAATACATTTTTTATCCCGCCACAAGATTATAAAATTGAGAATTTCAAGAAAAATGTGAAATCTTCCGCCAATATTATCTCAAGTCTCTGCAACAAACCGATAGGCTACTAAACCTATCAGGATGAATATCAATGGTTAGTCATATTGTTGAATGTTTGAAATGGTTATTCTGCAAATCTTAAGGGGAATTATTACATAACGATTGCAACCCAGAATTACATAACAAGTCGATGCAGTTATATAATCAAGGAGAAGAATCCTTATTATTTGGCTGACTGGTTTTTTATCATCTCACAATGGTAGCAAGGCCGACCAGTTGATTTCTCAGTTCATGGCGAATCTTCGTATAGGCCTTTTCTTATTCAAAGTCATAAGTCTCAATTGAGAAGAAACGAAATCTTGAGCGTCAATATGATATGAATTCTTCTAATAGAATCAATGAGTGAGGTTATTAAACTTACGAAATGCTACTTTTAAGTATTTTAGGACTTTTCAAAAACTTCCAGTTTATCTTAACAAATTTTACTAGGTGAAAATAAAATTTGAATATATATTCTATTAATTTCTTCCTAATTTATACATGTGCATTGATTTTATCTAATTCAGCCTAATTTTTGTTTATTTTAAATAGAATGCGAGGACTATCTTACTCACCACTTCATCGGCAGTGAAATCGATGAATCCCGGCAAAATGATGAAGTCACTGGAAATTAACAAATCAATGAATAACTTATAGTCCAGTCGATAAAGCATTATAGAGTGCATGAAATATGCCCCAATTTTTGACCTCGGGGATTTGTTTAAACTAGTTAGGAGGTTAACGTACTAGAAGTCCCCGGACCTGGGGGGTGAGCATAGGGCGGGAGGGGGGTTAGAAGATTCTGGAAATTCAAACGCCTTGTGTAGATAAAAATGATACAATCAAAAATTCCAAGTTTTTGTGTTTTTTCTTTATAAAAAAAACACTGGTGGAGGCGTTCCTGTGAGGTAATTGAATGAATTGATCAAAACCCAAAGATTTGGAGGAATCCGGGTTTTGATTCATGCAACTATCCACAATATTTAAGATCCAATAATTTATGGTAGTGCCCTTACCAAACATCCAGTAGAGGCACTAATCAATACAAACACAAAACACATAATATCCATTCTATTAGATTGGAAACATCTTCTCCATAATTCGTTACATTTTATTGGATCCATTTACATTACCTTCATTCGTTACATTTTTGGTGGAGGCTCCAATTCATTACCTGCATTCCTTACAATAGGCTAAATCAGCCTACTCTCTTATTACCCCTGCTTCACAAAAAAAAAAAAAAAAAAAAATGGTGATAGCCTAAGTTAGCAACTATGAAAATAAATCAACTTAAATGATGCCTCCTTTCATATCTTCTTGAAGGAGTAAGTTAATTTGTTCAACAAATCTTCACTGATAAAATATATTTAGGCTAGGCCTATTATAGTTATGAAAGGCTTACCGAACTCAAACAACTAAATCAGGCGTGAGCGTTTTTAGCCTAATATGATGATGAAATAGCATGAAAAATGGAATACAAATTTATTTGATAACTATTGAAAACTATTTTCCCCCTTATTGCTTCCCGTAACTTAATTATTGGTTTTTAAATTACTTTGTTACAAATGATCGTTTTCATAGATTTTTGTGCCTTCAGATAGGCGTAGGCATAATTAGCTAAAATAATATGTTTAGGTTTAATAGGCCTAATTATTATTATAGCTGAAATGAAACTATTAAAATAGTAACTTAAGCTCATTTGGATAATGATTTCATTCATGTGTTTGAATTAGCTTATTACATGAACGTTAATGGAGATTTGAAGCGGCTTTACTGTAAAATATCGCTTTTCTCTCAATAAATTTAATAACTTAAATCAAAATAGTTCAAAAATTTCAAGTATAACTTAATTGTCAACAAAAATTTAACGGAGTTTGAGCAGATAAGATACCGCAATAGCATAGCCTACAAGTTACTTTACTAGGCTATTATAATGAGTGAACAAAGAGATTACTAAATGTCATCTTTTGTCAGAAAAACTTACTTGTAAGTTAATCCATCACCGTTTCCAAATAGACTTGCTCCGCTGAGTCCATCTTCAGGAACGTAAGCCGCACCACCGCAAATGAGATGATCAGCCATTCTCTAACAATCGAATGTTGAGAGGTTAGTTTCAACAAAATTCAATTCCACTTGCAGCTACTAGACAGATAAATTCAAAATTTTGAGCTACCTTTAAAGCTGCTACCAGTACGAATCCAGTACAGAGCACTATACCGAAAGAAATTACTTACGTAATAAACTTGTGGTCAATAAAGACTTTACGTGAAAGAAAACACGTGGAAAATCAAAAACAAAAAATGCCTCCTAGCTGTAGCTATTACTCCCACTCCTCTTATGCAACATCCACACGCTCGGGTGAGTGGCCAATCGAGCGGCTCAGCGTTCGTTTACCATCCACACGCGGACCTTAGTAAGTGGACCTTAGGCTCAGCTTGACGGCAGCGGGGGCTCTGAGAAACCCCGTTTACATTTTTATCTACACGTATAAACTTTACTCTAAAATTCTAGGCCTACCATTTGATAAATTGTTATAAATTATCCAGTTAATAACTATTTTCAAAATCAAAATTATATTATTAATACTGCTCATTACCAATAAATTTGAACTCCAATCTCAATCATAAATGACAGAAACACTGCAAAACAAAAACAAAATAATTATATTGTATAATAAAATTTATGTCATTATCTTGTATAAAGTTCAAATTTATTGGTATTATTAATGAGTAGTATTAACAATATAATTTTGAATTTGAAAATAGTTATTAACTGGATAATTTATTACATTTTACCAATTGGTAGAATTTTAGAGTAAAGATTATAGATATATAATAAAATTAATAAGATATTCTCACAAGATAAATTAGAGATTTATTGCTATTGCATTGATAAATTTTATTCAGTGGATCATAAATCGTCAAACTAACTAAACACTATAAAAGAAAATGAGACGCAGTTGAAATAAAAGCATCAACAAGTGACGTAGTGGGTCACGTGACCAGGGATGATCGAGAGCGAGCGTGTGGATGGTAAGTTTTGCATCGACTCGCTTGGCTGTTTGACAGCGCTCGCCTCCTTTGATCTTTGGTCAGAGACCGACAAAATAGCGAGCGCAGGCCAGTCGAGCGGAGCGGACGCGATCGCAGGCGAGCGGACCATCCACACGCTCGCGCTCGCCTGATATCGCCTACGCTCGGCCAGCGTGTGGAGCCGGGATAACCTTATATTAGCCTATTCTAAATTAAAAATAGCTTATTTTCCAAAATGCTGATTCCAATTTATCAAAATTCCACAATTAAAATAAGTTTACAATCAACCATTCATAAGTTAAAGAACTCCATTTCACAAGTCAATGATATAGAATAGTTTTAATAATTGTAAAATTCCTCCCTCACTCCTACCTTCCGCTATCACATAACCCAAAATAGCAGTTATAAAACTTAAAAATCCAGGTACGCTGAAGATGTGGCTCAGTGCCTCAAATGTGTTCAAAAATCATCAGTATGTTGAAGCGAAAATTAATAACGTAGATTCATTGAATACACTCTAATTGAAAAAATAATGCAAATCGAATAACGTTGGAAAAAGAACAAATGAACATACAGAACTCTCAAAAAATACAACATCCTAGGCCTACGACAATATGAGAAAAATATGCAAACAGTTTGTTTGTCGAAGCTGTGGTGGTCTACCGGTAGCCTCCCGACAAGACCGAAATACTTCGGCTGCAGTCGGCTGTGATCGGAATGGCGAAAGATGCAGTACCGGATTTAAGGGTCCCTAGGCCAACTAATCGCGCGCCTAGGGGCCCGCGCCACATGGGGGCCCGCACCACAAAAATATCGAAATATATTTTTTTTAGAACTTGGCAACCTGCATTCTAGCAAACTAATATCAATAAAATATGTCCACAGAAACTGTGTTATACTGTATAGCCTATAGCCTACATGTATAATCTGTGTCTGTTAAATGTAATGTATCTGTTAAAAAATACTAGTAATAATAAAAGTTGAACCTATTCGAAACCATATTGAACAAAACATTACTGTCTTTGGTGATAGAGCTGCGATCAGCTGTTCTAGCTGTTCACCTGCTTGGTTAAAGAATTGAATTCAGATGAATTTTAATTGTTTATAGTGCGGGTTTATGCTTGCAATTATATTTACAGCATACCTAATAAATGAGAAATCAATACAGAATGTTCACAAATAATGGAACTAATAATAATGCTTAAAACTCTTTAAAAATATAGTTTTAGAGTACTTTTTCTGAAAAAATTTCTCCCTGGTGGGAGAAATACTTCTTCAGTTCACCATCATTGATAGCTTGTAAGTTTATAACCGTGGCAGGGAGTATGAAATTGTAGATATTGCTAAGCTGTTCTGACAGTGAATAATAAATTATTGTAATAAGTTATATGCTTTGGCAGTTCGCATTACCAAACTACCAAAATTGGTAGTTTGGCACTTATTGATTCAATGGAAGAATAATTAATAAATACTTCAGCTTGAAAATCGAAACAGTTTCCTTTCATCAGCAATAGAATTATCAACATGTTACTGTACCGGAAAACTTAATGACAAATAGAATAACAAAAACCAATATCAAAAAAATTATAGAGTGGATCAGATCAATGATGAATATCGCCCAATTCATTCACACTTAATCAACTTACAATTAAATAATGTCATCTTTTCATGTTTCAACTATAATAACATTTTATTAGGTTAACTACAACGTTTTATTTTTTCTTTTTACTACCGTAAGTCTTAGTAAAGTTATAAGAGTTTTAAATTTCTGTATTTCTCATAACCATGATATACTGTATCACTCAACAGTCACGTATAATGCTTAATTTTATGCATTCTGTTTTATTCTATAGCCTATTATTCTTTCCAGTTGTATTTTATTAAAATTTTGTATTCATTTCAATTCTGATTGATGCTCGCTGCCCGCACACAAACTTCGGTTTTGCAGGCAGCGCCAAAATAAATATAGTGTATTATTGAGATTAGCATATAGTTTTATTTGATGTAAATAGGATTGATTTCCTTCCTTTATTAGTTTATTGCGTTTTCAATTATAATTTTTGTATTGTACTTAATATGGCAAATAAATTATTTGATTTGATATTTAAACCAATATTGACCGGCGTCGAGTCATTTTCTCATCTTGCCAGAATGTCTTCTTTGCTTGGACAGACTATAATGGCATGAGAAGTATTTAAAAGTGAAATATTCCATGCTTTCTACACTGAATGCTGGGCAAGGGCGTACCCAGAAAGGAGCGATTTTTTTAGTATTGATGTAGTATAGTTAAAGAGAAGATAGAAACGGTTTGGGGAAACTCCCTCAGGAAATTTTTTCGAAATATCATAGTAAAAATAACAATACGGTATGGTACGGTATTGCAAGGTATTTTGAAGTAAAATATCTTGATAAGAGTAATAGAAACTTATTTTGCTTTATAGATTATTTGGAAGTTATGAAGTAACTTATTGATATATCAATCAAATGAACTTCTCTCTCTTATGTAAAATTCATTCAATTGTGAAAACAGGTGAACTGTTTTGATCGGTTGCCTGGCTTGATCACTCTTATGACTCTATGTCTCTATTTATCATCTACTTACAGAAAAGGGAGTCCGGGGGCCTTCCCCAGGAGTTTTTAGTAAAATTAGGCCATTGAAAACAGCATTCAGTATTTTTGAAGAGATTACTTCAAAGAGAAGAGAAATTCTCTCTCACAACTTTTAATATAATTAATTCTTATAATATTCCTCCAAACTTGAGACGAACGTTCAGTTATTCTAGTACAGTACGATCCCCAATGCCCACCGTCAAATTATCTTCGTACTAGAAATATTGAAACGTTTCCAAAATGTTCACCAACTCTGTATACTCAAACTATCGCCATTACAATTTACTGATTTGCCATCTGCTAATGAATTCCCTTGATGCGATCCTTTCTTTCCTTTTTCATCTGTGACCGAACATTCGCCCCATAAATCTATCTTTGGAGGCTTTTCATTCTGCAAACTATTTATCTTTTCTAATCACTCATCTCAACATCCGGCGTTGGCCTCATTATAATTTGTTGGGAGGAGTGTATTGGTAGAGCAGAGCAACGGATCGAAGGCAAAAGCAAAGCTATACTGGTGACTGCGCACTAAGCCAACACGTGACGCACCATCCCCCCACCCCCTCTCATATAGGGCTACACATTGGCGAGAGACATTTTAGCCGAGACCGAATTCAGGTGTCTAGCTAAATTCCCTGTGCCACAATTTCAGTTGAACTCGATCTTCCAAGCACAAAATGGTTAACATTAGTTCGTATCTGCAATGGTTAATGGTAGCCTATAGCTATCTGCAAAAATATTACAATAATAGGCTGATATTTTCTTACTTTTCAAGTTCAAGGAAGTTTATCATGATTATTTGATGCATCAACTCACATTTTTATAGGCGAAACTTGTACAGTAGAAAGCCGATAATCCGGATTAATTGGGACCAGACCCTATCCGGATTATCGAAATTACCTTGAAAAAGGGCCAGCAGACCCTATTTGAGAAAAAAATGCTTCAAAATAGTCCATTTTCTATTGGGAAATGATAGAAAATTATTTCCTTCGCTTCGCTAAACACTACAGTATATATTCTCTCATCAGCAACTTTCTAGTAAAGAACTCAGACGGTACCGGATTATCGACGGTCCGGATTTTCGACGTCCGAATTATCAACGTTCTACACTGTATTTTGATTGAGAACTGTCCAGTGAACGAGTGACAGCCTAGAACGCACCCAAAACTGAAAATTACTTATTGGAAGAAGTTGGACATAATAAAATATAGGCTATTGATTTTTCAAACACAATCAGTTTGTTTTGTTTCATTCAATCCTGATTTTTCAGTTTGTGGGACATGTTGGTACAGACTATCAATTGACTGAACAGTTTTTATTAAAAATAAAATTATATACAAGTTTCAATTATGAAAATGTGACTTGATGCATCAATTAAGCAAGTTAAACTTAGAACTTGAAAAATACTGATTATTTTTACATTTTGGCAGATATCTCAATACTCTAGATATCTCTTTAAACAGCTAAACAGTTTTATTGAATAGCTCAGACAAATTTACACCGGAACCAGTCTTTTTTATGCTCTCTTTGGTCAACACAATAAGTTATGTTATAATGTTATGAGTAATTAATGTATGGTAAATTTTCATAAAAACCTTAGTAACTTAATTCACTTATTTAATAATAGAACACTTTTTTCAGAGAAATTCAACACAGTCATCTAACCAGAAAGTAATATAATCCCACTATTAGTATCAGTTTACAAAGGCTTAATTCATTTTATATTTCCCAATGGCTGTATTCTTCCTCCAGAAAGAGTTGAGGCTGGGGCACGCCGAGTCACTGCTGTTGCTTAAAATACTTGAAAACCAAGCCGCAATTGTAAAGAAAGAATTGTAAAGAATAGCAGGATGCAGAAAATTTAATTAAATCACCTAATATTTCAAACTGAAAATTTCAATTTGTTTTTCTTCTCCAATGTAGCCTACATTTTTTTGCAAAAAAATGATAAAATGAAAAAGTTATAACGGCTATTATGGATAGAGATGTATAATAGCTATGTATGTATTAAGAGCGTAAAGTGCGACTTTATTGCTCGCGCAAAACAGTTATCGCGCGACGCGATAGCGGATAGCGATAAAGAAACTTTACAGGCAAATTACATACAAAATTTTTTCTACTACAGCACATTATAATAACCTGTTGAACTAATTTCATTATTTTGTCAAATAGCCGACAGTAAAATATTAATGAATTTCTCTGACGATTATTGTAATAATAAAATGAATTTATCCAGTTAAACTCGAAAATTATAATCTATTTTTCAATATGATTATATGTTTTAATTATGCCAAAGAAAAAACAATTTTATGAACTAAAAAAAATAACCCGGCATCAGACTTGAACCTGCTACTAACGCAGCGATAGATAATAAACACAGCTTCAGCCTGTGTATCTCACTGTTCCCCACTCTCCCTTATACAGAGTGTTTCAGGAGGAATGTGCAATACTTCTCAGGCTGATTCCTTACACCAAGTAGACAAAAAAGTTCCATGAGACCAACCCCCAAAAACGCTTTGTTAATAAGTTAAATGGCGGCGATTGTATAAATCTTACCCAAATCTCAGAAATAGCGACCAAAAATTGCAAAATCGCTACTAAACACAAATTCATCACTTGTGCTATGTTTTGTCAATATTATGCAATTTTTGATCGCCATTTCTGAGATTTGGGTAAGATTTACACAATCGCCGCCATTTAACTTTTTCTTTAGAATCCGACTCTCTTATACTTCCATTAATAAAAATACAATTTTATGATTCCTTATCCAGTTATAACCCTTATAGTTGAAAAATGGCGTTTTCTAGCATATTTTTCCAATTATCTCAATAACCGTGAAAGTTACAAACTTGGAACTGGTTTCATTGAATTCCTCAGCTAATTCTACATAGCAATTGATTATTTTAGAACCTCACTAAAGCCTCTAAAAAATTAGAAAAAATAATATATTTTGAAAAATCTCAATTTTCCGCCATTGTTATCTAAGTAACAAAGCGTTTTTAGGGGTTGGTCCCATGGAACTTTTTTGTCTACTTGGTGTAAGGAATCAGCCTGAGAAATTGCACATTCCTCCTGAAACACTCTGTATAAGGGAGAACTATTTCATATTTGAATCAAAATGTATGTTTGATTTTTTTTCAGGTGCATGGATTGTTTGTTTCAAGACATTGGTAGCTATGACTAATTAGTTCATTGTTCGGGTCGAGGATATTTATGTTTAATTTTGGATTATTAAACACTATTGTTTTGGTTTTTGTACTGTTTATATGAATGTAAATGTTGTGAAAATATTTTGAAATTATGTCCAGGTCTTTTTGTACATTTTCGGCTGCGATTATTAATAATAATAATAGATGGCATTGCTTGATTTATGGCATTGCACTGCTCAGTGCACGTGTCGGTGAAGTGACTCCGGACTCCCCCTCCCATAGAATGCTTCTGTCGATTGCTGCGAACACGCAAAATGCAATTACAGGCAGGAAGCTCACTCTTGATACAAGACCCAACTGAAAAAACCAACCGATACACTATCTCGGAAAGTAACTTTCGTGTGTGTTAATAGACTATTTTCCTATAGAATAAGTACAATCTTAAGAAAAAAATCAAGGATGACTTTCAAAAATGTATCAATTATCAGTAGAAAATACACAGAATAGAAATAGAATGAAGAGAGCTTGATTGATAAACTAATAAGCCCCATGGGCTGAAGAACTCGCGTACGAACTCTCAAATTCAACTCATGGCTTTAATTATTTGAAAATATGAACCACAAACCATACTAACACGATACCTAGATCTATTCAATACCGAATGATTCCTTTTTGTGAGGATGTAGTTATGTATGGTATATTTCGATCAATCGTTTTCATATTTTGATTCATCATTATCCCCAACTCTCATGCCGCAAATGCACCAATAAAAACGTAGGCCTACTTGCCCAATACGACTTGACTGCAAAAATTCAGAGTAGACATATTAACTGAACAATTCTAACAAATTTACAAATATGGATGTAATAACTCTCCCTTTTTCTGAAAACCATATATACTATTGAAACTTTGTGTAGAGTATATCTATTATCTAGGTATGATGGAAAGTCTTGAAATAATAGAATGGCGAATTACAGAAAAACTAAGGAGAATTCGGTGTTTTGCCAATGATATGTTCTGTTTGTTTCAGCTCAAAGAACACCGTGATAGTACTTGAGTTAGTTCTTTTTGGAGCACTCTGTAGTCATATTGGTTGCCTCTTGTTTTTAATTAAACAGAATTTTGTAAACTTATTCATTGTATCAAATTGAAAACAGCAGTTAAACCATCAACAAACATTGTAGAGATTCGTTCAAGAATAGAATTTTTTGATAGTTCAGTATTTCCATTTGGATAAATCAAATATATAAATTATTAGAGATCCCCTTAATAGCAAATCCCATAGAAAAAGCACGGCTGACTTATTATCAGTCTGACTTATAAAAGCATGGAAATCAAATGGAACAACAAACTTCTTTCAACAAGAATACTTGAAAAATAACCAATGGTGAAATAATTCAAATTTGCCGCCTTTTGTCAGCTATTCAAATAAATAGGCTCCTATCACATGTTTAAACTTTGAGATCAATATTCAACATATGACTTCAATTCAACATGGAAGTATTTTTAATTGGAGAAAATTATTCTTATGATAGTTCTTTCAAATTTGCCGCTAATAAATCAGCTGTTTTATTGGAATCAGATGGATTCTCCAAAAAAATAATTTATTTAAATTCCATATGACATTTTTTCCCAGCCGTGATTATTGTGTTGAAATATACGGGAGTACATATAGATATAGTGTTGCTCACTGGCGGCTCGATCCCACGAAACAGGTGAAGTGCCCGTATCTTTTACTGTACAGCACTTCACCTGTTTCGTGGGCACGAGCCGTCAGTGGTGTTGCTGAGAACTTATCCTTTTTTCTCCTGAAAAAGGATGAAGGAGTCAATCGATTTCTCGATTTCATTGTCCAACGAACTTGACCTGTATAAAGGTTTGAAGAATATGTGTTCTGAATTTGAAGTTGATTAATTGAGGCATTCAAAAGTTATTGTCGAACATACAAACAAACAAACGAACGAACAGACGGACAACGACTTTGGCCTTGAGTCAAAAGGAGGAACACGCTAACGCTCGTTCAACTATTAAAAAAATACAAGTAATTGATAAAGAGATGAAAACATGGTGAAAATAATTAGAAATAGCAAAACTTAGCAAAAAAATTAACTGATGAGGCTCATTCCTATTTCCATGAATTACCCACATCAGCATTTTTATAAGGTCTAGAACTGGAAGAGGACTGTCAAGTATACAGTGTTTTTGAAATAGACAAACTTCATGAGGCATGTTTCTTTACATGAAAATTAATAGAAAAGTTCCAGTAGCACGTCTAATTTTTATACGCTTATTTGCATTTTTCTAATAAGCCTAATTGTTTTGTGTTTTCTCGAGATCCAAAGGGCAAAAAAATGTTGAAATTTGGTGGAGATGCGTTCGTCTTAGGTCTAGAGATGTTGTGAAGTTAGACCCTGTTGAGTGTGTGTTGATCATAGGAAATCCGTTCAAACGGAAGTTTGTCCCACACTGTTGACACTGCCGGAGGTGCAGGGGGCGGAGTAGTAGAGCTAGTACTCGTCTAATTTGCTTTCCATCACGAACTGCTGGTAAATATTTCACTTGGACGACACTGCAGTCAATATTTGAATATCAGTTTTATAAAAAACTTCTACTCACATGTGGAGCGCTTTCCGATTTCACGTCCATTTTCAACACTTCAGTTTAATGGTTCTTGAAAAATGTGAATAACACATACAAAATCAAAGAATGACTGGAAAAACTTCCATACCGGGCGTTATTTTGAGGATTATTTCAAAATGCTCCGTTTTCTAATACCTACACTTGACCCATGCAAAGAATTGGAAAATAGATTATTATTTAGTTCAGTGTTTCTTGAAAAATCTGCAAAAAAGTATGAGAAACCTTGAAAAAATTTATAAGTTATCGGGCGTAATTTTCGGGAGATATGAAAACCATTTGAAACTATCGTAAGAAATTTGAACGTATCTAGTTGTGTCATTTCATAGAAATCTGCGAGAACGCAAATGATAACTTTGAAGAAAAAAATATATATAGCACATCACAGAGTCACTTTAAAATAATTGTAATAATATATAAAAAAACATTTAGAAATTAGACTTACATTTTTGAGCTTGGTATATTTCGGCTGCTGTGCATGCCTTTCTCAACCAAGACTCTTGAAAATGCCAAAAATGCTTGAAAACCCCTTATTACTGGTGTAATTCCAGACGGAACACAACATTTGTAGACCTAATCTAAACGATTCTATCGGATTTTTTAATTCCTCTTGATAATGTTCTCGATGAAGTTAATAAGAGAAAAACTATGGAATAACGTAAATATTGCACGTATTCATGGGACGTTAAGCCGTCGGTCCTGGCTGCCTAGAAACAGTCGTTAAGTCATGCCAGAGGCCCTAAAATTGATCAGGAGTGATCTGAAAACTCTGACACCAAACCTGAGCCAGCCAGGTTACACGAATATTATTTTATGGGAATTTTAAAAACCCCGCGTTGTTAGTGGACGTTTAAAGGTTCAACTGAAAATGCTGACCAAATTTGAACGCCTTCGGTTCAGTGGATTTTTACTTCTGCTTAAGAATGGATGGATGAGTGAAAATCTTTTATACTCAATTACCCTATCATGAGGCCGCCACAATTTAAAATGTTTTCTTTCATCTCGGCAACAAAGCATTTTAGGACTCATGTTACTGGAATTATTCTCTTTATTTTGATGTAAGGAAACTATGTTTTCGGTCTAATTCAAGAACACTCTGTAGGCTATAGAGACTCTTTACAGCTTGGCTCAGAGATTTCTCATTGAAACAGGCGTCATGTTGTAGGCAAAATGAAAACTAAGCAGCACCGTAAAAAGATGGTAGGCCTATCTTAGTGCGATTTGACCAATATTTGCTCTGCTGTTGTATGATGACACAGGATCGGATAAAGACTGAAAATACAAAAAAAAAACTTTGTGGATCCGACAACATTTGTCTTCACTTACCTAACTTATGGATAAGTTCCACAACATCTCTGATAAAAGTGTAAATCAAAAGAAATAAACAACAACTTGATCCCATGCTTCCATACCAAACTATCAAAATTTCTTTACAGTAAAAATCTATATGTTCAAAACTAATTTTAATAGAATGTGCGGTTTTCGTCACTTATTTTGTCTTGGAATTCCATTACAATCTTTCCATAACAAATCAATACTTCGTGCACAGTCTCACAGATCAGAGATCACAGTTGTTATACACAGTTGTATCTAATATTTCCAATATCAGAGTTATCTATCGACAAATCACTTCCGCTGTTTCCATACATTTGGCCAAGCCTGAATACATTTTTCATGCTCTTACATTTTTATGCTACATTTTAAGCTCTCACTTAATTTATTTTGATGGAGAATGCCGCACAGGGTATTTTATGCCTGACAGGTTATGAGGGTTGATACACTTTGTAGTTTGTATCAAACATTGAGCATTGGTCATGGAGCAAGCCGTATCAACCGAGAGCGGTCTTGATGGCAGCCTCAACTACAATTCATTCCTTGTTCGGGAAACCCTCTGGTAGCATGTATACTCAGATAGCTAGCGAAATGTTAACACTTATGTTTAGAGCAGAGCATTTGAATGCTATCCACATTTCCAAAAGAAAATCTTCAACAACTTTCGAGATGTTTGAAGTTGTGGTCGTGTCGCCTAGGATTGCTTAGTTGTTTGTTGAAAAAAACACACGTCTACAGAAAATTAATCTGTTTATTTTGGAAGGGAACTCTTTCCATTATTCAATATCTGTCTTACAAATTTTTCAGGTCAGTAACTAGCATCAAATTAACTTATTTTGTAAAATTAATGCTATGCAATAAATCAATTGAACCACAATGCTCTCTTTACTTGCATGAGACTGGTATACTATTTTAATCTTATTATTTAACTTTTTTACTATTAACTGAGTCTTGCGTTCAGCCGCTTGAGTGAGCAAAGCTTAAGCTAAAAGCCGATAATGCAGCATGCAACACGTCAAGTTCTGTGCTGATATTGTTTCTACAGAGTGCGGCAGCATAACTTCCTTTTTTTAAACTTAATAAAACGCATTGTATGAATCAGACAATTTTTATTAGTTTTTTATAATATTGGCATACAATATATGCAGGATGACTTAGATCTAGCAAATAAGTATTTTTTCAATAATGCTATCAAGGTAAACTCACATAAAACCAAGGTCATTGTATTTAGGAATAATAGAATTAATGTCAACGTAAACAATTATAATTTAATATGCCATAAAGTGGAATGTCTGAGTACATACATACATACATACATACAGGGCCGACGCGTGGTTTGTAGCGCCCCGAGGCAAGAACAACCGCAGCGCCCCCCCACCCTAACTATCCCTTCGCTTAAATGTCCACCACCACGTTGTCTACTACAGTTCACATTCTATGCTCATGTTCAAATGTAAGGGTGAGACGTGAATCGGTGAATGAAATGAACGTTTTTCACCATCAAACCTACTCTGGTTTATAATAACATCCACCAGGATATTTCACCGACAATGCAGTCAAGATTTTTTACAGAAGGAAACTGTTCAGATTAGTTTCTTTTTAGATTGTCAACACTGTGTGTGACAATGTGTTCGTGGAGCACGAAATGCCTCTATTCCAGCAAGGTAATCTAAACTGTTTCCTTTTGTAAAAAATCTTGACTGCATTGTCGGTGAAACATCCTAGTGAATATTAACACACAGCAGCTCGTCATGAATCAAGAAATCACCTTCTTCTTATAATAACGGTTTAAACAAGATCATTTCTCCTGGATTGTACAAGAAATGATGAATTAAATTCATTATTTTTCTCCTTACTCCATTTCAAGCTCTAGTACTCAACTTCTCTAATGTATTACTTATTTGTCTAGTAAGCAGTGCTTGAATTCTTAAAAAAAGAGGTATTGGAGCTTTGGGTGAACTGGCTCACCGGGGGGTATGGAATACCCCCAGAGAGAGGAGGGTCCGGGGGCCCTCCTCGGGAATTTTTGAAAATCACACTAGAATTGGAGCGTTTTTACCAAATCTGAGCAATGTTTTAAGCGGTTTTTTATAATACTAATAATACAATTTTAAAAATGAAAGAATGACGCCGCTTATGAAAAAAGTTATTTTTGGGAAGAAAGGTATGTTCAATAGGAAGTACAATAACGTGTTTACTTGTGAATACAATGCAATCTTGATAATGATTTGTACTTCTCCAATTATAAACCTTTAATCCGAATAAATGTGGGGCCTTGCATTCTATTAACAATCATAATTAAAGTCTGTTGAGGGAAAAATTTTATATCAATAACACCTTTGCATGTGAGACCGCTAAACACAATGTGGAACTGGATAATTCAAAGATGCCACTTTTTAAACAATAATAAAAGGAAACTAGGAATACAGGAGCCACTTGGTAAACAAAAGTTTTTTATAAATATAATCACAGAACGTTACTTCAGAAGGTGTACAAAACAATTTAACGCCTATAGGAGAGACAAGATGTTGATGTGATGATTTTGCTTTATTGTGACTCATCAATATTATTTATTAAAATTTATAATTTAAAATTTCCATAATTTAGGTTAGTGGAAACAAAGCTGCAGTTTTCCACTGATGATGATGCACTGATCATTAAAACTTATATGGTTTTTCAAATAAACTTTGTGGATATGACAATCTTTGTTTCCACTTACCTAAATTAATTATTTATTCTACATTCACTATCACAAGTTGTTCAAATCTAAAATTGGGGAAAAAAATTTACAACGCCGAGGCGCCCCCCAGGCCGCGGCGCCCAAGGCAACCGCCTCGGTCGCCTCCCATCGTACTCCCATCTTTCTTAGGTCCTCCTCCACATCATCCATCCATCTCGTCCGCGGCCTCCCTCTCACTCTCGCGCCTCCCGGTCTTCCGTTCATCAACCTTCCAGGCACCCTGCTCTCCTCCATCCTCACTACGTGCCCCAGCCAACGGATCCTTCCTGCCTTAATCACGCTGACTAGGTCCGGCTCCCCATAGAGGTCTATCAATTCCTGGTTTGTCCGTATCCTCCAGATTCCATCCTCACACACAGCTCCATAAATCTTCCTTAGAACCTTCCTCTCCCACCTCGTCAGCCTCTCCTCATCCCTGATTGTTAGGGACCATGTCTCCAAACCGTACATCACAACTGGCCGCATCACTGTTCTATATACCAATAGTTTGGTATTTCGGCTGACATTTCGTGATCTGAAGACTGACCGTAGGGCAAAGTAGCTTCGGTTCCCTGCTGCGATCCTTGCGCTTATCTCATCTGACACTACATTGTCCTCTGTCATAAGGGATCCCAGGTACACGAACTTTCTGGTCCTTTCAAAAGTATCCCCCGCTAGCTGGGTGGCATTTTCCCAAGTATTTGCTTGTCTTGAGGACCACTTATACTTTGTTTTAGCAGAGTTGATTTGCAACCCAACCCTACAGGCCCCCTCTTTCAATGACTTGTATGCCTCTTCCAAGTCCATCCTGCGCCGGGAAATTATGCTGATGTCATCTGCAAAAGCAAGACACTGGTACATCCGGTTATGAATGGTGCCTCCCGGATTACCTCTGATATTTCTCATTGCTTTCTCCAATACCAAATTGAATAGGGTAGTTGAGATGACATCTCCCTGCCTCAGCCCTTGCCTGATCTCAAATTCCCTGGAAAGATTACCCTCCAGGCACACCCTACACCTTGAATATTGTGCAGTGTCATTCTTGTCATTCTTCCATGAGCGGTTTCCGCCTGACTGAGTCGGAATGTCTGAGTAGTATATCGAGAAATGGATGTGGTCGATCACTGTTGTCAGCAATTAGAATTCAACGAGAGTATTAAACATTTGGGAGTTTTGTTTGATGCAGACATGAGTTTTGTTGGGTCACATAATGATAGGATTTTGAAGATTATGAAATCTGCATTGTACAAATGTTCTAGAATTTGCCACTGCTTTCCAATCAATATTAAGCGAATTGCAAATTGTACACTTTTCCATGATTCAGAGTGTAATACATCATGGAATAACAATACACAGATTGGCATCAGGGTATTTACAGTGCCGCATTTAGCAGTTCAGCGCCCCTAGGCCTACAGACCAAAATGCGCCCCCTCCCCCTTTACCTGAACTCCACTAGAATAACTCAAATGTGAGTTTTTTGTAACTTTTTTATTTCAACCCTAAAATAATACAACTTTCGTTTCTGATGGACAAAATTCACAAAGTATGAAAATAAGAAATAATTACATTACGTAGAGATTTATAATGTAAATCTATACTTAATAAAGAATAATATTTTAGAGCTTCATTAGAAAGCTCGGTCTAACAAAGTCCAACTTTTCTGTAAAATACATTCAAGACAAAAAAAACATACAGTGGTAAGTAGTTCGTGAAATTCTTATTTTATAGAAATTTTCTCCTTTGCTAAAGTTCTCGTTATTTCTCCGAAGTCAATGCTTTCAGTAAAGTTCAGATTCAACAGCCATAGTACATTTTCTTTTGAAGATGAATAAATATTTGCTGCTAGCTGCAAAAAAATTTTTGATCACTTGTCCGATCATATTTTAGTGTCAATACAAGCTCATGTGAGCGCTTCTTAAAATGCGCTCCCCAAAATCTTGCGCCCTAGGCCTGGGCCTAGTGGGAAATACGGTACTGGGTATTTAATTAAAACAGCCTGTTGATAATGTAGTTAGGAGAATAACGTGGATATTGTTTAATGGAATTGAGCTCAGATTGCTAGGTATACGTATTATTATGTCAATGGAATTGGAATCACTTGGCAAGTACACTGACTTGTCTCGAAATTATTGCATTAATGAATTCAAAATGCTCAATGAGAGAGGATACCGTTTAAGAAAAAGAGCTTTCAATAGAACCCAAAGAGATTTAATGATAGTTATGGTGAAAGATTAGCAAAATGTAGAGTTCCTCACCTGTTGAATTCACTTCCATTGGAATTGAGAAATTTGCAAAGAAAAAGCGAAATGAAAAGAAAATTAGAAGACTTTCATATAACTATAGTTCAATAAGGCTGAAAATGATTATCTCAGAGATTTAATGATATACATGCTAGTGGTGTTGAAATTTAGTTATTAAGTTAGGATGTGATATGTAAACTTATTCAGTTAGTAAGATTACAGTAATGTTGCCGAGTTAGTAGACAGAGAAGAATTAGGAAACAGAAAAATAAAAAACTGCAATAGACTGGATAGCTTTCAATTAGGATAATAGAGAATGAAATAATGTAGAGAGTAATGAGATAGATACGCTAATATTAATGTAAAGATTGACCAGTTTGATATTCATATAATTGTTTTTCTGAAGGTGATGTCATAATTTCTCGATCTCATTCTGTTGTTTGTGAATCGTATATAATCGTGTTAATCGTACCATGTGTATTTAGTTAAGATCATTGCCGGCCACGGCCACTTGAATGTCATTTTTATTGGTTTCTGAACAGTGAAGCATAGTCAAGAGTTGAAAGACTGACTAACTGTGAAGCTGTGACTGAATGAGTTGGGAAGCGGTTTGTCCCAGTGGCAGAGAGCGTCTAATCGGTGAGATTAGATAAGCGACGTGCCTCTGCCAGCACCGTTGTACTGGTGACCAGTTCCTCTGAATTCAATTTATGAACCTCAAAAATCGCTTCCCGGTGGTTCGGAACCCACCTAAAGCAGTAGGTCCATTCATCTCTCATCATCATCCTTCCCATTACCCACGCACAGGCCCAAAAGCCCATGTGGGCATCACCCTCAAAATAAAAACTATCGGGTGGTGAAAATTGGAGCTTTAAATAAGCTATCCCACCATATTACTGAACAGTAATGAACTGTATTATAATAAAAGCTATCAATCTATGGAAAAATCATCAAAATGTAATTTATTTGTAAATAACTTTTGAATGCTCCTCAATTAGCTATAAGCTAGAGGAGTTACTAAAGCACTGAGTGTATTATGTTTGTAATGTAATTTGAAGAAGAAATAAATTGAAATTATTATTATTATTATTATGTGGTGTGGAAAAAGGATTATATTATAACTTGCTTATTTTGATGTATCCCAACGTACTGTTACGTATTTTTATGCATTGGAAACGTGATAAGCAAAATCCTACAGGAATTAATAGAAAAATAGCTCATATTGAGCAAAACTGTCACATCGTACCGTACTTTATGATGAAATATTGAAGCTTTAATTATTGATTAATTTATTCTATTTGTTTGTTTGAAAGCACATGATAAATTTTTTACAGGAAAGTATTAGGCATCATCATGAATATTTCATTTCACTGGAAATAAAGATGTTTTAACGAAAAATCGGAAAATCAATAACAAGCAAATTGAAGATATCATCCATTTTAACTGCTTTACCCAACTTTCTTGAATAACATTCGAAATAGTTCCGAATTCAGCCAGCAGATGGCAGCTGTTGACGGGTAATGTTTCAGATTTGACACGCCTTCATGCCCCGCCTTCTCTTTTCTTATTGGATGACAGTGTTTTGTGAGTTCTGTCTTAGAAAATGGCTGCTAGCAAAAAAAAGATGGATGGAGTATCATACACTAAGAATTACACTGATTTACTATTGATGATCTTGTGCTAATATAATATTCATTTAACTTATGTATTCAGGCTGGTAAGATTCTATCAAGTTACTATTTGATGGATTTATTTATAGAATTTAGACTCGGTTTTGATTCAATAGTTGTGTAACTCAGGCCAGTACTAGACTTCAATAGTTCTATGCTGAATGAAATGAGATGAAAATATGATTTCGCACTCCCATCTTATACTCATTAATTCTATTTTTTATACGATGAATATAATGAAATTATGAACTCAACTATTCTTGATCTAATACCGAACTCATGTCAGAAAAAGTTTGAAGAACTACAACAATTCTTTAAATATATTAGGGAGAAGTTTAAATCAAAAACTGGCTTGTGATTGGTCGACAGAGTGTGAGGTAGTTTGTTTGTTTTAATCATGTCCTGAACATCCACATATAGTGGACAGAGGATGGGTCAAAGTTAAAACAGGAAAACTCAGTCATACAAATCATATATATACAGTCAGTACTCCTGCTGTACTTGATCACACATAGTACATAACTTTTTGATAAAGTCAAAATTCCGTTTTTTGATAAATTCCTCGTTTCGAAAACCAGCTGATGAAAAGTAAACAGTGTTCAAATTTTTTTAACCTAAAACTGAGACTGGAATCAAGTACAAGTATTAATTTGTTTGTCAATATTTCAATCTACGTCTTTGAATAATTCGGTTCAGTGGATTTTTAGTTCTGGTGATATCTCTTCAACACCTCCTAAGCTTATTGCAATAGTACAGTTTATAAGATAAATAGTACATTATGAGCGATAGAACAGGGTGATGAATCCAGCCTTAAATAATTTATTTAGTGGCGAAACAGCCGGGCGTGCAGGGCCCGCAATGCGGGGGGGCGAGAGCCAGGGGCCCGCGATCGGTGAGCTGGAAATGATACTGTATATGAAGAAAATGAATATGAAGAAAATGAATGAAATGAATATGAAGAAATGAAAATCAATGACCTCATCATAGATTTTCTCCATGGAATGCTAAGTTTAAGAAGGACTCTACAATAATTATCAGAAATATCAAAAAAGGAAACAGTGAAATAAGTTAGTGAATTTTTATCAATTGAGTATTACTCCACTGGCCTACTCATGCCAACCAAACAGGTGAAGTATTCGTATCTTTTACTGTACAGCACTTCACCTCTTTCGTGATCACGAACCGCCAGTGGAATTACTCTATTGCTTGCAATGTCCCAGATGTATGCATAGCATACATTTTGTTTTTAACTATACCAACCAGTAAAGTAAGCTCTGCTGAAAAGTCATTCTCAAAATTAAAATTGAACAATGTCCAAGTGTCCAATGTCCAATTGAACAACCTTCCAAGTGTCATGTCACAGAAATACTTAGTGGGCTCAGCTTATTAAGTATTGAAAGTAAAGTGGCTAGAGAAATTGGCTTGAAACAGACCATTCAAGCATAAGGTTCTTCCAACTCAAAAAGATCTTAAAAATTCAAGTAAAGACATTCGTATCATTTTTCTTTTCTACATTCTTTTTCTTGTTATACAGTAGTTTTGTCAAACGGTAATATATTTTTCAAATAAAATATTTTCATGCTCTACTGAATGTTTGTTATTCTGCCTAAAGAATCGTAGTCAACCAATGTCATTTATTTTTAATGTAGGTCAACAATTGAAATTCAACTTAAGCAAAGATAAAACTTATATTTCATTTGCAATATTTCATATTGCATGGTAACTGTTCGAAACCCTTCAAATGAAATCTACTTTTGTTGAACAAATTCAATTTTGAAATAAACTATGGTACTGTATATAGCAGCAGATTTAGAACCGGGCAGCTCAAGCCGCTCGGCTCTAGCTGCCGCTTGGGAATCGTACATTCAAATTTAATTCTATTGATGGCTGACCACCTCACACTACTCAATGTAAGCTGAGAAACGCCCCTCTTAAATTCAATTCTATTGGTGGCTGACAACTCCCTCCACTCTGTCAACCAATCACAAGCCAGTACAAATCCACGCCCACAACGCCCTCTCATTGGCTGATGCCATTACGTCATCATGGCCTAGCAAAGGCGGAGCTTGAAGGCGTGCCTAATAGGAGTCGAAGGGAATCACCCTATTGCTACTGCCATCTGCTGGCTGAATTCGGAAACAACTTATTTCGAATGTTTTCTCAAGAAAGTTGAGGAGGGTGGTGGAAATAGCTACAATCTTCAATTTGCTTGTTATTAAGTTTCCAATTTTTGTTAGTACAAGTATATTTTCAGTGAAACTCGAGATTTAAGATGATTCCCAATATTTTTCCTGTGAAGAATTTATAATTTTCTCACTTGTGTGCTTTCAAGCAAATAGATAGAAATAAATCAATTGATAATTGAAAACTGAATAATCAATAAGTCACTAAAGCTTTTTTTGATTATTAATACAGTACTTAGTACAGTATTTCCATTTCCAACTTATCCCAACCAGAAATATCCAAGCATCATTTTTAAGTGCTCTCAATGATAACGTACGGTACAATGTTACAGTCTTGCTCAATGTAGGTAGCCTATACTTATTTTTTATTTATTTCTGTTATGCTCTTGCTTATCACGTATTACAATAGCAAATAATTGACATTTTTCAAAAAAGAATTATTTTTCTAATTTTTAGAGGCCTTATTCGGGTTCTATGATTATCAAATCCTATGTAAAATTAGCTGCTGAATTAGCTGCGGCAATGAAACCTGTTAGAAATTTTTAACTTCACCGGTTATTTGGAAAAAATGGAAAAATTTGGAAAATATGCTAAAAAGACACAATATTTCAACAATTAAGGGTATAACTGGATATGAAATCATAAATTTGTAATTTTAATAGATGTAGGTGGTTTCTTCAAATAATAAAAAACTTTTTTATATTATTAATCACAGAACAAGACTTTAGAAATTGTACAAAACAATTTACCACCTTTAGGAGAGACAGGATGTTGATGCGACGATTGCTTACTCATCAAGTATTTGTTTATTTTACATTCACTATTACAAGTTGTTCAAATCTAAAAATGGGGAAAAATTTACAATGCCGAGGCCCCCCCAGGCCACGGCGCCCAAGGCGATCGCCTCGGTCGCCTCGCCCACGCGACGGCCCTGATTATACTGTTCTTTTGGTATTAATTTTTCCATTATCCGATTATCTCGCCTAGTTTTCCTCATTATCCTAGTTATCTCTCCAGCTGTTTTTTCTTTTTGCAAAAGAGAGCGTTACCATACTTTTGGAAATTTTATTGAACTACATGTAAAAAAAAACATTAAATCATGACAAATATTGACCTGGAGCTCTAAATACCTTTGGGAAGCAGAGTAGGTTCGATCATGTCCATTTACTTTACCATCAGTATAACAATCAATATTGCAGTTGCAACTGCCAATATAACTATCAATAACAAGAAGTTTGTAATCTTTTGCAGAATGAGCTGCTTGCTTAGCCTACAGTAACGGAAGGCATCAGAAGCGCATTTGCACGCTTACGGCAGCGTACCACCACCACTTCCGCCGCCACCACCACCACCACCACCACCGCCACCAACCACACCTCTACAGCCACCTCCACCAAGCCCTCTCACACCACCAGCACACAGCAGACTGATCACAAGTATAGCCCTGGATTGCCGGTTAGTCATCAACATTAACTATATGCTAGTCTATATACGTGCTAACTAACAATGGAAGCTTGTTTTGGAAATACACCATAACTCATCACTCAGGGGGACAGCAATCCCCTATATAATTAGGATACAGAGGAATCCACATATAGCCAATTCTACGTTCCCCTCTGAAGGAATTTGCAATTTTTTTTAACACAGCATTTCTGGACCTAATCTGGACCTGTTTATCAAATTTTAACATTTTCTGCCAATTGGTTATCGAAAAATCTAAGAAATCTCCAAAAATAGTAAAACGCTAATATTGAGCTTAATCTTGGGAAGTATATCGGACATACTTTGAAAATTAATTCAATATCTTCCAAAATAGTTTATCTACAATCTTGCTGAACCATTGAATTCGCAGTTATTCAGGATTATATATACAGGATTGGTCGTAATAGGATAGGATTGCTCGCTTTGCTTGCCTTCTTCGCCTAGCCACAGGGCTCCACCTACTGGACCCCCGACAGTATCAGCAGTGTTAGGCCCCTATTAGCCATGGGACACTTTGTCGGGCGACTTTGTGTTCGGCATTGAGTTGAAAAGCATCGAGTTAGATGGAACCCTATTAGCCATCAGAAACAGTTCTCGGCGACAGAAAATTTGTCTCGCCTGTCTCCCAAGCGGGACACAGAAACTGGGCAACCAAGTGTTCGAGAACAGTCGTGGGGCATTGGGTTATATGGGAGCTGTGAGACACAAAGTGTCCCATAAAAAACCGAAACTAGACCCAATGCGCATGCGCGAGTGGTGACAAAGACAGGTTGTTATCTCTTTCTTACTCCCACTCCCGCTCTTGGGCTTCAGTCACTTTCAGTTGCACCGTATCCTCTCGTTGCCTGTCTATCATTTGTACCTACATCTGTCACTGTCACTTACAATAATTTTTTATACAGTGTTTGAGTGATTTATAAGTTAATTCTCAGTTATTTTATTAGTTCATGTTTGTTTATTGAGTTATAGTTTTATTAAGAGAGAAAATATCAGGTTTAAAGGGTGAAAAAACTACCAACAGAAAGAGAAAAAAGTTGATAATGAAGACTTCATATTTGAAATACAGAAAAATTTGTCAAACCCATCACTGACTGAATTGACTAGGTTGAACTGAAAAGTTATAATTTCGAACAAAACGATGCCAAAAGTTATGTGTCCAATTCGTAGAATTGATATTGAGCAATCCATCATAACGGGATTACCATTGTAAGCGCCAAAAGCTGGCGATTCGCCGTATTGTAATTAATTTTTCCCAGACACAGGTACCACAAACAATTATAGGGGTCTTCCAACTCTACTGTTGGTGCTCCTATTTTAGTTCGAAGAACTCACAATATAAATTCCATTTTTAAAATTCAGTGTGTTTCTAGTTTGGTGCATTTTGTAGAATTTAATATTGTATAACAATGGCTTCAGTCTTGTACCTGAATATCCTTACAAGTTCATTTTCGCGTTGCATATAGGAATCTTGCCAAAGAATCTATCATTGTTTGGCAAGACTGACATTTTATTGAGTTGAGAAGACATTATACAGATACTGTATTAGTTGGAAAACCAACTCCATTGTATAGCATCGATAAGGAACAACTTCTATTTACAATACACACGTGACATTAAAAATAAAATATTCTAAACTTTACCATTCTCAGTTCAGAATAAATTATATGATTTTATATTTCCATATGTACAATGTTTTGTGTTGAAAAATATGCATTTTATTCATCAAACTCCTAAATGGAACATTTGAGACTGTAGCGTTTGTTGGAAATCAGTCGATTTATCAACTCAATAATAATTTTTCACTCAACATCATACTTCAGAAACATATTTCAAAATCAAGAGAATCTGCATTGCGTATCAATTTGAGTGACTTGTATCAAACGTAGCTGCCAGTACGTTGCTTAGAGAAAGAAAAAGAGAGAGATATTTGGGAGGGAGTGAGAACAGAGGCAGCGACGAAGTGATAGTAAAACTATAGTAGGCATTCTTAATGAATATTTTGTTCAAATTCCTGTAATACTTTCTCAGTCCTGTCCTCAAATTGTCACCTGGCTTGATCGGGCAATATGCCAACGAGTTTATAAGTGAAAGGTGTTTTAGAAGTAGGCTATATTCATTTGTCCAGTCAATGAGAGGGAACTGTTTAAAATTATTAATGATCTGTCAATAAATAAAAGCTCAGGTACTGATATAATCACAGCCAGAATATTAAAAGAAAATCTACCATATCTTTTATTATGGGGTTCAGCTCCTCTGCCTGTCCTCGTAAAGATACCAGGTGTCTCTCCTGGACAACCAGCTACAGTCGGGAAGTGGGGTAGGTTTGGACGTGGAGAAAACGATTCAGACTGAGGTCTTCGCCTCTTTTTCGACTTTTGTCATCCAAAGAAACGTCTTTAGATCTTGAATGACAACTTCTTGCTCATAACTTGAAAGATATTTCCTAATAAGGATATTTGATAGAAGGTGAAGGGGCCGTGATTATTTCCACAGCCCAGGAGGTGTTGGATGTAAGGATAGATCAGTTGTGGGGTTAGCCACAGCCGATTGAGGTGTTGAAGGAGTGGATAGATCAGCCGTGGGGTTAGCCACAGCTGATAGGAGGATTTTAGGGTTATTTGGTGGGCAAATTGGCCGTGGGATGAGCCACAGCCTATGAAGGTGTGAAAGGAGAGGATAGAATAGCCGTGGGGTTAGCCACAGCCAGTAGGAAGATTTTAGGGTTATTTGGAGAGTAAATTGGCCGTGGGATGAGCCACAGCCAAAAGGTATTAGAAAAATGTAGGAAAGAAATAATTAGGTAAGGCAAGGTAGGGTAGGTTACTCACTAATACACTCAGCTTGGTCTAGAGGAGACACGAAGTCTAACAAGTACAAGCAGTACTTAAAAGTCAGCTAAATATGATGTCACTCTCGAGCAGGAGCAGATGATCCGGTCAGAAGATCGACGCAGAGTCCCAACAAGTACACCCAGTACTTATAACTTGCCCATGGTAGACGACACCCTCGATCAGGAGCAGTTGACTCGGTTAGGAGAAGACGCAGAGTGAGAGTCCTACAACGCCAGCAGGCTGTATTTATGCTCTATCAAGCTTCCACCCTCCAGAGGTGCCCATTCCCCCCATGGACAGAAGCGCAAATCCCCCCCATTTTCAACTGCTTCAAGACACCACCCCCCCCCCACAATTTGAATTCGGTAACCTGTCCTTTCCCAATATGAGTTCAATTAGGTAATTGGAACAGAATAATATAATCCTAATATAATTAAGAAGAATTCCCAAGAGTGAAAAAGCGTTCAACAGTCTAAAAGAAAACATATATTTTCCCATACAAAATTAAGTCTTCAAAAATGAATATTTTATGTACGAAAATCAAAGAAGTTCTTCAAAGGATCTTTTATTGATAGGCTATATTTTTCACTTTGCCATTGATTCAATGCGTCTCCATCAATCGTTTTATTTTACTTTCAGGTAGATTACAAAATATTAGCATCAAGCAGACATAATTTAAATTAAGGTTCATAGAATCTATAAAATTGACAAAGTTGAGAATTAGATACAATCATGATTTATTTATATGAAATTGTCACAAAATGGAGTTGATAGTGAATCATTTGTATAATTCTTTTTTGTTGAAAAATTATTGATGTAGTCAGTGCTTGATTTGTTAAATTAAAGGTTCCATTTTGGCGGCAGGAGCGTAGGTTGGAGGTGGGTCCGGGGGCCCTCCCCCGGAAAAAAATTGAATTTCAACTCTCTTAAACCCGTTTTTAGAGTAATTTTAGAGCTTTTAGTTCTGTGTTTTTACCATCATTTTTCCATATTTTTAATAGAAAATTAGAATGATTTACTCATCCTACCGCCAAGATACTACTAATATTACTAGATACCGCCAAGATTAACTGCTGGTTGTAGGTTGTAGTAAACATATAATCATCATACAAATTTATTTCATCAAGTTCAAAAGTTTCTCCATACTGTATTATATTTTCTAATTACATAAAATTACGAGGGTTTTCCTCCCAAGTAACACATTTATTTTATTCACTCATTCACTTTTTATTCATTCAGATACCGTACCCTATAGTGATGATGACACTGACAGAGGTTTTGCAGGCGAGCGAAGCGAGTCTGTTTGACTCAAATCAAATAAAATTTATTGAGGTTTTAAAAAAACCTCACTTTTATGTGAGCTTTCTATTGAGCTTTTTAAAAAATCTCACACTGCCGATACTGTCAGGGGTCCAGGGGGCGGAGCCCCCTTGCTAGGCGGAGAAGGCGAGCGGAGCGAGCCTGCCGGCTAGTTCACAAATAAATATACAATTTATTTCGTCCTCAGACTCTGGGGGGAGGCAACTTCCCCCTTTGACCCCCCCACCCCTTGGATCCGCCACTCCTCTTAACTGGTGTTCTTTACTGAACCGTTCAGCAATCTATAGTATCCAGTATCGCGGTAAATGGTTGGTCACAGCTGACAGAAATAGATCCTTTGATCTGTTCACGCATCCTTCAGCAACACTTGCTTCTATGTGATACACATCACAACTGAACTAATTTCCTAAGTTACAAGGTCAATCAGCAAATCTTTAAATTACATCGAGCTGTTTGAATTTTAACTAAAATTAATTATTAATAATATAATAACTAGAATGAGCTCCATGGTATGAAGAACTCGCGTGTAACTTATTCCTACTCTTAAAGTTATCTAGTATACTTTGTACACTAGTATGCTTTAATAACTTAACGATGAAATTTTGCAGTCCTCTTGATCAAGTCTTGAAATGAAAGACCTCAATTAGTTGTCTAATCCTAATGTACCGGTAACTGGGGGTTACTTTGGGACAGGTTTACTAGTTTTCAAAGATAATGTGAGAAACGAATCATCCAATCTCATATATAATGGTCACAAGAGATAGCTACACTTTTTGGCTATCTGATACGATGCCCCTATAGACCAAGTATGGAGATGTTGTCTAATCATAAAACATAATATACCTATGTCAAAGTCACAGAAAGCAATGCGGGGTAACTGTGGGAAAAACTGATTTTCCCTTATAAAACGTATGTCGATTGATGACAACAACAATGTAGCCTATAAAATTGATAATTACAACCTCATTTTATCGTTATCTACCCAAAATATTAGTGAAATTTGGAAAATGTAAGGATTGATTACATTATAAAACAATTACATAATTTGAGAATCGACTGAATTGGTTTCAAGCATGTTACAAAAGGAAAATTGGCGTTTTACACCTAAGGGTACTTTCATACGTCCCTATAGGAACTAAAAATGATAATAATGCATGGTTTTTGTTTCCTTTATCTTAGGTACTTTATTACTGTTTTTTATTTTAAATGTATCTCAGTTAATCTCATACATTTTATGCATGAATAAAAATAATTGAAAAGGGTACTGAGATCAACATTTTAAATAAAAAACAATGCATAGTTTTATACATTGGAGGTCCACAGTTAAAAAAAAAACATCCTGAAAATAAAAAAAATCCTGGAAATTTGTTCTAGAAAGATTGATGAACTGTTTTGTACTCAGGATGGTGTTTATATTTGTTGCGGGTGAGGTGAGGTGAACAAGTGGAAAATGAAAGGAAAATATTAATAAAAGGAAATGGAGGACCAATCCCTAAATACAGGATAAGAGGTTGAGGTAGAGATATTAAATAAATGTCTAAATACCTTATTATTGTGTCTTCCCTGCTTGAATCCCACAGCACTTCTTCTGGTTGATGACGTTGATTTTTATAATTGCACTGAATGTGGGCCGACTCGAATGATGCGGTTCACTGATGAATTCTTAGCACTTTTCACTGATTCGTAGGTTGTAACACAGGATAGAGAGGGTGGAAAATAATGTGGAAGACACTACCGAGTATAAGTAAAATTGTTTAAAAGGAAGAGAAATTTGAACAATAATTATAGCGGTTTAAATAAACTAGAGGTTTTTCATAGCGCGGTCTCCATCAACAGCGTTCATAGCAGAATGACCTTAAAAAAAGCCGCTTAGCCGGCCGGCTTGTCGATTGAGCATGCGCGAACATAAGTAATAATGATTGATGGCTGTGCGGGAAAATTCAAACTAAACTTATGCAGCACTGCAATAAAACTACTAATAATCTATACTAAGGGTATACTATACTAAGAATACATAACAATATTTATGAGGGAAAACCAATTATGGATGTGGGTCTGACGGTCTGCAGTTGTCCCAAAGTTACCCCGCAACCTGCTGGAATCTTGTTTTATCTTTATAAAATGAGCATAAAACGATTTTTCCAAGTTTTTCTAACGCTAGATTGAAGTCATCAAATATATGAAAAGATCAAAATAATAATAAGTATATACCATGAAATGATCGATGGGCGATAGAAAGTTTCCGGATTTTCCACGATATTGAAAATATGAGTATTTCAAATAATAGCTGAAACCGCCATTTTGTTTCACCCATAACTTCTGAGAAGTGGTCAATAGGTAGCAGTACATCTAGAACAACTGTTCTGACCATTTTCAGACACGTAGGCCAATCCCCCCCAACGTCTACGACTCCAATCCCCCCCCCCCCGAATGAACTAAAGATCCACCCTTATTTTTGGGTCTTCCTGTTAAACAAGTGAGAGTGAAATGTGAGACTATTAAATAACAAGTAAGCAGAATGTTGGGGCTGTACGCCTTACCAACTAGTTCAGGGGCAAACCCAGAAATAAATTTCGAGGGGGATATAAAATCTGGTCGAACCCAGGAAAACCCTTTCTCCGAGAGGGGGGGGGGGGCGTTGTTGCCTGCATGGTATATCTATAATGTATTTGCCTTATCTCAACAAACATATTCATTTTTTTGCAATGTAGAATAATTCATTCACCAATAAATTATTGTAGATTAATGAAATGAACAAGAGCTATTGGACTATATTGGTCTCTTGCTGGGCCGTCGCGTGGTTTGTTGCGCCCCGAGGCAAGAACAACCGCGGCGCTCTCCTCCCCCCCAAACTATCCCTGCGTTTAAATGTCCACCATGCTGTCTGCTACAGTCCACATACTATAATATATTCATTAGTCCAGTCAAATCAAGCAAAAACGTAAAAGTCGGAGGACCCAGCTGAAAATTTGCAGATATGACCATAAAAGGTTGCTGATGAATAACTTATGCCCGGGTTTTCCAAGCACACTCAAATTTGAGGGACCCTCAAGTTTACATTCAACAGCTTATATTTTCTATATTTGACATAGAAAATTTCAACTTTTCTATCATAATTTGATGGTCCCTCAAGTTTGAGTGTGCTTGGAAAAACCCGGCATCAAAGTCCCCAAGAGTCCCGTGTGAGCTTCGGCCGCCATCTTGAAAAAAACTTCAACATTTACCTACTAGAAATGGTTTCCGTGAATTGTGGCCGGACAAGAAAATTTTATAGGAACTTTTTTTTAGAAAAATGAAATTTTGAAAAGAATAAGACCAATTATTGTAACTCTGTGTCTGTATCATTAACCGTTTTTTGAGTAAAATTTTTTGGAAATTTGGTAACTTTTCACAGGATCAATGATTTGAAATTTTTCTCAGTTATAAAGTCTGTAACTATAAATTGGGCACCCGTACATTCGCATTCCAAAATCCCTCTCATCGCAATTAATTTTCCTTAAATTTGAGACCAATTCCACATTTCTTTGTTCAGTATATTTTTAGCTACAGCGATTTTAGAAAACCCTAACACTCCCGTAAAATTGCATATATATCACATAAAACGAACTGAAAACATTGGGAATGGCTTATATCTCCGTAATTTTGTTCCTGAGACTCTAGGATGTCATGCAAATTGTTTTTCCGACCAAAAATATCATAGGATTCTTGGGGGTGGGCCAAAAGCCCAAATATTTCAAATTATATATTTTCCTCATTTTGAACGGTGCGTCGGATTCAATCGTGTTATAACTCATTGTTTTCAGCTCATTTCAGCTATATAAATTCATATATTATAATGTCAAATTCGGTAAAAAATCCCAATTTTCTGAGACAGTACGTTGAAAACTCAAAATTTTCACATTTGAGTAACTCTCAATCGGGAACCTGTGAGCGCAAAAATCTGAAACTTTTGAAATGTAGAGAAAATCTTCCTCTTTCAGATGGTTGGTATTTGAATTCCAGGAACCCGTTTGTGTCTTCAAATCTTTTTTCGGGAAGACAGGTTCAATCCAAAGTTTAGCAACTCCTTCTTTGCGGAGCTCACAGTATCTAATAAACTTCATTTTCCTCTTAATAATCTTCCCAAACATTTGAACCCCTTTGAGCAGTCACTCTCAAGTCCATTTCTTACTCAATCAACTACTTCGTCTATTGCACTCATTCAGGCGTCAGGCGAACAAGCATTGAAAATATTTCCTGAATTTTATTCAGGAAAAGATTGGAGTACATTCACTATCGCAAGTTGTTCAAATCTACACCTTTTCCAGAAGTAGTTGAGAAAGTATCAATTCAATTTCAGAACATGCCAAATGTAGTTCAGAATAGTGAATTGTATTTCAGAAAAGATTATAATGTAGATCAGAACAGTCAAATTTATTTCAGAAGATATCAAATGTAGTTCAGAACAGTAAATTGTATTTCAGAAAGTATCATTCGTAGTTGAGAAAATGTCATATGAAAATGAGAAATTAATTTCAACAACGTCAGCTGACTTTGAGACACATTATAATAGATGCGGTCATACGTCCTGGATTAAGTTATAGGTTCTTGGTTCAAATTAAATGGAGATGTTACATAATATAGCCCTGTAAATGGTAGTTTTGTCAGGAAAGTTGCGGAAAAGGATTCTTCAACGGTTTTATGATATTATAGGATTTTTGGGTGCTGATGATATCCAATCTGAAATCTTGTGAAACACCAGGGTGTTACACTTCCTTGTGAAACTTCACCCTCAAAAATTGAAACTTTTATTTTTATTACCTTTTCCAGAAGTAGTTGAGAAAGTATCAATTTAATTTCAGAACATGCCAAATGTAGTTCAGAATAGTGAATTGTATTTCAGAAAAGATCAGATGTATATCAGAACAGTCAATTTTATTTCAGAAAATATCAAATGTAGTTCAGAACAGTGAATTGTATATCAGAAAGTGTCATTTGTAGTTCAGAAAATGTCATTTGAAAATGAGAAATTAATTTCAACAACGTCAGCTGAATTTGAGACACATTATAATAAATGTGATCATACATCATGGGTTAATTTAAATAGGCACTTGGGTTGAATTGAATTAAGATGGTACATGACACAGCCCTATACATATAAATTTAATATAAAATTGTATTTTTGTCAGGGAAGTACAGTAGTGCGAAATAATTTTTCAACTGTTTTATAATATTATAGGATTTTAGGGCGCTGAGTGATGATATCCAATCTGAAATCTTGTGTAACACCAGGGTGTTACACTTTATGTAAAACTTCACCCACAAAAATTGAAACATTTGGGACCTTTTTTTGAAAACAAACTATCGACCTACTTATTAAAAATTATGTTCAATTATAATTATAAATAATTATGATCAATGAGGGGTCTCACTTTGAATTTTTATCAGATGTTTTTCTTCTCAAATACAAATGTTTTTATCTGAACTACAACTGACAGTTTCTCAATTCCAAATGATACTTTCTGAAATACAATTCACTATTCTGAACTACATTTGATATCTTCTGAAATCAAATTGACTAATTCTGATTTACATCTGATATTTTCTGAAATACAATTCACTATTCTGAACTACATTTAGCGCTTTCTCAACTACTTCTGGAAAAGGTGTAGAATTGGGAAACATTTACGACGTCGAGGCGCCCCCCAGGCCGCGGCGCCCAAGGCGACCGCCTCGGTCGCCTTGCCCACGCGACGGCCCTGGTCTCTTGTAGTTGTTGTATATTGTATTGAACGATGTTATTGTTGAGTTGAACGTTTTAGTTCTCTGAGCTGTGCTGAAAGATTTTTCCTGTCATTTTGAATCTAAACTGGAGAATATAGGCCTATGTGCTCTGGATACTGAGTATTGTAATGTGATTGGATAATATATATGAGCTATACTGTATATTTGATTATATATACCTTAATTCCGATAAGGTTTATAGATAATTGTGTTGGAAACAAGAGGTTTTGTACTTGATTGTCTGAATCTTCATTACATAAGTATATTGAATTTCTTAAATAAATGGAATGAAATTGTTGAAGTTATATCGAATGACATAGAAAATCCTATCCAGGGCCCTCACGTGGTTTTTTGGCGCCCTGTGCGAGATTTTGACAGGCGCCCCCCACCCCATCACCTGACGAATGCAATTCAACATATTATAATATATTCAAAGTCAAACATGATTCAAGCTACCTTGCTTATTCACAGTTTTCTCATTAGCAATCGCAGTGTTGCATGTGGTGTAGCAAAAAGGATTATAGGGACTTGCTTATTTTAATCCATCCCAGTAACGTATTGTCTTGTATTTTCATGTATTGGATACGTGATAAGCAAAAGCCTACATAAATCAATAGAAAATAGCTATATTGAGCAAAACTGTAACATTTTACTGTACTTTATCATTAAAATATTGAATTTTTAATTATTTATTAATTTATTTTTATAGTTAGCTTGATAGCACTTAAGAAAAGGAATAATAAAATTTTCACAGATAGATATTGGGTATCATCATAAATAGTTCATTCCATTGGAAATTAAGATGTTTCAACAAAAAATCGGAAACTCAATAACAAGCAAATTGAGGATTTTCAGTCATATTCACTACTCTACCCATCTTTCTTGAATAAGATTTGAAATAGTTCCGAAATCTTTTAGTTTCGTTACGATTTAGTTAATTAGTTTCAGATTTAATCAATTTCCTTCTCCAGATTTCCCCCGTGAGGGGAATTTTTTTCAGAAACTTACCCTAAAATTACATTTTAAAAAGTTTTCAGCATTATTGGTAAAAAATTTGCTGTCAACTCCAACAAAGTGCATTCTATCTAGTGTAAGATAAGCCCCAATTTCGGTAGGGGGGGGGGGGATATATTCCCTCAATCCCCCCCTGGGTTCGCGCCTGTCAACTTTAGGAGTGCTGAATGAGAAATATTGTAGTTCAAGCACGTACCTTGATGTCCCAACTGGAACTGTTATTCTTTACAATTATTGAAAATCGGTCCTCCAGGTTGAAATAGATCCCCCCCAAAAATTTGTATGACGCGACTGGCGTCATGTCCCCCCCTTGTAGGCACCCCTGCTCGTAGGAAGAATAAAAATGGGGTAGTAATTGGAAGAATAGATAAAAGGTCACTGTCCCAAAGTTACCCCGCTTGTCAGAAAGTAACCCCTACGTAGGGCCTACGGTAAGGCTTTATTTACATGAATGAATACATAGTTTGTTATTTCTATCATATCAATTGTACAGCTGATCTTTTCATATGTCAAGTCTGTTGATGGGTTCGGTATTGTAGTAAAATAATAGAACACATTCGTTTAAACTCAACAGTGATTGGGTGACTGCCGAAGCTGCATGAGAAGCCTGAAGAGTTTCAATTCCAGTTTTCCTCCTTAATCCTACTTTTATATTACTCATCCTTCTTCAATCCTTCGTGTGATTTGATGCTCATCTACGTATTCTATTTGATAGTCAAATCCGGATTGAGAATATCGTGCATAATTTAAAAGTCTTGTTGCAGTGATTGATGCTAAAGTTTTGTTGGGACGGAATATTAATACTAAAGATTTTGTGATCCGTCATTAGATATTATAAATAAGGTTTGTAAATATTCGAATAGAAAATTATCTTGAATAATGATAGGAGATAACTACAGCATAACAAATACAATAATATAGTATCAACTATTTCAAAAAATTAAAGTAATAGAAATTCCAAATAATGATATCTTCTTATCTTTTGATGTAACCAGTATGTATACAAATATCCCCACACATGAAACTTTTAACATTCTAAAACATAACTTTATACGAGTAGATAGTGATGTGGACAATGTAGCATTTGTTGATTCAGTTTTTGGTACAGTACGGTAGTTGCATTCTGTTTGGTATCATGGTCTGGGACCATTCGATCACCATTGTTCAACATAATTATCATAAAATTTATAGCAGGTGTTTGAAAATTGAAATTCACATTCAGGGCTATTTTAATTGATAGATAAAAATGAAAATTGAATACTATCACAGACATGAAAATGATTAATATTATTCTATCACAGACATGTTTCGATGCTTTAGCTCATTTTCAATACATTTTTATTTATATCTATCAGTTTATAGCAAGTATGACACAATTTGCCCACTCACTTTCTGCAGATTTATACAGACTGTGGACATTAATTCTTGGCTTTATTACTGCATGTTGAGTGAAATGTATCAAAATTCCAGGGAAGAGAGCAGGTTCACTCTTTCATCACTCAAAGGACAAATTTGGATGTGCCACACTGTGTTGCTTGTAATAGCATTGAAGATGATCAACCACTAGCTGGAGTTGTCAGTGAGATTGCTTCCAGAAAATGTGTTCAGATCGTCTATTTCCAGATGGCTGCTTGATAGAAAAATATAAATGAGATTCACAACTTTTTTAGTGATAATACTCTTGAGCTATGACACTGTCATCATAATCAAGTTTCAGTGTGTTCTGTATGACCATTATTTTTTCATTTTTTTACAGAATCCATTTAGGTTTGGCCTGGTCCACAATCTTGATTATTGTATATTAGTCTAGTGATGGTGAAATACCACTCAACAACGAGTGTTTTAATTATATATCTTTGAAATTGAAAAATTTTCTTCTAGGTAGCATATTTTCTCATTATCGGTACTGAATCTCAAAAATCTTTTGATATACATAAGTTCATCTTATTATTTTTATTCGATTTATTAGCTCATTATACATGAGGTTTGATTATTTCAGTATTTTCATGAGGCTGATTCGAAATTATAAAATTAACAATTTAAAGAAAGAGGTGGAATATCCTTCCATCATTATCTTGGTAACAATAAACTTTATAGTAGGTACTCATGTTTACTGAAACGTTTTTCTTTATTTGAGTTCAGGAAAGCACTCACTGTATAGTTTAGGCTTCAGTATATTAATATTTTGTGTGTCAGCAGGCACTTGGCCGTCTGTCACTGGGAGGTGGGATTCGACACCGTCCAGCCGTCCTTGTACAGGAGGTTCGGGGATATGAGACAGGTGCCAGCGCTGAGGATATGGCCGGCTCCAGTGACTTGATAACTACAGCTACAAGCGCCCTTCGCAGACTCCACTTCAAGTCAGCAGGCGCTTACAGGACCCCTCCTTCCTCAGTGCCAGTGTCACCCAAGGTATTGCTAACTGATCAAGTAATAGCTTCATATCTCTATGAAAATTTTTGCTAGATGTACTTCCTCACATCTCAGAATCAGGCAAATATCGCTCACTAAGAGTGCCTTCATACCGTAGAACTGTAAACACAAAGACTGGCTGAAAAGTTTGTACATATTCAGTTCAATATTTAATTCTTATGGGAATGTTATTTGACAATCGGTGGTACATGTATATGGGGTCGTACTATAATTGAACATTCAACTTAATTTTGACATTGAAAATTTGGTCCGCCATCTTGGATCCACTATATTTAATTCAACTTAATTTTTTTTCAAATGGGAAAGTTCTACAGCTGATTTCAATGCAGATTTCCAAGAGAAATTGAATGTCGATAACCGCCCATTGATAGGCTATCTCAAGCCATTTCGAATTAATTTCAACTTTTAGTTGTTCGAGTCATTCTAGCTCAAAAAGGGGGCCAACCTCAGCCAACAATAGAATTAAATTTAAGAGGAGTGTTCCTTGGCATGCTTCATACATTGATTTTTCAATCGATCAATTCATTATTAAGAATAAGTTTATACAGAGGAAATAATTTATTGTGGATCAAGTTCTGGCAAAATAAGTTTTTTTTCATAAAAAAAATATATGAATGGTTATCATAAACAAGAAATTACGCTGATTCGCTATTGACGATATTGTTATCCAGGCAATTTATTTATAAAATTTAGCCTCAATTTTACTCTGTGTAACTTGGGCCAGTACTAAACTTCAATAGCACTCTCATCTTATACTCATTAATTATATATTTTATACGATTTTTTATCGTACATAACTATATCCTCACAAAAAGGATTCATTCAGAATTGTATTAATATTGTATTGGCAAGATTTGTGGTTCCTATTTTGACAATTGACGGCATTTAAAGCATCAGAGAACTTGATCACGTGGACTCGATTGCAAAATTTATCATAAAGTTATTATAAGTTCATAAGTCAACTTCAAGAGTTTACATGCGAGTTCTTCTGCCCATAGGGCTTACTAGTAATATTTTATACATTAATAATAAGTTAATATTAAAAGTTATATTATAGATAAGTTATATTATTATCAATAATATTTTTGTTCTTATAGTCATTTTTTTCAACATGGATTGGTTTAGCAGCACTTGAATCCAATATAAATAAACTAAGTTGAGCATGAACTGACTTTAATAATAGATAAATGATATAAGATAAATAATATATTATTCCTCTATGGTTTGATAAAGTTGAGCACAACATAACTTAAAAGGCCTAATGCCAGAAACAGCGGGGAGAATAATACAAAATTTAATCAGCTGTTTGATGGAAATAGTAGGCTACGTTTCGTCAGGAATCAAGCTATCCCATATTAACTTGATAATGGAAATAAACCTGTTTGTCATACTGAGTCGAGTATGGAAAAAGTACGTTTTGTTGAGAATCATTCAGCTTTTCTAGAAGGAAATAGTCATTTTTGTAAAAAATCGCTATTTTCTACATGCCTTTTCACGTGTAAATAATCAGTTTTGTGAGGAACTGATAGCAAATTTGGATTCGCTGTAAAAAAATCTATAGATCTGAATTTATAACTAAAAAACGACAATTTTGGAGATAGCCACTTTTGTAAAGAAACTCTACTAACTATTAACTCTATTACTATTAACTATACCTTTGAGCACCTGGCTTTGTCTACAAGCTACAGATTTCAAAATGAGAATGACATAGTTCATGAGCGAGAAAATTAAACTTTAAACTTAGGGCTATTTAAAATAATTGATAAATAAAATGAAAAATCAAATACCTTTTTTAAAAAAAAACTTTAGAAGTATTATTTTACAGACATGTTTTTGTCATCATTGATAATGACATTGACTTCTAAAGTTTTTTAAAAAGGGTATTTGATTTTTCATTCTGTTTATCAATTCATGAGCGAGTTCTTCAGCCCAGGGGGCTCACTAGTTATACAATTTCAGCAGTACCTATTTAGGCAATATTTACACTGAAGATGAGACTCAGCAGTGCCCAAAAACGCATAGAACAAAAAACAAAATCGTGAGTGCTGTTTCAAAGTGGAAGTTGATTACCGAAATTTATTATATTAAGTTGAATTAATTAGTAAATATTTGTTATGATGAAGGTGGTTGTGGTTGGCTCCAGTTCAGTGTCAGTGGAGTCTTCATCAACTGGTGACCAGTACACTAGCACAGACTCATCCAACACTGTCATCACCATGGTGACTGTGACAGATGGTGGCGATGACTGCAGTCTCGACTTCTCTGTCACACAGCCTGTGCCAATCACCCATGACGAGTCTGCCATCAGAATTACCAACAATATACTAGAAGACATGCTTGAAAAAACACCAGCATCATCTTTGGACAGGTTAGTCATCTTATTCTTTTTTAACATTTTTTAAATTTTCATTTATCTCCTCAACTAGAGTCTATTCCACAGGCTTGGCCTATGTCTTCCATTTGCTAATTCAGGATTGGTCTTAGCTATTTGGCAGCCCCTAAAGTGTGAGGAATTTTTTTGACATATGGTAAGGAGGATTAGGCCTATGGTGTCTTTATCTCCCTCAACCAAGAAAATAGATTGAATAAGAAGAATATACTAGAGTAGGCCTAGGCCTATATATACTAACTCTTTACATTAGCTCTAGGTCATGGTTGGATGTGTAATTTGACTAAAAACTAGACAGGTCATCTGCAGCTCAGACCTTGTCTTTTTTGCCTTCTCCACCAGCATCTTCCTACCTAAGAGCAAATATTGCATATTTTGTTTCTTTCCCCGCTATTAATCCAAATTGTTCCTCACTGATTGTGGCCTCTTGTCTTAGCCTATTCTCGAATTCCACCCTAATAAGCCTCCATTTTATGTTGTAGCCTATATGTGAGGTTACACTGATGCCTCTATAATATTGTTGCACTCTTAAATTTCACAATTTAGTCTTGTGGATGGTGAATAATAAATAGCCTTTTGCAACTTCACCATTATTTATTTGCCATTTCCTCTTGATCCCATGTTTTTCTAAACCCACAATAACGTAACTCCATCCTCTCTTAAAACATTTCCAGGTTCCAATTGGTTCTAATTGGATCCAATCAGCTAATTTCTTCCTATCTATTCGGTACACAGCATTCTTATTCATGTCCTCATAGAACCAAAATAATTGTTCGTTTTTATACATCATGAATAAATTTAAATCTTTTATTAAATCTCAACAAGTTTGTCATCATATATTATCGAACGAGCGTTAGCGAGTTCTTTCTTTTGACTCGACGCCAAAGTCGTTGTCCATCTGTTCGTTTGTTTGTTTGTTTGTGTGTTCGACGATAACTTATGAACGCATCAATTAATCAACTTCAAAATCAGAACACATATTCTTCGAACATTTATACAGGTCAAGTTCGTTGGACGATGAAATTGACCGACTCCTTCATCCTTTTTCAGGCGAAAAAAGGATAAGCTCTCAGCAACAATATATCTATATATACTCCGCTATAATCCCCTATCCTCAACACAATAATCAAGGCTGGGAAAAATGTCATATGGATTTTTTTGAGAATTCCTCTGATTTCAATAAGACAGCTGATTGAATATTAGCGGCAAATTTGAAAGTTCTATCATGAGGAATAAAATAATGTTCTCAAATCAAGAATACGTTTCATGTGGAAGTCATATGTTAATAGTGATCTCAAATATCAAACATATGATAGAAGTCTATTTATTTGAACAGCTGACGACAAGAGGCGGCAAATTTGAATGATTTTATCATCATACATTTTTCCAGTATTATTTTTGTTAAAATGTTTTGTAATATAAGTGGTTTGTTCGATTCAATGTCCATGCTTTGATAAGGCGGGTATTACGCGATAGGGCAGCTGAAGAAACGCGAGCAGCGCGCCCAGCGTACCAAAAGTGTACTAGATGTGTAAAGCTATGCGTTTTATTCTTTCTTTTTTTTTGAAGAATTATTGTTCCAATTATTACAATTTTTGTTACGTCTGTCATGTAAACATGAAATGAAGGTCAAACTAATAATATGTCACCTATGCTTGATGAATGCTAATGAGATCCATAATAATTTTTTATTTATACGAATCGAATTATAAACATATTGGACCAAGCTCTACAATATTTGTTAATGGTTCAACTGTTCTTCAATTAAATACATTTGAGGACTCACGAAAGTCTATTGAATTTTATACAGAATGAGATGTATGAGATACTCGACATGAAGTTTCAATATACGGTACTATGAATGAATTTCAGCAAAAAATAAGAGAAGTTATTGGATCCATATTATTTGTAGAATATGCATATATGTAGAACGTTAAAACTATTTGTGAATCGTCTGAATTTTTGCAGTAGAGTCGTCTTGATAAGCACATTTTCATTGGTGTATAGGTGCACTAGCCGGCAGGCTCGCTTTGCTCGACTTCTCCGCCTAGCCAGGGAGCTGCGCCCCCTGGACCCCCGACAGTATAGGCAGTGTGAGTGAGTCAAACAAGCTCGCTTCGCTCGCCTGCAAAACCTCTGTCAGTGTAATCTGATTAGCTGAGACAAACAGGCTCGCTTCGCTCGCCTGTGCGAATTTAGTGAAGTTGGATTCAATATGGCAGACCCAAGATGACAGACAAAATTTTTGACTACCTGAAAAATAGAAGAAAAGTGTTGGAATGGTCGAGGTCCCACATTGATATCTCATGCCGTTCGCATTTTATCCAGGTGTGCCACTTCACATAGAAGGAAATCCTTCTCTGTGGCCACTTTTCGGTTTTCACCCTGAATATAGAGGGTCCGGCAGTGAAACGGGAAGATTTAAAAAAGCTTTCAACATCGGAGTTCTCTCACAGTAAAGGCATTTTACAAAAATTCAGATAGTGTTTTTTGTGCACATCATGCTTTTCGGCGTGAGTTCCACTTGTCAGCGCGCGATCCAGTATATACCGTCTGCAAACGCCACCAACCGCTTGCTACTCGTAAACGAGGTGGTAGTGTAAGAACGGTTCGTACTTCTGAGAACGTTCAGACTTGCTGAAATTTGCATTTCCCGGTTGCTTGATCAGCAGGAATGGGGAAATTCCTTGGCCTGCCTGTTAACTAGACTTGACGGCTCCTGATTTTTATCTTTGGGGCTACTTGAAGTTCAAGGTTTTTGAAGTTAATCCACCAAGAACTAGAAAGGAATCAAATCAGCAAATCCAACAGGGAATCAACAACATTCCATTACGTACGCTATGCAGAGTTAAGGAAACCTTCACCAAGAGAATTCAAGAATGCGTTCAAAAAGAAGGACGCCATCTTACAGATACAGTCTTCAAAAAATAAACATTTTCATGTTATAACATCAATTTCCAATAACGTAGATTATGTTCGTTTAAAAATAATTCATAAATAATAAGAACTCTAATGTTGAAATTTTTTCTTGAATATTCCTGTTCGACTGCCTCTACTGCCGGACCCTGTATATTCTTTCCAACATCCTGTAATAATCAATTCTAGTTTTAGACTGTTCTAAAATTGTTTAAATGCTTGAATTCATTTATATTTAAGCAAGTAGATGAAGAGGTGTGTCAAAGGTGGAGTGAAACCCAAAAATGAACCTAAGTATCCATTTGTAAAAAATAAACTATAAATATTCACTCACCTATTTGGGCTGCTCCTCTTCCCACAATCAATAAAAGTGTAACTTAGGCCTAATGTTTTCAATAGATTTGGAATTTCCTTCCATAATTTTTCACTAGTGTTCATACTTTCTGTTTCCCACATTAAATAATTACTCAAAATTGTTTGGGTAGGGTATCTGGGTAGGCCTATTCTGTTGAATTTTATAGCACTTGCATTGTCATGTTATTGAAATAATATGGTATATTGTGTTTAACTCTCTGCAGTAAAAAGAATGAAGCTTCACAATATCATCTTTTCAGAGAAGAAGAATTCTTCAGCGCCTCCAGTACTGAAGATGCACCCAAACAAGGTTTGGAGGATGTAAAGATGATATTTTTAGGTCGTCCATCTTATAAAGGGCTAGATGTTGATGAGGACGACGAACTGCTAACACCTCTCATGCAGTATGCTGTCCCTCGTGAAAACGATGTTCTAGTTCTTGAAGATTCAAAAACTGTACTGGAGGACAACCCTGGAGACACAGACCCTGACACTTCCTTGGAATGGTACACAATCAAAATGCGTCAGCCAAACGTTCCGCACGATAACAGAGAAATGTCCAACACAAAGCGGCTGAAGCTTCTGTCCAAAAGGTCAGTGATCTTAATTTCACTTCATCTTGTGATCAAATCAGCATTTCAATTATCAGAGATTTCCCAAGTCCTGTTAACCCTGGAATGGTATCTATTCGTATGTTTTCTGCAACAAATAAGTATTTTTGTTCTACAAGAATAAATGGTGACCCCACTGCGTCCAGCAGTAGTGCCATCTATCACAACACAACCGGTTTTCGAAGTTATTGCACTTGTCACAGTAGCTAATTGACAATTACTCATCGAATTATGAGCATTGTTGCAGATATTTTACGAATAGATACCAGTAGTGTTATTTTTTGCGTGGTGTATTTTTTTATGAGATGTACACTAATGTTAAGTGCATGATTCGACTTATATTTGGTGTAGTGTCTCCTAAGGATTATTTTGAATTGAAAAATGGCACTCAGTGACTCTGAAATTGGAAGAATTTTGAGGAAAAGTGGAAGTGACAAATCGGAAGCAGACAATATAGTGGAAGATAAATTAATAATATTAAGAGGAAAAACATAACCGTATATACAGAATAATATCATAATAGTACTATTATTCGATATCAATTAATTTTTTAGTTTCAATTTTAAGTTCGTCAGAAATATGTTAGTATATTTTACACCGATTAAAATTCAAAAATTTCAATAGTAGAAATTCATCAAGACTAAATAGTAAACTATTTTTTATATTATGCTCTGTTCTTATTTATATTCTGCTCGTTGGTTTTTCACTAATTTACTCAAAGGCTTGTAAATCTTCATCACTGGCAACCCTCTTGGCTGGGGAATCCTGAGTTTTACGTATAAGGATTTTTCCTTCCTTCACCCACACGTACTCCAACTTGCCCTCCCTCTTTAGAAGTCTAGCTTCTTTATTTGCAGTAGTTAAGTGTTAATTTAAATCAAAGTTACCAGGAGACAAGTTAGGATTCTAGTCCGTGGTTATCAAGGTTTGGTTAATTGATATAATTTTCCCCCTTAACAGACTATAATTACAAATCGATAATAGAATGCAAGGTCCCTAAATATTTCTAATTGGGGAAGTACAAATCATTATCAAGATTTCATCTATTTACACGATACTGTACATACTAGACAAATAAGTAATATATTAGAGAAGTTGAGTATACTGAAGCTAGAAATTGAGTAAGAAATGAAGTAATGAATCTAATTCATTATTCCTTGTACAATCCAGGAGAAATGATCTTGATAAGGCGGGGCTCACATACTATCGAAGGACCGAATAATTACACGTATTGAGGGTTAGACACTACGAAAAAGAACTGGTGATTTTACTCACTTTTGGGGCTACTAGACACGGTATCTAGACAGCAACTTGTTCGGGGCTGGTCGGACAGCAACTACTCTAGCTGTCCTTCTCTCCAACGGAAGATCCTGGTGGATGAGGGGAGAGGAGGTTATCGCACTTATCTTGAAATGAGTTCTTACCAGATCTTATCTTGTTGAAACTGTTATTATATAAGATGAAGGTGGTTTCTTGATCCATGACGAGCTGCTGTGTGTTAATATTCACAAGGATATTTCACCGAAAATGCAGACAAGATTTTCTACAGGAGAAAAGTTTTTAGATTACCTTGCTGGAGTGGAGACCTTTCTTGTTCCACGAACACATTGTCACACACAGTGTTGACAATCTAAACACAAGGTAATCTAAACAGTTTAAAAACTTCCTGTGCGAGTGAGTGTATAAATTTTTCGGTACACTTCAAATAAATTTTATTAATCTAATCTCATAAATGAACAAAACAAATAGGATTAATGAGATCTAAGAACAGCTAGACCGGATAACTTACTATACTAGCTTCGGCTGAGCTGAATCTGGAGTAGGCTGAACTGCCAAGTATTGAAAGTTTGCATCACAAGTTTATTAATTTAATCAATTGGATATTATTAAAAACTATCAGAATACAATTTTCTTAGTCCAGAAACGTTCAATAGCAATACAAAGTTTCTTGTTTTTGACAAATTCCTGGCAGTTTCACAGAAAGAAATGGTGGTTGTATTTTCTCTCGCTAGATGGCGCCAGCTGTCCACGCTTGGAAAGGAAAACTGTTACGCCACTGCCTTACCCTTACATTCGAAAATGAACATAGTACGTGAATTGTAGCATACAGCGTGGTGGTGGACACTGGACTTTCGCAGTTGTTCTTGCCTCAGGGTGCTACAAACCACGTGACGGCCCTGAGTCAGTATTGAATTGTACAGAATTGTAACCATGCTCCAACAATGATATTAGTTGCTCATGTCCTGTGTTGGAGAGGGTGACTGAAACAAAGTAGATTCATATTCTATAAATTGAGCTTACTGAGAGATAAATATTTAAGTAAAACAGTCTATATTGCATACACTCAATCAGTTTTCCAGTATAGAATTAGGGTCTGGGGGGGTGCTTTTAATAAACTAAATATTATTCAAAAACATTGGGAGTGCATAGAGGGTACCCTAGCCAGCAACTTTTCATGGAGTTCGGAGTCATGTCACTTACACAATTGTGTATCAGAAATCTTGTTAAATATATCATTTACTCAACCTCAATCACTCAACACTATTAAAATCTATACAATAAATTGCAACAATGAATACACCTGTTCTTGCCCAAAAAGAAATAAAAAGATGATGTTAAATACTTGGGTATAGCAATAGATTCTCACCTAAGATGGAACACTCATATTGACAACTAGTGCAAAAAACTCAGATTTCTTGTTTATAAATTTTATCAAATTAAACAACTAAATAATCCAAAAATAACAAAACTAATTCACTTCTCATATGCAAAATCCGTATTACAGTATGGAATTCGGGTTTGGGGGGGTGCATTGAATGCGCATTTTAATAAACTCTTTATAATTAAAAAACATTTAATCAAAACAATCTTAGGTAAACCTCGTTCATATCCAACTAAATATTCATTCAAAGAGTTTAAGGTGCTAACAGTTCGTCAACTATTCATAAAAACCTCACATTTTTTGTTATAAATCATAGAAATCTCTCCCACTTCCGTGAATCAAACCTTAATTTAAGACCATCCGGGAATAGATATGAAAATATAAGAATGAATCTTAATGTTTGTAGGAGGCATTATTCTTATCTAGCGAATAAATTGATCAACAAAATTCCAGATAGCTTTATTGAACGGATTAGGTTAAAATCTCATACGGGTTTAAAGAGGAAAATTGCTAATTGGATAATGTCAAGTGAAATTGAGGAAAAACTTTTTGAATGATTATCTTAATTTTGTTTATAAGTATGTTTTTCTTTTCTCTCTCCTTCTCTCTCTCTGACTTTTGAAAAGTTCACTCTTGACTTATACGACCGACTTGGACCTTAAGTGACCAAACGAATTAATAGAAAACAACGTGTACCTTGGATGACAGATGATATACTCAAGATGATGGGACAAAGAGACAAGGCGCATAGAAAATTTAAAAAGACTCATAATTTGGATAGCTTGAATGAATATAAAAGTCTTAGAAATAAAGTTAAACAACAGTTACGTAACTCAATGATAAGGTACTTGAACTCATTTATAACTGACAACAGACAAGACTCATCATTATGGCGTGGTATAAAAGAATTTGGCCTAGGTAAACAGAAAACTCAAACCATAATTGACTTACCACTCGACCGTATAAATGAATACTTCATCTCACATTCAAATCAACGAGACGAGACAATTATTAACAACCATATTAATAATCTGAATAACCAGATAACCAATTTGAACATACCTCTAGCTGATCAGTTCAATTTTCATCCAATCTCAGAACAAGAAACTCACAAAGCAATTCAACATGTTCGTAGTGATGCTACTGGGGCAGATAGGATACCAATAAAATTTATCAAAAAAAAATGTTGTTTGCAGTACTACCAATCATCACATCCATCTTCAATAAATCTCTTGATAGTGGTATCTTCCCTGAAAATTGGAAGCTAGCTCTGGTTCGACCATTAAATAAAATTGCCTCTCCTAATAAAGTTGAAGACTATAGACCTATCAGTATCCTACCTGAACTTTCTAAAGTACTTGAAAGACTCGTTCACACACAAGTCTCAGCATTCCTAGAACAAGGTAACAAACTTCATGAATTTCAATCAGGGTTTCGAAAGTCTCATTCAACTGAAACCGCCTTATTGCGTGTGACTGATGACATTAGGCTAGCCATGGACCAGAGAAAATGTACGGTTTTAAGTCTGTTCGATTATTCCAAAGCGTTTGATAGTGTAGATCATGAAGTTCTCCTGAAGAAACTATTTATTCTAGGGTTTCATCAAAGAGCACTGCAGTGGTTCATATTTATCTGGTAGAAAACAATGTGTATCTGTAAATGAAAAAAGGTCAGATTGGAAAGATGTTGCTCATGGTGTTCCCCAAGGATCTATTCTTGGCCCCCTACTATTTACTCTGTATGCAAATGACATCTCCTCTTTTATCAAGTTCTCTAACTTCCACACTTATGCAGATGACCTTCAGATTTATGCAAGCTGTTCCATAACAAAAATTAACGAAACAGTAGACAAAATGAATGAGGATATAACTCTTATAGTTGAATGGACTAGGAAAAATGGCTTGAAACTTAACCCCATCAAAACGCAGCCTATCATTATCGGATATTCACGAATAGTTAACAAAATTGATTTTAACTCAATCCACAAAATCACTATTGATGGTAATGAAATACCCTACTGCAGCTCAGTAAAGAATCTTGGAATTCTCATGAATAAAACTCTAGTACTCTCTTGAACGCCATGAAACTCACACATTGATAGTTCAACTCTAAATTACCAGAACAAAGACTTTTCCGAATAGTGAAACTTACTAGGGACACTGAAAGTATGGCAAGCCTTATTATTTATTTTCAATTTGTCTCCAAGGTAGGAGGTTAGATGTTTCAAGCACCAGGACTGGAGAAAAAAGGATACCTAATCATCGAACTACAATTTATAATAAATCATTTCTTGTTAGCTTGTCGTGCTTGGAATGCACTCCCCAATTACATTAAATCCATTGATCCAACATTAAACCACATTGCAGTTTTCGCCCCCCACTTTACATCCTTCTAATAGTAGAATTAATCATTTCATTTCAAGTACGTTGAAATCAAATTGAATCATTTAAGTCTTAATTATTATTATTAATATTCATATTAAAACATAGTACTTTTTTAAGAATAGATTTTCAAATACCTAGCTCATGTGGTATTAGCTTCAATAATTAGAATTCACCTATAATAATCTCATTTAATCAACATTCCAGTTTCAAATAAACTTCATTCATCATTCCTATCGTTTTCATTCATCTTTCATGAATTACAGTATCCATTTCACATTTTTGTTCAAGTTATCACAATTTCATAGAGTAAAATACATTAAATCAATTTCCAGTCGAATCCATCTATCAGTAAAAAATTTGTTACGGTTGAGTGTTAATGGGAGGGATATCCTTGCATATCCTTCTCCAAGAATGGACATCTTTGTCCAAACTCCGCCATTTCATGTAGATACACCACAATCATATTATAATCAGTAAGAATATTGAATCCTATATGTCTGTAATTTAGCAAGTACCTTGTATATGTATTTCTTATTTAAACCAATCGTGTAATTAGATTTATGTTTAATTCTCAGAATCTAGGATTTAAGATCGTAAATGCTGTACTCTATTTGAATAAAGTGAATAATCTAATCTAATCTCTTTCTATTTCCCTTCCACCTTTTCTTCTCTCACTCTTCTCATCTCTTTTTCTACTTTTTTGCTATATATTTATTGTCTTGCAGGGTTTTTTATGATTTGTTTTTATATAAAAATAGTAGCAACTCTCACCTGCGCACAGGATTTTTCCCTGCAGGTGATTCGGTTTTATAGTTAAGTTAAAAGTTTTAATTGTAATATGTTTTGTTTTCTAAAACCTCAATAAATTTGATATGATTTGATTTGATCAGCAGCAATACACATCTTTTTACACCAAATAATACTATAGTTTCAGAACAGTACATAGATGCCTTATTCCTCAAACTGATTGAACTGTATGCAGAAGACAGTTAAACTATACAACGAAAAAACTTATTAATTTTATTCCAGAGCATTTCATAGAAATAAAGCCCACAAAAGCACTTAAATTAGAAATCATTGAGAACTGGATTAAGACAGGAGATGTCATACCTAAAATATTTAATTTTATGTAGATATCTTCCTCAATTCCTATGATTTTATTATTAGTAGGGCTATGCTCTATAAATAGCCTACTCCCAAATTAATTTTGAAGAAAAAAATTCTCTCTCTCTCTCTCTCTCTCTCTCTCTCTCTCTATCTCTCTCTGAGCTTAACTGTCACTTTTGGATTGTGTAAACTGTATTGTATTGTTTCAGATCTCTCTTTATTTACAAAATGAATTACATATGTACAGTTTAATAATAATATTATAATTACATGAATCAATTCATTTTCTTTTTAATTTTTTTGTTTTTCATACATTTAATGTGGGTTTTCTCTCTAATTTATACTGATCACTGCCAGCGCTCAAACTAACCTTTTGCTGGTAACGTCAATGGAAATTATTATCAATCATAAAGTGAAAAATATTTTAATTTTAAACTTTTCAATGTATATGGAACTCTTATGTCTTTTTCATATTTTTGTAAAATTTGTTTAGTTTTGGCAATAAATATTTCTTATTTTCTTTCTTATATTATTTTCCGCACTTTCCTTAAATCTTCAATCTTCCCAATAACCAAATTTGTGGTGAGCAGTTTGAATTCGGAACGGAACAGTTGGACTAGATATTGCTTGCATGCAGAATTGAAGCCTTTAGTGATTATTCCTACATTTGGAATTGTAATAAAGAACAGCTGATGTTTGATTTTCTGTGAACAGTAATTTACCAAACGCAAATCGTGCTTGGAAAGTTCTCCATTACGTACTAGTATGGCTAAAATAATTATTTATGCATCTAGGGACTTGAGCTAAGGCTTTTAGTTCAACTTTTTCTTTCTGAGGGAAGCTGTTGTTGCCCTAGGCATAGCCGAGGGCGATAATTTCCTTAGGGAGAAAAATTTCTTCAGTCCTGAAGTGCACACAACATTTTTCCTCCACCTACACCAATAAATATTATAAGAATAATAAGAAAACAAAGATGTTGTCAAATTCACAAAAAATTTTTCACAGAGAGATTTCACAACATCACCATCAGTTCTTCCAATTTTATTATAAGAATGTATTATAATAAGTGTAATCTGTCATAACCTCACAATTGAAAAGCTTTAGGTATGTCCTATAACTACACAGATCGAAAAAGAGCAATTTCTTTTTACTGTAAGGTACCTGATGATCAGCTGTTTTGATCTATTTCTCATAATTATGCTGCACTGGTGGATGACGTCACTCATGTTATTTAAATGGGTTCACTTTACTCCCTTGGGACTGAAAGGTACAGGCTGTTTACTTGTAATCCCTAGAAAAAAGTGAAACTCTAGTATTCGATACCGGGAAGTGTAATACGACTTTAGATATTTGATGAAGGCAAAATACATTTCAACACATAAAAATACAACTCATACAACATACTATTATGTAATACCCTAAAATGTTTTTAATACCCCCAAATAAATTGTTCAACATGAGGTATTTTAAAGATAAATATTTTGAAAAAATATAAAATTAGAATCCTTCTTCTCATTCAGAGAATGACATTAATTAAAATTGAGTTTTTAGTTTTGGGGTCACGTATCCAGGATTTTACAGCCGGTAGAAAAGGCTACTCTGGAAACTGGTAACTAAGTTTATTTCAAAAAATATTGTTGTGATGTGAGAAGTGATATGGAAATGAATCGTAATAACAAGTTCCTCTTGTTTTTACTCATCACTTTATAGTACCTACCTAACTAGAGAACGTTTTTTGATGTTTCGAAAATGTTTATTATAATGCTACTATTATTGTTCAATGTTGAATATGTTCAATTTCGACGCTAAAGGTGTTAACATTGACTACATACTCAGCTAATCTGTTCTATGAGACTTTGAGCTTATTTGCAATGTTTTTATGATTTTGTTTGAGGTATGCGAGGAGCAACTTGGAGGAAGAGCGGCTTCATCGGACAAGGGGTAGTTCTGGATTTGCAGCTGAACAAATGACTGTTGATAGCGAGGATTCATTCGCCTCTCATTCACCGCCAGTCCCCGACTCTCCTACTGGCAAGGTCCGTACGTGACAATACACTATACATCTGTGTGAACCGAAAACATTTTGAAATAGGAGAGGTTACATCAGGGCCCCGTTTCTTCAATGTCACTTATAGTCACAAAATTCAATTTGAATAGCATGCATTTCAAAATTGGCCAGTGAAAAGACCAATTTCGCTTGAATTTTATCATTTCTTTTCAAGTAAAATGTGTGTCAATCCAATGTTTTCCAATATTTCTGTTCTTATCAGGTAATGAATTTATAATATTCTACATTAATTATCGAGATTCCAAGTATAGTAATCCGAATAATAATATAATATTGAATGATTTTATTTCACGTTTGACTTTTGGTTTAGTTGATAAACTAAATCAACTTCCGGATTGAGAGCATAACTATAATAAATTATGGTAAAACTTGAATCATGTAACGGCCACACCGAAGTCGAGTGGGTGGTATCATTTAAAAATTCAACTACAAATTCAATTCTATAATATAATATGCCTGATTCAGCATTACCTACCAAATTTCAACATTTCCTGCCAATTGGATCTCGAAAAATCTAAGAAAAATAGTAAATCGCTAATACATAAGCGTAACCTTGGGAATTATATCGGTCATAGTTTTAAACTTGATCTTCCAAGTTAGTTCATCTATAATCTCGCTAAACCATTGAATTTACAGTAAGGATTTACAGGGGTGCCTATCCCCCCCAACTTCTATGACGCCAATCCTCCCCGAATGAACTAAAGACCCCCCCTTATTTTTGGGTCTTCCTGTTGAACAAGTGAGAGTGGAATGTGAGACTATTAAATAACAAGTAAGCAGAATGTTGGGGCTGTACGCCTCACCAACTAGTCCAGGGGCAAACCCAGAAATAAATTTCGGGGGGGATATAAAATCAGGGTCGAACCCAGGAAAACTCTTTCTCCGAGAGGGGGGGGGGCGTTGTTGCCTGCATGGGATATCTATAATGTATTTGCCTTATCTCAACAAACATATTCATTTTTTTGCCATGTAGAAAAATTCATTCACCAATAAATTATTGTAGATTAATGAAATGAACAAGAGCTATTGGACCATATTGGTCTCTTGTAGTTGTTGTATATTGTATTGGAGGATGTTGAGTCGGTATTGAGTTGAACGTTTTAGTTCTCTAAGCTGTGCTGAAAAATTTTTCCTGTCATTTTGAATCTAAACTGGAGAATATAGGCCTATGTGCTCTGGATACTGAGTATTGTAATGTGATTGGATAATATATATGAGCTATACTGTATATTTGATTATTATATACCTTAATTCCGATAAGGTTTATAGATAATTGTGTTGGAAACAAGAGGTTTTGCACTTGATTGTCTGAATCTTCATTACATAAGTATATTGAATTTCCAAAATAAATGGAATGAAATTGTTGAAGTTATATCGAATGACATAGAAAATCCTATCCAGGGCCTTCACGTGGTTTTTTGGCGCCCTGTGCGAGATTTTGACAGGCGCCCCCCACCCCATTACCGAAACAAACCCCATTACAAAAGTTCCGAAATTCAAACAGTAGATGGCAGCAGTTGACTGGTGATGTTTCAGATTTGACTTTGACACGCCTTCATGCCCCGCCTGCTCTTTTCTTATTGGTTGACAGTGTTTCTTGAGTTCTGTTTCAGAAAATGGCTGCTAGCAAAAAAAAGATGGATGGTGTATCATACACAAAAAAATTACGTTGATTTACTGTTGACGATCTTGCGCTAATATAATATTCATTTATGTATTCAGGCTGGTAAGATTCTATCAAGTAAGTATTTGAAGAATACTTGCAAGGGCCCTAATCCTATCACAAAATGAAATATACAAATTGCAGAGATTTATTTTGATACAGTTTATTGTATGACCAGAGTCAACGGTAAAATCTTTGTGAATGAATAGTAGGGCTAAATCATTCAAATGATTCCAACCAGTAGCATTTCTCATGTAAGATTTTACTCTCTGAAGGGTACGAAAGAAGCGCTTAAATTAAGAGGAAGTTGCTGTTGCAACAGAAATCGTTGCACCAAAATATTTAAAATTTCATGAACCATTTTGTAAGGAAAAATATGCCTGTTGCATTCATTCAAGCGAGAACTGAAATATTTGGGCTTGTGATGCTTGGTTTCAGATTTAATCAATTTCCTTCTCCAGATTTCCCCCGTGAGGGGAAATCATTTCAGAAACGTACCTCAAAATTACATTTTTAGAAGTTTTTAGCCTTATTGGTAAACTATTTGGCAACTCCAACAAAGTGCATTCTATCTAGTGTAAGATCAGCCCCAATTTCGGTGGGGGGATATAGTCCCTCAATCCCCCCCTGGGTTCGCCCCTGTCCACTTTAGGAATGCTGAATACGAAATATTGTAGCTCCAAGCACGTAGGTTACGCCTACGTTAATGTCCCAACTGGAACTGTTATTCTTTACAATTATTAAAGAGAATCGGTCCTCCAGGTTGAAAGGAATCCCCCCCCCCAAATTTTATATGACGCGACTGGCGTCATGTCCCCCCCCTTGTAGGCACCCCTGAGGATTTATCATATCAAGGCAGAAGATATGTAGTAACCCGCAATCATACATCTAGTCCAGTACGCAGGGATTTTTTTCTGCAAATGGTGGTGTATGTGATTTTATTGTTTTAATTGCTTCATTAGGGTCCCAATAATGTGTATTCGAAAAGTGCACACAAAATTTTCCCCCGCATAACTTTTGACAGCCAGAAAACCATGCATTTTCTTAGTTTTTTGCATATAACTGAAAAAACGGTCCAAATTTTTATAGGTACATTCTCATAGTAAATTTCAGAGGACAAAATTCTGCGTCGATTGAAAAAAGAGAACAAAATTCGGTAGGATAGATAACGTTCTACATTTATTCAAAAAACACAATTTTTTCAAAATTTTCCAAAAATAGTTTAAACTGTTATGTAGCTCATAAAGTTACAGAGAAATGTATTACCCTCTTCATAAAAGTTGAAGAGCATAAAAAATCGAGTTGAGAAAAACAATAAAATTATATTTGACCTATTTTTGGAACATTGACAATCACTTTTCTAAAAAAAAAACAGCCTACAGGGGGCTTTTTTTCAATATTTTAATGTTAGGTTAGATATATAAAGTGCAAATATAGCATATCTTGTATTTAGTAGTCTACTTGGATCACTTACCATCAGAATAAATACTTCACTGCCCTGAATCCAAATTATTTTTGATACAAAGGACATTTAAGGATAATAGAATAAAGACACCCCTAACTTTCCTAAGAGTGGACGGATCCTAATAAACTATAGCTTATTGTTTCCAGCTTGAAAAGACAGTTCTATTTCTTATATCATATGTTGAATTTGGTCAAAATTGAAGATTTCAAAAAATTTCGAGCACAACATTTCTAGGCCTAAGACGAACCTCTCCACAAAATTTCAACATTTTCTGCCGATAGTTCTTAAAAAATCCGAGAAAACGCAAAACAACTATTAGAAAAATGCAAATATTGGGCGTATCCTTAAAAAGTTTCAAATATCCTTTCTCAGTTCGCGTCTAAACGTTCTACCGAACATGCCCGCCAAATTTGAACGCATCCGCTTCTATAGATTTTTTAGTTCTGGTGATGAATGAATGTATGAATGAATCAGTCAGTAAGTGCCATTCCGCCCTTACATGGATATAGTTAAAAAAACACTACTTTTTAGCTATGAATACAAATAAAATAAAGATGAGTGATTTTAGCTCTTTATAAACGTATTTCTCCATAATTGATTGCAATCCAGTCTTGCCAAAAACATCACTGCAGTTTTCAAAAAATTAATAATCCTCACATTTTGATACACTATAAGGGTTAGTCCTCTCTTACGTATGTAACACGAAAACCTAAAACGTTGAATAACGCGTCTGTAACTCGGCTATTTTAGAAGATAGCCTATCAGCTTGAATATTTCATGAATGAAACTAGAGATACTAATGAAGCCAGCCAACACAAATTCAACTCCATATCACGTATTTTGAAATTTATAAAAAAGCTTCTAATTTTTCCTGACCCGTCTAAAAAATATCAACAAACTGACACGGTTGATCACTATTCAATCACTAATAATTATTATTTAGTATATTCATGAAAACTATATCCATGTTTTATTAATTATTATTTATTTGATGGAAAATTGTGTATCGTTCAATTGAAGTGATTATTTCCTTGTTTTATTCACTTGCAATTTTCAATTCGAGTGATCGGAAAGTGATCTCTGTAAGACTGATCACTGGCAGCTCGTACCCACGAAATAGGTGAAGTGCCTGTATCTTTCAATGTATAGCACTTCACCTGTTTCGTGGGCACGATCCAACAGTGTTGTTAGTTCATCGTGAGAGAGCTTGCGAACACAGGCAAGTGACACTTTAGAAGCGTTGTACAAAATAAATTAATACGTTTTATAGAGTTTGGTGTGCTGGTACGCTTTATTAGGATCTCTAGTCTCATTAAGAAAAAATTTAGCCTATATCAATCAATGAGATATAATCGCTAATGCGATTTAACCAAATGTAGTTGAGTGATTCTTATTATTGTAGGAAGTCTTATTATCTAAAATAAAAATCTTCCTATTTCACTCATCAATAAACTTTTTGTTCATTTCCTAATACATGTTAACTCATTGAGCTCACTTATTGAACTGGTAAATATTTCTAATACAGTTTGTTGATTCACTCATCAACACATGAGTTAAACATAAACATGTGTGTTTAGAGTATGACCTGTTTAGTTCATCAGACTTGAACATTTACTGATTGAAATTAACTTTTCCTACATTATAATGTGTTTTAGTCGATTAGTATATTTATAAATAAATTTCTTTTATTGCGGTGTTGCCCACATAAGCATTTTAGCTTGTACGTGGGTAATGGATGATGAATGCGAAGGTGATTGATGAGGTAAAAAACAACCATGCCTTCTGGGTCTCGAATCCTGACCAGGCAGCGTTAGCGAATGCCTACTGAAGGTTGTGACGCCCCAGCTCACTGCGCCAACCAGGCCGGCTTGAAATCGGAAGAAAACTAAAACTACGCCCCCTGCAAAATTTAATTGAATTAATAAATAATGAAAAGACAAGATATTGTCAAACCACTGATTTATTAAAAAATCGAGATACCGGTTACGGTTGTAACACCATTATCAATCTCTGGTGAATTCCAGAGATGGAAACTCCAATGTTACCAGAGATTGATGATAGTGTAACAACCGAAACCGGCATATCGAATTTTTAATAAACCAGTGTTTTGACAATATCTTGTCTTCTCATTTAATGTGGATGAATACCACAATATCACCTTCACAACTACTCAGAAATTCAATTGAATACTCAGTTTCCAATGAAAACTTTCCATACACGAATGAAAAACAAAGTTGTACATGAATTGAAATGAAAAAGTGAATTCACAAGCTTTGTGCATAGTACAATTTCCTACTAGACTATTGGTTGCACAGTTCTGAAAATGATTTCATTTGACATTCCAGCCTATTTTACGTGGCGTAGGAATCAAAATGATTACCAAGCTTACCAAGTATAGGATAATCACTGGTTTATTTTATGAAAATGGACAACTGAACTCACATTTTTTGTTCAGAACTTCAAAATTATAGAAAAAAAACTTATAAGAATACAGCAATTATGAATTAATAATTTGAATAGATAAATAGATTTAGGTAAGTGAAAACAAATGTTGTCAGATCTACAGATTACCTAAATTATGGATAAGTTTCACAAGATCTCCGATAAGAGTGTAAATTTAATTAATAGATTGTCTAATAATAAGACAATAGTACTTTGGATAGAGTCAAATACTAATAAATTCAGCAGGCTACTGTATTGGAAACTCCGTTACGTTACTAGTCTAAAGACTAACTTGCCGGCCTCGGTGGCGCAGTGGGCTAGGGCGTCACAACCTTCAGTCCGCTAGCACTGCCGCAGGTCTGGGTTCGAATCCCAGTGGCATGGCTGTTTTTCTCCTCATCAATCACCTTAGCACTCAAGACCCATTACCCACGCACAAGCTAAAATGCTTATGTGGGCATCATCCGCAATAAAAAAAGAAAAAACTTACCTCCACGGTCCCGGTGCCACCTCAATAATTCTATGGAGCCGGTGCGCTGAGTTTAAGTACTTATTCATGTAATAAATGAAGTGCGCTTTTCCAGCTTGTTTTGGCTGAAACAAAGTTCACATTCGAAGCAGCGGTGACAGGGCCGAATGAAGACGACGTTGGAAACGACAAGTGCAGCAAGAGAGCACGCCTAATGGACAGCGACGATCACAAAATCATAGATGTTGAAGAAAACAATGTGATGGATGCAATGAGAGAAAAAGATAAATGTGATGGCGTGGAGGTTGAGCGAGCGCAGAGGAAGCCGAGATCCGAGCGACGCAGCATATCAATGGAGTCGGCTCCAACACTGCGACGCAGGGATTCGCACGGTGAGATGCGTACGGCCACTATAGTCGTGCAGCAAGCATCTGTCACAGCAGCTTCGCCCGACAAAGCTATCGAATTCACTGTGATGCATGATTTCGAAATCAAGTGAGTCTGTCGATGAAAATATAATCAAGGAGTTCAAATAGAAAACAATGTAAGTGCCAAAAAGTAAATTTTTCAGTAGCGGCCAAAAACCGATATAATAGGAATTTGGCAGTTTCATTGTTCTCTACCAAACAGCAAACAGCAGCTACTGTCCAGCCATTCAGCTGGTGGCACTTACATCATTCTCTTGCACAATTCGAACTAATAGGACATTGAAAAGCACATTCAGTGTTTACCAACTTATAAAACTCGGCTCGTACATCATTTTCCACCAAAAATCTCATTTTCTACAATTTTGGCACTTACATGGTTTTCCATTTGAACTCCTCAATCACATTAGGTTATATTATTCAGGTATTCAACTTTTATTTATACATCAGTAGGTTACCCAAAATTATGCAATATGCATGTTTTTTGAAGCATTGTGAGGCACTGAGTTTTATATGTATAGTCAGAGGTGCCCATCCCCCCATGGACACAAGCGCAAATCCCCCCCATTTTCAACTGCTTCAACCCCCTCCCCCGCTTTGAATTTGGTAACCTGTTCTCTCCCAATATAAGTTCAATTAGCAATTGGAAGGAACCAAGTAATATAATCCTAATATAATTAAGAAGAATTTTTAAGAATTACCAAGAGTGAAAAAGCGTTCAACAGTCTACATATAAAAGAAAACATATATATTTTCCCATACAAAATTAAGTCTTCTCAAATGAATTTCTGATGTACGGAAATTAAAGAAGTCCTTCAAAGGATCTTTTATTGATAGGCTATATTTTTCACTTTGCCATTGATTCAATGCGTCTCCATCAATCGTTTTATTTTACTTTCAGGTAGATTACAAAATATTAGCATCAAGCAGACATAATTTCGGATCTAATGAATAATCTAATGAAATATAAAATTGACAAAGCTTAGAATTAGATACTATCATGATTTATTGATATGAAACTGTCACAAACTGGGGGTAGATAGTGAATCATTTGTATAATTCTTTTTTGTTGAAAAAATATTGATGTAGTCAGTGCTTGATTTGTTAAATTAAAGGTTCCATTACGGCGGCAGGAGCGTAGGTTAGAGGGGGGTCCGGGAAAAAATGAAATTTCAACTCTTTAAACCCCGTTTTAGAGTGATTTTAAAGCTTTTAGTTGTGTATTTTCACCATCATTTTCCCATATTTTTAATAGAAAATTAGAATGATTCACTCTCCTTCACAGAGATACCGCCAAGATTAAGCCCTGGTTGTAGTAAACATATAATCAAAAATAAATGAAAATCAAACACCATTTTAAAAACTTTAAAATTATCAAAAAACAGACATGTTTCGGCACATTAGGCCATTATCAATATCCACATTGATAATGGCCTAATGTGCCGAAACATGCCTGTGTTTTAATAATTTTAAAGTTTTTTAAAAGGGTGTTTGAGTTTCATTTATTTTTCAATTATTTTAAACAGCCCTAAGTTTTAAAGTTCAGTTTTTAAACATATAATCACTATAAAAATTCATTTCATCAAGTTCAAAAGTTTCTCTATGTACTATACTTTCTAACTACATAAACGTTAGAGGATTTTCCTCCCAAGTTACACATTCATTTTATTCACCCATTTACTTTGGATAAAGAATGCAGAGGTGGAAGTTCAAGGGTGAACTGGGTGATGTTAAACAAACAAATAAATGAAAAGACTTCAACCTCCTAAAAAAGATAAGGTTCAATAAGAAAATCGTCTTAATCAACTTTGATCATTCCAAATAAGTCTAATATGAATTTGCGACGAGTTCCGAAGTATGCATAATACTAGTACAAAAAACATTGTCCCATAACTCTGCAATAACTAAAAGATGTCATTACTAGTCAGGAAGTGACTACTATTCCAAGGGAAGTTACACAAGGAACTATGAACAACTCAAGAGAAAAAAGTGAGAATGATATAATTTATCAGACATAATTTTCAAAAATGAATTTCGTGTACTGTGATATTGAATGGAATCATATTGGCTATTCACAAAATATAAGTAATTGAACACTTTATTGTGATAGGGCTTTCAACATGTTTCATTGCACAGTAAAAAAGATAATATTTTCAATAGTATCCTTCAAAATAAGTATTTGAGTTTTATAACTACAATAATTTTTCTGAAATCATGTTTTAATATAGTACCTAACATATCGCCCTGAGTTCAGGACATTCCCAGTAGTAGACTCTTCAAGGATAATAAACTAATACTGTATATAAGGACACCCGTGACTTTTGTAAAAGTTGACTGATCTTGACAAACCATAAAACCATAGTTTGTTCTCAGCTCATCAAAGCGTTTGAAATGCATATATAATTTGTTCAGTTTGATTCGAATTTATGAATTTCACTATCCTGAGTAGGTACATTCTTATGTAAAAGGCTACCATTTGTGTTAAAATGCGTCCATCTTGGAAGCCATAGGTTGGGAAAAGTCGCATTTGGGCTCAAATTGTAGAACAATCTCCTATTTCTTTGGAAGAAAATATTCATCTTTCTACTTTGAATAATCAAATAAAGACATTTTCCAAGTGTAGTTATAGTGTATGAATGTAACACCAAAAAATTGAGGGATCACCATGAAATCTCCTTATGAAAATCAAAGCTTATTATAAAAATCCCCCCCAAAACTTGAAAACTATAAGCTGAAAACAGAATTAGCTACCGATTGAAATATAGGCTAATTATAAGGTATTTTTCACCTTTAAACAGAATTCCCCCTAAAAATAAAATAATTGAATTTTTTGAAATAATTTTATTTACTAACGACAGCCAATCTCCCAAAGGAGTGTTAATAGTGAATTAATATAACATAGAAAGCCATTGAGACCATTAAGGGCTGATTGTAAAAAAATCCCTCTCAAGACTTGAGAAGTATAATAGAATAAGATATTATAGGAAAAAATTCCACGAGTGTTGCATATTTAACATGAAAAACACTTTAAGTTTAATTTTAAAGAAACTCCTCGGAACTTATAAGATACAGGCCTAAGCTGAAAATGGAATTCATCCGACAATAGAATAGCTAAATTTTAGAAGAATAGTTAGTGAATGAATCATTTTGGGGATAGTCATGAAAAATCCCCCCAATTTAAAAAATAAAAGCTGAAAACACAATTTCCTAACAATGTTAGAATTGAATATGAGAAATAAAATCTTCTACAAGTGCTTCAATATAACACAAAACAATTCTAGGGCTAATTATGAAAAATCCCCCCAACTTATAGAAAATGAGCTAAAAAATAGAATCCCCCAAAAATCGCAGAAGCGCATTTGCGCTGCTGAACCCCCCTCTGGGCACCCCAGTCTAGAAATACAGTAGAAATACAAAGAAAATACATAATGTGATAAGTGAGTTTATTGAAAGGTTTAATAAGTAAATTTTATTATTATAATAGATCTTATTTACCACAACTGCGTGTCACTCCAGTCGCCCTACTCGTAGTCTCGAGATTATAGTTTATAGTCCGCGCAACATAAGATGACGATTTTTCTTTTCACCCGCGGAATAGCTGCGTTGTCAGATTGAAATTAGAACTTCTTCAAATTACCGCTTAAACCCAATATCTGTATTTAGGATTTCATCCTCGATATGCTAGTAACGTTAAAAAAGACCCTGGATGGAAGGATTCAATGGAAATTAGATTTTTAAAATTGAAAAATTGCGAGACTACTATGTTCTTTCGAATATCACTTCTCTCCTCTCACAACTATGGATGGCAGTGAAGAGTAAGTTTTTTATATCAGGATGACAAGGAGAATAATTCGTGCTATCTTATTGTTTTTTGAATTTTCGATATCCGACCAACGATTCTTTTTCAATTTATGAATAATGTTTGTTAATGTCGACTGTCGAGTTAACTCGAACAGAAAACATGGAATTTTCGATGATCTAGAAACTTTTTTGTTTGAAAAGTGAAGTGGTTCGTGAAAGTGAGAAAGTTGTTCAAAAACAATTGAAATTATTTTTCCAAATATCAAAAATAGTTGGAAGATCGTAATTTGGCATCTCAGGAGTTTCAAAGTAAGAAGAGCTGTAATAAATCGTTGTAGGTATGTTGAAGATTGGAGTTGTTCAAGCTAATCGACTCAGATATCTGAGCTGCAAACAGCTGGATTATCATAAAATTAGAGATTTCGCAACACCGCTTGATTTTTCCGAAGCTGCGCTGTCATTTTCTCGATTCATTCACATGTGTTTGCAGTAAGATTAATAATATCTGTGATTATATTGATTAATATAAATGAAAATTGTTTGTTATCAATGCATGTAACGGTTAAGCCTTGCGCAGAACAATGCCTCGCGAATTCGTTGCGGTGGTTCCAAGAATTTGGGCTCCGATTTCAAGACCAAGGTTTCGGTGCGAAATAATCGTAACTTAGAGCACGGGAATATTTGAGTATTCAACCTAACCAACCTAATGTATCGATATCAATAGTAGGGTAGAAAAGATACTGAAGTTAACTATAATAATGATGCTGTAATACAATAATAATATCCCTACCTAGAGTTATTATATAACCTACTAGTAAGGTGCCTAATAACTGCTTAATAGTCCGATTAGCCTAATAAAGTGAACTGAAACTTACCTGGAACATAGACAGCTTTTCCTATATCACACCAAATATTGTATTTTTCTCTTATATTCTTGTAATCTTAGTGATTTAAATCATACATATTGGTATAATACCAGCGAATCATCATATTTGGTATGTGAAAATAATCGCTAACAATTGCTCAGTGTTCATTTCCAAAGTGCCGAGAGTAGACTTTCTTCCTTTTTGGATATGTCTGTTTATTTGCAGACGAAGATTAGAGTTAGTTCCTGAACGAGCCACAATATTTGCATGCGAATATTTCGCAACGCGCATTGGTCTGCGCTAGCTCATACACCGCAATGGTTTCAAATTTTTGTCCGGCAAGTTCTCAGAATTGAATTTGCACCGCAACAAACCTTCGCATGAAGAACGAAATCGTGTTGGTGTGCGCCTGGGGTTCGAAGAAGTTCCAATTTCACAAAATCTGACAACGCTGCTATTTCTTGGGTGAAGAATAAAATCGTCAACTTAGATTACGCCAACTATAGTGAGTATAATTAATTAGATTAGCTCCTATTGATTTATTTCTATTGATTTATTGATCAACAATGGAGGCAACGGGTTTCCCCAAATATGCCTCCTACACATTACAAAAAAAAGAGATAATACAAAATAATAAATTATGCAATAAATAAAATAGCTTAAAGTAAAAATACAAAATAAAACTACTTGTAAGAATAGAATAATGAAAAATATTTCAACTTAAATTTTAAATAAATAATCAAAATAAAAGTCAACTAAGAGTTAATTACATGAAATTAGAAGAGAAACAGATATGTTTTTAATGATGATGATGAGCTCCTACTTATTTTATTGTCTGGACTGGTGGCCGCTACCGATTGCCTAGTCCGGTTACAATAAAATAACATGTAGATATTTTCAAGTTTGACACTCAGGTGCTTGAGGGGTAACCGGTACATGCGTAGATGCATTAATAACAAACAATTCTCATTGATATTAATCAATATAATCACAGATATTATCAATCTAACTTGTTAACTGATAGCCTTTATTTCTACGTATCAATATTCATGTATTTGAAACAGGAATTATTGTAAGAATAATTTCATTTCAACGAATATGCTCTCATTAACAGGAAAAAGCCATTCAGATTGTTTTTATTGGGATTTAGTGCATTGGAAATTATTTATAAAATAAATTTTAATTACCCTTCAAATTAAATCTACTTTTGTTGAACAAATTTAATTTTGAAATCAACTACGGTACTGTATATAGCAGCGGATTTAGAACCGGGTAGGTCAAGCCGCACAGCTCTAGCTGCTGCTTAGGAATCGTACATTTAAATCTAATTCTATTGATGGCTGACCACCCCACACTACTCAATGTAAGCTGAGAAACGCCACTCTTAAATTCAATTCTATTGGTGGCTGACAACTCCCTCCACTCTGTCGACCAATCACAAGCCAGGTCCACACCTGCAGAAATCTTGCACAGGGCGCCAAAACACCACACGAGGGCCCTGCTGTATAACAATGTAAAAAAACTAATCAGGTAAATAATAATATGATTTAAAAATTATTTGAAAACTATGTAACATCTAATGATTGAAAACCTTGCTCGTTTCTAGCAAAATTTAAGGGATTTCAAACTTGCAAGCTATAATTTATTGATTGTTAGATCTGACATAAGCTTTAATTTTTAAATGATCAAAATATAAGAAGACTTTTTCGGCATAAAACAATCCAATATACATTGAATAAGGTACATCATTGGTCGAAGTAGTAAAAAAGTCCATAAATCGAAGTCTTTTTGGGGGGCCCGTAAAAATATGTTTGCGGGGGGGGCCTGAAAAAAACTGTTACGCCACTGGCTCAGAAATGTTCAAGAATGCAATAAAAACTGGATCAATTGAGGCATCTCCGTAGTCTACAGTAGTGTAGAGAAAAGCTTTGACTGATGAGGCGTGAAAACTTTTTTTGCGAGTATTTTTTCGACAGTTTTTGTTCTTAGACATGAACAGAACTAAAACTCGTTTGTATGTTCTCATTTTATCTTCGTATTCATTTTTTCGAGTACAGTACTGAAAGTTTCGAAATGTCATATATTCTGATATAGGTACTATCAAGCTTTGCTTGATATTGTAGTTTTATTTAACGGAGATGAAACTAATCTGAACTCTACTTTACCCCGCTTACACCTTTGACCGGCCTGAGTCTCATAAACTTTTTTTGTAAACGGTCGAATACGGTAAGTCTTATGATGCAAGGGGTTGCAAAGAAAAGTTTGCTCCTCCCCTAGAAAAATTTGTAGATCCGGTCTGGGTGAGAATAAGAATCTTTATTAGCCGCATCGAACACTCAACAAACATGCAATAGGCCTTGTCATGATAAAACAATACATTAAAGTCCAAAATTTGCAGTTGAAAAGAAGAAGTAATAATCAGGTTATAATATTAAAATCACAATCCATAAATTCTTTTACATGGTAAAATGGGTTTTGTTGTAGCCATTTATTGATAACTTATTTGAATCTTTTTACAGGTATGTCTCATGGAACTTTACCTCTACTTGGTGTAAGGAATCAGGCTGATGAGTATTACACATTCCTACTGCAACAGCCTATATATTAGCATTAAACGTTTTGTATGATGTTGCAGGTGCTCACACCACAGCCGATCCCAATCGGTGAAAACGCCACGTGGCGTGAGTGGGGTGAGACACCGTCCCAATTATCTTTGCCTACCTCAGCAGCGGTCACGAGTCGCTTCTATGCCCAACACTGGTGTTGAGGAAGAGTATTACCGGCTGAGACACTTCTCCATCACCGGAAAGGGGGTTGTCAATCGGGGAGACAGCCTTAAGAGTCGACGCTCAAGAAGTAACACCAGTGTGGCGTCTTCAAACTCCAGTCACAGGTAGCTTTTACACTTCCATTATGGTTACTATGGGTGACCAACGTGCAACGTACCACTTATTAAATTAATTTCGTTTATCAGTTTGTTCATGTTCTTAGATGGCATTACTTATGGACTTCAAATACAAATGAATGTGTTCCCTTATTTTACAATGCAATATTGGTCAGAATTAAGTTTTAGAATGCCAAAAAGAAAGAGTTCTGTACGGATGAGGCTCCAGGGAACCGATATGGAACAGGTATTTCGAAGTGAAATGAACAACTTTCTCAAATCAATAGACCAGGATTCTCCTACGGCTGAGAGGGTCTGGAATCGGTGAAGGAAGGCATTTGAAAATTCTCAAATAGTTACTGGAAAGATGTCTGAACACAAAATAATTTAACTGTCAAATTTCTCATCACCACTGCTAATCCTGTAATCAATTCCATGTTGGATGAGATGTGTGTCAAACCCAAAAACGAAACTTTAGTTATCAGTTTGCTCTCCTCGATGAGGTCGGACGAATTTATGCTTGTCTTATCTAATTCAACCTGCTTATTTCAACAACCGTTGTTTCATGTAATACAACGTATAATTTATTTTATAGCTTAACGTACTTTAAGATATTTAAAAATACATTGATAATTTATAAATAGCCTAACGTCAATAATGCTTAGCATCTTTTCCTCTCTCAACTGATTTTAAAATTTCTTCTAATAGTTCTAACTTAAATTTATTCTAAAAATTCCAACTTAATTAACATCATGCTCAGCATTTTTCCTTCTTTCAACTGATTTTAAAATTTCTTCTAATAGATTCTCTCCAATAAATCAATGTAATTATTATGAGAAAAGTGTTGGAATTTCTAAAGTGTGATAATTGCTTCAGACTATTACCATCTATTATCCTGATTTTGAATAGATAGGCATCCATTGTATTTCTTATCTGCTAAAAGTCAGATTTAATGGAGATAGTTATAAAATCATTATTATTCTCACTGAGCCTGATAAGCCGTTTAATTTCAATCACCTATTATCTACTTCTATCGTTCAAATGAATGAGCTATTTTTTTCTTTCTTGTAGATTATTTTCAAAATATTTGTTAATTAGTTTTCTTTCTCAATTCTACTAAAACGATTCAATAATTGTGTAAGTGGACTTAAATAAGATATTTAGATTTTTTAAATTCTTTATTCTGCTTAATCAGATAATTGGAAATTTTAAATCTTCTCTAGCTCCATACTAGCTAGATTGTTATCTCTAATTTTGTTGGAGCCGGAATCCTGTTAGGCCTGACATCTTTGAGTAATTTTCTTCACGAGGAAAATAAAACAATTATCTTCAATATTTTTTCTCTCATTCTTATAATTTTGTAAATAGTTTATTTTTTTATGATATGGTTCTCTTATCTTAATGCTTATTTTACTTTTCATTATTACTTACTTGTGTGTGTGTTTGCGTGAATGTGGTTCGTAAGATATCTCTCATCATGAACTATTCATATCGCTCAGCGTTTGCCTCTCATCCCCCCGCGTCATTACAGCATTACGGAGTACTTCTATACTTCCAATGTATGTCGCAGCAGAATAACCATTCTGCCGCGCTAAGCACCGGCGATCTTCTTAGGCAAGCAGTCTCACCTTTTCCTGGTCGGCTTAGGGTTGCCCATGTGAATGCACAATCCCTCCTCTGTCACATTGACGAGTTCAGAAACGTTTTTAAGGGTAATGACTGTGATGTCATCCTCGTTTCAGAGTCATGGCTCGAACCCAGCGTTACAAACATGCTTTACGAATTAGATGGCTACATACTCTTACGTAACGACCGTTTACATAAAATCGGAGGAGGGATTGCTGCATTTGTTAAGCGGGCCTTGCAGCCCATTCATAAATTCTCGTCAGATAATTCAATAGCTAACAGACCCGAGTTCATCTTTATAGAAATTGAATCTGAAAATATAATAATGCTGATTGGTGTTTGCTATAGACCTCCCCTTATTGAATACATGAGCGATTTTGAGGACGCTCTGGTGTGGCTCATGGTGCCATAAAGTCATGTAGCCGTTATGGGTGACTTTAATACTGACTTACTTGGACGGGACACATACGACAAAACCCAACTCACTACTATGTTCTATACTAGCAGCATGACCCTCCTTCCTCCCCAAGCGACACACCATACTTCAACATATGACACACTTTTAGATCTCATTGCTTTAGGTCTGACGTGGAATCAGCTGTGACCCACAGGCAGATCCCTTTTCCTGCTCTTTCAGGCCACGATATATTATTTATTATCTATGCTATCAAATGTCCCAAACAAAAGTCAAAACCATCAAATACAGAGACTACAAGAACATGAATTATCAGGCTTTATTTGATGAAGGCATGGAACTAAATTGGCGAACTATTTACTCCACAAATGATGTTAACTACATGGTAAATGAGCTAAATCTTGGTTTGAATTATTCATTTGAAAAGCATGTCCCACCAGTAACCCATAGAGTGACAAGGAATCCTGCTCCGTGTATCATGGATGATATCCGTCACATGAGCATGATAGAGTGAGTTGAGTTGCATGATGTACAAAAAGCCCTATTGACTTCAATAACTATAAGCACTTGAGGAATTTATGCAAGCAGACATTGAGGAATTCTCAATCTAGATATTTCCAAAATCTAATTTCCTCTGCCCAGTCATCCAGCAAGTGGTGCAGACAAAGAGGTATTGGTGTTGGCAAGGAGAGGGGCAGATCTGTCATATTGCATGGTCTTGATGAGCTGAATGATTTCTTTACTGACATCCCTGTAAGTCTGGACCGTGCTCATGTATATTTCAACTCTTTGCCAGGTCAGCAGTCAGAAGAACTGTTTTACTTCTCAGCTGCCAGCAAACTTGACGGTTTTGCTGCTGAAAATAAGATCAAAAGTAATGCTGCTGGTTCTGATAGCCTTCCAATAAAATTTATCGAAGTTATCCTACCTCTAATTCTCCCCTTGCTCACCCATACCATCAATACCTCACTTTTGACTTCTGTTTTTCCTGAAACCTGGAAGTCATCCATAGTTATTCCTTTGAACAAAACTTCCAATCCATCCTCTCCTTCTGACTACTAACAGACCCATCAGCCCATTGTCAGTTCTATCCAAAGTTTTATAAACTATTGTACATGGGCAACTTAGCAGTTTTATTTCTAGTGAGGGGCTGATAAATGATTTTCAGTCTGGGCTTAGAGCTGGGCACAGCACTACCTTGGCTATGATGAAAGTTTCTGATGATATATGGAGGGCAATGGATAGTAGGGAACTTACACTTGTGGTCCTTGTTGATTTCAGCAAGGCCTTTGATTGTATTTTCCACCCAATTCTATTTTACAGAATAGAGAGCATGGGGTTTTCTAAGTCAACAGTTGCATGGGTGCGGTACTACTTGCAGAATAGGTGTCAGTGTGTGAGGATTGAGGGTTCATCTTCCCAGTTGCGACCTGTGAGACGAGGAGTCCCTCAGGGGTCGATCCTGGATCCTCTGCTGTTCAGTATATACATAGATGACTTGAATCACATTCTTAATGATTCACAGTATCACTTGTACGCAGATGACCTCCAATTATACAGACATTTTAAGACTTCCTATTTAGTGACAGCTGTTAACAATATGAATTCTAAACTGACTCTCTTATGTGAATGGACTGAAAACAATGGATTAAAAATCAATGAAACTGAGACAAAGACTATGATTATTGCTTATTTAAGACTTTTGAACAGACTCGACCTCACTGACTTACCCAAAATAAGAATAAACAATATCAATTTGAATCTTTGTTTAATTTTCAACAATACCCTTGACTGGACTGACCAAATAAACACGACCTGTAATGGAGTTATTTCCAGTATAAATTTGTTGAAGAGGATTGAACACCTCATACCATTCCAGACCAAAATTATGTTGGTTAAAACATTGATATTCCCACTTTTTTCCTACTGCAACTTGGTAATTATGGACATGACTGTACAACTTTCTTGCAGCATGCACAGAACTACTGTGTGCGCTTCATCTTTGGTTTACAAAGGGACGAACACATAACTCTGTACTACGGCCGACTCTAACTCTTGAGGCTGCATGAGTGTAGGTGCCTTCATGCACTCATGTTCACTTTTAAGCTCCTAAAATTCATTCTCTGCAATATTTGGCTGTGGGGTTTTGCTTCATGGGCGACATTGGGAGAGGTGAGACTCGACATGGATTCCATTTGTTTGCTGTTCCTGTGCACCATACACATATATAATAAATCATTCCAGGTAACGGCCATTAAACACAGCAAATCCAGCAGTAACCAGCAAAAAATCATCAAATCTTTGCTTGCTGAAAATGAAGTTCTGAAGAGAAAAAAACTTTGACTATGAAGCTTGATGATGTAGATCAGTATGGACGAAAAATGCAATTGAATTCCACGATATGGAATACACATTGAGTATTCCGTTAGTGCCGGATGAAGTTAATGGGTTGGAAGGGAACTCGTGTTGAAAACCTGTGAGGCCATCGGCATACAGGTTACAGCTGAGCTATCAACGTAAAGAGACGCCTCCCATCATTGTCAAATTCATCAGGCCATACGGACACTCATGCCATGATGGAGGGTCAGAAACAAATGAAGTATCTGTCTACTTGACATATCGGACTGGAAGGTGAGCACGGGAAGCAACAGATTTAAATAAATTTATCATTAGGCTGCCCGACGTAGAAGGCTCTTTGCTGGGGCTAGAAATCTGCAGAAAAAAATCGAGACAAGTATGTATGGGTGAATGGATTCGGAACGATTGAAATTAGAGTCCTTTATTTGATCAACCTGGATAATTACTTGAGATATGTTCCCACTTTAAGTTACTTCTACATTTAAGATTTTCTTCTTATTTTCCTCACTAGATTGTTCTTGTTGAAAGTTACTTTCCAAATAAATTGATCTTTAACAATGAAAAATATTCGATTTTATTTGATTAAGAAAGTTTCATACAAGGTTATTATAGAAGTTTACATGATATTGTTCTCGTTTTACTGATTGGTATCTACTTAATTGTAGACTGCTGAACTTCATGATTGACTAGTTACTACTGGAGGCAACCCGTGCTTTGCAACGGATAAATCTACCAAATAGAAAATTACAGCATTTTCTCATTGTGTAGGTTTTGAAGATGCATTAACTTTTCCTGAGGAAAAGTGAATTTGATTTTAAGATGTACGGTAAACACGGTATATTGTGTTTCTTTATCAGTGAAAATACGGTATACCGTATACTGCATTTCAATATTTTGTAGGTACCCAATTGTTCAGTGACCTATAGAAGGGGTATAAGAATTTGTATATGTCAATCCTGGAGTAAATATGGGTAGTTTAATTGATGGAAAATCGTTATTGCTCAATTGTCGGTGAAAAGTGAAATACTAATTAAACTCACTTATAGAATAAAAAAAACAAAATTTAAGCACCTATTTTCTTTATTCAATTCAAATTTTTTGAATTCCAGACTTTTCAAATGTCCAGGCAAGACATTAAGAAGGTTGTACCAAAACTCTTAGCCTCAGTGATACATTATTGTATTTGTATTTCTATTGAGTTATATCAACCCACCCAGCTTCAGAAGTCGTGGAACTATTTAATACTTTTATAGGTACGGATAATACAGAGTGCGGCAGCATAACTTCCTTTTTTTAAAAGTTAATAAAACGCATTGTATAAATAAGATAACTTTTATTCGTTTCTTATAATATAGGCACATACATAAAGTTTTCTTCCACCCAGTTTTGAAGATCAAATCAGGTAGGTGACCTCCATCATTCTCCATACACTGAGTGAACCGTTTTTTGGCGTTTGTCATGACTCCAGCCAGCACAGCAGGCGTTATGTTGGCCATTTCATCCTGGATCTTGGTCTTACAATCTTGTAGGGTACTTGGACGGCTCACATAAACACGGGATTTAAAAAAAATCTATGGAAAATAATCACAAGGGGTCAGATTGGAAGAGCTGGCCGTCCACTTCAAATTACCCCTAATTGAGATAAGGCGCTCTGGGAAGTGTTCTCTTGAAACAGCTCTAGAAGTGTGTGCCGTTGCACTGTCTTTTTGGAACCAAATGTTCCCTCATCTAGTCCAACTCATCTAGCCGTGAGGAAACCCCCATATATATCATGGACTTATTATTTATATATATCATTTTATTTGTTTCTGTACGGTAACAAAAAAGGCATATAATGTACAATACATAGCATAAAAGATGAAAAAATATATAAATAAGTTCACAAAATAAGAAACAATGCTCACATGAACCGTTAGGTTTGTTTGTGAGTCGTGAGTTCGTATTACAAAAATAATATAGGTACTTGTAGTTACCAAAATAAAAAGAAATTAAAAAATAAAAAAGATCTAGGCAAAATAATAACTAACACCGCACTCATCTATCCACACTCATACAGGAAGGGGACACACACACCGCATGCAAAAAAAAAACGCATACACAACTAAATCCATACACCATCAATCTTAAAATTGCTGTGTTTTATGCGCTACAATACACTGAATGACCACCGCTGTACAACCAACCAACTGTTTTGTGACTGCTTTATTGTTGAATGACTGACCGACTAACCAACTGTCTAACTGACCAACTGCTTTGTAACTATTCAACTTGTAGGCTTACTGACTTATTGACTAGCTGACTCGTTTATAAATAATATTCCATAAGAAAAAAATATATAGCCTATCATGGTTTTGTTTCTTATAAATTTTCTATTTTGCACTTATACTTTATGTGGAATAAACGTAGATTTTGAGTTTGAATTTAAATTAGAATTTGGTATTAGAGGTAGAGAAGAAGAATGTCGGTGGATAAAAAATAAAGATAATGGCTGAATAGAAGAGAAAAAAATAGAATGTAGAGTAGTTTGAACAGCCGCGTTGGGCGCAAAGGGGCTAGACGTAAGTGGATCTCAGAATCTGATAACACACGTTATCACTCATGTCATGGATAACCTCTACCGGCCGACCCACACAGAGCCCTCTGTACCTGCGTTAGCATACCAGAGCAGTGCTCCAGGTGGAGCTAGCACCACAGTTACGGAGGCGTGCCATTGGGACTCGCCTTGATTCCCCCTAGGGACAAAGGTGGAACATGTAGGACCCACCTTGATCCCCCTGAAACTAAGCCAGTTACGGAGGCAGGCCTTTATTCCCAACCTAGTTACGGAGGCGGACCATAGGACATTGCCTTGATTCCCCCTGTGGTTGACTGCTGCCACCTCACCCGGCCAGCATCAACGGAAGATTGGCCTGGGGCCGGGGTCACCCTGGCTAGGCCAGGTTCCCAGCACCCAGTTATCATATCACTCATGTCAGATAACCTCCTCCACAACATTATTTTGTATAGATAGCACTCCCCTGGCTGACTAATTCCGCATTCTGCAGGTGCATTCCGCAGAATCATATGTACCAGGTAAGTTACATTCCTGTCGCAGACTGATCTCATATTTTGTGAAAGGCCAGAATGATGAAGATATGAGCTGCGGGTCAGGTAATTGTGTTGAGAGGAATTATCAAAAAACAATTTTATTTTTAAATGCATATGTCATAACAGACTTGAAAAGATTAATCAAGCGATGTGATGGATGAGTCCTCTCCAAACCTAGTCCAGCTTTGATAATTGCTTTCTGTGCTATGGATAATTCTTTAATGTATAAATCACATGCACCGCCCCAAGCAATTATACCGTATGTCATGATGGATTGAGCAAATGAGAAGTAAACTATTCTTAATTCTTTGACATTAAGGATGCCATGTAATCTAGAGAAGACGTAGATCAACTTCCTCAACTTATTTTTCAAGTAGGCTATGTGCTGCATCCAACTCAGTCCATTATCAAAAATTATACCCAGATATTTTATTTCATTTACTGACTCAATTGAACTGCAATCACATTCAACATCCCACTCACGACCACACCTGTAAAATTTAAGATCCAACTGAGGAGGCAGGGCACGGTTTTTGTGAAGAAAAATAGGCATGACTTTGGTTTTACTAATATTCATACTAAGGATATTGTTATCAAACCAATTTTTCAGTTTTACTATACCACTATTAGCAGTCCTGTACACTTCTCCCCAACTATCCCCCTCAAAGTACACTGCGGTGTCGTCAGCAAATAACAAAATTTTCCCCATAATATTGCTTTCTATTATGTCATTAATGTACAAGAGAAACAGAACCGGGCCAAGAGTACTGCCCTGGACAACTCCATAGTTTATTCCCTGAACATTACTATACGTGCTGTTGATACTCACGATCTGCTTACGCTCAGACAAGTAACTATCAATCCATGAATGTGCTATCCCAGCGATACCATATTTAAAGAGTTTTCTCATCAAGATGGAGCGGTCGATAGAGTCAAAAGCCTTTGTGAGATCAACAAATAGAAGAAGAATGTATTTATTGATTTTAATACCCACTCTCAAATAGTAGCTTAAGCAATAAAAGCAATTTTCTAAGTTGCAATCATCCCTGAAGCCAAATTGAAACTCTGTGAGAAGGTTATTATTTTTTTTTGTACTCTGTTAATTGCTTTTTAAAACATTTTTCAATAACTTTGAATAAAATACTAAGTAATGATATTGGACGGTCAACTATTATTATTGATATTATCAATGTCAACTTTACTACCCGACTTGTGTAGAGGAATTACTTTGGCAAGCTTAAACAAATCAGGAAAAATGCCGGATCTGAAACTACAATTTATGATGTGGCAGAGCGGGGTAAGAAAGATATCAATATTGTTTTTATCAAGTTAGCGGGAATATCATCACAGCCAGGAGCAGAGCCTCCCCGAATTCCCATCACACATTGGCGAACATCCTGTTCTGAAACATCTTTAAGAATAAATCTGGATTCAGAATCAGGTGGTATAATTGGAATTGTTCTAATATTGTCATTATTTTGTCTTATTTTTTGAGCTAGATCAGCTCCTATATTAGCAAAACATTTATTGAATTCATTAGCAACATCCAGTGTTGTTTCAAATGTATGGTTGACACTGGAACAAGAGGTTAGAAAATTTTCTACTGGAAAAGGAGTTTTATTGTTATTCAAACCAGAAATTTCATTGTAACCGGACTGGGCGATTGGTAGCGGCCACCAGTCCGGACAGTAAAATGAGTAGATATTGTGCTAGCCTAAGATTGATTATTCACTAACTATAACTGTTTGTCTTAAGAATATAGAAGAAGGGCGACTGGAGTTGAACGCAATATTGTTATAAATAAGGTTTATTGAGTAGTAATAATAATAAGAAATCAATAATATAAGATCAACAATAACTATAATAATGGGTATTGAATAATATTATATCAACAAAACTATTAACAATTTGATTTCATTTTAGTCAAATACACTTGTGCCTCAAGTCCATCAAAATACTAATTTTGATAGATAACGAGAAATTGATTATTAGATAAATTAATAACACGAAGTAATTAACTGATACATAAGCAATATAAAAAGCAATTCGAAATTTATTGTCCTAATCTATTGTAAAATTTAAATAGCCAAACTCGATTCCTATTCAAAATTGGCAGATCAATTCTACACAGAACAACCAACTTATTTCTCTCCAGTCGCCAGATCACTACGAATTAAATTTAAACAACAATGGGGAAGGTTCGACCAAGAATTTAGAAAAAATGGCTAGAATGAAAGACACTCACCATACAGGGCTGCAACTACCAGATTCACTACACTCAGTCTAAGCCACATCCTCTCACGAACACACAACAAAAGTCACTTAGGAAAAACCACGGCAAAGTGTCTTCTACAGTTCCAAAATATTCGGAAATATTCGGACATTTTAAATATTAGGAAGTTCGCTAGCACTCGACAAAAGGCAATAATTTAACGTTTTCTTCACTCAAGGAGGCCTCGCAAGTTTCACTACTTCGTCTCAGGAGTTCGTTAACAAACCGTTTAACCAACCGTCTATCTCGAGAGTCCGTCGTCGACTGGCTAGAGAGCCGTCCGTGGACGACGCCCCGGCCTATTCCACATGGAAAAACTCACTCTTTCCCACGGGAAGAAAGAGTGAGAGGTTCCAAATTGGAAAAGGAGAGAGACAGTCGCCTCATAGAAAAATGCAAAAAGATTGCAGTATTTTTTCCACGAGGCGAAAGAATATGCTGTTCTGTGCAGAATTGATATTTTTTTAGACGTAATAATAAATTAATTTTCTATGGGTAAATTTCTAAAAGTAACAACGTTTCATAATTTTTATATCTAACAACAATCATGCCATAAGGTTCAGAGTCCAACATTGTAATCTGATAAGCCTTATGGAATGACAAAAATTCGTTCAATATAAGAAAAATGAAATTAAAATTAAACATCACTTATACCTATCAATATATTCCCCATCGGGGAGTTGTTGGTTGATTAAAATATTTTCCTTTCTATAGTAGGCTTTTTTAGTTGTTTTAAGAAGACGGCTTAGTACTCGGCGATACTCGTTGTAATAATTTATCAGTTGCACGTTGAACGGCTGCCTCCTTATTACTCTGTGCAAATTATTTCTTTTTCTAATTGACCTGACAAGGCTTACAGTGATCCAGGGCTTTAATTTTTTATCAGCACTCCTCCCCGAATGGAGCGAGGTGGAACGCTGGTTCACACTTTGAATTATTTCAATAAATTTTGTTGAACTTGTGTTAGGGTCTTCCGAGGAAATTACTTCGCACCATGACTGTTCTAATAGAAGATTTTTCAATCTAGAATGGTTTGTTCTCTCATAGCTATAATTTGAACGAATTTCCGGCCTATTTATTATGTTTTGTTTTATAATTATACCTATTGGATAATGATCAGTGATATCATACTTCAATACTGACGGAAAAAGGGAATCAGTGTCATAATGTTTCACAAATAAATGATCAATGCAAGATAATGAATTGGCTGTTTCTTTAGTTGGTACGTCAATACAGCATACGAAACCGGCTTCATATAACGTGTCTAGTTACCTACTGCTCATGTTATTAATTTTGTCACCGAGAATATTGCTGTTGATGTCGCCAACAATTAACTGGATAACTTTATTATTATTATCATCATTGAATTGATGATTATTAAGTTGAGGATTATGATTATGATTGATATTATTTCCTTGATATCTATTCCCCAGCCCATCGATAAAGTTAGCCAGGTTGACTCCGTGACAACGATAAACACAAAGCAAACTGTAGCGTTGATTATCCTTATCACAATCTAGATTAAGCCACCGCAATCCTCCGACATTCACTTCACAGCAAGAATACAGTAAACTCGAATTCTCACAAACTACTATTCCATCATTCTGATTATATTGAGTTGACGTTTGAAATATTGCACACCCATCGAGCTGGTCCACGCATTCAACTCCATTCATCCAAGTTTCAGTAAGGACTATGACATCGAATTTGAAATTGATGCTTTGAAGTAAATTAATAATTAATCAAAGTTCCTTCTATAACTTCTAATATTTAAATGAAACACACTCAATCCAGACTGACAATACATACTTAGGAAATCACCATACACACGACAATCATCAAACACACTACAGCTTACATGCCTAAACATTTAACATCCAATACATTCATAGTTCCTACATAGTTCGCTCGAGCCGTTAATAATGGAATATTAATAGAATAACCGACAAAACAAGTTTCAATCAAACTTGATCAAATGAAAAAAACAGCTTTCAATCTATTGAGGAAGAGAAAAAATGGAATAATAAAAAAATTAAGTGATTCAAAGAAACCTTGAACCACATTTTCCGAGCCTTCAGATCAAAATATTATAGTATACATCAAAATAAATAGTTCTGCTTTAGTACCGTATTGATATTTATTATTTAGAGAAGCAGGATATAGTTAGTATGAATCTATGTTCTTATCTTTTCATTAATAATAGAATAAAAACGTATAATTATTATAAGTAATTATAACAAATGAGATAGAACCCATTTTACAGAAAATAAAGAGGATTTTCTATGATAAATAAACGATTGATTGCTTGGAATAATAATTGATGAATTAAATTGAAAAATAGCTTACTAAAAAAATAGCTGTACTATTACTTTATAATACAAAGTTTAATTGGAATACTGCTTGAAATAATGATAGATATCATGGTAAAAAACATAAATTCAACTATACCTGGCCCGTTATTTAATCAATAAAAGAGAAATCGCAATTTTAAAGAGAAAAAATAGAGTAAATTATAAAAAATTAATAACATTGATAAAAATATATATTTTATTAATATATTGAAAATTATATTATATCAAAAATATAATTAATAATATTATTAAAAATATATAAAGAGTAAATTATATCTCTGTAATAATTCATAATTTATAAAAATCATAGTAAGAGACCAGCAATAACAAACAGAGAAGTGATTGTCCATTTTGATACTTATATGATGAGAAAAAAGTTTCTTCTCGTTTCCACCCAGTATAAATAATAAAATTAAAATATTCCTGTGACTTACAGTCTATTAACGCACATGCGTCTTTTTCACCACGCTTTGTCGAGATCCTTAGCGTCTATTATTTTTCTTGTGGGACCATCAACGGTTTTTCGCACGAACAGCTTTCCCTCTCGTACCCATGCATACGCCAGCATATTCTGCTTCACATAACTTTTAGCTATGCCAAGCAAAATCTTGTTTTCCACGGTGAGGTGTTAATTTACAAAGATAGGCCTACTAGCCTCTTTAAAGTATTCACTTGGGAGATTAGCCTGAATTACTTTAATTTTTCGAGCCGAGACTAACCAGGCAGCACGACATCTTCTAGAAATAAATTTGACGATTATGGAGGGATGAGAAGCGTCTTTTCTTTTAGGTAGTCTGTGTGCAATTGAAATGTTAGAGTTCATACGGCACGTTAAGGATACCCGCGAGTTTCTCAACTATTGCATACACGTCTTCACCCTGTGTAAAAGGAGCACCAGATATTTCTAAATTAGACAGTCTTGTATATTGGTGTTGCTGACTAATTTGTTTTTTCAAGTTCAAATTCTCTGACAAAAAAGTGCATCACAGTCCCCCTTAACCGCAGCACACTCAATTTTCACGGCATTTATTTCGTCTCGAAAACCACTGATTTCATATTGTAGCCCTGTAATTTCAGACTCAAGTTTTTCAAATTTAATATCTATTTTCTCACTGAGGTCTTTCATGGCCTCGGCCAGTACACTGATATTGGAATCACTTTTTGAAACCGATGTTTTATCAGATTGAGTAGTGTCCTTGCACTCACCGCATTTCCAAGTCTGTTCCCTGGCTCCCATCTTATGAAGATTTTCGATGTTTCCAACTTGGCAGCACTCCGAATGAAAGGGTTTTCCACTCATGGAACATTCAATGTTTTTTGAATCAGAAAATTCAATGTTGCACTTACTTACTCATTTTGCAGGTTAGAATTTTGCAAGTGTAGAACCGCACAAACGAATTTATCTACAGCGCCAGAGCTGATAACCTTTCTCTCTGACAGTCAAAACCGAACTGAAAAATGTTTTATGACTGCGTTTATTCACGCGCAAAACGTTGTGGTGATCGCAACATTGAAGCTCCCACTACCTTCATGTTCTCAGGTGATCTAATCGGCCGAGGAGCTCCATTACTTCATCTTGTCGCAATTACAGTTTGTCTGAACGTAGTGACCCATGTAGCAATTGATTGCCGGTCCAGGACAGGAGCCAACGTGGCTCAATTAAAGCTATTACAAAAGGCGTGCTGGGTTGCGATCACAGAACATCCGCTCAAAAAGTAGGCCTCAATGGCAAACGCACACTCCTCACTTTTCCAACACATGATGGCGACTGAACTGTGTCGGACCAAAACTTTATGGTCCCACCTCTCGAATGAGAGACCACTAGCATTCCGCTCCGACATCAACAGACTAAATGGCGCAGATTTTAAAAAAGGAAGTTATGCTGCCGCACCTTGTATTGAGAGTAAGAAAATAGACTGTTGAATAACGGCGTTTGAAGAGTGCAATCCGAACTCTAAAGTGGCTTTATTCCAGGCTAGTCTACGCCAATTTGTAGGTCAAGTGGCAGACTTTCACCTTGATAGGTCACACAACTATCAATAGCAGTACTCGTATTCTCTCTTTCTCCAGTTGAAGTTTACCAGAGATTGATGATGATGTAACAAAGTAGCCAATCACAGCTCTTGTCCCAGCATATGACCGGCCATAAACTGGTATTTGTATTTTCAATAAATTTGAGGTTTGAAAATATCTAGTGTTTTTATTGAAGTGTCTTCTGTTTGTAGTACAGAACAACAGTACTTGGGTAGAGCAGAGCAGCAGGTAGCAGCAGGATCATATCCAGGATCAGCTAGGACGTCAGCCACTGCATCTCTGGCTTCCTCTCGTGAGTCATCGTGTGCTTCTTGTCCTGGAATAACCGCTCCATATCGTGTTATGATGCTTGGCTCGGCTGGCGTTGGGAAGACCTCACTAATATCCCAGTTTATGACTTCAGAGTACCTTCATGCTTATGACACATCGATTGGTGAGTCCTTGACAACAGAGCTCCAAAAATCAACAGATAAATAAGATTTTGTTACTGCATGTAACTGTGATCAGTACAATTTCCTCTGGATTAATTCCTTACTAATCTATATGCCTATCCATGAATGCGAAATAGCCGTGATTGACTGTATGATTCATCACCAAAACTAAAAATCTACTGAACGAAATGTGTTCGAATTTGGCAGGCATGTTCAGTTGGACCTTTAGATACACTAAGAACATATTTTTAGAATAATGTCCTAAGCATAAGCTACACCCAATATTTGCTTTTATTCAATAGTTCTCTGCGTTTTCTTAGCTTATTTGAGAACCAATTGGCAGAAAAAGTTGAAGGTTTGTAGTCAGTGTCACTATTGACACCGCTTGGTGTCAAGGTGGTGGAGCCCCCTGTCTAGACGGATAAGCAGCAAGGCCACACATGTGCAGTTTTTTACTGGAAATTTTGTCAACACTGTGAAGATGCTCCTGACTCGTCCAAATTTTAATAAGAATCATGCCATAATATAGTTCTAAATTTGAGAAATTTTATACCATCTAAAGAAATTTTGCATCTCTTCCTAATTTTTAAATAATGATGATAGAAAACTTATTTTGTCCAGATTCCAATTAAAATTATGCCATAATTTAGTACTGGATTTCTTCTCAATTGAACCACCAAAAAATTATTGCACCCCTTTCCGTTTAAGGGTAGAAGTGATTGAAAAGGGGTGACTGGACTCCATCCTGGGCCAAATACCAAAAGAAAGCTAGAATTTAGAACTATTTCGATATTAATAATAATAATAAATGCAGACCATGTAATGCAGAATCGAATGCTGCTGTTGAGAGTATCCAGCACATAACCTCTGGATGCTCAGTGCTGGCACCAAGAGAGTATTTGAAGAGGCATAATAATGTTGCCAAAATAGTACATTTGGAGATGCAGCTAAGGTTTGGTATGATTGATCATGTCCTTCCATACTATTTGCACACTCCCCCTGCTTTTGTTGAGAAGAACCATGTGAAGATCTACTGGGATGTTCAATTAATGATAACTGACAGACAGGCTCCACATAACAAACCTGACAACCTTGTGATGGATATACCAAAGAAAGAAGCCCTAATCATTGACATTGCTGTGCCAGTCGATGAGAATGCTCAGAGAACAAGGGGAGAGAAACTGAGAAAGTATAAGGAACTGGCATTTGAGCTGAAAGAGATTTATGAGCTGCAGAGTGTCAAGATTCTCCCAATTGTTATCACTGTAGGAGAGCTAATGCCAAATACAACAGTGGAATCTTGTCAAAAAATTGCCCTCTCAGAGATGTTAATGGTACAGATGCAAAAGTCAGTTCTGTTGGACACAGCCCGGATAGTACGCCAAATACTGCAGTGCACTTGGTAAATACCTGTACGTAACTTGCCTGAATGATGATAAAATAGTGTAATAAATTAATGTAGGAAGTTGCATGTGAATGCCCCTCTTCTGATATATTATCAACAAATGCGTGAAAAAGGAACAATAATAATAATAATAATAATAATAATAGCTTGGTTAAGTGGTGTGGAGGAGTCTCTACTACATGTACCTCAAATGGAGGCTATGGTGATTACAGTTGGAGATGTCACAAAAGCAGTGAACAATACCCAGAACTTGAAGGCACCTGGCCCTGATGGGATCTAAAACTTCTGGATAAAGAGATTTACCACTTTTCACAGGTTCATTGCTGCGTGTTTCTTAGAGTTCTTGAAAAATCCAGTGAAAGTGCCCCCATATCTTTCTAGAGGTGTGACATACTTGCTACCAAAAGAGAAAAACTCAGAAGACCCATCTAAATATTGGCCAATAACAAGTCTCTGCACTCTCTATAAAATTCTAACGGCCTGCATCACAGAACAAATATATTGTCATCTGCAGGAGAATAAATTATTAGCAGAAAAGCAGAAGGGATGCATCAGGGGGTCGCAAGGGTGTAAGGAGCAGTTGATAATTGATGCAGTGGTCATGGAGCAAGCTGTACAAAAGCAAAGAAATATCAATGCAGCCTTCATCGACTATAAAAAGGCTTTTGACTCTGTGCCACACTCCTGGCTTCTTGCAGTGCTTGATATGTACAAATTTCACCCTGGAACAGTCTTACTCTTTAGGCATCTCATGTCTTCTTGGTCAACTGTATTGCAGGTTGAGCATTCAGGTGGAGGATTACAAGCCAATGTATCCCAATAAGGAGGGGAATCTTTCAGGGGGATAGTCTCAGTCCCTTGTGGTTCTGTCTATCACTCAATCCTCTATCCTTCATCCTGAAAGTATCTGGGTATGGATACAGTATCAAAAGCTCACCCAATTTGCAGTGCACATTGTCACACCTCCTATACATGGATGATATTAAGTTGTATGCAGCCAGTGAAAGACAGCTAAAGCACCTATTAGCACTTACAGAGATGTTTTCTGCTGATATTCAAATGTCATTTGGCCTGAGTAAGTGCAAAACACTGAGTATTGTGCAAGGAAAACTTCAACCAACAAATTTTGTTTTATTGTCACGGGAGGCATTTGATTTCATGGGGGAGGATGATACATATAAATACTTAGGTCTTGTCCAGACCAAGAGCCTCAACCACAAGGATATACGAGGAGCTGTCACTGACATGTACTTGAAGAGAATTGGTGCTGTACTGAGAGCCAGACTTGATGGAAGGAACTCATTCAAGGCTATTAACACATATGCAATCCCAGTCTTCACCTATACATTTGGTGTGGTGAAATGGTCAGAGACAGACTTAGAAAGCTTAGCTTGCTCCACCCGCAAGTTGTTGTCTAGGTACAGAGTGCATCACCCAAGGTCAGCAGTTGAGCGCTTGATAATGCCAAGGAGTAAAGGTGGAAGAGGTCTGGCTGATATCCATAGACTTTGTCAGGGGTAGAAGCAGTCTCTTAGGAATTATTTTCTTACTCAAGACTCACTCTTGCATAGGGTTGTGGTGGCTGCGGATGATTCATACACACCTCTTGATCTTTGTCACTCTGAATTTGCAGATCTGAGGCTTGTTGGGGACAACATTGCCTCAGTACAACAGAAGTGGTTAGAAAAGCCACTGCATGGCCGCCATGCCTATGATCTCTGTGGCCCTCTCATAGATGGGGAAGCATCTAATGCTTGGCTGAGCTGGGGAGGAATTTTCACGGAGACAGAAGGCTTCATTTTCGCCATCCAGGATCAGTATGTTGCTACCATAAACTACCTGAAGTACATTGTAAAGGAGAATCTGGAATCAGACACCTGTCAAAGATGTCATCAGGCATCTGAGACAATCCAGCATGTGACAAGTGCTTGTCAGGCTCTGGTGGCATCAGACTACCTCAAAAGACACAACCAGGTGGCGGGGATCGTGCATCAGAGTTTAGCATGTCAACACAGCCTTGTGCAGAATTCAATTCCATATTATCAATAAAGAACTTTAAAACTTAGGGCTGTTTAAAATAATTGAAAAATAAATAAAAATCAAACACCCTTTTTTTGAAAACTTTAAAATTATAAAAAAACACATACATGTTTTGGGAGCTAAGCCCATTCTCAATGCGGATAAAAATAGTTATCTTTTTTTGATAACTATTTTTATCCACATTGAGAATGGGCTTAGCTCCCGAATCATGTATGTGTTTTTTATAATTTTAAAGTTTTCAAAAAAAGGGTGTTTGATTTTTATTTATTTTTCAATCCATATTATCAGTATACTTCCAATCCAGTTCTTGAGAATACAACCCATAAGTTGTATTGGGATCGATCAGTGCTCACAGACAAGACAATAGCAAACAATAGGCCAGACATCATATTGATAGATAAACAAAAACAGAACACATTTTTAATAGACATAGGCATTCCAAATACTCATAACATAAAACAATATAGTGAGGAGAAGCTGCTCAAATACCTGCCCTTGGCAGAGGGAATTAAAGATATGTGGAGGCAGGAGAGAGTGACAATTGTTCCCTTGATAATGTCAGCTACTGGTGTAATACCAAAGGACCTACCTGGGAGGATGCAGGAATTGGGACTGTCTGTTTGGGTACGGAATCAAATACAGAAGGCTGTCATATTGAGCACTGCATCAATAGTAAGAAATTTCATGAACATTCCAAAATAGAAAGGGTGTCATTTTGCTAATAAGCCAATGACATCTATAATTACCCAGTAAAATGGATATATAACACTTCTAAAATAATAATAATAATAATAATAATAATAATAATAATAATAATAATAATAATAATAATAATAATAATAATAATAATAATAATAATAATAATAATAATAATAATAATAATAATAATAATAATAATAATAATAATAATAATAATAATAATAATAATAATAATAATAATAATAAAATTCACATAATTTGGAGGCAACTTGGATTGAGAAGTGTAATAAGTACCAGCCACTGGCTGAAGACATCAAATGGGTGTGGAAGCAGAAAGAGGTACACATTGTCCCACTTGTTATCTCAAGCACAGGGCTAATCCCACATCGATTGCATCGCAGCTTAGCCCTATTGAAGCTGCCACCTGAAACCTACATCCAGCTTCAAAGTCTGTTATCCTGAACACAACAACAATAGTTAGAGAATTTTTAAATCTTCCTCCATTGTAGTCTTGTTACAGTCTGATTAACCTAAATGTTCTACATCTTGCAAAATTATGCCGATGTAAGAATATGAACCAGTTTTATAGTGTGAGATGAAAAACAAAGAAAAACATAATAATAATAATAATAATAATAATAATAATAATAATAAAACAATTCAAAAAGCTGTGATTTTAGACACTTGCCATATTGTTAGAAAATTTCTCTCACAGCAATAGCATGTAATATAATTTGAGTAGTTTGAGTAACTTATACCTGGCATTTGCCTGTATCATTGTGACCATGTTGAATGTGAATAAATAAATAAATAAATAATAATAATAATAATAATAAAATAACCTGTTGAATTGATTGTAAGTTCACTTTTATCATTGAAATAGCTTTTTTGTCAAATATTTCGAATTTTGCTTTATACTTTCATAAACATGGCATGAATCATAATACGTACAAATATAACAATACATCAATACTGTATATGAATAAATTCACTTGCTGTCAGAGACCAAAACAGTGCGATTGTGCTCCTTCATCTAAAAATATTTTAAGCGTATGTTACGTAAATTTTTACTAATATCACAATTATACGTTTTTTTATATAATATTACAATTATTTCGCTAGCGGCTCGTGCCTACGAAAGAGGTGAAGTGCCATACAGTAAAAGATACGGGCACTTCACCTGTTTCGTGGGTACTGGGTACAAGCCGCCAGTAATTTATTTATGTTATATTTTCATCCTTTTTTTATTTTCATGAGAATTCAATTTTTTATATCTTTTCAATATAATTTAATATTATCACCTTATAAATTTAAATAGCTCATGCAAAACTATTCTTCTCTCATTCTAGATGACGAGTTTGGTGAGAAATCAGTGTCTGTTCTACTGGATGGTGAGGAAAGTGAGCTCACATTCATCGATCACCCTTCTTCAGAAATGTCGGTCAGTAGCTTTTAGAAATGCAATAATATTTGACCGAACGAATGTAAGTGAGGTCTAATACTTGTTTCTTTCGTCTTTCTGTCTTTCTTCCTGTGACATGATTATGGCTGAATGCATTGATATAATTGCATGAGAAATATTTTATAAGAAAATTTTTGAAAATTTTAGTGAATCGATCAATTTGGTACATGCTATTGCTCTTAATTGATTGTTTATGATATAGTATTTCTCCTGGACCATAAAAATTATTATTTGAAGTGCTGCAAAAATATGAAACCTCTTGAACTTATTACTCATCAACATTTTGTCAAAGACGTTATGGACATTAGTCTGTGTTTTCAACTAATAAATTTATTAGTTTCTGTGAAATGGATAAATGAGATTTGGCAGTAAGATAACGCTTTAACTGCGCGTCGATGTGTATGCAATGTTTTTTGAAATTTCTCAATTGAACAGAAACGAAAAAAAGGGAAAGTACCATATTGGATTTTTCTTTGATATAGATACACATGATCTGATACTATATTATTTATGTAAATATAACTGAAACATTTGATAAATGATCCAATTCGGAAATTAATTATTAAAAGTATCCACTTCAGATGATAGAATCGGGCGCCTGAGATATTTCAGACAATTAATATTAATGCAAAATAAATTATTACAGGAGAAAATATGATTGGCTTAGATGTAAGTGGTTTATTATGAACTTGGATAAATAACAGCTAAGCTTTTTAAGTTGTAGGGTAATTGGGTGAGAAAATTAATAAGTAGACTGAGTTGTAAGTTCAATGTTATTCAAATTCTTTTTATTGTTGAAACATTCATAATAATGCATAACAAAAGTCAAAAATACAAAATAAATTTTTCAATGAAAATATGAAATTACAAAATATCATCCATAACACAAAGTCAGTATACATTAAATTACATATTGAACAATAATTCATTCCGTTTATAAGGACATTTTTCACCAAGATACAGTTTAACATTCTTTTTAAAACACTCAATATCATCAGTCTTGAGGCTATTAGGAAGACAGTTATAAAGCCTTGTACCATACTCAACAAAACTATTCAAAGTATAAGAATAATTACATTGATCCAGTCTAAGTGAAGAGGCATTCCTTGTATAATGGTCATGGACAGAGTTATTCAGTGGCAAACAGGCCAAGTTTTTCTGAATGTAAACTAAACATTCAAATGCATAAATAGCATGAATTTTTAAATTTTTAAACAGAGGTTAGCAATGAGAGCAACTAGGTACACTAGCAATAATTCTTACAGCTCGCTTTTGCAGAACAAACAGTTTACCAACATTAGTATCATTTCCCCGAACAGTAATACCATAGGACAAATGACTATGTATATGTGCAAAATAAACAGTAGTTAAAACAGAAGAATTTACAATAAATTTCAAACGGTTTAGCAGAAAAATACCTCTGGATAGCCTGCCATGCAGCAAATTTATATGGGATTCTCACTTGAGATTATTTTGGACTACAAGGCCTAAAAATTTTGTATGATTAGAATTAGATTTTCAACCAAACTCCAACATCAGAGTTTTTTCTTTGTTCAGACATAGTAAGTTTGCTGCTGTCCAGTCATCAATTATTGAATTCACAAGTAAAAGTCTATGACAATCATTGAACATGTTGAAACATTTAGTCTGTACGCCAGATCATCTGCAAACATAAATGGTTTTACACAATCAGTACCTGTGACAGCAGGGAGATCATTCAGATAAATGGTCCCAAAGTAGATCCTTGGGGGACACCTGATTTTACTTCTAAGAGATTAGAATAACAATTTTTGTAAAAGACAGACTGGTACCTATTGTGCAAGTAAGATGACATTGAACTAATTGCTCTGTTGTCAAAACCATAAAAAGTAAGTTTCTTAATTAAAATTTCATGAGATATTGTATCAAATGCCTTGGACATATCATAGAAACTACCTTCAAGCTTATGACTACCATCAACAGAATAAATACAACACTTCATAAATTCAGAGATAGCCATGCCAGTCCCTCTGTTAGGTCTATACCCATATTGACTGTCACTAAACAAATGATTTACCTCGAAATAATCAATAATCTGCTTATATAGAATGTTCTCAAAGATTTTTGAAAATATAGGGATTATTGAGATAGGTCTGTAATTATTACAATCTGAGACACAGCCCTTCTTGAACACAGGAATCACCTTAGAATATTTGAGACATTTAGGAAATATTCCAACATCAATACAATGATTATACAGATAACAGAGCACTTCACAAATATATGAAGAGTCAAGTTCTACAATAAAAGAGTTTAAATTATAAATTTCAAGGCAGGTACTATTCTTTAAAGTTAAAATATTTTGTGAACTTCTTCAACACTCGTATGACAAAAAGAGAAAGTGACAGGTACAGCATCAGGTACAGAGTTTTTCAGTACATCAAGATAGTAAGATACGTCATGACCAGCAGCAGGAGCACTTTGTACAATTTGGCTCATCTATTACTCAAAAAGAAATTATTAAAATTATCTGAAGAATGGCCATCACTGCCTTTATTCTGAGCTAAATCATTTCTGTTCATATTCTCATTAACTATAGCCCATAACATCTTTGGTTTATTGCTTGTATTAAGGATACAATTATTATTATAATTGAGTTTAGCCTCTTTCACCAATTTTTAAAAAAGTTTTCTCAGATTTATGCATCTAGCTCTATAGTGGTTCAATCCAGTGTTGTGAAGTAGATCATACATAATTGAATACAGTTCTTTCACGAGCCTAATATCACAGTTCATATTATGAGAAGACCTGCTTCTATTGAGGACACACTTGTAAGGTAAAACATCATCCACTATACTCAAGAATTTATTGTGAAAATGAGCAAATTTGTCATCAGAGGAATCAATAGAATAAATTACTAGCCAATTAATTGCAGACAACAGAGTCACAAAATTGGAAACACAAGAACTGTATAGAGGTCTTATTCTGAAGTCATGGTCAACAGAAGCATTGGAATTTTGAGAACGCGAATCCAATGAACACTTGAAAACAATGGCAGAATGGTCAGAAACCAGCATTGGTTCAACCGCAGCTGAAAGTATCCTCTCCCTGTGGATAGAAGTTGCAACATTATCAATGCAAGACCCTCCTTGTGAGGAGGAGGCTGGTCTGGTGACTTCGTTTATCACTAATTTGAGATCAAGGCTAATTAAAATGTTTTCAAAACCCGTCTTGAAAACAAGAATTAGTCAATAAGTCAATAATAAAATCACCACAAAGTATCACAGAAGCATTGGATTTGTTCCTATTATTCAGTCTGTCTAACAAGTTGAAAATAATTCCAATGAAATACCCCAAGTTCCTTGTATCAGGAACTCTATACACTTCAATAACAATTACGTTTAGATCATTGATTAGAACTTCAGAGATCTCGCAAACACGCTGCACAGATAGTTCTATTAAATAGTCAACTTCAAGACCAATCAGACCCTTTTTTAAGAATATAGCAGACCCACCACGACTACCATAATTTCTGCAATAAGAACTGGCACAAGTGTAGTCCAAGATTGTAATCTCAGCAAGTTCAAGGGCTCCCAGCCAATGCTCACTAATACAAAGAATATCAACATCAAATTTGGAATTGAGACACTGGAGCTCATCCAAACTGCTAACCAAACCATGAGTGTTGCAGTGAACAATTACCAAACAAGAATTTCCCTCATGAGAACCACCAATAAATTTGGAGGCTAAGTATTTGCCACTTTCAGAGAGTCATTCAAGTTTTAATTTTTGTTCACTATGAGTGGACTGCGGGAATTTTCAACAAAGAAATGTCAAATACAACAACAAGAATATTATCGTCTCGTTATTGCGTCACCTAATAATCCACGCCACCATACCATGAGACAAATTAAAGAACAAGGTCTGGTAGACAAGATGTATATAGGTCGAGTTCCGACCAGTCAGATGACTTGAAATCGATGTTAATTCTAATTTTCAACAGCAGGAAAGGCAAAAACGCAGCGATAAGTTGCAACAGTTGATTTTAATGTTCAATTTGAAACGTGACGTGATATAAAATTACTAGAAAATTAGTTGAGCAGGATTTTTATTTAAAGGTTCAAAGAATCATTGCTAAATGCAATAATGGAAAAAGATATAGCAAAACTGTCAATCAATTGTGTCAACAATAAACAAAATAGTATGATGCATATTGTCAAAATTACTAGCTCAAATTGATTACCAAAGATAAAAATTTACGTAGATAAAAATGACGTAGTTTAAATGTTATTTATACGGTAACTTATGATCATAGGCAATAGATTGATTAACACTAATAGTAATATTTACAATGACAAGAAAATAGGCTTTTCTCACGATCAAAGCAAAAATCAATTGAATGCTAAACTTAATTGTTATTTTGTTGATTTCAAAGACAAATGCAAAGAGATTGAATACGGTATTCATAATTATGATTCTAAAACTTCAAATTTACAAGATAAGACGTAGTGAAAGCAAATTTTGAAAAGTACAGTTCAGTGCAAATTGTTGACATATTTGAATTGTTAGGCGTTAACGAAGCATTGCGTCAATAAACATGAAATAAGTGACTTCAACTCAAGGGAACGATTGAAATACAAGGGGTCAATCACGTCGATTACTGTATCGACCTCTGCAATGAATGAAAATAGCGCAAAGAAAATTACACAAATTAACAGGTGACAAAGACTCAGTGGAGATACTGTTACTCATCTGTAGGCCTAAGTATGTGGTGCTAGATGTCTACCTAGATAGGTGCTAGATAGGAAATCTGGTCTTGTCCGGACGAACCCACGATGCGAAGAGGACGGCGCTGTCTGGACCCCAGGAGGCGGCGATCTGCTGACGGTATACACATGTGTGCACTCAACAAAGGATGGCCCCAAGGTAAGGGCGTCGTGACCCAAGCGGCGATGAAATGATGGCGGCTCAAGATGCAGGTCCCGTAGGACGTTTGCTCCAAAGCGATAAAACGACGGTCAGAGGTTCGACAAAGGAACAGAAACGATGTCCTTGATGGAATTCAGTGATGCTGATGGCGTCATTCACACGAAGATAGGAAAGAAGAATTTTCATAAATCTAGATGCGGAAAGTTCCTGTTGTGCTTGACACAAAATACATAGAAACCGAGCAAGCCTCGATGCATGAGAGTTGAATGTGAATATAATTGTATGAATGAATGAATGAATTGTATGTATGAATGTAATTGTAACTTAAATACAAAGTTGATTGTACAATGGGTTGAAGGCCTTCAGCCTGACAAATGAAATTTATGAATCACCCAGTGCAGGGCCAGATCTACAAATCTTTCTAGGTGAGGGGGCGGGCGTTCAAGCTTCAATTCTTGCGCACCCCTTCAATTTTTGCGCAAAATTTGACAAAACATAGCACAAGTGATAAATTTGTATTTAGTAGCGATTTTCCAATTTTTGATCGCTATTCCTGAGATTTGGGTAAGATTTACACAATTGCTGCCATTGACTTTTTTCTTCAGAATCCGACTCTCTTCAACTTCCATTAATAAAAAATACAAATTTATGATTCCTTATCCAGTTATAACCCTTATTGTTGAGAAATGGCGTTTTTTGAGCATACTTTTCCAATTATCTCAATAACCGTTGAAGTTACAGACTTCAGACTGGTTTCATTGAATTCCTCAGCTCACATAGGAAATTGAATTTCACATAGGAATTGATTATTTTAGAACCTCAGTAAAGCCTCTGAAAAATTAGAAAAATAAATATTTTTTGAAAAATCTCAATTTTCCGCCATTGTTATCTCGGTAACAAAGCGTTTTTGGGGGTTGGTCCCATGGAACTTTTTTGTCTACTTGGTGTGAGGAATCAGCCTGAGAAGTATTGCACATTCCTCCTGAAACACCCTGTATAACAATTCTTCTTTATCAAACAATTCTACAATATGAGTAAAGATTTATTTTTGGAATAGGGAAGAATAACTAGAATTTCATCTCTCACTAGGGTTGTGTCCTCAAATTATATATATCTCAAACAATTCTACAATATGAGTAAAGATTTATTTTTGGAATAGGGAAGAATAACTAGAATTTCATCTCTCACTAGGGTTGTGTCCTCAAATTATATATATTTTGATGTGTATAGGAAGCCACATCAATTGTAACAAGGAGGAGTTCTTGATCTGATGGAAGAAACATGTTTCCAGTATCAATAGCCCAACTGAACGTATCTCTGCCCTTGTTGATTTCCATCTCCAACCTATTGTTGCCTCTCTACCCTCACACATCAAAGACTCCTTTCACTTCATAAAAACTCTAAAAAAATACAGCCCTTCCAACAGATCAAGCACTCCTCCTTGTTAAAATTGATGTGGCTTCCCTATACACATCAATCCCTCATCCTGATGGCCTAAGATTAGGGCACAGCTATGGGCACCAGGATGGCTCCATCCTATGCCAACTTGTTCATGGGACACCTTGAACAAGACTTCCTCTCCAAACAACCTCTTCCCCCCCTACTGTGGCTACGATTCATTGATGACATATTCATGATCTGGCCACATGTGGCTGATTCCCTCTCCCTATTCCTTGATCAACTCAACTCCAACTACCCTGTCTCTTTCACATATTTAAGAATATTTCAGAATCCTCCATCAACTTCCTTGACATCAGTGTATCCCTCTCCAAATCCAATACCATATCCACCAATGTCTTCACAAAATCAACTCATACCCAACAGTTCCTCCATTTTGTAAGTTGCCATCCCTACCATGTAAAAAGATCCCTTCCACATTCTCTCTCAATCCGTGGTCAAAAAATCTGCAGTAATCCCCACCAACTTGACCAGAACCTCCATAAACTCCACCAATCTCTCCTGAAATGTAACTACCCTGAAGAGTTGTTACAGGAACAAATACATCCTCACAAACCCACCAACTCCTCCACAAATTCCCAAACCCTTCAAGTTTCAAAAACTTGCACCACTTATTTCCCTAAAATTGAAAATCTCAAACCTGTCCTCAAAGATCTGTTCCACATCATTTCATTCAATCCTTCAATCAAATGCTTGTTCCAGCAACCCCCTACCCTAATCTACAAACAGCCTCCCAACCTAAAAAAGATACTCAACAGAAACAGATTACCCACCTCAAATGATCCACAAACTCCACCTGGTACCCTACCCTGCAAACGCCCCCACTGCAAAACCTGCTCAATCACTGATCCTTCTACATCCTTCACAAGCCCAATCACCAACTACACCCACCATACCCGCCAATACAGTAATGGCACCTCCAAAAACTGTATTTACCTCCTTCTCTGTAACTTCTGTCCTGCTTTCTACATTAGAGAAACAACCACTGCCCTAAACTTCTGAATCAACAATCATAGGGCTTTCTTAAAAAATAACACCTCCTTACCTATCCCTACCCATGGCTCCGAGCACAACAAGAACTTTGATGATTGCTTCAAAATCAAAGTTCTTGCCAACCTCCCTCCCTCAGCTCCCTCCATCGATGTGAAAACAAAAGAGTTAGCCATTATTTGGATGATTGGAGCCACTTCTATCCCTGGCCTTAACAGACAGCAATAGTTCTAAAAATCCTACATCCACATCCAGGATCAATCAATCAATCAATCTATAATTTTAGTTTCAATCTGATATCCAAATTCATTCTCAATAATAATTTTTACATTCAACCAATTTTACTTTAAATTAAATTTAGTCTCATTTATCCTTCATTTCTACACATTTCAACTAATAACCATCAATATTATCCTCTTGTCCAAAAAATCCCTAACATGTCTTCCCCCCAATCCATACTTCCTCAATCTGTGGTACTCCTTCAGTTCATGCTACTACACTGAGGACTCTGTGGATTCAACATTCTGTTTTGAACTGAAAAAGGTGTCACAGCCACCAAAATATTTTCTACCTCAAAATGTAAGTTTATTTGTGTTTTTCTTCCTCTCCATAATTTAAATCTGTCTATTTGTGAAATATATATATTTTTTTGCGGATGATGCCCACATAAGTATTCAATTCTACTTGTGCGTTGGTAATGGAGTGTGCGAGGGTGATTTATGAGGTGCATAAACGACCATACCTCTGGTGGGATTCGAACCCACGACCGGGTTGCGCTATAGCGGACTGAAGGTTGTAACACCCCAGTCCACTTGGCCAACCCGGCCGGCAACCTACTATTTGTCTATTATAACGTAATTTGGTTCATTCCCATGTAAACTAGCCATCCTGCCATTGAGAGTCATTTACAGGACTGTTTCAAACTTTATTTTATTTGTTGAATATTGTATGGATAAAGGATGAGGCGGGGAATTATGCATATAGCTTTGAAGTGACACTGACAGTATTTGCGTAGGTGCAAGCCGGAGGATTGGGGGAGGATGCTATAGATTAATTTTTTTTATTAGTAGGTAGCCCTGTGAGTTGTAGACATGGCTTTGTTGATTGAGCAACGTTATTTTCCCATCAAGGCGTATTTTTCCCAAACTTAGTCTGTTGATGCAGTGCGGCGTGCAATGTGAACTCGTTATCGGATCCCAAGTCACAAATTGCAAATCGATTTTGATCTGAATGATAATAACTTCCGTGAATGTTTTCAAGTATTGCAAACGAGAGTTGGGACTCAAAAGACCGTCTGGACTTGTAAAAACAATACAGCCGTTAGCTGTGTCAGAAGATCAACATTGCAGTCTCCTCAACATGCAGCTCATAAGCATCTGCCTTGGCGTTATCTGATCGCACTGTGTGTCGTATTCTTCATGAGAAACTTCACTTCCATGCATACAAGATGGTAGTTGTTCAAGAACACAACCAACAGGATTGGCAGCAACGAATGCAGGCATGTGAAACTTCAATCACTGACTTGCCTCACAATGCTTGGAATATATGTTTATAGTGACAAGGTATATACATACTTCTCTTCCCCACCTTGTCTTATTGAGCGAAGATGCATGAATAGAACGAATCACAGAGAATGGCTCGTTGGAGGAGTTATAGAGCACTTTCTATTTAGTACTTATTCTATTATGTGGAATAAAAGTGATTTTGAATTTGAATTTGAAAAGCGCTATTCTGATAATGAGGTGGGTTGGAGTCTCAACTGGGGCAAAGTTCTCTGACCACAGCACAATCAATACGGCCACCCTGTCTTTCGGAGGAGACAATAAGCGTGACTACCTAAAACAGTAATCGTCATCTCATTACCCACACACAAGCCTATGTGGGCTTCACACTCATAAATCCATGCAATAACAGAAACCAAACAGTGGCAAGTGATTGCAAGAGCAATATTCCCTGGTAGGAAATATTCATTTTGAGAATCATTACCACTCTTAAATCGAATTATTTTTGACCCAAACCAATAATTCCTTATTGTCTGTTGACAGCCAGAGGATTGCCTGACAGCTTATTCATCAGCACATGCATTCTGTGTAGTCTACTCGACATCAGACAGAGCTAGCTTTCGGCAGGCCGAAGAATCACTTCAAGCTTTGTGGAAGATGGATAATATCAGGTTGAAAGCAGTCATTCTTGTGGCAAATAAGACAGACCTTGTAAGGAGCAGGGTAGTGTCAACCCAAGGTTAGTACAATACAGAAGGTTAAAATAAAGTAGCCTACTGTACTTCCTACTCAATAATCAGCTCACTAGGACTAGAGTGCCTTACGGGAGTCGAATATCACTTATCATCAAACATAGTATATGTAGACTTTAATTCTAGTCCCACTTGTGGGAAATAGTAAATAGTGAACAGTGTTTCAGGAGGAATAAGCAATTGGTCTACTTCTTAGGATGATTCCTTTTACACAGTAAGTACATTAGTGAATAACGTAGGCCTACCATTGGGCATATCCCACAAATGCTTTGTCAGGGCCGGATCTACCATATTTCTAGGGGGGCAAACTTTAATTTTTGCGCCCCTCAGGCAAGTTAAAATTTTTGCGCCCCCACCCCCCTACATAAGATTTATTGAATTCCACCGCTTTCAAAAAAAGCATATGAGATGTACATGGTTGCACAAATACAAGGTATAAATAAAACTCGGGTCAAGTTGAATTAGAAGACATTTTTAAAAATTTATAATTGCTATTAAAAATTTTCATCCTTTTCGAACATACACATGGTGTTTCTGAAGAAGAGAAAGACCGTTAAACTTCGTGAGGGTTTCTTCATCGAAATGATAAAGGAAAAGTTTCAGTGAACATGAGATAAAAAATTATTTGTTCCAAGATAATGATGCGTAAAATTTCTTCAAAATTTCAATTCTATGATTCTGCTGCGAACTAATGAGAGTAAGCTACTCGAGTGATCAATGTCTATGAAAATCATCTAAGAAATTAAATGAACCAGCTAGAAGCTTTTAACTTTGATTATTATTGAGATAATGATACAATTTGCTAAAAAATATTTTTTTCCAACCTTAGAGGGATGAACATAGTATTTTGATTACTATGAGAGTTTGATTATGAATAGAAAATATTTGGTGATTTTTTTGTATAAAATTTACTCAAACCTCACAAAGCAGCATTTGAAGGCGACAGAACAGCAATCTTTCCAACAACGTTTTTTTGTCTCCATATAACTTGATTTGTTGGGTTTGGATGCGTTTTGGACGAGAAAGTTACTGAATATTTTTCTTCAGAATCAAATTTCCTACAGTTTAAAATTTGAGGTAGTTGAAAATACGGGTCAACTTGTATAGTCTGGTCCAAGCAAAAAATATATTCTGGCAAGATGGGAAAATAAATGTAGCTCGGTCAATGCTCGTTTAAAAATTATAAATGTAATCTCAAATTGTAGGAAACATTCTGCTCTACAATTTGAGACCAAATTAATTAGTTCTGAATCAATATTGACCGTGCTAGAGTCATTTTCCCATAAGACACATCTTGCCAGCATGTATTATTTGCTTGAGGTATCCTATCTCTATTCATTTGAAGTTAACAAATTGAGATTCTTCAGCATATTTTTTCTATTATTTTAATAACCATCAAAGTTACAAACCTCTCTTCACTTTCGGTTCCATTTGGTTTTCAGCTAATTTTTCATGAGAATTGATGACTCGTGGGTCACCACAATATATAAAATAGGAATTTAGAGAGATATGTGATATACATTACTATTATCGGTACCATTATCATCTCGGTAACGAAGCATTTTAGGGGGCATGACTACTGAAATGTTTTTCTTCATTTCGATGTAAGGAAACTTCCCACAAAGTTTTTGGGTTTATTTAAGAAACGTTTTCTTTACTCATGAATAATATGAGAAAATCTGAATCGTGGATGATTCCTCGAGAGCAGAGAGCACTTGTCCATGTGCTTATATTTTTATAAGCTCCATCAGGTGCGGCTTGAATGTGAATTTCTATCAGTGCAAGTGGCCATCAGACGCCCTTCTGCATGGATTTCTCTTATAATTTTCCAATTTGAAATCGAGGGGGTTGGAAAAGTGTTTCAATTATTCATCGTGATGGGTATTCAACGACCCATGGATACTCAGAGAGAGAACTAAGTTACATAAACTTTTTATTCTGAAGTTACTGAATTTATTGAAATCAAATGAGTGAATCATTTTTCTGCAATGCAGTAATCAACAAAGCAATGTTCAAAAACACTTGAAATTTCTATGATACCCTTATGCCCGGTTTTTCCAAGCACTCTCAAATTTGAGGGACTCTCAAGTTCACTACATTTCCTATACTTATCATAGAAAATGTCAGGTGCTCATCAAAATTTGAGGGTCCCTCAACTTTGAGTGTGCTTGGAAAAATCCGGCATTAGTCTGAAATATGTGATGAATGTGTTTGAGTTAATTTTTCAATGGAAAATTCATTGGAAAAAGGAACTCTCATTCTCATCATGCACTCTTTCAATTGTTTCTCCCCAAGGTGTATTATAATACACACCTTTGTTTCTCCCCCTCCTCCCTCCACCCTTTAGTTGTATAAAAATTTATCCACTGAAATAAAAAAGCCCTTCCATTCAATGCTACAATAGAAGGCTATAAATATAGCGTCTTGATAAGAGTGGGTGTCCATAAACAAGTCATAGAAAAATTGAAAAGGATTATTACAAAATACATTTTACAAGTGAAATCCATGTTCTTTGCGCCCCATAGCAATCTATATCTATAAAAGCGAAATGGCACTGACTGACTGTCTGATTCATTCATTCATTACCAGAACTAAAAATCCACTGAAACGAATGCGTTCAAATCTGGCAGGCATGTTCAGTTGGACCTTTAGACGCGCGCTAAGAAAGGATTAAAGAAACTTCATAAGGATACGCCAAATATTCGAGGTTTTCTTTAGTTTCTCAGCGTTTTCTTATTTTTCTCGAGAACCAATCGGTAGAAATGTTGATATTTGGTGGGCAGGTTCAGATAAGGTCTAGAAATGTTATGTTAGAATATTTTTGAAATCCGTTTCAGAGTACGCCAGTAATCACTTTTTTAAAATTGTAAATGTATTGCGGGTTGCATATCTTCAGTCCTTACTGTGAATTCAATGGCTCAGCGAGATAAAAGATGAAGTGATTTGGAAGATATTGAATCACGTTTCAAACTATTTCCGATATACTTCCCAAACTTACGCTCAATATCAGCGTTTTACTATTATTCGGAATTTTTAGATTTTTTCTTAGATTTTTGGAGATAAAATTGACAGAATATTTTGAAATTTAGTAAACAGGTCCAGATTAGGTCTAGGAATGTGTTCAATAAATTTCGAGACGGAATTTGCAGGCGAGCGAAGCGAGCCTGTTTTTCTCAGCTGACACTGACTAAGGATTTGCAGGCGAGCGAAGCGAGCCCGGTTGACATACTTACACTGCCGATATGTCGGGGGTCGAGGGGGCGGAGCCCCCTGGCTTGGCGGGGAAGGCGAGCGAAGCGAGCCTGCCGGCTAGTATAGCATATATCTTAAGATACAACTTATTCAAATTTAGAAATTGAAGCAGCAGAAATTTTTACAAGATAATTAAAAAAAACTCACATAGAACTACTTTGGAATGTTTGTATAGTTGTAAAATTAATATTATAAATTTGAAATGATAAAGGCGCCGGGAAGTTCGGATACTGTATCAGAAGACAGGGGCAAAAATTAATAGAGATCAAAGTTCTTGAAGGTAATCAAAGATATACAAAAGATAGTCTACAAAATTAATTTGTAATCAGGTTACTCGTATAGTATTATTTTTTCCAAGATGTACCATAATTTGTCAGAATATTATATTTTATAATTTTCCTAAAGTCCCAAATTATTTTTATTAAAAAAATGGTGCCTTCAGCCTACGATTTTACGCCTCCTAAACTCCTAAGCACGTGCCCCCTTTGACACCCCCCTCCTCCCCTAGATCCGGCCCTGTGCTTTGTTACCGAGATAACAAACGGCGGGAAATTCACTTTTTTCAAAATATGTATGATTTTATAGTTTTTTAGATGCTTATGCAGGCACAAAAATTATCATTTCTTGAGAAAAATTAGCATAGCTGAAAGATTAATGGAACCAATTTGAAGGTTGTAATACTGTAACTGATGGTTTTTGAGATAATGGGAAAAATATGTTAAAACATCATTATTTAAGAGCTATAACTGGATATAGAATCATTTAATTATATTCAGAATAATTAATATAATTGTAGAGAATCAAATTCTAAAGAATAAAATCAAGAGGAGCAGAGATTGAAAATTCGAAAAAATCAAATTTCAGGTTAATTGCTTTTTTGTCACATTAGTACGTAATAAACTGTTCTACATGCATCATACAGAGGCCGAAAATGCTCATGTTCTGGCAAGGTCACCGGTGACTAGCCGGAAAAGGGGCATTTTCGGCCCTAGGGTGGTAAAATAACCTCGAATATCGACTGAAGGTTGGTGTCGATGTAAGGGTTAGTTAATAATACTAATAGATATTAGATAGCATCCTGGTTCAATTGCGTTCAATGTCAGCTGTTTCAATAGTTTCAACTCGCATTTTGATTGGTAAGATCCTTTGTCAAGAGAACGAGATTATGAAAGTTTCCACATTGATCAGTAGGACAACAGAGAAAAATGCTTCCAGTTAGCATGATTGTGTGTTCTCCCTTATTTGAATTTTTGGTTTTTAATATAATGCAGTGTAATAGTATAGCCGCAGTGTGAGTATGTGCAGTTGCTGCCACTTTGATTGATGAAAACAATTTACTTTTGAAGTTACTTCTGATGTTACTTTTGAAGTAACATTCAGTTTTTCAACAAGATTTCCAAGATCACACATGAACAGCGGCATTCCTCACTAAACAAATTTTTGTATTAAAGAGACCAATTTCTTGATTTTCCACGTTTCAAAACCATTTGATTGCTAAATAATTGAATATGGAAAATGGAAACCAATATTTCAAAGTAGATTTAGAAGGCAAACAACTAGGTACTCTTTTTAATTGAAAAAAGATATAGTATTAACGCATGAGAGTTTTCATAGATTCCCGATTCTCCATCGGCAGAGCTGAGAAGGACATTTCAGCTACCATCGTTGAAAAGCAGGCGTGAGTTGCTGTCAGTTCTTGTCTGGTACAACATCCTTCAGAATCGATTCCTTCGGAATCACCTTATCTCACATCAAGAGTTCACTTTTCTATTCCTGTGCTGAGGCGAAGATTCCACCCTTTGTTTTTCATTCCCAGGTCAAGGACAGTTAATAGGTATTTTTCTCCCCTCGTTCGTATTCCTAGATTGGTGAATAGTCTTGGAAGTGGGATTGATGTTGTTGCTGATAGTTTCACTACATTCAGAAATAAGGCACGTAATATTCTTCAATGAAAGATTCTGAAACAATTCGGCAGTACTCTTTATGCTATTCACTATATTACATACGATTTCTTACCCCAATATCTATCTTTTCACTTTGATTTTTTTTATTTTATCTTTTTTTTCTTTTAGCTCAGTAACAATGATTGCCATATGGGTATTTATTCAAGTTTTAAAACCTTCATACATTAATGAGATTTTCTTGTCACATTGCTCAGTCTTTCTAATTCTGCTTTAAGTTCATTAGTTTGAATATTCTCAATGTATTTTGATTGAAATTAATTGATGCAATTATTATATAGCTTGTCCGGCTAATTTTTTTTCTACTCTTACATTGAGTTTATCTCTTTATTATTTCATCTAACTCTTATTTAATTCATTTTAATTTTACTTCTCATCTACAGTATTCTTTATACATTGAGATAATTTTCCATCCTCATTTCAATTTTTTTTTCACTAGTCTTAATATAATCACCGGTATTTCTATTACATTCTTCTACTTTATGCTAATTTTTAAGATAGTTAGCTTGCTTAAATTTTTCAAGTACATTTCAATTAGTAACTTTATCCTATATTACATTTTTCAGTTTGTGCTCGTTCATGATCTATTACGTTTATTTAATTTTCTAAGTACTTTACATTTTGTTTTGCATGGTTATCCTTACTTCAAGTTATTTTAAGTTGAAATTGTTTAACTTGTGTTAAGGAGTCAATATTTGGGTTTTTACCTGTTTGCCTCCACATGTTTTTTCTGAAAATATATAAATAACCATTGCATACTCTAGGACAGGCAGAACCAGTGCCCTGAACAGGACCAAGAGGTATAAGATCTGAAATTTCCTGTAGGACCTATGAAAATGAATTTATGAAGATATATATATTACTTCTTCAACTACTATTTTCAGTTATTTTACTATTGATTGATTGCTACTATTTCAAACGAATAAATTTATGAACATAGAAATAATGGTTCACTTAAATACCGTAGCCTACAATCCTAGTCGAAAATAACTCACCAAAAATCTCAGAAATCGCAATCAAGAGGATACAGAATAGACAGAACATAGCCCATGTGGGAATTAGTGTCTTGATCGCCATTTCTCAAGTTCTATACAATCACAGCCATCTAACATTTCCTTTCTTATAGACTTAAGACTTCCTTAAGACTTATTATAGGCTAATATTTCTAACGTTTCTGAGCGTGATATTTCAATAATTATTGTGAAAGTTTTTATTTTTACAGATGGCAAAGTGATGGCTACAAATTATGATTGCAAATTCATTGAAACATCAGTTGGAATAAACCATAATGTTGACGAGCTGTTGGTTGGCATCCTCACTCAGATTCGCTTGAAACAAGAGAATCCTGGGGAAACGATCGACTCTCGTTGCAGCAGGAGTAGATCTCCGGCATCGGTTGGCAGATTGAGTGGTGTAGGAGGTGGTGGTGGTGGTGGTGGTGGTGGCGTTAGTGGTGGTGGTGGTGTAGGTGGAGGAGGTGGTGGTTTCCGCAAGTATCGAGGTCAGCGCACATCTGCTAGTCTCAAGGTCAAAGGACTTCTTAGCAAAGTTTGGGCCAGGGACTCCAAGTCCAAGTCATGCGAAAACTTGCATGTTCTTTAAATTGGCCCGCCCTTCTCATTCCAATGATATTTCAATCACTATTATATCCACTACTATTTTCTTGATTTGTATTTCTCATATTCCTGTATTCGTCATTTTCATGCGCGATGCATAATGTACTCTTTCTTCATAACTTCGTAAATTAATTGCGTGTTGCATCTTAAAATATGTTACAATTAACCAAGATATAGGTTTTTTATGAACAGACCATGTTTTTTAAATATTGTTACGGGAAACGCACACATAAGTTCTGAAATATTTACATAATTTATCATCAAGTTTAAAATTGTGCCTTTGTAATTTTGTGTCAATTCAGTTAGATTTTGTACCAATATTTTAGTACTTTTAGAGTTTTTTACGCAGTTATTGAATATTACAGCTCCTGATTTTTGTGAACGGATGTCTCTGCCATCAGATTAATGTTGTTAAACAATATTGTTATTGAACATAATATTTTATTGGAGATGGGGAGGTTTTATGCTACGGTCTTGTATTCAGTGGGAAATATTACAACCATGATCATGTCTGATTTTGCTTGTAATAGCTGATCCAAAAACTAAGGCGCTTTCATCTGTTCCTTGTGCGTTCCAAAGGCTGTTGTTTTTTTGTAAATAGCCAATGTAACTCTACCTTAATAGCTGTCTAGAGAAAACAGTTAGGCTACGAATAGGCCTATACTATAGTCAAGCAGTCAGTTGGTCCAATTAGTGGTTAGTTACTTACAGATATTGGAACAAACAAGAAACAGTCGAGATCGAAACAGCCTTCAGTTTTAGTTACAGCTCTACTTTTATCAATTTGCTTGTACAGAATTATCACGGAAACCGGAAAATTGCAACAATTTACATGGTTGTCCTAACCACGCAATTTCAAACCACCTTCAAAGGGAAAATTAAATTGCCTCACAAAAAGATTGAATGCTTTATGCAACATTAAAAGCTGCGACGAATTATCATGATCATAAATGATCTCCATTTAAAAGTAATTCAAAATTGAGTGAAGAAAATGCTTGAGACTTGAACTGTTTCTTTTTTTATGTATACGGACAGTCCAAAATCCGGTTATAATGTCATACCCAGAAAGAATAGAATATGAAAATAGAATATAGGCTATTCTATTCTGGCTGGTCATAAACTATGATGGAAATAACTCGCCAGACTGTATGTATCAAGTTTGTGAGTGAACAATTGTTTCAACAAGTTTCTCATTACTAATGGAACCATTTTAGATTTAACATTCAATTTTTATTTTTCTAAAGCCGTTAATGATTCTCCATGTATGTGAGTTTTAGTACTATGTCATATTATCATGCATAATTTATATACATCAAGAGAGTCAAATCATCTTGAGTATTTTATTAATTTTTCATATTTAATTTTATATTAATTGTTGTGTATAATCAAGGTTTTCCTAGTATCTTAGTGTGATTTTTATAAGAGCATATATTTTGTGCTGTCAAATTTATACATTTTGACAAGAAGATTACTGGTTCCTACTATGGAATGACTTTTATAGGAAATTGAATTTATATTATGTATGAATACTGTGTGATGAAGTGGCTACTGTTACATATAAGTCAATCATATACAGCCTACTTTTAATGATTAGAAAAAGTGTAGTTTTTAGTATTTGTTAATTGCAATATTCATATCAATGATGGTTGCTTCAGGTCAAAACAAGAAAACAATATGTCAGCATATAATATCAATAATTATGAAATTTCTTTAGATTCATGAGTAGATTCCAAGCAGTGGTCGCCAAACTGTCGATCGGTTGAATGATATGCCCATTTTTTTATCAACAACAGTTCGGAGCGCTAAAACGTGATACCGTACAGGATTTTCTGATACGCTATTTTTTTTCGAGGAAAGCTCAAAGAAGATCTTTCTTCTTGTGAATATAATAATACATTTCCCAATACCTTGAAGACAATAAAATTACTAGGAAAATGAACCATTTTTTATTTTCGAGTAGAAAAGAAATTAATTATGAGGATTCTCCTGAGAAGAAACTACGAACAGTAAGTTACTGAATATGGGTGTAATCAGTGGCGCCGACTTTGGGAGGGCAAGGCACTTTCTTCCCCCTCAATAATGACTCAGGGGGGGGGGAGTCAATGCGTGTATTTTGCCCCCCTCAATGTTCATACGTTACTAGAGAAAATTACATCAATTATCAATAAGTAGACTATTGAAAGAATATTTTTTGTCATCATCAATTCCAAAAAAACCCAAATGAAACCAATTTTAAACAATGGACCTGTCTAGCTATTTTTGGGAATACGTTTTTTACAAACATTTTTTCAGAACTGGAAACTGGACTATGATAGTGTGAAATGATATAATGGACTTTACTGCATTATTTTGGAAGACTACTTCCACAAACCATAAATATAAACCATCAGTCTCCTGTTCATTATTTGCATTGCCCAGCTAGGCGTCTGGGCTTAGATTGTTATAGCCGAATATAAGTCATCAATTGTAGCCTAACATTTTGCAAGAAATTCTTCACTTCATTACCGTATTGAATTTTTTGTTCTATGTATAAGAATAACTATCCTACTCCTCTTCCTTTGAAAATATGATGGTAAAAATTCAAAATTTGAATAAACAAAACAAACTAATAATCTAACGTGGAACTAAAATTCAAGCCAGAATTACTTCAGTTTTCAGTTGACTAGTGAGAGTGGTCGGTGGACCGTAACAGCACATGACACATCTATTCGAGTTTTGTGGATTTCGCGCGATTTTTTGTAGCCATTTATAAACGTTATAAGTTGAAATGTTAAAAATTCTAGCTAAAAACTGAAGTTTTTAATAATCGTGAACTTGATAATGAATGTAAGTTGGATGCAAATATGTGCCTTCAACCTCCACTTTGAGGAAAATTCAGGAACACCATTATTTTTCATTTCTAAATATTTTTATTTTCATGTTCAAAATTGAACTTGAATGATTCACTACTTAGAATCCCTAGAGTCACGATTATGATTGCCAATTTTAATTAAATTAATGATAGGGTAATAATATAGAGAATTCAAAATAGTTGAATGGATTATCTCTATATTACAGCATTCAGCACGAAATCACATGCAAAGACGCAGTCATACTGCTTGTGTATTCTTTCGTATTTTCACAACCCCTCCCACCATTATCGGATGACACCCCCCATTAATCTTCATGGTGGACTTTGCCTTCCCCCTCCAATATTTTGATGAAGTCGGAGCCACTGGGTGTAATAGATTATACGTTCACGTACCGGTAATATCATGTCATGTGAAATTATATTGAAAATATAATTAATTTCATATGAATTGGTGGTGATGGAATTGTCGCAGAAATTATAATAATAATAATAATAATAACTCAATATAAGATGGGAAACCGGTCAATAAGGTTAATAAGACATGTTCAGAGAATCATATCACCAATTCAAGATCTTAAGTTTGTTGACAGAGATATGCTAGCAGATATAATTGATTTGAGGGTGCAAAAGCTAGCTGTGTATGCCAAGAGACTAAGGAGGTACAAAGAGAGTAATAAGAGAAAGATACAAAATAGAATGTTCACTCAAGACCAACGAATGTTTTATCAGAAGTTGAAGAATCCAATTGCAAATGATGATGAGGTAAGACCAACAGTGGTGGCAATTACTGAATTTTGGACTGATATATGGGAAAATCCAGTTGTACATGACAGGCAGGCAGGCTGGTTGAGAAGAGAAAGACAGTTAAGTCAAGATGTGGAGGTGATGAGAGGTGGTGATATATCTGTGGAAGAAGTTGAAATGGCGATTCAAGGCACGCATGGTTGGAAAGCACCTGGACCAGATGCAGTGCATAATTATTGGTACAAAAAGTTCACTACATCACATGTAGCAATTGCAAGAGCCTTCTCATACATATTGCTCCAACCTACAACAGCACCAATGTGGCTTTTTAGGGGGAAGACATTCCTTCTCCCAAACGGGGAAAGGTCAACTGATCCGTCTAAGTACAGACCTATAACATGCCTGTCCACTCTATATAAGATTCTTACAACCATCATAAAAGAGAGAATTTATAGTCATTGTGTGCAGAATAATGTAATTGCAGAAGAACAGAAAAGATGTGAGAGATTCAGTCAAGGTTGCAAGGACCAAGTGATATTTGATTCAATTATTGTGAATAATGCAATCAAAAAGCAGCGAAACTTACAGATCGCATACATTGATTACAAGAAAGCATATGACTCAGTACCTCATACCTATCTACTTGAAATTCTCAAGGTATACAAATGTGATCCAGTAATAGTAAAGTTTCTAGAATGTGTTATGCCAAAGTGGGAAGTAGTTGTCCACTGCAATACTCCAACTCAACATATCAGGGCATGCTCCATTAAAATAAGAAAAGGCATTTTCGAAGGAGATTCTCTGAGTCCTCTCTGGTTCTGCCTGTGTTTGAACCCTTTAAGTCGGATTTTCAATGACAGTGAGAGAGGGTTCAAGTTGACTGATGGAAATGATGTGATTAGAGTGTCACATAGGGTGTACATGGATGATTTGAAATTGTATGCAGGGTCTAGACAACACATGCAATCCTTGCTAGAAAGTACACAGGAATTCAGCCATGATGTGAGAATAAGCTTTGGCCTGGACAAGTGCAAATCAGTAGGACTAGTGAGGGGCAAGCTGGAGCATTCAGATGGTTTTGAGGTTGGAGAAGGAGAAATGATTGAATGTTTAGAGAGTCATGAGACCTACAAGTACTTGGGATTCATGCAGTTGAGAGGGATATCTCATACAAAAGTGAAAGATTGTCTAAAATCTTGGGTCAAGTGGCAAAGATACTGAAGACAAAGTTGGATGGGGGAAAAATTGTGAAAGCCATCAATACATGGGCAACACCCTCTATTACTTACTCATTTGGTGTTATAAAATGGTCAAAGACAGACCTGGAAGAGATAGAGTGGAGGGTGCAAGTATCAATGACAAAGTATAGGTCACACCACCCAAAGTCAGCAGTGGAACGTGTCACATTACCCAGGATCATGGGTGGGAGAGGAATAATTGACATTAAGAGCAGGCACAATAGTGCTGTTCAGAGGTTGAGGCAGTATTTCCTATCCAAGGCAGACTTACTGCTCTACAGAATAATGATGAGTAATGATGTAGAGGGGTGCACTCCTTTGAAGTTGGCTGAGAATGGATATACTCCTCTGTATGAAGTAGTGACAACTAAACAGAAGATTGAGGCATGGAAGCAAAAAGAACTACATGGTGCACATGCCTAGATGCTCAGTCAAGAGTACATAGACTGTTGCTCATCCAATTTGTGGTTCCAGTATCGCAGGGTCGTTGCTCCCTGAGACATAGGGGTTTGTCATTGCAATCCAAGATAAAGTTATTGCCACAAAGTCATATAGAAAACGCATCCTGAAAGAAAATGGCTTAGATGATAGGTGCCAAAGGTGTAGAATAGCACCTGAAACAATTGATCATGTTATTTGTGGGTGCTCTTCCCTTGTAGGAGTGGAGTATACAAAGCGCCATAATGATGTGGCAAGGATAATTCACCAAAGAATTGCCCTACAATTTGGTTTTCTTGAGGAGGAGTGCCCCTATTACGAATACCAGCCAGCGCCTGTGCATGACAATGAAAGGGCAAAGTTGTATTGGGACAGGGCAATAAGAACAGACCACACCATCACCACAAATCGTCCTGATATAATGGTCATGGATAAACAGGAGAGAATTGCCTTCCTGGTCGATGTGGCGATCCCCCTCAACCACAATATGAGGACAATGCATGCCCAGAAGATTAACAAGTATGCAGCCCTGGCTGAAGAAATGAGTGAGCTCTATCATCTGCAGAGTGTGAGAGTGGTACCGGTGGTGATTTCGAATACAGGAGTGGTTCCAAAATTCTTAAAAACATGTTTAAAAGAGCTTGGTCTTGAGTATCTCATTGCAAAAATTCAAAAAGCTGTGATTTTAGACACTTGCCATATTGTTAGAAAATTTCTCTCACAGCAATAGCATGTAATATAATTTGAGTAGTTAAAGTAACTTATACCTGGCATTTGCCTGTATCATTGTAACCATGTTGAATGTGAATAAATAAATAAATAAATAAATAAATAATAATAATAATAATAATAATAATAATAATAATAATAATAATAATAATAATAATAATAATAATAATAATAATAATAATACAACCTGTTGCCCAGCTCAGTGCCATATTACCATAATACACTTCTAGTACAGTCTTGGAGAATACTGTACTGGGATTGTTCTGTTCTCACAGATAAAACAATTCCCAACAATAGACCAGACATCATATTAATAGACAAGCAGAAAAAAATTACATTTCTCATAGACATAGGTATACCTAATACACACAATTTGAAGCAGTACAGTGAGGAGAAACTGTTAAAATATCTGCCTGTGGCTGAAGAAATAAAGCAGTTGTGGAGGCGAGAGAAAGTTATAATAATTGTGCCTTTAGTAATGTCAGCAACAGGTGTGGTACCGAAAGAACGATATGGAAGAGTTGGGAATATCATCGTGTGTGTTGGATTTGATGCAAAAATCTATTATTTTGAACACAACATCAATAGTTAGATCATTCTTAAACATTCTACAATAGAAAAGGTGACATTTTGATTGGTTGGCCAATGTCACATTATATACCCAGGTAACTGGAGACAAAAAACAAGACATAATAAAATTATATAGGCCTTAAGTTACTTCTCCAGCATACTATTACTTGGTAGTCCTGACTGACCAATACATACATCATCCTAAGCTGACTCACTGCTCGGCTCAAAAGTTTGGCAACCACTGACCTAAAAAAAATGCATTTATCAGATCGATTCAGCCTTCACATGTTCAGTCTGTAAATGATTATCAATTAGGGTGGGTCGAATCTTTTTTCTTAATTCTATATAAAAATTCTTGTCTCTATTATGTGTTATCAAAGCTTACAAAAAATGAATATAATTAAATATATATAATATAAGTTATATATTTTTATATATATATTCATATAATACATATATATTATATACACCTAATCCCTAGCTAGCGCAATGCAACATATCGGTACTTGAAATTTCGTAACTTCTCTGAAACCATAACTTTATAATAGTCATACTATTGTAAGTACCTATTTATTTTTCTAGCATCATATTGGGCTGGGATACTATGGTGATATGGAATAGTTTGAATTGGAAATTAATAAATTTAATTCATTTTGAAATTTAAATTAGTAAATTTTAATTAGTAAAATATACTCATTAATTGGAAAAGTATCATTCCATTTATCTGAGTTAACGCAATGGACATGAAAATGGCGGAATGTCAACTGCCTGTTCAGGCAATGACTCAACCACGGGTAGGCTAATCAGTTATATTATATGAGTTATGAGTTAGTTGGCTTCCCCAACTCATACAGTATTAACTTACTATCTCCACTCACCACCAAACAATAACTATTCACGTTATAACAGTCGTAGATAGAAACAATTTTCAAAAACAGCAAGTATAGTATAGCCCAGTTGACCGGTAGATAACTGCTGCAACCCATTTACCCAAGCCAAATTATGGAGTAGGCTAGTGCAAATGAACTAGTAACACTCATTGGATAGTAAAGAGTAGGTAGGCCTACTCCAACAGATTTCAATCAACAAGTCCCTGCTTTAAGATTTGATCACTTAGCTGAAGTTCAAGGGTTGGGCTTTTTATTGCTTCCACATGTTCAAAAGGGAATAGGACAAATAATACAGGTTTGAAGCGCCACACTGTGGCTGACGATTTCGCCAAATTAGTAAACAAAATGTTGGACACATAAGAACAAAATACAGTAGGTTTTCATATTTCAGTTTCATATTTATAATAGCTGGCAACTAATGATCAGCATGTCAAAAAAGCAGGAAAAATCTGGCGGACTAATTTCAGTATTACGATGATTGTGCACTGATAAATTGCCGTTTAAAAACATTAGGCATTTCACTACTTGACTATCTATAGAATTGGATTGTAAAAGTATACTCTATAGTGTAGTATAGTATTATCTAATAGAAATATAAGTATGATTTACTACTAATAGCAACACACACACATTCATCTCTTTGCTCTTCCATAGTCAATGAACATGTTCATATGCATAGAGTTGTAAAGCCCAATAGAAGAGGGGGCCAATGAAAATGGAAAAAAGGGACCTTGGGTTGAAAGAAGAAAAGACGCAGAACCCTTCAACAGGTATCTTAAACTTAAAGGTAGCTATGGTAAAATAATAATTAAATGGGGTACCTGTCGTGGGGATAAAAAACTTAGATTCTACATGCACTACGGTCGGTTTGAAAAGTGATCAATCTACTATATTGAAGGAATTTTCACTAGGTATGCCTACCTAAATTGAAAAATAAGTTTAATAATTTATTGTATTTTTATAAAATCCAATATCAATTATATTTACTACGGCAGTTCAAAATGTAACTGTTTGGGTAGGCTACTTTGGGGAAAAAATCCTGTAATTTTAATTGGAATTTCAAGTTTGTTGCGCTAGCTGGGGGTTTTAGATACATAAATATATATATAAATATCGGCCCACACTATCATCAATGTTCATTAGAATAATATTGTATTTCATTTAAAATGAAATAAAAGTTTTCTCTGAAACCAATATAATTATTACATAATATTTGGCATTATTCTGTAGGATCTTGAAACGATGTGTTTATAATAATTATAAAAAAGATGGAAATGTAAATTCAAGAATGAATATCTTTCAGCATAATTGTCTATCTGGAAGAACACTATGGGTATTTATGCATATATATGCTGGAATGAGATGAAAGTTTCTTTATAGTCTAGAAAGCTCATATCATTCAATGTGATTATAATAGTTATTTGCTGGATATTTTGAAGATGTGGTTATATATTTATACTTGAGATAAAAGTGTCAATCCAAAAGTGAATTGCAACATATATACCGTAATTATAAAATCACTATGAGTACTGTATGTTAAAAATTGTAATCGATCAATGTGAATAAGGGAATTATGAAAGGCATATAATATTATATAGTTGTGCCAAACACAGAAGAGCCTTTTGCAAAATGGTGGAGAGAAGTGAGAGTGTAACTACGCTTGCGCAGAACTGAAATTTTTAGGGTAAAATCTCTCCAGCCAACCTACTGTTTTTACACTATATTATTGTTCCGGGAGGCTAAGTCAACAAAGCACACATTGCAACTGCTAATTTGATTCTGTAGTCTGCGCCATGACCAACCGTACATAATCTACTGTACAGGACCATGTCTCATAAAGATTTAAAATCTAAAACTACTTATAATTTGTGGATTTTATTAAAATTTCTGTCTCATAAAAGTTTCCAATAAACGGAAATTTTACAATATCAGCTGTTAACAAATACGGAAACATTCCCACATGACATTTTTTATACTGAGTGGTACATTAACCTCAAATAGGTTTGTTGGTTATGTTCGAGCATCATACTTCAATATTATGAAATATTGTGTTCCAGAATAATCATAATCATATTGATTTCACGAATTGAAATATTCATCCATTTATTCAATTATTGACATGAAAGCACAAATCATAAAATAATTATTATGAATTAGGACAGAAAAAATAGCCTGAGCCTGTAGCCTACTAGTTCTTCCTAAATTTGGTTATATAAAAACAATTTTCATTTCGACTGGTGGCAGCAGTGAGTGGCAGCCATGTTGCCAAAGGGCCTTCTGTGCTTGGCACAACTATAGGCCAATAGGCTCTGCTACTTTATGGTTTCTGAGCTTTTGAAACTAATTTCAGATCAAAAGTCTAAAAATTGACCACCAATGAGACACCAATTTTCTTAAAGATTATTCGTTTTTGTAAATAAATAGATTTATAAATTGTTATGTGGTAAAGATGAAATTTAAAATAGTGTATGCAAACAGTTTGAAAAGTTTTATTCCCTATTTATCTAGTCAAATATGCATTACTAGAAATTTATCTAGTAATAATCACAGAAACACGGTAATTCGATGAACGTCATTTGAACCTATTTTCAGATGAAAATCGATAAAGAAAAATACAACATATTGAAGCACGAGTGCAAGTTACGGAAGTCTATAATGTACTCATATAATTTCATACATTGATCTATTCTCATCTAGAGTTTTTTATTGTTCTCGCAAATATCAGCATGCACAATAATAGTAATAGTAAGTGGTTGAACATTTAACATTGCATTATTACTTAGGTACCAACTTGAACTTATGAAACCCATCTTTTATTACAAATACAAACTATATGAGATATGATTATAAAATAAATATATGATACGGTAGTAGGGAAAAAGTTCATGAGTACTGTACCAGCATAGTGTATTTGAAGCCTAATTAATTGCATTTTTTAACACAGAGTGTTTCAAGAGGAATGTGCAATATACTGATCTGGTATGGTGATTCCCTACCCTTATTAGAGAAGAAAATTCCATTGGACATATAATCCTATAAGCAATGCCGGAAAATTGACATTTAAAAAATAGAATTTTCTAATTTCTTGAGAGTCATTATGCAGATGCAAAACTGATGAACTCCTGTGTAAAATTAGCTGATAAATTCAATAAAACTATTTTGAAGTTTGTAACTAGAACTGTTTTTGGGATAATCGAGGAACTATGCTGAAATCACAATTTTTCAACAGTCAAGGGTTATAAGTTGATGGCCGTGATCCTGTGAAACTCACCCAAATCTCAGAAATTGCAATCAAAAATCTCAAAATCACGACTTAAGTCTGATTTTCCAATGTGCGATGTTTTGTCTTTTTATTGCGATTGCACGGCCATGCAACTCCTCTTTTGAATCCAATTCTCTATCAATGAAAATACAGTTTTATGATTTCATATCCAATTATAACCCTTAATTGTTGAAAAATTGTGTTTCAGAATAGTTTCTCGATTACATCATAAACCGTTTGAGTTTTAAACTTCTAGCTGGTTCGATTGAATTTCTCAGCTAACTTGACACAGCACGATACTTATTACATTTCCACCTTTATAAAGATTATGAAACTGTAGGTATATATTTTTGAAAAATATCAATTCTCCGCCATTGTTATCTCGTTAACAAAACGTTTTTGTTTTTGGGGGTGTGTACAATGGATTTTTCCCTCAACATTGGTATAAGGAATCGGCCTGAAATATTGCACATTCTTCCTGAAACACCCTGCATATATCATTCATTTATTGAATCCCTACAAAATAATAATCGATTTCTAGATTTGTATCCCTATCAATGCAAAAATCAAACAGAATATAATTGTAATGAATTTCAATTTCATCTCTATAAGCCATAGAATATTTCATTATTTTTTATTTAGATGAAAACCTTAGGGCTCATGATTGATTTTATTTTGAAAGTCCCATTGGTAACGACTGGCCGAGATATACTGTTTTTTAATATTAACTAATTTTTCTGTAACTATGTTAAATCTCTTCTGACTTTGGTTGGGAGCTGAGTTGTATACTCACGTTCATCCAAATGCATAGATTATTAATATTATATTTTGAACACCTATTTTAGCAACTAGTACTACGAGCAAGGAACTTCAATAAAATTTAAAGATTATTATTAAGTATCAAGTTCATTGAACTGTTTTACAATTTTATATGAAATTATCTACTATCAAGTCATGTAACACATCAGAGTTTTGAAAAAGATAAGTTTACTTTATATGATTTCTTAAAAAAATTTAAATCTTCAATTTACTCTTTTATATAGAAAAAAACTTTGCTAATTTGCTACTTAGAGTTAAGGTCTCGGTCAAGATATTGCGACTATTCAAATTTGAGCTACAGAAAAAAAATACGGTACAACAACAGTTTGGCACTCACCATATAATTAATTTTTGAAACACAAGATACACAAACACTTTCATACTCCACTCAAACTCAAACATCACATACTCTCAAACTGAACTAATCGCCTTATTCTACTTCTAATTCATCAACTTTAACACTTTAATTTAAATAATACTCAAAGACAAATCATATTGTTTATGAACTCGTAAATTTAACAATTTTGACCCTCTGAATGGAAAGCTAATGGAAAATTAGCTCTGCTCTGAATGGAAAATTCAGAGAGCAGAGGCCTTTCCACCACTACATTTTCGATGCTTTCTCCGGGATGTTTCAAATCGAACTCTGGCTTTTCCACTTAAAATTTGCCCCCCTCCAACAACACCCGGTCGCTTGCACGAGCGCTGAGCCTATTTTAAGTGGAACAACTAAAATTCGTACAATTCCCAAATACAGTAGCTTTTCGACATGAAATTGAAACTGATACCTGGAAAATGCACGAAAATTGCACTAACTCTGACACCTAAGCAGCAAGTTAGCAATTTCTGAAACTAATAGAATATTAACAATAATGCCCGTATTCCTCTTTTGTGAACCAAAGTTCATGTAAAAATTTTGCTTGAATCTGAAAGTTCATCAACCTGAAAGAAAATCATAATTTATTACATACACATAAAATAAAACTTCAATAATATCATAACTCAATATTCCCCATATAACACCATGTTTTCGCCTATCATTTGAAACTGAGATGAACCAAACTTCTGGTAAATTCTACGTGCTGTTTATTTGCGACTTAGAAAGCATGACTATCGTTTCTCCAAACTATCATTACCCTGTAATGATGGGGCCGAGTTATAGCTATTTTTAATATTTACTTAATTTTCCTGTAACCATCTGTAACGAGATCCTGGTTGGTTGGGAGCTTGGTGGATTCGTTCATCCAAATGCCTAGATTTATTGTATATCATTCCGAGAACCTGTTTCAGCAACTAGGCACTACAATCCAGGAACTTCAATGGAAATCATAGTTTGTAATAATTTATAATTGATTTATTGAACTATTCTCAATTTCTGTTAGTGTAAAAATGAAAATTATCCAATCGAACACATGTTACACATTGAAATTTTGAGGAAAAAACAACGTTATGTGATCAAATATTTAAAAATAAATTAATCTTCCATTTACTATTTCCAATTATTGAAAAACTGCTAACTTGCTTTTATTAGGGTTAAGGCCTCATTCAAAGTTCTACTAATTATATTTTGATTTGAGCTAGAGAAAAGACAACAAATGTTTATGACAGCCAAAACTATGATTAAAACACACGACTCACAGACAAATATTCCCAGGCACTTTCATACTTCACTTTAACTCTCAAACTGAAACTTCAAATACCGTACTGAATATTATTAACTTGACATAAACTTTAATATATTCTATTCTATTCTTTGAAACTTTATCTATACCACTATTTTAAAACAAAAAAAAAACTGCTCACGGAACTTTACTTGTGTCCCCTCTAGATGGACAACAACCCAGCTAGAGGGCCAAGGCTTCATCACACAATTACATTTTTGAACTGTTTGCGGCTGTTACTCGAATCGAACTCTAGCTCTTCCACTGAAAATTTAGCCACTCCAACAACACCTGGCCGCCTGCACGAGTGCTGAGCCTATCCTTAGTGGAACAACCAAAATTTTAGGTTATGTTTGTACGATTCCCAAATACAGTAGTACCGTATAGCTTTTTCGACATGAAATTGACACTGATACTTGGAAAATGCACGAAAATTGCTTTAATTCTGACTCCTAAGCAGCAAGTTAGCAATTTCATAGAACTAATCAATATTAACAAAGCAAGACATTCTGTAAAAATATGGAGTTCATGTAGAGATTCTGTTTAACTCTATTAAGTTCAATAACCTGAGAAAAATCATTTATCACACAAAAAACTCTAGCTAATAATATAACAACTCAAATTTTCACTATATTACAACCCTACGGTATTCCATTAAATTCATGATATATTTGTTTTTTATTGAATTTACAACATACCGGTACCTCTTGTTATTTCCAAAAGAGGTAAAATAATATCCCGTTAATTATGTCTCCTCCTGAAGAAGTGCATTGGATGCAAGTTAGTAGCCTATTGGTTGCGATAATAACAATGTAGCAGAAAATGCATCCATTTCAACAGCTGCTTAAGGCTATTAATCAGTATTTTACTTGCTCTGGTAGATAATATGTGAGTCCATACTCACTAGCTTCAGCTCGAATTTACTTGCATCCAATATGTCTTATAATCCAATTATCAGTTATGTGGCTGTTAATGATTAATTGTATGATTATAATATAATAAACAAGTTCTCAAGAACAAACCGGAATACCCAACAGTGGAACAAACGTACAGGAAAGGCGATTGGGATAAAGAGATACCTACAACCTACTATTATTGCCAATTACCGGTACGGTACAGCAATATAAAAATTTGTCCAGGTCAAACAATTCCATCAATTTTTTAAATTTTCTTTTTAATGTAATCTTGACAATGATCCTAATTTAATAAAAATTTGTATAAGAATATGCCTTAAGCATATATCACCTAGTACCGGTACCTAGATATTGATGATGCGTGAACTGTATTAGGTTCAGGATACCTTTAGTCTGTTAATGATATAAATTGTCCATTCTCGTCTGAAAATATTGTGAACAATAATTGGTCATTTGACAAAAGCACTCAAGTCCACTTTTTGAGGAAATGAGATAATTACATAACCGGGTGTAGAATTTTGAGATCTATGCTTTGGTAAAACAACCTAAGTCTTACTTCCATTATTAAGACTTTTATTAAGACTCCACTTATGTCATGTTTTTACATGATCCAAACAACTCAAGTCATGACTAAATCAGTGATTTTACATTTTTACATCACTTTGGAATGATAGAATTATGAATAAGTGTATTTTGTACTCACTTTGTAAGTTTTATTGTGATAGGATAAGAAATATTATTATGAATTGTGTTTGAACATTACTACAAAGCTTTGAGCTCCATTTTCTCAAAACTGCAGTTTTGGACTTGAGTGGTTTTGTCATATGACCAAGGATAATTTTACTACGTGTCAGTTCTATATTTGTAAAAAATGATTATATTTGTACATGTTGTGTATTTTGCGATGTAGACAAATAAGAATTATATCTTTACATACATAGGCTATATAATTGCTCTCAAAAATGCATTGATAATACTTATTTTAAATGATCGAATACACTCACTAGGGCTAGAGTCTTAGGAAGATATATATGTAGGGGAAATAAATTTTTTGAAATTGTTCCACTTGGAGCTTAACTTCTGAATACGGTATTGTATCGATGTGCATGATAGAATATTAGCCTACTTCCAATTATTACTTGTGGTATTTCTGAAACTCAAGATGACATACAGAGTGTTCCAAGAGATATTTGCAGAACGTCTCAGGCTGATTCCTCATACCAAATAATGGAAAGAGTTCCGTTGAAGATGTGCCCAGAAATTCTCAAATATCAAGATAAAAATGGTGGAAGATTTTAATTTTTTTAACAAATCACAAAATTTTCTTCCCAGAACTACGGTTCAAGTGAATTATATTTTCAATTATTTATTTATTTGAAATATTACATCATCGAGGGCACCAGGAATCAATCCCATTATTGCCCTCATAACACAAAAAGAGTTACAGAAAACTAAATTGGTGAAAAACAAAATTAAAGTAAATGATAAAAAGTTACATAATTTCGCAAGCATATCCTACATAATCGAACTATATGAAAATCACTAATGATCAACAAAAGAATGCAAGAGAAAAAAGTAAATTAGGATTAGTAATAGTACAAAATCTTTATAAAAGTGGAATAACAAACGAAAAAAATTGAAAAACAAATTGATTAGTCAGTTGTAGTAAGTGATTAGTATAATGCAAAACAACTGGCATTTCAAGATAAAACCAATAGCCTATCAAAGAGAACATGTTACAAAGTTATTTAAATTATAATAAATTCAATGTAATAGACAAAATCATCATACAGCATACAATCCTCTCAAATCCCGCCTGAAAACACTGTCCAACCCAAACAAATCAATCACACTATTAAGCCCATTATGTAGTCTGAGAGGTCTGAACAGAGGAGCATTGAAACCACTGACAGTTCTACTCCTGACGAGATCAAAAGTGGGTCAATTCTGAATTCTACTTTATTATTTCTAGTTATCAATTCTGGTTCATTATTGAAAATACTAAGCTTAATTTAATATTATAGTTATGTGAGCCATACCGTATTGAAATTAGAATAGAAATTACCTTCCAAGGAGTTTTCGCCCATTATCACAATAACCATTGAATTTACAAACTTCTATCTGGTTCTATGGAATTCACCAGACACTTTTACAATGAAATAATCATGGTAATACCTCCAAAAACCCCTACAAAATAATAAAATTATCGATTTGGTATAAGGGTTACGGTAAGTTACTATCCATCCACAAAACATTTCCTTGGTTCAATAAAACTTTTTTCTTTATTTTGGTCCAATTAAGGAATCAGCCTGAGACGTTTGGCACATTCCTCCTGGAAATACTCTAAATTTCATTTTGCTATAATAAATTGAAAGTTGAAGAAGGTCTTCAACCCAAACAACATTATTTATTCTAATCATGAAAACTAGCATAAGCTGCAATTCTCATAGAAAAATGAAAAATAATATTGAATTTCAATAAAGTCATCACGTAAAAAGCCAATCTCTGACTGGTCATTGAGCGCATAAATGGAGAAAAATGATCGTTCTTAACCCCATAAGAACAAGTTAGTAATTTTAATCGATATTTTGAAACATATAGCGCAGTTATTCATGTATAGGAAGTCCAAATGAACTTTCTATAATATGTTATTCCTATAAGAGGATGCATTTATGCTTTTTTATTCTAATATCATTTCAATATTAAAGTATTAATTAATTATAAAAGTTTTAAGCTTTAATTCAATTATCTTTCCAATGTGACATGATAATACAAATTATGTTTTCTATCCATAAATAACGATGTGTTCCAAACGATGATTGTTTATTGATTTACAATAACATAAGTTGGTTGTATTACTAACTCTAATAGGACCCATTGCATTATTTACAAAGAGTTGTTGTTCTTTTGGCAATAAGTTCTAAAGCACACTATTTTTTCAGATTGTTTCTTTGTTCCAAGCAGATCTGCGGTTGACTGATTCGATGAAACCACTATTTTTTTAACCTAAAACTCCGACTGTGTAGCCTATTTGCTTTGGGTACTTCGCAGATTATTGGCTCGCCTTTATCTCGGCCATTTTTTTGATTGATAGGCTTCAATTGTTTGTTTTATGAAACTAAGGTGGAAATTAATTGGGTTATCAAGAAATAACCCATGAAATACAAATAAAGATAAAATTTCAGTTAGTTTAAAATTCTCTATATAATTACATGTTCATCAAGTTTACTAATCATATAAATATTTGAAATCTCATAATTCTTATTAAGGCCTACTTTCTTATGGGGTTTTGGCAGTCAAAAGCTGTTTTTTTTGCGCAATAACCAATTACTGAATCAGTCAAAGTCAGTCAGAGTAAGGAGATCAAATTTTACATAGTTTGTGATATCTTCATAAAAATTGTAGTGTATTTATCAATTTGTAGTAATTTTAATAGATTATTAGGACAAGGGACACCAAAGGTATTATTTCAATAATTAGAGAATGCTGTAAATTGACAGTAAAAAATATAGAAGACCAATTAGAGTTTAAGAATGCTAGGATATGATCTATGAACTAGATTATTTGATAAGGGATAGATATGGACCAAATATGTCACACAAAACACGCAAATATAGATTGAATTTTGAAAAATTTACTCATACTGTCGTTGAATTGAAAATATCATCCTTTTTCTCTCTATTTGAATGATAATATTTCCCACTTATTTATTCATGAAACAAATATATCAATGATTTATCAGCGTGAAATACTACACTATGCAACCTGAATAACAATACTAGTATAGTAATGATAAGTATAAATTGAAGTAAATCAAAAACCAAAACCTTCATTCATGTAAATCACTTATTTTTGTGTGAAGAACTTCATTCTGTAGTGATACACGCTTCAACAAATCTCTCCTCATTTGTTGCTTCAAGTGTAACTTAATCTTAATTATATTGTCATTTCTTATAGAATAATTTCATGTAGCCTATTATATAATTTTTATCATATTTAGTATATGCAGGGTGCTTCAGAACTCACAAACAATACTCTAGGGCATTATTCTTGAGTAAGAAAATATTTGAATATAATTTTAAAAGTTTCCGAAAGACCTTGATTAGACACACACACAGCCGCCATTTCATTTTTCTTGTTTCTCTCTAAATTTACAATTTTATAATTTTGTTGCAGCCTTATATTGCAGGGTACTTTTACAATGATCTATCTTATGTGAAGATAGTCGAGGAATTGAATGAGACCAGTTCGTACCTTCGATTATTAAGATGTAATGAGCAAAATATACTAAAAACTCAATGAAGGAACAGAAACCCATCTTAAGGAAAGATAGCTCATCTCAATGTTGACAGGTACCGTATATTGAATTATGCCATAATGTAGAGAATTGAATTCTGGAGTAACTTTTTCGTCTTAAATGCACCCAAACTTCAAAAATCAGGATTTAAAGGAGACAAAAAAACATTTTGAAAATATCGCTGCCTTATTATGTCCTTCAAATCCTAATATGTGAGATTTGGGTTCGTTTTTGACGAAAAATTTACTGAAAATTTTTTCTTCAGAATACTATTCTCTACAAAATTGAATACGGTAACTCAGAGTATCTATCAACCAAAGTATCATACTGTATACCTATTCCTTTAGAGTTAAAAAATAACGTCAAAATAAGTTACATTTTCATAAGTAATATTAAGCTGTTTCATCCAGCCTGTATATTTATAATAATAAACAGTGATAACACACTAACACTAATAGAACCTTATAATACTTAAACTAACACCAGTTAGAAATAATCACTACGGCAAGAGAAATCATTGTAGAGATTGTAAGATTGGAGGATTTTGTTTCAGGCCAGACCAACATTTTGTTCTCTTCTCTCACTCACCATTTCTCCCATTCAACTCAAAGAATGATAGAATAGATGAACAATTCGATACATAGCCGTTGAATTTATGAGTAAATGGAAGGTTATTCGAATTGCATCTCTCATATAGAGATTGTTATTGAAAATAAACATTATTTCTTCAAAATTTTTTTAATTCCAAGGAGCTATTTTGTCTTTATAACATGTAATGGAACAAGATTAATGAAATATAGACAGTACTGTGAATATAAAAATATCAAGTACCGTAGTATAATAACAATGAAAAAATTGAGGAGCGAAAATCATAGTAATAGGTAATATATACCAAACAAAATTAACAATAACAATAATCTATACATAACAACAAAAATCTATACATAAGGTACAGTAGGCCTACAGTTATTAATAAGATAGTACAGTTATACATAAGGTACAGTACAGTTATTAATGAGATAGCATGGAATTTTCAGAAATAATGACAACTAATAGAAAACTGATAATATTTTAATAAAACATGAATAGTTGAGAATATTAGATTTTGTTGGAAACAAACGGGGAATTTTGTGCTCACATATCCCTTGCAATGATTTATTTATTTGATACGGTAAGTTACCGTTGCCCTACTGCTCGAAAATAGTAATGTTTCAAGCCATGTCTCGGAAAAAAATTTGACGCTTCGTTTTTCCGAAAAATACAAGAAACTCATTGAATTTTTTATTTTCAATTTTCCAAATTCTGAATGTGAACAAAACCATACACAAAATGAGAATAACTCATTCGACGATTCCGAAAATCGAGGAAAATAACTGTTTACTTTCTTACTGACTCCATGGCGCTCCAGGGCCTTTTGGCCTCCTCTAGAATGCCTCTCCCCTCCTCTCTGTCGGCAGCCATACGCCTCCATCCCCTAAAACCTATTTTCCGCAGATCATCTTCCAGTCAGCGCTTCCATGTAGGCTATGTCCTTTCAGCCTTCTTCCACCTAAAGGCTCTTGAATCGTTCATTCTTTGTACGTGACCTAACCAGCTCAAGCGTCTCCCTTCCATATCATGCACAATATGGGTAATTAAATAAATGAAAATACAAGATGTTGTCTAACCACTGTTTAATTGGAAAATCGAGATACCGGTTTCGGTTGTTACATAATTATCAATCTCTGGTAAACTCTTTATGTTTCACAAACTCTTTCATTTAAACTCTGGTAATCTCAGTTTACCAGAGATTGATAATGTTGTAACAACCGAAACCGGTATCTCGATTTTCTAATAAATCAGTGGTTTGACAACATCTTGTCTTTTCATTTATTATGGATAACTATGCCACAATATCAACTTCACAACTACTCTAAGAGCACAGTATAATTGGTGATTTTCTGTACAGATCACGTAGCTCTTGATTCGAAGTCTCCATTCTCCATCATACTGGATACATACCTAGACCTAACATATATGATTTGTGGAATATTTCATCTCCAGATACACAGTAGATCTTCATCTTTCTTTGTCAATCCCGGGTTTTCTGCCCCATACAACGCAATAAAATGCCGTAACTATTTACTCTCTGAAAAAAGTATTTTATTATTCTTTCTCATTTAGGTCTCATTCTACTTAGAAGTTGAATATACTAACTCTCAAAAAAGTGCTTTGTTTATCATATTACTCGACAGGGTCTTGGTTAACTCATTTGTTATTTTGAAATGTTCAAACTCAAACTATAAGACGCTTGGACGAGTAGGCCTAGGCCTACATGTGAATATCTTCTAATTTCAAGATGATAATTCATTTAGTGTGACGACACTCCTTGATATATCAGATTTCGAGGTGATGTGTGATTTTTGCTTTGAATTTTACTAGAAATGATTGAGTATCTTGATTATATATCTTTACAAATTTCTCTGTGTAGAATTCAATTTTTCCAAAAGATTCAGTGAATATACAGGGTTCGCCAATGAAGAGGGAAGATTTGAATAAGTAACAGATTTTTTAAGAAATTGTATTTTTGTAATTTTTTATCACAAATAGAAAGTGGAAATGTTGCCATTTAGTGTACCATAAGTGAAAAATTCACCGGGAGATTGGCTGTCGTGAGTAGTAAAGACAGTCAGTCGTTTCCTGTCTGGAGGAATTTATTGCTGCATTACACTCTAACTGATTAACTGCATGTTATTCAGAGGTGTTCTGCGCCGCCAATTGGTTGCGGAGACTGGCTTATGGTTGAGAGGATCAACGTGCTAACCACACGTTACGTCTATCCTGGTTGATAACTATTTTCTTGCTGTATGGTCTGTCCGGCAGGGGGGGGGGAATTCTGGCGGGTTGGAGGGGGCGGCTTTGGCTCGGCCGGTGTTGGTTAGGTGACTGTGAGTCCTGATTGAGAATTTATGGCTTCTGGGCCAGTATTGGCCGGGCTGGGGCCGTTTTCCCGCCGTGCCGGGGTGTATTCTTGGCTTGGACGGGCTGTATAGTAGAGTGAATTTGAAACTGGCAACCAGCTGGTAGGCCTAGGCCTTCATGGGCTGTTGAGCCAGGCATACACAAGTGAAAAATCATTTTTTGAATATATTATCTTCCAAATGTCCTTCATTGGAATCCATGCATTTTTGCAGCCGGGCCTGGAAGTTTTCCATGACATTTTGCAGCATATTTGCTGCATTCACAGCATTCATGGCAATTCTCTCATGGCTTTTTGCCAAATATTGGTTGTTCATTCAATGGAAAACGGGTGAGTTCTAGTGTGAGAAAGTTATGAATCATTTTGATGTAACGCACAAAGTTAAAAGTCACAGAAAATCTACCCGTTTCTTTCAGGCCCGGCTGCAAAAGTGCATAGATTCCAATAGAGGACATTTGCCCACATAGCACACAAAGTATCCGATAACTTACATATTAAGTACATATCAATGTAACCCTTAAAGTATGTATTACAAAATATGTACCTCAAATGTATCTGATACATATAATTTGAGGCAGGATTGATACGTATCTCCCAATACTTTCCAATACATATCAGATAAGTATTTGCTAAACCTACCCACAATGCATTAGTAATTGCGCCTCTGCTTGTGTGCTCTTTCTGAACTGAAATTTTCTGTTGTGAGAAGTGATGAAATGTAAGCTGATGTGATCGTGGAGACAAAACCAGAATAGGACTTTTAAAAGGATGAAAATTGTTCATTTGAATATACTATTATAATACATTACTTATTATATAAATCTGTGTTTCATTTATGAATTGATTCGAATCTGATCCCATGCTAAAGTCGATTGTGTAGGCTATTGATTGCATTCAGTATTTTGAGGTTAAGTATATTTCTTATGCATCTTTTCATGTCTTTCCAAATGGAATTAACTGGATTATTATGATTTTATTTCAACAATTACAAATATCAATATTATCATTTGATAATATTTATATCATTGATGAACAAAGTATTTTGGCAATTCTTTTTTTGTTAGTTATATATTAGATGTAAGTTATATCCAAGACATGAGGGTGATACATATCAGATACATATAATCAATACCTAAATAATATGTATCTCAAAAGCAGACATTTTCACATATCAGATACATATCAGATAGTGTAATGTTTTGATGATTTTCACCATTTTATAACAATGGGAAGAAGTCTCCACAATTTTATGATACAGTTTTATGAAAGGGGGCGTCCACCAGTTCCCAGACGGGAACACTGTAATTTATTTAAGTCAAAATAGCGTAGCATGATGGTAGAGCAGGTGAAAAGTTAAATTTAGCAGATCTAAAGTTGAGTTGGAGAATTTGAAAGGAAAACAAATGGTTACAATGTCAAGATTTTTTATTGACCAAGAATCTATAAGAGTTTTGATATTATAACACACATGAATCCAAATTTATGTATTTCAATATTCCTTAAAACAAAGTATCGAATTTTACCTGATTAGTTTTTATTTCTTGTCTGAAGAGTTTTTTAAATTCAAGTTATTTTTTATTTTATTTTATTTCAATTTTATATATAAAGCTTTAGTTAAAAGTTATTTGAAGAAATGATAATTTCAATTTTATTTGAAAAGTAAATAATCGATCATATTTATTTTATTTAAAACTTGATTAAAATTTATTTAAACAAATAAATTAAAAATGCATTATTAATTTTGGAAAGAATAAAATTGAATGAAGTATATGATTGGAACGATACCCAAACCGCTGATGGTCAATCCTTGATGGTTGCCATGGCAGAATGGAAGGCCACATGGAAAGTCCAGGTCCCAGAACTGTCTCAGGAGGAAGACGGCGGAAGAGTGTCTTTTTTAAAACGATTTAATTTAGTAAAAAATATTGGAAGCTTTTCCGCTAGCTGGCTGGAGGGGAGTCTAGAAGCCTAGCCCCACTCCTCTCACAGCACAACGTATTTGGATAATTTTGTCTGCAAAATTCTGAGAGCTTCTGTTCTCACAAAAACTTTCAGAAGCTAACAATTTCTGAATTTAAAATTTGAAAGGAAAAAAAATAAAATGATGATTAAAAATAATGCTTAAACTTTGGGTATCTGTTGAACCTTATGGTTCATGACAATAGGTACTAGATATGTAAATTTATGTATCTGATACACACTGTAAGTATTAATGGAACATATCTAATACGTATCTGATATGTTCATGTGCTATGTGGGTGGAAGATGTTATATTAAAAAATAATATTTTTACTTATTGTACACTAAATGGCTACATTTCTAATTTCTATTCATGATAAAAAATAAGAAAAATACAATTTCTTAAGAAACCTGTTGGTTATTTAAATTGTCCCACTTCATTGGCGAACTCTGTATTTTAATTCAGGAAATTATAAATTCTGGATAATAATGGGAAACCACAACCATCAGCACAACACTTTTCCTTAGCATGAAATAGATTTTCCATATTAATTTGTAGATGTTCTATACTGTATGGTTATTTTCCAACAATTTCAGTCTATGAAACAATCTCTGGTTACTCTCATAGTTGATAACCATTATTATCAATTTTATATAAATTAATTTTCATTACTGTAATAATAAATAATCACTCCCACTACTTTAATAATAAATTAATTTTCATCACTTCAATAATAATAATAATTATTATTTCCATTATTTTACTGATAAATTGCAATACTAAAGTGCCTGAAGAGAAATTGTTTAGGCAAGTGTATTGATTGAGAAAAGTGTTGATTGAGAGAAGAAGCAGCTCAAGAAAACAGATATTGTTTAGACGATGCATCTGCATAGCCTACCACAGTTGGTAAATAATTGAATTGAAATATATTATTTTTGAAATTTATAGTTTCATTATTAATTACTTATTTTCACTGGGCTGTTAATGAATTGTACAAGTGAACTTTAAAACTTAGGGCTGTTTAAAATGATTGAAAAATAAATAAGAATCAAACACCCTTTTAAAAAATTATTAAATGTGTTAAATTATTATGTGTTTCAATAATTCTATAAAGTTTTTTAAAAGGATGTTTGATTCTTATTTATTTTTCAATTCTACAAGTATACAAAAACACAACTTAGAATGATATATGGTAAACATACACACGTTTGATCAAACCTTACTATAACTAGAAATTTCATTCCTGTGATGCGATGATCTCGATTACCAGGATCCCAAATAAGTTATTTATAGATTAGAGCTCCTCAGTCTTCAAATGTTTTTTGATAGCCAAGAATTTTGGGATAATGTGAGATTAGATTAGTTCAATATTCATGAAGATAACCAAATATTATTCTAATTTATGCTCAATTTCTAGATCGCAATAGTAATAAATTAAAATAGCTCACAGCTATTGCTTCCACAATCTGTGAAAGATTAGGCAAGCAAGTAACGGTACAGTTGGGCCAAAATGTCTTGGCATCTGACAGCTGGGCTACCTTTAATTTTTGTGAGGTATAAACACCCTCTGAGATCAATTTTCCAACTTTTTAAATTTTTCTGGTTATGTGTTCAACTTCCTTTTTTCAAAGTTGTATACTACTTCAACCATACCAAATATTGGCAAGTGATCAATAACTTTGTGTCAGTACCATCTGGCTATAGAGGAGGAGATTCAACATTCATTTGTTTGTGAATACGACCTTACCACACTCATTATTTATGTAATACATAAGTTTCTCCTTGTATGAAATTAGCTGAGAAATTCAATGATACTAGTTTGAATTTCGTAACTTCATTGTGATAGGGTAATTGTCTTCTGCTACAAATGTAATTTTCAATTATTAAAGGGAGGTAACTGGATATTGAAGTACACTGATAGTTTTTGTTTAGAAGTTGTTAAAAATTTGATTCTGAGGAAAATGTTGAATGATCATAATTGTTTAAAACTTACCAAAATCTCTGAAATCGCAATCAAAAGGAGAAACAAAATGGCACATGTGAAAAATCAGTGTTTTGTCTCATTATGATTGCGATTTTTGAGATTTGGGTGAAACATGAAAAAATATGTGATTCCCATCCATATCATATTGATGAACAATTTCACCTATGAATGAGAGTAAGCCAGTGTGTGGAAAGAACTTGTTTGGACACATATCAAATGGGGTCATATTAAATCTATTTTTGAATAATCTGATTATTCAGAGCTGATTTTTTGAGCATTTATGGGTTATAAATGCACAATACAATATCACATTGTATGTCTAGCAGGTATCAGCAAAAGCAGCCCAGCTCAAAAGCTAAGGCAAAACCAGCAGGCTACATTCATTTTATATCTGTTTCACCAATTCATATCATGTTATTGACAGTGAATTTTGTCAAATTGTTTGGACATTCTGAATCTGACTTTCAATCTTCTCCAATAAGTTGAACACCAATATACCATTTATTATAACGCTTTCATATTGGAAAATGAGAAAGTTAATGTTATACCTGCACAATTTCCACAATGTAATATACACCAATATTAAATTTGATAATATTATTGACATTATTGTAACCTTGAGTATTAGACTATGAGACAATCTGTTTTGTAAAAATTTATTGTATCATATCTCTATAGAAATTGATGTAATTGACTTGAATGTTTGTAATATATTTTCTAGTGATGTATCACCGAATATAGCTGTTCACTGTAAGATCTTTACTAATATTTTCAATATGGTAATGAACTATAATATCCATAATAACTTATATAGACTACAATGTTGGAATTGTCGTGCCATTATAATCCTTTACAGGTTTACTGTATTCTCCAATTATATTATATATATCATTCTTGTAATACAACGTATTAGAATAATATTATACTGTAGTCATCATTGTTTATACTGGATGAGAGGACTAGATATTTCCATATTTCCATGATAACAGATTCATTAAACTATATCAAGAAACCTGATTCAATTCTTAATTTGTTACACCATTATCAATCTCTGGTTTTTGGTATCAATTCAATTCAATTATCTTTATTCAAGTAATATACATTTGGTACATTGAAAAGTATCATACTATACACATGGTAAAATCAAACGGTTATGAGAAGTTAACATATTAAAAACCAAGTGAATTGAAATAATCAGGCTCATGAGCAATTCAAAAAAGACAAGATAAGATAGGTAGACCTTATTTGTAAAACTCCTCAACACTATAAAGTGATTTTTTTGTCAGGAAATCTTTCAATTTATTGTAAATTTGAAATAATTTTCTTCTCCTTGAATTTCCAGTAGTATACAATTGTTGTGAAATTTTGCCCCAATGTAGGTGGGCTTCTTTTTATATAAATTTCAATTAATTTATTCGAACACACACAAAAGATACATCAATATGAAATAAAAATAAATTACATCAATAAAAAAAACATTACAATATGAGATAAATGACTCAAATATGAGAACACATTACAATATTAGAAGGCACTTTATATATGTTATGTGGTGAAGAAGGGTAGAGGATCAAAAGTTCTTCCAACTATGGCTAACCATGTAATAGGAAGGCTTGTGATCCTTGGAATTTTTGGAAAGGATTGGGTAAGGCTGTGATAGAGCAGAAGTAGGGGAAGTGAGCACACTAATCAGAAAAGTTCTCTGCTAACTTATTTTGGCGCCTAACCTAACCCCACCCCTTCTTCTGTGGTACATTTTTAGTCTTTGTGTGTGTGTGTTTGTATATCAATTTCTGTGCTACAGTGGATATCCAAATTGAGAAAGTGAGTACAAGTGTTTATTTACAACATAATTTACTTAATATGAAGAGTCCCTTACAGTATACATTTGTTTAGGGTATAGTCACTCTAGTACCAAGAGTCTCTGGCAGTTAGTTTGATACAGATAGTTTCTATCAGTTTCTTCAAGTATAATTCAGATAGACTCTGGCATTTTGTTGAAGAATAGGGTATGTAAATAGAGGAGAAGAACAGTACATTATTGCATAACATTACACAATGTGAATTTAGATGCTGTGACGTCATACAGATGTGTTGAGACAGGAAAACTGATGATAGCCTGGTGGGTAGGGTCATGTGACAGGAGTCGGGATCATTGGAAGCATAGTAACCTAATTTTGTAACTATATAAAATACTGTATAAACCACAATATGATAGTGTTAGATCATTAACTTATAAGATTTAAAATATATGTTTATATATTACAGATGAACAATGCTGTGAGATGTCAGCAAACCTCCAGCTCACAGGATGAGTTTGTTCTGCTGGAGGAGGCCTTTAAGACCTGCCTTGTGAAACTCTCTACTATAACAACTCATGCAGAGAGAATGCTGCTAAGGACTTCTCATCATTCCTCAGTAGTCTGACAGGAAAGATCCAGGACGCCATCAGCCATCAGTTCCAGAAACATGGTGCCATCAAGTTCAATCTTGTCTTGGAGGCAACATACTTCAAGACTGCTCTTGATTAGAACAATCAGGAGCAGGATGAGCTCCAGAATGTTGCCTTCAAGATGCCCAACTATCCTGTCTTCAGCAGCATGGGGATCCCTGACCTGGTGAAGACTGCATGCAAGACAATGCTGGAAGAGGAGTCAAAATTTGAAGGCAAGTCCAGTGGATGGAGTCTTCTTATCATTGATGGTCTACTCATCCACATCAGTAAACATGTACCTCTGCGTGGATAATCATACATCAAGTTTTCACCAAAGATTGCAGTAGGGAAGGCAGTAATTAACCCAAAAAACCGGGATCAACAATGTTTCAAGTGGGCTATACTAGCCAAACACGTGCAAGGAAAAAACCCCCAACCTGTCAAACATCCATACCACTGAATTGCAGACAAATACAACTTTAATGGATTAACATTTCCAACTACTATTCACCAAATAGATTGATTTGAGAAGAACAATCCAGGAGTTACAGTACATGTGTATGGTGTGGATTCAAAAAACATCATCTTCCCCAGACGTGTGGTGAAAGAAATGAAGGAGGACCATTTTGATCTTCTCATCATTTCTGAAACGTCTGAGGATGAAGCCATTACCACCACAGATACTACTAGCCCTGCTACTACCAGCACCAATACTACCAGCACTGTCACTAGCAGCACTGCTCAGGAAGAGGATGATATCAGCATCAATACTCACTACTGCTACATTAAAAATTTTGAAAAGCTTGTTAGTGCACAGCTGACAAAACATAGAGTTTCTATTATCATCTGCTGCCACTGTTTCACCCACTACACAATCAAGAATAATGGTAAGGCTGATAGAGAATGTAGGATGAAGGAGCATGAGGAATTTTGTGCCAACAACAAGACTGCAAGGATTATCATGCCACAGCCTGACAAAGATGTAGACCCACCAACAATGAAATTTGAGAAAAATTTGAACAAATTCAGGTTACCACTTGTTGCCTATGCAGACTTTGAGTGCATCCTTGAGAAGCCTGATGATGATTGAGAAAAATGGATTGGGAAGGCAACCAAAGTGATTCAGTATCATCAAGCCATGTTATACTGTCTTAACTTTATGGGAGACCGACAACAACTACCTTATCATCTAACAGTCTCCAATATCATACCTCAGGAACCGATTCCCTACAGAGGACCTGATGCAGCTGAGCTCTTTATGAAGACATTGACAGGATGTGCAGAAGAAGTTGCTCAAATGATTGATTCCACCAACAAGAAAACGATTCCACTTACTGCTGCAGAGTAAGTGCAACACAATGCTGCCAAGTTCTGTGAAGCTTGCAGTAAACAATACTTCTTTTCTTCTAGGGCTACTGTATTTGAAACTTTAAAAATGAATAAAATCAGAGTACCCTTTAAAAAATATTGAAAAATATTTTTTAAAGGGTACTCTGATTTTATTCATTTTTAAACTTGCAGTGAACCTTTTAATGATGACAAAGTATATGATCATTGTCATATAACAGGATTCTACTGGAATGCTCTTTGCAACAGCTGTAACCTTCTGAGATGACGACAAACATTCATACCAGTGTTCCTTCACAACTCATCAAACTACGACACACATCTAATCATCCCCCATCTTGGAGCTGATACATCAAAACTACCTGTGATTCCCAATTCATCTGAGAAGTACATTCCATTCACAAAAAAAATCTCTGATAGACTACACCTTCAATTCATTGATATATTCAGGTTTACACCTGACAGTTTGGACAATCTAGTCACCAACCTTGTCAAGTCTTCTAATGATCTACCAAGCATTCTGCCACATACTGCTAAAGAATTTGGCAACAATCTTGAGTTAGTGTCTAGAAAGGGTGTGTTCCCTTATGTATACTGCAATTCATAGAAGAAACTAAAGGAGACTTTGCTACTGCCAAAGGATGCATTCTTCAGCAAGTTGACTGCTACCCACATCAGTGACAAGGCTTATGCACATACTCAAAGTGTGTGGACTCACTTTAACTGCAAGACCCTTGGTGAATACAGTGATCTCTACCTGAAGACTGATGTATTCCTACTTGACAGATGTTTTTGAAAGCTTCTGCAACATGTGCATGAAGACGTATGACCTTGACTGTGCTCACTACTTCATCTTGCCAGGGTTTTCCTTTGATGTGATGCTGAAGTATACACAGGTGGAGCTGGAGCTGCTAACAGATTATGTTTGTGGAGCAAGGCATCAGAGGAGGAATAACAACCTGTGTTCACCATCATGACTTAGCCAACAACAAGTACACAGGAGCACCTGTCAATGCTGAGAAGCCAACATTTTTCCTTCTGTACACAGATGCCAAAAATTTGTATGGTTGGGCCATGTGTAACCGCTTCCATATAAAAGTTTTGAGTGGATGGATAGCCACAATCTGGAGATTATAGTAAAAAACATCACAACTATACCAGACAATCTGGAAAAGGGATTTATCCTGGAGGTGGATGTGGAATACCCTGCTGTGCTGCATGTCCAACATAACAACTTTCCATATGTAGCTGAGAATCAGAAAACACCAAAGTCAGGATCAGTGCGCTTGATGACAACCCTAAGCAACCATGAACATTATGTCTGCCACTTTTGAACCTCAAAGCAGGCTATTCAGCATGGTCTCAAGATCACTAAAGTCCATAGAGGTGTCAAGTTTAACCAGAAGGAGCTCCTAAAGCCCTACATCATGCTCAACACTCAGCTTTGTCAACAATCAAAGAACAAGTTTGAGAAGAACTTCTTCAAACTCACGAACAATATGGTGTTTGGCAAGATGATGGAAAATGTGAGAAAGAGGATGGATATGGAGCTGGTGAATAATGAAAAAAGACTGAAGAAACTGATTGCCTGCCCAACCTACAAAGACCGCATCATCTTTGGTGAAAACATTTGCACCATCACCCTACATAAGGATGAGATCACCCTGGACAAGTCAATCTAAATTGGACTGACAGTCTTGCATGTGTGCAAAACCCTCATGTATGAGTTCCACTAAAATGTGATGAAACCCATTTATAAGGAGAACCTACAACTTCTGTACAAGGATACTGACTCCTTGTTCTACCTTGTAAACACCAAGGACATGTATGAGGACATCAGCAGAATTAAGGAGCTACAAGATGTTTTTGATACCTCCAAGTACCCAGCCGACCATCCTTGCTACTCAGAAACAAACAAGATGGTGCTTGGTAAGTTCAAGGACAAGTATGCTGGCAGAGCTCCTCATGAATATGTTGGTCTACGCTTAAAGCTGTATGCATGTCAATGTTACAGCAGTGATCCAACCAGGTTGAAGGATGGACTTATCAAGAAAGCAAAGGTAGTGAGGAGACCAGTACTTGGGCAGGAACTTCCAAATTCTTATCCTGATGCTGAAAACTATATTGTTTTCCAGGACTACTTGGACTGATTGTTTGAAAACAAAGACATCTACAGGGAGCAGATGATATTTGGCACAAGGAAGCATCAAATCATGACTTTGATGCAAAATAAAGAGGCTTTGAGTAGTTCTCATGAAAAACTTCATATTCTTGAGAATGGACCCAGATAACACACAAACGTTTTTTTCACCTAATAAACACGTTTTCAGTTACACTTTTCCATGTTTTTTTTCCGGTGGAAATATTGAGAAAATCACGTTTTTTTCACGTGAAGGAAAGGTGGAAATGGGGCACTTAATCGCGTGAATAAAACGTGAAAACAAAATGTGAAAATAACGGGTTTCTTCATCATTTGCCACGTTATTTTCACATTATTTCCACATCTTATTTCCCAAAATTTCACTTGAAAAATACATTGAATATTAAAATAATATTGGAAAATATCAAGGTTAGTGGTTCATGAACCACATAACTGCTGTTATGAACTTTGATTAAAATAGATTTATAAAATTATTGTAGTTGGTTACCTGTAGTAGGCCTGATTATTGCTAAATTTAATTTGGGACGGCAGTAATGATTTGATTGAAAAATTAAAATTGACACAAAATCATTTGAATGCAAAATTTTATGTTACAAACATTTAAGTGTCAAAAATTTGTTATCAACCAGGAAAAGAGTTGTCATTCTCCTGAAAAGGAAGCTTAAGGAAAAGGAAACAATAACAGAAAAAGGAAAATAAACAACAGTTGTATATATTATAATATAATTTATTTAAAAAAATAGTCTGAAGACTTGTGAGAATTGAAATAATAAGTTGAAAGTACACTATCCAATTAGTTCTCTTAACAAATTTTGATAATTACATGATTTTACAATTTCATATGTTATTTAAACAATATTTATGATAAAAATAAGGAAAGACTTTTATAGAATGATGAATTGAGTATAGAACATTTGGGAGACTTTTATAACTTCAATACAGTACTAGAAATAACAAAATAACTCCACAATTCAAAATACAGTAGATTCTTATGAGATGCATATGATAAAACAAGAGCTGGAATAATAACACCTAACCTGATCAGTCAAAAAAAAAAAAAAATCAGTAGACCTCTTTCAAAACAGAAGATAGAAAATAACATCAAAGTACAATATATTTATATGGGATGAAGTGAATAATACTAAATAATCTTCTAAATACTAGTCAATTGACTCTAATTGTAATTGTATTAATGGATTGATAATAATTATGATATACTGTATTTTTAAAACTATTAAGGGAAAGATTTATATAGAATCCAAGAGGTAGAATAATAACACCTAATCAATGAAATAACATTTAGTGAACCTCTTCAACACTTAGGCCTATTAGAAGTAGGAACATAAAACCATAATTAAAAATACAATGATAATATAGTTTTGTGGAATGGAGTGGATAAAACTAAATAATCTTTTAAAAACTAGTCAATTAGATCTAAGAATGGATTGATAATTATGAGATAACTTACATAGATTATCCTTTTACTTGAGTTCAAATAATATTATATACAGTACAACTTTATCTTGGAACACCAACAAGAGTTCTCTGCACAGTTAATTGTCATCGGTCCAAGAATTCTGTCCCTTCCTGTGAAAAAAAGAATTTTGTATCAAATTATCAGTGTTGTGCCAATCTTGTAAATAAATTTTGCGTCCACAGATACAGAAATTTTCAACTCAATTTGGCAGATTGTGATTGAACGACTGCTATTTTTTTATTCTCAACTAAATTGAAAAAAATACAGGACTGTCTGCCAGTGGTCTGTGAGATCACATTCTCAACTCTTCAAGGACTGTCTGTGAGAGTTTATTAAAGAACTGTAGACAGTTACATAACGCTTCTACAATTATTCTAACATATATCTGACCTAATAGGATTCAATTGAAATTGGACTTTTTTGGAGTTACATTATCCCAGAGGGCTATAGCTTTGGTCTGCTCATCAGTCTAATAAGGTTCCTGGGCTCAAACCCAGTTGATGGCAAAGCCTCTGACCAGAATTTGCTTTGTCACTCACGTCTTTCTGGAAATGTTAAGTCATTGGTCCCTACTGCCCAAAACGTAGTAATCTCTCATAATCATCCATTCCATTACCCACAAGTGTAGAGTATATGTGGGCATCACTCATAGTAAAAATTGTTCTGGTTTATATTCTATTTCAGAGTACCTCATGAAAATTTATACATACTTTGATTTTTCTCCACTAGCAAGCCATGTTTTTGAAGATTTCAGCCAGTCTGATGAATCCTTCAATATCTTTCTCTTTGGCATCTGCGAATTGAACCAGCACAGCTCCTATAAAAAATGGAAACAAAAGTTTACTTAGAAATAAGTCGTATTTCAAACAATATTTCTTGTATGGAAAAATTATTTGAGTGTATTTCTTCAGAGACTCCCACTCAATAAAATTCAAACTTGAAAGTCTTGACTAGAAAACAAAGACTTGACATAGCAGTTTTTAAGACAATTCCTCTTGATTCATAAAAGTATGTACTATAGGGTGATTTAAAAAGAGCATCAGTTTTAATGTATCAACTTAGGAGGTTTATTTAAACCAAAAACATAAAGTGAAAATTAAACTTTAAACTTAGGCTATTTAAAATAATTGATAAATAAAATGAAAAAAATGAAATACCTTTTTTAAAACTTTAAAAGTATTACTTAAAGTGTATAATACATGAACATATTCATCTGACTTCCTTATTTAATACATGAGAAATGATGTCATGGATTTGTCCTCCTCTAGTGTGCCACATCAACTCTGTCCAACTATTACATCAACTATTACAGTCTGGACAAGCAAAGAAGACATCTGGCAAGACCGGACTCCAGCCCAGTCAATATCAGTTCAAAAATTATAAATTTAATCCCAAATTGTAGAAAATAAACATTCTGCTCTAAAGTTAGAGACCAGATTTGAAACTTTTGAGCCATTATTGAGCGGAGTCATTTTCCCATCTTTCCAGTCTGCTCGACCATACTATAGTAGTGAATGTCATGGACATAGTTAATGCATGCCAGCGCAGTAGATGAGGACATGTGCATGACATAATTTTTCATGCATTAAATCAGAAAATCAAATGGACATGCGTTCATGTATTGATTTTATGTTTTTGGTTTAAATAAACCTTCTAATTTGATATATTAAAACCAACACACTGTACATTCTATTATGATTGACTTGGGCAATGTTGAATGTTTATAAAAAATTGTATCAATTTAAAGAACATAATAATAAGAATCTCCCAGGTGTATGTTGATTAAAATAATAACATGTACCCAAATAATATATGTACTTACTACAGGGAGTCTCAAAGTCCCTTTGAGGCAGATTTTGAAAGCTAATTGAAATTTTGGCAATGTTCATGTACTTCCAGCATCAATTTCGAGAAATCTAGATATGAAATTGGAATTTGAACTTGAAAAATATCAATATTATCCGAAGCTATACAAAATTTGTGTATTGAAAATATTCATCATCATCATCTTTCGGCATTACAGCTCAGGGTGAGCTTTAGCCTCTCCAACTACCTGCCTCCATATCAAACGGTCACCAGCTTTTTGCTTCCAATTCCTGACTCCCATCACTCTCATATCCACCTCCACTTCATCCAGCCAGCGGTTCCTTGGCCTACCTCTCTGCCTTCTTCCCTCCAATCTACCTTTATACATTTTTCTAGGCATTCTCTGATGAGCCATTCTTTCCAAGTGACCAACCCATTGTAGCCTCCGCGATTTTATATGGCGTACAATGTCTTCACCCTGGAGTATATCATTTATTTCAAGGTTTGTTCTCTGTCAAACCTGATTGAAAACATTAGGTACTGTTATTTCAGATGCCTGGTAAAATTCAAGCTTGCATTTTGCACAAACACCACCTCTCTATCATATAAAAGATAAATAGTTCAAATTAGAGGACTAAATTGGAATGAGGAATTAATTAATTAATTAATCAGTTTTTCATGAGCCATGATCAGTCTCTTCCAAATGATAATCTTAGTAATTCAGTAATTAAGTTTATTGGGCCCATTTCACCCAGAATGAGACGGCAGAGATGAGACAGTGAAATATAATAAATAAGATATTATGTTCATTTATTAGTAGAAACGTTTCCTGCTGTTCAGAAGAGAATTTAACTCTTGAATTACATACTCCATGGCACTACAGCCCGTTAAGGGCATTGACCTGCTTCAAAATGCCTCTCCACTACTCCCTGTCACTGGCCTTTCTTCTTCATCCCCTGATACCCATCTTTCTCAGATCCTGCTCCTGCTCTGTTCAAAGTTCAGACATTCCTTGTGGCAAGAAATAGATTTCTGTCCCTTCTGATTTTCTTCTGTTTATCTGTCATACTAATTATGTCATGAGGTATCTGTTCATTACTTCTTTTTGATAGAGGTCGTTAGCACGTTGATTCTCTCAACCATAAGCCAGTTTCCGTAACCATATGATGGCGCAATACACCTCTGAATAACATGCAGTTAATCAGATAGAGTGTAATGCAACAGATACTATTCCTCCAGAGACAGGAAACGACTGACTATCTTTACTAACGACAGCCAATCTCCCAAAGAAGGGAAAAATTACTAGGTATAGCAATAATTCATTATATGCTTGTGCAGATATTGAATTAACATTTTGCAAGTTGATGATGACGATAAATTTCTACTCTTCCAAGAGATATGGTACTAGTAAAGCTTGCAGTTATTGTAATTAAAAAAAAAGAAAATGTGAAGAATCACAAAATTAATTTGAAAGCTATCATAGGAAACTTTCAATTTTTAGAACAAATATTATTGAGAATTTGAATTGAAGGTAACTTACTTACTGAAAATTAAGGATTTTATTCCCAGACAGCTGAAGGCACGTTTTCCGTTTGGGTTAGCCCAAAAGAATTTACCGGCAACCTCATCAAGTGACGCAGCACTCTTCTTCATGTCAGCCCCACCAAGGCACGTGAGAAAGTTGATCTGAAAATGAAATTACGTGCAATTATTACATTTCTCAAAATCTAATGCAAGATAGTATTAATTAATTCACCTGATAGTATGAAAATTGTCCATAACAATTGATATAACTTAACAGAAAAAAATCAGCTATGTTTTGAATTCCAAATTTATTAACCCATCCATTCTACTATTTAAGTTCTTTGAATTATTATTGATGACACTGCACTCATTAATATGTACTAAATACTAGTTTTTAAAAACTCAAAGCTCAATTAGAAAATTAAAAGAATCTTTGAAAATACACCAGTTGTTAGTAGGTAACAAGAACATAACACAAGTGTATGAAAATGCCCAACTTATTGACGTCAGCTATATTAAGTAGAGGCCAACTGTTCCTTGCATGCATAAAGTTAATGACACCAGATTATCACAGAGCTAATTTCATTGAAGCTTCTGCAAGGTGGAAGCTACCAGTAAGGGTCACCCCAGCCCACCATATTTTTATATGAAGCATAAACAATAAACTTGTAATAAATACCAATAAAACGGCACATATTGCCATAATATGACTCTATGCAAGACTTAAATGTAACTACTGTATAATGTTTATTCATACTATTTTACCTCCAAATTTTCTTTCTCCTTTCAAGCCTGTTCTTGGATTGTTTCAGCTAATCCTTGATGACATTCTCTACATCTTTTTTCTCTCCACCCTTTAACTGTAGTAGAATTGAGTCTGAAAAATTGAAGTGAAGCATGAAATAAAAAAAAGTGTGTCTACAAAAAACTTATTAAACAAAAGTTCATTTATTAACTAGGAAACTGAAAATTTATTTATTCATTTCATTTATGTACAATTTCAAGTGAATTTTGCAATCCATTGAAAATTGGACATCAACCGCCAGTATTTTTTCTACATTGAGGTATCTTTGAATGATAAAACAGGGTGACCACTAAATCATGATATTCACAACAAATGGCGGCTTTAATAAAATTTAAGGATTTACAGGAAATGTACTTTAAAAGTAAGTTACAGTGAAACCTCGATAATTTGTACCTCTATAATTCGCAATTCTCTATAAATAATTAGTGAAAGCTCAGTCCCTTGAAATAATTTTCCATTCTTAATAGCTTCAATAATTCGTCATCTTCCCGAATTTGTACAAAACCTTTGGTCCCATGAAGTACGAATTATTGAGGTTCCACTGTAGTTCACTTTATTCAAAATTGTTTGTGATAAAATATTATTGGAAGTGAGAAATTAAAATATTAAGTGAGAGTGGACATTGTGGATAGACATATAACCCACATCTTAAACTTTCTTCATCATCATTCATCATCTCATCATCACTCATTCACCCTTTGCTTAAAATACTTGGAAACCAAGTCGCAATTTTAAAGAAAGAAGAAAGAATAAAGAAAGAAAGAAAGATTAATATGCTACAATAATTGAAATATTCCAATAAGTTATAAGTCAGAGTAACATATTTACTCAATCTATGTTTTTGACGTAAGTTAATATATTTTGATGAGTCTTTGAAGTCTCTGTGATATAATTATAGGTATGAAATAAAATAAGTCCGTTTGAGGTTTGACTCACCTTGATGATATGCATGGATTTCAATATCACGTCCGTCGTCCACTAATAAAAATTATTGTTCTTTTTCCAAAAATAACTCAACTAATAACCTACACCGAGATTTGATTCTAAAACTTTCAATCATTGAAGGTATCCATTTTAACGCCTGACATTTCAATTATTCAATAACAAAAAAATTTAGGCCACGCAAAATAAGGTTGAACTCAAAAATCATGTTTTCAACTTTTCATAATTAACTTAGGACTAAATTGTATACTTGAAACTCCACTTCTGAACGATCTGGATCCATGAACTTATCACGTTTTAAACAAAGAAAATACTAATATGCTCATCAAATACTAATACAGTATAACTTATACAGTATAACTATGCTTTAAAAATCACATTGCTGTGAGTCTGTTGCTTACTGTAAATTTGGCTCGATCAGATATAAAGAATAGCCCTAACCTCAAATACGTCTTCAGAGAAATGAATAGAATATCGATAGTTGCACATAGACTAATTGATATTACAATCCTGAAACTTGTAACATGGAAAATGAATCATTTTAAAATTTCAAACGCATTATGAATATAACTGGCACATTACTTCACATTCATAGCAATCAAATGCTTCCAGATGATCTTGCATGACTTGGAGTTTTGCACGGCATGAGCAAATAAAGTGTTCAATCGATTGTTTTCAATACGATAGTCATCAAGTATTTACAATTATTTGCTTTGCGGGCTTTGATTTAAAATAATCACAAGTTCAATTCATAACTCTTTTCAAGCATTTGAAATAAAACCAGCAATATATAAGCACATTCACATCATTATGCTTCCCCTTGTCCTAAAAATGAAATAAAACTCAAAGATAATTCATTTATGTCAATTTCAATCCCAACCCCTGCTTGGATTAATTGATGATGAGGGTTGATTTTCGCTAAATTTTGAAGGATCAATCCTATAATTAACCCTATAATAATTATTGCAAGAGCCAGAGGAGAAATATAAGGGTGTGCTTCACAGACCAATTGGGGGTCATAATATAGGCCAATAAGTCTGCCAAGTTTTGCCCTGATCGGGTTTGAGAGTGATATGGGCGTCTGACGAAATTTGAGTAGGTCTAATATCATCTGAAGAATCAGTTGATGATGTACAATATATTACAAAATAATTATATACCACTTGATTGGAATAATAAAAATTGGAAATGGAAGATGAAGAATGGAAATTAATAATTGGACAATATGTACAATTATGTAGGAAAAATGAAAACTATACTTTTATATTTTTTAAATACTTTGTACTATTTATAATATAGGTAGTAAAAATGAGTAAATATATGGTAAAGTATTAAAGAAAATAATATAATAAATATTCCACTATGAACTATTTTTCAGGACACTGAAGTCCATATTGTGAAAATTAGTTCAGAGTGAAATATTTACTAATATTGTAATGGAAAACAAAATAGATGATAATAATAAATAGTACTAATAAAGTATGAATATTCTTCCATTTATTTATTCATTCATTCAAGAAAATGAATAGTATGAAACAAATTCAATGTCACACGCACTGTTTTTTGAACTATTAGCGTTTTGCGCAGATTCAATAACTCAGATTCAAAAATTTTCATGTGAAATTATTTTTCTTGAAATACCACTTTATGAACACTGAACCAGAAGTAGAATTGAATTCCAAGCATTTTCCTTACTATGGAAAATCAATGCCAGACGCACCGTTTTCGAGCTATTAGCGTTTTTGCGCTGATTATGAATGACTGAAAATCTTTCAATTAAATTTTTTTTCTCAAAATATCAAATTTTGAACACTAAACCAGATGCAGAATTGAATTCTAAGCATTTTCCTCACTATGGAAAATCAATGCCAGACGCACCGTTTTCGAGCTATTAGCGTTTTTGCGCTGATTATGAATGCCTGAAAATTTTTCAATTAAATTTTTTTTCTCGAAATATCAAATTTTGAACACTGAACCAGACACAGAATTGAATTCTAAGCATTTTCCTTATCATGGAAAATCAATGCCAGACGCACCGTTCTCGAGCTATTAGCGTTTTTGCGCTGATTATGAATGACTGAAAACTTTCCAATTGAATTTTTTTTAATCAAAATATCACTTTTTGAACACTGAGCCAGATGTGGAATTGAATTCTAAGCATTTTCCTTACCATGGAAAATCAATGCCAGACGCACCGTTTTCGAGCTATTAGCATTTTTGCGCTGATTATGAATGACTTTGATAAATTTTCAATTTTTAACAATATTATAATTTCCTTTAAGTATCAAGAATATTTTTTCAACATTTATTTTCAGTGTTTAATTCGATGGTGAGCTCACATTTTATTGATATAATAATTTATATGTACCATAAAATTACAAAATAAGGGGTCGTTTCAAATATTTAATTAAAAAACTGAACAAATTACCATGAATAAATATTATTTATTGTGATATAAATACATAATAATAATATGTATTTCATCATAAATCATATATTAATACATATGATATTTCATATGTAAAAAGGTGAATATCATTATTCAGATTTCATCATTTTTCCACCATAATTTCACGTTATCAATTTCACTATTTTTCCACTTTCACCTTTTCTACGTGAATTACACGTTATCAATTTCACTAGTTTTCCACTTTCACTTTTTTCACGTGAATAAAACGTGAAAAAGACTAATCAATTTCAACTTTTCACCTTTTCACTTCTTTTGCACGTGAGAAAAACGTGATTTTCACTTTGTGTGCTATCTGGGGAATTCATACATTAGCATTTGGACATCATGAACTTGATAATAAGAGGGAGGAGTCAGAATGCAGTAGCTCCACCTTGTGGACAGATGGAGAAATGTTAATATCTGATGATGATGATGATGAACCACCCGCACCCGCAAATGAATAGAGAGATGACGTCATTTCCTGTGCCAAGTGAGTACAGAGTATAAAAGGAGGGCGCAATGCCAGTGAGCGTCATTCTGCAGCCAAGATGCATACCAGTATGTACAAAGTTCTGCTCTGCCTTATGCTAGCTCTGGGAGCCTATGCATTGGATCCCAAGTATAGGACCAAGGAGTTTCTTACAACTAGGGAACATGGACTGGATACATCCAACATCTTTCATATCCATCAATGTCTGCTGTCTTCTGGCGAATTCAACAACAACATTCCAGCAATGTACTTTGACATCAGCAACTGGTACATAAATCTTGCTGCCAAACGTGATGTGGAGGGGGAACTCTGCCAATAAATCCACTGCACATATGATCTGCACACCTGCTTCCACCCTTTATTTACCTCACTTTCCTTCCTTGAAGCTATTGCTGCACAATCAGTTGAGATCTGTACGCTGCTGTACTGTCTACATCAATCTAGTAGATCTAGCAGCAGAAATGTGCAAGTGCGGTAATTGTTAGCTTGTAACCACCAGCCAATGGTTAATGCAGCCATTCATCAGACTCTGGGAAAAACATCTACCTGAGCCATTTGGGACTGCAAAACATTTCATGGAAGCAATATCTGACCTCTTCCCCAATGCTGAAGTGATACCATATTCCAATATTTGTGAGGAAACAGTTATTGTGCAATTCCCATAAGTGAAGCACTCTGTGAAGTGCCCAATCATCTTGGAGATTTGTTTCATTGAACTATAATAGCTATAATGGAATAATGTATTGTAATTCTCATCTTTTGCAATTTGATTAACTATGTTGTGTATGTAATCAACTTGCTATTGTGTAATTGAATCTTCTTATTACTGTTCTTTGTCTATCCATGTGTTTTGAAAATATTTTTGTAACTTGTTCTGAAAAAATAACATTTAAAAATGTTCTTGATCTATTGAAAATATGTATACAAATACAAATGTATTTGAAAATGATAAGTATTGTGGGAAAATAAATGCATAGCATTCAACTGATTCAACTCATTGAGTTTAACCTTCAACACTTGTAGTAGTATAGTTAAACTAAGATGGTTTGCCAACAGGATATCCTGTTTAGATTAGCATTATGAAAAGTTGTTATCCATTTGCTGATAGGGAACAAGTAAAGTGGATGTCTAGTAGGCCTTCAAAAAAATTATTGATAGCTGATGACATAGGTGTCATCCTTCAGTATGGATAAGTCTGTGATAGCAAGAGAGCTGCACAAGCAAGCTTGTAGGAACTTTCCTACACAAATGGTCACTGTGAAAGGTCTCAATGATCTCTATCAGGCTGATCTTGTAGAGATGTTGCCATATGCAACACAAACTAAGGTTATAGATATATTATTATAATAATCAATTGTTTCGATAAGTTGGCTTTTGCTATACCAATAAAAAACAAGTCAGCCAATGAAGTGGTCAAGGTAATGCAGCCTATTTTTGAACAGAATCCAATAAAAGACTGAGGATGGTAAGGAAGGAGTGGTTGAATAGTAAACTTAAACAAGTTGTGAAAAAGTATGGTATCAATCATTATTTGACTTTCTTGGATAAGAAGGCATTGGTAGTGGAACGTTTCAATAGAACACTTGAACATTTGATGTGGACAAAGTTCACTGAACAGGGTCATTCTACCCTCACTTCTTGCAGAGTACAATGGACGAGTTCATAGAACAATAGGTATGCGACCAGCCAATGTCAGAAGTAAGATGCATAAGAGGTTGCTGCTCTAAAGTCACTGAACATTTTTTGTTTAGAATTCGATTTCCAACAAAACATAACATAAACTTGAAATAGAAGGGCTAATGCATGTTTTCTGAATCAATTGAGTGGGAATGTTGTTCAGAATGTCGAAACTATGATCGTTTCATTGATACAGACAATTCTATAGAACATAAACCGAACCCGAACTGACACACAAACAGAACATGAATTGAACACAAACTGAATTCAACAACAGCTTAACATAAACTGTTGGAGTTTACAAATAATGTTCCTATTATTAGAGGGTTGTAAAGCCTCTTCTTTACGATAATAGTACCCTAAATGTACCATTAATTCTCCAAACAGAGCTGCATAGTAGAGCAACTTGTTGGAACCGGATGGCCTCTTCTGATTGACCCTTCTTTTGATCTGTGTAGATTGGCCAGGGGCAGCTAGTTGACCCTGGTTTGTAGGGTTCTTGAAGACTGGAAGTCAGATTGGGGTTTGCTCCATAAGGAAAGGCTGTAACTTGTTGATAGTTCCTAACACTTGTTGTATCCGTTGATGGAATTATACGAAGCACAAATATCTGGCCAGATAATACACAAGACGATCTGATAGACAAATCAGTTCTATAAAATTCACAATAATAGAGTTTATATGGGGAGAAATCCACCGAAAAAACACAAAAACTTGCGAGAAAACAAAACTGTCCCGTACCAAAGTCGCGATGTAACCTGAACAAGGGAATGGGACACGCATGCACGCAAACGTCACAGTGTAGCCAATGTAGAAAATAAATAGATTTGCCAATCGAATGCCAAATCGATTGCATCAATGATTGGAGTGCGGAATTCAAATAACTTGAGTCAATTTCTCTCAAAACCAGTAAACCCAATTCTGGCATTTACATGCTCCCCCTGGCGGCGGTAGTGCACGGGCAAGGTGACTCTGAAAGAGGACGCAATCTGTTGACAGCGCGCAGATAGGTACCGTGCGAGGTGCAAACATTGACAACACATGTAACACCTTCAGGGCCAGGAAAAACGTCAGTGATAACTCCAACAGGCCATTGAAGCGGAGACAGGTTAATGTCCTTGACAAGCACTAGATCACCAACTTGTAGTGTACGGCTGGGGCAATTCCACTTGTTGCGCATAGAAAGCAAATGTAGATATTCGGCTGACCACCGTTTCCAAAAGCATTGAGACAACTGCTGCAGTCGTTTCCATCGGCGATGAACGGGTGCGTTGAGGTCAAGTGGTTTCACAGATAAAGCGAGGAGAGGTGCGCCGACAAGAAAGTGACCTGGAGTGAGGATTTGAGCGGTCTCGATGGGGTCGTCAGACAAATCCATGAGTGGTTGACTGTTCAGGATAGCTTCGATGCGGCAGAATAGGGTGATGTACTCTTTGAAAGTGTAGCATTCTTCCTTGATAGTGTGTTTCAATAAGTTCTTGGCTGACTTCACTTCACTTCAAGTTACAGCCTTTCCTTATGGAGCAAACCCCAATCTGACTTCCAGTCTTCAAGAACCCTACAAACCAGGGTCAACTAGCTGCCCCTGGTCAATCTACACAGATCAAAAGAAGGGTCAATCAGAAGAGGCCATCCGGTTCCAACAAGTTGCTCTACTATGCAGCTCTGTTTGGAGAATTAATGATACATTTAGGGTACTATTATCGTAAAGAAGAGGCTTCACAACCCTCTAATAATAGGAACATTATTTGTAAACTCCAACAGTTTATGTTAAGCTGTTGTTGAATTCAGTTTGTGTTCAATTCATGTTCTGTTTGTGTGTCAGTTTGAGTTCAGTTTATGTTCTATAGAATTGTCTGTATCAATGAAACGATCATAATTTGGACATTCCGAACAACATTGCCACTCAATCGATTCAGAAAACATGCATTAGCCCTTCTATTTCAAGTTTATGTTAAGTTTTATAAAATTTATATCTCTTTAAAGTTGGAATATTCAGATTGCTGGCTTATTTTGCTAATTATCTTGATAACCATTGAAGTTACAAACTTTTGACTGGTTTCATTCGATTTCTCAGCTCATTTTACATAAGAATTGATTACTATATGACTCTCCCAAGGTTGCTCAGGATTTATAGTAGCTATCTTATCATACTATTTTCTTGTTTGTTTCTGTCACATTTCAATCTCAATTTGTGACGTTTAGGTGCGTTTTAGACAAAAAAGTCACTGAACATTTTTTGTTCAGAATTCAATTTGCTACAATTTAATATGGTTAAAAAGTTCATAAAATTGGAAAAAAATTTTCACCATTTCTACCCTTCAAAAGTTGGAACATTCAAATTTCTTTGTGTTCTATAGAATTGTATGTATCAATGAAACAATCATAATTTCGACAATCTGAACAACATTGCCACTCAATTGATTCAGAAAACATGCTTTAGTCCTCTTGTTTTCAGTTTATTACTTGTTATATAGAATTTAACCTGTTTTGATAAGAAGTCAATATGAATGTTCTCTTCTAATTATCAGCATAACATTCTCTGTACGAATAATATGATCATGTATTTGACATTTTGAACAACATTCCCACTCAATTGATTCAGAAAACATGCATTAGTACTTCTATTTCAAGTTTATGTTAAGTTTTATAAAATTTATATCTCTTTGAAGTTGGAATATTCAGATTGCTGGCTTATTTTGCTAATTATCTTGATAACCATTGAAGTTACAAACTTTTGACTGGTTTCATTCGATTTCTCAGCTCATTTTACATAAGAATTGATTACTATATGACTCTCCCAAGGTCGCTCAGGATTTATAGTAGCTATCTTATCATACTATTTTCTTGTTTGTTTCTGTCACATTTCAATCTCAATTTGTGACGTTTAGGTGCGTTTTAGACAAAAAAGTCACTGAACATTTTTGTTCAGAATTCAATTTGCTACAATTTAATATGGTTAAAAGTTCATAAAATTGGAAAAAAAATTTTCACCATTTCTACCCTTCAAAAGTTGGAACATTCAAATTTCTTTGTGTTCTATAGAATTGTATGTATCAATGAAACAATCATAATTTCGACAATCTGAACAACATTGCCACTCAATTGATTCAGAAAACATGCTTTAGTCCTCTTGTTTTCAGTTTATTACTTGTTATATAGAATTTAACCTGTTTTGATAAGAAGTCAATATGAATGTTCTCTTCTAATTATCAGCATAACATTCTCTGTACGAATAATATGATCATGTATTTGACATTTTGAACAACATTCCCACTCAATTGATTCAGAAAACATGCATTAGTACTTCTATTTCAAGTTTATGTTAAGTTTTATAAAATTTATATCTCTTTAAAGTTGGAATATTCAGATTGCTGGCTTATTTTGCTAATTATCTTGATAACCATTGAAGTTACAAACTTTTGACTGGTTTCATTCGATTTCTCAGCTCATTTTACATAAGAATTGATTACTATATGACTCTCCCAAGGTCGCTCAGGATTTATAGTAGCTATCTTATCATACTATTTTCTTGTTTGTTTCTGTCACATTTCAATCTCAATTTGTGACGTTTAGGTGCGTTTTAGACAAAAAAGTCACTGAACATTTTTTGTTCAGAATTCAATTTGCTACAATTTGATATGGTTAAAAGTTCATAAAATTGGAAAAAAATCTTCACCATTTCTACCCTTCAAAAGTTGGAACATTCAAATTTCTTTGTGTTCTATAGAATTGTATGTATCAATGAAACAATCATAATTTCGACAATCTGAACAACATTGCCACTCAATTGATTCAGAAAACATGCTTTAGTCCTCTTGTTTTCAGTTTATTACTTGTTATATAGAATTTAACCTGTTTTGATAAGAAGTCAATATGAATGTTCTCTTCTAATTATCAGCATAACATTCTCTGTACGGATAATATGATCATGTATTTGACATTTTAAACAACATTCCCACTCAATTGATTCAGAAAACATGCATTAGTACTTCTATTTCAAGTTTATGTTAAGTTTTATAAAATTTATATCTCTTTAAAGTTGGAATATTCAGATTGCTGGCTTATTTTGCTAATTATCTTGATAACCATTGAAGTTACAAACTTTTGACTGGTTTCATTCGATTTCTCAGCTCATTTTACATAAGAATTGATTACTATATGACTCTCCCAAGGTCGCTCAGGATTTATAGTAGCTATCTTATCATACTATTTTCTTGTTTGTTTCTGTCACATTTCAATCTCAATTTGTGACGTTTAGGTGCGTTTTAGACAAAAAAGTCACTGAACATTTTTTGTTCAGAATTCAATTTGCTACAATTTAATATGGTTAAAGTTCATAAAATTGGAAAAAAATTTTCACCATTTCTACCCTTCAAAAGTTGGAACATTCAAATTTCTTTGTGTTCTATAGAATTGTATGTATCAATGAAACAATCATAATTTCGACAATCTGAACAACATTGCCACTCAATTGATTCAGAAAACATGCTTTAGTCCTCTTGTTTTCAGTTTATTACTTGTTATATAGAATTTAACCTGTTTTGATAAGAAGTCAATATGAATGTTCTCTTCTAATTATCAGCATAACATTCTCTGTACGAATAATATGATCATGTATTTGACATTTACAACATTCCCACTCAATTGATTCAGAAAACATGCATTAGTACTTCTATTTCAAGTTTATGTTAAGTTTTATAAAATTTATATCTCTTTGAAGTTGGAATATTCAGATTGCTGGCTTATTTTGCTAATTATCTTGATAACCATT